>CM061552.1:196929571-198183606 GCA_030864225.1 Capsicum baccatum var. pendulum | reverse complement strand
CACCATTCGTGTCTTTAAATGAGCCATTTCATGATCATGTTCTTCTTCTTTCCGACATTGCTCAGCCGACATCACACTAGGATTAGTATTTCTTTTGTACCTTAGACTCCCTGGTATTCCAAGCTCTACTTGTCTTAGTCATTTTATCTAATATCTCTGAAGCTTCAGTAAAAGTAAGCACCATGAAATCTTCTCTGGCAGCATTATCTACAATTGTCTTTGTAATTGGATTCAAAGCCCTCTAGAATGTTTCCATTAAATGCTTATCGGTTATCTTCTGATTTGGGCATTGAGTTAGATTCTTTTTAAATCCTACCCATGTCTAGTGAATATCTTTATCAGGAAATCGGATAAAGTTATTGATATCATCCCTCAGTTGTAACATTCTGGAAGGCAGAAAGAACCTTTCTAGGAAAGCTCATTTCAATTGGCTCCAGTTTGTTATAGAACTGAGTGCCAGCTTATTCAACCATATACTTGACTCCCAAGACAATGAAAGCAGAAAAAAACTCCAAAAAATAGCATTTTGTCACCCACTAGGTTGTTCAAATGACTTACAAATATTGATGAAATTCACCAAAAATAGATTCAGATCATCGCTAAGTAATCCACCAAAAAGTCCCTTCAGATTGGGCGATAGAACTAGTGATATTGAATTTTACCCCAGGATCTAGTGATGGCGGAATGATTTCTCCAGTAACTCCTGCTACATCTAAATAAGTGTCATCCTCAACATCAAGAGAAAATTGCACATCCTCAACTCATTGTCACAAAAATCCTCCTCATCGACATTGGGTACACGCCCTGGTACTCCAGCATTCTATTGGTTAACTTGAGTATTTGCCAAAGCGGCCAGTCTTGCAGCTTCTTGTTATACAACCATGGTTCAAATTCTTTGAGGTTCTAGGTTGAATAGTAATAATGGTTGATACGTCTAAATAACACCTCTCTTATGAGAGAGTAAGTGGTCGTCATCAAATATATAACCGAACTAGGTTGGGATTGAAGCCCACAGGTAATATGGTGTAAATCAAGACTATTTATGCTTTAATCGACTAATAGCTAATAGTTTTCTGTAAATGGGGGTTTTTAGAATTCAAACAAATGTTATTGTTCACTTTTTTTTAGTAATCCAAAGTCAATGTTTTTTTATTTGAAATTAATGATGAGGTAAAACCTGAGTTGTGTTCACTATGTATATTGCTATATGTTGAACAATAGTTGCAACAAAAGATTCTCATGACTTGTAGGAAACAACAGATTATCACTATTGATGATTGATCTAAATATCTTCTGACCTATTTAGATGCTTGATTACCTAATTATCTCGAACTTAGGAAATCCTTAAGTTTAAATTGATTTCATCTCGATTTGATTAATTTTGTTTCAATATTATTCGTTAGATGAAAATTTAACATTTCCAATCCCCGTTGATAATTCCCTTCCTATAATTGATTTCTTAGTTCAAGCAAACCAATGAAAGTATTAATATATTATTTGCAACCAATAGATAAAATTCATTACAAAATAATTATCAAGAAATTCCTAAAGTCATCAAATCTTAGCCAACTATAGAATTCATAATGTAACACTCATAGATCCCACAACTCCGGTTATGGGATTTAGTTCCTTATGAGGTAGAAAGGAATAACATACATTAGATGCATATTTCAAAAGTAGTTAAATTACAAAAGATGGAAATTGAAGATTGTTCTTTCTTTAAGTTCAACCAATGATCCCAAAAACCACAATAATAATTAAAAGACAATTCGAAACCAAACTTGAGAAAACAAAATATAAAAACTGCTCTTGTGAATATGTTCAAGATGCCCATAAAAACCTAAGATTTTTCATTTTATACCCAAGATATTTCCAGATTTGAATTTCAAATTCCAGTTTTTCGCCCCTTAGCTGATGACCAACCCTGCCAGCTTATCGAATGGTTGACGACTTTTAAGATAAGTTGTTAATAGTTCTTCCAAATCCTTGCTCACTGCCTAGAGCTGACGGCCTCAGTTAATAGCTTATCATATAGGTGATGACATATCAAATAAGTCATCAATATTTTTTTCCAATCCTTGTACAGTGCCTACAGCTGATGCCCTCTGATGGCGGTTTATCAAACAGTTGACAGCTTATCAGACAGGTCGTCAACTATAATCTTCACATCTACTTCAATAAAAAATCATCCTTCTTGATGTGGTTATCATGGGTTGTCATACATCTTGACTTCCCTGCATTGTCACATGAAATATAATAAAAATGACAATAGTTACTTCAGAACTTATAATTATGTCGAGTTAAAAGCCTTAAATGTTCTAGCACATCAACACCCTCAAAACACTTTCTAATCCCCAAGAAACTAATACAGTATTATGCACACAACAAGAGAATCAATGTAAAGAGTAGTATTGGTTCTTTTACTTTATACCCATGAAGAAAAATGTGATCTTTTTCTTCTAAGTAACACAAAAATTCCATATCATCTTTAAAGTTCAAACACATAAACTACTACTTAAACTTTGAGTATTCAATCAAATGTTTAATAAGTTCCACAACAATTCGTATTCCCTCACACAAAAGAAAGAAGTCCCCAACTCTACATATTTCTTTGTACTTACAGGAACCACATATCAAAACGCTCACTCTCAGAACAAAGGTATAAATTGTATATCTATAATGCCATAAATTTGCCTTGACCATTCCATTTAGTTCATCTAATAATTAAACTAAGATCACTGCAGGATTTTCTCAGCTTGAATTATAGGCTTAAGTTTTTGGAAAGACGATATAGTATTAGTGACTTAGCCTCTCTTGGATCACTTACAAACTTGGCTACAATCACTTACTTTTTCAGATTCAACCCCTATTAAATTTCACATCATTCTCAGAAATCCCACTTAGCATCATTTATTCACTATATATATATATATATATACATATATATATAAATTTTTCTTTTTTTTTATTTTTTTATATACTACTTTCACAACTTTCATATCTATTTTCAAAATAGCTTTTGGACCTCATCAACCCTTCTAGTGTAGCCACCCTAAACTTAGGTGATTTGCCTGAGTTGATGTGTAATATGTCCAAGGAGAGAACTGGCTAAAACAAGTCTTACTTGCGAAGTAACTAAAAGGTTGTCTAGTTGTTGAAACAAAGAAAGTGTTTTAGTGGCTCAAAAGGGGATCAAAATGGAATATATTCCTACGTGTTGATTATCTTGGATAGATGGTTAACTATTTAGTAGTGGCCTGTGATCACTTCTCATCTGACTATTTGAGATCCTAACAGAATGTTTTAGGAAAGTTCTAGATACATTCACAATAAGAATATATTAATGGATAAATCTCACTCTCTCATGGCATGGAATTATGTGGAAATCACCAACTACTCAATCAATATTCAAGATCAAGCAAGGAATGTCAAACTTGCAAATTTTTATAGACAAAAATGGCTTTCCATGCACTTAGCAATCAATCTCACAATCAAAATTTTTGTAGTCACACCATTTTCACAATTTATATCACCATTAAACACTTTCTACTCAGTTAGATGCTACTCATCATGAATACAATACACATAATTATAAACAAGCTCAAAAAAACAACCAAACCTAAATATGTCGATTTTCTAGGTAGCACTCCGGGGTATTAAACAAAGATAATATACCCTTAAGGTATCAAGTACCCCTACCCCTATAAACAAAAATATTCATTTCCTTAAATGCAATCATATTAAACTAGAACAAGGGTAAGTAAATACCTTCTACGCATTAAGCGCTTGTATTAGGAATCACTAACTATGTTGCTTCATCATGAGTAGAAGGATTCTCATCAATGGCATCAGGGTGTGTTGATGTATCTACAGCTATGGTTGGTGGAGTAAAGAAATCTCCCATAGTCTCAGGAGGCCCACTATTCGAGGCTCCCACAGCTTGGGTTCCCAAAAACCCTTCAAGTGGCTCACCATCCACTTTCAAATCTCTCAAAGATACCTTTACCTTTTTATTTTCTTCTTTCTTCTTTGCTCTCTTCTCATTTTACCTTTTTTCATAGCTATCTCTCCATTTTATTTTGCCTTTGTCCTTTTTCTCCATTGGTTTCCCAATGATGTCAAACAATGGTTCATTCTCTTAAGATTCTTCAATAATAGGTTCTTAAAGTATCAAAAGCCGGTGGCTTTGCAAAGCTGTGATAACATACATTAGATGCATATTTCAAAAGTAGTTAAATTACAAAAGATGGTAATTGAAGATTGTTCTTTCTTTAAGTTCAACCAATGATCCCAAAAACCACAATAATAATTAAAAGACAATTCGAAACCAAATTTGAGAAAACAAAATATAAAAACTGCTCCTGTGAATATGTTCAAGATTCCCATAAAAACCTAAGATTTTTCATTTTATACCCAAGATATTTCCAGATTTGAATTTCAAATTCCAGTTTTCCGCCCCTTAGCTAATGACCAACCCTGCCAGCTTATCGAATGGTTGACGACTTTTAAGATAAGTTGTTAATAGTTCTTCCAAATCCTTGCTCACTGCCTAGAGCTGACGGCCTCAGTTAATAGCTTATCAGATAGGTGATGACATATCAAATAAGTCATCAATATTTTTTTCCAATCCTTGTACAGTGCCTACAGCTAACGCCCTCTGATGGCGGCTTATCAAACAGTTGACAGCTTATCAGACAGGTCGTCAACTATAATCTTCACATCTACTTCAATAAAAAATCATCCTTCTTGATGTGGTTATCATGGGTTGTCATACATCTTGACTTCCCTGCATTGTCACATGAAATTTAATAAAAATGACAATAGTTACTTAAGAACTTATAATTATGTCGAGTTAAAAGCCTTAAATGTTCTAGCACATCAACACCCTGAACTTAAAACACTTGCTAATCCCCAAGAAACTAATACAGTATTATGCACACAACAAGAGAATCAATGTAAAGAGTAGTGTTGGTTCTTTTACTTTATACCCATGAAGAAAAATGTGATCTTTTTCTTCTAAGTAACACAAAAATTCCATATCATCTTTAAAGTTCAAACACATAAACTACTACTTAAACCTTGAGTATTCAATCAAATGTTTAACAAGTTCCACAACAATTCGTATTCCCTCACACAAAAGAAAGAAGTCCCCAACTCTACATATTTCTTTGTACTTACAGGAACCATATATCAAAACGCTCACTCTCAGAACAAAGGTATAAATTGTATATCTATAATGCCATAAATTTGCATTGACCATTCCATTTAGTTCATCTAATAATTAAACTAAGATCACTGCAGGATTTTCTCAGCTTGAATTATAGGCTTAAGTTTTTGGAAAGACGATATAGTATTAGTGACTTAGCCTCTCTTGGATCACTTACAAACTTGGCTACAATCACTTACTTTTTCACATTCAACCCCTATTAAATTTCACATCATTCTCAGTAATCCCACTTAGCATCATTTATTCACTATATATATATATACATATATATATATAAATTTTTCTTTCTTTTTTTTTATTTTTTTATATACTACTTTCACAACTTTCATATCTATTTTCAAAATAGCTTTTGCACCTCATCAACCCTTCTAGTGTAGCCACCCTCAACTTAGGTGATTTTCCTGAGTTGATGTGTAATATGTCCAAGGAGAGAACTGGCTAAAACAAGGCTTACTTGCGAAGTAACTAAAAGGTTGTCTAGTTGTTGAAACAAAGAAAGTGTTTTAGTGGCTCAAAAGGGGATCAAAATGGAATATATTCCTACGTGTTGATTATCTTGGATAGATGGTTAACTATTTAGCAGTGGCCTGTGATCACTTCTCATCTGACTATTTGAGATCCTAACAGAATGTTTTAGGAAAGTTCTAGATACATTCACAATAAGAATATACTAATGGATAAATCTCACTCTCTCATGGCATGGAATTATGTGGAAATCACCAACTACTCAATCAATATTCAACATCAAGCAAGGAATGTCATATTTGCAAATTTTTATAGACAGAAATGGCTTTCCATGCACTTAGCAATCAATCTCACAATCAAAATTTTTGTAGGCACACCATTTTCACAATTTATATCACCATTAAACACTTGCTACTCAGTTAGATGCTACTCATCATGAATACAATACACATAATTATAAACAAGCCCAAAAAAACAACCAAACCTAAATATGTCGATTTTCTAGGTAGCACTCCGGGGTATTAAACAAAGATAATATACCCTTAAGGTATCAAGTACCCCTACCCCTATAAACAAAAATATTCATTTCCCTAAATGCAATCATATTAAACTAGAAAAAGGGTAAGTAAATACCTTCTACGTATTAAGCGCTTGTATTAGGAATAACTAACTATGTTGCTTCATCATGAGTAGAAGGATTCTCATCAATGGCATCAGGTTGTGTTGATGTATCTACAGCTATGGTTGGTGGAGTAAAGAAATCTCCCATAGTCTCAGGAGGCCCACTATCCGAGGCTCCCACAGCTTGGGTTCCCAAAAACCCTTCAAGTGGCTCACCATCCACTTTCAAATCTCTCAAAGATACCTTTACCTTTTTATTTTCTTCTTTCTTCGTTGCTCTCTTCTCATGTTACCTTTTTTCATAGCTATCTCTCCATTTTATTTTGCCTTTGTTCTTTTTCTCCATCGGTTTCCCAATGATGTCAAACAATGGTTCATTCTCTTAAGATTCTTCAATAATAGGTTCTTAAAGTATCAAAAGCCGGTGGCTTTGCAAAGCTGTGATATCTGCTCTAGCCTTTTTCAAGGCTGCTTCAAAAATGGCAATATCATATATCGATATTTCTTTTAAGATCTTATTTACTCGACATTCTATTTCATCAATACATCTATGTAGACTCAGGAAAGGTGCAATGGTTTTCTTGATTTTCTTGACAACAACTAACTTAAACTGATTAGCAAACATCCTCAATTGATCCTCAAACCTTTTCCTTACTTTACCAGTTTCTTGAAATTTTGAGGAGTCAAGGGCATACTCAGACACGGATGGTGAGACTACTCTAGTTTCTTCTCATTTTGGAATAGGTGCATTACCTACAAAGAAAGTAACCTGAGCTGACTCTGGTGCTGAAATCTACATATTTTTAGTAGAACCTGTAGCAGTGGTAGGTGTCTGCACTCTCTCTAATCTGATTATGTCATTCTCCATATATGTTCTTTTTTCTAGGGCTAGCATCAGCTTACTCTTATCAAACCTGAAGGGATTATGAAATATCTTGGTATGGACCTCTTTGTCTAATCCTGTGATGATTGTCATAAGAAATATTTTGAACAGTTTTGTAATTAGATAGGGGAATGGGTATGTTGTACTATGTTATGTTGCCCAAATCTTTATCTCATTAGTAATGATTTCCCTAAAGTTCAAGGGGAGGTTGGACAATAGACTAGCTACAAAAACTGCTATCTCCTCACCTATGATATTATCTATTGCCATCGTCATCAGTTTGTACCTCACAGTCCCCATAACAATCATGCCTCCTAAGTTATTGTTAAGTTAAAGATCCCTGTACTTAGATTATATAACTATTATGGCTCCCCATCAGCGATAACCTGTGCTAACCAAGGGCATTGGTTTGCCATATTATTCATCCTATTATTGAACTCATGTGAGGTAACTGGAGGAATAAAGTTAGGACGATGAAGAAACCAATTGATTGTTCGGTCAGATCATTCCAAGATCGCACCCTCACTGTCATTTTATTTATGTTGGGTTTGTCTGCAACTTTCTCTCCCTTGCACATCTTGTCCAAAGTAGAATGGTAGTCAGCATAAAATTCCCTTACCAATGTTGGGAAGTATTCATCTTCTTCCTTTGTTGTCCATGCTAGCTCATACTCTCTAAATGCTCACTCAAGCTGTGGGTACCTACTCAGCCCAGATGTTATGATTTCTATCTCTTCATATATGGGTCTCTTAAGGCTTTTTCTTCATGTTGCTATCAATCCCCCACGGTAGATTTTATTTGCACCATTAACTTTCTACCATACACAGTCTCAAACGCCCAAATTTTTTCTTTTTATGACATCTTCCCTTATTTGAGTTTCTTCCTCCGTTGGTTGTTCAGAAGAAGGTTGCACAGACGAAGGTTTCTCAGATGTAGGTTTCTCCAAAAAGGGTTGTTCAGAGGAAGAAGAGTCTTCTTCTTCAATCACCTTCTTCTCAGCCTTGTACTGTGTCGCTAAAGTTGTGCCTCATCTTGTTCACTTTCATACTCATTGAACAGTTTTTGAGTCAAACTTTCCTTAGTGACTTTCTTAGTTACCTTCTTTGACTTCCCTTTTGGTGGCATGATTATTTTCTGCATCAAGGGAAAAAGAATAATTTAATATCCAATAATGAGTAAGCACACAAAGTCAAGCATTTTCAGCATCATTATTAAAAGGTTTTAAGCACAATAGGTAAACATGTGTGTGATGATTTGGTTGATAAGTCATAACTTAGGTGATGACTTATGGTCCATGCCGTTAGCCATAGACAGAATAAGCTCAGTTCAGAGCAACCAGTGATGACTTGATCTAATAAGTTGTCACTTAATTGACATCTTATCAGCCATTTCGTCAGCCCAAAATAATATGAAATTTTTTTTTAACTCAGGTGACAAATTGATCTAATAAGTCATCACTTAAGTGATGGCTTATCAAACCACCTTCAGCTTAAAATAGAATCCTTAGCTTGTTTCATTTTGATTGACAACTTAATTGATAAGTTATCACATGGTTGATGGCTTATGAACATATTAATCAATCCAAACCATATTTACAAACTCATTTATTTGTGAATTATAGGCTAATTAGAACTTGATGTCCAATGTTCAACTTGTAAACCATAATTATCAGTCCTCAAATAAGATACTTCACCCAATTTTACTCAATAAAGCATTAAAATTATGGGTGCAATTGATTTTTCATTCAACCAAAGTTCATATCTTTCCCAAACAATGATGAATTTATAACTTGACAAAGAAATGTTCATGAGCAATTATTTAGTTATGCATAGTTAAATTTGTTCAAGAACACTCTACAACCTTCAAAGCTTTAAGTTGCATGTAATTCCCAATACCTTCGACTAGAAAGAAGTCAAGAGCTTTTAGAACATACCTTTTGGACGACTTGACAACACACTCCAAACTTGTTGGTTTTCAACTTACTCAGAGAAACACATACTTTTGCACTCTATGACTTTTGTAAGTTCAACGAGTTTTCACAAAGGAGTAGAAAAATTTTAACACTTATTTTGATTTTGAGATGATGAAGAGAAAAAGTGAATGTTAGAATTTGAAAAGGAAACAATGAGGGGAAATGTGAAACGGTTGCACTGATGTAGCCGCTATTTTTGTTTTTTAATTTTATCTGAGAAAGAAAAAAATCATTAATAAAAACTAATAAGGACTAATTAATACTAATAAAGACTAATAATGATAAACATGTACCAAAAATAGAAGTGGGAAAATTATTATCAAGAATTTGAAAAGTCAAGGGTTATTGGGTATGGATCGGGTCATAGCCTTGAACTCGGGTCAAAATAACTTACCTAGGGTTAAAATTCAAGTTACTCTTTATCTATTATTTGATATCCCATCACATATCTCATCACCCTAATATAGAGCGATTTTAAATTTTTTCTCAGTTGACGATAAATCGTGACGGCCCGTCACTTGGGCGATGGCTTATCAGCCAAGTCGTCAGTTATATCCTGAATGTTCCAAAGTATTTCTTAATTTAACGACATCAAATGAGAAGTTGTTATTTTTCTGATAACTTATCAGCTTGGTCATCACTCAATGCAGTAGATGCACTTCCCTTGCTTTGAATTGATGACTTCAAGTGATAGATCTTCAACAAGTTTATAACCTATCAGCTTTTGTCGTCAATTCTATTCCATCAGCAACATCAATCTTAACTTTTTTCCTGCACATTTCAACAACTTATTATTTAAACTAAAACTTTAAAACAAACAATGTACTTATAGCATAAAAAATTGGGTTGCCTCCCAATAGCGCTAGCTTTATTATTGCAACACGACTTTGTTGTCACAACTACTCAGACTTCGTTGAGATAAACTATAGACAACAACATAACTTCATCCATTGTGCCAACATAAGTCTTGATTCTTTTCCTGTTAACATTAAACAGACTCCCATTTTTACTTTCAAGTTCCACCACACCCTTTGGGAATACCTGGCTCACTTTGAAAGGTCCTAACCATTTTGATTTCAATTTACCCGGAAAGAACTTAAGTCGAGAGTTGAATAATAACACCCAATCACCAGTACAAAAGTCTCTCTTTTAAATTCTTTGATCATGGTAATTTTATATCCTCTCTTTATACATGTCAGCACGTTCATAAACTCCAAGATGGAATTCATCCATTTGATTTAATTGTCCCAATCTCAACTCAACTTCTTCCTTCCAGTACATGTTCAGTTATTTAATAGCCCACAAATCCTTATGCTACAGCTAAACCAAAAGGTGGTATGATTTTTGATAAACTAACTAATATTGTGACATCCCGATAGGTGTCTTGAAAGCTGACTGATATGCCCATAAAGCATCATCGAGCTTTCGAGACCAGTCCTTTCTACTCGCATTCACCGTCTTATCCAAGATTTCTTTTATTTATCGGTTTGAGACCTCCACTTTCCTACTAGTTTATGAGTGGTATGGATTGGCCACCTTATGCTTCTTCATACCATATTTTAACAACGCAACTCAGAAAATTTTGTTGCATAAATGGGATTCCCCATCATATATAATTATACGTGGTACCCTAAAGAGGGAGAAAATATTCTTCTTTAGGAATGCCACCACTCCTTTACCTTCTTTGTCGGCCAAAGCAATGGCATCAATTTATTTGGCCACGTAGTCCACAACCACTAAAATATACTTCAGCCCATAAAAGCTCACAAACAACCCCATGAAGTCAATACCCAGACGTCAAATAGTTCAACCTCTATCATCTTCTCCATAGGTATCTCATGATGTTTTGTGATCAAAACGTGTCTTTGGAATTGATCGCAACTCTTAACAAATTCATAAGTATCCTTAAACAGCATTGGCCAACAGTAGCAATTTTGTGGCACCATTCTCACTGTACAATCGCCTGCATAATGTCCCTCAACTGGGGATACAGGGAAGGCCACCAGAATACTTAGCATATCAACTTTCGAGATGCACCTATTGATAATATTGTAAACACAACTCCTGAATAAGTATGGCTCATCCCAGAAGTATCTCTTGGAATCATGGAGAGATTTCTTTTTCTGATGGAAAGAAAGATTCTCTGAGATAATATCACTTACCACAAAGTTGTCGAAGTCAGTGTACCAAGGAAAAATTTCGAGTACAATCGCAAGAATCTGTTCATCCAAAAAAGCATCATTAATATCAAGATTTTCTGTAGTGAGCTGATTTCCCTCTAGCCTGGATAGGTGGTCTGCGACATAGTTTTCACACTCTTCTATCTTTGACCTTAAAGTCAAATTCCTGCAGAAGCAATACCTATCTAATCAACATTGGTTTGGCATTCTTCATTTCCATTAAGTATCTCAAAGTATCGTGGTTTGTATAAACCACCAACTTGGTTCCTAATAAGTTCGACCAAAACTTTTCAAAAGCATAAACAACACCTAGAAGATCCTTCTCAAAGACTATAAAATTATTTTGTGCCCCATTCAATGCTTTGATTGCATATAAAATATGTTGAAATAGTCTCTCCTTCTTTTGGACGAGTATAGCTATATGTGCTACTCTACTTGCGTCACACATTATTTCGAATGTACTAGACCAATCTGGAGCAACAATATTGGGGCAGCAACCAGCTTTTCCATAAGGAATTGGAATTCCTCATGCAATCATCACTAAACACAAATTTGGTCTCTTTCTGCAACAGTTTACTAATTGGATTTGCAATCTTGGAGAAGTTTTAATGAACCGATGGTAGAATCTAGCATGACCCAAAAAACTACGGACTTCATTCACTGAGATAGGAGGTGGTAGTTTCTCAATCACTTCTACCTTAGCTTGATCAACCTCAGTTCCCTATGCTGAAATTCAATGTCTAAGCATAATGCCTTCCTTCACCATGAAGTGACCTTTTTCCTAATTCAGCACGAGATTGAATTCTTCTCATTTCTGTACTAATCTACTAAAATTCATCAAACATAACTCAAATAAATCATCCACTATTGATAAATCATCCGTGAACACTTCTAAAGTGTCCCCCACCATGTTGGAGAAAATCGACACAATGCACCTTATGAATGTGGCAGGTGAATTACATAAAGCAAACGGCATTCACTTGAAGTCAAGTGTTCCATATGGTCATGTAAATATTGTTTTATCCTGATCTTCTAGGGCAATCGAAATCTTGTTGTATCCTGAATATCCATCCAAAAGGAAATACCAACCTTTTCTACCAAGTGATCAAGGATTTGATCAATGAAGGGCATTGGAAAGTGATCTTTCGATGTACACGAGTTTAACTTCTGGTAGTCAATGAAAACTCACCACCCATTCACTGGCCTAAGAAAAATCAACTCATTCTTTTTATTTGTAACGACAGTCATGCCCTCTTTCTTAAGAACACACTATACTGGACTCACCCACTTACTGTTAGAGATTGGGTACACTACCATTGAATTGAGCAACCTTATAATTTTCTTTTTCACTACTTTTTCCATAGGTGGGTTTAGTCTGCGTTGATGCTTAATGGTCGGTGTTCATTCTTTCTCTAGATGGATTTTTTGTTTGAAGATGCCCGATGGAATACCAATAATATCCACTATTGTCCATTTGAAATCCCTCTTATATATCATATGTATGGAAATAAGGGCTGCTTTACAAAGTCTGCTGCAATAATAACTGGTAAGGTCTTTCCACTGCCCAGAAACACATACCGTAAATAGCTTAAAAGTTTCTTTAATTCCAACACTGGTGGATCCTTAATAGAAGGTTCGGTCAGTGGTGTTGGACAATTTTTAAGGTCCAAATATAGATACTTGGGGGAATAAGAGTATGACCCCATTCCTGTTAGTGCACATACAGGTTCATCATATTCTTCAATCCCCTAACTATCAAAGTTTATCAATAACGCGACCAATGTCTCCATAATAAATCGCTCCTTAACCGGTACCTCTTACTGATGTTCAAAGTATACATTGATGATTGAGAAAACACTCATATCCCTTTGTTGCTTTATCGATTGACAAATATCAAAACTGGCCAAATTCATCATTAAGCCTAAATTTTAGGTTATTTGTTTACAAATCAATCAATACACTTCTGGTAGCTAAGAATGGTCTACCTAAGATGATGGGTACCATGAAATCCACCTCGCAATCTAAGATTACAAAGAAAACTGGGAAGATGATACTAGTTACTTTCACAAGTGATAACGCTCAACTTACACGTCAATTTAGTGCAAGGTAGACATCGTCAATATATTCACCCAATTTTAGAGTCAAGGTCAAATCCACAAGAAATAATGTGAGTGGCTATTAAATTAATTTGAAACTATAGCTATAAGTTGAATTCAAACAAATGATACGAAAAGATAAAATGGGGGTTTTTGATGTTAAAATAAATGTTAAAGTTTTAGCTTGCTTCAGATCTCAAAACTAAAATTTCAATAGTTCGAATCAGTGATAGAGAGGAACTAAGGTTGTGATCACTAGGATTATTAATCTCCATTAAATAATAAATATAGTATTGGGTTCTCATGACATGTGTGAAACACCAAATTATCAGTTTCGATAGTCCATCTAAGTGTTTCTCAACCTTCCTAGATATTGAACTCCCTAATTCTCTCGAACTTAGGAAATCATTCTATTCATGCTGATTTTATCTCAAGTTGATCAATCTTGTTATAGCATTAATCATTAGATAAGAGCTTAAACTTCCAAATTCCTTGTAGATAATTCGCTACCTTTAGTTTTCTCTTTCAGTTTGAGCAAATCATTATTAGGTGGGAGTTATTGTTTGCAACCACTAAATAACAATCATAACAAAAGAATTATCAAGATGTCCCCATAATTACTCAAACAATAACCTACTATTAAATCCATGAGGAATAATCATAGATCCCACAACCCTAGTTGTGGGTTTTAGTTTCATATGAGAAAGAAAGAGATATCAACAATTGTAATCATCATTCAAAGTAATTAAACTTACAAACTATGAATTCCGAAGTTGATACTCTTCTAAGTTCAAGAGAAAATTCCTACAACCAAATCAAAGAGTTTAAAATTGAATTCTAAGTTTTGAGCCCCAAAAGGATGTGTCTTTGCCTTTGGAATAAGTTTAAGATGTTCCGCCCCTTTTTGTTAGAAAACCGTAACATATGCTTTAAATACTTCATCGTAAATATGGAAACAAAATCACAGATCACAGTATTTTCTCGGACAGACGATGATGTGTGTGATGGCTTATCAGGACTCTAATTCCTTATCAAGTATTTTGTCAGATCCTCTTCACATTTGAACAAGTTCTATCTTCAGCTGACGATGAACCCTGGCGGATTATAAGACATGTGATGACTTATCAGAATTATAGTCGCTTCTTCACTTCAAGTCCTCAAGCACTACCTAAACCTGACGACTTATCACAACTCTGATAGCCTATCACAGGTTGTCGTCACTTCTTCCAACTGAATCTCATTCTCTGTCTAAGGTTGATGGCAACTCTCATTGCTTATTATAAGGTGGATGACTTATTAGTGAAGTAACCAACTATACTTTTCTCTCTACTTGCTCAAAAATCAAGTCTCTTACTTCTATTATTGCTGGTTCTCTTGCATCTTCACTTTTACTATTCTTAGATAAAAGCCTCAAATATGCTAGAATCTTCTCAACTTTTGATAATGCTCAACTTACACGTCAATTTAGTGCAAGGAGATCGTCGTCAATATATTTACCCAACTTTAGAGTCGAGGTCGAATCCATGAGGAACAATATGAGTGGTGATTAAACTAATTTGAAACTGTAGCTATAAGTTGAATTCAAAAAAATGATACAAAAATATAAAATAGGGGTTTTTGATGATCAAACAAATGTTAAAGTTTTAACTTGCTTCAAAGGTCAAAACTAAAATTTCAATAGTTCAAATCAGTTATAGAGCGGAACTAGGGTTGTGATCACTATGATTATTAATCTCCATTAAATAATAACTGTAGTGTTGGGTTCTCATGACATGTGGGAAACACCAAATTATCAGTTTCGATAGTCCATCTAACTGTTTCTTAACCTGCCTAGATGTTGAACTCCCTAATTCTCTCGAACTTAGGAAATCATTCTATTCATGCTGATTTTATCTTAGGTTGATAAATCTTGTTACAACATTAATCATTATATGGGAGCATAACCTTCCCAAATCCTTGTAGATAATTCGCTACCTTTAGATTTTTTTTTTTAGTTTGAGCAAATCATTATAAGGCGGGATTTATTGTTTGCAACCACTAAATAATAATCATAACAAAAGAATTATCAAGATGTCCCCATAATCACTCAAACACTAACAAACTATTAAATCCATAGGGGAATAATCATAGGTCTCACAACCCTAGTTGTGGGTTTTAGTTTCATATGAGAAAGAATGATATATCAATAATTGTAATCATCATTCAAAGTAATTAAACTTACAAACTATGAATTCTGAAGTTGATACTCTTCTAAGTTCAAGAGAAAATTCCTACAACCGAATGAAATATTTGAAAATTGAATTATAAGTTTTGATCCCCAAAAAGAGGTGTATTTTCCTTTGGAATAAGTTCAAGATATTCCACCCCTTTTTATTAGAAAATCTTAACATATGATTTAAATAATTCATCCTAAATATGGAAACAAAATCATAGATAACAGTATTTTCTCAGACATATGATGACATGTGTGATGGCTTATCAGGAGTCTGATGCCTTATCAAGAATGTCGTCAGCTGACGATGAAGCCTGACGACTTATAAGGCATGTGATGAATTATCAGAATTGTAGTCATTTTTTCACTTCAAGTCCTCAAGCACAGCCTAAGCCTGACGACGAGCCTAACGACTTATCACAACTGTGATGGCCTATCACAGGTTGTCGTCACTTCTTCCTGCTGAATCTCATTCTCTGTCTAAGGTTGACAGCAACTATTATAGCTTATCATAAGGCTGATGACTTATTAGTTAAGTCACCAACTATACTTCCCTCTCTACTTGCTCAGAAATCAAGTCTCTTACTTCCATTATTGTTGGTTCTCTTGCATCTTAACTTTTACTACAATATCAAAGAGAAAACAATAAAAAATGAAAAACGATGCTTTAGACTTTGCAAATATTCTCAGTTAAAAGCCTCAACTATGCTAGTATCTGCTCAAATTTTGATAATGCTAAACCTACACGTTAATTTAGTGCAAGGTGGTCTTCGTCGATATATTTACCCAACTTTAGAGTCGTGGTCAAATCCACGAGGAATAATGTGAGTGGCGATTAAACTAATTTGAAACTGTAGCTATAATTTGAATTCAAACAAATGATACAAAAATATAAACTAGGGTTTTTGATGATCAAACAAATGTTAAAGTTTTAACTTTCTTCAAAGCTAAAAACTAAAATTTCAACAGTTCAAATCAGTGATAGAGAGGAACTAGGGTTGTGATCACTATGATTATTAATCCCCAATGAATAATAACTATAGTATTAGGTTCTCATAACTTATGGGAAACACCAAATTATTAGTTTCAATAGTTCATCTAAGTGTTTCTCAACCTGCCTAGATTTTTAACTCCTTAATTCTCTCGAACTTAGGAAATCATTCTATTCATACTGATTTTATCTCAAGTTGATTAATCTTGTTATAGCATTAATCATTAGATGGGATCTTAACCTTCCCAAATCCTTATTGATAATTCGCTACATTTTGTTTATTTCTCAGTTCGAGCAAATCAACAAAAGGCGGAATTTATTATTTGTAACCAATAAATAACAATCATAACAAAGGAATTATCAAGATGTCCCCACTATCACTTAAACCCTAACCAACTATTACATTCATAGGGGAATAATCATAGATCCCACAACCATATTTATTGGTTTTAGCTCTACATGAGAAATAAAGAGATAACAATAATTGTAATCATCATTCAAAGTAATTAAACTTACAAACAATGAAGTCCGAAGTTGACTCTCTTCTATGTTCAAGAGAAAATTCCTACAACCAAATCAAAGAGTTGAAAATTTAATTTTAAGTTTTGAGCCCCAAAAAGAGGTGTCTTTGCCTTTGGAATAAGTTAAAGATGTTCTGCCCCTTTTTATTAAAAAACCCTAACATATACTTAAATACTTCATCCTAATTATGGAAACAAAATCGTAGATCACAGTATTTTCTTAGACAGACGATGACGTATGTGATGGTTTATCTAGAGTTTGATGCCTTATAAACAATATCATCAGCTCCTCTTCATATTTGAACAAGTTCTACTTTCAGCTGACGATGAAGGCTTACGGCTTATCTGACATGTAATGACTTAATAGAATTTTCATTGCTTCTTCACTTCAAGACCTCAAGAACTGCCTAAGCCTGACGACGAGCCTGACGTCTCATCAAAACATTGACGGCCTATCATAGGTTGTTTTCACTTCTTCCAGCTGAATCTCATTCTCTGTCCAAGGCTGACAACAACTCTGATAGCTTATCATAAGGTTGACGACTTATTAGATAAGTCGTCAGCTATACTTCCTTCTCTACTTGCTCAAAAATCAACTCTGTTACTTCAATTATTATTTGTTCTCTTGTATCTGGACTTTTACTGCAATATCAAAGAGAAAATAATAAGAAACGACAAAAGTTGCTTAAGACTTTGCAGTTATTCTCAGTTAAAAGACTCATATATGTTAGCATCTTCTCACACGTCAACGAGCACATCATAAAGCATCGCAACTGGCCTCTTCATAGATCTATCGGCCATCAACAATCGTATTTTGGTAGGTTTAGAAGCCCCCAAACATAGTTTTTTTAACACGGCAAATGGAATTAAATTAATACTTGCCCCCAGTTCACAAAGGGCCTTTGCAAAATTAAACAATCCAATAGTATGTGGGACAGTGGATGCTCTCAGATCAGTGGAAATAGCACTACAATGGTGAAGGTTGTCCACTAGCTCGTAGCTCACAGTCCGCTTCTTAGTCACAAGATCCTTTATGAACTTCGAATAGCCCAATATCTTTTCTAGCGCGTCAACCAAAGGTACATTTACAGTCAATTGCTTTAGCATTGCCATAAACTTGCTAAATTTTATGTCATTTGCCTTTTTCTGCAATCTTTGAAGGAATTGAGGAGTTATTTTTGGTGTTCTGTTAACTACTATCACTTCTTATTTCCCCTTGATTTTCTCTAGCTTATCAACCTGCTTCTAATTAGATGGAACCTTATCAATCTCCAGCTTTTCAGACTCCATTGGATGTTCTTTTTCTGCCTCTGCATCTAACACCACCATACTGATAACAGGTTTTCCCACAGATGGTTCAGGTAATACTTTACCACTTTTAGTGGTAATAGCCATCTAAAATTATTATTCCGTAGATTTTGTACCATATCACTCGGCAATGTTTCGCTCTTTCTCAGGTTTAAAGTCGCAGACAACTGATTCATCTGCTGCTCTAGTTGTTTAATAGAAGTTGAATATAAGCTAACTAATTGACTCAGGCATGATATGTTACTTTTCATTTCTATCACTCCAGCATTAGTTGACTCTACCCCCTTCAACAACTTTGCCATCATATCCTCTATTGACATCTTATCAGAACTAGTAGTAGCATTATCATAATTTCTAGAAGGTACATACAATCCACTACTATCATTATTGTTTTTCCAAGTACTTTGCTCATGATCTCTATAATCAGCTTTGACATAATAATTCCAACCTTGATTGTTGTGGCTATTACCTCAGAAACCCAACTGATTATTCATCTAGTTCTCTTCTTTCTCAGAATCTGATTCAGGTCCTTACTTTGAGACCCAATAGTTTTCACCTTTTCTATCTTCCCAGGTAGTAAATGCTTTGTAAGCAAATCCATATGAGTCTTCATATGTTCTATATCATAGTCACATTCCTCTTCTTTCCTACATTATTCAACTGTCATCCCACTATACACAGTATTATTTGCTACCATAGAATCCCTGGTATGCACAACTCAACTTGTCTTATTCAATCTTTCAATCATCTCCGCAGCCTCAATAAATGTAAGCTCCATGAATTCTCCCCCTGTAGCATTGTCCACAGTTGGTTTTGTGATAGAGTTCAAAGCCTTGTAGAATGTTTCCATTAAGTGCTCGTCAGTTATCTTGTGATTAGGGTATTGCATCAACTTCTAATTAAATCTCACACATGTCTTATGAAGAGAGTAATTCGGTAACTTCCTGAAGTTACGAATCTCACCCCTCAACTGTAATATCCTAGACGGTAGAAAGAACCTTTATAGAAAAGCTCCTTTTAATTTCCTCCAGTTTGTTATAGAATCAGGAACAACACATTTAACCACAGGGTTTCCTCCCTAGGCAGAGACAATGGAAATAACCGTAGACGGATCATATTCTACACAACTCCAGGGTTGTTAAAAGATTTGTAGATGTTGATAAAATTCACTAAATGCATATTCGGGTCATCCCCTAGAAGTCCACCAAATAACCCTTTGAGATTTAACAGTTGTATCATAGTGCTTATGATGTTGAATTTCACACCCGGTGCTATTTGTGGTGAAATAATTGCTCCTCTAGCACCAACTTCATCCAAATCAGTATCATCCTCATCATCAAATGCAAACTGGACAATAGAATGGCGGTTTGCTCTTCCTCTAAACAGTTGATTCTGATTTACTGGTGCAGCTACATTCTCATCACGCCTCTTATTTGTAAGCTCAAACAGATTATCATCCCCTAGGTAATCATCATCTGTATTCACCACCTGACCTATGTTATCAGTGTTTTGCTAATTGAGTTGTACATTAGCCAAAGCGGCTAATATCTTAGCTTCTTATTGTTCAGCCATTCTCCCAATAAGATGAGGTTCTAGGTTGAAAGGCAATAACGACTCTCCTGATTTTCTGGTTCATGGCATATATAACAAGGACCCTGTAATAATCAAAAATAACAATTAAAAGTAAAATTAAGAAACTTAACTAACCATCAGTTAACATATATATGCTTGATTGACAACCATATTCCCCGGCAAGGGCACCAAAACTTGATACGCCTAAATTACACCTCACTTATAAGAGAGAAAGCAGTCGTCATCAAATATATAACCCAACTAGGCTAGGGTAGAATCCCATAGGGAATATGGTGCAAATCAAGACTATTTGATCTTTAATCGACTAAATGGGGTTTTTTAGAATTCAAACAAATGTTACTATTAACTTTGTTTTAGTAACCCAAAGTCATTGTTTTAACATTTCAAATTATGATGAGGTAAAACAAGAGTTTTGTTCACTATGAATATTGATATATGTTGAACAATAGTTACAAAAGATTATTCACATGACTTGCAGGAAAAAATAGATGATCACTATCAATTATCGTTCTAAATGACTTCCGACATATTTAGATGCTTGATTACCGAATTTTATCAAACTTATGAAATCCTTATGTTTAAACTGATTTAATATCGAGTTTATTATTCTTGTTGCAACATTAATCATTAGATGACAATTTAACGTTTCCCAATCCCCATTGATAATTCCCTTCCTTTAATTGATTTCTTAGTTTAAGAAAACCTATGTAAGGATTAATCTATTATTTGCAAAGAACAAATAAAATTCATTAAAAAAGAATTTTCAATAAATTCCTATAGTCATTCAAATATTAGCCAACTATAGAATTAATAATGCAACACTCACAGATCCCACAACTCCAGTTATGGGATGTAGTTCTTCATGAGATAGAAAGAAATAACATACATTAGATCCATAACTAAAAAGTAGTCAACTTACAAAAGATTAAAATTGAAGATTGTTCTTCCTTCAAGTTCAACCAATGATCCCAAAAACCACATTAATAATTCAAATATAATTCAAAACCAAACTTGAGAAAACCAAAATATAAAAACTACTCTTGTGAATAAGTTTAAGATGCCTATGAAAATCTAAGATTTTTCTATAAATACTTAAGATCTTTCCAAATTTGAATTTTAAATTCCAGTTTTTCGCACCATAGCTGACGACCAACTCGATGGCTTATCAGATAGTTTATGACCTATAAGACAAGATGTAAATAGCTCTTCCAAATTATTGCTTACTACCTATAGCTGACGGCCTCAATTGTCATCTTATCAAATAGTTGACTACTTATCAGATAAGTCGTTAACATTTTTATCTAATGCTTGAACACTGCCTACAGTTGATACCCTCTGTTGACGGCTTATCACACAGTTGATGGCTTATGAGACAAGTTGTCATATAAAATCTTCACATCTACTTCAATAAAAAATTGTCCTTCTTGACGTGGTTAAAATAGGTTTTCATGCAACTCGACTTCCCTGCAATATCACATAAAATATAATAAAAAACCACAATAGTTACTTAAGAAATTACAATTATTTCAAGTTAAAAGCCTTAAATATGGTAGTATATAAATGGTTGTCTTGATCTTTGGGTTTGTGACATGCACAATAACTCGCCTGCAATTATCAAAAATAACAAATAAAAGTAAATTCAAGAAAATTAATCAAGTGTGAATTAATACAGATAGACTTAATTGACAATCGTATTCCTTGCAATGACCAAAAAATTTGATACACCCAATTACACATCTCTTTTGAGAGAGTAAGTGGTCGTCATCAAATATATAACCCAACTAGGTTGAGGTTGAATGCCATAGGGATTATGGTTTTAATCAAACCTTTTTGTGAGTTAACCGACTTCAAGTTAATTGGGGTGTTTTTAGCAATCAATCAAATGTTAATGGTTCAACTTATTGTAGCAACTCAATTTCTATATTGTAGTATTTCAAATCACAAATATAGTAAAAATTGTGTTGTGATCACTATGAGTATTAATTCTCATCGAATAATAGTTGTGGCATTAAATTCTCATAATTTGTAGGATACACCAAATTATCATTATCGATGAATCCAACAGTTTTTCAACCTACTTAGATTATAGATTGCCTAATTCTATCAAACTTAGGGAAAACCTTCTATTCAAACTAATTTTATCTCGAGTTGATTAATGTTGTTACAACATTAATCATTAGATAAGAAATTAGTATTTTTCATATCCCTATTGATAATTCACTTTCTTTAATTAATTTCTCAATTAAATCAAACCAACACAAGACTTAATATATTTTTTGCAACCAATAGAAAATAATTATTACAAAGGAGTTATGATGATGATTCCATAATCAATCAAATCATATTCAATTATTAAATCAACAAAATAATACTCATAGCTCCCACAACTCTAGTTATGGGAGTTAGTTCCTCATGAAAAATAAAAATATATCATATATTGAATCCACAATTAAAATCAATTAACATACAAAATATGAAATCAAAGACTATTCTCTTTCAAGTTAAATGGAGAAATCCCAAACTAAACCAATAACACAAAAACTAAATTCAAAATTCAAGTAACCAAACTATAAAAACTAATTTTTGGAATAAGCTCAAGATACCAAATGAAAACCTAAAATCTTTTATAAATATTCATGACTTTCAGAATCATTGCACCATAGCTGACGACAAGGTTTATGGGTTGTCAACTTGTTGATAACCTATAAACCATGTCATCAGTTTGAGTCTTTCAGCATCCTTTTTCTATCTTCAGGTGACGACGAAACTTGATGGCTTATCAGCAAGTTGATGACTTATCACCCAAGTTGTCAATAGACTTTTCCAACATATGCATTCTTTCTACACATGTAGACTTCAACTAACTGCTTAACAATAGGTTGATGACTTGTCTCCAAAGTCATCAACAAAATTTCTTCAACACTTTTCTTCAAATATACTCCACTAAAAATGCTTCTATTGTCATGGTTTTTATATGTTTTCATGCATCTTGACTTTCTCGGATAAATCGTATGAAATACACGTAAAAATAACAATAGTTATTTAAGAACTTACAACTATTTCAAGCTAAAAGCCTTAAATATGCTAACACAAAGCTAGCACATCATTTGACTTCAGTGTCTGCTTTTGCTTCCTATACCGGCATAGGCCAGAATAGATTGTATGCTCTTACATCTCAAAAGGAATCTGAGGCATCACCTAATGTCATTACTGGTTTGTTACAAATCCTTTCTCATGGCATGTATTGTCTTCTTGATTTATGGTCCATTCTTTCATATATGACCCCATATGTGGCTATGTGTTTTGATTTTGATTCTAAAGTTATTTCAAATCCTTTTTCTATTTCTACCACGAAAGGTAACTTACTTATTGCTTAAAGAGTCTATAGGGGGTGTGTGCTATTTGTTGGTACCAAGCAGACCTTGGTAGATCAATTTGAGATGGATATAGTGGTTGTCTTAATGTTCCCTGGTGAACTGATTATAGAGTGGGAAGGCAGTTCCCTAGCTCCTAGGGGGAGATTTATTTCTTATCTTAGATCTCAGAGGTTAATCTCTTAAGTTTGTATTTATCACTTGGTTTGGTTTAAAGCTTCTAACTCGAAAGGTCCTTCTCTACATTTAGTTTAAGTGGAAAATGATTTTCCTGTGGTTTTTTTAGATGATCTTCCTGGTGTTCCTCCGGATAGGGAAATAGAGTTTGGCATTAATTTAGTTTCAAACACTCGTCCAATATCTATACCTCTTTATAGAATGTCTTCGGCTAAGTTGAGGGAACTTAAGGAGGAACTTAATGATCTTCTATATAAGGATTTTATTCATCCTAGTGTATCCTTATGGGGTGCACCAGTGTTGTTCATGCGCAATAATGATGATTCCCTTTAGATATACATTGACTATCGATAGTTGAATAAGGTGATGGTCAAGAACAAGTTTCCTCTTCAAAGGATAGATAACTTATTTGATCAGTTTCATGGTGCCAAGATCTTCTCTAAGATATATCGTTTTTTAGGGTATTATCAACTTAATATTATGGAGGAGGATATTCGTAAAAGAACTTTTTGTACTCAGTATAGGCACTTTAAATTTTTTGTTATGTCATTTGTCTTAACTAATTCCCCATCGGCATTTATGGACTTGATCAACAAGGTTTTTAGGAAGTTCTTAGATATTCTTTTCATTGTGTTTATTTATGAAATTTTAGTTTATTCCAAGAGTGAGGTGGTCATGCTAATAACTTCCATGTAGTATTTAAGATCTTGAAGCAACAACAGTTGTATAACAAGTCCTCCAATTGTGAGTTTTGGTTGAATGTTGTGACTTTTCTTGGTCATATTATTTCTAGCAAAGGAATTATGGTAGACCCTTAAAAGGTAGAGGTTCTAAAAAGGTGGCCAAGACCCATGATTCCAATCGAAATTCGGACCATCTTGGGTATGGCTAGGTATTATTGTCAATTTATGAAAAGCTTTTCAATGATAGCTACTCCTTTGACTAAGTTGACTTAGAAAAAGGTGAGAGTTTTCTTGGTTGGATTTTTTTGAGGGGAGCTTCAAGATGCTTAAAGATAAGCTAACTTCAGCTCTTATTTTGACATTGCCTTAAGGTAGTGAGGGGTTTGTGGTATATTATGATGCATTTAGGATGGGACTTGGTTATGTCTTGATGTAGCATGGGAAGGTGATTGCCTATGCTGTAAAGAAGTTAAAGGTGCATGAGAGGAATTATCCTACTCATGATTTGGAGCTACGGGCTGTGGTTTTTGCTTTTATAATACAAATTACTCGTCCGTCTGGTTAAGCTTACCTTGTTTTTTATTTTGGGATGAATGTTCCTAGTGGGGGAAACTGAAACATCTTTATTTTTGGGCCTTAGAAAATTTCCTTGATTTTTGGTTTTTGGTCTAGATACAACTTTAGGTAAAGAGTCATACGCTTTGGTATGGTATGGTCTAGTCGTATGCTGACAAATATTGGTTGATGGGATAGAATTTAGTTACTAGAATAGGTACGATTTGGTTTGTATGACTCATATCATCTTATACGGGTTATTTGGTTACTTCACTTAACCTTAGACTTTGTAACTTATGTTGGATCTGAGTATGAGTGGCTCACCATGAGGTGTAAGCCAGGGTATGAATCATATCATGGACTCGTATGGTGGTTAATGTTTAAACCTCCTAAAATTCTATTCTTCCAGGGGTATGGTGTATGGGTACTAGTCATGTACTTGGATATGACTTGGGTTTAGGTGAGTTGTACATTGGAAAATGTTGGGTCCTAGTTGGAGCCTAGGGTACGAGAGGTGGGTACCACTCATACAAGATGGGTAGGACTCCTAAGGGTCATTCATACCCTATGACAGAAATTAAGTGTAGTTTAAGTGAAAGCAATTGAGACATTTCCCTGCTTATCCTAATGAGGTCCTATGACTTATATTTCACTTGTGAGGTTATTTACCCTACTATGTTATTCTTAAGCACTTAGATAACACTCTTAAATTCTCTCTAGAGTTCTTGGGCAAAGGATGCTAGGGTTTCATATTAAGGAGTAAATTGAGGCTTGTCTTGGGGATTTCTCTCGATCATCATCTTATTTTAAGGCATGTTCTCTTCCCTCATTATTAGTTCCAACTAAAGGCATGGTTTTTATACAATGTTTTCATGATTTGAATATTGTATGATTTTGGGTTTTCAAATGTGATTTGGGGATTTGGTTATAAATTCTTGGTTATGGTTTTCCCATGTTTTTATTATGCTTTTATATGCATTAATTATGGTTTTGAATAATTGGTTGAATGGGAATGGTTGTTTAGTAATTGTCTTTGGTTTCGAAAATACTATGCCCCTAAAATGTTTGATAAAATTCCATAACAATGTTTTCACCATATTATTGGGTTTTAATGGAACTTATGCATGGTTTAAACTTGGTAATGGAACCCTAAATGATATTAATGGTTTAAATGGTTTTGGAATGATTTGGCTTAATAAACATACTTCTAGGGTACTAGGGAATCCCCTAAGTTAACATGGTAATCAATACTTGTGGGGTACACGGGAATCCCCCTAGTTAATTTGATAATAGCGTCTATAGGTACATGGGAATCCCTTGATCACTAAAAGGTTTGGCGAAGGACAATACTTATAAGTTATAATTAGTATGATGATACCACTACTAATAGCCTTGTTTAATAATAATGGAATAATGATTTGGTTGGAAATTAGTTTTAATTGGGCAATAATGGTGGGCTGTGAAAGGTAACCGTGAAGGTGGAAGTCCAATGGATGAACACCGAAAACTTATATTTGCTGACATAAGGGGTAGGTCATGGTGACGTTATATGATACATATGAGGTACATGAGAATTCTCTAGGTATACTATACATATGTATTATAGAGAGTGAAGGGTACATAGGAATTCCCAACTTGTATGGTATCTCTGATTCATACGGATACATACATCGGGGCCCGTTCAAGGGGTTACATAAGACCAATATAGCCCATGGGTGGTTTTAGGACGGTTAAGCTTTACATACCCAGGATAAAGGGTTTAATGCATGCTAAACCCGGTACCTTTTCTTGGCATGGTTATATATATATGTATGGGTGTGTGCATATGGATTGTTTTACTGGGTTTTCTTAAATGTAATTATTTTATCCTTATCTTGATTTCATACTAGCGTTCACCCGCTAACCCATCTTCGGGTGGTTGTATCCCCATGCAATGCAGGAACTGACCGTTCTACTTTTCTTGCTTAGCATTCATACATTCAGGGGTCAGCTTTGGATTTAAGTGGTGAGCTTTTATCTTTCCAAAAGTCTCTATTTCATGGATGTTATTTCATACCTTAAATTATCTATGGATATTGGTTTTGGCTATGATTGGAGATATATCCCAACTAAATTTTTATGTTCTTTTGGTTAGACGCTTTTGTGGAACAACTATGTGTTGGAATAGGCAGGATTGGTATGGGTGTCGCCTTAGTATCGGAACTGGTATTGGGATGACATCATTGGATAAAACTTCTCAGTGTTCCATCGTATTTCATTTTGGGATTATATATTTAATTATTTATGGAACTTATTCAGTTATGGTCGGATTTATGTTTTTGATTTTTTTTTTTGGTATGGTTGAATGGTTAGACTTAGTTGGGCCGGTCACGGTTGTAATCCTCTACCAGAGTCTTTGTGTGAGCTATTACACTATTTTTTTACATGTTCTAAATTCAGCCAACTCAGGGAAAGTGGCTGGAGGCTGGGTTGGGTAGCGGGGGTGGTCTTCGATCCTGATCGAACTTAGGACACCCATTACGATAAGTCCCCGGGTTGGTTTATGTAAGGTTTAGGGTATGATCATGTTTAATTAATCCTCTTATCCTCTACCGAAGTGGATATTATAACTACATTATAGAGCGGGTATTCAATAATCCAATTAGATGCATTTACTTGTTATCCTGCTATTGAACCAAAAAAGCTTCTAGGTATATCTCTATCCTAGATGCTAATTCAAATCCCTTATTTCATAAAAGAATAAGAATCTTTGTAATAACCTGTAATAATCTAAGCTCGATTCAACTCTTTTAAAAATTTCAGTAAGTGTTGAGGACTTAGTCC
This sequence comes from Capsicum baccatum var. pendulum, assembly GCA_030864225.1. Lineage (NCBI taxonomy): Eukaryota > Viridiplantae > Streptophyta > Magnoliopsida > Solanales > Solanaceae > Capsicum > Capsicum baccatum. The sequence goes on along the minus strand of CM061552.1, from coordinate 198,155,925 downwards.
TTTTCAAAACCTATAAACTTTAAGGATTTTCAGTTTGGCCTTCCCAGCCCCGAAATATTGGGTTTTAAGTTTATTCATAGTTAGGGTGGTTAAAAGTATGTCTCGAGTGAGTTTCAGGATTTTTTGATGAGGTTCGGGCCATGTTTGGTTATTCAAAATAGTGAATCCATACAATTTAGTCGCGATGTGTTACTCTCTCCCATGGTGAGGAGCTCTGCGACAAGTTGCTCTTTTCCTGTGAGTATGCTACGTGGTGCGTTCTTGTATCCCATAGAGAAAGAGGTTCAATATGTTACTTTGTTTGGCATAGTGTTCTTGTTTAAGTGCCTAAATGGCTTTTAAGTAATTTCCCTCACCCTATTTCATCGTTAACATGATGTGGAGCTCCCAAAAGGGAATTATTTACCCCTTTTACCCAAATTGCTCTCAAGAAACCCTTCTTTTTTCCCAAGAACAAACCCAAGCTTCATTCTCAAAAAATCGAGGGTTCAAGCTTCTAAGTTCCAGCAATCTTAAAGGTAATAGCTATTAAGGTATGTGGGATGTTCATTTATGGGTAACTTTACCCCATGGAGACCAAAAACCTCCTTTCAAACTAAAGTATGGATTTTTCTCGTATTATGAACTTTTATATGATCAAGATGGATTAAATTCATTTTTAACCTTAGTAGTTTTACTCAATTCATGCCCAAGAATGATTCCATGAAAAGTTGGGTTATCTCATGCTTTAATCTTCATGATTTTCACATGTTTTACGATATGCCTGTGTTTTGAGTTTTGAATCATGACTTCCTAACATAGTTTTTAAGCTTTAATATTTTGTCTTATGGATATTCAGTGTTGGCGGGTTATGAACACCTAATACCTACCTGTTTACTTATATTTTATACGTTTTTTACTAATGATTTCAGTTAAACCATGAATGTTACCATTTATTCCATTACTAAGGTCATAATGAGGAATATTAGTGATTATGGTTAGTTGAGTTTAGTTTGGTTCAATATCAGTGTCAGTTAAATTGGGAGAAGGATTTAGCACCGAGCAAACCCAGGGATGGGGGCTCACCTACCAGTAGAAGGTGTGACTCTTTGTAGCAATCCCTGAGTTCTAGAACTACGTATCTAGCATAGGTTTGATATGTCTTCTTGCCAGTTGAAGGTTGATATATATCTCATGAGAGCACCTTCCAGTATAGGGTGAGTCTTTAGTCCTTTAGGACACTAGTTCAGTGGATCCACACAACCAGTGTTAGTACCCATGAAAAAGTACTGACACCCGTCCAACTGGGGTTACAGGTTAGACCCCGATTATCTAAAATTGGGGCATGTCGGTTACATGATACCTCCCACAGTTTCAGTTCATTATTCAGAGTATTTTAGCTCAGGTTTGTGTGACCAAGTATGTAGTTTTTCTGTTAGTCATTCAGTTATACAGCTAATTTCAGTACATGTTTATGCTTTGTCATGCATTCTAAGATATCACATGTTCATGTATTCATGTTCAGCTATCTCATGCATTTTAGATTATGCTAATCTCATATACCAGAACATTCAAAGTTCTGCCCACATACTTTTTTTTACCCTATGTTGTCTTATAAAATAGGTTTGGACACACAATTTCTTGACCATTCATAGACAACCCAGCGTTACTCCATAGCAGTAGTGGTGAGTCCTTATCCATCGAGGACATGATTTGTTTATCTCAGTCATTTTAGTATTTCTTTATGTTCAGTCAGTCGGAGTTAGTTGGGGTCAACTCCTCAGGATGTTTAGAGGATTTTAGACATATTATTTAGACAGTTAGATGTTTCTTTCAGTATTATCAGTTGCTCAGATAGATAGTTTGACTTTCAGTGTTCTATTAGAAACTTTAGACAATTTTGATGCATATTTTAGTATTTAGATATATAGTATTTCATCATTTTATCTTCTGTACATCTATTATATTTCTACTTTATTCAGTCCTCATAGCTAGTAGCAGTTCATGGGTTAGATTGTGGTCACTTGTGACCGTAAGCTACGTTGTCGCGACTAGGGGGTAGCCTCGGGTCGTGACAACACTTAGTATTAGATCCTAAGGTTATAAGGTGTCCTAGGTTTTCTGAAAGCCGTATTCAATAGAGTCTTATGAATGGTTATAAAGTGCGCCATACTTATGGACAAGAGCTACAAGACGAATTAGAAAAGTTTTCCTTCTTTCAATGCTCATGTTGTGTGACAGAACATGATATATATTTAATTCCTATTTCTAATTCATCCTTCATTCCATTTACAGATAATGCCTTACAGAAGAAACAAGAGTAAGAAAACACAAAGAATTATGATCTTCTATGCAAACTCAACTTCCACTTAGTATCTTATGAACCACATTGGTTTGCAATTCAATTACCTTTAATGAAAATTGGTTCTACATCAGCATCATCAGTCTCATTCATGAAAAGGATAAATCATATTTCATATTCATATTGGTGATGACTTGGTTGATTAGTAGTCACTTAGGTGATGGATTATCAACCTTGTCGTTAGCCTTGGGAAAAGTCAAAACACATTTCAAAATAATAGGTGACAACTTGGTTCATAAGTCTTTATTTGAATGATGTATTTTTAGACTTGTCATCAACATAATGTAGAATTGAAGAACTTTCTCAACTTGGGTGACGACTTGGTTGATAAGTCATCACTTAGGTGACGACTTATCACCCTTGTCGTTAACCCAGGACAAAATCTTCAGCAACTTCAATGTTTGAGTGATGACTTCATTTATCAGTTGTCACTTGGTTGTTGACTTACCAACGTGGTCATCAACTCAAAAATAGATTTCATAACTTCTACATTTCTAATTTGCATGCTAAAATTTAAAACTTGTGCCCCAATTCTGAATTATTAACCATAATCATCAGTCCCCAAACATAATACATCACCAATTTTACTTTAATAAGCTTGAAAAATGCTGGAGGAAGTGATTTTCACTTTTCCCGGTTCTATTAAAGCTCAGTTCTTTCACCAAAAAGGAAAAATTTCACAACTTAATGAGAATTTGTTCATTAGCAAATTTTAGCAAAACAAAATTTTGTCGAGTTGGATAACCTAATCAACTTTGTATTGGTTAAACTTGTTCAAGAACACTTGTAATCCTTAAAGATCTTTGTTAAGTAAAATTTTCCTTACTTTGCAATAGACAAAAAAATAAAAAAATTCAAAACATACCTTGAAGTCAACTTGAAACAGTACACCCTACTTGAAAATACGGAACTTTGATCAAGACTACAATAATTAAGTATTTTGGGAATATCAAATTAAACTGACCTTCAAACATATATAAATTCAAACATAACATATCTAACATATATACCACTGCTGTATTTTTTAAATAACTGGGCTCTGATACCATTTGTAGGGGGTGCGGATCTATGCGGATAACTAACTTATGAAATAGATCTATTATATGTATAATGAATCTATTTTTCTTTGTGCGTGGATATTTCTTAAATTTTGTTTCAATATCTTTTAATGATTTATTCTTTTCGTAAGATGTATTCATTAATTTGTATGGTTTTTTATTTTATCCTGTAGTAATTGTAGAGTTACAGATTTCTTTATAATAATTTATCCTAATTGTACTGTAATGTATATTTAATTCTAGATTTTTAATATTATTTATTATCTTGTGTTGTTCTTCTCGTAGTGAGTTTTTTAAATTATATAAACTATCACATGTACTCTTTTCTAAATTTTTTAAGGTTTCTTCTATCCATATTAATTTTTCTTTTAGATTCTCCATTATTTTTCTAATTCGGTTTTTATAACTAATTTCATTATTTAGATTATCGTGATTTTCTCTAGTTTTTCTAATATATTCTAACATTTCTTTAGTTTGAATAATATCCTTCTGGGTAGTTATCTAGGTATAACTGTGCTATCCTAATCTATGGTTTCAATTTCATAGTCTAATACTTTTTCTAATATTATTCTCCTAATATCTATAATTTCTATATCTCTAAGTATATATAAGATTAAGACTTTAAGATGATCTAGGTGTTCTATGTTTTAAAATTGATTAAATATTTTATTATAATATTTTGTTGTTGTTTGTTTTAGCCTTAGTCGTTCTTGCATATTTTTATTAAGAAATTCTATATATTTTATCTCTTTAGTTTCCATGTATTTGACTAAATTTAGTTTCATCTTTTTTTCTATTAATTGTATGTTGCTCATATCTTTTTCTAAAAATTCTATATAATTTATCATGGTAAGTATTTGTAAGAATAGTTAGGCAGGTATCGTATATAATTTACTCTAGTCATATAATATTTACCAAATACTTTTTCTAATATGATTTTTCTTATATCTACTACTTTTATATCTTTAAGTGCATACAAAATATGTATTTTAAATTTATCTACCATCACATCAGATAAATAATTATTCATTTTCATAAATTTGCTATTTTTTAAAATATTCACATCAACCATGTACATAACAAAATATGGTCATCTTAGATTACTATAGACTAGATTATTCTTAAATAACATGTTCTTCGGTCACTATTAGCATGGTAATTTGGATACTTTTTCCCTTAAACAGCGCCTCTACTCTGGTTACTCCCCGCTTCTTGCCTTATTGGTTTCACCTTTAGGATGGCATAGTTTTAGGGATTTTTCTCCGTTTCCACTTTGCTAATAAACTTCTTAACATATTATTCTTCGAATAATTCTACTATAAAGTAACTAATATGAATTTATTTTATCATATCATGATTGTTGGAAATTATGAATTTAGCTATTCATAATCATAAATAAATATACCTGTTCGGGTAGTTTTGATATTTCTGAAGTTTGTTCCTCCATAGCTTTTTCCATTGAAATATATCTATTTTTTAATTAACTGAGCAAAATATTTGCTGTGGACAGGAGAGAGTATTGCTTCAACACATGAAGGCTTGCTTTGCAATGCCTTCGGTTCCTTTCATTTATAGAATGAATTCTTTACAAAAAGTTTGCATTATTTACACGTTTCCTAAAAATTCTAAAAGTCTCCTTAAGAGACAAAAATAAATGACATAGCCTTAAAGGCTAAAAAGGCTAAAAAGACTAAAAACTTAGTGCTATAGCCTTTAAAAAAGTCAAAAAGTCTAAAAAAAAGGCTAAAGTCTATACAACAATTTTTACGTAAGATTTTTATATCTTGTCTTCTATTATTACTCCGTTGATATCTTCTTGTTGTCGTATCTGCTGCTTTTCCATATCTCCATTATTGCTTCTTATCTTATCTTCCAGCTGGCATGCTTATCTTGTTGATTCTTTTATTCTAGGTGGACTTTTGGAATAATATTATCTTCTATGTTGCATCTTGAACATTGATGGTCTGGATATTTGTGTCCAATTATCTTACAATATCTTATCAATAATCCATCTGAAATAAATCCTATTTTAATTGCTCTTGTAGTAGATTATTTTTCTGGGTTAAGTAATGTCATTATCCATTGGCTAACATCTTCCATATCTGCTTGTCGTAGCTCTTTTGAATTTGAATAAATCATCTGATGGTCTCTCAAATAATAGCTCCATAATGGGTTTCCATTAGTATAATTATTTGCTAATTCCTGAATGATTGTAGCTAGTCCAATGAGTCGTTTATTTGCGTAGAAATCGGGTATCTCAATCCTGGGTATCTCTGGCTGCTGCGTAATATCTTCTGGTATGATCATATCTCTGGTTAGTCTTATTTTTACAACTTGTATAATTGGTTTTATTTCGCCGTATAATATCTCTGCTGGTGCAGTATAACACTTTATATAAAATAGATTTCCTTTTGTTATCCTTTTATAGTTGGTGAATATTTTATGTAATTCTTCCATAGCTGTTAGTTGTTCTCCGTCTTGGGTGTATATGGTATTTAATAGTCCATAGTCAAAACAAGTTTTCACTAGGCTTGGGTTGGTTTTGGGTAGTGCAATTAGCTTGTTAAAACCTTGTAATTTTTGGGTTATGTAATTTGTGTTTGGTTCTTTGATATTTGTAGCTCTCGGGTTAAGGTTTAGGAAAGTTTGTAATCTATAGATATTTTCTATGTATTTTTGGGCTGTATAGTTGTAAATTTTTTTCTTGGTTCAGACTATCTCGGTATGTGGTAATTTGTGGGGGTATGAACAAGGGGTCTTTTTGTGTTTTTGGTATAAATGGTTTCTCAAACATCTTATTCATATTCATGTTCTGATATCTTTGTCTACTAACTCCTTTGCTTGTACCTGCAGAAGTAGATTGATAAATGTTATGGGTTTTATGGAGTGTCCCATCATCTCCGTATAGCTCTGGAACTTTAATGTCTTCCGATCGACATAGCTCTGCACACTGTTGAGTTAGCTAATTTGTAGCTATAGACTTCAGTTTATGTTCATTAGTCTTTAGCTTTTCTATCTCATTACCCATACTGTCCACTTTCATTGAAAGCGTAGTTAGGGTGTTGAGTATTTTTTCTAGAGTATCTTCTTCTATTATTTCAGTCTGTGTAGCTTTGTCTTGATATGTAATCTGCAATAACATTTTTGTTAGTACTAATTACTTTAATTATAAATGTGAAATTTAATATATTCAAGACTAGTCTCCGAATCTCTTTTGTTGTAACTGAATTTTGTATTTTCTTTGTTAACCACCAGCGTACCTGTGTATTATCTGTTCGTACAATAAATTTGTTATATACAATATATGGCTCAAATGCTAACAAACATTTATATAATGAACATAATTCCTTCCTATTTATTTCCCATTTTATTTTTGTTTCATTGAACGTACCTGAGTAGTATCTACAATGGTGTTCTAATTTTTCTGCTTCATATCGGTATTTAAGTACTCCTCCATAACTACATTTACTAGCATCCGCTTCTACTATATATATAAACTTTCTATTTTCATCTGAAAATTGTAATTTTGGTAATTCTTTACAAAGTAATTTTATTTTTTGAACTTATTTTTTATGTTCTTCATTATAGTTATATTCTACATCATTTTTTAATTTTTTCTGTAGTGGTTTTAAAGTTTCTGCTAATTTTGGATTATATTCTCTTACTTGGTTTACTAATCCTAAAAATGATTGTAATTTCTTTTTTGTATCTAATTCTTCATTTGAATTTATTATTTTTTGTATTATATGTTGTTGCATTTTTACTCCACTCTTATCTATTTGTATTCCTAAAAATTCTATCTGATTTTTCATAATTTCATCTTTCTTTTCGCTTAGACTTATTCTCGATTTTTCTATTATATCTGTAAACTGTCCTAATAATTTTAAATGGTCTTCTTTAGTTTTTGTATATAATAATATATCATCTATGTATACTATACAATTACATAATTGTTTAAAATAACTATCCATAAAATTTTGATATCTACCTGGTGCATTTTTATATCCAAATGGTAATACGTTCCATTCATGAAATCCTTGTGGTACCGTAAATGCGGTTAATTCTTTAGATTCTTCTTCTAACTTTAAATGGAAAAATCCTGATTTACAATCGAATTTGCTAAAATAATTATATCCTTGTATTTGTCTTATTTTTAATATCTTATTTGGTATTGGATAATTATATGTTATAGTTTTTGCATTTAAATTTCTATAGTCAATAACCATTCTACTTTTTCCTCTTATTTGTTCACTATGTTTATTTACTATAAATGCTGGACTATTATGTTTACTATTACTTTTTTGTATATATTGTTTTTCTAATAGTTCATCTATATGCATTTTAAATTCTCTTAAATCGTCAAAATTATATGTTAGTGGTTTCTAGGTTATTATGCTATTTTTATCTATTAATTCAATTTTTATAGTATTTTTATATTTTCCCATCCTTTTAATGGATCTTCACTATATAATTGTTCGAATTTTTTCTTAATTATTTCTATCTTATTTATTGCAAATATAGTTATTTCTGTTTTATTTATCGAAAATACTACTAATTCTATTGTATCTTCATCATTTTTTATATTTTCTAACTTTTGTGTAATTTTTTCACTTCCTTTTATCCAATCAGTTCTTTCTTATTTAATTATTAACTCTTTTTGCTCTCACTTTCTGTTTACATGGTGTTGTAAAACCACCAGTCTGTTCTAGTTATTATATGTGGGTATAATTTATCTAAAAATGACATTCCTAAAAGTATATCTTTTGATGTTAGTTGATAATTATAAATTTCTTCTATTGTTAATATCTTATCCCATACTTGTATTTTTACATTTCTAGCTTTATAAGTAATTAATCTTCCTTCATTATTAAATCCTTTAACTACTATTGGCGTTTATAATTTATCCCATTTACTTTCTGATAAGCAATTATATCTACATAAATTAACTTCTACTCCTGTATCTATCATAGATGTATAATATCATATTTTCACTTTATGTTAAGGCTCTTTTTAAGAATAATTTCTCTTTGTTGTATGTTAAGGTTAAATGTGTATGTTCTATATTATATGGTTTTACTTGTTCTAGCCATTTTATTCCTAATATTATATCTGTTTTTTGCATTTCTTCCTTTACTTCAAATTCTGTTTTTATTTTTCTAATTCCTATTATTATTTCTTTTTCTGCTATATTTTTATTATTTATTAAACTTCTTGGTAGATCTGGGCACATATCATTATCAGTTTTTATTTCTTCATTTTTTACTAGATATTTTCTATATAATTTTCTTCTTGTCCGGTATTTAACAGTATTAAATATTCTTTTTCATTTATTTTTCCTGTTATATAATATTGGTTTAACTTACTAGTTGAATTTATTTCGTAACTTGTTCTTTTTGATGAACTTGATGATTCTGGTTTTTCATCAGCTATTCTTTTCGTTGTACTTATTCTATCATTTACTATTTCTAAATTTTCTTCTATATCTATGTCCCTATAGCTATAATCATTATAATCTATTGTTTTTACAATTTGTTCGAATGGACTTTCTATTCGTATTTTGTTAATCTTATTTTTTCCTGTTACTTTATGTTTTGTTGTTAATACATATAAATTTTTGCATCTTGCTGTAGATAATTTACTTCCTGGGGTTAATTCTATTCCTGATATTTTTCAGTATAATACGAGTGATTTATCTATATTTTTATCTGTTACTGCTATGGAATAATTTGCACTTATTATTCGTATTTTATTGGATCTCCTTTACTTTTTATATCATTTATCTCTTTATTAATTATTCTTTTTGTTACTAGTGGTATACTGTCTTTGCCTTTTGCATATCTACAGTCTATTACATGTTCCTTTTGGCATACTACATAATATTCATCCTTTTTCCTAGTAAAAATATTTTTTATCGTTGGTATTTTAAATATTTTTTCTACACTTAAAATCTAATTTTTTTCCTTTTATTTCATCAAATATGTTACTGTCAAATATTATTTTTTGTTCTGTTCCTTCATCATTTAAATATTCTTCCTTTGTTATTATTTTTATATCTTCTTCAGTCATTTTATTCATCTATTTCACTATATATTTCGTTATCTGTTTCGTTTTCTAAAATTTCATATATACTATCCTCACTTTCTAATTCATAATCTATATAATCTATCTGCATATATTCTGTATTATCTATTTTTATTTCTGATATTTGTTTATTTTTTGAATTTTTAGGTAATTTACAATCTCTAGCTAAATGGCCTAACTTTCCACAATTATAACAAGTACATTCTTTTATAGATTTCTTCTTTCTATATGGTCTTTTGTATTTATAATTTTTACATAATATCTTTTTCTTGGTTTCTTGTATTTATATTTTCATTTTTTATATTTCTTATATTTCTTATGTCTTTTTCTTTTCTTATAATATCTTTCTTCACATCCAAATTGGGGTGCTATTTTATTTTTGCAACATGCTAAAATTTCTTATCAATGTTTTTTCCAATTTTAATTCTTCTCTATATTTGTCACATAAGTTTTTATACCATTGTTGTAAAAATTTTATTCTTGCTCCTAAAGTATCTACTATTTTTGCTTCTTCCCAACTCTTTATTATCTTTGAACTAAATGGTTCGGGTAATTTATTAAAATATAATTTTCTTATTTCTTTACTTTCTTCTATATTATATGCTCCTTTATAATAATATTCTTTGAATGCACAAGTATATTCATCTATATAACACATATTACATATTGCTAATTTTATCATTAAATTCCTATTTGTATCTTTTTCTTCGTCTTGCTCTTCTTCTATTGTTGTCATACTATCAAATTCATCTTTTATAGCTGTTTCATATTTTTTTAATAATTCTATAGGTGTTAGTTTAGTTGTTGTTGATGATGTTCCTTCTATAGGTTTATTTGTTCTTAATACCTTCTTGCTATTTTCAGTTAAATTTGAAAACCATAATTTCACTGATCCTATTAGTGTTCTTTGTATATATTCTAGTGCATCTGTTATGTTTATATTATCATCTAATAATTTTTTTGTCATATATCCTATCCATAATTGTATTATTTTTTATTTATCTATTACACAGTCTAGGTCTAAAAAGTTATAATTTTTATTAACTATTTGTTTTGGTGTCCATTTGTCATATTCATTCTTTAGATTATATTTCTTAAACTTATTCTTATAATATGTAGGTTTTCTTATTTCTGATGTTCTAGGTATTATATTTTCATCTTCTTTTTTATCAAGAGTATTTATTTCTGTATTGGTATTTTCTGAGTTTTCTTTATTAATTACTTCTTGTTTTTCGTTGATTTCGAAATTTTTTGTATTTGTTAATATTTTTGTATATGTTTCACTATCTTCTGAATCATAATTATCAGTCTCTTCAACATCTATATTATTTATTTATAATTCCTTGTTTTTTATTTCTAATTTTTCCTTAAATTGATTTATCTCGTTTAGTAATTCTTGTTCTTTATCTTTTTCTTCTTTTTCCTTTTGTCTTTGTTCATACAAATCTTTTAACATTTGTAGTTCTTTTTCTAATTCAGCAATCCTACTATTTTTAGTTTCTTCTATTTTGTATTGATTTATTTTTTCTATTTCCTTTTTCCTATCTATTTCTTCATTTTCTTTTTCTATTCTTACCATTGCTGTCAATTTATCTACTAATTTTAATTCTTCTTTTTCTAACATTAGATATAAATGTTCACTTATTTTCTTATATCTTCTTCCAAGATTAGAAAATACTATTTTTATTTTTAATCCTTCGTAATTTTCATATATTTTTTCATCTATTATAAATTCTTCTTTGTTCATTTTATTGTGAATAGTTCATATTGATATATATATTCTGAACTGTCTATTTGTGATTCTAATTTTGATATTTCATTTTTTTGTGTATTTATTGAATTTTCACTAACTCCGGCAAATATATTATAATGTAGTCTTTCTATTCTTATTTTTAATTTTTTACGTTTTTCAGAAATAATTTGTTTTAATTCATTGTACTTTTTCACTTTATTCATTTAAACTATATTTATAATATCTTGGTGGATATCTAAATCTTATTTTATCATAATTAAGTGGTATGTGTCTCATTCTTCTAGATTTTAAATGGATTATTAATTTTGCTCCAATACTAGATATTAAGGTAATTAGGTAGGCTAATCTTTGTGGGTTTTTTTTAATTTTATTTAGACTTATATATTCTGAATAATTACTAATTAAAGATTCTTTAATTTTTCTAAAAGTTTCTCTATCTTTAAATGGTCTTCTCATAATTAATTCAATAAACATATATAACATATTTAATAAATTCAAACATATATAAATTCAAACATAACATATCTAACATATATACCACTGCTGTATTTTTTAAATAACTGGGCTCTAATACCATTTGTAGGGGGGTGCGGATCTATGCGGATAACTAACTTATGAAATAGATTTGAAGAGGAAAAATGAATGTTTGGAAAGGAAGAGACAGGAAATGTGAAGAGTTTGCACTGATGTAGGCATCTTTTTTGTTTTCTAATTTATTTTTATAATATGAAATAAAAACTAATATGTAAAGAATTTAAGATGGGTACTGTTTCTTTTCAAGCGAGAGTTGGAAAGCCAAGGGTTATTTGGTTTTGGATAGGTTCAAGATGACTTACCTGGGATTGAAATTAAAGTGACGTATATCAGTAGGTTGATAGCCCATCAATTTGCTCATCATCTTAAGGCAGAATGTTATATAATTATTCTTCATTTGACTACAAAGAGTAATGGCTCGTCACTTGGTTGACATCTTGTCAACTTTGTCGTCTCCCTTATACAAAATGTACCATATCCTTGCTTAAGTTGAAGACTTCAAGTGATAGGTTATCAACTTGTTGATGTCCTAACAATGTAGTCATCAACTCTATCCAGTGTATGTATTTTCCCTTGCTCTAATTGATGACTGCAAGTGATGGGTCATCAATATGTTGATAGCCTATCAACTTTTGTCATGAAATCCATCCAAAATCAAAATTGATCCCTACTCTATTCCTACACATCTTAGAAACACATTACTCAAAGTAAAACTTCAAAAGAAACAAACTACTTACAAAATCAACGTTGGGTTACCTCTCAATAGCTCCTAATTTAACATTGTGGTACAACTCGTTTATCTTGACTACTCAGACTTCGTATAGATAAACCTTATACAACAACTTTTTTTCATCCATTGGGCCAATGTAACTCTTGATTCCTTACCCATTGACCATAAACAAACTTCCTTCCTTATTTTCAAGTTCTACCACACCCGATGGACAAACTTGAGTTATTCTGAAGGGTCCAAACCATTTTGACTTTAACTTGCCAGGAAATAGCTTGAGTCGGGAATTAAAATGGAATAACTAATCACCAGCTTAGTAGTCCAGCCTTTTGATTCTGCGATCGTGATACTTCTTCATTCATTCCTTGTATAGATCATCTCTCTTATGGGCATGAAGATGAAACTCATCTACTTAATTAGCTGATTTAGCATCAATTCATCTTTCTCTTTTAAGTTTAAATTCAATCTCATAAGTTCCCATAACACTTTATGTTCCAGTTCAACTAGAAATGACAAGCTTTACCAAAAATACGATGAAAAGGGGACATTCCTATTGGTAATTTGAAGGTTGTCCTGTAAGCCCATAAAACATCATCAAGTATCTTTGACCAATCACTTCAGTTTGCATTTACAGTCTTATCTAAAATAGACTTTATCTCTTTGTTCGATACCTCCACTTTCCCACTAATTTATAGGTGATAAGGAGTGCCTACCTTATGTTGTTTTACCCCATACTTAAAATATACAGATCTAAACGTCGTGTTACAGAAATGCGACCCTCCATCAATTATGATAGTTCTCGAAACAACAAAACATGAAAAGATATTCTTTCTATAAAACACCACTACTAATTTTCCTTCATTATCCGTCAAAGGTACAACTTATACCCACTTGGACACATAGTCCACAACAACCAGAATATATTTATGACTGCAAGTACTCACAAATGGTCCCATAAAGTCGATGCCCCAAATGTAAAATAGTTCAACCTCAAGCATCTTAGACATAGGCATTTCATGATTCCTAGAGATCGAACCCTTTCGTTGGCTTTGATCACACTTCTTAATGAATTCTTAAGTATCTTTATGGACTAAAGGACAATAGTATTACCTTTGCAAATTTTTCCTTATAGTACGATCACCTGCATGGTGTCCCCCAACTAAGGAAGAATGACAAGACACTAAGATATGCTACATATCTACCTCCGATATATATCTTCTGATAATATTATTAGTACAACGCTAAATAAATAAGGTTCATCCCAAAAATACATAGTGATATTATGTAGAAACTTCTTCTTCTGATGAAATGATAGGTTTTCTGGGACGATATCCCTGACGACAAAGTTAGCAAAGTCTGCATACCATGGCATCAAATCAAGAGTTGGCTCTAGAATCTGCTTATTCAAGAAAGAATCGTCAATTTCCTACTTATCCATATTCACTTGATCATTTTCTAACCTTATAGATGATCAACTACTTGATTTTCATATCCTTTCCAATCTTTTACTTCACAGTTAAACTCTTAAAGTAATAGCACCTATCTTATGAGTATTTGCTTGGCATCTTTCTTTGCCATTAGATATCTCAATGCTGCGTGGCCAATGTGAACTACTACCCTAGTTCTTAAGAGATATGCCTGAAATTTCTCAAATCCATACACAACAGGTAGAAGTTCTTATTCTATCACAGCATAATTTTTTGTGCACCATTTAAAACCTTGCTAGAATGTTAAATGGGGTCAAACAACTTCTCTTTCTTTTTCCCCAAATCAGCTATGAGTGCAACCCCACTTGCATCACAGATCACTTTGAATGGATTAGACAATTCTGAAACAACAATAATAGGTGCAACAACCAACTTCTCCTTAAGGCACTGGAATGCCTTCATACAATCATCATCAAACAAAAACTTCATCTCCTTTTCCAATAATTTGCAAAATGTATTTGCAATTTTTGAAATGTCCTTTATGAACCTTTGGCAAAATACTACATTACCCAAATAACTATACTCCTTTAACTAAGATAGGAGGGGGTAGTTTTTCAAAAACTTCTATCTTGGCTCTATAAAACTTAATTCCTATTGTTGAGATTGTGTCCAAACACTATGATCACTTTCACCATGAAGTGACACTTCTCCCAATTCAGGAAAAGGTTAAATTCCTAGCATCGCTGCAAAGCATTCTCCAAATTCAAAAGTATCTTCCACCATATCTTAAAATATGAACATCATACATATTTGGAACGTGGTAGGTGCATTACATAATCTAAATGAAATTCTCTTAATTCAAAAGTTTCATAGGGGAACTTTAAAGTTGTTTTCTCTTGATCCTAGGGAGCAATTGATATTTGATTGTATTGTGAGTAACCATCGAGGAATTAGTACCAACCCCTTCTTATCAACCGATCAAGCATTTGGTCCATGAAGGGCATTGGGAAATTATCCTTCAATGTCAAGGAATTAAACTTCCTACAATCCATACAAACTCACCAACCAGTTACAATTCTCAGTGGGATTAGTTTATTCCTCTTATTAGCTACAATCATCATGCCTCCTTTATTAGGCACGTATTGTATAGGGCTTACCCACTTACTCGTAGATATTGGGTAAACTACCCAAGTGTCAAGCAACTTTATTATCTCATTTTTTACTACTTCTTATATTGGTGGGTTCAACCTGCATTGATGTTCAATCATGGGAGTACATTTTTCGTCCAACTATATCTTATATGTGTAAATGCCAGGTGGAATGCCTATGATATCGGTGATAGTTCACCCAATAGCTATCTTATATCATTTCAACACAGAAACAAGGGCCTCAACTTGATGCTCTATCAAATCTGCTCAGTAAAGTGTTTCCATCACCTAGAAACACATACCTCAAATGACCTGTCAACTTATTCAGTTCAAAAATAGGCGGCTCTTTAATAGAAGGCTTGGCTGGTGGGGTTGGACAATTCTTTTAGTCCAAATCCATCTTCTTAGGGGCATAAAAATAAGACCTTATTTTTTTCAATGCACACACAGTCTCACCGTACTCGTCGATTCCCTCAGTATCGAAATTCATCAACACTGCAACTAATATCGCTACAACAAATATCTTTTCAATTGGTACTACTTGGACATCTCCATAAAATACATCAATAATTGAGAACACACTTATCTCCTTTTGCTACTTATTGATTGACAAACATCAAAACTAACCTCTTAGTCATTAAGCTTGAATTTTAGCTCATTGGACTGCAGGTCAATTAACATACTCCCAAATGCTAAGAACAATCTACCGAAGATTATGTGTACTTTGAAATCCACCATATAATCCAGAATTACAAAGTTCTTTGGGAAAATAAAGATGCCCACTTTAACAAAGACGTCATAAAGAATCCCCACCGATCTAATATTCATCGAGCTATCAACCATTAGGAGCCACATATTAGTAGGTGTAGGAACTCCCAAACCCAACTATTAGAAATCCTCCAATGGCATGAGGTTTATGATTTCCCTAAGATCACAAAGGTCCTTTGCAAAGTTAAGCGATCCGATGGTACAAGCAATAATAAATGCTCCCAGATCCACCTTTTTTGCACTAATGATCTGGTAATGATGGCACTACAGTGATGTATATTATCCTCCAGTTCATAGCTCAAAATTCTCTTCTTTATCACAAGGTCTTTCATTAAGTTAGCATAACCTGACATCTACTCTAGTGCCTAAACTTAAGGCATATTTACTGTCAGCTGCTTCAACATGGCCATGAATTTGCTAAATTTTGTCTCATTCACCTTCTTCTATAATCTGTGTAGGAATGGAGGAGGTATTTTTGGTATTCTTATAGCAACCATCTCTCAGTCCTTTCTTTTGTTTTTCTCCAAATCATCAGTTTGCTTCTGTTCAGATGGATCTTCTACCTTTTCCATATTTTTAGATTCTACTAGATGGTCCTCATCTACTTATTCTTTTAATTCCACCACATCACTGAAAGCAGGTTTTCTCAAACAAGGACTAGACAATGTTTAACCACTTCTGGTGGTAATAGCTATGCCTGAATTATCATTCCTGGGATTTTGTACAGTATCACTTGGAAATGTTCCACTCTTTCATTGATTGAACACTACCAACAGTTGATTTATTTGCTGGTCCAATTTCTTAATACATGTGGAATATGAGTCAACTAATTATCTCATCATCGACAAGAGACCTTTCATCTTCTTTACTCCAGCATCTATTGAATGCACTTTTTAAAATAATTTGTCCATCATATTCTCCATAGACATCTTACTAGAACTAGTCATAGCAGTGTCACAACTCCCACATGGTACATATTATCTCGTTCTATTAGTAGTCGTAGCAGTGTCACGACTCCCACGTGGTACATATTATCCTCTCCTAGCATCCTTATTCTCCTCCTTTGTCACAATCTTTTTAACCAGCCTTATCATAATAAGTCCGACGTTGTTTTCCTTATCCACCATTCTGAAAACTTTCCTGATTATTCAAATAGTTTGCCTCCTCCTAAGAATCAAATTTATATTCCCTACTATGAGACCCTACAACTTTAACCTTATCTACATTAGCTAAAACAAAATTCTTTGTGAGTATCTCCATTCGTGTCATCAAATAAGCCATTTCATGATCATGTTCTTCTTTCGCCGACATCACACTAGGAAAAGTATTTATTTCTACCTTAGAATCCCTATTATTCCAAGATCAACTTGTCTTAGTTATTTTATCTAATATCCCAGAAGCATCAGTAAAAGTAAGCACCATGAAATCTTCTCCTGTAGCATTATCTACAATTGGCTTTGTAATTGGATTCAAATTCCTATAGAATGTTTCCATTAAGTGCTTATCGGTTATCTTCTGATTTGGGCATTGAGTTAGATTCTTTTTAAATTTTACCCAGGTCTAATAAAGATCTTCATTAGGCAATTTCCCAAAGTTGTTGATCTCATCCCTCAACTATAACATTCTGGAAGGCAGAAAGAACCTTTATAGGAAATCTTTTTTCAATTGCCTCCAGTTTGTTATAGAATTGAGTGCCAGCCTATTTAGCCATTTACTTACCTCCCCAGGCAATAATAGTGGAAAGAATCTCAAGATAATATCATTTTGTCCCCCTCCAGGATTTTCAAACGACTTAAAAATACTGATGAAATTCACCTAATATAGATTCAGATCATCACTAGGTAATCCACTAAAAAATCCCTTCAGATTGAGCAGTTGGGCCATAGTACTGGTGATATTGAATTTCACCCCAGGATCTAGTGATGGCGGAATAATTGCTCCAGTAGCTCCTGCTACATCTAAATAAGTGTCACCCTCAATATCGAGAGCAAATTGCACAACAGTCTATTAGTTCATTGTACCTCTTGTTTGTTGATTCTAATTTATTGGTATAACATTTTCAGCAAATTAGCTATTTTGTAGGATTAACCAACTCATTATCATAAAAATCCTCATCATCTGCATTGGGTACACGCCCTGGTACTCCAGCATTCTATTGGTTAACTTGAGTGTTTGCCAAAGTAGCCAGTCTTGCAGCTTCTTATCGTATAGGCATGGTTCCAATTCTTTGAGGTTCTGGGTTGAATGTTAATAATGGTTGATACATCTAAATTATACCTCTCTTATGAGAGATTAAGCGTTTGTCATCAAATATATAACCCAACTAGGTTGTGGTCGAATCCTATAGGGAATATGGTGTAAATCAAGACTATTTGTTCTTTAATTGACTAATAGCTAATAGTTTCCTGTAAATGGGGGTTTTTTAGAATTCAAACAAATGTTAGTATTCACTTTATTTTAGTAATCCAAAGTCAATGTTTTAATATTTGAAATTAATGATGAGGTAAAACTAGAGTTGTGTTCGCTATGTATATTGCTATATGTTGGAAAATATTTGCAGCAGAAAAATCTCATGACTTGAACAAAACAATAGATTATCACTATTGATGATTGATCTAAATGTCTTATGACCTATTTAGATACTTGATTACCTAATTCTCTCAAACTTAGGAAGTCCTTATGTTTAAATTAATTTCATCTCGAGTTGATTAATTTTGTTTCAACATTATTCATTAGATGAAAATTAAACATTTCCAATCCCCGTTGATAATTCCCTTCCTTTAATTGATTTCTTAGTTCAAGCAAACCGATGAAAGGCTTAATATATTATTTGCAACAAATAGATAAAATTCATTACAAAAGAATTATCAAGAAATTCCTAAAGTCATTCAAATCTTAGCAAACTATAGAATTCATAATACAACACTCATAGATCCCACAACTCCAGTTATGTGATTTAGTTCCTCATGAGATAGAAAGAAATAACATACATTAGATCCATAATTCAAAAGCAGTTAAATTACAAAAGATGGAAATTGAATATTGTTCTTTCTTTAAGTTCAACCAATGATCCCAAAAACCACAATAATAATTTAAAGACAATTCGAACAAAACTTGAGAAAACAAAATATAAAAACTGCTCTTGTGAATATGTTTAAGATGCCCATAAAAACCTAAGATTTTTCTTTATATACTCAATATATTTCCAGATTTGAATTTCAAATTCCAGTTTTCCGCCCCTTAGCTAATGACCAACCCTGACAGCCTATCGGATAGTTGATGACTTATCAGATAAGTTTTTAACAACTCTTCCAAATCCTTGCTCACTACCTTATAGTTGATTGCCTCAGTTAACAGCTTATCAGATAGGTGATGAATTATCAGACGAGTCATAAATATTTTTTCCAATCCTTGTACAATGGCTATAGCTGACGCCCTCTACTGATGGCTTATCACATAGTTGACACCTTATCTAACAGGTCATCAACTATAATCTTCACATCTACTTCAATCGAAAATCATCCTTCTTGATGTGGTTATTATGGGTTGTCATGCCACTCGACTTCCCTACAATATCACATGAAATATAATAAAAAATAACAATAGTTACTTAAGAACTTACAATTATTTCGAGTTAAAAGCCTTAAATGTGCTAGCACATCAACACCCTCAACTTAAAACACTTGGTTATCCTCAAGCAACTAGCACAGTATTATGCAAACAACAAGAGCATCAATGTAAAGAGTAGCATTGGTTCTTTTACTTTATACCCATGAAGAAAAATGTGATCTTTTTCTTCTAAGTAAGACCAAAATTCCATATCATCTTTAAAGTTCAAAGACATACACTACTACTTAAACTTCAAATATTCAAACAAATGTTAAAAAGTTCCACAACCATTCATATGCCCTCACACAGAAGAAAGAAGTTCCCGACGCCACATATTTCTTTATACTTTTAGGAACCATACATCAAAATGCTTACTCTCAGAACGAAGGTTCAAATTATACATCTACAATTCCATAATTTTGCCTTGACCATTCCATTCAGTTCATCTAATAGTCAGACTAAGATCACTGTAGGGTTTTCTCATCTTAAAATGTACGCTTAAGTTTTGGGAAAGTCGAAATAGGATTAGTGACTTAGCCTCTCTTGGATCACTTACAAACTTGGCTATAATCACTTACTTTTTCACATTCAACCCCCACTAAATTTCACATCATTCTCAGTAATCCCACTTAGAATTATTTGTTCACCGTATGTATTTATAAATGTATATATATAAATTTTTCTTTATTTTTGTTATTTTTTTTATATACTACTTTCATAAATTTCATATCAATTTTCAAAACAGCATTTACACCTCATTAGCCCTTTTAGTGTAGCCACCTTCAACTTAAGTGATTTGCCTGAGTTGATGTGTAACATGTCCAAGGAGAGAACTGGCTAAAATAAGGCTTACTTACTAAGTAACTAAAAGGTTGTCTAGTTGTTGAAACAAAGAAAGTATTATATTGGCTCAAAAGGGGATAAAAAATGAATATATTTCTACGGGTTAATTATCTTGGCTAGATGGTTAACTATTTAACAATGGCCTGTGATCACTTCTCGGCTGACTATTTGAGATCCTAACAGAATGCTTTATGAAAGTTCTAGAAGCATTCATAATAAGAATATATTCATGGCAAAATCTCAATCTCTCATGGCATGGAATTGTGTAGAAATCACCAAGTACTCAATCAACACTCAAGCTCAAGCAACAAATGCTATATTTGAAAACTTTTATAGATAGAAATGGTTTCCTATGAACATAGCAATCAATATCACAATCAACACTAAACACTAGCTACTCAGTTAGATACTACTTATCATGAATACAGAGAACATAATTATAAACAAGCACAAACAAAAAACCAAACCTAAATATGTCGATTTTCTAGGTAGCACTCAGGGGTATTGAAAAAACACAATATACCCTCAAGGTATAAAGTACCCTTACCCCTACAAACAAAAATATTTATTTCCCTAAATGCAATTATATCAAACTAGAAAAAGGGTGTAGAAATACCTATTATGCATTAACCGCTTATATTAGGAATCATTGACTGTGTTGTTATATCATGAGCAGAAGGATTCTCATTAATGGCATCAGGTTGTGCTGATGTATCTACAGTTGTGGTTGGTGGAGTAAATAACTCTCCCATAGTCTTAGGAGGCCCACTAGATGAGGCTCCCACATCTTGGGCTCCTAAAAATTCTTCAAGTGGCGCACCCTCCGCTTTTGACTCCCCCAAAGATACCTTCACCTTTTTATTTTCGTCTTTCTTGTTTGCTCTCTTCTCAAGTTTCCTTTGTTCATAGTTGTCACTCCTTTTTATTTTGCCTTTATCATTTTTCTCCACCGATTTACCAGTGACGTCAAATAATGGTTCTTTCTTTTCAGATTCTTTAATAATAGGTTCTGAAAGTATCATAAGCTAGTGGCTTTGCAAAGCTGTGATATCTACTCTAGCCTTTTTCAAGGCTGCTTCAAATGTGGAAATATTATGTATCAACATTTATTTTAAGATCTCATTTACTCGGCATTTTATTTCATCAATACATCTATGTAGAGTCAAGAAAGGTGCAATGACTTTCTTGTTTTTCTTGACAACAACTGACTCAAACTGATTATCAAACATCCTTAATTGATCCTCAAACCTTTTTCGTACTTTACCAACTTCTAGAAATTTTGAGGAGTCAAGGCATACTCGGACACGGATGGTGCGACTACTTTAGTTTCCTCTTATTTTGGAACAGGTGAATTACCTATAAAGAAAGTAGCCTGAGCTAACTCTGGTGCTAAAATCTACATATTTTTAGTGGATCCTGTAGCAGTGTATGTGTCTGCACTCTCTCTAATTTGATTGTGTCATTCTCCACATATGCTCTTTGTTGTAGGACCAGCATAAGCTCACTCTCGTCAAACTTTAAGGGATTATGAATTTTCTTGGAATGAAGCTCTTTGTCTAATCCTGTGATGATTGACATAAGGGATATTTTGAAAAATTTTGTGATTAGACAGGGGAATGGGTATGCTGTACTGCGCTGTGTTGCCAAAATCTTTATCTCATCAGCAATGATTTACCTAAAGTTTAAGCTGATATTGGACAATATACTAGCTACACCAACTGCTCTGTCGTCACATATGATATTATCTCCTGCTGTCGGCATCAGTTTGTACCTTGCTAGTCCCCACTATAATCATGCCTCCTAAGTCATTGATGAGTTAAAGATCATTGCACTTGGATTATATAACTATTTAGGTTCCCAATTAGCCATAACCTGTGCTAACCATGGGCATTGGTTTTCTCTATTCATCATCCTATTATAGAAATCCTATAAGGTGACTAAAGGAATAAAGTTGGGACCATGCAAAAACCAATTGCTTTTTCGATCAGATAAGTCCAAGATCACACCCTTACTGCCATTTGATTCATGTTTGGTTTGTCTGTAGCTTTCTCTCCCTTGTTGAACATATTTTCAAATGTTTCCTAGTAGTTAGCATAAAATTCCCTTTCCAATGTTGGGGAGTATTTATCTCCTTTCTTTGTTTTCCAAGATAGCTCATACTCTCTAAATTCTCTCTTAAGTTGTGGGTACCTACTCAGCCCATATGTAATAATTTCTACCTCTTTTATATATGGGTCTCTTAAGGCTTCATCTTTATCTTGCTATCAACCCCCAGGGTAGATTTTCTTTTCTCCTTTAACTTCCTACCATACACACTCTCAAATAACCAGATTTTTGCTTTTTATAACATCTTCCCTTATCAAAGTGTCTTTCTCCATTGGTTGTTCATAAGAAGGTTGCACAGACGAAGGTTGATAAGAAGTAGGTTGATCCATAAAGGGTTGTTCCGATGAAGAAGAGTCTTCTTCTTCAATCACCTTCTTCTCAGGATGTGGAGGTATTTTTAATATTCGGAGACTTTTCCTTGTACTATATCTATGAAGTTGTGCCTCATCTTGTTCACTTTCAAACTCATTGAACAGTCTCCGAGTCAAACTTTCCTTAGTGACTTTCTTGCTTACCTTCTTTGACTTCCTTTTTGGTGGCATGATTATATTCTGCATCAAGGGAAAAAGAATAATTTAATATCCAAGAATGAGTAAGCACACAAAGTCAAGCATTTTCAGCATCACTGTTGAAAGGTTTTAAGAACAATGTGTAAACATGTGTGTGATGATTTAGTTGATAAGTCATAACTTAGGTGACGACTTATGAGCCATGTCATTAGCCATAGACACAATAAGCTCAGTTCAGAGCAATAAGTGATGACTTGATCTAATAAGTTGTCACTTAATTAATGTCTTAGCAACCATTTCGTTAGCCCAAAATAATATGAAATTTTTTTTAACTCAGGTGACGAATTGATTTGATAAGTCATCTGTTAAGTGATGGTTTATCAAACCGCCATCATCTAAAAATAGAATCCTTAGCTTGTTTCACTTTGATTGACAACTTAATTGACAAGTTATCACATGCTTGATGGCTTATCAGCATAGTAATCAGTCCAAACCATATATACAAGCTCATTTCTCTATGAATTACAGGCTAATTCGAACTTGATGTCCAATGTTCAGCTTGTAAACCGTAATTATCAGTCCTCAAATAAGATACTTCACCCAATTTGACTCAATAAAGCATGAAAATTATGGGTGCAATTGATTTTTCATTCAACCAAAGTTCATATCTTTCCCAAACAATGATCAATTTATAACTTGACAAAGAAATGTTCATGAGCAATTATTTAGTTAGACAAAGTTAAGCTGGTTTGAATGTCCCAATTATTTTTTATTCCTTAAATTTGTTCATGAGCACTCTACAACCTTCAAAGCTTTCAATTGAATGCAATTCCCAATACCTTCTACTAGAAAGAAGTCAAGAGCTTTTAGAACATAAATTTTAGATGACTTGACAGCACACTCTAAACTTGTTAGTTTTCAACTTGCTCAGAGAAACACATACTTTTGCACTCTATGCCTTTTGTAAGTTCAAGGATTTTTCACAAAGGAGTAGAAAAATATTAACACTTATTTTTGATTTGATAAGATGATGAGAAAAAGTAAATGTTAGAAGTTGAAAAGGAAAGAATGAGGGGAAATGTGAAACGGTTGCACTGATGTAGCCGCTATTTTTGTTTTTTAATTTTATCTAAGAAATAAAAAAAACATTAATGAAACCTAATAAGGACAAATTAATAATAATAAAGACCAATAATGATAAACATGTACCAAAAATAGAAGTGGGAAAATTATTATTAGGAATTTGAAAAGTCAAGGATTATTTGGTTTGGATTGGGTCTTAGCCTTGGACTAGGGTCAAAATGACTTACTTGGGTTTAAAATTCAAGTGATGGTCTATATATTATTTGATATCCCATCACATATCTCATCACTCTAATATAGAATGTTGTTGAATATTTATCAACTGACGATAAGTCATGACGACCCATTACTTGGGCGACGTCTTATCATGCAGATCGTCAGCAATATCCAGAATGTTCCAAAGTTTTGGTTAATATGACTACTTCAAGTGAGGATTCATCAATTTTTTGATAACTTATCAGCTTGGTCATCACTCAATGCAGTAGATGCACTCCCCTTTGCTTTGAATTAATGACTTCAAGTGATAGGTCTTCAATAAGTTTATAAACTATCAGCTTCTGTCGTCAATTCCATTCATCAGCAATATCAATATTAAATTTTTTCCTGCATATTTGAATAACTTATTATTTAAAATAAAACATAAAAACAAGCAAAGTACTTATAGCATGAAAAGTTGGGTTGGCTCCCAATAGCGCTTGCTTTATCATTGCAGTGCGACTTGGTTGTCACAGCTACTAAAACCTCGTTGAGATAAACTACAGATAACAACTTCACATCATCCATTGGGACAACATAAGTCTTAATTATTTGACTGTTAACATTAAACAAACTTCCATCTTTACTTTCAAGTTCCACCACACCCGATGGGAATACCTGACTTACTTTGAAAGGTCCTGACCATTTTGATTTCAATTTTCTCGGAAAGATCTTAAGTCAATAGTTGAATAATAGCACCCAATGACCATCACAAAAGTCTCACTTTTTAATTCTTTGATCATGGTAATTCTGCATCCTCTCTTTTTACATGTCAGCACTTTCGTAAGCTCCAAAACAGAATTCATCTATTTGATTTAATTGTCCCAATCTAAACTCAACTTCTTCCTTCCGGTATATTTTCAGTCATTTAATATCCAACAAATCCTTGTTCTATAGCTAAACCAAAAGTTGGCATTCTTTGCCATAGACTAACTAATATGGTGTCATCCTGATAGGTATCTTGAAAGATGATTGATATGCCCATAAAGCATCATCGAACTTTCGAGACCAGTCCCTTCTACTTGCATTACCGTCTTAGCCAAGATTGCTTTTATTTACCGGTTTGAGACCTCTACTTGCCTACTAGTTTATGGGTGGTATGGAGTGGCCACCTTATATTTCTTAACACCATACTTTAACAATGAAACTCAGAAAATTTTATTGCAAAAATGGGATCCCCCATCACTTATGATTGTACGTGGTACCCTAAATCGGGAGAAGATATTCTTCATAAGGAATTCCACCACTCCTTTACCTTCATTTTCGGCCAAAGAAATGGCATCAATTTAGTTGGACACGTAGTCCACAACCACTAAAATGTACTTCACCACATAGGAGCAAACAAACAGCCCCATGAAGTCAATACCCCAGACGTCAAATAGTTCAACCTCTATCATCTTCTCCATAGGCATCTTATGACGTTTTAAGATCAAAATGTGTCTTTGGAACTGATCACAACTCTTATCAAACTCGTAAGTATACATAAATAGCATTGGACAATAGTAGCAACTTTGCGGCAGCTTTCTTGCCGTACAATCGCCTGCATGATGTCCCTCAACTGGGGATGCATGGCAGGCCACCAGAATACTTAGCATATAAAATTTCAGGATGCACCTTATAATAATATTGTCAGCACAACTCCTGAATAAGTACGGATCATCCTACAAGCATCTCTTGGCATCATGGAGAAATTTATTTTTCTAATGGAAAGAAAGATTCTCCAAGATAATATCACTCACCACAAAGTTGGCGAAGTTAGTGTACCAAGGAAGAATTTTGAGTGCAACCGCTAGAATCTGTTCATCCAGAAAAGCATCATTAATATCAAGCTTTTTTCTGTAGTGAGCTGATTTCCCTCTAGCCTAGATAGGTGGTCTGCAACTTGGTTTTCATAGATTTTTTTATCTTTGACGTTAAAGTCAAATTTCTGCATAAGCAATACCTATCTAATCAAACTTAGTTTGGCATCCTTCATTGCCATTAAGTATCTCAAAGTAGTATGGTCTATATAAACCACCAACTTGGTTTCTAATAAGTTCGACCGAAACTTTTCAAAAGCGTAAACAACTGCTAGAAGTACATGATTAGTGACTGTAAAATTTTTTTGTACCCCATTCAATGCTTCGATTGCATATTAAATATGGTGAAATAGTTTCTCCTTCTTTTGGACAAGTACAGCTCCAAGTGCTACTCCACTTGTATCACACATTATTTTAATCAACACTCAAGCTCAAGCAACGAATGCTGTATTTGAAAACTTTTATAGATAGAAATGGTTTCCTATGCACTTAGCAATCAATCTTACAATCAACACTAAACACTTGCTAATCAGTTAGATACTACTTATCATGAATACAAACAACATAATTATAAACAAGCACAAACAAAAAACCAAACCTAAATATGTCGATTTTCTAGGTAGCACTCAGGGGTATTGAAAAAAGATAATATACCCTCAAGGAATAAAGTACCCTTACCCCTACAAACAAAAATATTTATTTCCCTAATTAAAAATAATAAAAACTAATAATGATAAACATGTACCAAAAATAGAAGTGGGAAATTATTATCAGGAATATAAAAAGTCAAGGATTATTTGGTTTGGATCAGGTCTTAGCCTTGGATTAGGGTCAAAGTGACTTACTTGGGGTTAAAATTCAAGTGATGGTTTATCTATTATTTGATATCCCATCACATATCTCATCACCCTAATATAGAATGTTGTTGAATATTTTCTCAACTGATGATAAGTCATGACGGCCCATTACTTGGGCGATGGCTTATCATGCAGATCGTCAGCAATATCCAGAATGTTCCAAAGTTTTGGTTAATATGACTACTTCAAGTGAGGATTCATCAATTTTTTGATAACTTATCAGCTTGGTCATCATTCAATGCAGTAGATGCACTCCCTTTTGCTTTGAATTAATGACTTCAAGTGATAGGTCTTCAATAAGTTTATAAATTATAAGCTTCTGTCGTCAATTCCATTCATCAGCAATATCAATATTAACTTTTTTCCTGCATATTTGAATAACTTATTATTTAAAATAAAACATAAAAACAAGCAAAGTACTTATAGCATGAAAAATTGGGTTGCCTCCCAATAGCGCTTGCTTTATCATTGCAGAACGACTTAGTTGTCACAGCTACTAAAACTTCATTGAGATAAACTACAGATAACAACTTCACATCATCCATTGGTCCAACATAAGTCTTGATTCTTTGCCTGTTAGCATTAAAAAGACTTCCATATTTACTTTCAAGTTCCACCACACCCGATGGGAATACTTGACTTACTTTGAAAGGTCTTGACCATTTTGGATTTCAATTTTCTTGGAAAGATCTTAAGTCAATAGTTGAATAATATCACCCAATCACCATCACAAAAGTCTCACTTTTTAATTCTTTGATCATGGTAATTCTGCATCCTCTCTTTTTACATGTCAGCACTTTCGTAAGCTCCAAAACGGAATTCATCTATTTGATTTAATTGTCCCAATCTAAACTCAACTTCTTCCTTCCGGTATATTTTTAGTCATTTAATATCCAACAAATCCTTGTTCTATAGCTAAACCAAAAGTTGGCATTCTTTGCCATAGACTAACTAATATGGTGTCATCCTGATAGGTGTCTTGAAAGATGATTGATATGCCCATAAAGCATCATCGAACTTTCGAGACCAGTCCCTTCTACTTGCATTACCGTCTTAGCCAAGATTGCTTTTATTTACCGGTTTGAGACCTCTACTTGCCTACTAGTTTATGGGTGGTATGGAGTGGCCACCTTATATTTCTTAACACCATACTTTAACAATGAAACTCAGAAAATTTTATTGCAAAAATGGGATCCCCCATCACTTATGATTGTACGTGGTACCCTAAATCGGGAGAAGATATTCTTCATAAGGAATTCCACCACTCCTTTACCTTCATTTTCGGCCAAAGAAATGGCATCAATTTAGTTGGACACGTAGTCCACAACCACTAAAATGTACTTCACCACATAGGAGCAAACAAACAGCCCCATGAAGTCAATACCCCAGACGTCAAATAGTTCAACCTCTATCATCTTCTCCATAGGCATCTTATGATGTTTTAAGACCAAAATATGTCTTTGGCACTGATCACAATGCTTAACAAACTCATAAGTATACATAAATAGCATTGGCCAATAGTACAAACTTTGCGGCACCTTTCTTGCCGTACAATCGCCTGCATGATGTACCTCAACTGGGGATGCATGGCAGGCACTAGAATAGTTAGCATATCAACTTTAGGGATGCACCTTATAATAATATTGTCAGCACAACTCCTGAATAAGTATGGATCATCCTAGAAGTATCTCTTGGCATCATGGAGAAATTTCTTTTTCTAATAGAAAGAAAGATTCTCCGACATAATATCACTCACCACAAAGTTTGCAAAGTTAGTGTACCAAGGAAAAATTTTGAGTTAAACCACTAGAATCTGTTCATCTGGAAAAGCATCATCAATATCAAGTTTTTTGTAGTGAGTTGATTTCCCTCTAGCCTAGATAGGTGGTCTGTGACTTGGTTTTCACAGACTTTTCTATCTTTGACCTCAAAGTCAAATTTCTATAGAAGCAATACCTATCTAATCAACCTTGGTTTGGCATCCCTCTTTGCTATTAAGTATGTCAAAGTAGTATAGTCTGTATAAACCACCAACTTGGTTTCTAATAAGTTCAACCGAAACTTTTTAAAAGCATAAACAACAGCTCGGTGACTGTAAAATTTTTCTGTACCCCATTCAATGCTTTGATTGCATATTAAATATGGTGAAATAGTTTCTACTTCTTTTCGACAAGTACAGCTCCATGTGCTACTCCACTTGTATCACACATTATTTCGAATGACCTAGACCAATCTGGATCAACAATATCTGGGGAGTAACCAACTTCTCCTTAAGGCATTGGAATGCCTTCACACAATCATCACTAAACACAAATTTTTTCTCTTCTGCAATATTTTGCGAATTGGATTGGCAATCTTGGAGAAGTTTTAATGAACTGACAGTAGAATCTAGCATGACCTAGAAAAATGCGGACTCCATTCATTGAGATAGGAGGTGGTAGTTTCTCAATAACTTCTACCTTAGCTCGATCAACCTCAATCCCCTTTGTTGAAATTCAATGTCTAAGCATAATGCCTTCCTTCACCATAAAGTGGCATTTTTTCAAATTCAGCACGAGATTGAATTTTTCACATCTCTGTACTACTCTTCTAAAATTCACAAAACATAACTCAAATAAATCACCCATTATATATAAATCATCCATGAACAATTCTAAAGCGTCCCCCACCATGTCGGAGAAAATTGACACCATGCACCTTTGGAATGTGGCTGGTGCATTACATAAATCGAACGACATTCTAATGAATTCAAATGTTCCATATGGTCATGTAAATGTTATTTTATCCTGATCTGCTAGGGCAATGGAAATCTAGTTGTATCCTGAATATCCATCCAAAAGGAAATACCAACCTTTTTTACCAAGCGATCAAGCATTTGACCGATGAAGGGCATTGAAAAGTAATCTTTCAATGTACACGAGTTCAGCTTCTAGTAGTCCATAAAAACTCACAACCCAGTCAATGGCCTAAGTAAAATCAACTGGTTCTTTTTATTAGTAACCACAGTCATGCCCTTTTTTTTAAGAACACACTGTACTAGACTCACCCACTTATTGTTAGAGATTGGGTACACTACCATTGTATTGAGCAATTTTATAATCTCCTTCTTCACTAATTCTTGCATAGGTGGGTCTAGTCTACGTTGATGCTTAATAGTCGGTGTGAATGCATTCTCTAGATGGATTTTTGATATGCATATGCCTGGTGGAATACCAATAATATTCGCTATTGTCTAACTGATATCCCTCTTGTATCCCATAAGCATAGAAATAAGGGTCGTAACCTTCTGCTCTACAAATTCTGCTGTAATAATAACTAGTAAGGTATTTCCACTGCCCAGAAACACATACCAAAAATAGATAGAAAGCTCCTTCAGTTCCAACACTGATTGCTCCTCAAAGAAGGTTTGGTCGGTGGTGTTGGATGATTTTTAAGGTCCAAATCCAAATTCTTGGGGGAATAAGAGTATGACCCCATTCCTGTCAGTGCACATACAGGTTCATCATATTCTTCAATCCCTTCACTATAGAAGTTTATCAATAACGCGACCAATGTCTCCACAACAAATTGCTCCTTAACCGGTACCTCTTGATCATGTTCAAAGTATACATCGATGATAGAGAACACACTTATCTCCCTTTGTTGCTTCATCGATTGAAAAATATCAAAACTGGCCAATTCATTATTGAGCCTAAATTTCATCTTATTTGTCTGCAAATCAGTCAATACACTCTCGGTAGCTAAGAATGGTCTACCCAAGATAATGGGTACCTTGAAATATACCTTGCAATCTAAGATTACAAAGTCAACTAGGAAGATAAAACTAGCCACTTTCATGAGTGATAATGCTCAACTTATAGTTAATTTAGTGCAAGACGGTCATCATTAATATATTTACCCAACTTTAGAGTCGGGGTCAAATCCACAAGGAACAATATGAGTGGTGATTAAACTAATTTAAAACTATAGCTATAAGTTGAATTCAAATAAATGATACAAAAAGATAAAATAGGGGTTTTTAATGATCAAACAAATGTTAAAGTTTTAGCTTGCTTCAGAGCTCAAAACTAAAATTTCAATAGTTCAAATCAGTGATAGAGAGGAACTAGGGTTGTTATCACTATGATTATTAATCCCCATTAAATAATAACTGTAGTATTGGGTTCTCATGACTTATGGTAATCACCAAATTATCAGTTTCAACAGTCCATCTAAGTGTTTCTCAACCTGCTTAGATGTTGAACTCCCTAATTCTGTCGATCTTAGAAAATTATTCTATTTATTCAGCTTTTATCTCAAGTTGATCAAACTTGGTACAACATTAATCATTAGATGGGAGATTAACCTTTCCAAATCCTTGTTGATAATTCGCTACCTTTAGTTTTTTTCCATTCGAGCAAATCAACATAAGGTGGGATTTATTATTTGCAGCAACTAAATAACAATCATAACAAAGGAATTATCATGATGTCCCCACATCACTTAAACACTAACCAACTATTAAATCTATGGGGGAATAATCATAGATCCCACAACCCTAGTTGTGGTTTTCAGTTCCATATGAGAAAGAAAGATATAGAAATAATTGTAACCATCATTCAAAGTAATTAAACTTACAAACGATGGAGTCTGAAGTTGATTCTCTTCTAAGTTCAAGAGAAAATTCCTACAACCAAATCAAAGAGTTGAAAATTGAATTCTAAGTTTTGAGCCCCAAAAAGAGGTGTGTTCGCCTTTGGAATAAGTTCAAGATGTTCCGCACCTTTTTATTAGAAAACCCTAACATATGCTTTAAATACTTCATGCTAAATATGAAAACAAAATCACAGATCACAGTATTTTGTCAAACAGATGACGATGTGTGCGATGGCTTATCAGGAGTCTGATGCCTTATCAAGAATGTCATCACCTCCTCTTCACATTTGAAAAATTTCTGTCTTCAGCTAACGATGAAGCCTGATGGCTTAGCAGACATGTGATGACTTATCAGAATAATCGTCGCTTCTTCACTTCAAGTCCTCAAGCATTGCCTAAGCCTGACGACTTATCACAAATTTGATGGCCTATAACAGGTGGTCGTCTCTTCTTCCAGCTGAATCTCATTCTCTATCAAACACTTACGGCAACTCTTATAGCTTTTCATAAGGCTAAAGACTTATTAGATAAGTCATTAACTGTACTTCCCTCTCTACTTGCTCAGAAATTAACTCTTTTACTTCCATTTTTGTTGGTTCTCTTGTATCTTGACTTTTACTGCAATATCAAAGAGAAAACAATAAAAAATGATAAAAGTTGCTTAAGTATTTACAAATATTATCAGTTAAAAGCCTCAAATGTGATAACATCTTCTTAAATTTTGATAACGCTCAACTTACACGTCAATTTAGTGGCAGGCAGTTGTCGTCAGTATATTTACCCAACTTTGGAGTCGGGCACGAATCCACGAGGAACAATATGAGTGGCAATTAAACTAATTTGAAACTATATCTATAAGTTAAGTTCAAACAAATCATATGAAAATATAAAATTAGGGTTTTTGATGATCAAGCAAATGTTAAAGTTTTAATTTGCTTCAAAGCTCAAAACTAAAAATTCAACAGTTCAAATCAGTGATAGGGAGAAACTAGGGTTGTGATTACTGTGATTATTAATCCCTATTAAATAATAACTGTAGAATTGGGTTTTCATGACTTATGGGAAACACCAAATTATCAGTTTCAATAGTCCGTCTAAGTGTTTTTCAACCTGCCTAGATGTTTAACTCCCTAATTCTCTCAAACTTAGGAAATCATTATATTCATACTGATTTTATCTCAAGTTGATCAATCTTGGTACAACATTAATCATTAGATGGGAGCTTAACCTTCCAAAATCCTAGTGGATAATTTTCTACCTTTAGTTTATTTCTCAGTTCGAGCAAATCAACATAAGGCGGGATTTATTGTTTGCCACCAATAAATAACGATCATAAAAAAGGAATTATCAAGATGTCCCAACAATCACTCAAACCCTAACCAACTATGAAATACATGGGGGAATAATCATAGATCCCACAACCCTAGTTGTGGATTTTAGTTCCATACGAGAAATAAAGAGATAACAATAATTGTAATCATCATTCAAAGTAATTAAACTTACAAATGATGAAGTCTGAAGTTGATTATCTTCTATGTTCAAGAGAAAATTCCCACAAACAAATCAAAGAGTTGAAAATTTAATTAGAAGTTTTGCGCCCCAAAAAGAGGTGTCTTTGCCTTTGGAATAAGTTCAAGATGTTCCGCCCCTTTTTATTAGAAAACCCTAACGTATGCTTAAATATTTTATCCTAATTATGGAAATAAAATCACAGATCACAGTATTTCTTGTACAGATGATGATGTGTGTGATGGATTATCAGGAGTATGATGCCTTATCTAGAATGTCATCACCTCCTCTTCACATTTGAACAAGTTCTATCTTCAGCTGACAATGAAGCCTTATGGCTTATCAGACATGTGACGACTTATCAGAATTGCCGTCGCTTCTTCACTTCAAGTCCTTAAGCACTGCCTAAGCCTGGTGGCTTATCACAACTCTAATGGCCTTTATAGGTTTTTTCCCTACTTACAGCTGAATCTCATTCTCTGTCTAAGGCTGACAGCAACATTAATAGCTTATCATAAGGATGATGACTTATCCGATAAGTCGTCAGCTATACTTCTCTCTCTACTTGCTCAAAAATCAACTCTTTTACTTTCATTATTATTGGTTCTCTTGCATCTAGAGTTTTACTGTAATATCAAATAGAAAACAATCAAAAATGACAAGATTTTCTTAAGACTTTGCAATTTTTCTCAGTTAAAACCCTCAAATATGTTAGCATCTGCTCACACATCAATGAGCACATCATAAAGAATCCCAACTGTCCTTTTCACAGATCTATCTGCCATCAAAAGCCATAAGTTGGTGGGTGTAGGATCCCTCAACCATAGTTTTTTAGCACCTCCAATGGAATTAAATTAATACTTTCCCCTATTTCACAAAGGGACTTTGTAAAATTAAACAATCCAATAGTATATGGGATAGTGGATGCTCTCAGATCGGTGGCAATAGCACTATATTGGTGAAGGTTGTCCACCGGCTCATAGCTCACAGTCTGCTTCTTAATCACAAGATCCTTCATGAACTTAGAATAGGCTGGTATCTATTCTAGCGCCTCAACCAAAAGCATCTTTACAGCCAATTGTTTTAGCATTGCCATAAACTCGCTAAATTTCATGTCATTTGCCTTCTTCTACAATCTGTGAAGTAATGAATTAGGTATTTTTGGAATTTTATTAAAAACTATCTCTTCTTCCTTCCCTTTTTTTCTCTAACTCATCAACCTACTTCAAATTATATGGAACCTCATCAATCTCTGGCTTATCAAACTCCACTGGATGTTCTTTTTCTGTCTCTGAATCTAACTCCACCATAATGTTCACAACAGGTTTTCCCATAGATGGTCTAGGTAATACTTTACCAATTCTAGTGGTAATATCCACAAAAAATTATCATTTGATAGATTTTGTACCATATCACTTGGAAATATTCCACTCTTTCTCGGGTTGAAAGTAACGGACAACTAATTCAACTGTTGCTCCAGTTTCTTAATAGAAGTTGAATATGAGGCAACTAATTAACTCATGGATGATAAGTCACTCTTTATTTATGTCACTCCAGCATTATTTTACTCCACCCCTTTCAATAACTTGGCCGTCATATCCTCCACTGACATCTTATCAGCACTAGTAGCAGCATTGTCACAATTTCTAGAAGGTATATACAATCCACTCCTGCCATTCTTGTTTTTCTAAATACTTTGCTCATGATCTCTATAACCAGCTTTGACATAGTAATTCAATCCTTGACTGTCATGGCTATTACCTCAGAAACCTCATTGATTATTCAACTAGTTCTTCTCTTCCTCAGAATCTGATTCAGCTCCCTAATTTGAGACCCAACAACTTTCACCATTTCTATCTTCCCAAATAGTAAATACTTTGTAAGCAAATTTATCTGAGTCTTCATATGTTCCATATCCTGGTCATGTTCCTTTTCTCTCCTACAATGTTCAACTGTCATCCCACTAGATACAATATTACTTACTACCATAGAATCCCTGGTATGCAAAGGTCAACTTATATTATTTAGTCTTTCAAACCTCTCCGCAGCCTCAGCAAAAGTAATCTTTATGAATGCGCCCCCTGTAGCATTGTCCTCAGTTAGTTTTGTGATAGAGTTCAGTTCCCTACAAAATGTTTCCATTAAGTGCTCATCATTAGGGCACTACATCAACATTTTGTTGAATTTCAACCATGTCTCATGAAGAGCTTCATTCGGTAACTTCCCGAAGTTACTAATCTCGTCCCTCAACTGTAACATCCTTGAAGGCGAAAAGAACCTTTATAGGAAAGCTCATTTAGATTCCCTCCAGTTTGTTATAGAATCGGGAGCTAAATCAATTAACAACAGTGTTTTCTCCCTAGGCAGAGACACTGGAAATAACCACAGACGGATCATATTCTGCACAAATCCAGGGTTGTTAAAATATTTGTAGATGTTGATAAAATTCACCAAATATATATTCGGGTCATCCCCAGGAAGTCTACCAAACAACCTTATGATGTTGAACTTCACACCCGATGCTATTTGTGGTGTAATAATTTCTTCTGTAGTACCAACTTCACCCAAATCAGTATCATCCACATCATCAAATGCAAACTGCACAGAAGGATGACGGTTCTCTTCTTCTAACCAGTCGATTCTGATTTACTGGTGCAGCTATATTCTCATTGCGACTTCTATTTTCAAGCTCAATCATATCACCATCATCTACATTCACCACCCGACCTGTGTTATCAACGTTAGTGCTAATTCAGTTGTACATTAGCCAAAGCGGCTTATTGTTTAGCTTCTTACGATTCAACTATTCTCCCAATAAGATGATATTCTGGGTTTAAAGGTAATAGCAACTCTCCTGATTTTCTGGTTCATGGAATATACAACATGGACCCTGTAATAATCAAAAATTACAAAAAAAAAGTAAAATTAAGAAACTCAACTAACAATCAATTAACATAGATATGCTTAATTGACAACCGTATTCCCCGGCAACGGCACCAAAATTTGATAAGCCTAAATTACACCTTAGTTATAAGAGAGTAAGCAGTCGTCATCAAATATATAACCCAACTAGGTTAGGGTCGAATACCACGGGGAATATGGTGCAAATTAAGACTATTTGTGCATTAATCGACTAATAGCTAACATCTTCCTATAAATGGGGGTTTTTAGAATTCAAACAAATGTTACTATTAACTTTGTTTTAGTAACCCAAAGTCATTGTTTTAACATTTCAAATTACGAAGACGTAAAACCAGAGTTTTGTTCACTATGAATATTGATATATGTTGTACAATAGTTGTAATAGATTGTTCTCATGACTTCTAGGAAACAATAGATTTTCACTATTAATTATCGTTCTAAATGTCTTCCGACCTATTTAGATGCTTGATTATCAAATTTTCTCAAACTTATGAAATCCTTATGTTTAAACTTATTTCATATCGAGTTTATTAATCTTGTTACAACATTAATCATTAGATGAAAATTTAATGTTTCCAAATCCCCGTTGATAATTCCCTACCTTTAATTGATTTCTTAGTTCAAGAAAACCAATGCAAGGATTAATCTATTATTTGCAACCAATAGATAAAATTCATTAAAAATGAATTTTCAATAAATTCCTATAGTCATTCAAATCTTAGCCAACTATAGAATTCATAATGCAACACTCACAGATCCCATAACTCCGGTTATGGGATTTAGTTCTTCATGAGATAGAAGGAAATAACATACATTAGATCCATAACTAAAAGGTAGTTAACTTACAAAAGATTAAAATTTAAGATTGTTCTTCCTTCATGTTCAACCAATGATCCCAAAAACCACAATCATAATTCAAATATAATTTGAAACCAAACTTGAGAAAACCCAAATATAAAAACTACTCTTGTGAATAAGTTTAAGATGCCTATGAAAATCTAAGATTTTTCTATAAATACTCAAGATCTTTCAAGATTTGAATTTCAAATTCCATTTTTTGCCCCATTGCTGACTACCAACTCTGACGTATGATCATATAGTTGATGACCTATCAGACAAGTCCTTAATAGCTCTTAGAAATCCTTGCTTACTACCTATAGCTGACGGCCTCAGATGTCATCATATCAAATAGTTGACTACTTATTAGATAAGTCGTCAACATTTCATTTTAATCCTTGAACACTGCATACAACTGATGCCCTCTGCTGATGACTTATCACACAGTTGATGGCTTATGAGATAAGTTGTTAACTATAATCTTCACATCTACTTCAATAAAAAATTGTCCTTCTTGACGTGGTTATAATAGGTTTTCATACATCTCATCTTCCCTGCAATATCATATGAAATATAATAAAAAACAACAATAGTTACTTAAGAAATTACAATTATTTCGAGCTAAAAGCCTTAAATATTATAGAATATCAATGGTCCTCTTGATATTCGAGTTTGTGACATACACAATAACTCACCTGCAATTATTAAAAATAACAAATAAAATTAAATTTAGGAAAATTAACCAAGTGTGAATTAATACATATATACTTAATTGATAATAGTATTCCTTGGAAATTACGCCAAAATTTGGTACACCCAAATTACACATCTCTTAAGAAAGAGTAAGTGGTCATCATCAAATATATAACCCAACTAGGTTGGGGTTGAATACTACAGGGATTATGGTTTTAATCAAACCTATTTATGATTTAACCAATTTCTTGTTAATAGTTTTATTTAATTGGGGTATTTTTAACAATCAATCAAATGTTAATGGTTCAACCTATTTTAGCAACTCAATGTCTATATTGTAGTATTTCAAATCACCCATATAGTAAAACTTAAGTTGTGATTACTATGTGTATCAATTCTCATCAAATAATAGTTCTGGCATTAGATTCTCATGATTTGTGGGATACACCAAATTATCATTATCGATGATTAATCCAAGAGTTTTTCAACCTACTTAGATTATAGATTTTCAAATTCTTTCAAACTTAGAAAAACCTTCTATTCAAACTAATTTTATCTCGAGTTGATTAATGTTGTTACAATATTAATTATTAGATAAAAAATTAGGATTTCCCATATCCCCATTGATAAGTCACTTACTTTAATTGATTTCTTAATTAAAGCAAACCAACACAAAACTTAATATATTGTTTGCAACCAATAGAAAAAATTTATTACAAAGGAGTTATGAAGATGTTCCCATAATCAATTGAATCATATCCAATTATTATATCAACAAAATAATACTCATAGCTTCCACAACTCTAGTTATGGGAGTTAGTTCCTCATGAGAAATAAAAATATATCATATATTGAATCCACGATTAAAAGAAATTAACTTATAAAATATGAAATCAAAAACTATTCTCCTCCAAGTTCAATGGAGAAATCCCAAACTAAACCAATAACATAAAAACTAAATTCAAAATTCAAGTAACCAAACTATAAAAACTAGTTTTTCGAATAAACTCAAGATACCAAATGAAAACCTAAAAGCTTCTATAAATATTCATGACTTTCAGAATCCAAATTTTTCGCACCATAGCTGACAACAAGGTTGAAAGGTTGTCAACTTGTTGATAGCCTATCAACCAAGTCATCAGTTTGAGTCTTCAGCATCCTTTTTCTGTCTTCAGGTGGCGACGACAATTGATGTCTTATCAGCACGTTGATGACTCGTCACCAAGTTTTCAACTGACTTTTCCAATATTTGCATTCTGTCTACACATATAGACTTCCATTAATAGCTTATCAATAGGTTGATGACTGGTCTCCAAAGTGTCAACTAAATTTCTTCAATACTTTTCTACAAATCTACTTCACCAAAAATATTTCTCTTGTCATGGTTTTTATATGCTTTCATGCATCTTGACTTTCCCAGATAAATCACATGAAATAGAAGAAAAAACAACAATATTTATTTAATAACTTACAACTATTTCAAGCTAAAAGCCTTAAATATGCTAACACAAAGATAGCACATCATTCAACTTCGATGTCTGCTCCTACTTCCTATACCGGCACAAGCTAGAATAGATTGAATGCTCTTACATCTCAATAGGAATTTGAGGTATCACCTAATGTCATTACTGGTTTGTTACAACTATTTTCTCATGATGTGTATTGTCTTCTTGATTCATGGTCCACTCTTTTCTATGTGACCCCACATGTGGCTATGTCTTTTGATTTTGATCCTAAAGTTATTTCAGATCTTTTTTCTATTTATACCCTGGAAGGTAACTTAGTTATTGCTTAAAGATTCTATAGGGAAGGTGTGGTATTTGTTGGTAGCAAGCAGACCTTGGTAGATCTGTTTAAGATTGATATAGTCGTTGTCTTTAGGTTCCTTGGTGAACCGATTATAGAGTGGTAGGGTGGTTCCTTAGCTCTTAGGGGGAGGTTTATTTCTTATATTAGCTCTCGGAGTTTAATCTCTTAAGGTTGTATTTATCACTTGGTGTGGTTTAAAGATTCTAACTCGAAAGGTCCTTGTCTACATTTAGTTTCAGTGGAAAATAATTTTCTTGAGGTCTTTTTGGATGATCTTCCTGGTGTTCCTCCAGATAGGGAAATAGAGTTTGGCATTGATTTAGTTCCAAACACTCGTCCAATATCTATGCCTCTTTTTAGAATATCTTCGGCTGAGTTGAGGCAACTTAAAGAGGAACTTAATGATATTCTATATAAGGAGTTTATTCATATTAGTCTATCCTCGTGGGATGCACTAGTGTTGTTCGTGTGCAAGAATGATGGTTCCCTTCAAATGTACATTGACTATCGACAGTTGAATAAGGTGATGGTCAAGAACAAGTTTCCTCTTCTAAGGATAGATAACATGTTTGATCAGTTGCAAGGTGCCAAGTTATTCTCTAAGATATATCCTTTTTTAGGGTATCACCAACTTAAGATTAGGGAGGAGGATATCCCTAAACTAACTTTTTGTACTCCGTATGGGCACTTTGAATTCTTAGTTATGTCATTTGGCTTAACTAATGCCCCATCGGCATGTATGGACTTGATCAATAGGGTTTTTAGGCAGTTCTTAGATCTCCTTGTCATTGTT
Source organism: Capsicum baccatum var. pendulum (assembly GCA_030864225.1). Taxonomy (NCBI): domain Eukaryota; kingdom Viridiplantae; phylum Streptophyta; class Magnoliopsida; order Solanales; family Solanaceae; genus Capsicum; species Capsicum baccatum. The sequence goes on along the minus strand of CM061552.1, from coordinate 198,115,829 downwards.
TTTATTTATGAAATTTTGGTTTATTCTCAGAGTGAGGTGGGTCATGCTAATAACCTCTATGAAGTATTTTAGATCTTAAAGCAACAACAGTTGTATAACAAGTTCTCCAAGTGTGAGTTTGGTTGAATATTGTGACTTTTCTTAGTCATATTATTTCTAGCGAATGGATTATGGTGGACCCTCAAAAAGTAGTGGTGGTTAAAAGATGGCTTAGACCCCTGATTCCAACCGATATTCGGAGCATCTTGGGTATGGCTAGGTATTATCGGCTATTTATGAAAATCTTTTTGACGATAGCTACCCCTTTGAATAAGTTGACTTACAAAAAGGTGAAGTTTTCTTAGTCGGATTTTTGTGAGGGGAGTTTCAAGAAGCTTAAAGATAAGCTAACTTCGGCTCTGATATTCACATTGCCTAAATGTAGTGAGGGGTTTGTGGTATATTATGATGCATTTAGTATGGGACTTGGTTATGTCGTGATGTAGCATGGGAAGGTGATTTCCTATGCTTCAAATAAGTTGAAGGTACATGAGAGGAATTATCCTACTCATGATTTACAGCCGTGGGCTATGGTTTTTTCTTTTATAATGCAAATGACTCGTGCGTATGGTTAACCTTACCTTGACTATCATTTTGAGATGAATGTTCCTAGTGGGGGAGACTGAAACATCTTAGTGTTTGGGCCTTAAAAAATTTCCTTGATTTTTGGGTTTTGGGATAGATACAACTTTAGGTAATGAGTCATACACTTGGATATGGTATGGTCTAGTCGTATACTGACCAGTGTTGGTTGGTGGGATGGACTTTAGTTACTAGAATGGGTATGATTTGGTTAGTACGAGTCGTATCAGCTAATACGAGTTGTTTGGTGAGTTCACTTAACCTTAGACTTTGTAATTTATGTTGGATCTGAGTACGAGTGGCTCACCATGAGCCGTAAGCCATGGTATGAATCATACTATGTACTCATATAGTGGTTAACGTTTAAACCTCCTGAAATTCTATTCTTCTAGGGGTATGGTGTATGGGTACTAGTCATGTACTTAGATACGACTTGGGTTTAGGTGAGTCATACCTCTGACAATGTTGGGTTCTAGTGGGAGCCTAGGGTACGAGAAGTGGGTACCTATTACTTATATTTCACTTGTGAGGTTATTTGCCCTACTATTTATTCTTAAGCACTTAGATAACACTCTTAAATCTTCTCTAGAGTTCTTAGGCAAAGGAAGCTAGGGTTTCGTATTAAGGAGTAAATTGAGGCTTGTCTTGGGGATTTCTCTCCATCATCATCTTGTTTTAAGGCATGTTCTCTTCTCTCATTGTTAGTTCCAACTAAAAGCGTGGTTTTTATACAATGTTTTCATGGTTAGAATATTTTATGATTTTGGGTTTTCAAATAAGATTTGGGGGTTTGGTTATAAATGTTTGGTTATGGTTTTCCCATGTTTTAATTATTCTTTTATATGCATTAATGGTGGTTTTGGATAATTGGTTGAATGGTAATGGTTTTTTAGTAATTGTCTTTGGTTTCGGAAATACTATGCCCCTAAAGTGTTTGATAAAATTCCTGTAACAATATTAGTGGGTTTTTAATGGAACTTATGCAAGGTTTAAACTTGGTAATGGAACTCTAAATGATATCAACGGTTTAAATGGTTTTGGAATGATTTGTCTTAACAAACATACTTGTAGGGTATTAGGGAATCCCCCAAGTTAACATGGTAATAAATACTTGTAGGGTACATGGGAATCCCCTAAGTTAATTGGATAATAGGGTCATTGGGTACATGCGAATCACTTGACCACTAAAACGTTTGGCGAAGGACAATACTTGTAAGTAGTCGGTATGACGATACCACTACTAATAGCCTTGGTTAATAATAATGGAATAATGATTTAGTTGGAAATTAGTTTTAATTAGGCAATAATGGAAGGGTGTGAAAGGTAACCGTGAAGGTGGAAGTCCAATGGATGATCACCGAAAACTCATATTTACTGACATAAGGGGTAGGTTATGGCGACATTATATGATACTTATGAGGTACACGAGAATCCTCTAGGTATACTGAACATATGTATCATGGAGAGTGAAGGGTACATAGGAATTCCCGACTTGTATGGTATCTCTGATTCATGCGGAGTAACAACTTGAGAACATATACCGAGACATCACACAGTGCTTAAGGTTGCACGTTGCCTCAAACTAACCCTTTAAGCCTGTGATCACTTTTGGATCTCACTAAATCACTAATCATGCTAAATAGGGAAGAATAGTCATGTCATGAATATACTTCAATATCAAGAAATACTGGCCTATACAAACAAAATACTGAAAGTTCTGTACATATTGGTACTCTGGTCTAACAAAGCCTCTACTACAAAAGACTGAGGAGCCATTGGGACAGATCCCCAACTGACTCGCCTGAACTGAAAAGAAACAACCATCTACTATAAAGGCAAAAATCAAGGACATAGGTACTTGAACCATGAGGACTCACCAACTGTAAGAATGTAGATGGAGCTACTCAAAGATCACTGTCGCTATTGAGACTGAGCACCTGATCCTACATCACGAGAAAATGTAGAACATAGAAGAGTATGGGAATCAGTACTTGGGATTGTATTGAGTATGTGAGGGTGTATGCTCAATATCATATATGTAAAATAAAGTCATACATGCTGACAATAATGACTCTCTTCGCTTGAATTTCCTTAAACATAATTTCCATAAATCATCGATAATAACACATGCCTCACAAATCTCATAAATCATTGGACTCAACTCAAACTCTTTAACTCATGACTTAGAGTGACTCAGTAACTCAAGAAACTTAGACTATTATGGACTTGGGAGTTTCTTATAACCAACATAAACCATGTGAGCCGCATGGAGTCCAACGTGTTTCCCTCCTAAGGAAGGAACCCTACATTGGCGGGATAGTTATACTCTTGCCAGGGAGTATAACCTCAAACCCATCTCTGTGATCACAAACTCAGCTCTTTGGCCCACAAATCTCAATCTTACAGTGGGACGTAGTGCTGGGGAAGTAGGATGCGCTGAACCCACACTTACCACTCGGTACTAAATACTTCTCCCAGACTCAGCTCAGAACGCGTTAGGAAATCCACTTTAATCAACTCAAGGGTCTATCATAAAGACCAAATTATGAATATATCTCATTTTTAAATCACAAAGAACTTGTGGATCCCTAAATCGACTCAAACTCAAAACAGTCTTACCAAACATCAAGTACACTTGCTATATACTTCTTTTCCTATTTCTTGAATTAGAAATCTTAATGTTCTTGACTTGGAAGTTTTAAATCTTGAACTAATTTGTGAAAACCATGGCTTGATGTTGAGATGTTTAGATAAAAATTGGATTGAATTTTGGAGAGAAACCCTAGAATTTTGGAGAAGATGGAAGAGGAAATGAGGATTTTCTACCTCACTTGTATATATATAAAGGGTAAGGATGGGTAGAAAAGACCAAAATACCCTTGAGCAAATTCTAGAACTGGAGCCCGATTTTTGACCCTAGCGCAACGCGCCAGGATTGCGGTCCTTCACTGGAATTGGATAATTGGGAAACTGCTCAGTGGCACGACATGGTGAAATAGCATTTGCCACCTTGTTCGTGACTTGGAAGGGCACCGCAACGTGGTGGAATCAAGTTGGTGCTCTGGAATTTGACAATCCTAAAATTAAGCCTTGACGCGACGCGTCAATATTGTGGAGGCTCACTGGAAAAATGACAATAGACATTTTTGCTGGCTCCGTGATGTGCTAAAGTGCCAGGTGGCACACTACCTCACTAAAATGGCTCTAAATCTTCACTCGAGTATCGAATTTAGGTGAATTTGGTATCGATGGAAAGCTTATTCAATTCTCTACATGGAAAATAAGTAGAAATTAGAGAAATACAACATGACATAAACATAAAACACTTTGGAAGTCATCTCTATTTACTCAAAAGACGGATTTAGGTATAAGAAATGATCGGAGTATTAAAATATCTCCCCTTTGGAAATATTCATCCTCGAATGTTGCTAGTTAGGCTCAAGATAAAAGAGAAAATTGGAAATACTTTATGGGAACTATTTTCTCAACCGACTTACTTCACTCTAGAATTTTTAGTACTTCATAGAATGCACGAATCATAGAATGGATATCTATACAACTGAATATGCTGGATTAGTAGGAAACTGAATTAAAGAAGACTAGTACCCTTGGTTTGATTTGAATTCGCAGAGAAGAAATGAGGATACTTAACTCGTATATTTGCTTCTTCTTTCCAAGTAGCACCCTCAATTGATTGATTTCGCAACAGAAATTTAACCAAGGGAACCTACTTGTTTCTTAGTCTACAGACTTGATTATCTAGGATCTCGACCAGAACTTCATCATAAGAAAGACTATCCCGAACATCTAAGCTCTCTGATGGTTCAACCCCAACAGAATCACTAATGTACTTCTTGAGCATAGAAATGTGAAAGACATGATAGACAGCTGACAACTCTTTAGGAAACTCAATCTCATAAGTTGCTTTCCCAACATGATTCAAAACTCTATAAGGGCCAACATATCCGGGAATAAGCTTACCTTTTCTTTCCAAATCTTTTCTCCCCTTTCATGGGAAAAATTTTCAAGTACACCAAATCATTAACTTCAAAATCAAGAGCTCTTCTTGTCACATCTGCATACGACTTCTGATGACTCTGAGTTGTCTTTAAACTTTCTCGAATCAACTTAACTTTCTCCATAGCCTCAAACATAGCATCAGGTCCAATAACAGTAGCCTCATCTACTTCAAACCAACCTATGGGTGATCTACACCTCCTTCTATACAAAGCCTCAAATGAAGCCATTCCAATGCTAGCATGGAAACTGTTGTTAAAAGGAAATTCAACCAATGGAAAATGCTCATCCTAACTTTCTTTGAAATCAAGAACACATGCCCTCAACATATCCTTCAAATTCATGATAGTCCTCTCAGCCTGACTATTTATCTGAGGATGAAAAACGGAGCTAAACGAACTTGGGTGCAAGACCCTTTTGAAAATCTCTCCAAAACTGGGAAGTAAATTGAGTACCTCTATCGGAGATGATCGCCAACGAAACTCCATGCAACCTAACTAACTCCCGGATGTACAGCTTAGCATAGTCCTCAGCAGTAAAAGATGTATGTACTGGCAGGAAATGTGCTGACTTAGTTATCATGTCTACAATGACCCATATAGAATCATGATGACGATGAGAGAGAGGTAGACCGATCACAAAATCGATATTCACTTTCTCCCATTTCCAAGTAGGAATGCCAAATTCTTGCATCATACCACCAGGTCTCTGGTGCTCTATCTTTACCTTTTGGCAAGTTGCACACTTCTCTACAATATTTTCTATATACTTCTTCATACCATTCCACCAACAAATTTCCTGCAAATTGCGGTACATCTTAGTAGCACCGGGATGAATAGAATAACGTACGCCATGCACCTCATCGATAATCATCTATCTCAAATGATCAACATCAGGAACTCACAACCTATTTTGAAGCCTCAATACACCATCTCCCCCTTGGGAGAAAACCTCCACCTTTTGGTGTTTAACTGACCCTTTTAGTTCGACCAAATGAGAATCCATATCCTGCTTCTCCTCCACTTCTGAAACTAGAGAAGATTCAGAATTACTTTCAACCCAAACATTACCTCAGTTGAATCAAGCAATCTAACACCCAACCTAGCTAAATGATGCACTTCGCGAACTAATTACTTTTTATCATTCTCTACATGTGCTAAACTGCCCATGGACGATCTGCTAAGGGAATCTTCTACAACATTGGCCTTTCCCGGGTGATACAACGTGCTCATATCATAGTCCTTCAGCAATTCTAACCATCGTCTCTACTGCAGGTTCAACTCTCTCTGAGTGAACACATATTGAAAACTTTTGTGATCTATAAAGACATCAATATTAACACCGTATAATTAATGTCTCCAAATTTTTAAAGCAAAAACTACTGTAGCTAGCTTAAGATCATGGGTCGAGTAATTCTTCTTATGAGGTTTCAACTATTAGGAGGCATAGGCTATAATCTTACCCTTCTGCATCAACACGCAACCTAACCCAACTCTAGAAATGTCATAATACACCACAAAATTATCGTCACCATTAGGTAGGGTAATCACAGGGGATGAAGTGAGTCAAGTCTTCAACTCCTAAAAACTCTTCTCGCAAGAATCTGAACACTGGAATTTAACTTTCTTTTGGGTTAACTGGGTCAAACGGGCAGCAATGGAGGATAAACTCTCAACAAAACGATGATAGTAACCAGCTAGACCCAAGAAACTCCTAATGTCAGACAGCAAAATAGGTCTAGGCTAATTTTTCATAGCTTCTACCTTTTGAGGATCAACTCAAGTACCTTCAAAACAAACAATATGACCCAGAAAGTCAACTGACCTTAACCAAAATTCATACTTGCTAAATTTGGCAAGTAACTAATAGTCTCTAAGGGTCTGCCAGAAAATTGGGAGATGATCAGCATGGTCATTTATATTTTGGGAGTATACAAGGATATCATCTATGAACACTATAACAAACATATCCAGGTACTGTCTAAACACCTAATTCATAAGGTCCATAAAAGCTATTGTGCAATTAGTTAGCCCGAAAGACATGACTAGGAATTCAAAATAACCATAACGGGTGTGAAAAGCTATCTTTGGAATATCACACTCTGTGACATTAAGTTGGTGATAATCATATCTCAAATCTATTTTTGAAAAATAAATGGCACTTTGCAGCTGATCAAACATGTCATCAATTCTGGGAAGAGGGTACTTGTTCTTGACTGTGACCTTTTTGAGCTAATGATAGTCAATGCACAGATGCAATACACCATCTTTATTTCACACGAATAGAATGGGTGCGCCCAAAGGAGATACACTAGGCCTTATAAAACCCTTATCAAGAAGATCTTTGAGTTGCTCTTTCAAATCCTTAAGTTCTGTGGGGGCCATGCGATACAGAGGAATACAAATAGGTTCTGTATCAGGGAAAAGATCAATCCCAAATTTTATCTCTATTGGAAGGTACCCCTGGGAGATCTTCTAGGAAAACATCAAGAAACTCATTGACAATACTAATAGAATGAATAGTGAGAGTCTCAGACTTAATGTCTTTAACTCGAATCCAATGATAGATACAACCCTTGGATATCAATTTCCTGGCCTTAAGGTTGGATATAAAATGACTCTTAGGAGCTACAGAACTTTCGGATCACTCAAAACTGGATCATTGGGAAACTGAAACTTGACTACATGGGTACGATACTCTATAGACGCATAACAAGAGTGAATCCAATCAATACCCTGAATAATGTCAAAATCAACCATGTCTAGTTCAATCAGGTCTGTAAATAAGTCTCTGTGAAGGACAGTGATAGGACACTTCTTATACACTTGTTTAGCAACAACAGATTCACCTACTAGGGTAGAAACTAGAAAAGACTTAGGAATCTTTTCAGCACTGATTTCAAAATTCACAGCCACCAACGGAGTCACCTAAGAGAGACTTGACCCAGGGTCCATCAACACATACACATCAAAATAAAATACACGGAGCATACCAGTAACAACATCTGGTGAATCAACTTGCTCTTGGTGGGGTGGTATAGCATAAAAGCGATTCTGGGGTTGACCACTTGTAGTACTAGACGAGGCACCCTGAGGAGGAATAGGACGAGCTAAAGGGGTTGGAGCACTAATAGCCTGACTCTAGGGACGAACATTATGACTCCCCTATCTAGCATATGGGCAATCCTTGAATTTGTGGACCAACTTACCGTGACCAAAACAACCCCTCTGATCGACTAAGCACTCACCAGGATAATCCTTACCGCACTTCGGACATGGAGGAGGAGAAGGTCTGCTACTTACACTGTCCTGGGATATGGACATAGTAGGCCTATTACCCTGCTCCTGCCTAATTCTAAATGCAGGAGCACTGGATGATAAAGGCGCTGACACAAGTGAACTGTTCTGGGACTGAGGGCATTTACCTCTAGAAAATCTAGTCTCACCATACCCCTGCTACTCTGATCTAACTTTGTTATTTGCCCTTACTTTATATCTGATGATAGGCGAATTTACACGCCTATAGCACTAGATTTTGCCCATATTTTAGCCAAGTTTTGAGAACAAATTATATATTTCATGCACTTTTAGTCCTTTTTCCTGTAAGTGAGCTAACGAACATGATTAGCAAGTTTTCAGGTATAAATGATGCAAAATTCAACATTTTATGGATAACTTGATGCCAAAGAAAGCTTCACGAAAGGAGGAGAGAAAATCTTGGACGCCAAGGACCAAAAGTGGCGCATGGAAAATCTATCCCGGGCAAAAACAACAATTCTGAAGACTTTGGGGACTAGCAGTAATTTATTAGGATTAGGATAATGATACATTAACCTAGTAGGATTGGGTTAAGTAATTCATTAGCTTAGTAGGAATAGGATATGGGTATTATAAATACCCTATCTTGCTAGAGATTTTTATTCATTCCTCATTAATTCTATTACTCTATAACTCTTCTTCGAACCCTTCCATTAATTCTACTTTTTATTCTTCTGCTATTTATCTATTCAATTCTTAATTTCCGCAACAAGAGAAATGTTACTTTGCAAGGAATTCACACCTAACGCCTACCACACTTTGCTAGACAAAATCTTTATTGTGGTATAATAACAATGTCGATTGTGATTTCCTTCGCACTCATGGGTAACTAAACTTCTCTGTTGGGGTTATGGAAGCCTTATGAGATACTATCTATTGCTATGAGTTTGTGAATTCATGACAAGTATGCTGCTTATATCATTACTCTCTTCATCTTAATGCAAATTCTTGTGGCTGCAGACGCATAGAATAACGCCAGTATAGCATTAACTTGTTCGAAAGAAAAGTTATATGTCTGGAAAAGAGATAATGTCAAGGTAATAGGGACCCATCCCCTATTAAAAAGTTAGTGCCGTAACTGGATTAACCTCTTGGAGAATTTGTACCGTTAGATACGCTTTAAGCTCGAAAGAGTTAAAGTGAAATAGTCCTTGTTGAGGTCGAAAGACGCTTGGATTTACCATCGAATACATTTCTCTATAAGCACATGCATGTCTGAATTCCGTACAACTCATAGCCAATAGAAACGTACAACTCATAAGGTGGACATAACCCCAACTTCTCAATTCTCATTGTTTTACATCTTACCAAACATTCTTACTTTTTACTTTGCTATTTTCTGTTTTTACCTTATTACTTTGGTTACATTACTTGCACGACAAAACTCCCCCCTTTTTATGAGACTTGCACTAAAAGTCTAGTAATCTTTTCTTACTTGTTGACCAAGCTATTCCCTGGGGGATCGATACCCAACCCAGTTGGGTTATATATTTGACAACGACCGCTTTACACTCCTACGAGAGCTGTAGATTGAGCGTTATCAAAAATTGGCGCCGTTGCCGGGGAATACAAATGTCAATTAAGTTTGTGATAATTACTAGACCCTTTGGTCAAAGATTCTTGTACTTTTACTCTCAGTTTTTGTTTTTGTTTTCTGCAGGTTTTTATTTAGTGTATGCCCCATACTCAAAGTTCTGGTCAACCGTTATTACCTATCAATCTTGAACCACAATGTAATGGCAGAATGGAGGCACAACACGAAATTGAAAGGATGGATGCTCAACAGGAACAGGCGAGAATAGCTGCTCTTGCCGCCGCTCAAGTGCATCAACAAAATATTGACAACCCTGGGCGAGCAATAAATCCCGACGATGAGGACCTAGGTGATAATGAGTTACTAAACCCTAGGCATGCTGCTGAGATCACAACACCAACCAACAGAAGAGATCGTCAAGCTAGGTTTAGACCTGAACGCCGAGCTATGCAACCAGCTTTTGACGATGATGATGATGATCTTGATGGAGCCGGAGCCACAGGAGCCATTATTCCTCCACCATTGGCACCCGGAGCCAAGTTCAACATCACAAGCACCATGATCTAGTTATTGCAACTCAAGGGATTATTTGGTGGACTAGCAGGCGATGATCCGAATATGCATCTCATTAACTTTATTTCTACATGCAAGTCGTTTGACAATCCTGGCGTTGGTCAGAATGCAATTCGATTACGCCTATTACTATTGTCTCTGTCTGGGGAGGCAAATCTATGGTTGAATGGGCTGACTCCTGATTCTATTACGAATTGGAGGCAATTGAGAGACGCTTTCCTAGAAAGATTCTTTTTGCCATCCAAAAGAGCACATTTGAGAGATGAAATCAGCAACTTTCGGCAGTTTCCAACTGAAGCCCTTCATGAAACATAGGAGAGGTTCAAGACAAAGCTAACGAGATGCCCAAACCATCACATGACTAATGTTCACCTAATGGAGATAGTATACAGAGCCTTGAATTTAATAACTAAACCAGTGGTGGATAATGCGTCTGGAGGATTTTTTATGGACCTCACCATTGGTTAAGTAAGCAATATGATAGATCGGATGATGAAACAAAGTAGATCTTGGCATAACAGGGATTCTGAGGTAGCAAGCCCGACTTTATCTATTGGCATGACTGCAGACCAAAGGAGAAGAGAAGAAGAACGTGATCAAGATATGGCGCACATGAAAACACAAGTGGATCTTCTTACAAAGCATTTATTATCAGGGAAGACCAAAAAAGTCAAAGCTATTGCGTCAAAAGAAAGAGACAAATCTGATTCGGAAGAAGAAGCCAACTACTTGAACAATAAGGGGGGTTTCTGAGGCAATACCCAAGGAAACAAAGGTTGGAACTATTATGATAAATCTGGAATCAAGGACCAAGGTAGTTGGAGGAACAAGAATGACAATAGTGGTTTGTATGTTCCCCTTGGAAGACGTGACGCCACCAAATCTAGTTCTGGAAGTATGGAAGACATGATGGCTAAACTATTGAAAGGAGTGGAAGCAACTAGCGTGGGAGTAACAGAGGTAATAAATGATTTATCCTCTATGAAGCAATTAGTTGATTCACATTCCACTTCAATCAAGCAAATAGAGCAGCAATTGAGCCAACTTTCAGCAGCACTCAATCAAAGAAAGGCTGGCACTTTACCTAGCGACACTGTGCAAAATCCAAAGAATGATGGATCATGCATGGCTATTACTACTCGAAGTGGTAAGGTGCTGGAAACTTCATCCAAAGGCAAGCAAGTGTTCGACGATGTAGCGGACAACGATGATAAGGCTAATGAAGAAAACGCCATAAAAGGTGACCAAGACGTCCATGACGCCACCCCTAGTAGGTTGCAGCCTGAGACTACCAAAATTCGAAAGCAAGAGGAGAAGAAAGTCGTGGAGAAAACAATTCCATATCCACCACCACCTTTTCCTCAAAGATTGAAGAAGCAGGCGAATGATACAAGGTTCAGGAAATTCATGACGATGTTAAATCAGCTGACCATTAATGTTCCATTGGTGGAGGCACTTGAACAAATACCTGGGTATGCAAAATTTATGAAAGACCTTTTGACAAAGAAGCGGGCAGCAAGCTATGAGTTGAAAGATACTATTCATCATTGCAGCGCTATTGCTACCCGATCACTAGTTCAGAAAAAGGCCGACCCCGGTGCTTTCACTATTCCTTGCACGGTTGGATCTATGAATTTTGCTAAGGCATTGTGCGATTTGGGAGCTAGCATCAATTTGATGCCACTATCGATCTATAAGAAGTTGGGGTTAGGCGATCCGACACCAACCAATATGAGGCTCGTGATGGCTGATAGGTCGGTAAAATGACCTGTGGGTATCGTGAATGATGTGTTGGTGAAGGTTTCTTCATTTATCTTTCCTGCAGACTTTGTTATTCTGGATTGTGAGGTGGATTCTGAAGTTCCCATAATGTTGGGACGTCCTTTCCTTGCAACAAGAAGTGTGCTTATTGACATGAGAGCTAATGAGCTTTCATTTAGACTGAATGACGAAGTGGTCCGCTTTGATATATGCAAAGCAATGAAGCAGTCCAGTGATATGAACGTGTTCTCTATAGCTGATGGTCATCATGAGGATAAAAAAGCATTATCTGTAGAGAAACAGCTTACTGTTGAGCCTTTGTCTGCTGCGCCACTGAATAATGAGCATGAGGACGATGAAGATTATGAAGAACTTATGGGTGCTCTAACAGAAAAAGAGTCCTATTACCATACTCCTAAGCAACCTTACCTTGATCTTAAGAATCAACCGTCACCAACAGCTAAGACTTCCATTGAAGAGCCACCAATGCTAGAGTCGAAAGAACTCCCCGATTATCTAAGGTATGTGTTCTTGGAAAGTGGAAATATACTTCTGATAAGTGTGGAGGATGAGTTGAGTGAACAGCACGTAGAGACTCTCATCTCTGCTCTGAAGAGATACAAAAAAGCTATGGGTTGGACTATTGATGACATAATTGGTGACCCTCCAGGGAGACGTATGAGTCATCTCGAAGAAGATTGCATGCCTAAAAGTAAGCCTCATCGTCTTCTGAATCCATTCAGAAAATGATCCACCCTCTATCTCAACGAAGTCTAAGTACTCGAGGTAACTATGTCGTGCCGCGATAATAAATCAAGCGCTAGATGGGAGGCAACCCATCATGTATTATTTTTCATTTTTCTTTCATTGTATTGCGTGTTTGCTTTTGATAAATAAAAATCCAAAAATAAGAGTCGTGTCATGACTAAAACTAAGGCGCTTGATGGGAGGAAACCTATCATTCTAATCGTTTTTATTGGTTTTGAGCAAATATAGGTGCAAGAGGTATAAAACGAGGAGATCGGTTTCAAATTCCGATTTGGACGTATTGCATGTTAAAGGTGGTAAGTTAGGAATGAAGAATCAAAAGGCTATGGATTGAGCATTGCTCATGAAAATATAGGCATAGAACAAGGCTAGGCCTAGGTAAAACTAGGCCACGAACAAGGCAAGGCCTATACTATGGCCTAAGGTCTCGGAATCTAGTTTGCCATAGCATAGGCGCCGCCCATGACCAAGTATGCCATATCATAGGCACCACCTATGCTAATGCCTTTTGTCTCTGAATCTCATATGCAAAGTAAAGGCGCCGCCTATGCCTAGGAATGCCATGGCATAGGCTCCGCCTATGCGCAGACAATGCTTTGCAAAAGGCGCCGCCTATGCCAAGCATAGGCAAAGCAAAAGGCGCCGCCTATGGTCACTTTTTGTCTCCAAATCCGATTTTAAATGGGTCAAAACCCGACCCAACCTTTTCCTATATATATGAGACTTAGTCTTGAACCAAAAACACATTGAAAACCTAGCTTATGCGCCGCCCATAGCCTCCAAATCCTCTCAAAAATTTTCTTTTGCTTTTTTTCTTCACAAGAACATCATCCAAAGGCATCAATCAAGTAAGTACTATTTTGTTCTTCATTTATCTTCCGTAAGTACTACGTTTCTACGCCTATTATGAATAGCTAAATCTTGAACAAGTATTGGTGATGTGAATGTGTTTGAATTTTTGTGATGGAACCAAGTGAGTGAATGAATATGTAAGGATGATCTTAACTTATTTCCAACTTGAATTTGATTGTGATGCATTGTCATAATTTTGTGGAATCGAATTGGTCCCAAATATTGCATAATCTTGTTACTTGAATACTTACATGTTGGAATGACTTGTTCATCGGAATAAGGATTATAGTTGCCTACCAACATAAGAGGTTGTGATTATTGTTAGATACTATCCCTTGATTCCATCCCTATGTAGTAGTCTTGATATATCCAACATAAATGTATTGCCAAGATTACAAGAAGTGTGACTGCTCTGATTTTATTGTTGGAATATAACACCTAAAATGTATGTCGATGAAATCGGAGTAATCGACCATTTTCACTTCAGTAGTTTGTACCAACAACCTAAGTGTGGGGTGGTGCCCCTACTGCTTGTTTATAGATTGTATCCATCGAGATGATGCTAACATGAACATTATTTTAAGTCTCAGGTACAATGGCACCCAAAGCAAGACAAGGTAAAGATAAGGCTACCACTTCCAAAAAAGGCAAGAAAAGAGGCCGAAAAGAGCAAGGAGAATCATCCTCGATGCAATTACCACGCCGCATGTTTGGAATAAAATGGGTTCTTGAGGAGGAAGTGAATGAATGGTATAGGAACAACAAGCAAAGAAAATATGTTCATGTGGACTTGATAAACAAGGAAAGCCTAGCGAAGAAGGAGCCGCGCATGTTGGCCAAGATCATGGCATTACATCTTGATTTCGTCTTCCGAGACATGGGAGAATGTAATCTCGATTTGACAAGAGAATTTTATGCCAACTGATCGCCGAAAACCACAGGCATCGAGGTCAAGATTCGGGGCCAAGTTTTACAACTCAATGCAGAATTCTTCAACTCCTTTCTTGGCTTGCCTTCAGTCGATCCATCACTATTCAAAGAGCTGTATAGTAGACCTCCACATAGAGCAATTCGACACACACTTTGTGGAACTAGATCCATGGAAAGGTGGAGCAGACATAAAGACACCGGACGACACAACACCTTCCCATATGCTCCTTTGAATAGGGAAGCAAGGATATGGTTGTGTATAATCAACTCTTGCCTAATTCCAGGGACCCAGTACACCAAGATAACACGAGATAGAGTGTGCCTGGTTTACGCATTGATGACGAATGTCCCTATCAACATTGGGGCAATTATTTGATCTACAATGCGGAAGGCCAGGCTACACAAGCGGTCCTACTTCAGCTTCGGCAATCTGTTGACTGCAATCTTGAGGAAGGAAGACATCGAAGAGGAACCGACTGATCATAAACTCCCACACAATCCGAAGAAGGTTGACCTTTCAAAGGTCAAAGATGCTGAATCAATACATGGCGTCAACCTTACTACGACAGAGAGACATGCTTGGGATGAGAGTTTTTTTCGCCATCTTTATGGCATGACTCGGTTTACAATGATGAGCGGAGGTCGTATTCCAACTGCTGCAGAGCTCCAACAGCTGGATCATGACTATCCAATGAATGTGCATACAAAGGAGATGTGTGGAGTAGGTACATACTTTGAGGAAACTCTTGATGACGATGTGCCAACAGATGATGATTGACGAATGCTAGACTCCGATGTGGAGGAGAATTCTGATGATGATGACTCCTATGATGATTCCGACGAAGGGGGTATGACCCCCGACATAGAGGAGGAGTCCGACTGACCAGGTTCTTCATATTTATTTTCCACTGAGGGCAGTGTGTCCCATCTAAGTGTGGAGTGGTGGTATTTGCATGCTATACTTCTCTATCCGCATTTGCATTTATGTTTGCTTTAGTTTTTTTCGTTTTAGTTTTTTTTTTGTTTTTCATTTTTTTAGTAGTTAAATTTTTTTTTTTTTTAGTTATCTTTGCATGAAATTATTCTAATAGGCAGCATGAGATTATAACAAGAGTTTGTGCTAAAATCATGACTATTGAGACGTTTAGGCTCTAATTGTGACTCACTATGTGATATTGTGTGGTTCAATTCCTTCGTCTGTTGGGTCAAGAGTCTATACTACTCCCAATAAAGTCGACCATGTGCCTTGTATGTGTGAGATAATAGTATATTCTGTGCTTGTGGATGATGCTAGAACTTGCCTGGTATGTATGTAAAGCGAAAATAAAGAGTGTAAGTCTAGGAGATAATTTAGGCATTTGTTTGGCAACCGAGACTTGATTACCTTCTTTTTACCTACCCATTGACATTATCCTAGTTAATCCTTTTGAGCCTTTAGCCTATTTTCTTTGACAACCTCATATGTAAGCCTAATCCATTTTTTTCAAGACCATAATTTGATCCAAATTCCTAAGTGCTTTAAAGTGTAAAGTCATGTGACAAAATAAGAGGAAATTGGGTAAGTATGATGGTTTAGAATGTATTGGTGCTGAAGTCGTTATGGAAAGAATTGCTATCATAAGAGGTATGTTATGAAAAGAAAAAGGAAAAGAAAACTAAAAAGTTAGTTATGTTCAAAAAATTGAAAAACAAAAGAGGTGACAAAGGGAGGTAGATTAAAAGAAAGCAAAAAGGTTGTTTGAAAGAAAGCATAAATGGCATAATGTGATGTATTAAAGCGCTTAGGAACATAGTCACTATTTCTGGCCAAAATAGTCCTACCCGTCCCTTAGCCTACATTACAACCTGTAGAAGACCTATTTGATCCTAAGCTTAGCATTCTGATATTTAGTGGAGCATTACACTAAGGGCAAGCCTATGGTCATCAGTTGCAACATATGAATTCTTTGTGAGAGTGAGAGCAAGGATAATCCTATACCCATGTTTGAAATATATACAATACTTGTGAGTGATTATGGGTAATATATGGTGAGACCCACATGGTTGATGAGTTTTGGATAATGTGTATGATTTTTTATGCCTTGACTTTTGAATATGAGTTTACCACCATCACGAGTCTATGCTAGAGGTTAAATTGTTTCTACTAATGATCGGAAAACTACTCTTTGTTGATAATTGTTGTGCTTGTCTTGACGAATATTTTGTCTTGTTACTGTGAAACCCTAAGTTGATGATTTAGATGGACATGATAGTTTGTTCAAGGACGAACAAAGACGTAAGTGTGGGGTGTTGATGATAGGCGAATTTACACGCCTATAGCACTAGATTTTGCCCATATTTTAGCCAAGTTTTGAGAACAAATTATATATTTCATGCACTTTTAGTCCTTTTTCCTGTAAGTGAGCTAACGAACATGATTAGCAAGTTTTCAGGTATAAATGATGCAAAATTCAGCATTTTATGGATAACTTGATGCCAAAGAAAGCTTCACGAAAGGAGGAGAGCAAAGCTTGGACGCCAAGGACCAAAAGTGGCGCATGGAAAATCTGTTCCGGGCAAAAAGAGCAATTCTGAAGACTTTGGGGACTAGTAGTAATTTATTAGGATTAGGATAATGATACATTAACCTAGTAGGATTGGGTTAAGTAATTCATTAGCTTAGTAGGAATAGGATATGGATATTATAAATACCCTATCTTGCTAGAGATTTTTATTAATTCCTCATTAATTCTATTACTCTATAACTCTTCTTCTAACCCTTCCATTAATTCTACTTTTTATTCTTCTTCTATTCATCTATTCAATTCTTAATTTCCACAACAAGAGAAACGTTACTTTGCAAGGAATTCACGCCTAACGCCTACCACACTTTGCTACACAAAATCTTTATTGTGGTATAATAACAATGTCGATTGTGATTTCCTTCACACTCATGGGTGACTAAACTTCTCTGTTGGGGTTATGGAAGACTTATGAGATACTATCTATTGCTATGAGTTTGTGAATTCGTGACAAGTATGCTGCTTATATCATTACTCTCTTCATCTTAATGCAAATTCTTGTGGTTGCAGACGTATAGAATAACGCCAGTATAACATTAACTTGTTCGAAAGAAAAGTTATATGTCTGGAAAAGAGATAATGTCAAGGTAATAGGGTCCCATCCCCTATTAAAAAGTTAGTGCCGTAACTGGATTAACCTCTTGGAGAATTTGTACCGTTAGATACACTTTAAGCTCGAAAGAGTTAAAGTGAAAAGTCCTTGTTGAGGTCGAAAGACGCTTGGATTTACCATCGAATACATTTCTCTATAAGCACATGCATGTCTGAATTCCGTACAACTCATAGCCAATAGAAACGTACAACTCATAAGGTGGACATAACCCCAACTTCTCAATTCTCATTATTTTACATCTTACCAAACATTCTTACTTTTTACTTTGATATTTTCCGTTTTTACCTTATTACTTTGGTTACATTACTTGCACGACAAAACTCCCCCCTTTTTACGATACTTGCACTAAAAGTCTAGTAATCTTTGCTTACTTGTTGAACAAGCTATTCCCTGTGGGATCGATACCCAACCCAGTTGGGTTATATATTTGACAACGACCGCTTTACACTCCTACGAGAGTTGTAGATTGAGCGTTATCAATATCTCTCCTTCACTTTGTCCTCTTCAATCTGTTGAGCATGAATCATTAGTCTTGAAAGGTCCAGTTCCTATTAAGCATAGCAGATCTACACTCTTTCACAACATAACTAGATACTCCAGCCAAAAACTTACTCAAACTAGTTCTAGATCATCCATCATACTGGGAGCATACTTGGATAACTGGTAGAACTTATGACAATACTCCTTAGCTATCATGGGATCCTGTCTCAAGTTCATAAATTCTTCTAATTTTGCTTCCCTCAGCTCTGGGGGAAAGAATCTATCTAAGAATGCATCCTGGAACAACTGCACAGTCATGGGAGTGGCATCCTCCCCTCTACTTTTTCTCCACATCTCCGCCCAATCATAAGAAATATCTTTCAAGCGATAGAAAGCTAGCTCCAGACTTTCTTCCTCCATTACATGCATAATTTGGATGATCTTTTTCACCTCATCAAGATAGATTTGTGGGTCCACGCCTATCTTTGACCCATAAAACTCTGGCGGATTCATTCGTATAAAATCACAAACCCGAGCTGCCACTAAATTACCTTCCTGTAGTGGTTGAACTGTGGCCTAAACATGGGTTTGAGAATTGGTGGTAACCGCCTGGGATAGTGCTGTAAAAGCTGCCCAGAATTCAACAGGGGACATTGTCTCACCTAACAGATTAACGAGTTGAGGTCGTTCATTATTTCTGGAAGCTCTACGAAGAGGCATTTTCTATCATAATAGATCACGAATTAATAGTAAACAAAACTAGTTGTAGGCATGATAAACTTTTGAAAAAAAGAAACAACTTTTCCTAATACTTCCCATAGCCTCTTTCTCTTTGATCATGGTAATTCTGCATCCTCTCTTTTTACATGTCAGCACTTTCGTAAACTCCAAAACAGAATTCATCTATTTGATTTAATTGTCCCAATCTAAACTCAACTTCTTCCTTCCGGTATATTTTCAGTCATTTAATATCCAACAAATCCTTGTTCTATAGCTAAACCAAAAGTTGGCATTCTTTGCCATAGACTAACTAATATGGTGTCATCCTGATAGGTGTCTTGAAAGATGATTGATATGCCCATAAAGCATCATCGAACTTTCGAGACCAGTCCCTTCTACTTGCATTACCGTCTTAGCCAAGATTGCTTTTATTTACCGGTTTGAGACCTCTACTTGCCTACTAGTTTATGGGTGGTATGGAGTGGCCACCTTATATTTCTTAACACCATACTTTAACAATGAAACTCAGAAAATTTTATTGCAAAAATGGGATCCCCCATCACTTATGATTGTACGTGGTACCCTAAATCGGGAGAAGATATTCTTCATAAGGAATTCCACCACTCCTTTACCTTCATTTTCGGCCAAAGAAATGGCATAAATTTAGTTGGACACGTAGTCCACAACCACTAAAATGTACTTCACCACATAGGAGCAAACAAACAGCCCCATGAAGTCAATACCCCAGACGTCAAATAGTTCAACCTCTATCATCTTCTCCATAGGCATCTTATGATGTTTTAAGACCAAAATATGTCTTTGGCACTGATCACAATGCTTAACAAACTCATAAGTATACATAAATAGCATTGGCCAATAGTACAAACTTTGCGGCACCTTTCTTGCCGTACAATCGCCTGCATGATGTACCTCAACTGGGGATGCATGGCAGGCACTAGAATAGTTAGCATATCAACTTTAGGGATGCACCTTATAATAATATTGTCAGCACAACTCCTGAATAAGTATGGATCATCCTAGAAGTATCTCTTGGCATCATGGAGAAATTTCTTTTTCTAATAGAAAGAAAGATTCTCCGACATAATATCACTCACCACAAAGTTTGCAAAGTTAGTGTACCAAGGAAAAATTTTGAGTTAAACCACTAGAATCTGTTCATCTGGAAAAGCATCATCAATATCAAGTTTTTTGTAGTGAGTTGATTTCCCTCTAGCCTAGATAGGTGGTCTGTGACTTGGTTTTCACAGACTTTTCTATCTTTGACCTCAAAGTCAAATTTCTATAGAAGCAATACCTATCTAATCAACCTTGGTTTGGCATCCCTCTTTGCTATTAAGTATCTCAAAGTAGTATAGTCTGTATAAACCACCAACTTGGTTTCTAATAAGTTCAACCGAAACTTTTTAAAAGCATAAACAACAGCTAGAAGTACATGCTCGGTGACTGTAAAATTTTTCTGTACCCATTCAATGCTTTGATTGCATATTAAATATGGTGAAATAGTTTCTACTTCTTTTCGACAAGTACAGCTCCATGTGCTACTCCACTTGTATCACACATTATTTCGAATGACCTAGACCAATCTGGATCAACAATATCTGGGGAGTAACCAACTTCTCCTTAAGGCATTGCAATGCCTTCACACAATCATCACTAAACACAAATTTTTTCTCTTCTGCAATATTTTGCAAATTGGATTGGCAATCTTGGAGAAGTTTTAATGAACTGACAGTAGAATCTAGCATGACCTAGAAAAATGCGGACTCCATTCATTGAGATAGGAGGTGGTAGTTTCTCAATAACTTCTACCTTAGCTCGATCAACCTCAATCCCCTTTGTTGAAATTCAATGTCTAAGCATAATGCCTTCCTTCACCATAAAGTGGCATTTTTTCAAATTCAGCACGAGATTGAATTTTTCACATCTCTGTACTACTCTGCTAAAATTCACAAAACATAACTCAAATAAATCACCCATTATATATAAATCATCCATGAACAATTCTAAAGCGTCCCCCACCATGTCGGAGAAAATTGACACCATGCACCTTTGGAATGTGGCTGGTGCATTACATAAATCGAACGACATTCTCATGAATTCAAATGTTCCATATGGTCATGTAAATGTTTTTTTATCCTGATCTGCTAGGGCAATGGAAATCTAGTTGTATCCTGAATATCCATCCAAAAGGAAATACCAACCTTTTTTACCAAGCGATCAAGCATTTGACCGATGAAGGGCATTGAAAAGTAATCTTTCAATGTACACGAGTTCAGCTTCTGGTAGTCCATAAAAACTCACAACCCAGTCAATGGCCTAAGTAAAATCAACTGGTTCTTTTTATTAGTAACCACAGTCATTCCCTTTTTCTTAAGAACACACTGTACTAGACTCACCCACTTATTGTTAGAGATTGGGTACACTACCATTGTATTGAGCAATTTTATAATCTCCTTCTTCACTAATTCTTGCATAGGTGGGTCTAGTCTACGTTGATGCTTAATAGTCGGTGTGCATGCATTCTCTAGATGGATTTTTGATATGCATATGCCTGGTGGAATACCAATAATATTCGCTATTGTCTAACTGATATCCCTCTTGTATCCCATAAGCATAGAAATAAGGGTCGTAACCTTCTGCTCTACAAATTCTGCTGTAATAATAACTAGTAAGGTATTTCCACTGCCCAGAAACACATACCAAAAATAGCTAGAAAGCTCCTTCAGTTCCAACACTGATTGCTCCTCAAAGAAGGTTTGGTCGGTGGTGTTGGATGATTTTTAAGGTCCAAATCCAAATTCTTGGGGGAATAAGAGTATGACCCCATTCCTGTAGGTGCACATACAGGTTCATCATATTCTTCAATCCCTTCACTATAGAAGTTTATCAATAATGCGACCAATGTCTCCACAACAAATTGCTCCTTAACCGGTACCTCTTGATCATGTTCAAAGTATACATCGATGATAGAGAACACACTTATCTCCCTTTGTTGCTTCATCGATTGAAAAATATCAAAACTGGCCAATTCATTATTGAGCCTAAATTTCATCTTATTTGTCTGCAAATCAGTCAATACACTCTCGGTAGCTAAGAATGGTCTACCCAAGATAATGGGTACCTTGAAATATACCTTGCAATCTAAGATTACAAAGTCAACTAGGAAGATAAAACTAGCCACTTTCATGAGTGATAATGCTCAACTTATAGTTAATTTAATGCAAGACGGTCATCATTAATATATTTACCCAACTTTAGAGTCGGGGTCAAATCCACAAGGAACAATATGAGTGTTGATTAAACTAATTTAAAACTATAGCTATAAGTTGAATTCAAATAAATGATACAAAAAGATAAAATAGGGGTTTTTAATGATCAAACAAATGTTAAAGTTTTAGCTTGCTTCAGAGCTCAAAACTAAAATTTCAATAGTTCAAATCAGTGATAGAGAGGAACTAGGGTTGTTATCACTATGATTATTAATCCCTATTAAATAATAACTGTAGTATTGGGTTCTCATGACTTATGGTAATCACCAAATTATCAGTTTCAACAGTCCATCTAAGTGTTTCTCAACCTACTTAGATGTTGAACTCCCTAATTCTGTCAATCTTAGAAAATTATTCTATTTATTCAGCTTTTATCTCAAGTTGATCAAACTTGGTACAACATTAATCATTAGATGGGAGATTAACCTTTCCAAATCCTTGTTGATAATTCGCTACCTTTAGTTTTTTTCCATTCGAGCAAATCAACATAAGGTGGGATTTATTATTTGCAGCAACTAAATAACAATCATAACAAAGGAATTATCATGATGTCCCTACCATCACTTAAACACTAACCAACTATTAAATCTATGGGGGAATAATCATAGATCCCACAACCCTAGTTGTGGTTTTCAGTTCCACATGAGAAAGAAAGATATAGAAATAATTGTAACCATCATTCAAAGTAATTAAACTTACAAACGATGGAGTCTGAAGTTGATTCTCTTCTAAGTTCAAGAGAAAATTCCTACAACCAAATCAAAGAGTTGAAAATTGAATTCTAAGTTTTGAGCCCCAAAAAGAGGTGTGTTCGCCTTTGGAATAAGTTCAAGATGTTCCGCACCTTTTTATTAGAAAACCCTAACATATGCTTTAAATACTTCATGCTAAATATGAAAACAAAATCACAGATCACAGTATTTTGTCAAACAGATGACGATGTGTGCGATGGCTTATCAGGAGTCTGATGCCTTATCAAGAATGTCATCACCTCCTCTTCACATTTGAAAAATTTCTGTCTTCAGCTAACGATGAAGCCTGATGGCTTAGCAGACATGTGATGACTTATCAGAATAATCGTCGCTTCTTCACTTCAAGTCCTCAAGCATTGCCTAAGCCTGACGACTTATCACAAATTTGATGGCCTATAACAGGTGGTCGTCTCTTCTTCCAGCTGAATCTCATTCTCTATCAAACACTTACGGCAACTCTTATAGCTTTTCATAAGGCTAAAGACTTATTAGATAAGTCATTAACTGTACTTCCCTCTCTACTTGCTCAGAAATTAACTCTTTTACTTCCATTTTTGTTGGTTCTCTTGTATCTTGACTTTTACTGCAATATCAAAGAGAAAACAATAAAAAATGATAAAAGTTGCTTAAGTATTTACAAATATTATCAGTTAAAAGCCTCAAATGTGATAACATCTTCTTAAATTTTGATAACGCTCAACTTACACGTCAATTTAGTGGCAGGCAGTTGTCGTCGGTATATTTACCCAACTTTGGAGTCGGGCACGAATCCACGAGGAACAATATGAGTGGCAATTAAACTAATTTGAAACTATATCTATAAGTTAAGTTCAAACAAATCATATGAAAATATAAAATTAGGGTTTTTGATGATCAAGCAAATGTTAAAGTTTTAATTTGCTTCAAAGCTCAAAACTAAAAATTCAACAGTTCAAATCAGTGATAGGGAGAAACTAGGGTTGTGATTACTGTGATTATTAATCCCTATTAAATAATAACTGTAGAATTGGGTTTTCATGACTTATGGGAAACACCAAATTATCAGTTTCAATAGTCCGTCTAAGTGTTTTTCAACCTGCCTAGATGTTTAACTCCCTAATTCTCTCAAACTTAGGAAATCATTATATTCATACTGATTTTATCTCAAGTTGATCAATCTTGGTACAACATTAATCATTAGATGGGAGCTTAACCTTCCAAAATCCTAGTGGATAATTTTCTACCTTTAGTTTATTTCTCAGTTCGAGCAAATCAACATAAGGCGGGATTTATTGTTTGCCACCAATAAATAACGATCATAAAAAAGGAATTATCAAGATGTCCCAACAATCACTCAAACCCTAACCAACTATGAAATACATGGGGGAATAATCATAGATCCCACAACCCTAGTTGTGGATTTTAGTTCCATACGAGAAATAAAGAGATAACAATAATTGTAATCATCATTCAAAGTAATTAAACTTACAAATGATGAAGTCTGAAGTTGATTATCTTCTATGTTCAAGAGAAAATTCCCACAAACAAATCAAAGAGTTGAAAATTTAATTAGAAGTTTTGCGCCCCAAAAAGAGGTGTCTTTGCCTTTGGAATAAGTTCAAGATGTTCCGCCCCTTTTTATTAGAAAACCCTAACGTATGCTTAAATATTTTATCCTAATTATGGAAATAAAATCACAGATCACAGTATTTCTTGTACAGATGATGATGTGTGTGATGGATTATCAGGAGTATGATGCCTTATCTAGAATGTCATCACCTCCTCTTCACATTTGAACAAGTTCTATCTTCAGCTGACAATGAAGCCTTATGGCTTATCAGACATGTGACGACTTATCAGAATTGCCGTCGCTTCTTCACTTCAAGTCCTTAAGCACTGCCTAAGCCTGGTGGCTTATCACAACTCTAATGGCCTTTATAGGTTTTTTCCCTACTTACAGCTGAATCTCATTCTCTGTCTAAGGCTGACAGCAACATTAATAGCTTATCATAAGGATGATGACTTATCTGATAAGTCGTCAGCTATACTTCTCTCTCTACTTGCTCAAAAATCAACTCTTTTACTTTCATTATTATTGGTTCTCTTGCATCTAGAGTTTTACTGTAATATCAAATAGAAAACAATCAAAAATGACAAGATTTTCTTAAGACTTTGCAATTTTTCTCAGTTAAAACCCTCAAATATGTTAGCATCTGCTCACACATCAATGAGCACATCATAAAGAATCCCAACTGTCCTTTTCACAGATCTATCTGCCATCAAAAGCCATAAGTTGGTGGGTGTAGGATCCCTCAACCATAGTTTTTTAGCACCTCCAATGGAATTAAATTAATACTTTCCCCTATTTCACAAAGGGACTTTGTAAAATTAAACAATCCAATAGTATATGGGATAGTGGATGCTCTCAGATCGGTGGCAATAGCACTATATTGGTGAAGGTTGTCCACCGGCTCATAGCTCACAGTCTGCTTCTTAATCACAAGATCCTTCATGAACTTAGAATAGGCTGGTATCTATTCTAGCGCCTCAACCAAAAGCATCTTTACAGCCAATTGTTTTAGCATTGCCATAAACTCGCTAAATTTCATGTCATTTGCCTTCTTCTACAATCTGTGAAGTAATGAATTAGGTATTTTTGGAATTTTATTAAAAACTATCTCTTCTTCCTTCTTTTTTTTTCTCTAACTCATCAACCTACTTCAAATTATATGGAACCTCATCAATCTCTGACTTATCAAACTCCACTGGATGTTCTTTTTCTGTCTCTGAATCTAACTCCACCATAATGTTCACAACAGGTTTTCCCATAGATGGTCTAGGTAATACTTTACCAATTCTAGTGGTAATATCCACAAAAAATTATCATTTGATAGATTTTGTACCATATCACTTGGAAATATTCCACTCTTTCTCGGGTTGAAAGTAACGGACAACTAATTCAACTGTTTCTCCAGTTTCTTAATAGAAGTTGAATATGAGGCAACTAATTAACTCATGGATGATAAGTCACTCTTTATTTATGTCACTCCAGCATTATTTTACTCCACCCCTTTCAATAACTTGGCCGTCATATCCTCCACTGACATCTTATCAGCACTAGTAGCAGCATTGTCACAATTTCTAGAAGGTATATACAATCCACTCCTGCCATTCTTGTTTTTCTAAATACTTTGCTCATGATCTCTATAACCAGCTTTGACATAGTAATTCAATCCTTGACTGTCATGGCTATTACCTCAGAAACCTCATTGATTATTCAACTAGTTCTTCTCTTCCTCAGAATCTGATTCAGCTCCCTAATTTGAGACCCAACAACTTTCACCATTTCTATCTTCCCAAATAGTAAATACTTTGTAAGCAAATTTATCTGAGTCTTCATATGTTCCATATCCTGGTCATGTTCCTTTTCTCTCCTACAATGTTCAACTGTCATCCCACTAGATACAATATTACTTACTACCATAGAATCCCTGGTATGCAAAGGTCAACTTATATTATTTAGTCTTTCAAACCTCTCCGCAGCCTCAGCAAAAGTAATTTTTATGAATGCGCCCCCTGTAGCATTGTCCTCAGTTAGTTTTGTGATAGAGTTCAGTTCCCTACAAAATGTTTCCATTAAGTGCTCATCATTAGGGCACTACATCAACATTTTATTGAATTTCAACCATGTCTCATGAAGAGCTTCATTCGGTAACTTCCCGAAGTTACTAATCTCATCCCTCAACTGTAACATCCTTGAAGGCGAAAAGAACCTTTATAGGAAAGCTCATTTAGATTCCCTCCAGTTTGTTATAGAATCGGGAGCTAAATCAATTAACAACAGTGTTTTCTCCCTAGGCAGAGACACTGGAAATAACCACAGACGGATCATATTCTGCACAAATCCAGGGTTGTTAAAATATTTGTAGATGTTGATAAAATTCACCAAATACATATTCGGGTCATCCCCAGGATGTCTACCAAACAACCTTATGATGTTGAACTTCACACCCGATGCTATTTGTGGTGTAATAATTTCTTCTGTAGTACCAACTTCACCCAAATCAGTATCATCCACATCATCAAATGCAAACTGCACAGAAGGATGACGGTTCTCTTCTTCTAACCAGTCGATTCTGATTTACTGGTGCAGCTATATTCTCATTGCGACTTCTATTTTCAAGCTCAATCATATCACCATCATCTACATTCACCACCCGACCTGTGTTATCAACGTTAGTGCTAATTCAGTTGTACATTAGCCAAAGCGGCTTATTGTTTAGCTTCTTATGATTCAACTACTCTCCCAATAAGATGATATTCTGGGTTTAAAGGTAATAGCAACTCTCCTGATTTTCTGGTTCATGGAATATACAACATGGACCCTGTAATAATCAAAAATTACAAAAAAAAAGTAAAATTAAGAAACTCAACTAACAATCAATTAACATAGATATGCTTAATTGACAACCGTATTCCCCGGCAACGGCACCAAAATTTGATAAGCCTAAATTACACCTTAGTTATAAGAGAGTAAGCAGTCGTCATCAAATATATAACCCAACTAGGTTAGGGTCGAATACCACGGGGAATATGGTGCAAATTAAGACTATTTGTGCATTAATCGACTAATAGCTAACATCTTCCTATAAATGGGGGTTTTTAGAATTCAAACAAATGTTACTATTAACTTTGTTTTAGTAACCCAAAGTCATTGTTTTAACATTTCAAATTACGAAGACGTAAAACCAGAGTTTTGTTCACTATGAATATTGATATATGTTGTACAATAGTTGTAATAGATTGTTCTCATGACTTCTAGGAAACAATAGATTTTCACTATTACTTATCGTTCTAAATGTCTTCCGACCTATTTAGATGCTTGATTATCAAATTTTCTCAAACTTATGAAATCCTTATGTTTAAACTTATTTCATATCGAGTTTATTAATCTTGTTACAACATTAATCATTAGATGAAAATTTAATGTTTCCAAATCCCCGTTGATAATTCCCTACCTTTAATTGATTTCTTAGTTCAAGAAAACCAATGCAAGGATTAATCTATTATTTGCAACCAATAGATAAAATTCATTAAAAATGAATTTTCAATAAATTCCTATAGTCATTCAAATCTTAGCCAACTATAGAATTCATAATGCAACACTCACAGATCCCATAACTCCGGTTATGGGATTTAGTTCTTCATGAGATAGAAGGAAATAACATACATTAGATCCATAACTAAAAAGTAGTTAACTTACAAAAGATTAAAATTTAAGATTGTTCTTCCTTCATGTTCAACCAATGATCCCAAAAACCACAATCATAATTCAAATATAATTTGAAACCAAACTTGAGAAAACCCAAATATAAAAACTACTCTTGTGAATAAGTTTAAGATGCCTATGAAAATCTAAGATTTTTCTATAAATACTCAAGATCTTTCAAGATTTGAATTTCAAATTCCATTTTTTGCCCCATTGCTGACTACCAACTCTGACGTCTGATCATATAGTTGATGACCTATCAGACAAGTCCTTAATAGCTCTTAGAAATCCTTGCTTACTACCTATAGCTGACGGCCTCAGATGTCATCATATCAAATAGTTGACTACTTATTAGATAAGTCGTCAACATTTCATTTTAATCCTTGAACACTGCATACAACTGATGCCCTCTGCTGATGACTTATCACACAGTTGATGGCTTATGAGATAAGTTGTTAACTATAATCTTCACATCTACTTCAATAAAAAATTGTCCTTCTTGACGTGGTTATAATAGGTTTTCATACATCTCATCTTCCCTGCAATATCATATGAAATATAATAAAAAACAACAATAGTTACTTAAGAAATTACAATTATTTCGAGCTAAAAGCCTTAAATATTATAGAATATCAATGGTCCTCTTGATATTCGAGTTTGTGACATACACAATAACTCACCTGCAATTATTAAAAATAACAAATAAAAGTAAATTTAGGAAAATTAACCAAGTGTGAATTAATACATATATACTTAATTGATAATAGTATTCCTTGGAAATTACGCCAAAATTTGGTACACCCAAATTACACATCTCTTAAGAAAGAGTAAGTGGTCATCATCAAATATATAACCCAACTAGGTTGGGGTTGAATACCACAGGGATTATGGTTTTAATCAAACCTATTTATGATTTAACCAATTTCTTGTTAATAGTTTTATTTAATTGGGGTATTTTTAACAATCAATCAAATGTTAATGGTTCAACCTATTTTAGCAACTCAATGTCTATATTGTAGTATTTCAAATCACCCATATAGTAAAACTTAAGTTGTGATTACTATGTGTATCAATTCTCATCAAATAATAGTTGTGGCATTAGATTCTCATGATTTGTGGGATACACCAAATTATCATTATCGATGATTAATCCAAGAGTTTTTCAACCTACTTAGATTATAGATTTTCAAATTCTTTCAAACTTAGAAAAACCTTCTATTCAAACTAATTTTATCTCGAGTTGATTAATGTTGTTACAATATTAATTATTAGATAAAAAATTAGGGTTTCCCATATCCCCATTGATAAGTCACTTACTTTAATTGATTTCTTAATTAAAGCAAACCAACACAAAACTTAATATATTGTTTGCAACCAATAGAAAAAATTTATTACAAAGGAGTTATGAAGATGTTCCCATAATCAATTGAATCATATCCAATTATTATATCAACAAAATAATACTCATAGCTTCCACAACTCTAGTTATGGGAGTTAGTTCCTCATGAGAAATAAAAATATATCATATATTGAATCCAAGATTAAAAGAAATTAACTTATAAAATATGAAATCAAAAACTATTCTCCTCCAAGTTCAATGGAGAAATCCCAAACTAAACCAATAACATAAAAACTAAATTCAAAATTCAAGTAACCAAACTATAAAAACTAGTTTTTCGAATAAACTCAAGATACCAAATGAAAACCTAAAAGCTTCTATAAATATTCATGACTTTCAGAATCCAAATTTTTCGCACCATAGCTGACAACAAGGTTGAAAGGTTGTCAACTTGTTGATAGCCTATCAACCAAGTCATCAGTTTGAGTCTTCAGCATCCTTTTTCTGTCTTCAGGTGGCGACGACAATTGATGTCTTATCAGCAAGTTGATGACTCGTCACCAAGTTTTCAACAGACTTTTCCAATATTTGCATTCTGTCTACACATATAGACTTCCATTAATAGCTTATCAATAGGTTGATGACTGGTCTCCAAAGTGTCAACTAAATTTCTTCAATACTTTTCTACAAATCTACTTCACCAAAAATATTTCTCTTGTCATGGTTTTTATATGCTTTCATGCATCTTGACTTTCCCAGATAAATCACATGAAATAGAAGAAAAAACAACAATATTTATTTAATAACTTACAACTATTTCAAGCTAAAAGCCTTAAATATGCTAACACAAAGATAGCACATCATTCAACTTCGATGTCTGCTCCTACTTCCTATACCGGCACAAGCCAGAATAGATTGAATGCTCTTACATCTCAATAGGAATCTGAGGTATCACCTAATGTCATTACTGGTTTGTTACAACTATTTTCTCATGATGTGTATTGTCTTCTTGATTCATGGTCCACTCTTTTCTATGTGACCCCACATGTGGCTATGTCTTTTGATTTTGATCCTAAAGTTATTTCAGATCTTTTTTCTATTTATACCCTGGAAGGTAACTTAGTTATTGCTTAAAGATTCTATAGGGAAGGTGTGGTATTTGTTGGTAGCAAGCAGACCTTGGTAGATCTGTTTAAGATTGATATAGTCGTTGTCTTTAGGTTCCTTGGTGAACCGATTATAGAGTGGTAGGGTGGTTCCTTAGCTCTTAGGGGGAGGTTTATTTCTTATATTAGCTCTCGGAGTTTAATCTCTTAAGGTTGTATTTATCACTTGGTGTGGTTTAAAGATTCTAACTCGAAAGGTCCTTGTCTACATTTAGTTTCAGTGGAAAATAATTTTCTTGAGGTCTTTTTGGATGATCTTCCTGGTGTTCCTCCAGATAGGGAAATAGAGTTTGGCATTGATTTAGTTCCAAACACTCGTCCAATATCTATGCCTCTTTTTAGAATATCTTCGGCTGAGTTGAGGCAACTTAAAGAGGAACTTAATGATATTCTATATAAGGAGTTTATTCATATTAGTCTATCCTCGTGGGATGCACTAGTGTTGTTCGTGTGCAAGAATGATGGTTCCCTTCAAATGTACATTGACTATCGACAGTTGAATAAGGTGATGGTCAAGAACAAGTTTCCTCTTCTAAGGATAGATAACATGTTTGATCAGTTGCAAGGTGCCAAGTTATTCTCTAAGATATATCCTTTTTTAGGGTATCACCAACTTAAGATTAGGGAGGAGGATATCCCTAAACTAACTTTTTGTACTCCGTATGGGCACTTTGAATTCTTAGTTATGTCATTTGGCTTAACTAATGCCCCATCGGCATTTATGGACTTGATCAATAGGGTTTTTAGGCAGTTCTTAGATCTCCTTGTCATTGTTTTTATTTATGAAATTTTGGTTTATTCTCAGAGTGAGGTGGGTCATGCTAATAACCTCTATGAAGTATTTTAGATCTTAAAGCAACAACAGTTGTATAACAAGTTCTCCAAGTGTGAGTTTGGTTGAATATTGTGACTTTTCTTAGTCATATTATTTCTAGCGAATGGATTATGGTGGACCCTCAAAAAGTAGTGGTGGTTAAAAGATGGCTTAGACCCGTGATTCCAACCGATATTCGGAGCATCTTGGGTATGGCTAGGTATTATCGGCTATTTATGAAAATCTTTTTGACGATAGCTACCCCTTTGAATAAGTTGACTTACAAAAAGGTGAAGTTTTCTTAGTCGGATTTTTGTGAGGGGAGTTTCAAGAAGCTTAAAGATAAGCTAACTTCGGCTCTGATATTCACATTGCCTAAATGTAGTGAGGGGTTTGTGGTATATTATGATGCATTTAGTATGGGACTTGGTTATGTCGTGATGTAGCATGGGAAGGTGATTTCCTATGCTTCAAATAAGTTGAAGGTACATGAGAGGAATTATCCTACTCATGATTTACAGCCGTGGGCTATGGTTTTTTCTTTTATAATGCAAATGACTCGTGCGTATGGTTAACCTTACCTTGACTATCATTTTGAGATGAATGTTCCTAGTGGGGGAGACTGAAACATCTTAGTGTTTGGGCCTTAAAAAATTTCCTTGATTTTTGGGTTTTGGGATAGATACAACTTTAGGTAATGAGTCATACACTTGGATATGGTATGGTCTAGTCGTATACTGACCAGTGTTGGTTGGTGGGATGGATTTTAGTTACTAGAATGGGTATGATTTGGTTAGTACGAGTCGTATCAGCTAATACGAGTTGTTTGGTGAGTTCACTTAACCTTAGACTTTGTAATTTATGTTGGATCTGAGTACGAGTGGCTCACCATGAGCCGTAAGCCATGGTATGAATCATACTATGTACTCATATAGTGGTTAACGTTTAAACCTCCTGAAATTCTATTCTTCTAGGGGTATGGTGTATGGGTACTAGTCATGTACTTAGATACGACTTGGGTTTAGGTGAGTCATACCTCTGACAATGTTGGGTTCTAGTGGGAGCCTAGGGTACGAGAAGTGGGTACCTATTACTTATATTTCACTTGTGAGGTTATTTGCCCTACTATTTATTCTTAAGCACTTAGATAACACTCTTAAATCTTCTCTAGAGTTCTTAGGCAAAGGAAGCTAGGGTTTCGTATTAAGGAGTAAATTGAGGCTTGTCTTGGGGATTTCTCTCCATCATCATCTTGTTTTAAGGCATGTTCTCTTCTCTCATTGTTAGTTCCAACTAAAAGCGTGGTTTTTATACAATGTTTTCATGGTTAGAATATTTTATGATTTTGGGTTTTCAAATAAGATTTGGGGGTTTGGTTATAAATGTTTGGTTATGGTTTTCCCATGTTTTAATTATTCTTTTATATGCATTAATGGTGGTTTTGGATAATTGGTTGAATGGGAATGGTTGTTTAGTAATTGTCTTTGGTTTCGGAAATACTATGCCCCTAAAGTGTTTGATAAAATTCCTGTAACAATGTTTTAACAATATTAGTGGGTTTTTAATGGAACTTATGCAAGGTTTAAACTTGGTAATGGAACTCTAAATGATATCAACGGTTTAAATGGTTTTGGAATGATTTGTCTTAACAAACATACTTGTAGGGTATTAGGGAATCCCCCAAGTTAACATGGTAATAAATACTTGTAGGGTACATGGGAATCCCCTAAGTTAATTGGATAATAGGGTCATTGGGTACATGCGAATCACTTGACCACTAAAACGTTTGGCGAAGGACAATACTTGTAAGTAGTCGGTATGACGATACCACTACTAATAGCCTTGGTTAATAATAATGGAATAATGATTTAGTTGGAAATTAGTTTTAATTAGGCAATAATGGAAGGGTGTGAAAGGTAACCGTGAAGGTGGAAGTCCAATGGATGATCACCGAAAACTCATATTTACTGACATAAGGGGTAGGTTATGGCGACATTATATGATACTTATGAGGTACACGAGAATCCTCTAGGTATACTGAACATATGTATCATGGAGAGTGAAGGGTACATAGGAATTCCCGACTTGTATGGTATCTCTGATTCATGCGGAGTAACAACTTGAGAACATATACCGAGACATCACACAGTGCTTAAGGTTGCACGTTGCCTCAAACTAACCCTTTAAGCCTGTGATCACTTTTGGATCTCACTAAATCACTAATCATGCTAAATAGGGAAGAATAGTCATGTCATGAATATACTTCAATATCAAGAAATACTGGCCTATACAAACAAAATACTGAAAGTTCTGTACATATTGGTACTCTGGTCTAACAAAGCCTCTACTACAAAAGACTGAGGAGCCATTGGGACAGATCCCCAACTGACTCGCCTGAACTGAAAAGAAACAACCATCTACTATAAAGGCAAAAATCAAGGACATAGGTACTTGAACCATGAGGACTCACCAACTGTAAGAATGTAGATGGAGCTACTCAAAGATCACTGTCGCTATTGAGACTGAGCACCTGATCCTACATCATGAGAAAATGTAGAACATAGAAGAGTATGGGAATCAGTACTTGGGATTGTATTGAGTATGTGAGGGTGTATGCTCAATATCATATATGTAAAATAAAGTCATACATGCTGACAATAATGACTCTCTTCGCTTGAATTTCCTTAAACATAATTTCCATAAATCATCGATAATAACACATGCCTCACAAATCTCATAAATCATTGGACTCAACTCAAACTCTTTAACTCATGACTTAGAGTGACTCAGTAACTCAAGAAACTTAGACTATTATGGACTTGGGAGTTTCTTATAACCAACATAAACCATGTGAGCCGCATGGAGTCCAACGTGTTTCCCTCCTAAGGAAGGAACCCTACATTAGCGGGATAGTTATACTCTTGCCAGGGAGTATAACCTCAAACCCATCTCTGTGATCACAAACTCAGCTCTTTGGCCCACAAATCTCAATCTTACAGTGGGACGTAGTGCTGGGGAAGTAGGATGCGCTGAACCCACACTTACCACTCGGTACTAAATACTTCTCCCAGACTCAGCTCAGAACGCGTTAGGAAATCCACTTTAATCAACTCAAGGGTCTATCATAAAGACCAAATTATGAATATATCTCATTTTTAAATCACAAAGAACTTGTGGATCCCTAAATCGACTCAAACTCAAAATAGTCTTACCAAACATCAAGTACACTTGCTATATACTTCTTTTCCCATTTCTTGAATTAGAAATCTTAATGTTCTTGACTTGGAAGTTTTAAATCTTGAACTAATTTGTGAAAACCATGGCTTGATGTTGAGATGTTTAGATAAGAATTGGATTGAATTTTGGAGAGAAACCCTAGAATTTTGGAGAAGATGGAAGAGGAAATGAGGATTTTCTACCTCACTTGTATATATATAAAGGGTAAGGATGGGTAGAAAAGACCAAAATACCCTTGAGCAAATTCTAGAACTGGAGCCCGATTTTTGACCCTAGCGCAACGCGCCAGGATTGCGGTCCTTCACTGGAATTGGATAATTGGGAAACTGCTCAGTGGCACGACATGGTGAAATAGCATTTGCCACCTTGTTCGTGACTTGGAAGGGCACCGCAACGTGGTGGAATCAAGTTGGTGCTCTGGAATTTGACAATCCTAAAATTAAGCCTTGACGCGACGCGTCAATATTGTGGAGGCTCACTGGAAAAATGACAATAGACATTTTTGCTGGCTCCGTGATGTGCTAAAGTGCCAGGTGGCACACTACCTCACTAAAATGGCTCTAAATCTTCACTCGAGTATCGAATTTAGGTGAATTTGGTATCGATGGAAAGCTTATTCAATTCTCTACATGGAAAAAAAGTAGAAATTAGAGAAATACAACATGACATAAACATAAAACACTTTGGAAGTCATCTCTATTTACTCAAAAGACGGATTTAGGTATAAGAAATGATCGGAGTATTAAAATATCTCCCCTTTGGAAATATTCATCCTCGAATGTTGCTAGTTAGGCTCAAGATAAAAGAGAAAATTGGAAATACTTTATGGGAACTATTTTCTCAACCGACTTACTTCACTCTAGAATTTTTAGTACTTCATAGAATGCACGAATCATAGAATGGATATCTATACAACTGAATATGCTGGATTAGTAGGAAACTGAATTAAAGAAGACTAGTACCCTTGGTTTGATTTGAATTCGCAGAGAAGAAATGAGGATACTTAACTCGTATATTTGCTTCTTCTTTCCAAGTAGCACCCTCAATTGATTGATTTCGCAACAGAAATTTAACCAAGGGAACCTACTTGTTTCTTAGTCTACAGACTTGATTATATAGGATCTCGACCAGAACTTCATCATAAGAAAGACTATCCCGAACATCTAAGCTCTCTGATGGTTCAACCCCAACAGAATCACTAATGTACTTCTTGAGCATAGAAATGTGAAAGACATGATAGACAGCTGACAACTCTTTAGGAAACTCAATCTCATAAGTTGCTTTCCCAACATGATTCAAAACTCTATAAGGGCCAACATATCCGGGAATAAGCTTACCTTTTCTTTCCAAATCTTTTCTCCCCTTTAATGGGAAAAATTTTCAAGTACACCAAATCATTAACTTCAAAATCAAGAGCTCTTCTTGTCACATCTGCATACGACTTCTGATGACTCTGAGTTGTCTTTAAACTTTCTCGAATCAACTTAACTTTCTCCATAGCCTCAAACATAGCATCAGGTCCAATAACAGTAGCCTCATCTACTTCAAACCAACCTATGGGTGATTTACACCTCCTTCTATACAAAGCCTCAAATGAAGCCATTTCAATGCTAGCATGGAAACTGTTGTTAAAAGGAAATTCAACCAATGGAAAATGCTCATCCTAACTTTCTTTGAAATCAAGAACACATGCCCTCAACATATCCTTCAAATTCATGATAGTCCTCTCAGCCTGACTATTTATCTGAGGATGAAAAACGGAGCTAAACGAACTTGGGTGCAAGACCCTTTTGAAAATCTCTCCAAAACTGGGAAGTAAATTGAGTACCTCTATCGGAGATGATCGCCAACGAAACTCCATGCAACCTAACTAACTCCCGGATGTACAACTTAGCATAGTCCTCAGCAGTAAAAGATGTATGTACTGGCAGGAAATGTGCTGACTTAGTTATCATGTCTACAATGACCCATATAGAATCATGATGACGATGAGAGAGAGGTAGACCGATCACAAAATCGATATTCACTTTCTCCCATTTCCAAGTAGGAATGCCAAATTCTTGCATCATACCACCAGGTCTCTGGTGCTCTATCTTTACCTATTGGCAAGTTGCACACTTCTCTACAATATTTTCTATATACTTCTTCATACCATTCCACCAACAAATTTCCTGCAAATTGCGGTACATCTTAGTAGCACCGGGATGAATAGAATAACGTACGCCATGCACCTCATCGATAATCATCTATCTCAAATGATCAACATCAGGAACTCACAACCTATTTTGAAGCCTCAATACACCATCTCCCCCTTGGGAGAAAACCTCCACCTTTTGGTGTTTAACTGACCCTTTTAGTTCGACCAAATGAGAATCCATATCCTGCTTCTCCTCCACTTCTGAAACTAGAGAAGATTCAGAATTACTTTCAACCCAAACATTACCTCAGTTGAATCAAGCAATCTAACACCCAACCTAGCTAAATGATGCACTTCGCGAACTAATTACTTTTTATCATTCTCTACATGTGCTAAACTGCCCATGGACGATCTGCTAAGGGAATCTTCTACAACATTGGCCTTTCCCGGGTGATACAACGTGCTCATATCATAGTCCTTCAGCAATTCTAACCATCGTCTCTACTGCAGGTTCAACTCTCTCTGAGTGAACACATATTGAAAACTTTTGTGATCTATAAAGACATCAATATTAACACCGTATAATTAATGTCTCCAAATTTTTAAAGCAAAAACTACTGTAGCTAGCTTAAGATCATGGGTCGAGTAATTCTTCTTATGAGGTTTCAACTATTAGGAGGCATAGGCTATAATCTTACCCTTCTGCATCAACACTCAACCTAACCCAACTCTAGAAATGTCATAATACACCACAAAATTATCGTCACCATTAGGTAGGGTAATCACAGGGGATGAAGTGAGTCAAGTCTTCAACTCCTAAAAACTCTTCTCGCAAGAATCTGAACACTGGAATTTAACTTTCTTTTGGGTTAACTGGGTCAAACGGGCAGCAATGGAGGATAAACTCTCAACAAAACGATGATAGTAACCAGCTAGACCCAAGAAACTCCTAATGTCAGACAGCAAAATAGGTCTAGGCTAATTTTTCATAGCTTCTACCTTTTGAGGATCAACTCGAGTACCTTCAAAACAAACAATATGACCCAGAAA
Organism: Capsicum baccatum var. pendulum; assembly: GCA_030864225.1. Taxonomy (NCBI): domain Eukaryota; kingdom Viridiplantae; phylum Streptophyta; class Magnoliopsida; order Solanales; family Solanaceae; genus Capsicum; species Capsicum baccatum. Next base: position 198,078,049 of record CM061552.1, on the reverse strand, counting down.
GTCAACTGACCTTAACCAAAATTCATACTTGCTAAATTTGGCAAGTAACTAATAGTCTCTTAGGGTCTGCCAGAAAATTGGGAGATGATCAGCATGGTCATTTATATTTTGGGAGTATACAAGGATATCATCTATGAACACTATAACAAACATATCCAGGTACTGTCTGAACACCCAATTCATAAGGTCCATAAAAGCTATTGTGCAATTAGTTAGCCCGAAAGACATGACTAGGAATTCAAAATAACCATAACGGGTGTGAAAAGCTATCTTTGGAATATCACACTCTGTGACATTAAGTTGGTGATAATCATATCTCAAATCTATTTTTGAAAAATAAATGGCACTTTGCAGCTGATCAAACATGTCATCAATTCTGGGAAGAGGGTACTTGTTCTTGACTGTGACCTTTTTGAGCTAATGATAGTCAATGCACAGATGCAATACACCATCTTTATTTCACACGAATAGAATGGGTGTGCCCAAAGGAGATACACTAGGCCTTATAAAACCCTTATCAAGAAGATCTTTGAGTTGCTCTTTCAAATCCTTAAGTTCTGTGGGGGCCATGCGATACGGAGGAATACAAATAGGTTGTGTATCAGGGAAAAGATCAATCCCAAATTTTATCTCTATTGGAAGGTACCCCTGGGAGATCTTCTAGGAAAACATCAAGAAACTCATTGACAATACTAATAGAATGAATAGTGAGAGTCTCAGACTTAATGTCTTTAACTCGAATCCAATGATAGATACAACCCTTGGATATCAATTTCCTGGCCTTAAGGTTGGATATAAAATGACTCTTAGGAGCTACAGAACTTTCGGATCACTCAAAACTGGATCATTGGGAAACTGAAACTTGACTACATGGGTACGATACTCTATAGACGCATAACAAGAGTGAATCCAATCAATACCCTGAATAATGTCAAAATCAACCATGTCTAGTTCAATCAGGTCTGTAAATAAGTCTCTGTGAAGGACAGTGATAGGACACTTCTTATACACTTGTTTAGCAACAACAGATTCACCTACTAGGGTAGAAACTAGAAAAGACTTAGGAATCTTTTCAGCACTGATTTCAAAATTCACAGCCACCAACGGAGTCACCTAAGAGAGACTTGACCCAGGGTCCATCAACACATACACATCAAAATAAAATACACGGAGCATACCAGTAACAACATCTGGTGAATCAACTTGCTCTTGGTGGGGTGGTATAGCATAAAAGCGATTCTGGGGTTGACCACTTGTAGTACTAGACGAGGCACCCTGAGGAGGAATAGGACGAGCTAAAGGGGTTGGAGCACTAATAGCCTGACTCTAGGGACGAACATTATGACTCCCCTATCTAGCATATGGGCAATCCTTGAATTTGTGGACCAACTTACCGTGACCAAAACAACCCCTCTGATCGACTAAGCACTCACCAGGATAATCCTTACCGCACTTCGGACATGGAGGAGGAGAAGGTCTGCTACTTACACTGTCCTGGGATATGGACATAGTAGGCCTATTACCCTGCTCCTGCCTAATTCTAAATGCAGGAGCACTGGATGATAAAGGCGCTGACACAAGTGAACTGTTCTGGGACTGAGGGCATTTACCTCTAGAAAATCTAGTCTCACCATACCCCTGCTACTCTGATCTAACTTTGTTATTTGCCCTTACTTTATATCTGATGATAGGCGAATTTACACGCCTATAGCACTAGATTTTGCCCATATTTTAGCCAAGTTTTGAGAACAAATTATATATTTCATGCACTTTTAGTCCTTTTTCCTGTAAGTGAGCTAACGAACATGATTAGCAAGTTTTCAGGTATAAATGATGCAAAATTCAACATTTTATGGATAACTTGATGCCAAAGAAAGCTTTACGAAAGGAGGAGAGAAAATCTTGGACGCCAAGGACCAAAAGTGGCGCATGGAAAATCTATCCCGGGCAAAAACAACAATTCTGAAGACTTTGGGGACTAGCAGTAATTTATTAGGATTAGGATAATGATACATTAACCTAGTAGGATTGGGTTAAGTAATTCATTAGCTTAGTAGGAATAGGATATGGGTATTATAAATACCCTATCTTGCTAGAGATTTTTATTCATTCCTCATTAATTCTATTACTCTATAACTCTTCTTCGAACCCTTCCATTAATTCTACTTTTTATTCTTCTGCTATTTATCTATTCAATTCTTAATTTCCGCAACAAGAGAAATGTTACTTTGCAAGGAATTCACACCTAACGCCTACCACACTTTGCTAGACAAAATCTTTATTGTGGTATAATAACAATGTCGATTGTGATTTCCTTCGCACTCATGGGTAACTAAACTTCTCTGTTGGGGTTATGGAAGCCTTATGAGATACTATCTATTGCTATGAGTTTGTGAATTCATGAAAAGTATGCTGCTTATATCATTACTCTCTTCATCTTAATGCAAATTCTTGTGGCTGCAGACGCATAGAATAACGCCAGTATAGCATTAACTTGTTCGAAAGAAAAGTTATATGTCTGGAAAAGAGATAATGTCAAGGTAATAGGGACCCATCCCCTATTAAAAAGTTAGTGCCGTAACTGGATTAACCTCTTGGAGAATTTGTACCGTTAGATACGCTTTAAGCTCGAAAGAGTTAAAGTGAAATAGTCCTTGTTGAGGTCGAAAGACGCTTGGATTTACCATCGAATACATTTCTCTATAAGCACATGCATGTCTGAATTCCGTACAACTCATAGCCAATAGAAACGTACAACTCATAAGGTGGACATAACCCCAACTTCTCAATTCTCATTGTTTTACATCTTACCAAACATTCTTACTTTTTACTTTGCTATTTTCTTTTTTTACCTTATTACTTTGGTTACATTACTTGCACGACAAAACTCCCCCCTTTTTATGAGACTTGCACTAAAAGTCTAGTAATCTTTTCTTACTTGTTGACCAAGCTATTCCCTGGGGGATCGATACCCAACCCAGTTGGGTTATATATTTGACAACGACCGCTTTATACTCCTACGAGAGCTGTAGATTGAGCGTTATCAAAAATTGGCGCCGTTGCCGGGGAATACAAATGTCAATTAAGTTTGTGATAATTACTAGACCCTTTGGTCAAAGATTCTTGTACTTTTACTCTCAGTTTTTGTTTTTGTTTTCTGCAGGTTTTTATTTAGTGTATGCCCCATACTCGAAGTTCTGGTCAACCGTTATTACCTATCAATCTTGAACCACAATGTAATGGCAGAATGGAGGCACAACACGAAATTGAAAGGATGGATGCTCAACAGGAACAGGCGAGAATAGCTGCTCTTGCCTCCGCTCAAGTGCATCAACAAAATATTGACAACCCTGGGCGAGCAATAAATCCCGACGATGAGGACCTAGGTGATAATGAGTTACTAAACCCTAGGCATGCTGCTGAGATCACAACACCTACCAACAGAAGAGATCGTCAAGCTAGGTTTAGACCTGAACGCCGAGCTATGCAACCAGCTTTTGACGATGATGATGATGATCTTGATGGAGCCGGAGCCACAGGAGCCATTATTCCTCCACTATTGGCACCCGGAGCCAAGTTCAACATCACAAGCACCATGATCCAGTTATTGCAACTCAAGGGATTATTTGGTGGACTAGCAGGCGATGATCCGAATATGCATCTCATTAACTTTATTTCTACATGCAAGTCGTTTGACAATCCTGGCGTTGGTCAGAATGCAATTCGATTACGCCTATTACTATTGTCTCTGTCTAGGGAGGCAAATCTATGGTTGAATGGGCTGACTCCTGATTCTATTACGAATTGGAGGCAATTGAGAGACGCTTTCCTAGAAAGATTCTTTTTGCCATCCAAAAGAGCACATTTGAGAGATGAAATCAGCAACTTTCGGCAGTTTCCAACTGAAGCCCTTCATGAAACATAGGAGAGGTTCAAGACAAAGCTAACGAGATGCCCAAACCATCACATGACTAATGTTCACCTAATGGAGATAGTATACAGAGCCTTGAATTCAATAACTAAACCAGTGGTGGATAATGCGTCTGGAGGATTTTTTATGGACCTCACCATTGGTCAAGTAAGCAATATGATAGATCGGATGATGAAACAAAGTAGAGCTTGGCATAACAGGGATTCTGAGGTAGCAAGCCCGACTTTATCTATTGGCATGACTGCAGACCAAAGGAGAAGAGAAGAAGAACGTGATCAAGATATGGCGCACATGAAAACACAAGTGGATCTTCTTACAAAGCATTTATTATCAGGGAAGACCAAAAAAGTCAAAGCTATTGCGTCAAAAGAAAGAGACAAATCTGATTCGGAAGAAGAAGCCAACTACTTGAACAATAAGGGGGGTTTCTGAGGCAATACCCAAGGAAACAAAGGTTGGAACTATTATGATAAATCTGGAATCAAGGACCAAGGTAGTTGGAGGAACAAGAATGACAATAGTGGTTTGTATGTTCCCCTTGGAAGACGTGACGCCACCAAATCTAGTTCTGGAAGTATGGAAGACATGATGGCTAAACTATTGAAAGGAGTGGAAGCAACTAGCGTGGGAGTAACAGAGGTAATAAATGATTTATCCTCTATGAAGCAATTAGTTGATTCACATTCCACTTCAATCAAGCAAATAGAGCAGCAATTGAGCCAACTTTTAGCAGCACTCAATCAAAGAAAGGCTGGCACTTTACCTAGCGACACTGTGCAAAATCCAAAGAATGATGGATCATGCATGGCTATTACTACTCGAAGTGGTAAGGTGCTGGAAACTTCATCCAAAGGCAAGCAAGTGTTCGACGATGTAGCGGACAACGATGATAAGGCTAATGAAGAAAATGCCATAAAAGGTGACCAAGACGTCCATGATGCCACCCCTAGTAGGTTGCAGCCTGAGACTACAAAAATTCGAAAGCAATAGGAGAAGAAAGTCGTGGAGAAAACAATTCCATATCCATCACCACCTTTTCCTCAAAGATTGAAGAAGCAGGCGAATGATACAAGGTTCAGGAAATTCATGACGATGTTAAATCAGCTGACCATTAATGTTCCGTTGGTGGAGGCACTTGAACAAATACCTGGGTATGCAAAATTTTTGAAAGACCTTTTGACAAAGAAGCGGGCAGCAAGCTATGAGTTGAAAGATACTATTCATCATTGCAGCGCTATTGCTACCCGATCACTAGTTCAGAAAAAGGCCGACCCCGGTGCTTTCACTATTCCTTGCACGGTTGGATCTATGAATTTTGCTAAGGCATTGTGCGATTTGGGAGCTAGCATCAATTTGATGCCACTATCGATCTATAAGAAGTTGGGGTTAGGCGATCCGACACCAACCAATATGAGGCTCGTGATGGCTGATAGGTCGGTAAAATGACCTGTAGGTATTGTGAATGATGTGTTGGTGAAGGTTTCTTCATTTATCTTTCCTGCAGACTTTGTTATTCTGGATTGTGAGGTGGATTCTGAAGTTCCCATAATGTTGGGACGTCCTTTCCTTGCAACAAGAAGTGTGCTTATTGACATGAGAGCTAATGAGCTTTCATTTAGACTGAATGACAAAGTGGTCCGCTTTGATATATGCAAAGCAATGAAGCAGTCCAGTGATATGAACGTGTTCTCTATAGCTGATGGTCATCATGAGGATAAAAAAGCATTATCTGTAGAGAAACAGCTTACTGTTGAGCCTTTGTCTGCTGCGCCACTGAATAATGAGCATGAGGACGATGAAGATTATGAAGAACTTATGGGTGCTCTAACAGAAAAAGAGTCCTATTACCATACTCCTAAGCAACCTTACCTTGATCTTAAGAATCAACCGTCACCAACAGCTAAGACTTCCATTGAAGAGCCACCAATGCTAGAGTCGAAAGAACTCCCCGATTATCTAAGGTATGTGTTCTTGGAAAGTGGAAATATACTTCTGATAAGTGTGGAGGATGAGTTGAGTGAACAGCACGTAGAGACTCTCATCTCTGCTCTGAAGAGATACAAGAGAGCTATGGGTTGGACTATTGATGACATAATTGGTGACCCTCCAGGGAGACGTATGAGTCATCTCGAAGAAGATTGCATGCCTAAAAGTAAGCCTCATCGTCTTCTAAATCCATTCAAAAAATGATCCACCCTCTATCTCAACGAAGTCTAAGTACTCGAGGTAACTATGTCGTGCCGCGACAATAAATCAAGCGCTAGATGGGAGGCAACCCATCATGTATTATTTTTCATTTTTCTTTCATTGTATTGCGTGTTTGCTTTTGATAAATAAAAATCCAAAAATAAGAGTCGTGTCATGACTAAAACTAAGGCGCTTGATGGGAGGAAACCTATCATTCTAATCGTTTTTATTGGTTTTGAGCAAATATAGGTGCAAGAGGTATAAAACGAGGAGATCGGTTTCAAATTCCGATTTGGACGTATTGCATGTTAAAGGTGGTAAGTTAGGAATGAAGAAGCAAAAGGCTATGGATTGAGCATTGCTCATGAAAATATAGGCATAGAACAAGGCTAGGCCTAGGTAAAACTAGGCCACGAACAAGGCAAGGCCTATACTATGGCCTAAGGTCTCGGAATCTAGTTTGCCATAGCATAGGCGCCGCCCATGACCAAGTATGCCATATCATAGGCGCCACCTATGCTAATGCCTTTTGTCTCTGAATCTCATATGCAAAGTAAAGGCGCCGCCTATGCCTAGGAATGCCATGGCATAGGCTCCGCCTATGCGCAGACAATGCTTTGCAAAAGGCGCCGCCTATGCCAAGCATAGGCAAAGCAAAAGGCGCCGCCTATGGTCACTTTTTGTCTCCAAATCCGATTTTAAATGGGTCAAAACCCGACCCAACCTTTTCCTATATATATGAGACTTAGTCTTGAACCAAAAACACATTGAAAACCTAGCTTATGCGCCGCCCATAGCCTCCAAATCCTCTCAAAAATTTTCTTTTGCTTTTTTTCTTCACAAGAACATCATCCAAAGGCATCAATCAAGTAAGTACTATTCTGTTCTTCATTTATCTTCCGTAAGTACTACGTTTCTACGCCTATTATGAATAGCTAAATCTTGAACAAGTATTGGTGATGTGAATGTGTTTGAATTTTTGTGATGCAACCAAGTGAGTGAATGAATATGTAAGGATGATCTTAACTTATTTCCAACTTGAATTTGAATGTGATGCATTGTCATAATTTTGTGGAATCGAATTGGTCCCAAATATTGCATAATCTTGTTACTTGAATACTTACATGTTGGAATGACTTGTTCATCGGAATAAGAATTATAGTTGCCTACCAACATAAGAGGTTGTGATTATTGTTAGATACTATCCCTTGATTCCATCCCTATGTAGTAGTCTTGATATATCCAACATAAATGTATTGCCAAGATTACAAGAAGTGTGACTGCTCTGATTTTATTGTTGGAATATAACACCTAAAATGTATGTCGATGAAATCGGAGTAATCAACCATTTTCACTTCAGTAGTTTGTACCAACAACCTAAGTGTGGGGTGGTGCCCCTACTGCTTGTTTATAGATTGTATCCATCGAGATGATGCTAACATGAACATTGTTTTAAGTCTCAAGTACAATGGCACCCAAAGCAAGACAAGGTAAAGATAAGGCTACCACTTCCAAAAAAGGCAAGAAAAGAGGCCGAAAAGAGCAAGGAGAATCATCCTCGATGCAATTACCACGCCGCATGTTTGGAATAAAATGGGTTCTTGAGGAGGAAGTGAATGAATGGTATAGGAACAACAAGCAAAGAAAATATGTTCATGTGGACTTGATAAACAAGGAAAGCCTAGCGAAGAAGGAGCCGCGCATGTTGGCCAAGATCATGGCATTACATCTTGATTTCGTCTTCCGAGACATGGGAGAATGTAATCTCGATTTGACAAGAGAATTTTATGCCAACTGATCGCCGAAAACCACAGGCATCGAGGTCAAGATTCGGGGCCAAGTTTTACAACTCAATGCAGAATTCTTCAACTCCTTTCTTGGCTTGCCTTCAGTCGATCCATCACTATTCAAAGAGCTGTATAGTAGACCTCCACATAGAGCAATTCGACACACACTTTGTGGAACTAGATCCATGGAAAGGTGGAGCAGACATAAAGACACCGGAAGACACAACACCTTCCCATATGCTCCTTTGAATAGGGAAGCAAGGATATGGTTGTGTATAATCAACTCTTGCCTAATTCCAGGGACCTAGTACACCAAGATAACACGAGATAGAGTGTGCCTGGTTTACGCATTGATGACGAATGTCCCTATCAACATTGGGGCAATTATTTGATCTACAATGCGGAAGGCCAGGCTACACAAGCGGTCCTACTTCAGCTTCGGCAATCTGTTGACTGCAATCTTGAGGAAGGAAGACATCGAAGAGGAACCGACTGATCATAAACTCCCACACAATCCGAAGAAGGTTGACCTTTCAAAGGTCAAAGATGCTGAATCAATACATGGCGTCAACCTTACTACGACAGAGAGACATGCTTGGGATGAGAGTTTTTTTCGCCATCTTTATGGCATGACTCGGTTTACAATGATGAGCGGAGGTCGTATTCCAACTGCTGCAGAGCTCCAACAGCTGGATCATGACTATCCAATGAATGTGCATGCAAAGGAGATGTGTGGAGTAGGTACATACTTTGAGGAAACTCTTGATGACGATGTGCCAACAGATGATGATTGACGAATGCTAGACTCCGATGTGGAGGAGAATTCTGATGATGATGACTCCTATGATGATTCCGACGAAGGGGGTATGACCCCCGACATAGAGGAGGAGTCCGACTGACCAGGTTCTTCATATTTATTTTCCACTGAGGGCAGTGTGTCCCATCTAAGTGTGGAGTGGTGGTATTTGCATGCTATACTTCTCTATCCGCATTTGCATTTATGTTTGCTTTAGTTTTTTTCGTTTTAGTTTTTTTTTTGTTTTTCATTTTTTTAGTAGTTAAATTTTTTTTTTTTTTACTTATCTTTGCATGAAATTATTCTAATAGGCAGCATGAGATTATAACAAGAGTTTGTGCTAAAATCATGACTATTGAGACGTTTAGGCTCTAATTGTGACTCACTATGTGATATTGTGTGGTTCAATTCCTTCGTCTGTTGGGTCAAGAGTCTATACTACTCCCAATAAAGTCGACCATGTGCCTTGTATGTGTGAGATAATAGTATATTCTGTGCTTATGGATGATGCTAGAACTTGCCTGGTATGTATGTAAAGCGAAAATAAAGAGTGTAAGTCTAGGAGATAATTTAGGCATTTGTTTGGCAACCGAGACTTGATTACCTTCTTTTTACCTACCCATTGACATTATCCTAGTTAACCCTTTTGAGCCTTTAGCCTATTTTCTTTGACAACCTCATATGTAAGCCTAATCCATTTTTTTCAAGACCATAATTTGATCCAAATTCCTAAGTGCTTTAAAGTGTAAAGTCATGTGACAAAATAAGAGGAAATTGGGTAAGTATGATGGTTTAGAATGTATTGGTGCTGAAGTCGTTATGGAAAGAATTGCTATCATAAGAGGTATGTTATGAAAAGAAAAAGGAAAAGAAAACTAAAAAGTTAGTTATGTTCAAAAAATTGAAAAACAAAAGAGGTGACAAAGGGAGGTAGATTAAAAGAAAGCAAAAAGGTTGTTTGAAAGAAAGCATAAATGGCATAATGTGATGTATTAAAGCGCTTAGGAACATAGTCACTATTTCTGGCCAAAATAGTCCTACCCGTCCCTTAGCCTACATTACAACCTGTAGAAGACCTATTTGATCCTAAGCTTAGCATTTTGATATTTAGTGGAGCATTACACTAAGGGCAAGCCTATGGTCATCAGTTGCAACATATGAATTCTTTGTGAGAGTGAGAGAAAGGATAATCCTATACCCATGTTTGAAATATATACAATACTTGTGAGTGATTATGGGTAATATATGGTGAGACCCACATGGTTGATGAGTTTTGGATAATGTGTATGATTCTTTATGCCTTGACTTTTGAATATGAGTTTACCACCATCACGAGTCTATGCTAGAGGTTAAATTGTTTCTACTAATGATCGGAAAACTACTTTTTGTTGATAATTGTTGTGCTTGTCTTGACGAATATTTTGTCTTGTTACTGTGAAACCCTAAGTTGATGATTTAGATGGACATGATAGTTTGTTCAAGGACGAACAAAGACGTAAGTGTGGGGTGTTGATGATAGGCGAATTTACACGCCTATAGCACTAGATTTTGCCCATATTTTAGCCAAGTTTTAAGAACAAATTATATATTTCATGCACTTTTAGTCCTTTTTCCTGTAAGTGAGCTAACGAACATGATTAGCAAGTTTTCAGGTATAAATGATGCAAAATTCAGAATTTTATGGATAACTTGATGCCAAAGAAAGCTTCACGAAAGGAGGAGAGCAAAGCTTGGACGCCAAGGACCAAAAGTGGCGCATGGAAAATCTGTTCCGGGCAAAAAGAGCAATTCTGAAGACTTTGGGGACTAGTAGTAATTTATTAGGATTAGGATAATGATACATTAACCTAGTAGGATTGGGTTAAGTAATTCATTAGCTTAGTAGGAATAGGATATGGATATTATAAATACCCTATCTTGCTAGAGATTTTTATTAATTCCTCATTAATTCTATTACTCTATAACTCTTCTTCTAACCCTTCCATTAATTCTACTTTTTATTCTTCTTCTATTCATCTATTCAATTCTTAATTTCCACAACAAGAGAAACGTTACTTTGCAAGGAATTCACGCCTAACGCCTACCACACTTTGCTACACAAAATCTTTATTGTGGTATAATAACAATGTCGATTGTGATTTCCTTCGCACTCATGGGTGACTAAACTTCTCTGTTGGGGTTATGGAAGACTTATGAGATACTATCTATTGCTATGAGTTTGTGAATTCGTGACAAGTATGCTGCTTATATCATTACTCTCTTCATCTTAATGCAAATTCTTGTGGTTGCAGACGTATAGAATAACGCCAGTATAACATTAACTTGTTCGAAAGAAAAGTTATATGTCTGGAAAAGAGATAATGTCAAGGTAATAGGGTCCCATCCCCTATTAAAAAGTTAGTGCCGTAACTGGATTAACCTCTTGGAGAATTTGTACCGTTAGATACACTTTAAGCTCGAAAGAGTTAAAGTGAAAAGTCCTTGTTGAGGTCGAAAGACGCTTGGATTTACCATCGAATACATTTCTCTATAAGCACATGCATGTCTGAATTCCGTACAACTCATAGCCAATAGAAACGTACAACTCATAAGGTGGACATAACCCCAACTTCTCAATTCTCATTATTTTACATCTTACCAAACATTCTTACTTTTTACTTTGATATTTTCCGTTTTTACCTTATTACTTTGGTTACATTACTTGCACGACAAAACTCCCCCCTTTTTACGATACTTGCACTAAAAGTCTAGTAATCTTTGCTTACTTGTTGAACAAGCTATTCCCTGTGGGATCGATACCCAACCCAGTTGGGTTATATATTTGACAACGACCGCTTTACACTCCTACGAGAGTTGTAGATTGAGCGTTATCAATATCTCTCCTTCATTTTGTCCTCTTCAATCTGTTGAGCATGAATCATTAGTCTTGAAAGGTCCAGTTCCTATTAAGCATAGCAGATCTACACTCTTTCACAACATAACTAGATACTCCAGCCAAAAACTTACTCAAACTAGTTCTAGATCATCCATCATACTGGGAGCATACTTGGATAACTGGTAGAACTTATGACAATACTCCTTAGCTATCATGGGATCCTGTCTCAAGTTCATAAATTCTTCTAATTTTGCTTCCCTCAGCTCTGGGGGAAAGAATCTATCTAAGAATGCATCCTGGAACAACTGCACAGTCATGGGAGTGGCATCCTCCCCTCTACTTTTTCTCCACATCTCCGCCCAATCATAAGAAATATCTTTCAAGCGATAGAAAGCTAGCTCCAGACTTTCTTCCTCCATTACATGCATAATTTGGATGATCTTTTTCACCTCATCAAGATAGATTTGTGGGTCCACGCCTATCTTTGACCCATAAAACTCTGGCGGATTCATTCGTATAAAATCACAAACCCGAGCTGCCACTAAATTACCTTCCTGTAGTGGTTGAACTGTGGCCTAAACATGGGTCTGAGAATTGGTGGTAACCGCCTGGGCTAGTGCTGTAAAAGCTGCCCAGAATTCAACAGGGGACATTGTCTCACCTAACAGATTAACGAGTTGAGGTCGTTCATTATTTCTGGAAGCTCTACGAAGAGGCATTTTCTATCATAATAGATCACGAATTAATAGTAAACAAAACTAGTTGTAGGCATGATAAACTTTTGAAAAAAAGAAACAACTTTTCCTAATACTTCCCATAGCCTCTTTCTCATAGATATGGTATGCTACACACCAATGATCAAGACTCTATATAACGTAGCTCGTCAGAATCTCTAGGACTCTTTAAACCTTAGGCTTTGATACCAAGCTTGTAACAACCTGAGAACTAATCCTGAGATGTCACACAGTGCTTAAGATTATATGTGGCCTCAAGCTTACCCTCTAAGCCTATCATCACTTTTAGATCTCACTATATCACTAATCTTTCTAACTAGGGGAGAATAATCATGTCATGAACATAATCGAATAAGAAGAAATACAGGCCTGTACAAATAAAATACTGAAAGTTATGTACATACTGGTACTCTAGTCTTATAAAGCCACTACTATAAAAGACTTAGGATCCATTGGGAAAGATCCCTACCTGACTCTCCAGAACTGAAAAGAAACAACCATCTACTATCAAGCCAAAAATCAAGGACATATTCCTCGAACCATGAGGACTCACCAACTGTAAAAATATATATGGAGGTGCTCAAAGATCACTGTCGCTGCTGATACTGAGCACATGAACCTATACCACGAGAAAATATAGAACATACAATTGTATGGGAATTAGTACTTGGGATTGTACTAAGCATGTAAGGGTGTATGAAACACTTTTAAACAATATCATAAATGTAAAATAAATTCATGCATGCTGACAATAATGACTCTCTTCACTGGAATTTCCTGAAACATAATTTCCATAAATCATCGATAATAACATATGTTTCACAAATCTCAAAAAACATTGGACTTAACTCAAACTCTTTAACTCATGACCTAGAGTGACTCGGTAACTCAATAAACTTAGAAGATTATGGACTTGGGAGTTTCTTATAACCAACATAAACCATGTGAGCCACATGGAGTCCAATGTTTTGCCTCCTAAAGTAGGAAGCCCATACTAGCAGGAGATTTATACTCTTACCAGGGAGTATAACCTCAAACTCATCTCTATGATCACAAACTCAGCTCTTTAGCATACAAATCTCAATCCTATGATGGCACGTAGTTCTGGAAAAGTAGGATACATTGAACTCATTCTTCCTACTCGATGCTAAATACTCCTCCCAGACTCAGCTCAGAACACGTTAGGAAATCTCCCTTAATAAACTCAAGGGTCTATCATAAAGACTAAATCATAAATATATCTCATTTGTAAATCATAAACAACTTATGTATTCCTAACTTGACTCAAACTCAAAATAGTCTTTCCAAACATCAAGTACACTTGCTTATCAAATCATATCAAGTATCAAAAGCTTTGAGAAAATATCATAGGACTCACTCTTGACTCTCAAGCTCAATTTTGATAAATATATTCAATACTCCAACTTCTCATTGAAAAAGAACAACTCATGACACTTTTCTTAAATCTCTTAGAAATCATCAATACAAAATGACAATATACAACTCATGGCTTAAATTCTCAATTTAAGAAACGTAATGGTAAAATAATCATAATTATCAAACATATTCAACTCAAATCACATAAATCATCAATAAAGAAATTTGGGTGTAAACCCACTTGCAAGGATCATGAAATTCCAAAAGTAAAAATCAATTCTTTAAGCACAAGAATGAAAGGATATTAATTTTAAAGCCCCACATACCTTGATTATTATCAGGGATTAACAAACTTACTATAGACTTCTTTTCCCACATCTTGACTTAGAGATCTTAATGTTCTTGACTTGGAAGTTTTAAATCTTGAACTAATTTGTGAAAACCAAGGCTTGATGTTGAGATGTTTAGACAAGAATTGGATAGAATTTTGGAGAGAAACCCTAGAATTTTGGAGAAGATGGAAGAGGAAATAAGGATTTTCTCCCTCACTTGTATATATAGAGGTTAAGGATGGGTAGAAAAGACCAAAATACCCTTGAGCAAATTCTAAAATTGGAGCCCAATATTTGGCCCTAGCACGATACGCCAGGATCACGGTCCTTCACTAGAATTGAACAATTGGGAAACTGCTCAGTGGCACGACTCAGTGAAGTAGCATTTGCCACCTTGGTCATGACCTGGAAGGGCACCGCAACGCGGTGGAATCGCGTTGGTGCACAGGAATTTGAAAATCCTAAAATTGAGCCTTGGGGCAATGCATCAATATTATGGAGGCTCACTATGAAAATGACAATTGCCATTTTGGCTAGCTCTGCGATGTGCTAAAGTGCCAGATGGCACACTGGCTCACTAAAATATATATAACTCTTCAGTCGATTATCGGATTTGGACAAATTTTGTATTGATTGAAAGCTTATTCAATTCTCTACATGGAAAAAAGTATAAATTAGAGAAATACAACATGTCATAAAATTCAATCACCTTAGAAGTCATTCATATTCACTTAAAAGGAAGATTTAAGCTTAAGAAATAATCGGGGTATTACATATGGCTACATGCATCGGGGCCCGTTCATGAGGTTACATAGGATCAATATATCCCGTGGGTGTTTTTAGGATGGTTAAGCTTAACATACCCAGGTTAAAGGGTTTAAATGCATGCCAAACCCGATTCCCTTTCCCAGCATGGTTATATATATAAATATGTATCAGTATGTTCATATGGATGGTCTTAATTGATTTTCTTAAATGGAATTATTTTATCCATATCTTGAGTTCATGCAAGAATTCACCCGATAATCCTACTTAGCATTAAGACATTCAAGGGCCAGCTTTCGATTTAAGTGGCGAGCTTCAATCTTTCCTAAAGGATCTATTTCATGGATGTTATTTCATACTTTGTATTATCTATGGATATTAGTTTTGGATATGGTTGGGGGTATGTCCCAACTAAATTTTTATATTCTTTTAGTTAGAGGCATTTGTGGAACTACTATGGATTGGAATAGGCGGGATCAGTATGGGTGTCAGCCTTAGTATTGGCACTGGTATTGGGATGACATCATTAGATAAAATTTCTCATTGTTCTATCATATTTTATTTTGGTAGTATATGTTCAATTAATTATGGAACTTATTCAGTTATGGTCGAATTTATGGTTTTGATTTTGTTTGGTATGGTTGGATGGTTGGACTTAGTTGGGTTGGTCACGGTTGTGATCCTATGCCAGAGTTTTCATGTGATCTATTATGCTATCTTTTTATATGTTCTAAATTCAGCCAACTCAGGGCAAGCAGCTAGAGGCTGGGTTGGGTAGCGGGGGTGGTCTCCGATCCTTGTCGGACATAGGACACCCATTATGATAAGGCTCCAGGTTGGTTCTTGTTAGGTTTAGGGTATGATCATGTTTAATTAATTCTCTAATCTTCTACCTAATTGGATATTACAACTACATCATTGAGTGGGGATTCAATAATCTAATTAGATGCATTAAGTTGTTATCCTAGAATAAAACCAAACAAGGCTTCTAGGTATATCTCTATCCTAGATGCTAATTCAAATCCATTATTTTATAAAAGAAAAAGAATCTTTATAATAACCCGTAATATTCTAAGCTTGATTCAACTCTTTGTTGCTTTCTTAAGGGGTCCAAGGCTTAAAAATTTGACTAAGTGTTGAGGACTTAGTCATTTTCAAGACCCATAAACTTTGAGGATTTTTAGTTTGGCCTTCTCAACCCTGAAATATTGGTTTTTAAGTTGATTCATAGTTAGGGAGGTTAAAAGTATGTCTTGAGTGAGTTTCAGGATTTTTGAATGAGGTTCAGGCCATGTTTGGATATCCAAAATAGTGAAGCCATGCAATTTAGTTACGACGTGTTACTCTCTCCCATGGTGAGGAGCTCTGCGATATGTTGCTCTTTTCCTTAGAGTATGCTATGTAGTCCGTTGTTGTATCCCATAGAGAGAGGTTCAATGAATTACTCTATCTGGCACAGTGTTCTTGTTTAAGTGCCTAAATGGCTTTTGAGTTATTCCCCTCATCCTATTTCATCCTTAAAACGATTTGGAACTCCCAAAAGGTCATTATTTCCCTTTTTACCCCAAATTGCTCTCAAGAAACCCTTTTCTTTTCAAGAACAAACCCATGCTTCAATCTCAAGAAATTGAGAGTTCAAGCTTCTAAGTTCAAGCAATATTCAAGGTCATAGCTATTAAGGTATATGGGATGTTCATCCCTAGGTAACTTTAACCCATGGAGACCAAAAACTTCCTTTCAAAATAAAGTATCAATTTTTCTCTTATTATGAAGTTTTATATGATCAAGATGGATTAAATTAATTTTTAACATTAGTAGTTTGAGTCAATTCATGTCTAAGAATTATTCCATGAAAAGTTGGTTTATCTCATGTTTTAAACTTCAATCTCCAATGCAAAATTCAAGTGAATTTTATGTTGTAATAACAAGTTATGATCTTAGTCACACAATCATGTTGATTTCTCAATCTTTAAAGTATTCTTATGTTCAAGTTCATGATTTTCACATGTTTAACAAAACGCCTGTGTTTTGAGTTTTGAATCATGACTTCCTACCACAGTTTTTAAGCTTTAATATTTCATCTTATGGATATTTAGTATTGGAGGGTTATGAACACCTGATACGTACTTGTTTACTTACATTTTAAACCCTTTTTAATGATGATTTTAGTTAAACCATAAATGTTACCATTTATTCCGTTACTAAGGTTATGAAGAGGAATATTAGTGATTATGTTTAGTTGAGTTTAGTTTGGTTCAATATCAGTGTCTATTAAATTGGGAGTAGGATTTAGCACTAAGTGAACCCAGGGATGGGGGCTCACCTACCAGTAGAAGGTGGGACCCTTTGTAATAATCCCTGAGTTCTAGAACTACGTATCTAGTATAGGTTTGATATGTCTTCCTGCCATTTGAAGGTTGACATATATCTCATGACAGCACCTACCAGTATAGGGTGACTCTTTAGTTCTTTGGGAAACTAGTTTAGTGGATCCACGCAGCCAGTATTAGTACCCTTGGCAAAGTACTGACACCCGTACAACTGCGGTTATAGGTTGGACCCCTATTAACTTAAATTGGGGAATATAGGTTACATGATACCTCCCACAGTCTTAGTTCAGTATTCAGAGTATATCAGCTTAGGTTTTTGTGACCAAGTATATGGTTATTCTGTTAGTCATAATTCAGTCAATCAGTATACAACTTACTTCTGTACATATTTATTCTTTGTCATGAATTCTATGATATCACATGTTCATATATTTATGTTCAACTATCTCATGCATTTCAAATAATGCTCATATCATATACCAGAACATTCAATTTTTTGCCTGCATACTTTTTATACTCTATGTTGTCTTATAAAATATGTTTGGATGCATAGTTTCTCGACCATTCATAAACAACCTAGCGTTACTCAGTTGCAGTAGTGGTGAGTCCTTATCCATCAAGGACATGATTTTTTCATCTCAGCCATTTTAGTATTTCTTTATGTTCAGTCAGTCGGAGTTAGCTGGGGGGGTTTCCCATCAACTCCTCAGGATGTTTATAGTATTTCAGACATATCATTTAGATAGATAGTTATTTTTTTCATTATTATCAGTTGCTCAGACAGATATTTTGACTTTCAGTGTTCTATTAGAAATTTCAGACATATTTTGATGCTTATTTTTGTATTTAGATTTATTGTATTTCATCATTTTATCTTCCGCATATCTATTATATTACTACTTTATTCAGTCCTCACAGCTGGTAGCAGTTCATGGGTTAACTTGTGGTTACTTTTGAGCGTAAGCACCATTGTCGTGACTAGAGGGTAGCCTCAGGTCCTGACAACACTTAGTAATGGATCCTAAGGTTATAAGGCATCCTAGGTTATCTGAAAGCCGCAATTGATAGAGTCTTATGAATGGTTGTAAAGTGTGCTATGCTTATGGATAAGAGGATATAAGATGAGTTAGAAAAATTTCCCTTCTTTTAGTATTTATGTTATGTGATAGAAAATGAGATCTATTTAATTCCTATTTCTAATTCATCCTTTATTCCATTTATAGATAATGACTTCCAAAAGAAACAACAGAAGGAGGAATGGGGATCAGCCCATACCACCTGAATTCAGGGTCACTTTTATGACTTTATCTCATTCTGTAGATGGTCAATACAACCAGCAAGTTGTTTCCCCTGCCAATCCAATGGAAAATATAGTTGTAGCTAGGATTCAGGATTTCACTCGGATGAATCCTTTTATGTTTTTTTGATCCAAGTTTGTGAAGGATTCATAAGAGTTTTTGGATATGGTATAGAAGTTGATAGATATAATGGGTGTCACTTTAAGTGAGATTGCAAAGAAAGTTTCATATCAGTTGTAGGATATAGCTCACACCTAGTTTAAGTAGGGGAAGAAGGATCGAGGTGTGGATGTAGGGCCTGTTGAGTGGGAGGAGTTTGCCACAACTTTCTTAGGCAGGTTCTTTCCTCTATATTTGAGGAAAGAAAATGTTTAGGAGTTCACCAATTTAAAGTAGGGTAATATGAATGTGAAGGAGTACTTTCTTAAGTTCACTCAATTAGCGAGGTTTGATCCTACTATGGTGGTAGACAATAGGTCTAGAATGAGTAAGTTTATGTCTAGGGTAGTTGACAGTATGGCTAAGGAGTAAAGAATTACCATGTTGATTAAGGATATGGACCTATCTAAGCTCATGTTCCAAGCTCAATAGATTGAAAAGGAGAAGTGTAAGGAGAAGGAGAGAGAACAATAAGGCCATAACAGTTAGTTTTAATCTTTCCTAGCCAAGGTTAGAAGGTGGTAATCATTCTCAGTTTCATCAGAAATCTTCGACCCCAGCTCCATCTAGATCCAATGCTCCAATGCTTATATTCAAGATGGGCATTTAGGATAGGGCGCCACGATCTAAGTCTTAAGGGAGTTTGAACAGTGGTCATACTAATCTGCTTTCCTGGAAATATAGTAGGTATCATTAGGGAGAGTGTAAGGCTAATAGTGATATATGTTTCAGATGTGTCAAACCTGGCCACAGGGTTAGTGATTACCCAGGGAATGGTCAGTAGGTTCAGTCAAATCGTTCTTAAGATCTAGCAGGTCACCCGACTTAGTAGGTGCAACTTCCAGTACAACTAGTGGGAAACACCATAATAGTTTATATGCTCTCTAGACTCGACATGATTAGGAAATTTTTTCTAATATGGTTACGGACATGTTACAGGTCTTTTATCTTTATGATTATGCTTTATTAAACCCCAAAGTTTCACTTTCTTTTGTTACTCCTTATATATCCATAAAATTTAGTGTCAGTCCTGAAAAATTAGCAGAACCTTTCTCAATGTCTACCCTTATAGGTAAATCTATTATAGGGAGATGGGTATATAAGAATTACCCAGTCATAGTATCTGAAAATATTACCTCAGTTGATCTTGTAGGATTAGAGATGACTAATATGGATGTCATTCTCAGCATGGATTGACTCTACTCATGCTATGCCTCAATTTACTATAGAAATAGAGTCGTTTAGTTTAAGTTTCCTAATGAATCCGTCATTGAATTGAGGGGTAATACTTCCGTTTTTAGGGGTAAGATTGTTTTCTATATTACAACAAGAAAGATGATATCAAATTGGAGTATATACCATCTTGTCAAAGTCAAAGAACCAAATTATGAGACTCTGATTCTAAAGTCAGTTCTAGTTGTAAAATAATTTTCATATGTGTTTCGTGAAGATCATCCCAGAGTTCCTCCTAAATAGGAAATTGACTTTGGAATAGGTATATTTCCAGACACCTAGCCTATCTCTATCCTACCTTATAGAATGGATCCAGCTGATTTTAAGAAATTAAAGGAACAGTTAAAAGAACTCTTAAATAAAGGTTTTGTCGGGCCTAGTGTTTCTCCATAGGGCACTCCAGTCTTATTTGTGCTAAGAAAGATGGTTCTTTTAAAATGTGCATCGACTATCATCGGTTGAACAAAGTCATAATCAAGAATAAGT
This sequence comes from Capsicum baccatum var. pendulum, assembly GCA_030864225.1. NCBI lineage: Eukaryota > Viridiplantae > Streptophyta > Magnoliopsida > Solanales > Solanaceae > Capsicum > Capsicum baccatum. The sequence goes on along the minus strand of CM061552.1, from coordinate 198,057,759 downwards.
ATCCACCTCCCAAAATTGATGTCTTGTTTGACCAACTTCAGGGTGCTAAATATTTTTCTAAGATAGACCTCAGATCCCATCAACTCAGAGTCTGACAATGTGATATTCCGAAGAAAACTTTCAAAACTAGATATGGTCACTTCAAATTCCTTGTTATGTCCTTCGAACTAACAATTTCCCTGTATCTTTCATGGACTTGATGAACAGGATGTTCAAGAAGTACTTATATATATTCATCATAGTCTTCATTGATGATATCTTTGTCTATTCTTGTAGTGGGAATGATCATGCACACTATCTGAAAAATTATGTTGTAGGCCCTTAGAGCTCATCAGTTGTTCGCTAAATTTAGTAAGTGTGAATTTTGTCTAATATCACTAGCTTTACTTGGCTAGATTGTCTCTGGTGATGGCAGTAGAGTTGACCTTAAAAAAACTAAAGCAGTGAGAAACTAGCCCAGGCCTATTTTTCTTTAAGATATCAGGAGTTTCTTGGGTTTGGATGGCTATTATCGCTGATTTGTTTAATGTTTCTGTTCTATGGAATCCCCCATATCTTGATTGACTTAGAAAAAAGTCAAATTTAAGTGGTCAAATTCCTACAAGGAAAGTTTTTAGGAGTTGAAGACTCGACTCACTTTTGCCCCAGTCTTGACTTTTCAAGATGGTTCAGATGGATTTGTAGCTTACTATAACGCTTCCAGAGTTGGTCTTCATTGTGTTTTAATGTAGAGAGGCAAGGTCCTAGCTTACGACTATAGACAGATTAAACCATATGAAAAGAATTATCCTACCCATGTTTTTGAGTTGGCAGCTATTGTCTTTGCCTTGAAAATTATGAGGAACTATTTTTATAGTGTTTATGTTGATGTGTTCACTGACCATAAGAGTTTGTAGTATGTGTTCACACAGAAAGATCTGAATCTTCGTTAGATAATGTGGCTTGTGTTGTTAAAAGATTATGATATAAATGCGTTGTATCATACGGGAAAGGCCAATGTAGTGGAAGATACCCTTAGTAAATTGTCTATGGGTAGTGTTTCTCATGTAGAGCATGATAAGAAGAAGTTAATTCATAAGGCTCATCAGCTTGCTAGATTAGGTGTTCGGTGGTTGATCCGGTTGAAGTAGTATATGGGTTCAGAATGTTTTAGAATCTTTATTGCTTGTTGAAATAAAGGATAAAAAAGATAGGTACCCAAGTTTAGTTAAGTTAAAGCATACAGGAGAGGTCAGGAGGTTGAGGTTTTCTACAAAAGGGGGTAATGATGTGCTTTATTGTCAAGGAATGTTATGTGTCTTATGTGATGATGATCTGATGCAGTGAATTTTTACAGATGTGCATGGTGCAATATTTCATCGACCTGGGAGCCACTAAGATGTACCGTGAATTATGGGAAATTTAGTGGTGGAATTGTATGAAGAAGGATATTAAAGAGTTTATGGCTAAGTGTTCAAATTATCGCAGGTTAAAGTTGAGTACGAAAGGCATAGTGGTACATTGTAGGAGTTTAACATCCCACTTGGAAGTGGGAAGTGTTAAACATTGATTTTGTGATAGGATTACTTCATATGCATAATCAACATGATTTGATATGGGTCATTTGGGATAGAATGACCAAATCAGCTCATTTCTTGCTAGTTCATACTTCATATTCAGCCGAGGATTATGCTAGGATTTATCTTAAGGAGTTAGTTATGATACATGATATTTTGTTGTCTATCATTTCAGATAGAGGCACTCAATTTACCTCTCTCTTTTGGAAGGCTTTTCAGAAGTTTCTTGGTACCCATGTTCATCTCAGTTCAACTTTTCACCCTCAAATAGATAGTCATACAGAGAGGATCATTTAGACCTTAGTGTACATATAGAGGGCATATGTTATTATCTTTAAAAGTAGATGGCATTACCATTTACCTTTGATTAAGTTTTGCTATAACAATAGTTATTACTCCTGTATGCAGATGGCTACATTTGAGACTCTCTATGGGAGAAGATATAGATCTCCTATTGGTTGGTTTGAGGCAAGTGACGCTGCTTTGATAGGTCCTGATTTAGTTTTTGAGGCAATGGAGAAAATTTACTTGATTCGGGAAAGGTTGAAGATATCCCAAAGCTGTCAGAAATCTTATGAAGTAGTGAGGAAAAGAGATCTTGATTTTGAGGTTGGTGATATGGTTTATTTGAAGATTTTGCCTATGGACGGACTAAAGAGATTTGGCAAGAAGGGGAAAATCATTCCCAGCTATGTTAGCTCTCACAAAATCTTGAATCATTTTAGAAAGGTAGCCTATGGGCTTGAGTTACCTATTGATTTAGCCTCAGTACATCAAGTGTTCCGTATCTCCTTGGTAAAGAAATGTATTAGTGATTCAGCTATTGTTGTTCCTCTAGAAATTATGAACATTTAGGATAGCCTTTACTTTGAGAAAGTCCCAGTTGAAATTCTTGATCTTCAAATTTGTAGATTAAGGAACAAAGAAGTTCCCTTGGTTAAAGTCCTTTGGCAGAATCAGTCTGTTGAGAGAGCGACTTGGGGAATAGAAGATGATATGCTCACCAAATACCCTTATATTTTCTCAACAAATTTAGATTCATCTTGAGCTAACGATTCTCCTTAAATTGACTCTTTCCATTCTCAGTTCAACAAAGTAACAATTCTCATGTCATTGCATGCATTCACAAAATTATTTCATTTCACATATTATGCTTCAGGCTCAGTTATGTAACTTGTCTCAAGTCATGCATGTTCAGTATATAATATCAGTTTCCTCAATATTCTCAATTAAACTAGTTTCATTCGAGGATGAATATTCCTAAAGGGGAGGTATTGTAATACCACGTAATATTCTAAGCTCGATTCAACTCTTAGTTCTATGCTTAAGCGGTCCAAGGCATAAAACATTCACTAAGTGTTGAGGACTTAGTCATTTCCAATACCTCTATACTTTGAGGTTTTTTAGTTTTGCCTTCCAGACTCCAAAATGTTGGTTTTTAAGTTGATCCATGGTTAGGGAGGTTAAAAGTATGTCTCAGGTGAGTTTCGAGATTTTCGAATGAGGTTCAGTCCATGTTTGGATAGAAAAAATAGTGAAGCCATACAATTTAGCTATGACTCTTTGCTCTCTCTCATGGTGAGGAGCTCCACTACGTGTTACTCTTTTCCCAGAGTAAGTGACGTGGCACGTTGCTCTCTCCCGTGGAAAGAGTGTCATAACACGTAGCTCTATATTTCATAGTCTTATTGTTTAAGTGCCCAAGGGGTATTTAAGTCATTTCCCTCACCCTATTCCATCCTTAACACAATTTGGAACTCCCAAAAAGGCATTATTTTTCTCTTTCACACCAAACTACTCTCAAGAAGCCCTCCATCTTCCCTAAGAACAAACCTAATATTTATTCTTAAGAAATCTAGGGTTTAAGCTTCTAAGTTTAACTAATCTTCAAAATTATATCTATTAAGATATGTGGGATGTTCATCCACGGGTCCCTTTCACACATGGAGCTGAAAAACCTCCTTTCAAACAAAAGTATGGATTATGAAGTTTTATATGATCAAGATGGATTAAATTAATTTCTATCCTTAGTAGTTTGACTCAATTCATGTCCAAGAATGATTCAATGAAAAGTTGGGTTATCTCATGCCTTAATCTTCAAAATACCATGCTATATTCAATTACATTTCATGTTATATTAGAAGGTTATGATCTTAGTGACGTAATCATGTTTATTTCCAATGCTTTAAAATAATTCCATGTTCAAGTTTATGATTTCTACATGTTTGAAGAACTGCCTATGTTTTGAGTTTTGACTTGGTAATCATGAATTTCTACCATAGTTTTTAAGATTTAATATTGTGTCTTATTGATATTTAGTGTTGGCGGGTTATGAACACCCAGTACCTACCTGTTTACTTATATTTTTGACCCTTTTTAGTAATTATTTCAGTTAAACGATGAATGCTACCATTTCTTCAGTTACTAAGCTAATGATGAGCAATGTCAGTGGTTATGTTTAGTTGAGTTTAGTTTAATTCAGTATCAGTATCAGTTTAGTTTGGAGTAGGAATTAGCATCGAGCGAACCCAGGGATGGGGGATCAACTGTCAGTAGAGGGTGTGACCCTTATTAGCAATCCTTGAGTTCTAGAACTACATAGCCAGTTTAGGTTTGAGATGTCTTCCTTCCGGTTGAGGGTTGACGTATATATCATGAGAGAACCTGCTAGTTGAGGGTGACTCTTTAGTCCTATGGCACATTAGTTCAGTAGATCCACAAAGCTAGTGTTAGTACCCATGGAACGATACTGATACCCTTCCAACTGGGATTACAGGTTAGACCCCGATTAGCTTAGATTGGGACATGCCAGATATATGATACCTCCTACAGTCTCATTTCAGTATTTAAAGTATGTCAGCTTAGGTTTGTGTGACCAAGCATACAGTTATTTAGTTAGTCAGAAATGTGTCATTCAGTTATACAACTTATTTCAGTACATATTTATGCTTGGTCTTGCATTATTAGATATCACATGTTCATGTATTCATGTTCAGCTATTTCATGCATTTCAGAAAGTCCTCATCTTATATACTAGTACATTAAAAGTACTGACTGCATATTTTTCTTTGCTCTATGTTTTCTTATAACATATGTTTTAACGTGCAGTTTCTTGATCGCTCTTACATAGCCTAGCATTACTCAGTAGCAGTAGTGGTGAGTCCTCATCCCTTGGGGATATAATTTGTTCATCTTAGTCATTCTAGCATTTCTTTATGTTCAGTCGGCCAGAGTTAGTGGGGGTTTGTCCTATCAACTCCTCAGGATATTTATATGCTATCAGATATATCATTTAGATAGTTAGTTGGTTGTTTCAGTATTTTTAGTTGCTAAGATAGATAATTTGTTGTAAATAACCCATTTTTGAGTCAACTTAGTCAACTGCTCAAACTACCCTTACAAAAATTGGACCACAGAAACATCAGCTTTTTTTGAGTCAACTTAGTCAATGGAACAATAATAGAAGAGAAGCTCTCCATAAACCTCCTGTAATACACGACTAAACACAAAAAGCTCCAAATGTCAATTGGAGTAGTGGGTCTAGGACACTTCTTCGCCACATCAACTTTCTGTAGATCCACCATGATCCCCTAAGTGGGAACAACATGACCCGGGATGGTCACAATATTCAACCAAAACTCATACTGAAAAAACTTGACATACATGGAATAATTCTCCTAACAAATAGAATATACCAAGATATAATCAATAAACACGATGACAAACAAATCAAAAACTACCTAAATACCCGATTCAGGAGAACCATTAATACAGTTGGGGCATTAGTCTACCCTAATGTTACCAACTCAAATGACATCACCCTAAACTCATAATGATCATATCGGGTTAGGAAGGCAGTCTTAGTGATATCCACCCCCCTAATCTTCAACTGATAATAACCTGATAAAAGATCAATCTTAGAAAATAAACTAGCAACATAAAGCTTTCCAAAGAGATCATCTATCCTATGAAGAGGAAACATTTTCTTTATTGTCACCTTATTCAGCTACCTAGAATCTATACACATCTGAATAGAACCATCCTTCTTATGCATGAAAAACACTGGAGAACCCTATGAAAACACACTAGGACAGATGAAACCTTATGAAGAAGATTTTTTAACTTCTCTTTAAGTTCTTTTAACTTAGCCGGAGCCATTCTATATAGAGAAATAGAGATAGGATAGGTATTCGATACAAGATCAATCCCAAAATATATTTCTCTATCTGGAGAAATAGCATGAAGATCATCCAGAACACATTAACAACATGCACATATTGTAAAGAAGGAACCCCAAAACTAGAATCTTTAACCCGAACCAGATAATAAAGACACCCCTTAGAAATCAGCTTCTAGGCTCTATAGGAAATAAATCTTCCTATAGGAACTAGTTAACTCCCATCCTTCTCTATTACCGATACATTAGGGAATTGAGAACTAACCTTTTAGGTCCTACAATCAAGTGAAACATAGAATAAGTGTGTCTATCTATCCCTAAGATCACATCAAAGTCTACCATATCCAACTCTATGAGTTCCACCAAGATCACCCTACCATAGATAGACACTACACAACCCCTATAGACCTTTATAGCCATCATAGAATCACCCACTAGGGTAGACATAGAGAAGGTATTGGATATGAACTCAAGATCAAAACAAAAATAATAGCCACATAAGGGGTCATATAAAAAAGATTGGACCCAAACCAAGTCAACAATATACATCACAAGAGAAAATCTATAGCATACCAGTGACAAAATTAGGAGATGCCTCAGATTCATGATGGGTGGAAAGTGAATACAGATGAGTTCAGCTAGTGCCAATACTAGATATAGCATCCTATGGCATTAGAGCTAAAGAAATAGTTATCGGAACCTTGTTAGCTCTAGTAGACATATTTGCTAACTTGTAGTTTCGCTGAGTATGACGAGGCTGGCCATATTTGAAACTCAAATTCATCCCCTTATAACAATAACCATAGTGCAACTGTCCATAAAATCTTGAAGGAGGATTAGGTGAGGCTTATTTAACTCTACTAGCCTGAGAGTTGGCACCTTAGGCCTTAAATTCACTATTAGTCAAAAAGTGATGATCACCAATGGCTTAGGATATGGAGCACTAGTCGTATAATATGAATTTTAGTTTCCCCAAGTCCACTTCTTGCCCAACTGTCTACTATCTCTACCACTATTTTGCTGTCCTCTACCCTGGTCTGAATATCTAAACTTCTTATTATGCATCTCTCCCATTTCTTCTTATTTCTTCTTTTCATCATCAACCTATTATACATACATCACAAACCTAGAGATATCTATATCATTATTCCATATTGTGGTGTTACACTCTAGTGCCATTTCTTGAGATAAACCCGAAGCAACCTTCTCATTCTCGCGCATATACTAGGTACAATCTCTGTGGAATAATGAAACAACTAGTGAAATTTCAAAGCATACTTCTTTACAGTCATCCTTCACTACTTCAAGTTCACAAACTCTTTAGCCCTAGTCTCCATCAACTCTTGAGGAAAGAAATGATCAAGGAAAGCACCAGAAAACTCCTCCCACACAGCCTGCTGAGCATCATCACTGCTTGACTGCTCCCATTCCTCATACCACTTATATGCTATATCCCTCAATTAATAGAAAGCAAAATGCATACCATACACATCAATAGCATGTATCAACTTGAATATATCCTCTACCAAAGCCACTCCCACCTTCTCCTCTCATTCCGTACTCTATAACCCCTAGTAAGTTCACACATCTAACACAATATTCTCTGTGAGAGTTCTTTACTGGATAACACTCCGCGCCATACAACATGGCCGGATGGACTACCACTCTATAGAATTTGCCTTTAAGATTTAGGGGTACCTTCTTATGACACAACACCCCCAAAGCGAGCTTCCACTTCATCCATCCCGCCCTAATATGGTGGAGACATCCTCATCAATCTCGTCATTCCCTTAAATCATACCCAAGATACTAAAAACTATCCCACTTACAAATCGCCTAAGAATCTAACCTTACTACCACCTCGTCTTCCTCCCTCAAGCCATTAAATTTACATTTCAAATATTCGGTCTTGCTCCTACTCAACTTAAAACCTTTAGACTCAAGAGTCTATTCCACACCTTTATTTATCATTCACAACCCCCTAGTTTCATCAATCAAAACCACATTATCTGCAAAAAGAATACACTAGGGCACCTCTTCTTGGATACGCCACGTCAACACATCCATCACCAAAGAAAAGAAAAATGGGCTAAGAGTAGATCCCTGATGCAACCCTATCAAGACAGGGAAATATTCTGAATCATCTCCCACCGTCCTCACCTGTGTCTTATCTCCATCATGCATGTCCTTGATTGCTCTAATATACGCCACCGGGACCCCACTCACCTTCAAGCATCTCCAAAGGACTTCCCTAGGGACTTTGTTGTATGCTTTCTCCAAGTCGATAAACACCATCTGCAGGTCCTTCTTCATTTCCCTGTACTATTCCACATGTCTCCTCACCAGGTGAATTGCCTCCATCGTCGAGCACTCGGGCATAAATCCAAACTGGTTCTACAAAATAGAAACTATCCTCCTCAACCTTAACTCGACCACTCTTTCCCAAATCTTTATAGTCTGACTCAATAACTTAATACCCCTCTAGTTGTTGCGACTCTGAATGTCACCCTTATTCTTATACAGAGGTATCATAGTACTCCATTGTCAGGCCTCGAGCATTTTTGCTGAATTGAAAATTCCATTAAATGAACTAGTAAACCACCTCAAACCAGCCTTACCAGTGAACTTCCAAAAATTTATGGGAATCTCATCTGGCCCCATCGCCCTACCCCTTCGCATCCTGCGAACGACCTCTCTGACCTCCTCCACCTTAAAATATCTACAATACCTAAAATTATGACACTTCTCTGATTGCTCCAGCTCCCCTAACACAATTACTCTATCCCCCTTCATTATTCAAGAGCCTATGAAAATATAACTTCCATCTTTTCTTAATGTGAGCATCCTCCACCAATACTCAACCATCCTCCATCCTTAATATATTTCATTTGGTCGAGGTCATAATTCTTCTCCCTCGTCTTATCCAGCCTAAAATACCTCTTTTCCCCTTTTTTCTCCTCTAACCCCTTATACAAGCTCTCAAATACTACCATCCTAGCAGCCATAACTACTAGCTTAGCGTCTTTCCTTGCTAACTTATACTCCTTTCTATTTGCCCTCTTCTCTTCTTCATCCTTACTCTCAATCAACTTAGCATACGCCCCCATCTTAGTCTCCACTTTCTTCTTAACTTCTTCATTCTACCACCAATCCCCCTGATGTGATTGGCCTGGCCCCTAGACACACCCAATACTTCCCTGGAAGTCTCCTTGATGCACCTAGCCACCTTATCCCACATACTATCTAGGTCTCCCCTACACTCCCATACCCACATACCCACTAACATCTCCCCTATCTCCTATGCATTCATTGATGTTAAGTTGCCTCACTTAATTCTCGGTCGACCCTCTACACCCCTATTCTTCTTGTACTTCTTTATACCCAAGTCCATCACCAAGAGCCTATGCTGGGTCAAAAGATTCTCACTCAAAATGACCTTACAGTCCTTACACAACACCCTATCCCCTTTCCTAAGTAGTAAAACGTTAATTTGGGTCTTAGCTATCGCACTTCGAAAGGTGATCAGGTGATAGTCCTTCTTTAGGAAGTTCAAATTCACCACTACCAGCCCAAAGGACCTTGCAAACTCCAATAAAGCAGTTCCCTCCTCATTTCTCTCCCCAAAACATAAACCACCATACACATCCCCAAAGCCTCCCAGTAACACCCCAATATGCCTATTGAAATCCCCTACTACAGCAATCTTCTCAAAGCTAGGCACGCCTCACACCACCTCATCTATGTCCTACCAAAATCGCATCTTTTTCTCCCTATCCAAGCCTACCTATGGCGCATACACACTATACACATTCAGGGTAAACCCCCCAAAGACCAACTTACTAGTTATAAACTTATCATTAATCCTAATAAGCTCCACTACCTGCCCTTTAAGCTCTTCATCTACTAGGATGCCAACTCCATTTCTATGCCTCCCACTTCCTGAGTACTAAAGCTTGTAACTATCCATATCTGTAGCCTTAGACCCTACCCACTTGGTCTCTTGGGCACACGCAATATTAATCCTCCCCTTTCTAAGGATCTTCACCAGCTTTATGGACTTTCCCTAGAGAGTCCCTATATTCTAAGACCCAACCCTCAGTCTATCAACTCTAGAGACACATCTTCATCTACTACCCATAACTCCAGACCTTTCCCCCTACCCAACTTTCCCTACTCTTATCCCTCACACCCAGCACAGCTCCTTGCCCCCAACCCCCTTGGACATGACCCTATTTTACCAACAACAACCATAACTACTATACCAAAAAATATAAATAACTATACCACAAGAATATAAACACCTATAGTAACAAAAAAAACATCGGGAATACAAAGCAACAGTAGGAAAATAAGGCCCATGCAGACTAGATAGAATAAGCAAGAAAAGGTCAATACCACAAATTAAAGGCAATTAAAGGAAATAAAGACATGAAATAATCAAGAGCTACTATCATTATGCAATTCCAATTATTCATGACCATAGGGAAATTCTCCGAGCCCCGTGATTTATCAAGTCAAATTTTTTAGGGAAATGCCTCAACCGTGATAGTTTATAAGAATCTACTTAAGGGAATGCCTCAACCACTATGGATTACAATTAAGTCAACACATGGATATCAAGGCCTTCAAAAAATTATTTATTTTTTATTTATCCTTTTATGAAAATAAATAGTTTAGGATAGTAAGGTAAACTATGTAATTAACCATGTTTCCTAGAAAATTATGCAAGTGGGTTGAGGTTACACAATTTCTTGGCCAATTACAATACAAAAATCATAAATATGGGGGAATTCCATGACCCCTATCGTATATTATCATGCCCATGCACTCTATCAGTCTAAAAACCATTAATAAAGCATAAACAATGCATATAAAATCATAGGAATACCATTCAAGAAAAAACAATCCAAAACCTCAACCCATGTTCAAAAATCAACATTTAAAACCAAATCAATATCAAAATTATATGCCATGAATAAAATACAATTTTGGCGGGAAGAGATACATGCCTAAAAGTATTGAGAATTGTGGAGGACAATCACCAATTGGAGCTCTGGAAGTCAAATCCTTAGAAACCCTAGTTATTCTTGACTTGGAGATTAAAGAGAGAAGAATTGTAATTATAATATGATAGTTTAATGATAATACAACTACAAGAGTGTTTTAACCCATTGGATAGAAGTTAGATGAGAGAAAACACTAATTTTCCCTAAATTAGAATAGGTAGGAAAAACTATCCCTAGTCACTAAGGGTCACTTCATGACTCATAATGTCTAGGTATGATTCATTGCCTAGAATTATAGTATAGGTAGTGAATCAAGTCATCCTTACTATTGAACCTGTGTGTCGTACCATACAATTAATAATGTGACATTATGACTCGTAGTGGTCTAGTCGTACTTAGGACAAAAATGTTATCCAATCAACTGGTTTGGTTAGGAGTCCCTCCATACAAATTGTGACCTTACCTTAGGACTCATAAGGTAGAGTTCGTAATCAGAAAAGTAACTTTAATACCTACACTGGTCAAGCTATGATTGGGGACATATGACTTGTAATGAGTCTTTATGACTCATTAGATAAGTCGTTACTTGGGCTTTGAGGAGAAAATTCAAGAAATATTTAGAGGTAAAAATTTGGCATGACACTTATCTTTCCCAAATCAGAAAGAAATTTTACCACTTACTCAAAGTTTAATGAAAATAAGAGACAAATATTTGAGAGGAGTAAGGGAGTGTAAGGTAGAAATCCAAGAAAGCAAAAAGGAGAGGTTTAGATTGAAGTGAGAGGGTTGCCACCAACCTAATCTAACATTATTTTTCCTTGTCTTAGTAAGGACATGAGTATAAACATGGCAAGTGAAAGAGACCAAGCAACAAAAAAGAAGGTTATCACCAAAGATTTAATGGGGACAACCTTTGATGTTCTAGAGCTTGTAACGAAATTCCACCCCAAGTAAAATCATACTCTTCTCAAGAACCTCAAGGTAACATAGTTAACTCTTGCACCTTAGTAAATATGAAAGATCATTGTGAGGATAGTAGCATATCGAGTGTGAGTAATAGCTTTCCTACATGCGAGTCTCATGATTCTTTATCTCTTATTGATGATTTACATGCTGAGATTTTGCATAAACTAGTTGATCCTATTGATGAACGATCTGACTTTTCATGTAAGATAGATTTATGTCAACCTATTATTGCATCCATTATTTTTAATAATAATATATTATCATGTGAAAATTGTATTTATCAAGTCGTTTGAGAAATTAGTCCAACACTTGAGGATGTTTGTGATGTGACTAATGAACCTCAAGTGAGTGATGGTTTTTAAAATATTGGTCAATTAAATTTGGGTGATCCTTTGAGCATACCCTTTGATGAAGATCTTATTGTTTATTTTTCTCTTAGGAATGACTGTGTTTGAAACTTATTTTAAACTTGATAGTTATATTTTTAATAGTGAAATTTCATGTTCTAATTCTTCTTTATGGATTGATCCTTCTCTCTTTAAGTATAATATCTTGTTTAAAGATAATAAAATCACTCCTTGTGAATTACCTAGTGGTGTGGATCATGTTAACGATGTAGATTATCTTGAGGGATATACTCTATATAACAACCCACAATAGTATGATGATATTTCTCCAAAATATGGAAATCCCTTCTTGGAAAATGAGAGAACTTTTATGGGAAAGGAATGTGAAGGTTTGAATGGTGGTCTTTATTTATCCATTGCCTATTCTTCTTTGAGTGTTCTAATTCTTGAGTATACCCTTGATAATGGTCTTTGGAATCAAAGTAAGCATGCCCTTGATCACACTTTGAATGAAAATAATTTGTGTTAGGGATGAAATCAATTTGATGCCTTTGGGGAAAAATGTGTTGTATGGATCTATATCTATGGCCACTCTATAAATTTGACCCTGGTGACTATTTAAAATGTGGTGGTGCTTATGCACCCCACTTGGTGCTCGGTCAAGATGACAAGAAAACATTGGTTGAGGTTGTTAGTACTCATCTCTATGAAAGGGAATTTTTCTTAAATATTTCTAATCTACTTGAGGGACCAAAGTTGTGTAATGGAGGGATCTCCAACAAAGTTGAGTGTTTTAAATGGGTTATGTGCTTGTTTAGACATGGAAATCATGTGCACCTTCATGAGTGGTTGATTGATTACCATGTTTCTTTTATCCTTTTTCATTGTCCAAATATTTTAAGTGGCTAAGTAGTTCTCATTTTTTATAGCTACATGCCCTTAATTAACCATCTTGATACATGGTTATATGTTAAGTGTGTTCCCCCTTGGCTGAGAGGAGTTTTTTTATTGATAATCCTAACCCTCATTATATGAGTATATTGTGTTTTCTTGTTACCTTATAGTTTTGGAAAGTTTTGATTTAGCGTTGAATCATTTTTAAGAAAGGGAGTATGATATAATCCAAATCGGTATTAAACTATTAAGTACTATAATCCAAGGTCGACACGCTGGTATACAAGCGATGGTATCTATGGGATGCAATAATATATTTGGGGAACCATTTTTGAGCCCTTAATTTCTCCACACCATAAGTGAAGGGTAACTTGGAGTTGAAAGTCGAGTTCATTCAAAGACCTTAACAAGGAAGCAAGCCCAAAGCTACAAACACTCCCATGATATTAAAGAATTTATATGTGTTACAAAACATCTAAATAAAATTTAAATAGCTTCTTAGAGTTCCCAAATCATACAAGAAGGACCAAGGGTCCTTGGAGAGGTCAAAGAAGTGCGAAACGGGGATATAAAGACCCTTAGAGGGGACCTGCACCCCATTTGTGCTCAAGATTCACCCAAGGTGCTCCTGAACTACTTGAGCAAGTCAAAGCAGTAGTATAGACTCCTAAGGTGTGCCCATGGTGCCCCCATCAACTTAAGTAGATGCCAGAATGGGTTGCATCACATGTTTTTGTTGATTTATCACTTTTGGGACTACTTAAGTACTACATAGCCCAAGGATATGAATAATAGCTATATTAGGTTATTTACATGGTTATTAAATGTTTATTAAATATGAAAACTCTTGAGAGAGTGAGTATAAGCTTGGAAAAGAAATTGTTGGCGTTTGTCTAGAAATAATAGTTGTAAAGGCATTATGATACCCTTATGATCAACTTGGGAGATTAGGTATTTTTCTTGGATTAATTGATTGATGATTCAGGGTATAATATTCCATTTAGTTTCTGTTAATAACTTTCATTGTGTCAATTTATCTATCATTCTATCATCTATCCTTTTACTTTCTGCATTTCAATTTCATCATTTCTTTAGTGTTTGTGTTAGTTTCTTAGCCTCCATAGTTTGATCAATATAAAGGTTATTTTCTCCATTTTTTCTTATTATTGGTATTTTGAGACTTCCGTAGTTGCTATAGGTAATTCATGACTTGTTAGGACAATCAGTTTGATTTTCAGATAGTTTATTTGGGTTTTAAGCGTATTTTCTATTTTTCAGTTTTTGAAGTTGAGAAACTAATCTTGGACTAAAAATTTTACTAGATGACCTTGGATAAGAATTCTAATAGCTTCATTATCTCTGAAATATTTTTTACTCTAATGGAATGGGTCCCGGGGCTTTTAGAATCTTTATGGCCTATTGGGTGAATTTTAGTGAAAAAAGAATAGTTGGTGTGGAGTCCACCTTTTATAAAATGTCCTTGGATAGTTATTTGGTCAATTCTATTTGATATAAAATATTAATTTTCAGTAGTGGATTAGTTAGTTTGGGTCTCAAGTTTATTATATTTCTATTTGAGTGGTTAGACAAAAATTAGTTATAATATCTTCAAAGAAGTCTCAACATCTAATTTGTTGTAAATGACCTCTTTTTTCAAATCTAATTATTCAATTGGATCCAAAATATTTATGATGACCAATTTGAATTATTGCTTCATGTTTATAGGGTTTTAAATGAGTTTTAAGGGTCAAACAAAGTTTTAGAAGTTGCTAGTGCGGGTATGGCAACCTTAGTTGTCGGTCGACCGCTTTCAAAGACATTGATAATTTCACCAAGTCACTTTAGCAGCCATTTGACTGCTTTAATGGTAGTTTGACCTTTGTCTAGGCCACTTAAGCAACAAAAGTGTTATTTGTGTTAAATACCAAACTGAACCCATTTCATGATTTTTACATTTTTAGAGCTAGGAAGCTTCATTTTAGGCAATTATGGATGAATTTTTCTTATATAATCTTTGGTTATGTGATTATAACTTCATATTTCTCATTTTTGAAGAATACTCATTCTATTTTTCATGATTTTTCAACGAAGTTGAGATTTAAAAACTCCATTCCACCATTTTCATTGCTTCCCAGCTCATTTTTGAGAGTTTTAAAAAGTATTTTCAAGAATGGTACTTTAGATGAGCTTCTAAAGTAGTATGTCATTCTATTACACTTTAATTTATGGTTTCATCTTCAAATCTTTGATTTTAAATATAAAATTTGGGGTTTTACCCTATAAAGGAGAAATAATGTTTTCCTTCAATTTTATGTCCGGATTCAACTAATAGTTAGTTGGGCTTTTTTGATCTAGACGCCTCTTTATATGAGGAAATTAATTATAAAATAAAATTCCAGATTTCCCTTTTTGATTTTGAACTGATTTTCAAACTAATTTTGGACCCAAAAGAAATATAGTCAGTATCAATTTTGTCTTACTTGTATTAAAATCTAGATTATGAATTTGATAGAACGATATCAATCAATGGTTGTAGAATAGAGGAAAATAGTTTGTTGATGGTTCAAGAAAATAGTTTAGTGATGAGGCAGGTACGACCTACTTTTCTCGATAAGATTGTATGTCGGATACAATGCATTCTAGGTGGGGGTTATAAGGTAGGTTTATAGCTAGTCTATCCTGAATTTGCTTGTTTAGTGATTAGTATAGAAATACTAATTGACCCTTAGCCTATAATACCTACTATAGTTTTAGGATTCTTTGAGCCTAATTATACTTGTCTGACCGTAAGGACCCCTTAGTATAAGATTTACTATTTCACTTAGTAATTTGGTGATATCTCTCAATTAGGTCCTCGAAATAGCTTGATTCATGTTATTTACCTTTTTTTACTAAGTTCTAACAGTGATATCATTATAGATAGTATATTATTCTGCCTAAGTCCTTGTTTATGATACCAATTGGATACCAGGTTAGTTCTATAAGCCTTATAATATTGGTGGAATATTCTACAGATGCTTAGGCATTTACTTTCTATTGATACTTGTGATGGTATGCATATATAGATGCATTCATGCTTTACTACTATTTTCTAAAAATAAGATTTACTCACATTTTTCATTTTTTAAAATGATTCTTTAAATAGAAGTCATACCACCTCGATTTACTATTGATTTATGGTATTTTGAGATAAAATTACTATTTTTGAAACATAGACAAAGGTTAATTGTAATACCCCATACTTTTTTCTAGCTTGAAATCGTCTCAAGAATGTTAGAAACTTTCTTGGAAAGATGAATTCACTTTTGTACATGTGGAATTTTTAAGATTCATTTTTTTTCATGTGGCAAATTGAATTAGCTTTCCAACGATACCAATTTCATCAAAATCCGACATTGCAGGATAAAGGTATGGCCAAAATATAGAAGGGAAGAATACCGCCGAAATGCGATAGTGAGGACGATGAACCGTCGACTAGCGATGGACTGTCGCTCAGGCCATCACAAGGGAAACAGTGACGCCACTTTCTGGATAAGGTGCAGTGGCCAGGTTTATGGATCTTTGAACTTGCTATGGACCATTGTCCAGGCCATTGCTACTTAGGTAGTAAGCCCTTTTCTTGGTCCACGTATGATGGTCGAAACAACGGTCCATCCTACGAGCCGTCCCAGGTCCCAATTTAGTAAATTAAAGCCGTTTATAAAGAGGCTTTTTGGTATTTTACCACCCTTTTATATACCCAATTATATCTGACCAAAGATCAGAAATTCATTATTTTTCTACCACAACAAAACTAGGGTTTTCTCTCTGACCTTAATCCCCAAAAAAAAAATCCAAATCTTCTTCAAGAACTAAGAGATTCAAATTCTTGAAGTTCAAGAACTTTAAAAAACTTAACCCAGGTATGCTTAGTGTTCATTCATGGACTCCTTTCATCCATGAAGCCCAAGAATCTCCTTTCAAAGTTTAAGTTTATGGATTTCTTTTATGAATTTCATGATTGGGCTGATATTGTTCATGTTGATAATGAGTAATTGAATTCTATTCCTGTTAGGGGATAAATTTTAGGTGGATTTGATTAGTATAGATGTAGATTCATGTAAACATATGATTTAAACCCTTGAATGATGAAATTAGAATTGAATCATGATGTTTAATTGTTGTATAATGTTGTTTACATATACTATGCCTACCATGTGTTTAATTAAATGGATAGATGAAGGAAAATGCCTAACTAGCATGATATCATGAAATCCCCATGTATGTAAAAGTTTATGCAGATCACATGTTTGATGAAATGCTTCAATATATGTATTACGGATTATGAAGTTAGTGATGTGTTCAAGTAGGTCATGTTTTGTCAGTTTCCTTCTATCGAGCCCTAGGGGTACTTGTACCTAAAATATTAGCTATGTGCTTAGAGCCATATCATATTTCCATGATACTCTCAATCAATCTATGATCCTTATACTTCAGACAGTTTTATAACTCAGTCCATTATCAAATATCAGTAGTATTCCGTCAGTCAACAGAAGTCAGTAACTCAGTCTATGTTCAGTTCAGTAAATCATGTTTGGTGCCTATTCAGATGGGACTAGAAATTATCACCGAGAAAACCCAAGTTAGGAACTCACCTGTTATATGAGGGTGTGATTCTTAGAAGCAATCCTTGACCTGCTATATGAGGGTAGATGAGGTGGCTTAACCTGCTAAATGAAAGTTCCCACCGTTCTTACTAGAGTTACCTATTATATTAGGGTCACTCACATGTTGTCCTTACCAGTGGTGCGGTATTGACACCTTTCCAATCAGGGTACAGATTTGACCCCAATTCAGCTATAATGCATTCTTTGAGGAATGTCGGTTAGATGACTACCTCCGACAATCTCTGTACCAGTCTCACTAAAAGAACTCAGATAGTTCTTCAAAATTCAGGACTGTTAGATAAAGTCAACTCAAATACAGTACGAAACTCAGCTAGTTCTATTAAATTCAGGACTGTCAGATGTAGTCACTCATGTTGTCAGTTATCAAAATTTAGTCATTAGTCATGTTAGTCATTAGCATACTCTTGTTATCACGATTTAAGATATAGTTACTATATATGCATGCATGTAATCTCACAATCGTATTAGTCAGTTAGCCAGTATTGTTCATGCATATGAACCCTATGCATTCAGCTTACTCACATGTATACTAGTACATTCAAAGTACTGACGCATTTGCAATATAGTGTCTTATACCATAGGTTTAGACACACGAGCTCTAGAGCACCAGTAGATTCCAGATATCAGCAGTTAGAGTTAGTAGTGAGTCTTCATCCTTCAAGGACATGATTATTTCTTTATTATCTCATTAATTAGTTTATTAGTTGGTATTCGTTGGGGACATGTCCCATCAACTCCTTACTCAGATAGTTTAGTCAGTTAGAGGCTTTCCATAATATTATGTTCAGATAGTTATTCCAGTTGTTTTAGATATTTAATACCCCATTTAGATGTTATGTTTTAATTCAGTAGGTGAAACTTATGGCCTTTCAATTCATATTTTTCATTATTCAGTATATTATGCAGTATAGGTACAAATATCATTCATGGGTTAGCTTATGGTCCTTTGGGGTTATGAGCACCGTGTAGCATTTTGGGTACCAAATTTGGGGAATTATAAACTATGTATCAAAGCCTAAGGTTCAATAGAGTCCTAGGAAGTCTGAAAGCCGCATCTAGTAGAGTCCTGTACATGGGTGTGTTATGCACCACATTTATATGCAGGAGGCTATAAGATGTTTTAGGAACAGTTTCCCTTCTTTCAGTATTCATGTCATGATAGTGAGCATAATCCCAATCTAATTTTTCAGTGTAATCTATTTCTTCTCCTTATTTTAGAACATGCCTCCCAATAAAAGAACCTAGCCTATCCAAGAAGACCTCTTGGATGAATATATTTCTCATGCACAGTTTAGGGTCGTATTCACTACTCTTGCTCAGTCAGTTGCTGCTCTGAATGAATGAATAGATGTCGTTCCAACCAATCCATTGGCTAATTAAGTTGCATCCAGGATTCAGGACTTCGCCTAAATGAATCCTCCATTCTTTATTTGGTCTAAGACAAATGAGGACCCTCAGGAATTCCTAGATCAGGTGCAAAAGGTTACAGACATAATAGGGGTTACGTCGAGTGAGAGTGATAAGCTAGCTGCATATTAAAAGTAGGATGTGGTTAATACTTGGTTCAACCAGTGGAAGCCAGAGAGGGCAGACGATGCAGGGCCAGTTGAGTGGGATGAGTTTGCTTCAGCATTCTTTGATAAATTCTTTCCCCTAGAGCTTAGAGAAGCTAAAGTGCTATAACTCATCAACCTCAGGCAGGGCAATATGACAGTGAAAGAGTATTCTCCTAAGTTTACTCAATTATCCAGATATTCCCTTCATGTGGTTGCATATAGCAGGGAAAGGATGAGTAAGTTCATTTCAAGGGAGAATAATAACGTGCTTAATGAGTGTAGATCTACCATGATGAATAGTGACATGACTTTAGCTAGGCTCATGACTCATGCTCAGCAGATAGAGGAGAAGAAGATTAATAAGGGAGAAGTAGAATAAGAGTACAAAGACAGGTAGTTTAAACTTTGCTCAACCTAAGTCAGAAGGAGGAAACCGTTCTCAGTTTCTTCCTAAGTCATCAGTTCCAGCTCCTTCTTCAGCCAGAGCTCCAGTTCCTAAATTCAGAGAGGGTAACAAAGATAGAGCACCAGGAGATAAGTCCCAAGGCACTGTTAGTAGTGCCTACAACTATCCTCTTATCTAGACTTGTGGCAAGCACCATCAGGTTATTTGCAGAGCTGGCAGTGGTATTTGTTTCGAATATGGAAAGCTAGGCCACAAAGTCAGAGACTATCCTCTACCAGGTCCTCAGGGTCAACAAAATCTCTCCTCAACTCAGTTCGATTGCCCAAATCAGCAGGGTCCCACCTCCAATGCTACTAGTAGGCAACACTCAAATTATCTCTATTCTCTTCAATCCCGATAAGATTAGGAAAATTCTCCTGATAAGGTTACTGGTACGTTACAGATATTTCATGTGCATGTTTATTCTTTGCTAGATCCATGAGCTTTCTTGTATTTTATCACTCCTTATATAGCAGTTGATTGTAGAGTTAGTCCCAAAATTCTAGTAGAGTCTTTTTTAGTTTCTACCCCAGTGGGTAAAACCATAATAGCTCGGTAGGTATACAGTAACTTCTCGGTTATGATATCTCAGAAAGTCACCTTAGTAAACTTAGTCAAATTAGAGATGACTGATTTTGATGTCATTCTTGGCATGGATTGGATTCATTCCTGCTATGCCACAATCGAATGTAGATATAGAATAGTCCAATTTCAATTTCAGAATGAACCCATCCTAGAGTGGAATGGTAGTGTATCCTCTTTCAGAGATTATCTTGTTTCTTACCTTCGGGCATAGAAAACGATATCTACATGATGTGGCTATCATATTATTTGAGTTAAGGACACTAGTTCCAAAAATCCTAATTGAATGAATATTCAGATGTCTTTCCCAAAGATATTCCAAGAATTCCTCCCTAAAGGTAAATAGACTTAGGCATTGATCTTCTTCTAGACACTCAGCCTATATCCATTTCTCTATGTAGAATGACACTAGTAGAACTTAGAGAACTAAAAGAACAGTTGAAGGATCTCTTAGATAAGGGATTCATCAGGCCCAGTATCTCCCTGTGAGGCGCTCCAGTATTATTTGTGCGCAAAAAAGATGGTTCTCTCAAAATGTGTATAGACTACCGTCAAATCAATAAAGTCATGGTCAAGAACAAGTATCCTCTTCCCAGAATCGATTAATTATTCAATTAACTACAAGGTACTACCTATTTCTCAAAGATAGACCTCAGATCCAGCTATTATCAGCTCAGAGTCAGAGAATGTGACAATCTAAAAATAGCTTTTCGTACTTAGTATGGTCACTTCAAATTCATAGTTATGTCATTTGGTCTTACCAATTCCCCAATATCTTTTATGGACTTGATGAACTGTGTGTTTAAGCAGTACTAGGACATGTTCGTAATAGTCTTCATAGATGATATTCTGGTCTATTCCCACAGTGAGCAAGATCATACATACCATCTTAAAACAGTACTTCAGACTCTCAGAGATTATCAGCTATTTTCCAAATTCAGTAAGTGCAAGTTTTGGCTAAGGTCAGTAGCATTCCTTATTCATATTATTTCTGGTGATGGCATTAGAATAGATCCTTAAAAGACTGAAGCAATAAGAAACTGGCCTCGCCCTGTCTCTCCATTATATATTAGGAGTTTCTTGGGTTTGGTTGTCTATTACAAGCAGTTGGTTGAGGGAATTTCTTCTATTGCATCCCCTATGTCCAGATTGACTAGAAGAAAGTCAAGTTTCAGTGGTCAGATCCTTGCGAGAAGAGTTTTCAGCAGTTGAAGACTTGAATCACCTCAGCTCCAGTTCTAGCATTACCAGATGGTCCAGATATGTTCCTAATGTATTGTGATGCATCCAGAGTAGGTTTGGGTTGTGTCCTTATGCAGCATGGTAAGGTCATAGCCTACTCCTCCTGACATCTTAAACCCTATGAGAAGAATTATCCTACTCATGATCTTACGTTATCCGCCTTAGTATTTGCCTTGAATATTTGGAGGCATTATCTATACGGTGTTCATGTAGATGTGTTCACGGATCATAAGAGCCTTCAGTATATTTTTTATCAAAAGTATTTCAATCTTTGTTAGAGAAGGTAGTTAGAGCTCTTGAAATATTATGACATGAGTGTTCTTTATTATCTAGGCAAGGCTAACGTAGTGGTCGATGCTCTCAGTAGACTATCTATGGGTAGTGTTGCTCATGTCGAAGATAGTAAGAAGAAGTTAGCTCAGGAAGTCCATCATCTGGACAGACTAGGCGTTCGCTTAGTCTATACAGAGGAGGGTGATATATGGATTCAGAGTAGTTTAGAATCATCCCTAGTTTCTGAGGTGAAAGAAAAGCAAGATAGAGATCCCAGCCTTGTCAAGTTGAAAGAGTCAGTTAAGAATCAGAAAATAGAGGTTTTCTCCCAAGGGAGAGATGGTGTTCTACGTAGTTAGGGTCGTCTCTGTGTTCCAGGTGTAGATGACTTAAGGCGGTGAATTCTTATAGAAACGCATGGTGCATACTACTCTATTTATTTAGGGCCCACAAAGATGTATCGTGACTTATGAGAGATCTATTGGTAGAGTGGGATGAAGAGAGATATTGCAGAGTTTGTGGCTAAGTGTTCTACATGTCAGTAGGTTAAGATAGAGCATTAGAAGCCTAGTGGTCCTATGTAGGAGTTCATTATTCTTACTTGGAAGTGGGAAGAAGTGAACATGGACTTTGTGATGGTTTTGCCTCAAACTCATCATCGACATAATTTAGTCTGGATCATTATAGATAGGATGACCAAATCATCTCATCTCCTTCCAGTTCATACCTCTTATTCAGCCAAGGATTACTCCAAACTCTACATTACGGAGTGGGTCAGATTGCATGGTGTTCCGCTATCTATTATCTCAGACAGAGATAACCAGTCCACCTTTTATTTCTGGAAAGCATTCTAGAAGGTTCTTGGTACCCAAGTTTATCTCAGTATAGCCTTCCATCCTTAGACAGATGGTCAAGTAGAAAAGACCATTAAGACTTTAGAAGATATGCTAAGGGCGTATGCAATTGATTTCAAGGGTAGTTAGGATGACCACTTACCTTTGATTGAGTTTCATACAACAACAGTGATCATTCTAATATTCATATGGCTTCATTAAAAGTTCTCTACGATATGAGATGTATATCTCTAATTGGTTGGTTCGAATTTAGTGAGGTCGCATTTATATGTCCTGACTTGGTGTTCGATGCCTTAGAGAAAGTCCAGTTGATCAGAGAAAGACTTTGGGTTGCTTAGACACGACAGAAGTCTTATGCAGATGTTCATAGAAAAGATCTCGAGTTCAAGATTGGTGACTATGTCTATCTAAAGATATCTCCCATGAAGAGAGTAAAGAGGTTCGGCAAGAAGGGAAAGCTTTGTCCCTAATATTTTGGTCCCTTCAAGATTCTCAGTCGCATTGGCAAGGTACCTTATTTGCTAGATTTGCCTTCATATCTAGCCATAGTTCATCTAGTCTTTCATGTCTCTTTTCTCCAGAAATGTATAGGTAACCCAGCATTTGCAGTCCCTATTCAGAGCATCGATGTTTAGAATAGCCACTCTTATGAAGAGATTCCAGTTAAAATCCTAGATTATCAAACACGAAGATTGAGGAACAAAGAAGTCCCTCTAGTTAAGGTTCTTTGGCGGAATTAGTCCGTCGAGGGAGCTACTTGGGAAGAAGAAGCATACATGTGTACCAAGTATCCTCACCTCTTCTCCTCCAAGTCAGATCAAGATCAAAGTAACAATTCTTTTTAAGCTTTCTCAGTTTTATGTTCAGTGTTCATCACACACTTGGTATCAAGTACCATTGCATATTCATTCATGCATTTATGTATCCGTTCATTTATATAATTATGTATCAGACATTCATTCTCATTATGAGAAACTTAGTTCATCAGAATACCTAGTCATGCATTCATGAATCAGTTACACATTTATCAAATATATATGTTTAGTATGATATGTTTAGTTATCAGTCATGTCAGTCATGAGATCATATTATAGTTACTCATGTTCAATATGTACGTCGTTTATTTTATCCCCTCACTCTCAGTCTCATTCGAGGAAGAATGTTCTCAAGGGGGAGATATTGTAATGCCCCGTACTTTTTCCTAGCTTGAAATCATCTCAAGAATGTTAAAAACTTACTTTGAAAGATGAATCCACTTTTGTACATGTGGTATTCTTTAGATTTATACTTTTTGTCATATGGAAAATAGAATTATCTTTCCAATGATATCAATTTCATCAAAATCTGACATCGGAGGAGAAAGTTATAGCCAAAATACAGAAGGTAGTAAAATCGCCCAGGTACGACGGTGAGGCCAACGGACCATCGGACTAGCGATGGAATATCACAAGGGAAACATTGGGTCCATTTTTTGGATAAGGTGTGATGGGTAGTTTGATGAACCGTCGAACTTGCGATGGACCGTTGAACTTGCGATGGACCGTCGTCAAGGGCATCACTACTTAGGTAGTAAGCTTTTTTCTTGGTCCACGTACGACGGTCGAAATGATGGATAGTCGCCCTAGCGACGGACTGTCGCAGGTCCCGATTCAGCAAATTAAAACCATTTTAAAAAGGTATTTTTTGTCTTTTACCACCCATTTATATACCTAATTATATCCGACCAAAACTCAGAAATTTATTATTTTTCTACCACAACAAAACTAGGGTTTTCTCTCTAACATTAATCTCCAAGAACAAAAATTGAAATCTTCTTCAAGAACTAAGAGATTCAAATTCTTCAAGTTCAAGAACTTTAAGTAACTCAATCCAGGTATGCATAGTGTTCATTTGTGGACTTCTTTCATCCATAAAGCCCAAGAATCTCTTTTCAAAGTTTAAGTTTATGGATTTCTTTTATGAATTTCATGATTGGATTGCTCTTTTTCATGTAGATAATGATAATTGAATTCTATTCCATGTTGGAAAAAAGGGATAAATTTTATGTGAATTTAATTAGTATAGATGGATATCCATGTAAACCTAAGATTTAAACCCTTGAATGATGAAATTAGAATTGAATCATGATGTTTAATTGTTGTATAATGTTGTTTACACATACTATGCCTACCATGTGTTTGATTAAATGCCTAGATAAAGGAAAATACTGAACTAGCCTGATATCATGAAAGCCCCATGTATATATAAGTGATGTGTTCAAGTTGGTCATGCTTTCTCAATTTCCTTCTATCGAGTCCTAGGGGTACTTATACCCAAAATATTAGATGTGTTCCTAGAGCCATGTCATGTTTCCACGATGCTCTTAGTCAAGCCATGATCCTTAGACTTCAAATAGTCTTATGACTCAGGAAATCTCCATGATCTCTGAACTCAATCCATTGTTAGATATCAGTAGTATTTTGTCAGTTAACAAAAGCAAGTAACTTATTCCATGTTCAGTTCCGTAAATCATGTTCATCGTCTATTTAGATGGGAGTAGAAATTAGCACCGAGTTAACCCAAGGTAGGAACTCACCTGTTATATGAGGGTGTAACTCTTAGAAGCAATCCTTGCGTTCCAAAACTATGTACCCAACATAAGTTGAGACATCATAACCTGCTATATGAGGGTTCCCACCGTTCTCACTAAAGTTACCTGTTATATTAGGGTCACTAATATGTTGTCCTTACCAGTGGTATGGTATTAGCACCCTTCCAATCAAGGCATAGATTGGACTCCAATTTAGATATAAAGCGTCCTTTGGGGCATGCCAGTTAGATGACTACCTCCCACAGTCTTAGTATCAGTCTCAGTAAAAGAACTCAGATAGTTCATTAGAATTTAGGACTGTCAGATACTGTCAACTCAAATACAGTACGGAACTCAGCTAGTTCTATCAAATTCAGGACTGTCAGATATAGTCACTCATGTTATTAGTTATCAGAATTAAGTCATTAGTCATGTTAGTCATCAGCATACTCCTGTTATCACGATTTCAAATATAGCTACTATGTATGCATGCATGTATTCTCATATTCATATTTGTCAGTTAGCCAGTATTGTTCATGCATATGAACCCCATGCATTCATATTACCTCACATGCATACCAATACATTCAAAGTACTATGCATTTGTGCTATGGTGTCTTATACCATAGGTTCAGAGACACGAGCTCCAGAGCATCATTAGATTCCAAATATCAGTAGTCAGAGTTAGCAGTGAGTCTTCATCCTTCAAGGATATGGTTATTTTTGTATTATCTCATTAATTAGTTTATTAGTTGGGGACATATCCCATCAACTCCTTACTCAGAAAGTTCAGTCAGTTAGAGGCTTTCCAAACTATTATGTTCAGATAGTTATTCTAGTTGTTTTCGGTATTTTATACCCCATTTAGATGTTATGTTTTACTTCAGTTAGGTGAACCTTATGGTCTTTCATTTCATGTTTCTGCATTATTCAGTATATTATGCAGTATACAGGTACAAATATCAGTCATGGGTTAGCTTGTGGTCCTTCGGGATCATGAGCACTGTGTACCATTCTGGGTACCAGATTCGGGGCATTACATTAATATTGGTCCATTTTTTACCACTCCTTCTTCACTATTGACTTACATTGGTCAAGGGAGATTTCAACTCTTTCTACATTATAACACTATTTATCCCTCGATGAGATCTTGGCCATTAAAATATATGAATGGTTAATTATTTAAAAATTATTCAAGTCTGAGAAACTTATTATATTAGTACACTCTAGTACCAAAAAAAGTTGATTTGTCAGGATGGTTATTGGATGTCCAAATTTTGGAAAGAAAGTATATAAAAATACCTTGAGTTCTCCATGGATTTCTCTATCTTGGGACCACATATCAAAAAATATGATATCTGTAGTTCTTGTGAGCCGAAGGAGGTGCGTATAATTGGTATTGTTAGGCACTCAGTTGATATAGTAGCAGTTGCTCACGTTGCATTCATCCATTTATGTACATTGTCTATCACCAGTATAATTGCTTGGCAGTTAT
The DNA here is from genome assembly GCA_030864225.1 of Capsicum baccatum var. pendulum. Classification (NCBI taxonomy): domain Eukaryota; kingdom Viridiplantae; phylum Streptophyta; class Magnoliopsida; order Solanales; family Solanaceae; genus Capsicum; species Capsicum baccatum. The sequence continues at coordinate 198,031,130 of CM061552.1, read as the reverse complement.
ATTTGTTGGTCTAATATAGGGTTGTATAGATACATATTATGGTTGTTATTTGCCAAGTATTTTCTTATGTCTTTAGGCTTATGGGGCCCCAGTTACATTATCATTTATCTGGGCTAGCTGATTATATTATTATTTAGTTATTATTATATAGTTGTGGCAGGCTGGTTATAGTTTCATACTAAAGGATTTAGGTATGCTTCCAAGTTCATTTTATTGCTTATTATGGTAAGATGTATTATTGTTAGATTATTATATGCTTATTCATATTTCGGTTAGAGACCCTAATTATGCTAAAGTTAGATCCCTTATAATTTATTGTCCTTGTGATATTATCCTAGATTCCTCAGAGTGGTATCTTTATATTGGTGGTTATTATTATCCTAGATTCCTCAGAGTGGTACCTATATATTGGTGGTTATTGTAGAACTATTTTATATACATTCCACTCTAGCTACTCTTGTGTTTTATTTTATTGTATCCTACTACTATTTTATATCGTATATCTTTATCTTTACGCTACTATATTATATTGACTAGTCACTTATTGTTTCTTACTTGCATCCCTTATTGCGTATAGTATCTGAAAGTTATCCTTACCTTTTTCTAGGTATTATTATGTTCATCTCTTCAATAGTTCTCTATAGATTATATTCTTTCTTTATATGTTATTTATACTTGTATTATCCTTGGAGATCAATTGGTTGATTCCTACTGAGTACCTCATGTTTTATACTTATACAACATTTCTACATCCTGTAAATCATAGTATGAGTTCTCACTGCCGATGTGTGCATCTTGCAGAGCTTCCATGGATTGGAGATTTAGGTTGAGCTCTTGATGTTTAAGTATTTTGTACTCTTCCTCAATTATTGGATTGATCTTTAGTTTACATTTTAGAGATAGTTCTTTATATATGTATTATTATTACCTTGTACCCTTGTTTAATTAGAAGCTCTCGTACTGACTTCACTTAATTTTTTGATTACTTCTCTGTATTAGTCTCTTTACTAGATTTATTTCCCGTTGCTTTCTTCTTTTCTCTTAATAGTCTATTTCACATTATTCCAGATCATGGATTAGCTTACCAACTAGTGGGTTATGGTAGATTCTATTATAATCAAATAAATCAGTATGTGCTAAGGTTGTATTATATTATAGGTCAACATGTGTTATCTGTACAATTGAAAAGTGCCTACAAGTGCCCTATAGATCGGTACAGGGATTTTTGTATCCTATCTTGGGGAGGCTACAAGATATTCTTAGGAAATCCTAATCCTGAACTCCTTATCTTGTGTTCATACTTTAATAAACCTCTACGCACTTATTTTTTCTCCACTCCTCCAAGATTTGGCAAAGTTTTTTTACCTTATCTTTCAAATATATCGTGTTAGTGATTTTGAGTCTCTTTATGGATATTGCACAGTTAGTGGTGGTGCATGATAAATCATGTGGTTTTCAGGAAAAAGTTGGTTTTATTACTGTGCAACAAGTCTATTTATTAATTTAAGAGCATGAGATTTGATTTCTTGGTACATGATATGGAGCGTGGATTTATCAATGGAATTACTTTACTCTTTTGTTAGGCGGTGGAGAATTTAATAGCAATTGGATCTACTTTTATTTAGCTTTTGATCATGTGAGGAATTTAGAGAGAGAATGTCTTGAGATATATAGATGTAGCAGTCAGAGTCCATGTAAATAGTAAGTGTTAGTGGTATCCTATCGAGAGGTAGGGATCCTCCCAGCAGAGGTCAACTTCACTTGTAGTCTATCAGGTCAATTTCGGTAGTAACTCAGGTTATAGGTGGCTCTTAGCTAGGTGCAACATCCCAGATTCTTGGTTCTTGAAAATTTCTAAAATTTTATCCTCACTGTCCAGACTATGACTCCTCCTTAGGAGTCTCAGACATTCTCGACAAGTCGTAGGACCCTAATTATAGCATGATGAGTGTTTGCGGCTAAGTTTCCTGTCTTAATTACTAGTGGCTTCTAACGAGTCATAAGGAGTCTATACGAGCTGCATGGTATAAATTTTTAGGATAACCTATGTGAGGCCCAAATTTTTCTGTCTTGGACACGACTTGGACCGTACGAGTCGCAGGGTCATTATACGAGTCACACGGTGGGATTCATAGGGTCAGTAATATATGTCCTAATGACACTGTCTTGACTACGACTCATGGTAACGAGTCATAAGTTGTCTCAATAAGTCATTATGAGACCTATAACGACTTGCGATAATTTTTTCTACTCAAAAGTAGAGGGAACTTTGGATATTTCTCTCTTTACCCACTTAATACCCATGACCATAAGACACCATGGGACGTTATTTTCAACACTTTAGCACTCAGAGCACTCTCTTAAACTCTCTAAATTCTTTAAGGTAAAGATACTTAGGGCTCCAAAGAATTCATTTATCCAAGGGCTCAAGGGTTGATTTCTCTCTATAAATCTTGTTGTTTTGGGCATGTAACTCTTCCCCAATTATTACTTTATGAAAAAAAATATTTATATGCTTTAGTTGGATGGTTTTGAATGTGGGTTTTGATGTGGTTGAAGGTTTTGAAATGGTTGATTCTTAAATTATTTTTACATGATTTATTATGCATTGTTTGTGCTTTATTAATGGTTTTGAACGTGTGGGGTGCATGAGAATGGTGAATAAACTTAGGGGCCATGGTTTTCCCCAAAATGAAGTTTTGAAATTTTAATTAGTTATGAAAAATTGTGTTCCCTCAAACCATTTGTGCAAATAGCTTTGAATTGTGAAATTGTCACTTGGTTTGACTTAGTAACATATCTTATAGCATTGCATAAATTATTAAATAGTGAACATAGATTTTTAAAGTCTTGTTGGATATGATTTGATTTAATGTACAAAGGGGATCAAGGTATTCCCCTAATTTTAATTGATATAATAAATGGGGTCTAGGCATTTCCCTAAGTTAATGTGATTGTTCCCTTAATGGTTGGTTTATTGGTTATTAAATGAGTTATGTGTGAATTGTTTTAAAATGGTGTTAATTGGGTCTTGGATGACTTGTACTAGAAACTCATGTTTGTTCATATGAGAGTTGGTCTTGATGACTTATGTGCATAGATCACACTATTGATATATTTGCATCTTGGATTGACGTGGGATCAGGGAATTCCCTAGTCCTCCTTGATACCTCTGGTTCATGCGACTAATACACACTAAGGTCCTTTCAGCAGGGGGAATTGAACCCATATAGCCCATGGATTCCTGTTATGTTGGTTTAGCTACATAGTTCATGATAATGTTTTACTTTATGCTCAGCCTTGTTCTGTATCCCGACATATTATTTATATATGTATATGATGATGTTCACATGCTTTTAAATTTGATTTTATTTGGCATTATTTTATCCGCTATCCTTGAGTTACATGCTAGTACTCAACCCACTAACCATCTCTGGATGTATTATCCCCACGTGATGTAGGCTCCGAAGATACATCTATTTTTCCTCCGCAGTGTTAGATAGATCAACTTAGTTCACCAAAACTTTATGGCAAAGTGGTGGGCTTCCATTCTCTAGAATACTTGGTCATAGACTAGATTTAAGAGTTCCCATTATCAATCACCTTATCATTTTAGGGTCGGGGCATGTCCCGACTTAGATTTGTTTTTTATTTTTATAAAAGCTTTATGGATTTTGCTATGTACATGGGTAGTTTTGGTTATTGGTTGTTGGGTATTTAATTATCCTAGATTTCTTTGATCTTTTATATCTTAATTATCTTATTATATGTTGGTAATTCAGCCTCTGCTGGGTATTGTGTTTGGTTTGACTAGGGAACAAAGGTGTTCTCCAGTCCTAGGCGGACTTACAATACCCATCATGGGCAAACACTAGTTTGGTTCATTACAAAGTTTGTATCAGAGACTAGGTTTGGTATCATGGGGTGTCCACAAACTTATGTCAAGTAGTGTCTCTTTTATTGATGTGTATAGCACCACACATAAAAGGGAGAGGCAATGATCTATATACTAATGTTTACCTTTCTTATGATCTACTATTAGGCTATAGAGTCTAGGGTTTGTAAACCACCTCTAATTCCTATTTTTTTCCTATTCAGATTATGCTTCCCAGAAGATATGATGTTCGTGGAAACTACTCTGTCCCACTTGAGGACAATGTGGATGAGGCTCGTCCTACTCATAGAGTTTAGATTCGGTCTATGGTCACTACTTTTGATTGCCCTAGTGGAGTTCTACTAGTCCTAATTGATCCTTCTACTGCTTGTAACATATCTGCTCAGTCACCTCCATGAGTTATTACCAATGTTGAGTTTCATTGTTCTATTCATGTATTTACCCAGTTGGTGACATCTCAGACAAATTAGTCTTGCCATGCTGGTGCTATTATGAGTTCTTCTGAGGCTACTAGAGTTTTCTAGTTTATGAGGCTGAATCCTCCTACCAATTACTGGCTCTTAGGTTGATGAAGATCTTTAAGGGTTCATAGATTAAATAGAGATAATTCTCCATGTGATGTATGATTTCAAATTTGAGGGCATGGAATTCACTATATACCAGTGAAGGATGTGGCATATAAGTGGTATGAGGAGTGGGATCAATTTAGGGGTGAGGATGTGGAGTTGGCTTTATGGGAGGATTTTGGGAACTTTTTTTGATCGCTTCTTTTCTCAGGAGTTGAGGGAGGCGAAGGTTTGAGATATTGTGAATTTGAAGGAAGCCAAGATGACTATAAAAGAGTATGCCTTGATGTTTCATCACCTATCCTGTTATTCTACTGAGCTAGTATATAATGTGAGGACTAAGATGATGAAATTTTCTTCGGTTTTTTCTCAAGACTTAGTATTGGAGTGTAAGGTCGCCTTATTGAATACTGACATGGACATCTCTAGGCTTGTAGTGTATGATCTTGGGTGTATTTATATGTCCAAGAACCTATATTCACCCATAATAGGACTTGTTCTACGTGATAAAATGTGTTATTCTCATTATGTTTGATGTGTAATTGCATAATTTAGCTAGTGAACATGATTAGTTATGCAAAGTGCATTCTTGATAGAATTGTATGAAATTTAATGCATGAAGGGAAACGTGTGCTCATTGACGCTTTGGTATTGATTGTATGAACATGAGAAGAAATGGATTGAGCTCAGAAAGATTGTATTTGAATTCTGAAGTAATGGAAGAAGCAATGAGCTGAGGATTAAATCTTCCGAAAAGAGGTGAATTTCAGTAGGGACTCGCGATAGGCCCACGTGCAACCCTTACTCCCCTAGACTAGCCCATGTGATGCAAACCCTACTACTCTGGACTGGCACTCGTGATGCAGAGGTGGCTTCTTACTAGGAAAAAATCATCCTGTTAAAGGAGGAACACTTAAATATAATTGAGACTACTTTAGAAATATACAAAAGAAGCAGAAACACTTTCAATACTTCTCTTAGGGTTCTTTGAACTTCATTATTAAAAGATTACTTTTTGGTATGTTTAATTATTCATTTTTTATGTTGAATTCAAACATGAGTGGCTAAACACCCTTGTTTTGGGGTTGAGGCTGAAAATATGATTACACCTTAAGATTCTTTATCGAAATTTATTGTTTAATTATCGTATGGGTTATTCTTAATCTTTTATGCTTACTATTTTTATGATTGGACACCAATAAAATAAACCTATATCCCTTTATCAATCCAGGAGGTTAATCATAGGTTTGAACGATTAGGTTAAGGAGCAAGGTTCTTATTCTTTTATGAAATAAGGAATTTGAATTAACATCTAGAATATAGATATACCAAGAAGCCTTGTTTGGTTCACTTGCAGGATGATAGCTTAGTGTATCTAATTGGATTATTGCATCCTCGTTCAACGATGTAGTTGTACTATTCAATTTGGTAGAAAATTAGAGGATCGAGAGACCATGATCATACTCTAAACCCTACGAATCAATAACCTGATAATCAACTAAACTACGATAAGAATAGATATTTGTAAGATTGTTAAAAGTGTCTCAATCCTTGAATTCTCACTATTATTGTTTACAACACTACTTACATTGCTATTGTTTTATTTTCATATTTCTTTATTAATTATATATTAACTTGAAAGTTCACAATCATCATGATACTGTAAAACACGTAATACATTCTTGTCAAAAACTAAAGTTGGTTGAATTTCTAGTTACATAGTCCTCATGGGTACGATCTTCGACTATCTTAGTCACTATATTACTTGTATGATCGTGTGCAGTTGTGTGTGCATTAGTCCGCAATATGTTTTTGGCTCCGTTGCTGGGTACTAGTATAATTAGTAATTTTCTAAATTTTTGGTTTTTGATAATTAGTTTAAGTGTTAATGACTTAATTTTAGTGGCTGACTTTTTCAAGACTACCGAGCTATCAGACTGGAAAGAGATAGATAGTTGGTAGAGCCTTTTTCAGAACTAAAACAAGCATTTTATCAGAGGCAAAGATCTCACTATCAAATTAAGCAAGTTCAAATGGCAAAGCCAATTGATCCTAATCTCATTGATCCAATTAATCCAAATATTATATGTGGTCCAGCTCTGGCAATTCCAGTCGCTCCTGCTCGAGCAGAAGTTAGGCCTATTCGTGAAGTGGCAATCCCACTTACAAACCAATATACTAATTGCATCCTCAAGCCAGAGGTGAGTTGTCAGTTTGAATTAAAGTAGGATATGGTACAACTGTTGTCTTACAGTGGACAATTTATAGGGTTCTAACATGAAAATCCATAGCAGCATATACAGACTTTCTTGGAAATTAGTGATACCTATATTCCTACTGGGCTATCTACTGATTTTGTCAGACTAATGCTATTCCCCTTTTATTCAATTGGGTAAGCAAAGAGGTGGTTATATGTTGAACCACCAAACTCCACTATTTCCTGTGATGATATGGCTCAAAAATTCCTTTTGAGATTCTTTCCATCAGGTAAGACAACACACTTTAGAAGTGACATTTTGAGTTTCAAGAAGAAAGAAGGAGCAAATCTTTACCAAGCTTATGAAATATTTAAAGGTATTCTTAGAAATTTCCCTCACCACCATTAGTATAATGATAAACTAGTTCATACTTTAATAGAGGGTCTTGAGCCCAAAAATAAGATTCTCTTGGATTCAGTAGCAGGTGGCCAAGCTCTTGCAAAGATTTATGATGAATTATCTACACTGCCGAATCGGATTTCACAAGAGAATCATAGGTGGCATGCTGACTCAAGAAATGCTCCAAAGAAGGTTGCAGGTGTGTTAGATGTAGTTCAGTTCACTACTTTATCAGCTTAACTTTCTATACTACAAAATAGGATAACTAATCAGTTTAGCAGTATGAAGTTGGGGGTTACACAACAGGCAGCAACGGCTAATGTAGGTCAATAGGCGAATCCATAGTGTGAGATTAGCTGAAGCAGTGAGAATATACCTGATGCTTGTGTAGTTAATCCAGATTTTTTCAATTATATGGGGAATTCTAATCATCAAGTCTAGTAGAACTATGGTAACACGTACAATCAAAATTGGAGGAATCGTCCCAATTGCTCATGAAGTAGAAATCAGGCACAATACAACAATCAGTACAAGGGGTGAGCACAACATAATCAATAGTAGAAAGTTTCGAGTAATCAGGCTACGACTCAAATGATTAATATGGGAGGGTTGTTAAGAGAAGTTATAGCTGCTCAAGTATAGCTAGAAGAAGAAATAAAGGGTCTACAATTGATTACAAAGAATTTTCAGATGCAAATTGGTCAGATTGTAGGAGTGCAAACCACTAGACCTCAGAGAGGTCTAGCTAATAACTTAGGCAAATCTAAAATAGGTAAATGCAGTCACTACTACCAGTAATTTGCAACTAAAGGAGTTGGAACCTAAAAAAGTAAATCTTAAGGCTACTGATGGTGATACTGTAAAGAATGAGGAGAAAGTAATTGAAGAAAAAGTTCCAAGTAATAAAACTAGGGTAGCAAAGAAGACTCTACCTCCACCTCTCCCTTAAAGGCTTTGGAATCACCAAAAGGAGACTAGTTATAGTAACTTTTTAGAGGTTTTGAACCAGGTTTATGTTAATCTCCCTCTTGTTGATATTTTGCAGAGTGTTCCAAAGTATACAAAGTATGTGAAAGATATATTGGAAAACAAGAACCATTTGACAGAGTATGCTACAGTAGTACTTATTGAGGAGTGCACATCCAAGATTTAAAATAAATTACTCACAAAGCTGAAAGATCCAGAAGCTTCACATTGTAGATTATCATCAGACAATCCATTAGTGCCAGGGGTTTATGTGATTTAAGGGAAAGCATCAATCGAATGCCCACATCTTGGTAAAAAAATATGGGTCTTAGGAGTCCCAAACTCATAACTATTACCTTGTAGTTGGCTGACAGGTCCTTTGCGAGGACTAACGGGATCATTGAAAATGTATAGGTGCAAGTGGGATCACTTAGATTCCTAGTGGATATTGTTATTCTTGACTTTGATTCTAATCAGGCCGTTTATTTTATTTTGGGAAGTTCATTCTTAGCAACTAGGCAATCTCTTATTGATGTAGATGTAGGGAAAATGACCATTAGAGTTCATGACAAGGCCGAGGTTATCGATGAGTATAAGGCAATGAAGTTGCTTTCTATATATGAAGAATTGCCTTCTATTATCGTAGTAGACCTTGAGTCTGAGATTCACCTTCAATTGTCTAATGACGAACTTGAGCGAGATTTGATAGGGTATGATCTCTATGGTGATATTGAGGTATTTGAAATGGCGTAAATAATGGATTTGGTTGATTGACCTAGAGTTACTAAGTTTGAACCATTTAATAGACCAATTGAACCATCCTTAAATACGTCTTTTGATGAAGCACCTAAACTAAAGCTCAAGGCTCTTTGTTGTAATTTAAAATAGGCTTTCCTTGGTGAGGATGACACTTGGCCTATGATTTTGTCTGTAGGATTGTCTAATGTGCAGTTAAGAGAGGCATTAATTGTGTTGAAAAGAATATAGAAGCCAATTGGATGGCAGATTTTAGACATCATGAGAGTCAATCCAGCCTTCTGTATGCACAAAATATATATATAAGAGGGATACAAAGTGATTGTGAAACATCAGCAAATACTGAGTTCGGTTATGAAAAAAATGGTCAGAAAGAAAGTAAAAAGTAGATTGATGCTGGGATAGTCTATCCCATATCCAACAGCAAATGGGTCAACCTAGTGCACCATGTCCAAATGAAAATAGGGATGACCATTATGACTAATGAAGATAATAAGTTGATTCCAACCCGCACAGTTACTTGATGGAGGATCTAGATAGATTATAGGAAATTGAATTATGCTACAAGGAAAGATAACTATCCCATTTCATTCATTGATCATATGATGGATAGGTTGGCATAGAAGGAACATCATTGATTTCTAGATGGCTATTCAAGGATTAATCAAATAATAAGAGCTCTAGAATATTAGGAAAAAACCATATGTACCTATCCATATGGAACATACATCTTTAGGTGCATGCTTTTTGGCCATTGCAATGCTCCAGCACTATTCTAGAGATACATGATGGCTATCTTCTACGATATGGTAGAAGAATTGGTAGAGATATATATGGGCGAATTTTCTATCTATGGTAACTCATTTGAATTTTGCTTGCAAAATCTAGATAAAGTTTAGCCCATGTGAAGAGACAAATCTTATACTGAACTAGGAAAAGTGCCACTTTTTGGTCAAGAAAGGAATTTTCCTTGGTCATAAGGTGTCCCATAGAGGACATGAATTAGACAGATCCAAAGTTGAAGTTATTGAAAAGCTACCTATAATACCCCATACTTCTACCTAGCTTGAAATCGCCCCAAGAATGTTAGAAACTTACTTTGAAAGAGAAATCCATTTCTATGTACACGTGGAATTTTAAAGATTTTTACTTTTTCTTGAGTGGGAAATTGAATTAGCTTTCCAATGATACCAATTACGTCCAAATTCGGTATCGGAGTAAAATATTATGGACGTTTTACCAAGAGCTGTCAGAATCGCCCAGGTGCGACAGACAGATTGATGGACCATTTATATAGAGATGGACCATTGCCTAGACTATCATAGATAAGGTAGTAATCCATTCTTCTAGCTAAGGTGAAACGGATAGTTTGATGGACCATCGCCCAAGCCGTCGCTACTAAGGCAGTGCATCCCGATTATGGTCTACATACGATGGTCAGAATGATGGACCATCGATCCAGAAATGGTTCATCGTACTAGCTGTCACAGATCTCATTTAATAATTTAAAGTCATTTTTAAAAGTCTATTTGGGTCTTTTTCCACCTATTTTAACCAATAATTATACAAGATCATAGCTCATAACTTCATGATTCATCTATAACATCAAATTAGGATTTCTCTCAAATATTAATCCCCAAGAATAAAAAACCCTAGGTGTTTAATTCCAAGTCAAGAATTCAAGTTTTCCTCCATAAATCTTCAATAAATCATCTACCCAGTTATGTCATGCGTTGATTCATGGGTCTCTGTCACCCATGAAGCTCAAGAATCTCTTTATAAAATATAAGATTTGAGTATTTATGAGTGTTCTTGATTTAAATTGAATTTAAATTCATTGTCAAGTTGTTGTGGGTTTTTGATTCATGTTTTAAATTACATATTACAATGGTTGACCCTAGCATGTGGTGATTTGCCTAATAATGATGATAACCCCCTTCAATTTATAAGTTGATTGATGTATCCATGATTAATAGATGTGTTGATGATTGTATAACAAAAGCATGCTCCCCATGTGTTTGATTAAATGTCTATATGAAGGAAAAGTACCATACTAGTATACTAATATGAAATCCCAATTGTTGTACAAGTTTATGCATGTCAAGTGTTTGATAAAATGTCTAAGTCAATGAATTATTGATATATGTGTAGCCATTGTGGTGCTTTATAACTTCTACTTCATGAAATCTCCAACTTATTATATTATGGATTGTGATGTTGGTCATGTATTCAAAAAAGTCATTCGTTGTAATTTTTTTCCCATCGAGTCCTGAGGGTACTTGTACCCAAAAAATATAGTTGTATTCCCAGAGACAGTGTCATGTATTTAAGATATCCTCAGTCAAGCCATGATCTATAAAACTCAGTAAAATCCTATGACTCAGGAAAGCTTGCTAATTTAGTAGCCTCAATAGTATTTAGTCAGTAACGGAACTCAGTGAATTCAGTGTAGTTCAGTTCAGTTAATCATGTCAGTGTTTATTCAGATGGATGTAGGAATTAGCACCGATTGAACCAAATGATGGGAACTCACCTTTTATATGAGGGTGTGATTCTTTGAAGCAATCCTTACATTCTTGAGCTACATACCCAGCGTAGGTAGAGATATCATAGCCTGTTATATCAGGGTAGATGATATAACTTAACCTATTATATGAGGGTTCTCACTAGAGTTACCTATTATATGAGGGTCATTCATAGATTGTCCTTACCAGTGGTGTGGTACTGACACCCTTCTAATTGGGGTTATAGATTGTACCCTAGCTTAGCTATATTTCATTATTTGGGGAATATCGGTTAGATGACTACTTCCCACAGTTTTAGGTATAGATCTGGACTGTCAGATACAGTTATTCAGTTTCTATAATAGAACTCAGATAGTTCTACAGGATTCAGGACTGCCAGATATAGTCAACTCAGAACAGTATGAAACTCAGCTAGTTCCATTAGAACCTAGACTGCCAGATATAGTCACTCAGTATTAGTTATTTCAGTTATATAGTTATCAGTATCTCATGTTATCAGTACTCAGATTGAGTAATCATGTTATCATGAACTTAGTTATAGTTATTATGTATTCATGCGTGTATTCTCACGTTCATGTTATTTAGTCAGTTAGTATAGTTCATGCATGTAAGCCCTTTGCATCCAGCCTACCTCACATACATACCAGTACATTTAATTGTACTGACACTTTTGCGGTATGGTGTTTTATACCATAGGTTCAGAAGCACGAGCTCCAAAGCATCAATAGCATTCTAGTCTCAACCGTCAGAGTTAGTAGTGATTCCTCATCCTGTTAGGACATAACCATTACTTTATTATCACATTAATTAATTTATTTCGGTTTTTGGAGTTAGTTAGGGACATGTCCTATCAACTCCTTATTCAGACAGTTCAGTCAGTTAGAGGCTTTCCAGACTATCTTGTTCAGACAGTTATTTTAGTTGTGTTGGGTATTTCATACCCCACACAGATGTTATATTTTTATCAGATATTATGTCTCAGTTTTGAACCTTATGGCCTTACAACCTTTATTTTCTCATTTATACAGTATATTATGAAGTGTTCAGGTAGAAATACCAGTTATGGATTATCTTGTTGTCCTTCAGGGTCATGAGCACTATGTAGCATTTTGGGTACCAGATTTGGGGCGTTACAAATAGACATAGTCACTAATCTCAAACTCGAGGTCCTTTCTATGCACATTTGCATAAGACTTTTATCGGCTCTGAGCAGCCTAAAGTATTTCTCTGATCAATTGTACTATCTCTAAGGTATAAAATACTAATTCAGGCCCTATGACTAAGGCCTTACTAACTTTGAACAAACTAATTAGAGATCTGCATGTCCTACCATAGAGTGCTTCAAATAGAGCCATCTTAATACTGGAATGAAAGCTACTATTGTATGCAAGCTCAATCAAAGGAAAAATTTTAAACTCAACTACCCTTAAAATCAATTGCACATGCTCGTAGCATATCTTCTAAAGTCTGAATGGTCCTTTCTACTTGATCACTTATCTGAGAATGAAAGGCAGTACTGAGATGAACATGGTTACCAAGACCCTTTTGGAACACTTTCCAGAAATGAGTGGTGAAATAGGTAACTATGTCTATGATAATGGATGATGGAACACCGTGCAATTTAACCAACTCTCTGATGTAGAGTTTGGCATAATCCTCGGCTGAATAAGAGGTAAGGACTGGAAGGAAATGAGCTGATTTGGCCATCTTGTCTATAATGACCCAAACTAAATCATATTGGTTATGAGTACGAGGTAAACCCATCAAAAAGTTCATGTTCACTTCTTCTCACTTCCAAGTGGGAATACTGAACTCCTATATGGACCCACTTGGCTTCTAATGCTCTATCTTAAACTGTTGACACGTAAAGCATTTAACCACTAACTCTTTAATATCTTTATCCATCCCACTCCACCAATATATTTTTCTTAAGTCATAGTACATCTTTGTGGCCCCTATATGAATAGACTAGAGGGAACCATTCACTTCTGAAAGAATTTACTGCCTTAAATTGGCTACACTTGGAATAAGCAGATGACCCTGATAATGCAATACACCATATCCCTCTTGGGAGAAAACCTCTACTTTCTGATCCTTGACTGACTCCTTCAACTTGACTAGATTTGGATCTCTATCTTGATTTTCTTTCACCTCAAAAACTAGAGATGATTCTAAACTACTCTGAAGTCATATGTCACCCTCCTCTGAATCGGCTATACAAACTCCTAGTCTAGCAATCTAATAGATTTCCTAAGCTAACTTTTTTTATTATCCTCAACATAAGCAACAGTACCCATAGACAGTATACTGAGAGCATGGACATAGCGTCCGCCTTGCCTGGATGATAAAGGAGACTCATGTCATAATCTTTCAAGATTTCTAACCACCTTCTCTGATGAGGATTCAGATCTTTCTAAGAAAAAACATACTGAAGGCTGTTATGATCTGTGATTACATCTACATGAACACTATATTGGTAATGCCTCCAAAGCTTTCAGGAAAATACTATGGCTGCTAACTCGAGATCATGCTTAAGGTAACAGTTCTCCTTAAGCTTTTCAGTTTCATGTTTAGATTTCAGTTACAAGCTTGGTATCCATTTCATGTTCAAAATTTCATTACAATTTGGTGAGAAATGCCATTGCATATTTAATCATGCATTTATATGTCAATTCAGTTATATAATCATGCATGATACATGCATTCTCATTGTTAGAACCTTAGTTCATCAAAACACTCAGTCATGCATTCATGAAAAAGTTACACATGCATCAGATATGCATGTTCAGTATGATATATTCAGTTATCAATCATGTTAGTCATGAGATCATGTTCCAGTTGCTCATGTTAAGTATGTACGTCATTTTATCTTCTCCCCTCAAACTCAGTCTTATTCAAGGATGAATGTCCTCAAGGGGGAGATATTGTAATACCCCATACTTCTACCTAGCTTGAAATCATCCTAAGAATGTTAGAAATTTACTTTGAAAGATGAATCCATTTTTTTGTACGCATGGAATTTTTAAGATTTATACTTTTTGTTGTTTTGGAAATTAAATTAGCTTTCCAACATTAACAATTTTATCCAAATCTAGTATCAGAGTAAAATGTTATAGATGTTTTACCGAGAGCTGTTAGAACCACCCAAGTATGACAGGAAGGTTGACGGACAATCGATCTAGCGATGGACCATCGCCTAGACCATCGTAGCTAAGGCAGTAAGTCAATCTTCTAGCTAAGGTACAATGGATAGGTTGACAGACCATCTAACTTATGATATACTATCTAACTTACGATGGACCATTGCCCAAGATGTCGCTACAAAGGCAGTGAGTTCCTATTCTGGTCCATGTGCGATGGTTAGAATAATGGACCATCGAGCCAGCGATGGACCATCACACGAGCTGTCGTAGATCCCATTCAGCAATTTAAAGACATTTTTAAAAGGGTATTTGGGACTTTTTCCACCCGTTTTAACCCCTAATTATTCCAAACCATAGCTCATAACATCATTATTCATCTATAACAACAAATTAGGGTTTCTCTCAAAGACCAATCCCCAAGAACTAGAAACCCTCAGTGTTTAATACCAATCCTCCACCAATATTTAAGAAATCATCTACCCAGGTATGTCATGTGTCCCTTTAACCCATGAAGCTCAAGAATCTCTTTTCAAAATACAAAATTTGTATATTTATAAATGTCCCCAATTTAAATTGAATTGAAATTCATGTCCATGTTGTTGTGGGGTTTTGATTCACGTTTTAAATTACATATTCCAATGGCTTACCCCAGCATTTGCTAATTTGCATAATAATTATGATAAACCCATTCAATTTACAAGTTGATTGATGTATCCATGATTAATAGATGTTTTGATGATTGTATAATCAAAGAATTCTCCCCATGTGTTTGATTAAATGCCTATATCAAGGAAAAGTGCCATACTAGTATAGTAATCTGAAATCCCCATTTATGTATAAGGTTATGCATGTCAAGTGTTTGATGAAATGTCTTAGTAAATGAATTATGGATACATGTGTGGCCTTTGTGGTGCTTTAGAACTTGTACTTCATGAAATCTCCAACTTATTGTATTATGGATTATGATGTTGGTCATGTATTCAAGAAAGTCATGCTTTGTCAGTTTCTTCCCATCGAGTCCTAGGTGTACTTGTACCCAAAAAAATATAGCGTATGCCTAGAGCCTGTCTCATGTCTTCATGATATCCTCAGTAAAGCTATGATCCATAGAACTCAGTAAATCATGTGACTCAAGAAAGTTCAGTAATTCAGTAACCTCAGTAGTATTCTGTAAGTAACGAAACTCAGTGAATTCAATCTAGTTTAGTTCAGTTAATCATGTCAGTGTCTATCTAGATAGGTGTAGGAATTAGCATCGAGTGAACCCAAGGATAGGAAATCACTTTTTATCTGAGGGTGTGATTCGTAGAAGCAATCCTTGCATTCCTGAACTACGCAGCCAGCGCAGGTTGAGAAATCATAGCCTGTAATATAAGGGTAGATCAGGTACCTTAACTTGTTATATGAGGGTTCCCACTGTTCTCTCTAGATTTACCCATTATATGAGGGTTACTCATAGATTGTCCTTATCAGTTATGCAGTATTGACACCTTTCCAATTGGGGTAATAGATTAGACCCCAACTCAACTATTTTGCATTATTTGGGGAATATCAGTTAGATGACTACTTCCCATAGTTTTAGTTAAAGATTAGTCCTGTTACATACAGTCATTCAGTTTTAGTAATAGAACTGTTAGATACAATTAACTCAGAATAGTACGAAACTCAGATATTTCCATTAGAACCTAGACTTTTAGATACAGTCACTCAGTATTAGTTATTTTAGTTATATAGTTATCAGTATCTCATGTTATTAGTACTTAGATTTAGTAATCTTGTTATCATGAATTCAGTTATAGTTATTATGTATTCATGTATATATTCTCATATTCATGTTATTTAGTCAGTTAGTATAGTTCATGCATTTGAACCCTTTGCATCCAGACTACCTCATATTCATACCAATATATTCAATTGCACTGACACATTTGATGTATGGTATTTTATACCATAGGTTCAGAAGCATGAGCTCTAGATCATCAGTAGCATTCCAGTCTCAACTGTCATAGTTAGCAGTGAGTCCTCATCCTTCAAGGACATGACCATTACTTTATTATCTCATTAATTAATTTATTTATTTTAGTAGTTGGATTTAGTTGGGTATATGTCCCATCAACTTCTTATTCAGATAGTTTAGTCAGTTAGAGGCTTTCCAAACTATCATGTTCAGAAAATTATTTTAGTTGTGTTGGATATTTTATACCCCACACAGATGTTATATTTTAATCAGATATTATGTCTTAATTTTGAACCTTATGGCCTTAAAACCTTTATTTCCATGTTTATACAGTATATTATGTAGTATTAAGGTACAAATATCAGTAATTGGTTAGTTTGTGGTCCTTTGGGGTCACAAGCTATGTGTGTCATTCTAGGTACTAGATTCGGGGTGTTACACTACCCCATCTAGTGTCAGTTAAGGGAGTGAGAATCTTTCTTGAGCATGCGAGATTTAATAGGCACTTTATCAAAGACTTTTCAAAGACCACAAGTCAAATGTACAAGTTGTTGGAAAAAAAGACTAATTTTGATTTTGGGACTGAATGTCAGCAAGCATTTGAGGTTCTAAAAAAACTTAATAAAAACACTAGTCATGATTTATCATAAATACGCATTAATATTTGATGCTAGTGAGGTAGCTATAGGGACGGTGTTGGGGTAGGAAAAAGACAAGGTATTTCTATAACACACTGGGTTTGGGACCCTTAGAAAATTTCCTGTATATCTGGTGTCTGGTCAAGGTATGACTATAGGTATAGGTCATATACTGGGGTATGACTGGTAAGGTTTGTCATACACTAACCAGTGATGGTTGGTTTGATTGGTTTTGGGGATAGGTACGAGTCTTATGGTCAAATACGGGTCAAATGGTTTGGCTTTTTTTTTACTTAATCTGAGATTAGTAAAGTAACTGGGATCTGAGTATAAGTGGCTCACCATAGGTCGTAAGATAGGGTATGAGTCGTATTATCGCACTCGTATGTTGGACTATGACAACTCCTTTTGGTTTTATAATGGGTACGGGTTGAGGGTATTTGTCGTATCCTTAGATATGATTTGGATTTCATGGTCATATCTTGACCAGTGCAGGGGTTTGAGTAAAATTTAGCATATGAGTGGTCGGTACCACTCGTATTTGAGGGTACGACTAGTATGGTTAAGTTGTACCAACCTACAGGGGTTTTATGTAGTAAAGTTAAGGGTAATCGGGATATTTCCTCTCTTAACCCATTAGGACCCCATGACTTATATCATACTTGGGAGGTTATTTTCCCTATTATTCTAATCTAAAACACTTAGAAACACTCTTTAACTCTCTCTAAGGCTATTGGGTAAGGGAAGGCTAGGGTTTCATCCAGAGGAGCAATTTGGGGCTAGATTGGGTAATTTCTCTCCATCATCTTCATCATCTAAGGCATGATACTTCTCCTTCATAGTTAGTTTCAAAAAAAAGCATGTTTTATACAATGTTCTCATGGCATTATTATTGTATGATTTTGGGGTTTCAAACATATGTTGGGGTTTTGGTATTAAATGTTTGTTTATAGTTTACCCATATTTTAATTATTTTTTAACATACTTTAATGGTGGTTTGGACAATCGGTTGCATGGGAATAGTTAACTGGTAATTGGATTTGGTTTTATAAATACTATGTCCCTAACATATTTGATAAAATGCCTATGATAATGTTTTTACTATATTATTAGACTTTTAATGGAACTATTACTTGTTATGGTTTGGTAATTGAACCCTAAATAGTATGAATGGTTAAAATGGCTTGGAATGGTTAAATCGTAAGGTTTGGCAGTCATGGTTATGGTGAATCAAACTTACTCATGGGGTACATGGGATTCCCCTAGCAAACATTATAATGGAACACATGCGGGGTACACGGGATTCCCCCCAATTAAATTGATAATGTAATCTATGGGTTCATAGGAATCCTTTTACATGAAGAGGTTGGCTATGGACATTGCTTGCAAGGTATAGTCGGTATGGTGATTCTACTTTTTATAGACTTGGTTAATAATAATGGGAAAATGGTTTGGTTGGTTGGAAATGGTTTTAATTAGGAAATACTGGTGGGGTGTGATAGGTAACCGTGAAGGCATGAGTCCAAAAGTCAACACTAAAACTTATGTATGCCGACATGAGAGGTTAGTCATAGCAACCATATATGATACTATGTGTCATAGAGAGCGAAGAGTACTTAGGAATCCCCTATTCTTATGGTATCTCTAATTCGTGCAGCTACACATATTCTGGCCCATTTTGGGGGTTACACTTGACCCATATAACCCATTGGTGGTTCAAGGATGTTTAAGCTACACATACCCAGGTTAATAGTTTCAAAAACATATTAAAGCCAATTCTTTTTCGAGCTGGTTATATATATATATGTATGTATTGTTTATTTGAATACAATTAGTTTACTTGGTTTTTCTGAATGGCCTTATTTTATCCTTAACCTAAGTACTTGCTAGCGTTAACTCGCTAACCCATCCTCGAGCAGCTATATCCCTATGCAATGCAAGAACTTAATATTCTACTCCTCTACTTAGTGCTTAAATTTGGGATCAGCTACTGGATTGAATGGGTGAGCTTCCATATTTTGGAAGTCCATTTTATGTTCATGGATGTTTTCATATATTTTGGTTTATTTATGTATATTAGTTTTGGATATGGTTGGGGACCTGTCCTAACCAGATATTAGTTTTCTTATGTTTAGAGACTTTTGTGGAACTAGTATGTGTTTCTATGGGTGGGATTGGCAGTGGTGTCAGCCTTAGTTTTGGAATTGGCGTTGGGGATGATATCGTTGGACTAAATTTCTCATTATTCCATCCTTTTTATATTATGTTATGGAACTTGGTTTGTTTATTATTATTATTATTTTTATTTATCATTTATTTTGGCAATTGGTTATTGGTTTGGGTTTGGACGGTTGGAATTGTTTGGGTCAGTCATGGTTATCAACCTATCCAAGATTCTGGGTTTGTGAAGCTATGCTATCTTGTTATTTGTTCAAAATTTATCCATCTTAGGATATATACGAGATTATTCGGTTGGGTATTGGATATGGTCTTCATTCCTTGTTGGACTTGAGATACCTATTATGATAAAGCCCTGAGTCGGGTTATGTGAAGTTGCTATTCGATTCTTAGGTTCATGGTCAATTTAGAGTCCTCAAAGTCATGTTGTGTAGAGTCTCTTTTATGGGTGTATAGCATGCCATATTCATAAGGAGTGGCTACAAGTTATTTAGGAATGTTTCACTTTTTTGGTATTCTATTTTCAAGTTACAAGGTCTAAGGTTCTTTCTAATCCTAGTTTGTTCGCTTTTAAGATCATGCCTTGATGATCTAAGACATAAGGTAATTCTTCATACCAAACTGGGGATAATGTTTAAGAGACACGTACAACTTAGGGGATCAATACAAGGTCTAGGAGTCCAGTCCCTAATATTTCTAGATTTCCACCGATTGCTACTATTCCTCCTTAGGGAGAGGTGAATAATGTAGAATTTTGCCAATTGATTTATGTTATTTCACTTTTGGTTGTTGCTCCGGATGAAAGGGATGCATCTGGTCTTCCATTTGCTGAGATCTCAAGGGTTGGCCGGTTTATGAAGATGAATTCTTCTACTTTTACTAGTTTAAAGGTGGAGGAGTATCCTCATGGTTTCCAGGATGAAATGGAGAAAATCTTTAGGGTGATGCAGGCCATGAATATAGAAAAGGTGAATTTTACTGCTTACCAGCTTAAGGATATGGCATAGCAATGGTACAAGGAGTGGGATAGGGTAAGAAGTGATGTTGAGGAGTTGACTTTTTGGTAAACTATCTCTAATATTTTTCTGAAGTGCTTCTTTTCTTAGGAGTTGAGGGAAACAACGAAGAGTAATTTCTTAATCTGAAGTAGGGGAAGATGTTGGTCAAGGAATTTGCCTTGAAGTTTCATCTTTTACCAACGTATGCTCCAGATATGTTATTTGATATAAGGATCAAGATATGGAATTTTTCCTCAGGGTTTTCTCATAAGTTGATCCTTGAAAGAAAAATTACATTGTAGATCAAGGAGATATATATTTCTTGGTTAATTGTTCATATACAGTAGGTGGGGGAAGAAAAAGGAAAGTAGGTTATGTTTGGGGAAAACCGAGGTAAGAAGTTCAGGTTATCTGAACAAGGTAGTGCTCAACAACAAGGTTGTCGGGATGGCGGTAAGTGGCTGCAAAACAAGTGGGGGAGTTCTTGTTCCTTTTTAACAACTATTTCTCCTTACTCAAAATAGTTGGGTGATAAGTGTTAGAAAGGTGGCGATAGTTTTCGGGCATAGGGTGCCTAATCTCAAGCAAGTAGGGCTCAGCCGGCCTAATCAAGTCCTCCTTGTTAGTTTTATGGTAGGATGCTTAGGGTTTTCTATGATGAAGGAAGGGATATATGTTTAGAATAGGGTCCGCTAGGCCATATGCTTAGAAATGATTTGGTTGATATGTGTGCTTCAGGAGCAAATAAGGCTCTGGTTGCTTCATCTTCTGCTTCTGCACTAAAGGGTGCTGCTTCCATATCTATTTCTATTTTTGGTACTAGCATAGGTTGAAATAGATTATATGATCTTCCTACTAGGCAAGAATCTACGAAATCACCTTATGTAATGACTGGTATTTTACGACTCTTTTTTCGTGATGCATATTGTTTGCTTGATCCAACGTCCACTCTTTCTTATGTGACCTTATTTGTGGCTGTGTATTTTGGTTTTTATCTTGAGGTTATTTCAGATCTTTTTTTATTTCTACCCTAATAAGTGTACTTATGATTCCTAAAAAGGTCTATAAGAGGTGTGCGGTATCTTTTGGTAATAGGCAGACCTTGGTGGATTTTGATGTTATTCTGAGGATGGATTAGTTAGACTCTTGACATGCAACCTTTGATTATTGGACCCATAAGCTTGTATTTAGGTTCCTTGTTGAACCAGTTACTGAGTGGAAGGGTGGTTCCCTAGCTCCTAGGAGGAGATTTAATTCTTATCTTAGAGCTCAAAGGTTAATCTCTGTCATTTGGTTTGGGTTAATGATTGTAACATGTAAGCTCCTTCTTTTCATTTGGTTCAGGTGGTGAATGAGTTTCCCGAACTCTTTCTATATGAACTTCCAAGTGTTTCTCTAGATAGGGAGATTGAGTTTTGTATCAATTTTGTTCTAGAAACTCGTCCAATATTTATTCCTCCTTATAGAATTGCTCCAGCTAAGTTGAGGGAACTTAAGGAGTAACTTAAGGATCTTTTGGGTAAGGGTTTCATCCATCCTAATATATCCCCATGGGGTGTACTAGTTTTATTCATGCGTAAAAAGGATTGTTTCCTTCGGATAAGCATTGACTATAGGCAGTTGAATAAGGTAATGGTCAAGAACAGTTATCCTCTTCTGAGAATAGATGACTTGTTTGATCAGTTGCAAGGTGCCAATTTCTTTTCTAAGATAGATTTTCAGTCCGAGTATCATCATCTTAAGATTATGGAGGAGGATATCCTTAAGATGGCTATACATATTCGGTCTGGGCACTATGAGTTCCTGGTTATGTCATTCGGTTTGACTAATGCCTCAAAGATATTTATAGATTTGATAAATAGGGTTTTTATGCTACTTTAGGATAATTTTTTTATTGTGTTCATTAATGACATCATTGTGTATTCTAAGAGTGAGGTGGATCATGCTAACCTCCTCTGTATTATGTTACGTACCTTAAAGAAGCAGTAATTGTATCCTATGTTCACCAAGTGTGAGTTTTGGTTTAAGGCTGTGACTTTTCTTAATGGTGTGATAGTTCAGGAAGTGGTTCAGGTGTCTCTTGGTGCAGAGATCAAGGAGAAGCAAATACTAGATCCTATATTGATCAAAATCAAAAAAGATATTGATAGAAAAAGGGTGATGGTCTTTGAGATCAGTGGTGATGGTATATTGAGGTACTAAGGGTGGTTATATGTTCTTGACATTGATGGTTTACGACAAAGGGTTTTGGATGAGATACATGAATCACACTATATTGTTCATCTTGGTTCGACAAAAATTTATCATGATCTTAAATATATATATTGGTGGAATGGTATAAAAAGAGATGTGGCTAATTTTGTGTCCAAATGCTTGGTGTGATAACAAGTAAAAGTTGAGCACATGAGGCCTGGTTAGTTGTATCAGGGAATGGAATTTCCATAATGGAAATGGGAGGTAATAAATATGGATTTTGTTACCAATCTTCCTCGGTCTTAGAATTAATTTATTTGATTTGGGTCATTGTGGATAAGATGACAAAGTCCGCTCACTTTTTGCCAGTGTGGACTAACTTTATGGCTAAGGACTATGCGAGGTTGTAGCTCCAGGAGATTGTAAAGCTACATGGAGTATCTATTTCAATTCTTTCTAATTGTGGTACCCAATTTTCATCTCACTTTTGGTGGTCTTTCCAGAATAAGTTGTGTACTAAGGTTAGTCTGAGTACTGCTTTTCATCCGCAGATGGATGGATAAGTAAATAGCACTACTCATATATTAAAGGATATGCTTTAATCATGTGTGATTGATTATGTTGGTAATTGGGTTAGCATCTACCTTTGGTAGAGTTTGATTAGAATACTATTTACCATTCTAGTATTAGAATAGACCCTTTTAAGGTATTATATGGTAGGAGGTGTAGATCCCTTATTAGGTGGTTTGAGCATTGTGCGGTGGATATGTTCTATCCGAATTTAGTTTATCAGACTATGAAAAATGTAAAGTTTATTTTGGATAGGCCTAAGACTGCCCAAAGTCTCTGAAAGCCCTGTACTGATAAAGGCATAGAGACATAGAGTTTGAGGTTGAAGATAAGGTATTCCTAAAGGTATCTCTTATGAAGAGAGTGATGCAATTTTGTAAATTAAGGAAGCTTAGTCCCCGATATATTGGCCCATATGCAGTTTTGCGGAGGGTTGGTAATCTGGCATATGAATTGCAGTTGCCTTCTAGTTTAACCTTCATTCATCTGGTATTTCATATCTCGATGTTGAGAAAGTGTCTTGGTGATCCTTTTTTGGTGGTTCCCTTGAAAGGGTTGGATATCTCAGATTCTTTATCTTATGAATATATCCTAGTTGAGATGTTAGATCGGTAGGTTTGTCGCTTACAAACAAAGAATGTGGCCTCTATTATTGTTTTGTGGAGGAACCACAAGGTGGAAGAAGCTACGTGGGAAGCAAAAACGGACATGAAGTCTAAATATTTGCATTTGTTTTCTGCCTCAAATATTCGTGTGGAAGGTATATGTTCTTGATCACATATTTATTTTTAAACATATTTAAGGGTTAGAATAGATCCTTGAATCTTTATTTTCTAACTTGGTTAAAGGTTGGATTGATATTTCATAATGTAAGTTAATTGTGTTTCTGATTTACCTACCTTTTCTATCATTCAAGGATAAATGATCCTAGTAGGGCAGACAAAAACACCCTGAGATTAAGACCCTTAGAAAATTTCTTGTATTTTTGGTTTTTGGTTAAAGTATGACTAAGGGGTATAGGTCATATGCTGGGGTACAATTGGTAAGGTTGGTCGTACACTAACTAGTGATGGTTTGTAGGTTGGATTGGTTTCTAAATTGCGTATGACTTAGGTTGGTATAAGTCGTATGGTCAGATACGGGTTGTATGGTTTGGGTTTTTCTTCAATTAA
Source organism: Capsicum baccatum var. pendulum (assembly GCA_030864225.1). Lineage (NCBI taxonomy): Eukaryota > Viridiplantae > Streptophyta > Magnoliopsida > Solanales > Solanaceae > Capsicum > Capsicum baccatum. The sequence continues at coordinate 198,006,976 of CM061552.1, read as the reverse complement.
TCTGAGACTTAGTAAAGAAATTTAGATCTAAGTTCTAGTGGCTCACCATGGGTTGTGAGATAGGGTACAAGTCATATTCTCCCACTCGTATGTTGGATAGTGTCAACTTCTCTTAGTTCTGTTAAGGGTATGGGTTCAGGTTATTAGTCGTATCCTTAGATACGGTTTGGCTTGCATGGTCGTATATTGACCAATGTGGGGGTCTAAGTGAGGTCTAGGATACGAGTGAAGGGTATCACTCGTATTGAAGGGTATGACTAGTATAGTGTAGTCGTACCCACCTGCGGGGATTTTTGTAATTAAGTTGCGGATAATTTGGACTTTTCCCTCTTAACCTATTATAACCCCACAACTTATATCATGCTTGGAAGGTTATTTTCTCTATTATTCTAATCTAAAACACTTAGAAATACTCTCTAATTCTCTCTAAGGCTCTTGGGTAAGGTAATGATAGGGTTTCATCTACAGGAGCAATTTGGGGCTTTATTGGGTGATTTCCCTCTATCAACTTCATCATCTAAGGCAAGATACTTCTCCCTCCTTTATAGTTCCAACTAAAGGCATGTTTTATACAATGTTTTGATGGCATGATTATTATATGCTTTTGTGGTTTTCAAACATATGCTAAGGTTTTGTTATTAAATGTTTGGTTATGGTTTTCCCATTTTTTAATTAAGTTTTTACATGCTTTAATGGTTGTTTGGACAATCGTTTGCATGGGAATAGTTAATTGGTAATTGTATTTGGTTTTGGAAATACTATGTCCCCAAAATATTTGATAAAATCCCTATGATAATGCTTTTACTATATTATTGGACTTTTAATAGAACTATTGCTTGGTATGGTTTGGTAATGGAACCTTAAATGGTTTAAATTGGTTTGAATGGTTAAATGGAAAGGTTTGATGGTCATAGTTATGGTGAACCAAACTTACTCGTGGGGTACATGGGATTCGCCTAAGCAAACATAAAAATGGAACACTAATGGAGTACACGGGATTCCCCCAATTTGATAATGTAATCTATGGATACATGGGAATCCCTTTACTTTAATAGGTTGGATAAGGACATTGCTTTCAAGCTATAGTCAGTATGACGATACCACTTCTTGTAGCCTTGATTAATAATAATGGAAAAATGGTTTGGTTGGTTGGAAATGGTTTTAATTGGAAAATAATAGTAGGGTGTCACAACTAATCGTGATGGTGCAAGTCCAATGGATGGACACTAGAAACTCATATTTGCCGACATGAGGGGTTTGTCATAGCAACCATATATGTACTATGAGGTACATGGGAATCCTCTAAGGACACTGTACATAAGTTTCATGGAGAATGAAGGGTACATGGGAATCCCCTACTCTTATGGTATATCTAGTTCATTCAGCTACACGTATCGGGGACCGTTTAGAGGGTTATATTGGACCCATATAGTTTTAAAGGCATGCTAAACCCAGTTCCCTTTCGTGGCATGGTTATATATATATATGTATGGTTTGTATGCATATGGTTGATTTGCTCTATTTTACTAGATGTTATTATTTTATCCTTATCCTGAGAACTTGCTAGCGTTCACCCACTAACCTATCCTCGGGCGGTTGTTTCCCCATGCAATGTAGGACTTTGCCATTCTACTTCTCCTACTTAGTACTCAATTTTAGGATCAGCTACTGGATTGAAGTGGTGAGCTTTCATATTTGGGAAGGCTTCATTTCATGTTAATAGATGTTTTTACATATTTCTATTTATTTATGGATATTGGTTTTGGCTATGGTTGGGGGCATGTCCCAACCAGACATTGGTTTTCGTTTGGTTAGAGGCTTTTATGGAATTACTATGGGTTGGTACATGTTGGATTAGTAGTGGTGTCAGCCTAAGTATTAACATTGGCATTAGGCCTTATATTATTGGACAAAACTTCTCACTGTTCCATCCTTTTATATTATGTTATAGAACTTGGTTTGGTTATTGTTATGGTTTTGGTTTATGGTTGTGTTTGGCAATTGGTTATTGGTATCGGTTTAAGTGGTTGGACTTGTTTGAGTCATTCACGGTCATGAACCTAACCCAGAGTCTGGGCTTGTGGAACTATGCTATCTTTTTATATATTCAAAATTCATCCAACTCAAGATATAAGCGGGATGGTTGGGTTAGGTATCGAGGGTGGTCTCCAATCTTGGTTGGAATTTAGATGCCCATTACAACAAGGCCCCAAGTCGGGCCGTGTCAATTTCACTCTATTTACTATACAAGTAATGTCTTACATGCAGCCCAGGTGAATTATACAGTAATAGAGAACGCGATGTTTGCGCTCATTTTTGCATTTTATAAATTTAAATCTTATTTGCTAAGTACCAAGGTAATTGATCATACGGACCATGTGCACATCCAGTATTTTTTTAACAAAAAAGATGCAAAGCCACAGTTTATTAGGTGGATACTCTTGCTTCAAGAATTTCATATAGAAGTACGTGATAGAAATGGAGATGAAAATCAAGTTATAGATCATCTGTCAAAGCTTGAGAGTGATGATCACATTGTTGATGATATACTTTGCATTCTAGAAGAGTTTTCAGTTGAGAAATTGTTGTCACTAAATTTGTGTGAGATTCCTTGGTATGCAGATAATATGAATTTGTGAGTAAATGGTGTTGACCCTCCCAAAGCTACCAGCCAAAAAAGGAAGAAGTTGTTACATGATTCTCGTGCATATGTGTTGGATGAGCCCTATCTCTTTAAGCAAGGTGTTGATGGGATTGTTCATAGATGTGTTTCCGAAGTTGAATCTAAATATGTGTTGAATCATGGGGGTGAGAGAATAACTTAAAAGGTGTTACAGTCAAGCTTCTTTCAACCAACATTGTTCAAAGATGTTATTTCCTTTCTGAGGAGGTGTGACCAATGTCATAGGTTAGGCATAATATCACAACATCATGAGATGCCCTTAAACAATATTCTAGAGGTTAAGTTATTGGGTGTGCGGGGTATAGATTTTATGGGGCCATTTCCCCCATCTTGTGGAAATTTGTACATCCTGTTGGTTTATGATTAGGTGTCTAAATGGGTTAAAGCTGCTGCCTTCCCAACAAATGACGCGAGAGTAGTTATGAAGTTTGTCAAGAATAATATTTTTTCTCGCTTTGCACACCTAGAGCAATTATCAGTGATGTAGTTATGCACTTCATAAATATTTGGTTTAAAAATTTGTTGGCTAAGTATGGTTTGGGCATAAAGTGTCCATAGTGTATCACCTGCATACTAGTGGCTAAGTGGAGGTGTCTAATCGGGATATTAAGCAGATTCTACAAAAGACAGTAAATGGACAGTAGAAGGATTAGTCATAGAAGTTGGATGATGAATTATGGGCGTATAATATAGCCTATAAGACACCCATTAGGACCTCTCCTTATCACTTGGTTTATGGTAAGGCTTGTAACTTTCCTGTGTGCTTGAGCATCAATTTTATTGGGCTTTAAAGAAGTTGAATCTTGATATGAAGGCTATTAGAGAGATGAGATTGTTCTAATTGAATGAGCTTAATGAGTTTCACTAACATTCCTATAAGAAAGCAAGATTATATAAAGAAATAAAAAAAAATATGGAATGATAAGCATATCGTGACACAAACTATTGAGTAGGGATGATTTGTGCTATTATTCAATGCTAAGTTGAAGTTGTTTCCAGGTAAGCTGAGGTCTAAGTGGTCTAGGCTATTTGAAATTGTGAGAATGACTCCTTATGGAGCTATTGAAATTTGGACCAAGGATAAGAGTGAAAAATTCTTTGTAAATGGATAGAGGGTGAAGTATTATAAGGCAGATCATGAGGATCAGCATAATGCATCCATCACCTTTGCAGACGAATGGAGTTCAGTTTGGTCATGCCACGACTTTAAGTAAGGAGATTCATGGGAGAAAACCCATGAATGTTATGTAATAGTGTAGTTTATTTCTTATTTGTTAAAAGAAAAAGAAAAAATATTTATAAAAAATATCAAAAATACAAAAACATGTGTCGTGCCACAATACAAACTAAGGGGTTGAGTGGGAGGTAACCACTTTTTCTTATATTATTTTGTTGGTTTGTAGAGTGAGCAGGAATGGGAAACTTAGTAGCATTAGGGAGAACGAGAAGTAAGTTGGACATTGTTGAAGGAAAGCTTTTGGGTAAGTAAAATAAGCACTACAAAGAGGTACAGGGTGAAAAAGAAAAGGGGGAATGAAATATTCCACCAAAATATTAAAATCCTTTGTGAAAATTATGAATTCCCCCTCACGATAAGCCTACATTGTGAGGCTCACTATGGTGAACTAACGACCCAACGCGAGTCCCACTCTTTCGGATAAAGGTGTGTGGAGCGAGGCCCAGTCCGATGAACTAAGCCCCCATGGCGCGAGGGCTACACTTAAATAGTGTAAAACCCAAAACCTGGTCCCCTCACTCCTCCTTCCTTTTAAATACTCCATTATTTTCCAACTTTCCCTCACCCATAGGAACCCTAGCCCCACCCCTCTAATTCTCTAAGATAAACTTTTTTTTTCAATTTTGTGTTATTTTCAATCAAACAATAAGAAGATTTTCACTTATCTTCTTCAAGACAACTATGGTATGCTCTCATATTTTTATTCCTTTGATTTATTTGAGAGCAAGAAGTGAATTGATTTTAGGCATAATTGAAGTATATAATTTCTTTGCTTGCTACTTAGTGAGATATTTTGAGTCCATAAAGGAAGAATGTGATATAAAAATTTTATAATGCTACTAGTGCATTGATTGTTCCATTGTTATGGATATAGATTGATGCCATGAGTTGTTAGTGGAATATATTACTTGTAGGTAACTTGCATGATTGAAAAATGTGTAGTGAAGGTGTGGGGTAAGTAATGGAACTTAATTTATCATGTGTGGCGTACGTTGTTGACAAGGAAAGTCTAAGTACCTTGGAATTGAAAGTTACACTACCATGAGTGCAACTAAGTGCGAGGTGGCTTGAAAATCTCCACACATTTTGTGATTGGTAAAAAATTATGATATGCGTTCCATTTCCCTTAAGTTTATGCATGATATTATACATTCACTTGTGAAAAAGTGTTAAATTGGGAATATATGAGTACATGTGATGTGGTTCTGTTGAAACAGTGAAATATGTACACCTAAAGGTGTTTTGATGAAGTGGTTTTTATTATAAATTGAATAAAAATGAATGACGGTTTGAAGTAATGATTGCTTGATATCTGAGAAGTTCTGCTTATATGAAATGTATATAGAATGTGGGAAGTCTGAGAACCCTAATTCTCATACTTATGCACCTGTTCTAGAAACCAAGTATGGGGTGTCTTCAACACTTTCTCACACTTAGTATTTGCTAGTTCAAAATAGGTGCATTATTTGATGTGTTTGCTGAATATTGTGATTAATAAGTGATATGTCTAGTCATCAGCAGAAGGTTAACACCATAGTTGGACCTTCTAAGCCGGCACACAAAAGGAATAAGCAAATTGGCCGTATGCCCCTACCTCCCACCATCCCATACGAACAATCTATGAGGTACAACACTAGATGGGTTGTAGTGGCCGAAAATATATGGTATGAAAAGCACAATGAGTCTAAGTATTCTGCAGATCAATTCATTGATCGAGCCATCTTGTTGAGAGAGTTCCCCGCATGGTGCACCGTATAAAGGAGCTACATATGAACTTCTTATTTGAGGGGACTCAAACGTCATGAATACAGCTAGATGGTAACTTTCATTTGCTCATTATTAGAGTGTCCTTCTAGGTACACCTGAGGTAGATGCTGACCCTTTAAAGAAGATGAACATCAAACTGCCTTATTAAGACATCCACCATATACTATGCGGTAACCACTCTACAGCCAGGTGGATACATCATAAAGACAACAATATTCACCTTACATTTCCCTTCAGTTAGATGAACAGGGAGGCTCGCATGAGGGAAAAGGTTATCTACACTTGTCTAATTCATGGGACACACATAAATAAGGTGACATGCAATAGAGTATGCCTTATCTATGCCTTAATGTGTGATGATATTAATGTGAAAGTAGGTTTTGTCATCTTTTTGTCTACAAAGAAAGAAAGGCTCCATGCGATGCGTAGGTATAGTTTTGGTGGTTTAATGACGCAGTTTCTGAGAGATCTTAGTATAGAGGAGGAGGACATCAATAATAGGACGCCAATAGACACTCGCTCGATAGATTTATCTTGTACTAAGGTGGTCACTAGGACTTATGGTCCAACATTAAATATGCCCTAGTGTTAGGCTCGAAATAACGAGATCATATCCTGAATGTATGGGCTGTAGCTGCTGCAGTTGAGAATAATAGAAGATTCAAGATATTGATCTTGACTATCCTCTTGGCTTTCATGCTAGGACGATGTTTGGGTTTGGGCCATACATTATAGAGCCTGTAGACGATGATGTGCCCACTAATAAAGAGCACTGGCTATGTGATTCAGAATTGGAGTCATATGAGGAGGATGACGTTGATGACCCAAACTTAGAAGATGAGGCCTATGGTCCATGGTCTGATGATGACATGGACGAGATGTGACCAGGGAGTTTCTTCTAACCTCATACATGGTTTAGTTTGCAAGAACTAGGATAGTGCTTTATTTTAAGTGTGGAGTGGTGGTATCTCATTCCTTGTATTCTAATTGTTTTATTTTGTTGGATATTTTTATTTTGTTGGATATTTTAGATTTGGTGTTTTGGATTCATTCATTCTAACTATTCAAAAATATATGGTCTGTAATAGTTACTATTGATGAGATTTGCCTAATAACAGTTTGTTTATTAGTTATTTTACTTAATAGCTACTTTTGTTTAAAATAGGAGTAAATCTTTTGTTTTTTACCTCAAGGTAATTCTTTATAAGTCGTCATATTTAGGTTCCCTCCCCTATGATTGATGGATGATAACCATCTTAAGCAGAGTTAGTCATAGGAAATTGAGAATTGATAAGAACCAAATCACAACTTTAAGGATAAATTCTTTGTGTTGGGATATGTGGAGAATTGACCTGGAACATACTTGTCTTGAAATAAAAGCATGTCATAAATTAAAAAGCAACCTAGTTTGAGACACTCAATCTCAATAGGTGTAATTTTTTATTTGTTGACTAAAATTTGAATTTGACAAATGCGACATCGGAAACCACTAGGGATCCGACTTGAAAATAGCATGCACCAAGAGTGAGGGAGGTGTTTTTTTATTCTACATACATAGTGATATCTAGACCTTTCACGGTGTGTTTACGATGCAAAATAAATGATGTTGGGTTTAGGAAATGATGTAGGCATTTTTGTTGGTAGCCATATATTTAGATCTTGTTTACCTAGCCTTTTGCATATCCCTAGAGAGCCCTAATGAGCCTTTATCTTAATTTCTTTTGTAGCCTCATAAGTAGCCTATTCTCATTTTGTTCTTTAACTGTAATTTTATCCAAAAAAAATCCTAAGCGCTTTAGTTAAGATTATTAGAGTTAAGGAGTAGAAATATGAATATGGATTATGGTGAAATTGAAGCCCTTAAGAGATTGTTATTGAGATAGGAAGTTGATATCTATGGTGGATGAGAGTATGAACTCAAGAGAAGAAAAAGAATAAAAAATGTTGAAAGAAAAAAAGAGGTGAATAGATGACAGTCCCACCATAGTGTGTAATAAGTTTTAAAAAATAGGGATAAATTATGAGAAAAAGGGAAGGTTGTGAGGAAAGAAATTGGTTGTTAATCTGATAATTTAAATGTTTATGTGATGTACTAAAGAGCTTAGGGAGATTATCCACTATTTCCCTAATAGGTCCCACCTATCCCTTAGCCTACGTTACAGCCGTCAAAGACCTAGTTGATCCTTTATCTCAATATTCAACTATTAGTGGAGTAGTACACTAAGTGCAAGCTTATGGTTAATTGTCTATCATGTATGAATCCCTTGTTGAGAGTGAGCAATTTATTTTAGATATTCCTATTCTGTTGTATATTGTAAGATTGTGAATGAATGTGGTAAACTTTCTTGTTGTGAGGGTTCATGTGGATGATAGACATGTGACTTATAATGTTCTTGATCGAGTAACTTGATTGAGTTTGCCATGAAATTAGAAGTTCACCTTTGAGGTAAGGATATTTTTTAAAAGAATAATCCCATATTTATTGAAGTGAATTGCCATGTTTTGAGGAAAAAGTCATTGTTCGATTTCTGAGTGCCCAACAAAAGTATTTTTCCTAGGTTGTGATGTTGAGTTTAATTGAAAATAGTGTTGCTTGAAATTGTTCGGGGATGAACAAGGTTCTATGTGTGGGTGGTGATCTTGGTTCGTATTTATATGTCCAAGCACTAGTATTCACCTATAATAGGACTTGTTCTATGAGCTAAAATATGTTATTCTTATTGTGTTTGGTGTGTAATTGCATGCTTTAGCTAATGGATTCTTGATGGGATTGGAAGAAATTGGATGCATAATGGGAAGCAAGTTATAAGTGATGCTTTGGGATTGATTGTATGAACTTGAGAAAAAGTGGATTGAGATCTAATAAAAGCTTGCATATGAAGTCAGAAGCAATTGAAAAAGAAATAAGCTGAGAAGGAGTAAATTTTATGAAAAGAGGTGAATTCAAGTGAGGAATCGTGATAGGCCCATGACTCTACCCCTACTCCCAAGGTCTAGCCCTTGCGACGCAAAGATGGCTCCCTACTAGGCAAAAATTATCCTAGTACAATAGGAACACTTAAACATAATTGAGACTACTTTGGAGACGTACAAAGAGGTAAAAACACTTTCAATACTTATCTTAGTGTTCTTTGAACTTCATTACTCCAAGATTAATTTTTGGTATGTTTAATTATTCATATTTTATGTTAAATTCGAACATGAGTGGCTAAACACCCTTGTTCAGGGGTTGAGGCCAAAAATATGATTGCACTTTAATATTTTTATCGTAGTTTATTGTTGAATTATCATATGGATTATTCTTAATATCTTGTGCTTACTATTTTTATGATTGGCCACCATTAAAATAAACCTATGTTCCTATGTTAATCCAAGTGAAGAATCATATGTTAGAACAATGATGTTAAGGAGCAAGGTTCTTATTTTTTTTATAAAATAAGAAATTTTAATTAGCATCAAGAATAGAGATATACCTATAATTATTGTTTGGTTCACTTGTAAGAAGATAGCTTAGTGCATCTAATTGGATTATTGCATCCCTGCTCAACGATGAGGTTGTAATGTCCTATTAGGTAGAAGATTAGAGAATCGAGAGACCATGATCATACACTAAACCTTATGAATAAATAACCCGATAATCAATTAAACTACGATTAGAATAGAGATTTGTAAGATTGTTAAAAGTGTCTCAACCCTGGAATTCTCACTATTATTGTTTACAACCCTACTTACGTTGCTATTGTTGTATTTTGTTATTTCTTTATTAATTATATTTTTACTTAAAACTTCACAATCATCTCGATACTTTAAAATACTTAATATATTCTTGTCAAAAACTAAAGTTAGCTGAATTGCTAGTTACATAGTCCTCGTAGGTATGATATCTGACTATCTTAGTCACTTTATTACTTGTATAATCAAATGCACTTGTGTGTACATTAGACCTTAATAGTGTATATATAGCGGGTAGAAGATGAATAAAAGAAACAAGTCAAAATAGGGGAGAGGCAAAGTAAGAGATCCTAGTTTTCTGAGCAGGGTGGTGGCCAATAGAATAGTGGCAAGTATGGAAGGCGGTTGTCGAAGAAGAAATGCGGGAGTTATTTTTCTTATTCTACAGCTAGTGCTTAGTATCCTAAGCCATCTGGTGATCACCATTTTCAGAGCAGCAGTAGACTTAAGGCACATGGTGACCACACTCAGGCCAGTAGGGCTTAGTTAACTCCATCTTATCCCCTTTATTTTTTTTGTGGATAGGTGCATCATGGATTTTGTGATGAGGCGAGGAATAAGTTTTTCAATTATGGTTAGACTGACCATATTCAGAGGAATTATCCTTCAGGAGCTATGAATGTGGGTATAAATAAGGTTCCTATTGCAATTTTTTCTACTCCCGCACCAAAAGGTGCTACTTCTGACTCTTGCATGGTCAGAATTGTCTGTATTCTCTTGCCACACGTCAGGATTCTGAGGCGTCTCCTGATGTTTTTACTAATATGCTAAAACTTTCTTCTCATGATGTATATTATCTATTTGATCCCGATCTTACTCTCTCTCTTATTTTACCCCTTATATGGATATTAATTTAGGTTTTGATCCTGAGTGTATTCCTAATCGCTTATCTATGTCTACCATGATGGGTGACTCTATTGTGTCTAGGAGAGTCTATAGAGGTTATGTGGTATCAATCTTTGTTAGGGAGACGTTAGTAGATCTGATAGAGTTGGACATAATAGATTTTGATATGATTTTAGGGATGGATTAGTTTTACTCATGCTACCTATCTCTTAATTATTTGACTGGGTCAGTTTCTAATTTCTAAATAAATGGGTGATTGAGTGGGAAGGTAGTTCCTTAGTGACTAAGGGAAGGTTCATTTCATATCTTCGAGCCCGATAGTTTATTTCGAAAGGGTGTCTCTACAATTTAGGGTATGTTAAGAATTCTAGATCTTAAGGTCCTTCGTTGCTACCTGTCCCTACATTTTGTGAGTTTTCTTAGATGTTTTTTGATGATATTCCCGGGGTTCCTCCAAATAGAGAAATCAATTTTCTGATTGATCTTCTACCAAAAAGTTATCCTATATTTATCCCACCCTATAGAATGGCTCTGAGTGAGTAAAAAAACTTTAGGAGCAGTTGAAAGATCTTCTAGATAAGGGTTTTATCCATCCTACTATTTCTCCCTAGGGTGTTATATTCTCTTCATGCATAAGAAGGATGGGTCCTTTCGATTATGTACTAATTATCGTCAATTGAATCAGGTGACTGTGATGAATAAGTATCTATTTTTGATGATTGATAATTTATTTGAATAGCTTAAGGGTGCTAAGTACTTTTATAAGATTGATCATCGGTCGGGTTACCATCAGTTGAAGATTAGGGAGATGGATATCCTTAAGACTGCCTTTCAAACCTGGTATGTTCATTTTGAGTTCTTGATATTATCCTTTGGTTGATTAATAATCCCACGATATTCATGGATATTATGAACTAGATCTACTGTTAGTTCTTGGATTTATTTGTGAATGTGTTTATTGATAATATTTTGGTGTATTTCAAGAGTGAGGCAGATCATACCGATCACCTTTGTATAGTGTTGCAAGCCCTTAATGAATAATGATTGTATGCTAAATTCTCTAAGTACTAAGTCTAGTAAAATGTTTTGACTTTTTTGGTTCATGTTGTTTCTAGTGAAGGGATCATGGTTGATTCACAAAAAGTTGTGGTGGTTAAGAAGTGTCCTAGACCCATGACTCCAATGAAGATTCAGAGTTTCTTGGGGTTAGCCAGTTATTATAGGAGGTTTATGGAAATTTCATCTTCTATTGCTACCCCATTATTGTGATATGTCCTGGGTGATATGTGATATGTGATATGTGATATGTCCTGGGTGAGACTGGTTTGTGTAGTGATGTAGCATGGTAAGGTCTCTACATATGCTTCAAGGCAATTGAAGGTGCATGAGAAGAACTATCCAACGCACTGTTTGGAATTACTGGTTGTGCTCTTTGCTTTAAAGATCTAGCATCACTATTTGTACGGGGTTCATATTGACATCTATTCAGACCATAAGAGTTTGCAGTATGTGTTTATTTAGAAGGAGTTAAATCTCATATAGAGGAGATGTCTTGAGTTTATCAAGGACTATGATATAAGTCTTCACTATCACCCAGGTAAAGAAACATAGTTGCTAATGCTCTTAGCAGGCTATCCATGGGAAGCTTATCTCATATGGATGAGTTAAAGTGAGGATTAGTAAAGTATATTCACTATTTGGGTAATCTTGGAGTTCATCTTTTATACTCTAAGGATGTTGGTGTGATTGTACAAGAGGTGGTGAAGTCATCCCTTAATGCCGAGGAGAATGCGAAATAGGTTTTGGACCTAACTTGATGTAGACCAGGGATGGTGTGGGTCACCAGAAGGTGATGACTTTTGAGACTGGTGATGGCGTCTTGAGGTACCAAGGTAGATTATGTTTTCCTAATATTGATGGGCTACAGGGGAGGATCTTTGATAAGGCTCATGAGTTGAGATATACCATTAATCCCAATTCTACAAAGATGTATCATGACTTAAGAGAAATTTATTGGTGGAATAACATGAAGTGGGATGTGGCCAACATTATGGCCAAGTGCTTGGTTTGTTAGCAAGTGAAGGTGGAGCACTTGAGTCCTGTTGGGTTGACTAAAGAGATTCGATTGCCCGTGTGGAATTGTTAAGTAATTAATATCGACTTCATTACTGGTCTTCTATTGTCTCGCCATTAGTTTATTCCATTTGGGTTATCTTAGATAGGATGACTAAGTGTACTTACTTCATGCAAGTGAAGACTAATTATTTGGCAGAGGATTACACTAAACTCTTCATTGAGAAGATCGTGAAGTTGCATGGTACTCCAGTTTCTAGCATATCTGATTGAGGTACTCAGTTGGCATCTACCTTTTCTCATTTCTTTCAGAGAGGTTTGGGGAATAAGGTGAACCTTAGCACCGATTTCCATCATAAGGTAGATGGACAAATATAGAGGACGATACAGACTTTAGAGGATATGCTAAGGTTTTGTGTGATTGATTTCGATGGTTGTTGGGTTAACCATTTGTTTCTCATCAAGTTTGCTTGTAACAATAGCTATCAATCTATTAATGGAATATCTCTATTCAAGGTTTGTATGGTAGGATAATAGGTATCTTATTGGGTGGTATGAGGTTTATGAGAATAAGTTGTATGGTCCTGACTTGGTTCACCCAGCTATGGTGAATGTAAAAGTGATTCAGGATAGGCTAAGCCTTCCAAACGTGACTAAAACTCCAATGCAGATGTAAGGAAAAGGAACTTGGAGTTTGATGCGGATGATTTGGTGTTCTTATAGGTGTATCCCATGAAGGGGTTGATGCAATTTTGAAAAAAGAGGAAGCTCAGTACTTATTATATTGGTCCATATCGTATTTTGAGACGAGTATATAATATGGATTATGAGTTAAAGTAGCCTCTGAGTTTTAGTTTAATCTATCTAGTCATCCATGTTTTGTTGTTGAAGAAGTGTGTAGGTGATCCTTCCTTGATTATTCCCATTGATTGTGTATGTGTCTCAAATTCCTTATCTTATGAATAAGTCCTGGTTGAGATTTTGGATCGCCAAGTTCGTCGGTTTTAAGAAAATACATGGCTTTGGTAAAGATTCTATGGAGGAACCAAAAGTGTGAAGAAGAAACTTGGGAATCCGAGGATGACATGAAGTCCACATATCCATTCGTGCTTCCCACTTTAGATAATCGTGCCTAAGGTAAGAGTATTCCTTAATATCTTTGTTTTCTATGTTTGTTAAAGGTGGGTGTGATTGTGTTTGGATTCAAATCAAGCTAAGAAATTCCTTGTCTTGTCATTCGAGGATGAATGATCATAAGGGGGTAGTATGCAACACCCTAGATTCTTGGTGCTTGAAAATTTCTAAAATTATATCCTCACTATCAAGACTACGACTCCTCCTTGTGAGTCACATGGAGTCTTGACGATTCGTAGGATCCTAATCGTAGCCTGATCAGTGTATGTGGCTAAGTTTTCTTTCCTTATTACGAGTGGCTTCTAATGAGTCATAAAGACTCTATTCGAGTCGTATGGTACAAATAGTAAGGTGACCAATGTGAGGCCCAAATGGTTCTTTCTTGGATACGACTTGGACGCTATGAGTCATAGGTTACAGTACGAGTCATATGGTAGGAGTCATAGGTTGGCAGTATGTGTGCCTAATGATAATGTCTTGACTATGACTCATGGTAACGAGTTGTATGGTGTCTTAATGAGTCATTGAGACCCATAATGACTTGTTATAACTTTTCAACTTTTAAGTTGAGGGTAATTTTGATTTTTCCCTCTTTACCCACATAATACCCATGACTATAAAATACCCTGGGGACGTTATTTTCAACACTTTATCACTTAGAGAACTCTCTTAAACTCTATATATTCTCCAAGGTCAAGTTACTTAGGTTTTCCAAGAAGTAGGTCATCCAAAGGCTCAATGGTTAATTTCTCTCCATAAATCTTGGTGTTTGAGGCATGTTACTCTTCCCCAATTATTTCCTTATGAAAGACATATATTTACATGGTTTAATTGGATGGTATTGAATGCGAGTTTTGATGTGGTTGATGGTTTTGACATGGTTGATTTGTAAATTATTTTTTGTTGATTTATTATGCATTGTTTATGCTTTGATAATGGTTTTGAACTTGTTTGGTGCATGGAAATGGTGAATAAACTTAGGGGCCATGGTTTTTTCTAAATTGAAGTTTTGAAAATGGAATTGATTATGAAAAATTGTGTTCCCACATCCCACTTATGCAAATGGCTGGAATTGTAAAATGATTACTCGGTTTGACTTACTCATCTATGTTATTATATTGTAAAAGTGATTAAACAATGAACATGTATTTTGAAATCTTTTTTGGATATGATTTGGTTTAATAAACAAAGGGGTTTGAGGCATTCCCTTAATTTGAATTGATAAAATAAAGGGGATCGAGGATTTCTCCCAGTTAATGTGATTTTTATGGCATAGAGATAAACATGGAACTGTAATAGTATGATGATACCCATGGTCTTCCTTAATGGTTGGTTCTTTTGTTAATAATGGTTTAAGTAACTTATTTTAAATTAGGCTAAATTGGGGTTATGTACTAAAGTTGTGAAGGTGTGGGTCTTGGATGACTTATACTGGAAATTCATGTTTGCCGACATGAGGGTTGGTCTTGATGACCTGTGTGCATAGGTCACACTATTGATATATTTGTATCTTTAATTGACATTGGTTTGGAAAATTCCTTGGTTTTCCTTGATACCTCTGATTCGTATGGATATTACATACTAGGGTCTTTTCAGCAGGGGAAGCTAAACCTATATAGTGCATGGGTGCCTGTTATGACAGTTGAGCTACATAGTCTAGGATAATGTTTTACTTCATACTAAGCCTTATTCTCTATTTTGACATATAGTTTATATATGGTTATGATTTTCTCAAGCTGTTAAAATGGATTTTATTTGACATTATTTAATCCCATATCTATGAGTTACATGATAGTGCTCAACCCACTAACCATCTCCAGATGCACGGGATGCAGGAACCAGAGATATATCTACTATTCTATGTAATGTTAGGTGGTTTGACATTGTTCGTCGGTCATTTATGGTAAAGTGTTGATCTTTCATTCTCCGTAAGACTTGGTAATCTCATCGATTTCCTTTCATAGACTAGAGTAGAGAGTTCCCATTATCATTCACTTTATCATTTTCATTGTCATTGTCATGGTCAGGGGCATGTCCTGACTTAGATTAGTTTTCGATTTAGTTAAAGTATTTGTGGATATTGTTATGTACTTGGGTGGTTTTGGTTATTGTTTGTTTGATATTTTGTTATCTTAGATTCCTTTAAACATTTATATCTTACTAATCTTATTATATGTTTGTAATTCAGCCTCTCTTGGTCATTGTGTTTTGTTTCACTAGGAAACGGGGTTGTTCTTCCGTCCTCTATGGACTTGAGATATTGTGATGGCCAGGCCTAGTCTGGGTCATTACAAAAGGCCATAGTGGTCATAGTGGGAAAAGTTGTGGATAGGCACACTGGGTTTTTAGTCTAGGCCTTCAGGACATGATAGCCCTTTTTGGTCAACATGTACATTAGATTAGAGAGTTTGAGGGGCATGTTTTGATTAGGGGGAGATTTGTCATCAATCTAGAGAGTGCCTCGGGTGTGAGTTTGTAAATGAGTTTCTATCAGCTCATGTTTCCCTAGTGGAGGGATTATTTGTTAGTGATCACAGCTAGTTCAATGTAAGACCCAGCAGAATTTTAAGCCTAGGTCAGCCCCTTAGAGCATGAAAAAAAGTCCTAAGACATAGAAAATTTTAGCTAAGTGACTACAATTAGAAATATTTTATCCGTCATAAGTTGGTGGTCTTATTTTTCGATCCATACGACCTTTAAATATTGATTTTTAGGTTGAATAATGATTAGGAATGTCAGTAGGTGTTCTTTGATAAGTTTCGGATTTTTTGGACTTCATTTGAAGCACGTTTGGAAGCCCAAACCAGTGGATGAATGCGATCTCAACACGCCGCAACGCCTATCGCATTGATAAATGTTTTCCCCAGCTCCCAGTGCTGATTTTCAGTGGGCAGATGCGGACTCAATGTGGTGCGTCGGCCATAGCATCGACCCCATCGATGCAACGCGTTGGTCTGTGCGTCACTAGGCGAGTTTTTAGTCACTAAAAAACCATGCCCTCAGGGGTATTTAGGTCATCTTACCACGTCTATCAGCCCCCAAAACACAAGATTTAGCAACTTTAGAGGCTAAATTCACTCACTATACTAAAAATTACTTAAGAACAAACCCTAGGGCTTCTAATTCAAGATTCAAATCCCAAGAATTTCACCATCAGTCTTCCAGAATTCAGGCAATAAGGTATGTTAAGTGTTCATCCAAGGGTTTCCTTCCATCCTTGGAGTTCAAGAAACTCTTTAA
The DNA here is from genome assembly GCA_030864225.1 of Capsicum baccatum var. pendulum. Classification (NCBI taxonomy): domain Eukaryota; kingdom Viridiplantae; phylum Streptophyta; class Magnoliopsida; order Solanales; family Solanaceae; genus Capsicum; species Capsicum baccatum. Next base: position 197,990,264 of record CM061552.1, on the reverse strand, counting down.
AAACTTCAAGTTAATTGTTCTCATAAATTCTATGATGGAGTTAAGTAAGTTCATGATTATGATGTTAATTGGGTTTTTATTCAATGGTTTATTACAATTTCATGTGCAATTACTTAACATGTGTGTAGTATAATGTGAATTAATGTCAAACCCTTGATATGTTAATTTGGGATTGAAGTTATGATTCTACATGTTATTTAGTATCATGTGTAAGCTTATACATTACATGTGTTTGGTAAAATGCCTATGTGAATAAAATAGTGCCATTATAACATGATAGCATATATTCCTCATTCTTGTATCAGTAAATGCATTATTAGTGTTTGCTGAAACGTCTCAATGAGTGGATTTAGGCCAAGTAGCCATTATTATGTTTTCAAGATTTTGCCATGATTTACTTTGATGTAATCGAGTCTTGGGGGTATTTAATACTTGACAAATTAATTGTTTACCTAGATCTAGTGTTAGTTACAAAGTCGTATCAGTCATCTCACAATTAGTAAAATTCAGTCTGTTACTGAACTCAGTAGAACTCAATCAGTTATAGAGCTTAGAAAAAAACTCAATAAACTCAGCCTCAGTCTAGTGTAGTTCAGTCTACTCAATTCAGTTCAGTTGGGAGTAGGATTCAGCACTGAGTGAACCCATGGATGGGGGCACACTTGCTAGTAGAGGGTGTGATCCTTAGAAGCAGTCCTTGTGTTCCAGAACTACGTAACCAGCATAGGTTGATACATCAACCTTCCAGTTGAAGGTTGTTGAGGTGTCCTACCTACCAGTTGAGGGTACCACCATTCTAATTCAGAGCACATACCAGATGAGGGTGACTCAACGCTTGTCTTTACCCATGGTACGGTACTGACACCTTTCTATTTGGGGTTACAGATTGGACCCCAACTAAGTTATATTATTTGGGGAATGTCAGTTAGATGATTATCTCCTATAGTTTTTGTTTCAATCTCAGTATAGAACTCAGTTTAGTTCAACCAGAATTAGGACTATTAGAAATAGTCACCCAGTTATCAATCAGGACAGTCAAAAGTAGTCACCCAATTATCAATCAGGACTGTCAGAAATATTCACTCAGTTATTAGTCTTATAGTTTCGGTAAACTCAGATATCAGTTAATCAATATTCAGAACTCAGTAACTAGCATTAACATGATCTCGGTTACATTTTATGTATTCATGTATGTTCTCTCATTCAGTTATGTTTATGTTACTAAGTGATTTATTATTCATGTATATGAACCCACGTATATCAGCCTACCTCACTTAGCATACCAATATATTAAAAGTACTGACACAAACTTTTCTTTTACGCTATGATGTCTTATATCATAGGTTCAGATGAATGGGCTCCTGACCCTACTTAGCAGCCCAGTATATCAGCAGTAGACTTAGTGGTGAGTCCTCCTATTTTGAGGACCGAGTATTATTTCAGTATTTCAGTACAGTTTAGCAGTCGGAGTTAGTTGGGGGCTTGTCCCATCAACTTCATAATTAAGATAGTTAGAGGCTTTCAGACTAGAGTATTTAAGATGGATGTTTCAGTTTTCAGTATTCATCTTTCATTATTCAGTATTGGTCTTTCAATTATGAACCTTATGGTGTTTTCTGCTTAACTTTCACACTTATTTTAGTTATGTTATTATTAAAGTGTTATTATTATTTAGTGCTTACAGCCGGTACCAGTCATGGGTTAGTTGGTGGTCCTTCAGGGTGTCTAGCACCGTGTAGCATCTGGGGTACAGACATGGGGTATTACAAACTTGGTATCAAAGCCTAAAGTTCAATAGAGTCCTTGGAAGTTTGAAAGTCGCATCAAGTAGAGTCTTGTGCATGGGTGTGCAGTGCGCCACAGTTATGGTTAGGAGGCTATAAGGTGTTTTAGGAAAAGTTTCCCTTCTTTCAGTATTCATGTAGTGTGAGCAGGCATAAGCTCAAACTAAGCTCTCAGTCTAATCCTTTTTTTTTCCTTCCGATTACAGAACATGCCTCCCAAGAAGAACGAAAGAAGGATAGAAAATCATCTAGCCCCTCAGCCCGTCCAGGCAGATCCTCTCGACAAGCATGTCCCCCATGCAAAATTCAGGGCAGCATTTACTACTCTAGAAAATTCAGTAGCAGACCAGAATGAATGTCTAGCTACCATTCCGGCCAATCTAGTGGCCAATACTGCTGCAACCAGGATTCGAGACTTCACTCGAATGAATCCTCCTTCATTTACTAGGTCTTAGTCAGATGAGAACCCACAGGAATTCCTTGATTAGGTGTAAAAAGTTACAAATATTATAGGGGTGACAACTAGTGAGAGTGTTGACTTAGCTATATATCAATCACAGAATATGGCTCACTCTTGATTCAAGTAGTGGAAGGCAGAGAGGGCCAATGATGTAGGGCCTGTAGAATGGGAGGAGCTTTCCACTGCTTTTATGGATAGGTTTTTCCCATTTATGTTGAGGGAAGCTAAGGTTCTGGAGTTTATTAATCTGAAGCAGGGCAATATGACAGTGAAAGAGTATTCTCTCAAGTTTACTCAATTAGCCAGATAAGCTCCTTATGTGGTGGCAGATAGCAGATCTAAGATGAGTAAGTTTGTGTTGGGTGTGTATAACATTTGGTCAAGGAGTGTAGGACCATAATGCTAATTAAAGATATGGACATATCCAGGATCATGGTCCATGCTCAGCAGATAGAGGGGGCTAAGAATAGGGAGAACAAGAGAGCGTGAACAGGTATTTTCAACTTCGCTCAGCCTAAGTCAGAGAGTGGGAATCGCCCTCATTTCCGCCTAAAAGCCTCAGTTCCAGCACTATCCTCAGCCAATGCTCTGGTTTCAAAATTCATAGATGGCCCAAAAGACAAGGCTCTAGGCCCTAAGCCTCAGGGTAGTGTTAGCCGTGCCCGATCAAATCTTCTTTGCTAGAAATGTGGCAGAAACCATCAGGGTTTCTATAGGGCTGGCAATGATATATGTTTTGGATATGGAAACACAAGTCATAGGGTCAGAGATTGTCCTCAGTTAGGTTCCTAGGGTCAGCATAATCGTCCCCCAACTCAGTCTGATCACCCAAATCAGCAGGGTGCCACTTCCAGTGCCACCAATGGGTAATGCCCAAATAGACTCTATGCTCTTAAGTCCCAACAGGATTAGGAAAATTCTCCTAATATGGTCACTGGTATGTTAAAAAAATATTATTTACATGTTTATGCTTTGCCAGAACAAAGAGCATCTTTGTCCTTTGTAACTCCATATATAGCTATTGACTTCAGAGTTAGTCTCAAAATTCTAGCAGAGCCTTTCTCAGATTTTACCCTAGTGGGTAAATCTATCAAATCCCGGTGGGTATACAGGAACTGTTCGATTATGGTGTCTCAGAAAGTTACTTCCGCAGACTTAGTAAAATTAGAGATGATAAATTTTGATATTATTCTCTGCATGGATTGGCTTAATTCATGTTATGCTTTAGTCGACTAACCGAATTGTTCAATTTTAATTTCCAAATAAACTTGTCCTGGAGTGGAGGTGTAGTACTTTAGCACTTAGGGGTCAGCTTGTTTCATACCTTAGGGCAATCATAATGATATCTAAGGGATGTGTCTACCATATCATCCGAGTTCAAAACTCTAGTTCCGAAACCCCTACTCTTGAGTCAGTATCAGTAACATGTGAATTCCAAAATATGTTTCTAGAAGATCTTCTAGGAGTCCCTCCCGAAAGGGATATTGACTTCTGAATTGACCTTCTTCCAGATACCCAGTCATATCTACTCTGCCATATAGAATGGCTCCAGCAGAACTCAAAGAGTTATAAGAACAATTGAAAGATCTTCTAGATAAGGGATTCATCAAACCCAACATATCCCCATGCGGTGTACCAGTTTTATTCGTGCATAAGAAAGATAGTTCTCTTAGAATATGTATAGACTACCGTTAGTTAAATAAGGTCATGGTCAATAACAAGTATCCGATTCCCATAATCGATGTATTTGACCAACTTCAGGGTCCCAGTTACTTTTCTAAGATAGACCTCAAATTAGGCTATCATCAGCTCAGAGTCAAAAATTATAATATCCCGAAGACAACCTTCAGAACTCGATATGGTTACTTCAAATTGTTATTCATGTCTTTTGAATTTACCGATTCCCCAGCATCTTTCATGGACTTGATAAACCATGTGTTCAAGCAGTACTTGGACATGTTCATCATAGTCTTCATAGATGATATTCTTGTCTACTCCTATAGTGAGTATGATCATTCAGACCATTGCAGAATAGTATTACAAACTCTCAGAAATCATCAGTTATTTGGCAAATTTAGTAAGTATGAATTTTGGCTAAGGTCAGTACCTTTCTTGGGCCATATGATTTCTGGTGAGGGCATTAGAATGGATCCTCAAAAGACCGAAGCACTAAGAAACTGGCATAGACCCATCTCCCAATCAGATATCAGGATTTTTTTAGATCTGGCTAGCCATTACCGAGGGTTTATTGATGTATTTTCATCTATTGCATCCCTATGTCCAAATTGAATTAGAAGAAAGTCGGATTCCAGTGGTCAGATTCTTGTGAGAAGAGTTTTTAGGAGTTGAAGACTCGACTCACTATACTCTCAGTTTTGACTTTAACAGAAGGTTCAGATGGATTTCTGGTATATTATGATGCTTCCAAAGTTGGTTTGGGTGTGTTCTGATGCAGAGAGATAAGTTCATAGCCTACGCCTTTCTACAGCTTATGCCCCAAGTTAATAACTACCCTACTCATGATCTTGAGTTAGTAGTTATAGTATATGCCTTAAAGATTTGGAGACACTATTTGTATAGGGTAAATGTTGATGCATTCACAGACCATAAGAGCCTTCATTATGTGTTATCTCAAAAAGACCTAAACCTCCATTAGAGAAGGTGGTCGGAGTTGTTGAAAGACTATGATATGAGTGTTCTGTATCATCCACGAAAGGCCAATGTAGTTGCGTTTACTCTTAGTAGAATGTCTATGGGTGGTGTTGCTCATGTGGAAGATGATAAGAAGAAGTTATCTTAGGAAGTTCATCAACTTTCCCGACTAGGTGTTCACTTAGTTGACTCAGCAGAAGGTAGTGTATGGGTGCAGAGTAGGGGTGTACAGACCAAACCATCAAGTCAAACCAAATCTAAGAACCAAACCAAATCGAGAAAAAAAAAACAACTTATGGTTTGGTTTGGTTGGTTTGGCATTTGAAAAAAAAAGGACCATTCTTGGTTTGGTTTGGTGTTAACCAAAAAAAACTCAAACTGAACCCAAATCAAAACAACATAATATATATATCTATATATATGCATGTATATAATTTAACTTTTTATACATAAAATATTAATTATAATCTATTTTTTAAATACTTTTTCAATTAGTTTTATTAATTTTAAATATTTAGAAAGTAGATGTGTGTGTGTGTGTGTATATATATATTTATATTTGGGCCTTTTGGTTGTAATATTTATCCATTAATTGCTAATAAAATGATCCAAAATCCAATATAAACTTAAAACCTAAACTTTTCACTCTTTATCTTATTTTTTTAGTTTCAAGAAAGTTTTTCGCTCTTCAATTTTTCATAATTGTGGTTTTTCATTAGCACATGAGTGAAAATATACTTGATCTAAACTTCAATCACAATATAATTTTAAAAAATAAAGATTACAAAAAAATAAAAAAAAAAAGAATAAACCGACTAAAACCTAAACCAGAAAAACTGATTTTATGTTGGTTTGATTTGGTTTATAGGTTTAATAAACTGACATAATTGGTTTAGTTTTTTTCAATAGAAAACAAAACCAACCCAAGGATAAAACCAGTGATGATTCCTAATTGAGAAAGTATTTAAAAAGTATTATAATTACTTTTTTATGTATAAAAAGTTAAATTATATACATGCATATATATATATATATATATATTATGTCGGTTTGATTAAGGTTCAGTTTGACTTATTTTTGGTTAACACCAAACCAAACCAAGAATGGTTGGTTGTTTTTCAAACGCCAAACGAAACCAAAAGTCAGTTTTTTTCTCAGTTTGGTTTGGTTCATTAATTTGTTTTGACTTGACGGTTTGGTTTGTACACCCCTACTCTACATCTATACACTACCTTCTGCTAAGTCGACTAAGTGGACACCTAGTCGGGCAAGCTAATGAACTTCCTGAGCTAACTTTTTCTAATCATCTTCCACATGAGCAACACAACCCATAAACATTCTACTGAGAGCATACGTAAGTACATTGGCCTTTCCTGGATGATACAGAACACTCATATCATAGTCTTTCAACAACTCCAACCACCTTCTCTGACGGAGGTTTAGGTCTTTTTGAGAGAACACACACTGAAGGCTCTTATGATCTATGAACACATCAACAGGTATCCCATACAAATAGTGCCTCCAAATCTTTAAGGCAAATACTACAGCTACTAACTCAAGATCATGAGTAGGGTAGTTCTTTACATAGGGCTTAAGTAGTCTAAAGGCATAGGCTATGAACTTACCTCTCTGCATAAGAACACACCCCAAACCAACTCTGGAAGCATCACAATATACCACAAATCCATCTAAACCATCTGGTAAAGTGAAAACTAGGACTATAGTGAGTCGAGTCTTCAACTCCTGAAAACTCATCTCACAAGAATCTGACCATTGGAATACGAATTTCTTCGGAGTCAATTTAGACATAGGGATGCAATAGACAAAAATATATCAACAAACTGTCGGTAATAACTAGCCAGATCCAAGAAACTCCTGATATCTGATAGAGATATGGGTCTGTACCAGTTTCTTACAGCTTTGGTCTTTTGAGGATCAACTATAATACCCTTACCGAAAATGATATGGCCCAGTAAAGCTACTGACCTTAGCCAAAATTCACACTTACTGAATTTACCGAATAACTGATGATTTCTGAGAGTCTATAATATTATTCTGAGATAGTATGCATGATCATGCTCACTGTAAGAGTAGACAAGAATATCATCTATAAAGACTATGACGAACATATCTAAGTACTGCTTGAACACACGGTTTATCACGTCCATAAGAAGTGATGGGGCATTGGTAATATCAAATGACATGACTAATAATTCAAAGAGACCATATTGAGTTCTGAAGGTTGTCTTTAGAATATCATAATCTTTGACTCTGAGCTGATGATAGCCTGATCTGAGGTCTGTTTTAGAAAATTAATTGGGACCCTGATGTTGGTCAAATAAGTCATCGATTCTGGAAAGTGGATAATTGTTCTTGACCATGACCTTATTTAGCTAACGGTAGTTAATACACATTCTAAGAGAACTGTCTTTCTTACGCACAAATAGAACTGCTGCACCCTATAGGGATACGCTGGATCTGATGAATCCCTTATCTAGGAGATCTTACAATTTTTCTTTTATATCTTTTAGTTCTGCTGGAGCCATTCTGTATGGAGGAATAGAGATGGCTGGCTATCTGGAAGAAGGTCAATTCCGAAGTTAATTTCCCTTTTGGGAGGGACTCGGAGAAGATCTTCTGGAAATACATTTTAGAATTCACATGCTACTAATACTGACTCAAGAGTAGGGGTTTCAAAACTAGAGTCTTAGACTCGAATGAGATGGTAGACACATCCCTTAGATATCATTATAGTTGACCTAAGGTAGGATACAAGCTAACCCCTAAGTGCCAAAGTACTACCCCTCCACTCCAGTACAAGTTTATTTGGAAACTAAAACTTAATAATTCGGTTAGTCAACTGAAGCATAGCATAAATTAAGCCAATACATACCAAGAATGACATCAAAATCTGTCATCTCTAATTCTACTAAGTCCGCTGAAGTAACTTTCTGAGACCATAATCGGACAGTTCCTGTATACCCACCGGGCTATGATAGATTTACCCATTGGGGTAAAATCTGAGAAAGGATTTTCTAGAATTTCGGGACTAATTCTGAAGTCAACGGCTATATATGGAGTTACAAAGGACAAATATGTTCTTGATTCTAGCAAGGCATAAACATGTAAATGATAAATTTGTAATGTACCAGTGACCGCATTAGGAACATTTTCCTGATCCTATCAGGACTTAAAAGCATAGAGTCTACTTAGGCATTGCTCATTGGTGGCACTGGAAGTGGCACCCTGCTAATTTGGGTGATCGAACTGAGCTGGAGGATGATTATACTGACCCTGGGAACCTGATTGAAGATAATCTTGACCCTATGGCCTGGCTTGCCATATCTAAAACATACATCACTGCCATCCCTACAGACGGCCTAATGGTTTCTGCCATATTTCTAGCAAAGAGGATTTGTTAGGGTACGGCTAACACTACCTTGAGTTTTCGAGCTAAAGGAAAAGAAGGACAGAGATATCAGTCTAATCAAGTTGAAAGAGTCAATCAGAGATCAGTGAGTGGAAGCTTACTCCTAAGGGGAAGATGGTGTATTGCATTTCCAAATTCGGCTATGTGTGCCAGCTATAGATGACTTGAGGTAGGAGATTCTTTCAGAAGTGCATGTTGTGCACTACTTTATTAATCTAGGGGCCACTAAGATATACCGTGACTTGCGGGAAATGAAGAGAGACATTGTCGAGTTTCTAGCTAAGTGCTCTATGTGTCAGCAGGTTAAGATTGAGCACCAGAAGCCTAGTAGGTCCATGATGGAGTTCAGTATTTCCACATGGAATTGGCAATATGTGACATGGACTTTATGACGGGTTTGCCTCATACTCGTCATCAGCATGATTTGGTTAGGGTGATTATAGATAGGATGACCAAATCAACTCATTTCTTACTAGTCCATGCCTCTTATTCAGCCAAGGATTATGCCAAACTCTATGTTAGAGAGTTGGCCAGATTACATGGAGATCTATTATCCATTATTTCAGACAAAGGTACATAGTTCATCTCTAATTTCTGGAAAGCCTTCCAAAAGGGTCTTGGTACCCAAGTTAACCTTAGTACAACCTTTTATCCTTAGACATATGGTCAAGTGGAAAGGACCATTAAAGCTTTGGAAGATATATTAACGGCGTGTGCCATTGACTATAAGGGTAATTGGGACGACCACTTGACCTTGATTGAGTTTGTGTATAATAACAGTTACCATTCCAGCATCCTGATGGCTCCATTTAAGGTGCTCTATAAGAGTAGATGTAGTTCTCCCATTAGTTTGTTTGAAGTGGGTAAGGCCACAGGGATAGGGCCTGACTTGGTATTTGATGCCTTAGAAAAGATTCAGTTGATCAAAGAATGGCTTAGGATAGCTCAAAGCCAACAGAAATTGTATGCCGATATGCGTAGAAAGGATCTCAAGTTTGATATTGGTGACTATGTGTATTTGAAAATCTCTCCTATGAAGGGAGTTAAGAGGTTTAGAATGAAGGGGAAGCTCAATCCTTGATAAGTCGGTTCTTACCGAATTCTCAGCCATTTTAGAAGTGTAGCTTATGATCTTGAGGTGCCTTCAGACTTAGCTTTAGTGCACCCAGTGTTAGATGTCTCCTTGCTAAAGAAATGTATAGGTGACACAGCAGTTGTAGCCCCTATAGAGGGTATAGATGTTGAGAACAATCTCTCTTACAAAGAGGTTCCAGTCGAAATCCTTGATTATCAGATTCATAGACTAGGGAACAAAGAAGTCCCTCTAGTCTAAGTACTTTGGTGGAATTATTCCATTGAGGGAGATACATGGGAAGAAGAAGCAGATATGAAGACCAAGTATCCTCACCTTTTCTCTGCAAACTCAAACTCAGCTCAAGATAATAATTTTCCTTGAATTTACTCAGTTCCATATTCAGCTTTCCTTTATGAGTTAGATATCAGTTTAGTTGCATATCATTCTCACATCATGCATACCTTTATGAATCTTCTCAGTCATGTACTCATGCATCGGATATGCATGTTCAGTATACAAACTCAGTTTATCAGTAATATCAGTAACGAAATCATGCTTTAGTTATGTATGGCAAGTAAGTAGACTCATTCTATCAATATTCTTAGCTTAGTCATACTTATTTGAGTGTGAATGTTCCTAAGAGGGAGATATTGTAAGACCTCATAGAATTTTAAGTCTAGCTTAGCCACTTAGAGCATGAAAAGAAGTCTCAAGACTTAGAAAATTTCAGCCAAGTGTCTACACTTGAAATTATATTATCCTTTATATGTTGGTGGTCTCATTTTGCAATCCATATGACCTTTAAATATCGATTCTTAGGTTGATTCATGATCTGTAATGTAAGTTGGTATTCTTAGACAAGTTTTAGATTTTTTGGACTTAGTTTGAAGCACGTTTGGAAGCCCAAACCAGTGGATCAATGCAATCTCAATGCACCACATCTCCAATCGCATTGACAGATGTTTTTACTAGCTCCTAGTGCCAATTTCCACTGAGCCAACAAAGACTCAACATGGAACATCGTCCATAGCGTCGACCCCATCGACGTGACTCATCGGTGTGTTTATTGCTAGGATAGTTTTAAGTCATTCTAAAGGCGCGCACTCAGGGGTATTTGGGTCATCTTCCCATATTTATCATCCCTCAAAACATGTGATTTAGCCACTTTAGAGGCAAATTCCATTCACTATTCTCAAAATTACTCAAGAACAAACCTTAGGGTATCCAATTCAACATTTAAATCCCAAGAATTTCACCATTAGTCTTCTTGAATTCAAGCAATAAGGTATGTTAAGTGATTATCAAAGGGTTTCCTTCCACCCTTGTAGTTCATGAAACTCTTTTAAAGACTTTAAGTTAATTATTTTATGAATTCTATGTTGAAGTTAAGCATGTTCATGATTATGATGTTAATTATGTTTCTATTCTATGGTTTATTACAATTTTATGTGCAATTACTTTGTATATGTGTAGTATCATGTAAATACATGTTTAACCCATGATATGGTAATTTGGGATTGAAGTTATGATGTCTACATATTATTTAGTATCATGTGTAAGCTTATTCTAACATGTGTTTAGTAAAATGCCTAAGTGAATGAAATAGTGCCATATTCCACATTCATGTTTGACTAAATGCATTATTACTATTTACTACAACGTCATAGTGAGTGGATTTAGGCCAAGTGGCCATTATTATATTTTCATGATTTTGCCATGATTTACTTTGGTGTAATCGAGTCTTGGGGGTATTTAATACCTGATAATTTAGTTGTTTACCTAGATCTAGTGTCAGTGATAGAGTCGTATCAGTCATGCCATGATTATTCAAATTTAGGCTATTACATAACTCAGTAGAACTCAGTCCATTACAGAACTCAGTAGAACTCAGTCAGTTACCGAACTTAGGAAAAACTCAATAAACTCAACCTCAGTCTAGTCTAGTTTAGTATACTCCATTTAGTATCTTTCAGTTAGGAGTAGGATTCATCACAGAGTGAACCCAAGGATGGGGGCTCACCTGCCAGTAGAGGGTGTGATCCTTAAAAGCATTCCTTGTGTTCCAGAACTACGTAGTCAGCATAGGTTGAGACATTATCCTGACAGTTGATGGTTGATGAGGTTTCCTACCTACTAGTTAAGGTTACCACTATTCTCATTCAGAGCACTTATCAGATGAGGGTGACTCGGCACTTGTCTTTACCCATGGCATGGTACTGACACCCTTCTAATTGGGGTTACAGATTTGACCCCAACATAGTTATCTTATTTAGGGCATGTCAGTTTGATGATTATCTTTCACAGTTTTAATTTCGATTTCAGTCTTAGTATAGAACTTAGTTCAATTCTACCCAAATAAAGACTATTAGAAACAGTCACCCAGTTATCAATCAAGACTGTCATATATAGTCACTCAGTTATCAATCAGGACTGTCAGAAATAGTCACCCAGTTATCATTATTACAGTATCAATAAACTTAGATATATGTTCATGTTACTCAGTCAATTATTATTCATGCATATAAACCCATGCATATCAGCCTACCTTACTTATAATACCAGTACATTCAAAGTACCGACGCATACTTTTCTTTTGTGCTATGATGTCTTATATCATAGGTTCAGATGCATAGACTCCTGAGCATACTTATTATCCCAACTTATTAGTATCATACATAGTGGTAAGTCCTCATAGTTTGAGGACAGAGTATTATTTTAGTATTTCTGCACAGTTTCAGTAGTTAAAGTTAGTCGGGGTATTGTACCATCAAAAAAATAATTTAGACAGTTAGAGGCTTTCAGACTAAAGTATTTTAGATGGATGTTTTAGTTTTCAGCATTTAGCTTTCAGTATTTTGTATTGGTCTTTCATTTATGAACCTTATGGCATTTTCATCCTAACTTCCGCACTTATTTCAGTTATGTTATTATAATAGTGTTATTATTATTCAGTGCTCACAGCAGGAACTAGTCATAGGTTAGTTGGTGGACCTTTGGGGTCGCTAGCACCATGTATCATCCGGGGTACAGACTTGGGGCGTTACAAATTTAGTATTAGAGCCTAAGATTCAACAGAGTCCTAGGAAGTCAAAAAGCTACATCAAGTAGAGTCTTGTGCATGGGTGTATAGCGCACCACACTTATGGATGGGAGGCTACTAGGTGTTTTAGGAAAAGTTTCCTTTCTTTCAGTATTTATGTCGTGCGAGTGATCATAAGCTCAAATTAAGATCTCAGTCTAATACTTTTCTTTCTTTTGATCACAAAATATGCCTATCAAGAAGAATGGAAGAAGGACAAGAAATCAACCATCCCCTCAACTCATCTAGGTAGATCCTCTAGATGAGCATGTCTCCCATACGGAATTTAGGGCTGCACTTATTACTCTAGCAAATTCAGTAGTAGATCAGAATGAATGCCCAACTATTTTTCTAGCCAATCTAGTGGATAACACTATTGTAGCCGGGATTCAAGACTTTACCCGAATGAGTCCTCCTTTATTTAATAGGTCTAAGTTAGATGAGTACCCATAGGAATTACATGATCAGGTGCAGAAAGTTACAGATATTATAGGGTTGCTAGCTAGTGAGAGTGCTGAGTTAGCCGCATATCAGTTGCAGGATGCGGCTCACTCATGGTTCAAGCAGTGGAAGACAGAGAGGATCGATGATATGGGGCTTGTAGAATAGGAGGAGTTTTCCACTTCTTTCCTGGATAGGTTTTTCCCACTTGAGTTAAGGGAAGCTAAGGTTCTGGAGTTCATTAATCTGAAGTAGGGCAATATGACAATGAAAGAGTATTCTCTCAAGTTTACTTAATTAGCCAAATTCTCTCCTCATGTGGTGGCAGATAGCAGATCTAAGATGAGTAAGTTTGTGTTGGGTATGTCTAATAGTATGGTCAAGGAGTATAGGACTACAGTGCTGATTAAAAAAATAGACATATCCACTCTCATAGTCCATGCTCAGCAAATAGAGAAGGCTAAGAATGGGGAGAAGGAGAGGGAGAATAAGAGAGCGAGAATAGGTAGCTTCAACTTTGCTCAGACTAAGTTAGAGGGGGGAATTTCTCTCAATTCTATGCAAAATCCTCAGTTCCAGCTCTATCCTCAGCCAGTGCTCCAGCGCTGAAATTCAGAGATAGCCCTAAATATAGGGCTCTAGGCCCTAAGCCTCAAGGTAGTGTTAGTTGTTCCTAAATAAATCCTCTTTGCCAAAAATATGGAAGAAACCATCAGGGCGTCTGTAGGGCTGGCAGTGATGTATGTTTCGAATGTGGAAAGCCAGGCCATAGGGTAAGAAATTATCCTTAGTCAGGTTCCTAGGGTCAGTATAATTTCCTCCAGCTCAGTCTTGTCTCCCGAATTAGAAGGGTGTCGCTTCCAGTTCCACCAGTGGGCAATGCCCAAATAGACTCTATGCACTTCAATCTCGACAAGATCAGGAAAATTCTCCTGATATGGTCAATGGTACTTTATAAATTTATCATTTACATATTAATTCTTTGCTAGACCCATGATCATCTTTTTCCTTTGTAATTCCATATATAGTCGTTGACTTTGAAGTCATTCCTAAAATTCTAGAAGAGCCTTTGATAGTTTCTACCCTAGTGGGTAAATCTATCATATCCTGACGGGTATACAGGAACTTTTCGGTTATGGTTTCTCAGAAAGTTACTTCAATAGTCTTAGAAGAATCAACGATGATAGATTTATCTTTCATTCTCGGCAATAATTGGCTTTATTGATGCAACGCTTCAGTTGACTATAGAAACCAAATTGTTCAATTTTAATTTCTGAATGAACCTATCCTGGAGTGAAGGGGTAGTACTTTAGCACTTAGGGGTCGCCCTATTTCCTACCTTAGTACAAGGAGAATGATATTTAAGGGATGTTTCTTCCATCTCATTCGAGTCCACGACTCTAGTTCAGAAACCCCTACGCTTGAGTCAGTATCAGTAGCATGTGAATTCCCTGATGTGTTTCCTGAAGATCTTTTTGGAGTCCCTCCCGAAAGAGAAATTGACTTCGGAATTGACATTTTTCTAAATACCTACCCCATCTCTATTCCTCCATACAGAATGGCTCCAGTAGAACTCAAGAAGTTAAAAAACCAATTTAAAGATCTCCTAGATAAGGGATTCATCAGACCTAATGTATCCTCGTGGGTTGCACCATTTCTATTCATGTGTAAGAAAGATGGTTCTATTAGAATGTGTATAGACTACCATCAATTGAATAAGATCACGATCAAGAACAATTGTCTACATCCCAAAATTGATGACTTGTTTGTCCAACTTCAGGATTCCAATTACTGTTCTTATATAGACCTCAGATCAAGCTATCATCAGCTCAAAGTCAGAGAATGTGACATCCCAAAGATAATTTTTAGAACTCGGTATGGTCACTTCGAATTCTTAGTCATGTTATTTGGTCTTACCAATGCCCTAACAACTTTTATGGACTTGAATAATTGTGAGTTTAAGCAGTACTTAGACATGTTCTTCATAGTCTTCATAGATGACATTTTTTCTACTTCCGTAGTGAGCAAGATCATGCAGACCATCTTAGAATATTATTCCAGACTCTCAAAAATCATCTGTTGTTCAGAAAATTTAGTAAGTGCAACTTTTGGCTGAGGTCAGTAGCTTTTCTTGGCCATATCATTTCTAGTAAGGGCATTAGAATTGATCCTCAAAATACCAAAGCAGTGAGAAACGGGCCTAGACCCATCTCTCCTGTAGATATCAGGAGTTTCTTAGGTCTAGCTGGCTAATACCAATGGTTTGTTAAGGGATTTTCATCTTTTGCATCCCCTATATCCAGATTGACTTAGAAGCAAGTCAAATTCCAGTGGTCAGATTCTTTTGAGAAGAGTTTTCAGGAGTTAAAGACTCAAATCACTACTACCTTGATTTTGATTTTACCAGATTGTTCAAATGGATTTGTGGTATATTATGATGCTTCTAGAGTTGGTTTGGGGTGTGTTTTGTTGCAGAGAGGTAAGGTCATAGCCTATGCCTCTAGATAGCTTAAGCCCCATGAAAAGAACTACCTTGCTCATAATCTTGAGTTAGCAGCTATAGTACTTGTCTTAAAGATTTGGAGGCCCTATTTGTATGGGGTACATGTTGATTTGTTCATAGACCATAAAAGCCTTCGGTATATGTTCTCTTAAAAAGACCTAAACCTCCGTCAAAGAAGGTGGTTGGAGTTATTGAAAAACTATCATATGAGTGTTCTGTACTATCTAGAAAAGGCTAATGTAATGGCTAATTCTCTCAGTAAAATATCTATGGGTAGTGTTTCTCATGTGGAAGATGATAATATGAAGTTAGCTCAGGAAGTTCATCAACTTGCCCGACTAGGTGTCCACTTATTCGACTCAGCAGAAGGTAGTGTATGGGTGCAGAGTAGTTCAGAATCATCTCTTGTTTCCAAGGTGAATGAAATATAGGATAGAGATCCCAGTTTAGTTAAGTTAAAAGAGTTAGTCAGATATCAAAAAGTGGAAGTTTTCCCCCAAGGGGGAGATGGTGTATTGTGTTGCCAAGGTCGGCTATGTGTGCCAGGTGTAGATGACTTGAGGAAGCGGATTCTTGCAGAAGAACTAAGATGTACAGTGACTAACAGGAAGTCTATTGGTGGAGTGGGATAAAGAGAGACATTGCAAAGTTTCTAGCTAAGTGCTCTATATGTCAGCAGGTTAAGATTGAGCACTAGAAGCCTCGTGGGTGTATGCAGGAGTTCAGTATTCCCATATGGAAATGGGAAGAAGTGAACATATACATTATGATAGGTTTGCCTCGGACTCCTCATCATCATGATTCGGTTTAGGTCATTAAAGACAGGATGAACAAATCATCTCATTTCTTATCAGTCCATACCTCCTATTCAGCCGAGGATTATACCAAGCTCTATGTTAGACATTTGGTAAAATTACATAGAGTACCATTATCCATCATTTCTTATAGAGGTACGCAGTTCACCTCTTATTTTTGGAAAGCCTTCCAAAAGGGTCTTGGTACCTAAGTTTAGCTCAGTACAATATTTCATCCTCAGATAGATGGTCAAGCAGAAAGGACCATAAAGTCTTTTAAAGATATGTTAAGGGCATGTGCCATTGAATTTAAGGGTAATTGGGATAACCACTAGCCCTTGATTAAGTTTGTGTATAATAGTAGTTACCATTCCGGCATCCAGATGGCTCTGTTTGAGGCGCTCTATGGGAGAAGATATAGATATCCCATTTTTTGGTTTGAAGTGGGTAAGTCTATAGTGATAGGTCCTAACTTGGTACTTGATGCCTTAGAAAAGGTTTAGTTGATTAGGGAAAGGCTTAGGAAAACCCAAAGCCGACAGAAATCATATGCTGATATATGTAGAAAAGATCTCAAGTTTGACATTGGTGACTATATGTATTTGAAAATATCTCCTATAAAGGGAGTAAAGATATTTGGCAAGAACGAGAAGCTCAGTCCTTAATATGTCGGTCCTTACCAAATTCTCCGTCTTTTCAAAAGTGTAGCTTACGAGCTTGAGTTGCTTTCATACTTAGCTTCAGTGCACCCAGTTTTCATGTCTCATTTCTAAAGAAATGCATAGGTGACCCAGTAGTTGTAGCCCTTATAGAGGGTATAGATGTTCAAAACAGTCTCTCTAATGAAGAGGTTCCAGTCGAAATCCTTTATTATCAGATTTGTAGACTAAGGAACAAAGAAGTCCCTCAAGACTACGCACTTTAGCGGAATCAGTCCATTGATGGAGCTACTTAGGAAAGAGAAGTAGATATGCGGACCAAGTATCCTCATCTTTTCTCTGCAAACTTAGACTCAGCTCCAGATAACAGTTTTTCTTGAATTTACTTAGTTCCATATTTAGCTTTCCTTTATGAGTTAGATATCAATTAAGATGCATATCATTCTCATATCATGCATACCTTTATGAATCAACTCTGTCATGTACTCATACATCAGATATGCATGTTCAGTATACAAACTCAGCTTATCAGTAATATTAGTCACGAAATCATGCTTCAGTCATGCATTCCCTATAAGTAGAATCAGTATATCTACATTCTCCGCTTATTCATACTAATTTGAGAATCAATATTTCCAAGGGAGAGATATTGTAAGACCCCACAGAAATTTAAGCCTTGCTCAGCCCCTTAGAGCATGTAAAGAAGTCCCGGGACTTAGAAAATTTTAGCTAATTTTCTACACTTAGAATTATTTTAGCCTTCATAAGTTAGTTGTCTCATTTCGCGCTCCATACGACCTTTAAATATAGATTCTTAGGTTGATTCATGATCAGGAATTTCAGAAGGTGTTCTCGGATACGTTTTGGATTTTTCAAACATTGTTTGAAGAATATTTGGAAGCCCAAACAAGTGGATCAAACGATCTCGACGTGCCCCATCGCCTATCCCATTAATAAATGTTTTCCCCATCTTCTATTGCTGATTTTCATTGAGCTGACATGGACTCGACATAGCGATTTGGCCATAGCATCAACCCCATTGACACGATTCATCGGTTTATGCATCGCTACGACAATTTTCATTCATTAAAACTTTGCACCCTCAGCGGTATTTGGGTCATCTTCCGAAGTCTATCATCCCCTAAAACATGAGATTTAGCAATTTTAGAGGCAAAATCCATTCACTATTGTCAAAATAACTCAAGAACAAACCATAGGGCTTCCAATTCAAGATTCAAATCCCAAGAATTTCACCATCAGTCTTTAAGAATTCAAGTAATAAGGTATGTGAATTGTTCATCCAAGGGTTTCTTTACACCCTTGGAGTTCAAGAAACTCTTTTAAAAACTTTAAGTTAATTAATTTAATGAATTCCATGTTGGGGTTAAGTATGTTCATGATTATGATGTTAATTGGGTTTCTATTCTATGGTTTTTGTAATTTCATGTGCAATTGCTTAACTTGTGTGTAGTATCATGTGAATTCATGCTAAACCTTAGATTTTGTAATTTGGTATTGAAGTTATGATGTCTACATGTTATTTAGCATCATGTGTAAGCTTATACCTCATATATGTTTGGTAAAATCCCTATGTGAATGAAATAGTGCCATTATAACATGATAGCATGTATTCCCCATTCATCTATCAGTAAATGCATTATTAGTGTTTGCTAAAACATCACAAGGAGTGGATTTAGGCCAAGTAACCATTATTATATTATCAAGATTTTGCCATGATTTACTTTGATGAAATCGAGTCCTGGGGTTTTTTAATACACAACAATTTAGTTGTTTACCTCGAGCTAATATCAGTTATAGAGTTGTACCAGTCATTTCATGATTAGTATAATTTAGTCAGTTATAGAACTCAGTAGAACTCAATCTATTACAGAACTCAGTCAGTTACAGAACTTAGGAGAAACCCAATTAACTCATCCTCAGTCCAGTCCAGTTCAGTATACTCAGTTTAGTATCTTTCAGTTGTGAGTAGGATTCAGCATCGAGTGAACCCAAGGTTAGGGGCTCACCTTCCATTAAATGGTGTGATCTTTAGAAGCAGTCCTTATGTTCCAGAACTACATAGGTAGCATAGGTTGAGACGTCAACCTGCCAGATGAGGGTTGATAAGGTGTCCTATCTGCCAGTTGAGAGTACCATCATTTTCATTCAAAGCACCTGCCAAATGAGAGTGACTCAGCACTTATTTATACCCATGGCACGGTACTGACAAACTTCCAATTGGGGTTATATGTTAGACCCCAACTCAGTTATATTATTTGGGGCATGTCGGTTAGATTATTATCTCCCACAATTTTAGTTTCAGTTTCAATCTCAGTATAGAACTCACTTTAATTCTACTAAAATCAGGACTGTCAGAAACAGTCACCTACTTATCAATCAGGACATTCAGAAACAGTCACCCAGTTATCAATTAGGACTGTCTAAAATAGTCACTCAGTTATTAGTATTACAGTATCAGTAAACTCAGAATTAGTTAATCAGTATTCAAAACTCAATAACCAGCATTAACATGATCTCAGTTATACTTTATATATTCATGCATATTCTCTTATTCAGTTATGTTCATGTTACTCAGTAAGTTATTGTTCATGTATATGAATCCACACATATCAGCCTACTGCACTTAGCATACCAGTACATTCAAAGTACTGATGCATACTTTTATTTTGTGCTGTGATGTCTTATATCATAGGTTCAGATGCACGGGCTCTTGACCATACTTAGCAGCCCAGCCTATTAGTAGCAAACCTAATGGTGAGTCCTCATAGTTCGAGGATAGAGAATTATTTTAGTATTTTAGTATGTTTCAATAGTCGGAGTTAGTTGGGGGATTGTCCCATCAACTCTATAATTCATACAGTTAGAGGCTTTCAGACTAGAGTATTTCAGATGGATGTTACTGTTTTTAGTATATAGCTTTTAGTATTCAGTATTGACCTTTCAGTTTTGAACCTTATGGGATTTTCACCCTAACTTCCTCACTTATCTCAGTTATGTTATTATTACGGTGTTATTATTATTCAGTGCACATAACAGGTACTAGTCATGGGCTAGTTGGTGGTCCTTTGGGGTTGTTAGCACCATGTAGAATTCGGGTTAGTTGGTGGTCCTTTGGGGTTGTTAGCACCATGTAGAATTCGGGTTATAGACTCGGGGTGTTACAATACGTCTCAAAGGGTTGCAACACCTTCAATTAGAAGCGGTGCCCTTGGTGTTTTAGTTGGCCTTATAGATGCTCAACTTTATGTTGTACACATTTAATTTCGTACTTTTTAATATAGGTCAAGGACCATGCCTTCAGATTTCATCATTATAGGTGAGGTTTTGATTTATTATCATTTAGTTTTTATTTGGATTGAGTTGGGGGTTTCATATGCATCGAATTTCTTATGCGGTGCAATGATTATTGTAAGCCTTTGTGTGGACTTATCCATATAAAATACCCCCATTGATATTTTCTTTTAGTAGTGGATTTATAGAAGGTATTATATTTAATTTGGGGTATACCACTCGATAAATCCCATTTTCTTTGGCATATAGGTTTTACATCATCCTAGAGAGGCACTAGTTGTTTTATATTTTATGCTACCTATATTTTATGTTGTTGTTATTATGGTAGTTGTTTTTAACTTTTGTTGATCCTTACTTAAGAGATGTCAAGACTACTATTATTTGTTAGGATCCCTTCTTTAAATCTTGCCTATTTAGTGTAGAACCTTGGTTGGTTGGTTTTCCCTATTTTCAGCAATCTTAGGTCAGTTGTTGAGAAAATTATGGGAAGGAATGTTTGGCCTTCCATGTTTTGGTTATGATTCTATCAGGGGCAACCCTTATTCTATGGCATACTCCTATGATTGGAAAGTTGAGGTTATTCTTTTAGTTTGGCTTGTTCATCTCCTAGTAGTAGTTGTGATCTTTGTGTTGGTGTTAAGGTGGGCACTCCATTCATTCTCCGATACCATTTTCAGTTCAGGTGAGTTGAGGGACGTTTAAATAGCTAAATTCAAAAAATTTCATTTTGCGATTTGTTCGGCCCAATATGAACTCATGGTGTGCATTCTCATAGTGGTATGTTCTTGGGAATTAGTTTTTGGTAGCCAATGTAGGTGCCTTTTGGGAAGAAGTAGTTGTTGTTATGTATGAGTACGTTTTAAACTAGAACAAGGAATCAATTGTATTTTCTAAGTTGATTGAAATATTGCTAACATTAGTACTCTTTGCATTCCCAGGAAGTTCAAAGTTGTACATTTATTTGTAATATCTCCCAAAAAATATTGATTTGATATGCCGTTCTTTATCTTGTGATTTGACTCGGTTATGGTTATATAATTTGAGAATATTTTAGATTTTTCCCTTTTGAGAACCATTTGGGTATTTGACATTAGTGAAGACTTTTTTCTCCAGTTTTGATTTTTGACTTTTAAAAGAACGGCTCGAGAGTTATGATAGATTTTGGTGTGTGGATAGTTTCTTGACCACATGTAACACCCCAGAATTTTTCCTCAGATATTTTTTACTTTTGAGCTCACTGTCCAGGGTACAACTTTGATAATTAGTCATGAAGACTCTATATGAGTCATATAATGTCATCCATAGAAAAAACAGTGTTGGTTACCTAAGTTTCTATCATGATAACGATTGGTACCTAATGAGCCATCAGGTGAGGTCACGATCGTAGAATGGGACTCATGACCAAACCAGTGAGATAGCCAAATATTGTTGTCATGGTAATGAATAAGACTCCACAAGTTGTAAATCTGGTCATAAGTCATAGGGTGTGACTTGTGACCAAACCAGTTAAGGTGCCCTGAGTTACTGTGAAGACCATGAGTCATGGTGACGACTTGTAATGTGTCCTCACGAGTCATATGGTGACACGTAGTCATCGGTGATAGTTTTATACATTTTTATTTAAGGGTACTTTGGTTATTTTCCTTATTTCCCAATTAAAACCCATGACCTAAAATACTCTAAAGGACCCCATAACACTTTATTACTCTTTCATAAACTACTCTCTGCTCTCTCAATTTCTCCAAGTTATGAAAAACTAGGGTTTCTCAAGGTTGATTATCTAGGGCTCTAAGATTTGTTTCTTCTCCTTAACTCTTGATATCTCAGGCATGTATCTCTAACTAAACTTGTATTCATTATGACACGCAATGACTCTATATTCCTATGGTTCTAATGTTTGATTTTAAATATAAGGTTGAGCGTTTTGGACTGTAATTGTTTAAATGCTTTTCCCATGGTTTTTAATTGTTTATCTATGATTTATTTTGCAGTTTTGAACTGAATATAAGCATGGTCATGGGAATTGGAAAGGGGAACATGGATTTCCCAACTTTATGGTTTAAATGGTTTGGAATTGGCTTTACCCCTACCCAATTTGTTTAATTTGTTTTGTAAAGACATTTTTCTCCATTTTTTATTTTTGACTTTTAAAACAAAGGCTTGAGATTTATTATAGATTTTGGTGTGTGGATGGTTACTCAACAACATGTAATACCCCAGATTTTTTACTAAGAAATTTTTTACTTTTGAGCTCGCTGCCCATGGTACAACTTTGATAATTAGTCGTGAAGACTCTATATGAGTCGTATAATGTCATTCATAGCCAAACTAGTGTTGGTTACCTAAGTTTCTATCGTGATAATGATTGGTACCTAACGAGCCCGTAAGGTGAGGTCACGATCGTAGAGTGGGGCTCATGACCAAACCAGTGAGATGGCCAAATGTTGTTGCCATTGTATTAACTAAGACTCCACAAGTCGTAAGGTTTGATCACATGTCATAGGGTGTGACTCGTGACCAAACCAGTTAAGGTTCCCTGAGTTACTGTCAAGATCACGAGTCGTGGTGACGACTTGTAATGTGTCCTCATGAGACGTAAGGTGACACATAGTCATCGGTGATAGTTTTCTACATTTTTATTTAAGGTCACTTTGGTCATTTTCCCTATTACCCAATTAAAAACCATGACCTAAAATACTCTAAAGGGCCACATAGCACTTCATTACTCTTTCAAAAACTACTCTCTACTCTCTCAAATTTTCCAAGTCATGAAAAACTAGAATATTTCAAAGTTAATTATCTAGGGCTCTAAGATTTATTTCTTCTCCCTAACTCTTGATATATCAGGCATGTATCTCTAACTAAATCTGTATTTTCATTATGACATGCAATGACTCTATATTTCTATGGTTTTGATTTTTCATTTTAAATATAAGGTTGAGCATTCTGGACTATAATTGTTTAAATGCTTTTCCAATGGTTTTTAATTGTTTGTCTATGATTTATCTTGCAGTTTTGAACTAAATATATGTATGGTAATGGGAATCGGAAAGGGGACTATGGATTTCCTAACTTTATGGTTTAAATGGTTTGAAATTGGCTTTACCCCTTACCCAATTTGTTTAATTGGTTTTGTAAAGTCTTTTTTCTCCAGTTTTGATTTTTGACTTTTAAAATAATGGATTGAGAGTTATGATAGATTTTGGTGTGTGGATGGTTACTCGACCACATGTAACACCCCAGATTTTTACCACAGAAATTTTTGACTTTTGAACTCACTACCCGTGGTACAGCTTTGATAATTAGTCGTGAAAACTCTATATGAGTTGTATAATGTCATCTATAGCCAAACCAGTGTTGGTTACCTAAGTTTCTATTGTGATAATGATTGGTACCTAAGATCCATAAGGTAAGGTCACTATCATAGAGTGGGACTCATGACCAAACCAGTGAGATGGTCAAATGTTGTTGTCATTGTAATGACTAAGACTCCACAAGTCATAAATTCTGGTCATAAGTCATAGGGTGTGACTTGTGACCAAACCAGTTAAGTTGCCCTAGGTTACTGTCGAGACCACGAGTCCTGGTGACGACCTGTAATATATCCTCATGAGTTATATGGTGACACGTAGTCATCGGTGATAATTTTCTACATTTTTATTTAAGGGTACTTTGGTCATTTTATTCATTTCCCAAGTAAAACCCATGACTTAAAATACTCTAAAGGACCCCATAACACTTTATTACTCTTTCATAAACTACTTTTTACTCTCTCAAATTCTCCATGTCATGAAAAAACAGGGTTTCTCAAGGTTGATCATCTAGGGCTCTAAGATGTGTTTCTTCTCCATAACTCTTGATATCTCAGGCATGTCTCTCTAACTAAACTTGTATTCATTATGACATGCAATGAATCTATATTTCTATGGTTCTAATGTTTGATTTTAAATATAAGGTTGAGCGTTTTGGACTGTAATTGTTTAAATGCTTTTCCCATGGTTTTTAATTGTTTATCTACGATTTATTTTGCGGTTTTGAATTGAATATAAGCATGGTCATGGAAATTGGAAAGGGGAACATGGATTTCCCAACTTTATGGTTTAAATGGTTTGGAATTGGCTTTACCCCTTACCCAATTTGTTTAATTGGTTTTGTAAACATGGATGCTTGTATAACTAAACTCACTTCTGGAACCTAACATCGCATAAAAGGTTAATTGAACTTAAAATGGGTTTTTAAAGGCCTTGGTGGACATGGATTAGGTTTCAATTAGAAACTTTAGAGTCATTTTGGCTAAATAATTTTTGAAATAGCATAATGGAATTGGCTTGAAAGTTTGATATTTGGTATGATGAAACCAAGGTACATACCTACTTAAAAAACTCTTTGGTTTATGGATGGGAATATGTAAATGGTTTTAATTTGGGCTTAAAAGTGTTTTTTAGCTTGCCGTAGAAGATGGAGGTCATGAGGGACCGATACCGAAAACCATGTTTTTCGGTATGAGGGGCCATGGTCACTGTGTTCATAGATTAGACTTTATACATATATTTTCGAATGGTTGGAGCCTCGCTAGCTGTGGCTCTTCCATAAATTTTTTTTGGTTCTGCTGCTAACATGCACTAGGGCTTAAACCTTGTTCCCTATCACAACACTATGTATATATGTATATTTACATGGCTATTTTTAGGACAGTTAGAGCTACACAGTCCAGGTTAGTGGTTTTGAAGTTATGCTTAAACCTTATTCCCTATCACAA
The DNA here is from genome assembly GCA_030864225.1 of Capsicum baccatum var. pendulum. Lineage (NCBI taxonomy): Eukaryota > Viridiplantae > Streptophyta > Magnoliopsida > Solanales > Solanaceae > Capsicum > Capsicum baccatum. Next base: position 197,965,316 of record CM061552.1, on the reverse strand, counting down.
CACTATGTATATATGTATATTTACATGTATGTGAACATGTACATTGAATTTGGATTAATTTTGAAATGGCATTATTTTATCCCTTATCCTGAGTTACATGCCTGCGCTCACCCTGTTAACCATCCTGGGATGCTAATTTGTTAAATAATGTAGGGTCTGAAGACACTCCTTTTACCGTTGTGCAGTGTTAGGTGATTCAGTTGGTCTGCGATGAAGTAGTGAGCTTCCATTCTTGGAAAAGCTTGGCCATTCCATCAGTTTCCATCCTTATCTTAGAATTTAAGAGTTCACATTATAATTTTCATTGTTATTGTCACTATCACGATCAGGGGCATATCCCAACTTAGGTTGATGTTTGGCTTTCTTAGAGGTTTTTGTGGACAGTGGGATGTGGGTGGATTTAGTCTTGTGGATTCTTAGATTCTATATAGTTGATATATCTATCTTGTTATATATTTATAATTCATCCACTGCTAGTTTTATTATGTTCTAGTTTGCTAGGTTAATGGGGGTGGTCTCTTTCCCTTGGTAGAATTGAGATACCCATCACGACAAGGCCATAGTTCTGGTCATTAAAATCTTAGGATCTGAGAGTAGGTTTAGTCTCCATGGGAGCCCATAAAGCTGTTTGGATTAGAGTCTCTTATATGGGTATGTAGCGTGCCATACTTATAAGAGGAACGCTATGAGGAAATTAGGAATATTTCCCTTTTTTGTGTTCTATTTTGGGGTATAGAGCCTGGTGTCCTTAAATTCCTATAAGTACTTATTTGCTCACATTTTAGATCATTCCCCCCTAAAGATCTAATGTTCATGCAAACTGTTCTAGTACTTTTTCCCCACCCGAGGGTAATATGGAAGGGACTCTCCCCACCTATAGAGTGGAAAATCGGTCTAGGGTTCCTACTCCTAATTATATAGATCCACCTAGACTTTTACTGATCCCCACTAGTCCTTCTCTAGTTGGCGACACTCATACTTATTCACCATAGAGAGACATATCTAATATGGAGTTTTACCCTTCATTCATCTGTTGACTTAGTAGGTGACATCTCAGTCCCGCCAACCCGATCATGTAGGTTCTTTTGCACCTTTTCTTGTGGTCACCTGAGTTGGGAAATTTATGAATTTAAGCCATCCGACCATTGCTTGTTCTAACGTTGAGGGGGATTCTCAAGGATTTATCAATTAAATATAGAATATATTTAGGGTTATGCATGCTACTGATGTGGAGGGTGTGGAGTTTGCTGCATACTAGATGAAGGATGTAGCATATCAGTGGTATGAGGAGTGGGAGCAGTCAAGGTTCAATGATGTTGAGCAGACTATTTGGGAGGAGTTTTATAATGCTTTACTTGATCTTTTCTTTTGTTAAGAGTTAAGAGAGGCTAAAACTGAAGAGTTTGTGAGCTTGAAGCAGGGAAGGATGGATGTAAGGGAACATGCCTTAAAGTTCCATCAATTATCTTGTTATGCTCCGTAGTTGGTGTCTAGCATAAGGGATAGGATGAGAAAGTTTGCTTTGAGTTTATCTTGGGACTTGGTACTAGAGTGTAAGGCGGTGATGTTTAATAATGACATGGATATCTCTATACTAGTGGTGTACATGCAACAGGTTAAGAACGAGCAAAAAAAGTCAGTGGGAATGGGTGAAAGGTAAAGTAAGAAGTTTAGGTATGAAATACAGGGTGAAGGGCAACAGAATAGTAGTTGAGATAGTAGATAGTGGTCCAAGAAGAAGAATTGGGGAAGATTTAAATCCTATTTTGACAGCTAGTGCTCGATACCCTAATTCATCTGGTGATCGTCACTTCTATACTAACAGTGGGTTTAAGGCACAAAGTGTATAGTCTCAGGCTAGTAGAGCTAAGTCAGCCCCACCCTATCCTTCTTGCCAATTATGTGGTAAGCTTTACCATAGTTATTGTCATGAGGAGAGTATTGTTGTTTTAGTTGCGATTAGCATGGGCATATGTAGAATAACTATACCATGGGTAGAGTAGCCATAGGGGATAATAAGGTCCTGATTACAACTTCTTCAGCTCCTAAACCAAAGGGTGCTACTTATGGTACAGACACTATAGGAAATAATCTTTATGCCCTTGCCACCTGTCAGGAGTCTGAGTCATCTCCAGATGTTGTCACTAGCACATTAAATCTCTTCTCTCATGATGCATATTGTTTGGTTGATTAGGGTTCTACTCTTTCTTATGTGACCCATTATGTGGTAGTCCATTTTGGTTTTTTTCTTGAGTGCATTTTTTATCCCCTCTCTATATCTAGCTTGTTGGGTGATTCTATTATGTCTAGAAAGGTTTATAGGAGTTGCGTGGTATCCATTTTTCATAGGGAGATCTTTGTGGATTTGATAAAATTGGATATGGTTGATTTTGATATTATCCTGGGTATGGATTGGCTCCGTTCGTGCTATGCTTCATTAGATTGTCAAACCTGCAAGGTCATCTTCTAATTGCCTTGTGAACCGGTAATTGAATGGGAGGGGAGTTTCTTGAGTGACAATAGGGAGATTTATTTTGTATCTTAGAGCCTAAAAATTGATTTCTAAGGGGTGTCTTTATCATGTGGTTTGAGTTAGATATTTTAGTTATGAGGGTCTTACCTTGCATTCTATTTCTGTTGTTAATAAGTTTACTGGAGTATTTCTCGAGGATCTTCATGGTATTCTTCCTGATAGGGAGATAAAATTTGGGATTAATCTTCTATCAAATACCCATCCTATCTCTATCCTGCCATATAGAATAGATCCTACTGAGTTAAGGAGCTAAAAGAATAGTTAAAGGATTTTTTATAAGGTTTTTATTTGTCCTAGTATTTCTCCATGGGGTGCACCTAATCTTTTTGCTCATAAAAATAATGGGTCCCTTCAAATATGCATAGACTATCGATAGTTGAATAAGATGATGGTGAAGAATAAATACCCTCTTTTGAGGATTGATGACCTTTCTGACCAGCACCAGGGTGCAAGATATTTCTCTAACATTGATCTTTGGTTGGGTTATCATCAGTTGAAAATTAGGGAGGTGGATATCCCTAAGACCTCTTTCCGTACCCGGCATGCTAATTATGAGTTTTTGGTAATGTCATTTGGATTGACTAATGCTCCAGTGTCATTTATATACCTTATGAACCGAGTATTAAAGCAATTCTTAGATTTGTTAGTGATAGTGTTTCTTGATGATAGCTTGGTATACTCTAATCACCTCTAAGTAGTATTGCGGACTCTTAAGGATCAACGATTGCATGCCAAGTTTTCAAAGTATGAGTTTTGGTTAAATGTTATGACCTTTTTGAGTCATGTTGTTGCCAATAAGGGGCATGGTCGATCCACGAAAAATTAAGGTGGTTTAGTAGTAGCCAAAACCTACGAATCCAAAGGACATTAGGAGATGTTTGGGCTTGGCCAGGTATTATAAGAGTTTTGTAGAGAGCTTCTCTTCTATTGTTGCTCCATGGAGTAGATTGACTCAGAAAAAGGTAAAGTTTCTGTGGTCCAATGCTTGTGAGGGTAGTTTTGGGAAGTTGAAAGTTAAGTTGACTTCCACGCATGTTTTGACCCTGTTTGAGGGTCCTGGTGGCTTTTTAGTTTACTGTGATGCGTCTTGTGTGGGATTAGTTTGTGCTTGATATAGCATGGTAAGATGGTAGCGTATGCTTCTAGACAGCTAAATGTTCATGAAAGGAGTTATCCAACTCGTGACCTAGATTTGGCAGTTGTGGTTTCTGCATTAAAGATTTGGAATCCTACTTATTTGTAGTGCATGTTGATATGTAATCAGATGATAAGAGCTTGTAATATATGTTCACCTAGAGGGAGTTGAATCTCAAGGAAAGGAGATCGTTCAAATTTCTCAAGGAATATGATATGAGCCTTTACTAACATATAGGTAGGAGATGTAGGTATCTTATGGTATGGATCATTTTCCTCTCATTTAGTTTGCAAACAATAACAGTTATCACTCTACAATTGGGATGGCTTCTTCTAAGGCTCTTTATGGTAAGAGGTGTAGGTCTCCTATTAGATGGTTTGAAATTATGGAGACTGTGTTGTATGGCCTTGATTTAGTTCATTAGGCTATGTATAAGGTGAAGGTGATAAGAGATAGACTTAAGACCGCTCAGAGTCGCTAAAACTACTATACGTATGTGAGGCGAAGAGAGTTGAAGTTTGATGTTGGTGATTGTGTGTTCTTAAAGGTGACTCCCATGAAGGGAATTATAAGGTTCGGGAAGAAAGAAAAGTGTTGTGCCATGGAAACATGGAATTTATTCTTGGACTTAGGCAATTTTGTTAGATATGATGTGGTTTTGTATGATTGTGCAAGTAAAATAAATGACAGTGGTGTTGACTTAGGTTACAACTCGTAGGGTTTGTCTATCAGTCATGGATTAAGTCGTAGTCAGAAATACACTTTTAGCTTTTACTTCCCAGATTATGACTTGCTCCTAACATCCCTTAATGAGACATTATGAGTCATGGTCTGGGCCGCTTTGACAGTTCTTCAGCACTATAGCCATAACTTTTCACCCCGATATTAGATTTAGGAAAAATTGGTATCATTTGAAAGATAATTCAATTATTTATCAGATAGAGGGTATTGAGATCAACAAACATTATTAAACCAAAATTTATGATCGTTGGATCTTTGGGGTGTCACATCCATGTATCCCGAATACACTACTATGATGTTTTTATGTCCTAGTATGTATGGGAAAATAATTTTTATATTTTAAGATATGATTGCTAGAATTTCTTGTAATCTATAAATACCCTTTAGGCTTTTTTTAATTCATTCAGACATTCATTATTCATTCACATATTGACTGATTCAGAAAGAGGCCCTTTGGGGCCACGTTCACAAACATATTGTTGTTCTTGGTTTGTTACTCAATTTAAGACTTTGGGATTTATTCTTTCATTATTGTGAGATTAATTTTGTGATTTTGTCTTTGGATTCCATGATTGATCTCATAACTATAAGTGGATAATTCCCTTAGCTAGTGTTGTGGGAAACCTGGCAGATTATTAATAAAGTAGAGGAAGTGCTAAGTCGTTCTAGATAAAGATTCTTGCATGTATTGTGATTTCCTTTATTTAGTTTTATTCTTAATGGTTTCAAACATTATGAACCCGCCTGTATTCACTACTTACTTCATAAAAGGTAGAGATTAGGAAAATAAAATCATGACAGTAATTTGAGATTCATCATCCATCTCATCAATCCGACATCTCATCTAATTAACTAGATACTCAAAAGGTAATAGTTAATCTGGGATCCAAGACAAGGTTTAGTAGTGCGACATCCTGAGACTCAAAAGGTAAAGGGTGAAATTTATCAACTAGTCCAAAAGATGGTTGATGGCATATAACTTATGAGATTCAGCATGCAATGTTTTAGAATAGTTAGATAATGCACGATAAATCTATGGAGTTATAAGCCAAGAGGAAACAAGCCTAGTGTTCTTCATAAATTGTTTACAACCAAGAGCAACCATCTTTTTCCTTTTACTGTTTCACAAAATTCTTCTTTTTACTTTCCCACACTGTATGGTGATTTCAACAAGTTTGAGAAATATTTCTTGCCTATTCCCTATGGGATAGTCCCTAACCTATTTGGGCTACTATAATTTACAGCGACCACTTTATCCTTCTCAAGAGGGGTTGTTTGGGAAACATAAAATCTTAGCACTGTTGCTGGGGAATACAGTTTCTGAGTTCTTTATGAAAGTTATTGGAGTTACCAGGTTTTACTTTCTTTTGTATTATTTGTTTTATTGCCTATTCTTCTTGAGATGATAACCTGGCTAGAGGAAGTATGGAGTGATGATGAATCCTTATTTATTAATCCCTTTCTATAACACCAAGTATTTTTGTGCTAGTCTTTGGACCATCGTTCCTTTGTGTATAAATTATAATCCAAATGATTCCCATGTGAATATAAGTTTCATGATTCTTATCCTTGTGTTGGATGTGCTTTTGAGGTGAAAAATGTTCATAAGAATTACTCAGAACAAAGTTAAGCTAAGAGGCTTTGATTCGTCCAAAATATGGTATTCAATTATACAAGGGTCGATTTTAAACATGTTTAAATTTTTCATATGCATAGAATTTTGCAGCACAAGACCCACCAAAATGTAGATAATTGAGTCAGCTTTCCAACAATATCAATTTTTCCTTAATCCGATACCCGACCAAAAAGTTATGGAATTTTTTGTGAGAGGCAGTAAGCCGACGCAATTGGAGAGCGGCGCGCCAGTTTCCCGACGTGATAAGTGATGCGACACTTTTTTATCCCAATGCGATATCCAACGCGATGCTAAGAATGTTCACACGTTTTTAAGTGAATTCCATAATAGATCCTAAATTTATGACTTTTAGCAACATTCCCATGTTTTAAATTGTTACTTTCCACATGTTTGATGAAATTCTCATATCATATTCAATTAATTTTAGGATGAACCCAAAATTATGAATCTAGCCATGTTATCCTATTATTTTTCCCATATTTAAGATATTCCCATGTTCAAGTTCATGATCCCCATTTGTTTGATGAATTGCCCTATGTTAAAGTCTTAATCTCTATGTGTTTGATGAATTGCCTAAGTGATGGGTTTCTTTGGATAATGATTTCTTATTATGCTTTCAAAGCTTTAGTATGATCCTATGGTTATTGGTATCGAGTCTTAGGGGTTATTAATACCTAAAGCTTAGTTATTTACTTAGTCTCAGTATTGTCAGTATGGTTTCAGATATGTATTAGCATTATCAGTTCAGTCAGTTATCATAATCAATTAAACTTAAATCAGTTCAGTACTCTGAGTCAGTTCAGTTGGGAGTAGGATTTAGCACCAAGCGAATGCAGGACGACGGCTTCCCAATTAGTTAAGCAAAATTGTTAGTAGCAGTGCCTGTATTCCTGAACCACATAACCAGCGTGAGTTATGAGGAGTCACCCATTAGTTTAGGCTTGACTACCTCCCAGGGTTCACCCGTTAGTTTAGGCTTGACTCTGCCTAGGTGTCACCCGTCAATTTAGGATTGACATCCAAGTTCTTCAGCAACTTAGTGGATCCACTCAACCATTGTTAGTAACCGTGGAATGGTACTGACACCCTTCCAACTGGGTTACAAGTTGGACCCCAATCAGTTCAGAGCGGGGCATATCGGTTAGATGATACCTCCCACAATCTTAGTACAACATTTAGTGTCTCTTCAGTTTAGGTTTGCTTGACTAAGTGTATAGACTGTCAGATATTCAGTTTAAAAAATTTTAGTGTTTTAGATTACAGATTATCTCAGTACCATATCAGATATACACTTAGTTTTGCATTCTTAAATTTTATAGTTTTCACGCCTTCAAGCTTGGTTATATCATGATGTTAAGATAGTCTATATCTCATATGCATAGTACTCCACAGTTTCAGTCCAGTTACTTAGACTAAGTACAGTTCACTCTTACATAACCTATATTAAGATATCAGTCATTCAGTTAATCAGATAAGCTTAATATATTTTATGAGTGGTTTTGTATGTTTATGCTTTCATGTTTAGTATAATTCTATATTCAAATCCTCGAGTCATGTTTGTCTCCATCACATAGTCTTAGACCCAATATTCATACAGAACCCATATTTTATTATTTTTTCAGCTCCAGTTCTACTTGTATTATAAGAGTCACCAGCGTATCATATTATGTTTGTTACTCATGCCTTTAAGATATTTTAGCTTTTAGGCTATTTCAGTTTGTTGGTAAGTCTACTTACACCAAGTCATGGATGTTTTAAGATTATGTATGAAACCAGTTTTACTTATTGCATTCACCCCTGCTTACAAAGTACTGATCCACATATACGTCTATATGGCTACAATGTTTCATAATGTAGGTACCATCTGTAGCTCGAAGATCATTATCAGACAACTACAATTTCCAGGCAGCAGGTGATAAGTTCTCTTATTTTGGGAACTCCATACTCTTTAAGTTTATGTACAGTTTATTTATTTTTCAAATGTATTGATTAGTGGTATTTGGAGACATGTCCCAGCTATCTATATTCAGTATAGAAGAGACTTTAGAGATGTCAATCAGAGTCAGTCATGTAAATTTCAATTCTCTCTTTAGTTTTTATCAGATTGTAAATTATATCAGCATTATAATTCTTCCCATAGTTTATCATGATTATGTTTTCACATAGTAAACTCAGTTATTTCATTTATATTAAATCAGTTGCATAACAGTATATCAGTTCATGGGTTATCTTGGGATCATTTATAGTTCCAAGCATCGTGTGGCATCTAGGGTTTACTCTCGGGGAGTTATAAACTTGGTATTAGAGCATAAAGTTCAAGTGTCCAAGCGTGTCTATGAAGTCGTGTCTATTAGAGTCTTGCAGAATGATACAGAGACATATGTACTTTTCTTCGAGAGGCTACAGGTCATTTAGGAAATGTTTTCCTTCTTCTATATCTCAAATCATGCAGTAGGAATGTTCTATAAGGAACTTATGTAGATTCTCACATTAATCCATTCATGCCAGATATGTTTTTAGATCCCTCCTAAGAATTTCTTGATAACATATGATCTAGAATTACAAGCATGAACCCAGAAGTTTAGCAGTAGTAAAGTGGGGATAGTTTTTATCTTGATCTAGTAGATTATGTATCAACGAGGCTAGTTGTATAAAGATGAATTAGTAGGCTTGAAATAGTGTATGCAATATTTTAAGTTGTTGATTCAAAATTAAGTATGATTATGTGTGTATGATCTAGAGGTGTACCCAAGGTGATATGGGATTGTATTATTTCTAAGTTTTAACAGTGTGTGTGCTTAGATAGTACCCTTAAGGTATTATGTGTTAAAGTGTAGGTTTGAATCTGGGATGATTGAGCTGATAGAAAGTAGAGATAAAATTCTAAATGGTGTGAACTCATGGTATGGTAATACTCCTGAGAATTCAAAGTTAGTCAGTGTTTATGTTATTATATCATGACTATTAGAGCTATAGAAAGATAAGAGTTGTATAGCAGAAGGGAATACTAGCAGTGGGTTTTACACCTTCCGGTGCAGTTTTTCATAGTAAGTATAGTATTTATGTGTATTGTTATGCCTCAGACTCTAGAGTAAAGTGACTACAAATTAGATTAGAGTTTATTAAAGGAGTGCATAGACTTAGAATGATGTCTTAAAGCTAAGGGAGAGATGATAGAATAAGTGACCAAGTCAGTCTCTCAAATTTTAGTAGAATCATGTACACTTCCAGTTCCAAGTATGAGGAATTCCAGCTCACTCAACAGTACGAATCATGTTCCATGAAATTATGAACTCAAACTCTGGTCATGCAGCTCATAAAACATGTACCCATGCTTTACAAAATATTCATTTCTAGGTACTCATGCAACACTCCTAATCATCAATGAAATTTAGTTTATGTCATGTATGCCCTCAGTTTAGCTCTCTTTGATGAATTCATTCTTTTGATACCCTATTCCTTAGGCCTCAATAAAGTGTCAAGTTATACATAGTATCCCTTCATGTTTCAGGTCACATTCTAACCTATCAGTGACCTCTCCTTATGTAATAATAGTATTGATGAGTAGTTTTTTAGATGGAAGAGAGTAAATATTTCTTGTTAGGAGAAATTGTTGTATGTTTGTTTGATCTAAGTTTATAAGTGTGAAGTAAGACTGAGGCAAAGTTTTTCAAATATTTCATGGTTAGTTGAAATTTTGTGTGTGGTTTTCTAAAGAATAGTGAATGGAAGTTGTTAAGGATAGTGGTTTAGAGAATGTGAGAAAGGTGTTTTATAGGTATTTGTTTAGAAGTGCATATGTGGTTATAAATATAGTCTTGAATGCCATGTTTAAGTATATCTGGATGAATGCATTGCATATTAGTGAATGTCTAGTAAGAGGTTGAATATAGTTGTTGAAATGGTAACAATAATTATTCTTGAGATAAAAAGTTGTGAAAACGCAGGGTGTTTTAAATTTATAGTTCAGACTAGTATTATAGTGTTATGTGTGCACTTTGTAGATTCGAGTAGGCTTGATCATAGTAAGAGTATTCAGTTCAGCTTAGACTTCAGTAGGTAGAGTTGCCAGTGCCTATGTGAATATTGTCAGTGGCCTTAAGTAAAGTGTGGTTTTGAAGTGGGATGTATAGTTGAGTATAATCTTTCAGTATGAGTTAGTTTGTATAGACAGTAATCCAGTCTAGCAGTCAGACAGACAAGTTCCTATGGTTTTCTATCTTTCCTATTCATAAGGTAATTCATTCATGACCATGCAAGTCATAAATTCAGTTCAGTTTATACATCAGACATCAGATTCAGATTTTAGATATTTAGTCATAATTCAGTCCATAAGTGTCATGTGCATCATCTCAGTCTTTCCTTAGTATTTTAGCCAAGTCAGGATCATTCGGGGGATGAAATATCCCCAAGGGAAGATGTTGTAATACCTTGAGTATTCATGTCCTAAACCTTTTACTTTTCTTCACAAAAAAATATCCAGCTTAAAGTAATGGTTACTCATCAGTAGACTCTCTCATTTTTATCTCATCCTTATGACCATTCTCATGTCATTGCATATATTGCTGAAATCAGTTCAGTTCATGATATTCAGTTCATGTATAATATTTCAAACTCAGTTATGCAATCATGTTTCAAGTCATGAATTTTGGTATGTGATTTCAGTTGCCTTAGTCCAGCATTCTTATTTTAACCAGTCTTATTTGAGGATGAATGATTCTAAGCGGGAGATAATATAACACCCCATATTTTTGGTCTAGTCTTTGAACCATCATTCCTATGTGTATAAGTTATAATCTAAATGATTTCCATATGAATATAAGTTTCATGATCTTTATCCTCAAGTTGGGTGTGCTTTTGAGGTGAAAAATGTTCATAAGAATCACTCAGAACAAAGTTGAGCTAAGAGCCTTTGATTCGTCCAAAATTTGGTTTTTGATTCTTCAAGGTTCAACTTTGAACGTGTATAAATTTTCACAAACATAGAATTTTGCAGATCAAGACCCACCAAATTTTAGATAATTGAGTCATCTTTCCAATGATACCGATTTTGCCTTAATCTGATACCCGAATGAAAAGTTATGGAATTTTTGTGAGAGGCAGTAAGCTGATGCAATTGGGGCGCGGTATGCCGGTTTCTCGACACGATAAGTGATGCAATGTGTTGCTGTCCCAATGCGATATCCAATGCAATGCCGGGCCTTTTCGCATGCTGCTTCAATTCCTAAAGGGTGTAGGGTCACTTTGGTCATTTTGCCTCACCCAAATCCATCCATAACACATAATTTCAGCCCTCAAGGAGCATTAGTTGCACCTTTACTCATAATTTCTTTCTAAGAAAGCCTCCCTCTCTAAATAACAAACCCTAACCTCCACCTAAGAACTTCAAAAATCCATTACAATCTCTTCAAGATAAACAAGAATTTAAGCTTCTACTTTAAGAATTCCAAAAAAAAACTTTCTAGATCATCTCCAATGGTTTCAAAGTCAAGTTTTGTACATTAAATCAAGTTTATTAAGGTATGTGGGAGTTTTTTCATGGGTCCCCTTTCATCCAAGGATCCCAAAACCCCTCTTTTCAACTAAAGAATGGATTTTTATTCTTATTATGGAATTTTGTATGTTCAAGAAAGATTTATTCTTGCTTTCATGGTGTTTTTAATTCAATTCAGCCCATGTGTGATTCCATGCAAGATTTTGAATTACTCATACCATTAATTTGAGTTTTCCATGCTTTATTCAAGTGAATTCCATGATAGATCCTAAATTCATGATTTTTAGCAACTTCCCATGTTTTAAATTATTGTTTTCTGCATGTTTGATAAAATTCCCATATCATGTTCAATTAATTTTAGTATGAACCCTAAGTTATGAATTTAGCCATGTTATCCTATTATTTTCCCATGTTTAAGATATTTCCATGTTCAAGTTCATGATCCTTATGTGTTTGATGAATTGCCCTATGTTAAAGTCTTATTCTCCATGTGTTTGATGAAATTCCCAAGTAATGGGTTTCTTTGAATAATGCTTTCTTATTATTTTTTTGAAGCTTTAGTATGATCCTATGGTTATTGATATCGAGTCCTGGGGCTTATGAGTACCCAAATCTTAGCTATTTACTTAGTCTCAGTATTGTCAGTATGGTTTAAGATATGCATTAGCATTATCAGTCCAGTCTGTCAACATAATCAACCAAACTTAAATCAGTTCAGTACTACGAGTCAGTTCAATTGGGAGTAGGATTTAGCACCAAGCAAATACCGTACGACGGCTTCCCCATCAGTTAGGCGAAGTCGTTAATAGAAATCCCTGTATTGAAGAACCACGTAGCTAGCATGGGTTATGAGGAGTCACCCGTTAGTATAGGCTTGGCTAGCTCCCAAGGTTTACCTGTCCATTTAGGCTTGACTCCTCCCAGATGTTACCCTTCAGTTCAGACTTGACATCCTGGTTCTTCAGCAGCTTATCGGATCCACTCAACCATTGTTAGTAATCATGGCATGGTACTGACACCCTTCTAACTGGGGTGAGAGGTTAGACCCCAATCAGTTCAGAGCGAGGCATGTTGGTTAGATGATACCTCCCATAGTCTCAGTATAGTATTTAGAGTCTCTTCAGTTTAGATTTGCTTGACTAAGTGTACATACTGCCAGATATTCAGTTTTACAGTTTTCAGTCTTTTAGATTACAAATTATCTCTCTACCATAGCAAAAATACACTTAGTTTGGCATTCTCAAATTTTATAGTTTTCACTCATTCATAATCAATTATCTCATGTTGTTAAATAGTCCATACCTCATATGCATAGTACTCCATAGTTTTAGTCCAGTTATCCAGACTAAGTACAGTTCAGTCTTACATGACAAGTATTGAGATATTAGTAATTTAGTTAATAAGATAAGCTTAGTATATTTTATATGTGGTTTTGTATGTTTATGAATTCGTGCTCAGTAAAATTGTATATTCAGATTATTGATTTTGGTCAGTCTCCATCACGTTGTTTCATACATAGTATTCATAGAGTACCCATGTTTTACTTTTTTCCAGCTCCAGTTCTACTCATATTATAAGAGTAAAGTTTTAAGAAACTAAGTGTAGTGATTCACCATCTTAGCATATTATGTTTTTACTCATGTTTTTAAGATATTTCAGCTTTCAATCTATTTTTATCTCTTGGTTAGTCTACTTACACCTAGTCATGCATGTTTTAAGATTACATATGAAATCAATTTTACTTATTGCATTCACCCCCGCTTACTCAGTACATTCCAGAAGTGTTGATCAATATATACGTCTATGTGGCTACATCATTTCATAATGTAGGTACTATTTGTAGCCCGCACATCATGATCAGACAGTTGCATTTTCCAGCCAGCAGATGATGAGTTCTCTTGTTTTGGAAACTCCAGACAATTTTAGTTCATGTACAACTCAATTATTTTTCATATTTATTGATTAATGGTAGATGGGGGCATGTCCCATCTATCTATAGTCAGTATAGTAGAGGTTTATAGTTGTCAGTCAGAGTCAGTCGTGTAAATTTTAGTCCTCTCTTCAGTTTTTATTATATTGTAAATTGTATTAGTATTATAATTCTTCCTATATTTTGTCATGATTATGTTTCCACACATAGACTTAGCTATTTCATACATATTAAATTAGTTTCTTAATAGTATGTCAGTTCATGGGTTAGCTTGGGATCACTTGTGGTTCCAACCACCGTGTGGAATCTAGGGTATACTCCCAAGGCATTAAATTTTTGTTTTAATATGGTGCATAATTGTAGTAGCATGATAAATATATTGTTGGAACATAATGAGAGCATTTTTGACATGTTGGCCCTTCTGAAAAAGGAAATCAATATTTTGTTCTAAAGGTTTATAGGTATTTCTTAGATATATACCACTTACGAGTAGAATTGGATGAAAAAAATGCTACATGTAACATCCAGCAACCTAGTTATAGGTGGTGTGAGACTAAAAAAAAATCTGAGAAGCCAACTTGAGATGCTGGAATTTGAGGTGTCTAAAATTAATCATGTTTTTATGGATAGAGTCACTCATAAGAAGAGCATACTAGAGTTATATAGGGATGCAAAGAAGGATGTAGTTCCCGAGTTAGGGAGTATTGGACCTCATTTGAAGCATTTTTCCATATTATGTTTGGATAGTCAGATCTTGATCGAGCCACTCGAGCTTGAAAAAGAGTGCATGGATGAGGAAACATATGTCAATATTCTTGAATTTTCTTAGCCAAAATCAAAGAACTACATTTCTCACATAAGGTCCAAGAAGTACAATATGTCATATCTATTTCTTAGGTTCTTTATTTTATACCTCCGCCCCATAAGCATAATAGGCAATCAAAAAAACAATTAGGGGTATATTTCATAAGTTTAAATTGGAAAGAGAAATTTGAAGGCTAACTCTTGGGCTGCCTTGATGAAGTCTTGAGTAATCAAGGTTCCCATGGGTTTGTTGGGGAAGTCTAAGTACTCAACCAAGCCCCTTCATGCCGCAACGTGAAATCAGGCGCAGCTTGGGAGGCAACCTGAGGTATTTTATTTCTTTTGACATCAGATCTTCGCACCAATGGTACCATAGATATGTTTCTAACTCTCTTGCTTTGTAGAAGTTTGATGCATTGAATACAATGCATAATTTTACTTTGAGGATGTTGGGAATACTTGTGAGTCTTTATGTCCTCTTGGGCAATTTTTTACCATGCCTCTTTTCCCCAGAGTCTTGTTCCTTGTAAAGCTGACATATTTAGGAGTATTTTGTTTTTCTTCATGATTTTTTTTGGTTGAGTAGGAGAAAAATAAGTATCTAGGTCAGTTAACATAGTTTTGTTAATAATATCCCTTCAATAGCTTGTTTTTGAGTTGTGTGATATGTATATATATGTGACTATTGCGCATCTTGTTATGGCATTAAAATTAGGGACATGATAATCATAGCTAACTTGTGCATAAACTATATAGGTAGTAGCTTGTGACATGACTTTATGCCAATGTGGGTGAGATACTACTTAGTTCTCTTTGTGTGCTAAATTCTGAACTTTCCCGATAAGTCTTGCCTAGGTTGTAGGATAGTCAGTTAGGAAATTTCATTGGCTGTTTTTGAGTTTAGTCCACTTTTAGCCTAAATGACCTTCCCATTTTGAAATAGTATCCCTAGATCCTTGTTTTGAGCCTTATAGCCTATTTCTTTGTTTTCACCTTTCACTTTCCTATTTGTGTTACAATGAACCTATTTTGGCCCTAGTTCTCCTTGGACATTGTTAACCTTAACTAAGGCAAATCATCTAATTTGATGGTGGATATCATAAGGGTGTTTAATTAAAAGTGGATATAAAGAAGGAAGAAATAAAAGAAAAGCAAGTAGTATGGGTGTGGTAGAAAAAAGAAAATAAAAATAAAAAAAATGAAAAGAATGAATAGAAGAACCCATACCCAACTTGAATGTGCAATAAATAATAAAAGGGAGAAATAAAGTGGAGTAAAAGAAAATCAGTTAAAGTGTGGAACCCAATGTAAGTGTAGTGCCAAGGAAGCTTAGTGACTAAATATATCCATATGTATCATACTAGCCCCAAGCCTACATTACAAGCCAAAATAAGTCCTATAGTTATCCTAACTAGACTGTTTGAAAGCTAAGTTATAGAAAATAAGGGAAAGATTATGGTATTTGACATGCATTGATTTGAACTTCTTTTGTGAGTGTCAGTGTCTTTTAAATGACCCTACATTGACATACATTATTCCATATGAGTGAGTGGAACTTCTTTGTTTTGAGGGCACATGGGTTGTATTCCTAGATTTTTACTTGTTTAGGTAGTGTATATTGTATATATGCATGGTTGTTTGTTGCTAATGCAATGCCATAGCTTGATTCCTTTTGTGTCACATTGTGGTGCTCCATTAACACTTATAGTTCATTTTAAAATATTGAACTTGTAGAGGGTAAGGATCTTGAGCTAAAATTGTTGATTGACTGCCATAGGTATACTAGGCTTCTCTTGGTTAAGCATCGTCTTATTGTTTTAATATTTTTTTTCCTGAGGACATGCAATGTTTTAAGTTGAAGGTGTTAATGTGCCATGGAAACATGGCACATTCAAGTCTTAAAACAAGGGATTTATGCTTGGACTTAGGTAATTTTGTTAGATATGATAAGGTTCTGTGTGATTGTGAAGGAGCAATCATAAGGAGACCAGTGAGTTATACCAAGGTTCAACATTAAAGTTATGTAAGACTACAAGTTGTAAGATCAGACTATTACTCGTAGTAACCAATTGTAAGAGACCAGTATTTAAAGCTCTAACGTTCAAGGTGTAAGTGATAACGAGTGAAAGAAAAGAGTGGGAAAGACAAAAAAAAACCTTAGGAGTCATCTGAAAATATTTGGAAATCGTCCTAATAACTTAGGTCACAACTCATAAGGTCTAGATACGAGTCGTGGATTGAGTCATAGTCAGAAACCCATTTTTAGCCTTTACTGCCCATATTATGACTCCCTCCTAAAAACCCGTAATGAGACATTACAGGTCGTAGTCTGGGCAGCTTTGATAGTGCTTCAGTATTTTGGCCATAAACTTTTACCTCGATATCGGATTAAGGTTAAATTTGTATTATTGGAAAGATAATTCAATTATCTATCTGATGGTGCTTCTTTAAACAAAAAATTCTAAGTACGTCAGAATTTATGCTCATTGGAACTTTGGGGTATCATATCCATGTATGCCAAATACACTCCTATGATGTTCTTAAGTCCTAGTATGTATGGGTAAATAAGTTTTTTATTTTAATTAGTATTTGATTTCTAGGGTTTCTTGTAATCTATAAATACCCTTTAGTCTTTGTTTAATACATTCAGACATTCATTATTCATTCACATATTTATTGATTCAGAATGAGGCCCTTTGGGGCCAAGTTCACAAACATCTTATTTTTCTTGGTTTATTATTCAATTTAAGACTTTGGGATTTATTCATTCATTAATTTGAGATTGTTTTTGCAATTTTGTATATGGATTCCATGGTTTATCTCATAACTATGAGCAACTAATTTCCTTAGTGAGGGTTGTGAGAACCCTTATGGATTAATGAAGTAGAGGAAGTGCCAAGTCATTCTAGATATATATTCTTGCATGAATTGAGATTTCCTTTGCTTTAATTTTCTTATTAATGGTTGAAAACATTATCAACTCGCTTGTATTTACTACTTACTTCGAAAGAGAGGTAGAGATTAGGAAAAGAAAATCATGACAGTAATTTGGCATTCATCAACCTATTTCACCATTTCACCTAATTAACTTGACACTCAAAATATAATAGTTAATCTGGGATCTAAGACAAGGGTTAGTAATGTGACATCCTGAGACTTAAAGATAAAAGGTGAAATCTACCAACTAGTCTAAAAGATGATTGATGGTAAATAACTTATCAGATTCTACATGCAAGGTATCAGTTTATTTTGACATTGTACGATAAATCTATGAAGTTATAAGCCAGGGGAAAACAAGCCTAGTGTTCCTCTTTGATTGTTTACAACCAAGAGCAACCAATTTTTCCCTTTAACTATTTCAACAAATCCCTCTTTTTTGCATTCCCACACTGTATAGTGATTTCAACAATTTTGAGAAGGATTTTTGGGCTATTTCCTGTGGGATGGACCCAAACCTAGTTAGTTACTATATTTGATAGTGACTATTTTATTCTTCTAAAGAAGGGTAGTTTGGGTGACATTATAAAGCTCAGTCTCCATTGTGTGGGCCCATATTTGATTTTGATAAGAGTGGGCAATGTTTTTTATAAGTTGGAATTGCTTTCGAGTTTAGGTTCAGTTCATTCAGTTTTCCATGTTTTGATGTTGAATAAGTGTGTGGGCGATCCTTCTTTGATATTGTGTATTAAGTATGTTGGTAGTTCGTATTCCTTGTCTTGTGAGAAAGTCCTGGTGGATATTTTTGATAGACAAGTTAAGTATTTGAGGACTAAGTGGCTTCAGTAATGGTTCTATAGGGGAACCAAAATGTAGAAGAAGATACTTGGGAAGCTGAAGAGGACATAAAGTCCAAATATCCATTCTTGTTCCCCAGGTTGAATAATTGTGCTTAAGATATGTATTTTCCTACTCTCATTGTTTTCACACTTTGTTAAAGAATTATGGATGAGTTTTTATTTTATAATCGTGCCAATAGGTGCCTTGACCCCTTACTTATAGACAAATAATCCTTAGGGTAGGGTGGGGGGGTAACATAACACCCTAAATATTTGCCTCAGAAATTTCTAAGTTTGAACTCACTACCCAGGGTATGACTTTGGTTACGAGTCATAAAGACTCTATATGATTTGTAGACTGTATCTATATCCAAACAAGTGTTGGTTCCCTATGTTTCTATCCTAATCATGATTCGTACCTAACGATCCATAAGGTGAGGTTACGAGTCGTAGGGTGGGACTCATGACCAAACCAGTGAGATGGCCCAAGGTTATTGTCTTGGTAACGATAAAGACTCCATAAGTCATAAGGTTAGTCAAGAGTTGTAGGGTGGGACTTGTGAACTATCCAATAATGGTGCCCTAAGTTAATGTCCAAACCATGAGTTGTTGTAACACCTAGTAACATATCTGCATGAGTCGTAAGGTGACCCGTAGTCACTGATGATAGTTTTTTGTATTTTTATTTATGGGTACTTTGGTAATTTCCCTAATTCCCCAATTAAACCCACGACCTAAAATACTCTAAGGGACCCCATAACACATCATTACTCCCTCATAAACTACCTTCTAATCTCTCAAATTCACCAAGTCAAGAACAACTAGGGTTTCTAAAGGTCGATCATCTAGGGCACTAAGATTGGTTTCTTCTCCTTAACTCTTGATATCTTAGGCATGTATCTCTCCCTAAACTTGGATTTTGATTATGGTATGCTATGACTCAATTTTTACATGGTTTAAATATTTTCTTTTAAATAAAGGTTTGAGGGTTTTGGACGGTAATTGTTTAAATACTTTTCCCATGGTTTTGAATTGGTTTTCTATGATTTATCTTGTAGTTTTGAACTGATAATTGAATAGGCATGGGAATCAAAAAGATGAACGTGGGTTTCCCCAAATTTATGGTTTAAGTGGTGTGGAATTAGCTTTACCCCCAACCCAACTTATGTAATAGATTTTGGAAACATGGATGCTTGCATAACTGAACTCACTTTTTGAACCATACATTGCATAAAAGGTTAATAAAACCTAAAACAATTTTTGAAAGGCCTTGATATCCAAGTATTGGTTTTCAATTGGAAAAATTTAGAGTCATTTTGGCTAAATAATTTTGGAAATGGCATAATAGAATCGACATGCAAGATTAGTATTTGGTATTACTATGCTAATGATAAATACCTACTTAAAATACTCCTTGATTAATGGATTGGGATATGTAAATGGTTTTAATTTGGGCTTAAAGGGTGTTGTGTATTTCATCGTGGAAAGTTGAAGTACCGGAGAACCAATATTGGAAACCATGTTTGCAACAGAGAGGTCTTATTGGTCATGTGCATAGTTCACACTTTATATATCTATATTTTTGGAATGGTTGGCGCCTCACTGACTTTGGCTCTTTTGTGGATTTCTCCAGTTTGTGCTGCTAACATGCACTAAGGCCCTTCCGGTAGGGGTAGTTGGACCCATATAGCTCGTGGTTATTTTTAGGATGGTTAGAGCTACATAGACCTGGTTAATGGTTTTGAAGTTTATGCTTAAACCTTTTTCACTATCCCAGCATAATGTATATACGTATATTTGAATGTATGTGAACGCATACATTAAATTTGGATTGATTTTGAAATGGCATTATTTTATCACATATCTTGAGTTACTTTCTAGCGCTGACCCTACTAATCGTCCTAGGATTCTACATGTTTTCAAAATGTATGGTCCAAAGATACTTTTTTTACCCTTGTGAAGTGTTAGGTGATCCAGTTAGTCTACGGTGAAGTGGTGAGCTTCAATCCTTCAAAAAGCTTGGTTATTCCGTCGACTTTGTTCCATATCTTAGAATTGAAGAGTCCACATTGTGAATATCATTATTAATGTCACTATCACAGTTGGGGGCATGTCCTGACATAGGTTGATGTTTGTCTTTCTTAGAGGTTTTTGTAGACAATAGAATGTGGATGCATTAGGTATTGTGGATTCTTGAATCCTATCTAATTAATTTATCTATATTGTTATATGTTTGGAATTCATTCCCTACTAGTGGTATTATGTTCTGGTTGGATAGATAATGGGGGTGGTCTCCGGTCCTTAGAGAACTTGAGATACACAACATGACTAGTCCCTGGTTAAGTAGTGACACAACAAGAACAGTTTGGATAATAGAGGCTGAGTGTTTCAGCTTTAGTGTTGAGATTATAGCTATAAATTATGTAACTTAGTTGCATCACTATTTGAGGTTGGACTAAGTTGATCCACCATTGACTGGTTGCATAGTTCTACTATGTACCTATTGGCTCAATTTTCTTTAGTTCAGTGATTGTATTAGACAGAAGTTTGAAAGATGGTCCACTGGCACAGGGTATTGGTTTCTACTATTTTAGACCTTAATTCTTAGTTTTCATCGGACCTTTGGAAGTCTAATTAGCAGAAGAAGTGTACTAGTGTTGGGATTAGTATGGTTTCATCTACAATCGATGGGGCATTCTAGAGTAGATCATTCAGTTATGAGAGAGTGTGCTTCAAACTCATGATTTCTAGTTTCAGGGTTCATCGGGACCAGTAACTGGACTTGGAAGACATAGAATACTTTTGTCACCACCCTTTATGTTAAGGTAGGACCTTATAGAGCATTGATTATATGATTGCCCATGTGTTTTTTAGGTTAGTCTGCTTCAGCATTTTGAGGTTAATGTAGTGTGATTACACAAGAAGAACTTGGATAATGCTTAAGAAATTTTGTGTAGTTCAAAGTGGAAAGTAGGTTTGGAATGGTGAGAGAATGTTAGATTTAGAGTTTGAAATTGGTTATATGGTTCATGTCTTGATTGTTTTTATCCTCATTGAGTATCTGCTTTGTTGTGCTAGTAATAGTGTGATGTTAATATGCTATGTTTGTGTTTGTGTGCTTCAATCGATCTTGGTTCAGTTGGAGGCCAATTGATTGTTAAGGATTAGTTTTTGATTACTTGGAAAGTGAAGTAATGTTGTGAATGAAAGTGATACCATTATAAAAATACCTTGGAAGCATTAGTTGGTCTTATGGGTTATCTACGTAGGTTTACAAAAGGCATCAAGGCTTAGTACCTCATCCTTTTGAGCTTTTTAGATCTTTTATATCCATTGACATTTGAGGATGACAGTTCTTTGAGTAATGGATATTATAATGACCCTCATGGTCATTCTCTCTATTTATGCTTGTTTTTGGTATTTCAAACCTACCCATATCAGCTGCATGTCATTTATAATGTGCTAGGATGGTCAGTTGATTTTCATATAGTTCATTTGGGTTTTAAGCCTATTTCTCTATCTTTGAGCTTTTAAAGTAGAGAAATTACTCTTGGACCAAAACTTCAAGTAGAAAACCTTGGATGAGAATTTTGACAACATTGTTAGCTCCAGAACATGGATTTTAGTCTAGGAGGATCCTTGGTCTGGATCCTGTACTTTTGGACTCATTTTGGGATATTGGATTAATTTTACTAAATTAGAACAGTGATTGTGGGGCCCATGTTTAACAAAATAACCTCTCATGGTAATTTGGTCATTTCCATTGCATCTGGGATGTTGATTTTGGGTTAGTAGTATAGTTAGTTTTGATCCCAAGCATTTATATTTAGTTTTGACTGTATAAAATAAAAATTAGTTAAAATAGCCTACAGGCATCCTATGGGTTAATTTGATGCAAACAACCTCTTTCTAAAAATTCACCCAATTCCATTGGATCTAGACTGTGTTTTCTAATCAATTTGCACTATTTGTTCATTTTTATACAGTTTTAGATGTGTACTGAGGGTCGAAACAGATTTGCAAAGTTGTTGGTGCTGGTGTGGTCGCTTTAGCAATTCGTTGACTGCTTTAGAAATATTTTAACACTTTTAATAGGCTACTTAAGCGGATAAAGTGCTAATTAAGTGACAATCACTGAGTTTAAGACCTAACCGAACCTATTTAACAATTTTGACATTTTAGGCACTAACAAGATCCATGTTTAGCTATTCTTGATGTGTTTTTCTCATATAACCATTATTCAGTTGATTATAAATTCATATTTCTCATTTTCCAAGAATATCAATTCAATTTTTCATTATTTCTATGCAAAGTTGAATTTTAAAACTCCATTCCACTATTTTAAAGCTTTCAGGCTCGTTTTTGAAAGTTTTAAAGTTGGTTTTAAAGATTGGAAAATCAGGTGAGCTTCTAAACTAGTATTTCATTATTTACCATTGATTAATTTATGTTTTCATGTTCCATTCATTCATTTTAAATATAAAATTTATGGTTTTACCCTGTAATGTTCCTTTAGGTTATTTCATCAATTTACCCATATGTCCAGCATTTTAAGCCTTCCCACACTAGCTACAAATACTTTATGACTTGCCAAAATTATCAGTTTGACTATCAAACAGTTTGTTTAGGTTTTAGTTTCACTTCTCTATTTTTGATCTTTTGTTGTGAAGGAAATGGTGTCAGACTGAAAACACCTAGTATATGACCATAGATGAGAATTCTAACAATGCCATCATCTTTAAAATGTTTATTTTATGTTAGGGGGACTCTTGATTTAGTTACCGAGGCTTCAAGACTCATTTTTGGCTATTGGGTGGATTATATTAAAAATGGAACTATTGTTGTGACCGTACATTTATTTGAAATGATTTGGGATGAATGTTTTGATGGTTACATTGAGTTTGAAATATCAAGTTTGGTATAGTAGCATAGTTTTTTTGCATGCATGGGCTTCCGAACGAATTCTGAGCACCTGATTGGAGACCATTTTTGACGTAAAAAATCTGATGCATTGAGTTTCTGGTGCAACCTCTTAAGAGATCATTTGACCATTTAAGTGATCAATGTTGACTTTTGTTCACATCACTTGAGAGGCCTAGGCATCACTTAAGAGATACCCCGCCTCATGCCAGACCGCTTTAATGGTCAAGGAGTCGCTTAAGTGGTTGTTAATTAAGCGACTGGGTGAAAGTTTAAGTGGTACCTCTGGGATTTTAAATTACCCTCCTCAACCAAAATTTCCATCATTTTCTCCACTATATTTACACAATTTTGAGAGCTTGAAGAGAGGAAAGAGTGGGAAATCATCCACTGATGCGAAGGTAAGCTACTTCTTGGTCATTTTCCATTAATTTTTTCATTAATTTCCATCCTATTTTGTGATAAATTTTAGAAATTAGGTCTTTATATCCCTAGACATTAGGGGATTATTTTGGCCCCAATTTATGTAACAATTGTGCTCAACTTTTGAACATACATTTTGTGTTCTTGTAGGGACCTCATTATGATTTAAATTTTGAATTCCATTTGCGGGCCCTATGGTCCCATTCTTGTTCCAAATTTTGATCCAATTATATATATATAGTAATATGGGTCTCATTTTACTCCTAATAATAAGTAGATTGCTATTTTGATAATGTGTTGGCATTTTAAGATAGTGGTGCAAAGATGGATGATTTGTGGGTTATTCAGGGACTTATTGTTTGTTATCGGGTTATACTTTTGTCTACTCTTATTCATAAAGTAGTATATTGTATATATTGTATATTAGGTTAGAGTGTCAGGATGCTATTATGGGTATAACAACATAATGTAGCCTAAACTATGAGTTTGAGAGATGGAATGGTGAATCGACCCTTAATATTAAATGCATATTATACTTATAGGGTCCTATTATACTATGTTGTGAGTATGGTAAAAATAGCTGAGGCTAGGGACCCATTAGTATAATGTCTATTTCTTGACTCAATGGATAATCATGGTTTCTTGGATTATGGTATTATGGTTATGTCAGTTGTCTATTATTAGTCACATAGACATAAAGATGATATTAGTTGGACTCTGGGTTAGTGATCTATCCTTGTAAGGGATGTAGTTGTAGTCTATGGATGTTTAAATACTTGTAACTGTATTTTTCTGATATTTCTTATGGCACGCATACATTCGGTGCCTCATGCTTACTTAATGGTACGATTCCAACTAAAACATAGTTTTATTGCATTCGCTTAAAAAGGGGATTTATTCCCACATTTCACTTTTAGAATCATAAGGCGAATCGCACTACCTTAATTGATAATTTATGAGCTTTTGAGACTAAGAATGATATTTTAGAGATTTGACCAAGATAGATTCTGGTCCATAATTTTACTACTCTATTTACTTCAATCGAGGGGGATTCTGAACCTTTCTACTATTTGATATTGATTAAGTCTCATAGTTGATCACGAGCAATAGATTTACAAACTTACGCTCTATTTTCACGATTAGAGTTCATGTATTTATTATAAATACTTCTCTCTAGTAATAGATGGAGTGGATTGATTATGTTAATAAAGATGATTGGAAACCTTGGATCGGGACCAGAGCAGTGTATACAGTTACTCCCGAGCCCCCTAGGGGACCCTTTTTCTTTAAGTGATCATGTCGGAGAAGAGAGGTCGACGTAGGTCCTACCTTTGTGTGTTGTCAAGCTAGAGTTGATGTATAAACTACTTTACATTATGAAACTTGGACTAATTATGGTATCATCGATTTATGTTTCATTCATTCTTGCTTGTGCATTGCCTATCACCATTATGTTTTTTGGTTCCTATATCTATCAGTATTATAGGGAGAGGGGTTCATAGGTAAAGGTTATGAGAGTTGTTGCTGTGTGTTTTGTGCTAATTGAACCTTCTGGGTTATAGGGCCCGATTAAGGTATTATTTGTTTGGACTATCCGATTACTTTATTATTTTTTATTATTTTGGTTAGTTCATAGAAGGTTTATTATGGACTAATACTGAGGTTAGAGTTATGATTCTAGTTCTTTTTTTTTACTACTTCATTATGGATAATTATCTCATATTTAGACATGGATTAGGGATCCTAATTATGCCAGCACTATCTCTTACAATAATTAAGAGGCTATAAGATGGTAGTATGATTACCTTAGATTTTACCTTTGAGTTACTCTTTTATATATATATACAAACACACACACATATATATATATTGTATTTTATATATATACATATATATAATGTACTATCGTATATCCCCCTCTTCCTATATTTATTCATGTTATATATCTATTCCTTGGCCTTGTATACTACTATATATCCTTATTCCACTATTTCTTTATATATTGGATAATGATATACCATATAGTGCTTTAGTGCTTGAGTACGGCTAGAATAGGATAGTTCATCCTTATTGACTCCATACTTTTATTTCTTCAGCATCCTAGATATTTGGTTGTAGCTTACATTCCTTATTAAATATTATATATAATTTCATTATACTTGGAGCTAAGTCAGTAGTTACTTACTAAGTACTATGTGTTTGATATTCATATAATATTTCTATAGCCTATCGATAATACTATGGGTTCTCATCATTATTGCGTACTTAATGCATTGTAGTTATAGATGCGATATTTGACATAATCCCCTAGCATTAAAAGTATGACCATTCTCCCTCTTATAGATTAGAATAATCTCTACGTTGAATTCAAAAATAGGTTATACATATATATTCATTTAGTACAACATGTTTTATTCTTATTGTATTAGAAGCTAGTGTATTGATTTCATCAGGTTTTAGGATTATCTTATATATATTAGTCTTTTATCATATCAATTTTGTTATCTTCATTTATTTCACTTTGTAGTATGTTACTAATAGTTCCAGACTATGGGTTGGCTTACCTCTTCGTGGTTATAGTAATGCCATTATAACCTGAGAAATAAGGTTACCACAAATTGGTATCAAAGCCTAGGTTTATAGGTGCGCCAGTTAAAGAGCTAAGTGTATTGTAGAGTTTGGTGGATTGGTGTAGAGACATCTATATTCTATCTTCAAAAGACTACAGGGCATTTTTAGGCAATTCTATTCTTGACTCCTCGTCCTATGTTTGTATTTCTATTAGCCTTAAGTATATGCTTTAACTCTTTAACTTTCTAGTTTGATGGTTTGAGGTTATCAATAAATATAAATGGTACATTGGCACGTGTTTCAAAAGCTTCAGCATAATATTAGGCTAGGGCATCAAAGGTTTATAATCAAGATCTTCAACATCAATCAAAGGATTTGCGACTAGTCTAGGATTCGATAGGGTTTGTGAGGTCGAGTTCATCAAGCAGTTCTTAAGAAAGAGTTGGTTTGTTAGCATGCATTAGGGTCCCTTATTAGTCTTAGAGTATGAGATTGAGTTTCTTGACAAGGCCAGATATATTTCTATGTTATATTAATCACAATAGAATATGATGCATTAATTTATTAGATGATTAGCTTTGCCACTCCATTTAGCATCAAAGCATTTGATAGTAAATAAATCCCCTTTCTCTCAGGTTGTTAATCATTTGAGGGCCATAGAAAGAGCATGTATTAAGAATTATGGAGGTTGCAGTAATAGGATATGTTATCAGTATAGTGCAAGTGATATTCTCTTCGAGTGTGAGGATCCTTTAGGTAGAGATTGTCTGCACTTTCAACCTATTAATTCCACACAATTAGAGTCTTAGGCCATAGATGGCTCTCAAATTAGTAGTGGCGGTCACAACAGGTAGATTTCTTACTCTACCTGTCAAGTATTCGACATGAATACTTAAGTCATAGTGTCCATCCTGGATCAGTAGGTGCAGTGCCTCAGAGTATATAAAAAGTTTATTCTGGTTATGGTGAGATAGACCATTGGTCTAGGGAGTGCATCAAATGTTAGTTATTTGCTCAAATAATGTTGACATATGTTCCTCACCATCTTAGGTCCCCTGATGTATGCTATGATTGTAGGAAGGATGGTTATTTTAGTTGAGAATTACCCTGACGTCAGTATGTTAGCTAGTTGGGGTCAACTTGTGTTTCTGTCTAGGTTATGGATTTAACGATTTGCTACAACTTTAAAAAGATCAGCAACTAGTTAAGAAAGTTCACTTGATGAGTGATTATTAATCATTCAACTTGTTCATATTAGGCTTATAGTATTATGGCACTTTTGGTTAGAGGCAATGCACTTAGTACCTCGATTGGTGATTCAGATGCCCAATCTAAGTTTGGACCCACACAAATTCATTCTCCTTTGGTCACATCAGGCATGCGAGTACTGAATCCACCAATAGGTGCACTTTTTATTTCCTGCCTCAACTTTTTCATTTGAGTGCATTGGGGTTTTTATACCCATCGATGATTATAATCCTTGGTAGGTTTATATTTATTGTTATGTGCCTTATTGTAGATCTCATTATTATATCACTACTCTCATAGATGATTTATTTTAGCAATGTATAGAGTAGACCAGTATTGATATTTCCCTAGGGATGCAATATTTGGGTCTGATCCCATTTACCTTGGCATATTTGCCATTTTGTGTCCATAGAGTGGTACTTTTTATTGATGTTTATTTTTGGTACTACCTACTTTTTATATTAATGTTTAGATTTCTATTGGTATTACTACCATAGTTTGGCATTGAATGATCCTTGCTTGATAGATGACTAAACTTGCCTTATCTAGTTAAAATTCCCTTCCCGTGGTTCTTATTTGTAGGCTTGGGTGGCTAGATTAGTTGGTTGAATAGAGAGGTTAGATTGTTTATTGAGTAGGTTATGGTAGTAAAGGTAGGCTAGACTTCTTTTGTTTTATTATGGTTCTAGAGTTGGTAATTTAGTTTTATTGCCTGTTTCTGAGTTTGAGATTCAAAGACTTTCCTTATAGGTTATGGATATTTTATCATTGTCTATCCATTTCTATAGATAGTTTTGAATATTAACCTATTTGGGGATTCATTCTTTCGATTTGGTTAGTTCATTATCTAGTGGTAATCTTGATGTTGATGTCTAGAGGTCTCTGACTTACCTTTCAGGTTTGTTGGGTTTGTCTCCTGGTGATAGTTAGATCTTAATATTGGTATAGAGTTGGATACTCCATTCTTTCCATGATATAGTTATTAGTCTAGTAGAGTTAAGGGAGGGAGAGGTAGGTGGTCTTTTCCTATGACCACTTCTTAAGTTAAAAATTTGGTTATTCAATGACGAGATAGAGTATTGGATTAACTAGTTTTGTCTAAGGTTGAATTTCTATGAGTTGCTAGAGTTTTGGTTATCACTAGTATGGTTTGCAGCCTTGGTGAGTTTTGGGGTATACATTTATGATTCATGCCCTCCAACAAATATGAAATTGATTACTTTTGCTTTCAGCCTATGGTTTATCCTTCATTGTGATTTTCTTTGTTATCTTTATTATGATTTTGGATCTAGCAGGATCTAGTGGGGATGTGAATGATTTTTGACAGTGAGATTGATTTGAGATGTTTTGCCTCGATTCAAACTTGTTAGCTCTAATTTTGGATTTGACTCCTAGCAATAACGGCTTAGAAGTTATGATAGTCTTTGAGTATTGATGCTTACCTATCTATGTGATTGTTTTTGATAGTTAAGATCGAGCGGTTTGCCATGCTATTGAGATTTTAGCTAGGAATTGAAGAGCTTAGATGCAACCTTAATTGTAAAATTCATCTTAGTTAGGGTTTCATCTATGGATTGGATGAGCCTGCTGCATGTCTGCCTATTTGGTCTTCTTTAATTTAGATGGATTGGTGTTGGTAGATATTTAAATGCCCATTATCACTTGATGATTTTTCCTTCAACATTGATCTCATTTTTTCATATTTATCAAAACTTTTGAGGATCTACAAAGGCATAGTGGTGTGCTCTGGTTGATCTTAGCTTAAATTTATCCTCGATTGGTGAGATATCCTAGGATAGATCATTCAGTGGTGACTATTTGTGATTTGGAAATATCACTAGTTTTGTGGGTCATTCAAACCTATTGTAGCATTGGCATAGATTATAGACATTGGTCATCTCAATTTATGTGCTCAGATCGCTCATTGTAGGCTTATTCTCATGCATGTCATTGTGGATTGTAGGTGGATCTGCTTTAGTAATTTGAGGTTAGTGTGATTGAGTTGCATGGACAGGACTTGGATGACATTCATTTTAGTTTGGAGTAGATATCAAGTTTGAAAAGTTAAAGGAAGGTTGTATTCAAATATTTGAGTTATTTGTATGATTCATGACTTGGTTTTCCTTGGCCTGGATGGAGTTTTCTTGGTTGTTCTTGTATAGAT
This sequence comes from Capsicum baccatum var. pendulum, assembly GCA_030864225.1. Taxonomy (NCBI): domain Eukaryota; kingdom Viridiplantae; phylum Streptophyta; class Magnoliopsida; order Solanales; family Solanaceae; genus Capsicum; species Capsicum baccatum. Next base: position 197,935,941 of record CM061552.1, on the reverse strand, counting down.
GTGGTATCGGCATATTATGGTGGGGTTTGCATGCACCAGCGTTTCTTAGTTCAGTTGGAGGCTTTTTCATTGTTGAGGTTGAGTTTTGGTTGTTCCAGAAGTGGAGTAAAGAAGTTGGTTGAAAAAGGGATACCAATGGCTAAATCTTTTAGAAGTGTTGATTCGTCTTAGAGGTTATCTTAAAAGTCTTGCTTGGAGCATGCGAGCCCAATACCTAATCCCTTTAAGCTTGTGTGATCTCTCTATCCATAGACTTTTGCAAACTTTGTGGGTGAAAGTCTTTTTTGTAGTGGATATTTTAAAAACCCTATAGGTCATTTCATTGATTTACACAAATTTGTAGTATTTTAAACCTTTACACAGTGGCTACAAATCATTTATGAATTGCCATATATGTCGGTTCGATTATCGAACAATTTATTTTTTTGTTTTAGGCTTATTTCCCTATTTTGGAGATTTCTCTATTAAGGAATTGATCTCCAACCAAAAACTCCTAGTAGATGATCTCAGATGGGAATTTTGACAGCACCATTAGCTTTAAAACATTGATTTTAGGCTTGAGGGCCCCTTGGTTAAGGTCCTGAGACTTCCAAAAATGCTTTGGTTTATTGGGTGGATTATATGAAAAATTGAAATACAGGTATGGACCCTATATTTAGTCGAAACAATTTTAGTTAAAGGTTTCGATGGTACCATTAAGTTTGAAATAACAAATTTGGTATGGTAGAATAGTACATTTATGTACACAATGTTTTGATCGAATCCCGAGCACCACGTCGGAATCAATTTTATACTTAGAAAATTGGATGCATTAGGTTGTTGGTGCAATCGCATAAGCAATCATTTGACCACTTAAGTCGTCATTGCTTTACCTTCATTGGGTCATTTTAGCAGCTTTGGCCAATAGGCCAAGAGCCGCTTAAACGATCAATGTCTGCTTTAGTGGATGTCTCTTAAGAGACCTAGGTGTCGCTTAAGCTATACCTATGCCTCATGTTAGACCGCTTTAGCGGTCGTAAAGCAGCTTAATAAGTTGTTGCTTAAGCGACTGGATGACCTCTTAAGAGACACCTAGGATATTTTAGATGACCTTCTTCACTCGAATTTTCCCTCATTTTATTTTCTATTTTTACACCATTTTGGAAGCTTGAAGAGAGGAAAGAGTGCAGAATCATCCATTGATGTTAAGGTAAGCTATCCAAACACTCCATGGAAATTTCCCATTAATTTTTCTATCAATTTCCATGCTATTTCATAGTAAATTCTTAGAAATTAGTCCTGTAAATCTCTTGATCGTAGCGGATAATTTTTGTATCGATTTATGCACCATTTGTGCTTAACTTTTAGCCTACATTTTATGTCCTTTGAGGGACGTTGTGACAGATTCAATTTTGGATTCCATTTGTAGGCCCCACGGATCCGTCCATGACCTAATTCTAGGATGACTATTGATATGGAAATATGGGTCTCAATTTACTCCTAATGGTGTGTATATTAATATTTTCATAGAATGGTGGAATTTTTGGATCGTGGAGCAAAGGGAGATGATTTGTGGTTTATTCTAGGACTTCTGGTTCAGCATTAATAGGCTTCTATCTACTCTTCTTCATAAGGTAGTGTATTATATATATTCAATATTACGTAAGAATAGTAGGATGTGATTATGGGAAGAACACCATAACTTAGCCTAAACTATAATTTTGGGGGATAGAATGGATCGACCCTTATGATTAAATACCTGGTATGCCTATATGATCCTATTACCCAAGGTTGTGAGCATGTTAGTAATAGTTGAGGCTACACCCCTTTAGTATAAGGTCTACTACTTGACTCAGTGGATTATTATGGTTTCCTAAATTATGGCATTATGGTTATGCGGTTGTATATTATTGGGCACAAGGTCGTGATGACTATATTAGTTGGACTCCTGGTGAGTGACCTATCCTTATATCAGACATAGTTGTATTCACTGGACATTAAAATTCTTATAATTGTATTGTTTTGGTACTGGTGATTTACATGCATAGATTTGGTACCTTTATGCTCACTTAATGGTACAATTCCAACAAAAAACACAATTTTACTGTTGTTTTCCTAAAAGGGGGATTTATTCCCAACTTTCACTATTAAAATAGATTCTTTCATAATGGAAATTGTACCACCTTATTGGATGATTTATGATCTTTTGAGACTAAAATTGATATTTTAGAGATTTGACCGAGATAGATTTTGGTCCACAATTTACTACTACTATTTACATTGTTTGAGAGGGATTCCTACCCTTTCGACTTTTTAAAACTGATTTAGTCTCAGAGCTGATCTTGGGAAAAATATTTATAGACTTATACTCTTTTATCCAAGGCTCGAGTCTGTGCATTTATTATATATACATCTCTTTTGTATTGGATGGAGTAGATTGTTGATGATAATTATGATGATTGGAAGTGCTAGATTGTGACCAGGTTGGTGTGTATGGGTACTCCTAAACCCTTTAAGGGCCCCTTCATCTGTGAGCTGTCATTCCAGAGAAGAGAGGTCACTGTAGGTCCTACCTCTGTGATCCATTTATGACACTTTGATCAATTATGGTATTATGGATTTATTTTGCATATATTCCTATATGTGCATTACCTACCACCAGTATATAGTTTGTTCCCTATATTTATCAGCCTTATGGGGGTTAAATAGGTACAGGTTATGAGTACAGTTGTTGTGTGTTGTGTGCTGATTGAACCTTCTAGGTTATATGGCCCTGTTAAGGTATTGTTTGTTCAGACTAGCAGGTTACTTTACTTTATTATTATTGTTAGTTCATAGCAGGTTGGTTATGAAGTTATATTGAGGTATGATTCTAATTCTTTCATTTTACGGTTATTTCATTATGGATAATTATGTCATGTTTAGATGTTTGAATTATGCACCCTAATTATGCCAAAACTATCTCCTACTATATTTGGAGTCCATAAAATGTTTGTATGACTACCTTAGACAGTACCTTTGAGTTAGTCTTATATATATGTGTATGTGTGTGTGTGTATCTCACTATAGTGTAACTGTGTATCCCCCTCTTCCTTTGTTTAATAATGTTGAATATCCATATTTTTGCCTTGTATAGTAATATAGATTCATATTCGACCTTTTATTTATATATTAGCTAGTGATATACAGTAGAGTTCTTTAATTCCTGAGTACGGCTAGAATAAGATACTTCATCCATATTGCCTCCCTACGTTTTTTATATTAGCTTCATAAATAATTAGGTACAGTTTACATTCCTATTTATATATTATCCTTAATTACATTGTCTTTTGTGCTCAATCGACAGTTGCCTACTAAGTACCATGTGTTTGGTACTTATAGTACACTTCTGCAGGCTGTAGATCATAGTATAGGTTCTCTCCATTGTTGTGTGCTTCATGTGGATCAACTATGGATCAGGGGTTTCGAGTGAACCAAACACGTTCAGAGTGTTACCATTATCCCTCTTATAGATTAGACTTATCTTTATGTTTTATTCAGAGATAGGTTGTACCTGTATTTACTTTCAGTAATGTATGTTGTATTCTTATTATATTAGAAGCTCGGTACTAATTCCACCAGGTTTTGGGACTATCTTTTATGTATTACTCCATTAGCAAATCTATTCTTCTATCTTCCTTCATCTCTCTTGGTAGTCCGTTACAAACAGTTTTAGACTACAAGTTGGCTTACATTCTATGGGTTATAGTAGGTGTCATCATAACCTAAGAATTTGGGTTGTGACATACCTGATAAAGGACAAATTATGTATTCCTTCAATTTCATGTATAATTTCAACTTGTATTTAGTTGGGCTTTTAGATTTTGAAACCCCTTGAGCGAGGAACATTATTCTTAAATAAAATCTTGATATGCCGTTTCAAAGTTTGAGCCAATTTTTGAACTATTTTTGGAATTTGATTTAATATAGTCAATATGGGTATAGTTTTTCTCGTATTAATGTCTAGATTATGAATTTAAAGCAAAATGTCATTAAAATATAGTGGAGTAAAGGTTAGAGTTTATGGATGCCATTAGACTGTAGTTTGGCAATGAGGTAGGCTGGTATACTAATATCTACGAGATGGTGTATTTTATAGACTGCATGCTAGGGCGAGGGTTATAGTACAAAATATGAATTGAGTCTTACCTAAAATATCTACTATAGCTGCAAGATTTCCTTGACCCTGATTATACTTGTATGACCTTAGGTCTACATTAAGGATCCCTTCTTATAGGATTTACTGTATCACATAATGATTTTGGTGCTACCCCAATTAGGTCCTCCCAGTAGTTTGATTCCCATGATTTACCTTAGTTTTATGAGTTATCATGTTGTAACGCCCCGAAGTCGGGTCCCGAGACGTCACACGGTGCTTTGGATCACAAGTGACCCCAAGCTAACCCTTCTACTAGCATAACTCATAAGCAACTGAACAAAACGTATAAATCTATAAAAATCTGCGGAAAATAACTGTTTTCTGAATATGATAGATACAAAACTAAATTAACAAGATTACAACTCTGCTTTTACAACAAAAATTGAAACGGAATACATCAACTTCTACTGACTGTCTATGAAGCCTCTACTAGTACTGACTGTAGGTAGTGATAACGCTCAATCTACAGCACTATTGGGAGTGTAAAGAGGTCGTTAGCAAATATAGAACCCAACCTGGGTTGGGTGTCGATCCCACAGGGAATAGCTTGGCCAAAAAGTAAGCAAAATTACTAAACTTTTGGTGCAAGTCTCGTAAGAGGGGGGATTCTTGTCGTGCAAGTAATTAAATAAAGTATCAAAATAAAAGCTGAAAATAAAAAGAAAGAATGTTACGTGAGTTTTAAACAATGAGAGTTGAAGCGTTGGGGTTATGTCCACCTTCTGAGTTATACGTCTCTATTGGCTATGAGTGTGTAGAATTGTGACATGCATGTGCTTATAGAGAATTGTATTCGATGGTAAATCCAGGCGTCTTTCGACCTATTCCAGGATTATTTCACTTTAACTCTTTCGAGCTTAAAGAGTGTCTAACGGTACGAATTATCCAAGAGGTTAGTCCAGTTACGGCACTAGCTTTTTAATAGGAAAGGGTGTCCTACTACCTTGACATTATCTCTTTTCCAGATGGATAACCTTTCTTTCGAACAAGTTAAATGTTATACTGGCGTTATTCTATGCGTCTGCAGCCACAAGAATTTGCATTAAGATGAAGAGAATAATGATATAAGCGGCATACGTGTCACGAACTCATAAACTCACAGCAATAGATAGTATCTCATACGGCTTCCATAACCCCAATAGAGAAGTTTAGTTACCCATGAATGCGAAGGAAATCACAATTTGCATTGTTGTTCTTATACCACAAGATTGATGATTTTTGTGTAGCACAAGTGGTAGGCGTGAGGCGTGAATTCCTTAGCAAAGTAAGGTTTCTCTTGTTGCGGAAATTAAGAATTGAATAGATAAATAGAAGAAGAAAAATAGAATTAATAGGAAGATTAGAAGAGTTGTAATTGAGAAGCAGAATGTAGCTCTCCACTAAGGGAGGATTGTTTCTCTCCACTAAGGGAGGAATGAATAAAAATATCTAGCATGATAGGGTATTTATAATACCCATATCCTATTCCTACTAAGCTAATGAAATACTTAACCAAATCCTACTAAGCTAATGAAATACTTAACCCAATTGTACTAGGTTAATGTATCATTATCCTAATCCTAATAAACTAATGTAATACTTAACCCAATTGTACTAGGTTAATGTATTATTATCCTAATCCAAATAATTTACTGCAAGTCTCCAAAGTCTTCAGAAATGATGTTTTAGCCCGGGACAGATTTTTGATGCATCACTTTTGGTCCTTTAGGCGTCCAAACTCCCGTTCCTTCCTTCGTGAGCTTTCTTTGGCGTCAAGTAAGCCATAAAATGCTGAATTCTGCATCATTTATACCTGAAACTTTGCTAATCATGTTGGTTAGCTCACTTACAGGAAAAAGGACTAAAAGTGCATAAAATATATAGTTTGTTCTCAAAACATGGCACAAATATGGGCAAAATATATTGATATAGGCGCGTAAATTCGCCTATCATCAACACCCCACACTTGAAGCTTTGTTCGCCCTCGAACAAAATATCATGTCCCTCTAAAGATCAACTTAGGGTTTCACAGCAACAACACAAAACATTCGTCAAGACAAGCACAACAATTATCAACAAAGAGTAGTTTTTCGATCATTAGTAGAAACCATTTAACCTCTAGCATAGACTCGTGATGGTGGTTAACTCATATTAAAAATTCAAGGCACAAAGAATCATACACAACTATCCAAAACTCATCAACCATGTGTGTCTCACAATATATTACCCATAGTCACTCACAAGTATAGCGTATTTTTCAAACATGGGTATCAAAATATCCTTGCTCTTGCTCTCACAAAGAATTCGTAAGCAGCAACTGATGACCATAGGCTTGACCTTAGTGTAATACTCCACTAAATGTCAGAATGCTAAGATTAGGATCAAATAGGTCTTCTGATGGTTGTAATGTAGGCTAAGGGACGGGTAGGATCAGCTATTTCTGGCCAAAATAGAGACTATGTTCCTAAGTACTTTAATACATCACATTGTATCATTGACATTTTTTTTTCTTTCAACCTTTCTTCTTTCTTTTATTCTACCACCCTTGTTCTCCTCTTTTGTTTTTCCATTTTAGGCATAACTCACTTTTCATCTTTCTTTTTCCTTTTTTTTTTCATAACATACCTCTTATGATAGCACTTTCTTTTTCATTACTCATTCAAGCACCACTACAATTTAAAGCATCATACTTACCCAATTTCCTCTTATGTTGTCACATGACTTTTTCACTTTAAAGCACTTAGGAATTTGGATCAAATTACGGTCTTGAAAAAAATGGATTAGGCTTACATATGAGGTTCGTCAAAGAAAATAGGCTAAAGGCTCAAAAGGGTTTAACTAGGATGATGTCCATGGGTAGGTAAAACGAAGGTAAACATGTATAGGTTGCCAAAGAAATACCTAAATCATCTCCTAAACTTACACTCCTTATTTTCGCTTTGCATACATACCAGACAAGTTCTAGCATCAGCCACAAACATAGAATATACTATAATCTCACACACACAAGGCACATGGTCGACTTGATTGGAAGTAATATAGACTCTCGACCCAACAAGTGAAGGAATTGAACCACACAATATCACATAATGAGTCACAACTAGAGCCTAAACGTCTTAATAGTCATGATGTTAGCACAAACTCTTGTTATAATCTTATGCTGCCTATTAGAATAATTTCATGCGAAGCTAAAAAAAAAAATTTACTACTAAAAAAACTTAACTACTCAAAAAAACATAAAAACGAAACACAAACAAAAACAAAGTAAACAAACATAGATGCAAATAGAGAATTATAGCATGCAATACTGCCACCCCACACTTAAACGGGACACACTGTCCTCAGTGGAAAATAAATAAGAAGAACCTGGTTAGTCGGACTCATCCTCTATGTCTGGAGTCATACCCTTTGCGTCGGAATCATCATCAGAGTCGTCATCCTTAGAAGTTCCTCATAAGTATCCCACTTAATTCCAAGAGTGAGTCGAGGTGTTTGCATTGAGGAGGGTTCTCCTTGCTCTTTTTGGCCTCTTTTCTTGCCTTTCTGTGAAGTGGTAGCCTTATCTTTGCCTTGTCTTTTGGTGCCATTGTACATGAGATCTCAATAGAGTCATGTTAGCATCATCTCAATGGATACAATCTATAAATAAGCAGTAGAGGTACCACCCCACACTTAGGTTGCTGGCACCAACTAGTGAAGTGAAAGTTGTCGATTACTCAGACTTCATCTACATACGTTTTAGGAGATATATTCCAACAAGAAAATCAGAGATGTATCACTTCTTGCAACCACTACTACATAGGGATTACATCAAGGTATAGTATCTATCACAACCTCCTATGTCGGTAGGCAATTATAAGTCTGATACCGCTAAACGGGACATTCTAACATGTAAGTATTCAAGTGACAAGATTATGCAATATTCATGACTATAGCAATTCCGCAAGTAGTATGACAATGCACCAAAATCAAATTCAAGTCGGAAACAAGTTAAGATAATCCTAACGTATATGTTCACTCACTTGGTTGTGTATCAGCAATTCAAACACATGAATATCACCAATGCTTCTTCAAGATATAGCAATTCATAATAGGCATAGCAACGTAGTACTTACGAAAAATGGATGAAGAACAAAAGAGTACTTACGTGATTGAAGCCTTTGGAGATGTTCTTGTGAATTAGAAGAGCAAAAAGAGAGATTTTGAGATGATTTGGATGGATGTGCGGCGCCTTTGGGTCAATTTCTAATGTGGTTATGTTTCAAGACTAAGTCCCCTTTATATAGGAAGAGAATGGGTCGGGTTTTGACCCATTTCCAAACGGTTTTGAAGACAAAAATACCACATATGCGGCACATAATGCTCGGCATAGTCATGACATATGCGCCGCATAGTCTATGGCATTTTGAGACATATGCGCCGCATAGTCTATGGCATATGAGATCCTGAGACCTAATGCCATAGCATAGGCGGCGCATAGTCAAAAGCACACTTAAGAATGGGCGGCGCATAGTGTATAGCACACTAGATTCCGAGACCTTAGGCTATAGTATAGGTTTTGCATTGTTCGTGGCCTAGTTTTACCTAGGCCTAGCCTTCCTCGATCCCTATTTTGGCATGATCAATGCTCAATCCATAACCTTATGCATCCTTATACCTAACTTACCACCTTTTCCATACAATACGTCGAAATCATCATTTGAGACCAATCTCCTCGTTAAATACTTCTCGCACCTATATTTGCTCAAGACCAATGAAAACGATTAGTACGATGGGTTGCCTCCCACCAAGCGCCTTAGTTTTGGTCGTGGCACGACTCTTATTTTTGGATTTTCATTTATCAAAAACAAGACAAGTACTAGAACGAAAGAAAGACAAAATGATAAACAATAAATGAAAAATGATAAACGATAGGTTGCCTCCCATCTAGCACCTTATTTATTATCGTGGCACGACATAGTTACCTCGAGTACTCAGACTTCGTCGAGTTAAATGGTGGATCATTTTCTGAAAGGATTTAGACGACAATAAGGCTTACATGTGGGCATGTGATCTTTTTTGAGCTGGCTCATACGTTTCTCCGGAGAGTCATCAATTATATCATCAATAGTCCACCCCATAGCTCTCATGTATCTCTTCAGAGCAGAGATGAGAGCCTCTACGTGCTGTTCACTTAAATCATCTGCACTCTCTGGAAGTATATTTCTACTTTCCAAGAACACATACCTTAGATAATCGGGGAGCTCTTGCGATTCTAGCATTGATGGATCGTCAATGGGAGTCTTCGCTGTTGGTTGATTCTTGAGATCACAATCCAGTTGCTTAGGAGTATAAGACTCTATTTCTGTTAGATCAACCATAAGTTCTTCATAATCTTCATTATCCTCATGCTCAACATTCAGTGGCGCAGCAGACAATGGCTCAACAGTAGGCTGTTTCTCTATAGATAATGCTTTCATATCCTCTTGATGAACATCAGCTACAGATAACTCATTCATATTGCTGGGCTGCTTCATGGCTTTGCATATATCAAACCGTACTACTTCGGCATTAATTCGAAACAAAAGCTCATTATCTTTCATGTCAATAAGCACACTTCCGGTTGCAAGGAAAGGACGTCCCAGGATTATGGGAACTTCAGAATCCTCCTTACAATCCAGAATAACGAAGTCTGAAGGAAATATGAATGAAGAAACTTTCACCAACACATCATTCAAGATACCCACAGGTCTTTTTACCGACCTATCAGCCATCACGAGCCTCATATTGGTTGGTGTCGGATCGCCTAGCCCCAACTTCTTATAGATAGATAGTGGCATCAAATTTATGCTAGCACCTAGATCGTACAATGCTTTGGCAAAATCCAACGATCCAATAGTGCAAGGAATAGTGAAAGCTTCGGGGTCGGCCTTCTTCTGAACTATCGATCGGGTAGCAACTGCACTACAATGATGAACATTATCCGCTACCTCATAACTTGATGCCCGCTTCTTTGTCAACAGGTCCTTCATAAATTTTGCATACTCAGGCATTTGTTCAAGTGCCTCCACCAATGGAACATTAATGGTCAGCTGCTTTAACATAGTAATGAATTTGCTAAACTTTGTGTCATCCTCCACCTTCTTCAATCTTTGGGGAAAAGGTGGTGGTGGGTATGGAAGTGTTCTTTCCATGGCTTTCTTCTGCTCTTGCTTCCATTTTTCAGCTTTTTCAGGTTGCAAATTTTTGGGTGCAACATCCTTGACGTCGTGCGTGGCTTCCGCGGATGCTTTTTCTGTCGCCTTATCATCAATGTCCACTACCTCGTCAACCACTTGCTTGCCTTTTGCTGAAGTTTCCAGCACCTTACCACTCCGGGTAGTGATAGCAATGCATGATCCATCGTTCCTTGGATTTTGCACAGTCTTGCTAGGTAAAGTGCCAGCCTTTCTTTGATGGAATGCCACAGATAATTGACTCAATTGTTGCTCCAGCTGTTTTATTGAAGTGGAATGCGAGTCAACCAATTGCTTCATAGAGGACAAGTCGTTCTTCACCTCATTCACTCCCGTATTATTTGCCTCTACTCCTTTCAATAGTTTAGCCATCATATCTTCCATAGACATCTTTTCGAAATCAGACGCCTCAGCCTCATGATTTCTAGGAGGAATATACAAACCACTCCTGTCAGTCTTATCCTTCCAACTACCTTGATCGCGTTCTTTGTATCCAGATTTATCATAATAGCTCCGACCTTGGTTTCCTTGGGTAATACCTCGGAAACCCCCCCTGATTGTTCAAGTAGTTGGCTTCTTCTTCTGAATCAGATTCGTTTCTTCCATGTGATACCACGGCCTTAACTTTTTCGGTCTTCCCTGATAATAAATGCTTTGTAAGAAGATCCATTTGTGTTCTCATGTGCGCCATGTCTTGATCACGTTCTTCTTCTCTTCTCATTTGTTCAACAGTCATGCCAATAGATAAAGTGGGGCTTGCTACCTCAGAATCCCTGGTATGCCAAGCTCTACTTTTCTTCGTCATCCGATCTAGCATATTGCTTGCCTGACCAAAGGTGAGGTCCATGAATGATCCTCCAGCCGCATTATCAACCATTGGCTTAGTCACCGAATTCAAAGCTCTGTATAATATCTCCATCAAGTGGACATTGGTCATATGGTGATTTGGGCACCGCATAAGCTTCGTCTTGAACCTCTCCCATGTTTCGTGGAGGGCTTCAGTGGGAAGCTCACGAAAGTTGTTGATTTCATCTCTCAATTGCACCCTCTTGGATGGCGGAAAGAATCTTTCTAGGAAAGCGTCTCTCAATTGCCTCCAATTTGTAATAGAATCAGGAGTCAGCCCATTCAACCATAGTGTTGCCTCCCCAGACAGAGACAATGGAAATAAGCGTAGTCGAATTGCATTATGTCCAACGCCAGGATTGTCGAATGACTTGCATGTAGAAATAAAGTTGATCAGATGCATATTCGGATCATCGCCTGCTAGTCCACCAAATAATCCCTTGAGTTGCAAAAGCTAAATCATAGTGCTAGTGATGTTGAACTTGGCTCCGGGCGCTAATGGTGGAAGAATAATGGCTCCTGTGGCACCAGCTTCGTCCAGATCGTCATCATCATCATCGAACGGTATTTGCATAGCTCGGCGTTCAGGCCTAAACCTAGCTTGACGATCTCTTCTCTGCATGGGTGCCGCCATCTCAGCAGTATGCCGTGGGTTTAGTAGCTCCTCATCGCCCAGGTCCTCATCATCAGGATTTGTTGCACGGCCTGGGTTATCAATATTCTGTTGATGCACTTGAGCAGCCATCCTTTAAATTTTACGTTGCGCATCCATTGATGCGCTGAACAAACCTGAAGAAAACAAAAACAAGAACTAAAAGTAAAAGTACGAGAATCTTTGACCAAAGGGTCTAGTAATTATCACAAACTTAATTGACACTCGTATTCCCCGGCAGCGGTGCCAATTTTTGATAACGCTCAATCTACAACTCTCTTAGGAGTGTAAAGCGGTCGTTAGCAAATATAGAACCCAACCTGGGTTGGGTGTCGATCCCACAGGGAATAGCTTGGCCAAAAAGTAAGCAAAATTACTAAACTTTTGGTGCAAGTCTCGTAAGAGGGGGGATTCTTGTCGTGCAAGTAATTAAATAAAGTATCAAAATAAAAGCTGAAAATAAAAAGAAAGAATATTACGTGAGTTGTAAACAATGAGAGTTGAAGCGTTGGGGTTACGTCCACCTTCTGAGTTATACGTCTCTATTGGCTATGAGTGTGTAGAATTGTGACATGCATGTGCTTATAGAGAATTGTATTCGATGGTAAATCCAGGCGTCTTTCGACCTATTCGAGGATTATTTCACTTTAACTATTTTGAGCTTAAAGAGTGTCTAACGGTACGAATTCTCCAAGAGGTTAGTCCAGTTACGGCACTAGCTTTTTAATAGGAAAGGGTGTCCTACTACCTTGACATTATCTCTTTTCCAGACAGATAACCTTTCTTTCGAACAAGTTAAATGTTATACTGGCGTTATTCTATGCGTCTGCAGCCACAAGAATTTGCATTAAGATGAAGAGAATAATGATATAACCGGCATACATGTCACGAACTCATAAACTCACAGCAATAGATAGTATCTCATACGGCTTCCATAACCCCAATAGAGAAGTTTAGTTACCCATGAATGCGAAGGAAATCACAATTTGCATTGTTGTTCTTATACCACAAGATTGATGATTTTTGTGTAGCACAAGTGGTAGGCGTGAGGCGTGAATTCCTTAGCAAAGTAACGTTTCTCTTGTTGCGGAAATTAAGAATTGAATAGATGAATAGAAAAATAAAAATAGAATTAATGGGAAGATTAGAAGAGTTGTAATTGAGAAGCAGAATGTAGCTCTCCACTAAGGGAGGATTGTTTCTCTCCACTAAGGGAGGAATGAATAAAAATCTCTATCATGATAGGGTATTTATAATACCCATATCCTATTCCTACTAAGCTAATGAAATACTTAACCAAATCCTACTAAGCTAATGAAATACTTAACCCAATTGTACTAGGTTAATGTTGGTTAGCTCACTTACATGAAAAAGGACTAAAAGTGCATAAAATATATAGTTTGTTCTCAAAACATGGCACAAATATGGGCAAAATATATTGATATAGGCGCGTGAATTCGCCTATCATCAGGTAGCTGGGTCATGACTCCCATCTATCCCAACTCAATACGGCTGGATAAAGAAAATACAACATTTCTCAAACTGAATAACTTACTCAAGCCCTTGAATCAAAAGGACTCATCACCTGCTGACTGGATGTCGCGAATTGACTAGATCTAAAGATGTACACTATACCTTGTACCTAAATACCAAGAAAACGTAGCCCACATACGAATATATGGGTTAGTACCATGGAAACGTACCGAGCATATGGGGGTGCAATGCACATATAAAATAATATCTTAATATCATCACAATTTATAAAATTATGCATGCTGACATAAATGACTCACTTAGCTCGAATTAAAATCATCATAATCATAAGATAGAAAAATATATCGGGTGAAACATGTGAGTCATCATAATAAATTTCAATTCACTTCTATCTAGATTCCAAATCATCAAAGCAATCAAATCTCATAACAATTCTCTTTGGAATATATGTTCATTAAATCTTTCGAAAATAATGACTTTCTCAAACTCAATCTTTCAAACAAATATGTTTTCATCTCAAATAGAAGAATAAGACTTTTCATATTAGATAGGAGAATACACACCCAGACATTTAGAGTCTCTTACAACCGACATAAACCATGTGAGCTACATGGAGTCCAACGTCTAACCCACGTTGGAGAGAGCTGTCCTATCCTTTCCATCGGATAAGACCTTAAATCATCAATCCAAACACTAGTGATCACTATATAAATCAGCCTCAGGCTCACAACCTATGGGGGCACGTAGTTCTAGGAAAGTACCAATCCTAATATACCTCCCACTCGGTGCTAAAGAATACTCTAGGACTTAGCTCAGATCTTTTCAAAAGAAAATCCACAAATAAACAATTCAATAATTCACAACGGGAGCCATCACGCTACCCTTTTTATAATAATCAATAAAAGTGGATTTCTTTTCCCATCTCGGGTTCAAATCAACCCCTTTTTACGACCAAAAGGTCAAAGCTTCGCTATCATCTCAATTCATTCAAACACAAAGTGTTTATATCACATGATTTCTCAAAAAAAAAAAAAAAAATCTCAATTAGAGTTCAAAACTCATGTCTCAACATCATATGAAAATTTATCAAGGTTCAAGCTTTATATCATAAACATATATAAATTCCTTCTAAATCTGGAAATTTAGCGATAAGGTACAAAATATCATCATTCTCATATAATTTTACTTTTAAAATATCAAAAACATCATAATCTAATGTTAATCAATATAGGATATAAATTTATGCTTCAAAATCATAGTAAAACATATAAAATCCATAACTTTGTAAAGAAAGTATTTTTGGGCACAAGAACGAAAGGGTGTTCTTGTTGAAAAACCCCACATACCTTAAACTTAAAGCTTTGAATGAACTCTTGACTTGGGACTCTATTCGTGAAAATAATGAGTGTTTCTTGTAGCCCTCGGAATGAGGATTCTGAATCTCAAAGAATTATTGAAAACTCATGGTTGAATCTTGAGATATTTGAATTTTTAGGTTGAAACCCTAATGAATGTTCTTGGTGATTTTGAAAGAAAGTAAACTTATTTTGGTGTTATGGGAGTTTAATCCCGTGTTATAGACATATATAGGGGTGTTTTTGGCACTTGAAAGTGAGGTATGTGGCGCACAACCCATGACAGACCTTAAGGTGTGTATCGCACACCTTATGGTATACATTTAAGTATGCCTCGTACTCCCAATCTCACACATTTGATTGGGCGGCACACTGCCCATCACATACCCTTACTGCCTCTCACAAAAATGGGCATAACTCTTCGCTCGGGTATCAGATTTTGGCAAAATTGGTATCGTTGGAAAGATAATTCAATTATCTACAATTTTATAGGCCTTAAGATGAAAAATTCCATGCATATTAATAGATATACACATTTTATGTTGACCCTTATAGAATCGAATGTCAAACTTTGGATGAATCAAATGGTGTTAGCTCAACTTTGTTCTATGTCATTGCTATGAACATTTTTCACCTCTAAAATACTCCATAGACTAGGATAATGATCTTGAAACTTGTATTCATGTGATAATCACTTGGATTAGAGCTTAGACGCGCAGGAACAATGGTTAGAATTCTAGCACAAAAATACGGGGTATTACATTATCTCCCCCTTGGGAACATTCGTCCTCGAATGTGGATAATTAAACTGAAACACAGAGGAATCTTAGTATTCAAGCTATCATGTGTAACTAATAGAACAGAATCACTGGATCTCAATAATAATGAGCTACTGAACTGGTTTGCAAGTTCATGAATCCTCAAGAAAAATAACTATATGGCTAAGATAGAAATGAGAATGTCAACTTATCAGTAACCATTACTTTGCACTGGATCTTATCTCATGAGAAAGGATGAGAGGTTTATAACATGAAAACTCGGGGCATTACAACATCCCCTTTTTGGATCGTGCATCCCCGAATGATAATAATTTGATGAAAATACTAGAAAGAGACTGTGATATACTTACGAACTGAATCATGACTTAATATCTGAAACTAAAACTGATGCATGAACTGAGCTGAATTCATAATTTAATTGGACACAGAAACATTACCTCTTGGAATATACATACGTATAAGACTCGGATAGTAGGACTAGCTGGAAAATTATGAATCTATAGGAGCTTTTCTTCTTGCTTGCTAAACTAGATTACAGGCTATAAGGACTGGATCATACTGACTACCCATACTCAAATGGAGTATTTCTTCAACACTTTTTTATGAAATTCTATTGAAATTAGGGAGCAAAGAATTTTGGGCATGCTTTGAACAAGAGATTTGACTAAGGAATTACAACATTGATATAACGCTATAGCATGGAATATAATTATATAACTCATAAACTAGGATAGGATTGCTAGGCCATAGGCAACGCAATTTCTTACTTTCAAGATTAGCATCACTTCTCAAATGCTCTCTCAACTGTACTATTCCCCTTAAATACCATACTCACTCGATTCAACTTATAATTCTCATATTGGCACTGCGAAATCTTTCTACTAAGGTCTAAACTAAACTAAGTTCTCTCACCATGATCAAGCCTAACACTAAATCACAAGATACAACATGCCAAACCACAATACTAGTCTAAACCACAAGGTTCAATATTCTATATCTTCTTAGAGCTCACACCCTAAGCATAACATGCCTTACCACTTCAATGAATAATTTAAAACTCTTGATATGGATTCACTAGTGCATATTACATTCATCATCTTACACCCAACATGACATTCAAGCCTATCATTAAAAATCACATATAACTTTATGGCAAATACCCCTAATGGCGTACTTCGCATGTACTCTAAACCTTTCTCAACAACAATTTTCTTGCACTATTCTTAAAAACATACACACAATTTCTAACTCACCATGACATGTACCAAAGACTTGGCCTCAATCTTACTTCACACTTTAGCCTTAGATAGAAAAGCATAAATAATCTTTCTTAATGAGGGTCATCAACTCTCTCACATCTAAACCATTGCTTATCCACTATCATCACCACTATCTTAACATAGGAAGAGGTCACCGAAGGGCTAACACATATGAACCAGAAGCACAAAAACTACAATACATAACATTAACAATTATCTTTGTCCTGAGGAATAAAATATCAAAGGCATGGATTTATTAAAGAAATCTAAGCTGAAGAAATGCATGATATAATGCGAACTTCACTAGTATCATGAGTTTAAAAACTGGTCATACTCTAAAACATAAGTTTATACTTATCATGAGCTATTCAACATAAGACTGGAGTTCATAGATTCATAAGAGATAACTCGAATCACAGAGTGAAGTTGTTACATGCTTGCTAGAAGTTGAGAATGGGCTTAAGCATGCATGATGGCTATAAGCATAGGCATATGGGATATATTTATCACGCAAGTGATGGATTTGGTGTTGTAATGAATGAAATCCAAGGAATACTCTAGAGTAAGAAGGGATCATTATCTTATCATAACTCATTATTGACATGTATCATAATTTAATTCTCAAAACTCGGTTTGGTTCTTCACTAACCATCTCCCCCTTAGGTCAAAGCTGGTATTCTAAGTATGATGGTCTACTTTATATCCTCGAGATTAAGCCATAATTTCATCATTCTATTATCTACACATAAATGCTAAACTCACAAGAATAAACTAATTTCGAACTTACCAACTTCATTCTTGAACAACCCATCCATATGTCATCCTTAACTTCCTATATTCAGTAATCATCATCAAAGACTTACACTCTCATTTGCAACCATACCTATATCTCTAATCACATAATCATAAACTACCAAGATCACACCTCTATTCTTATATTTTTTTTCCAAACCATGAGAATAATAATCATACTAAAAAGGCTCAACATCTTCAATCATAACTCCTTAACTTAGCTATCAAGAACATCATAAATTATCTAACTAGCCTTTTTTCACCTAGAAACTCAACGTTACTACTAACCCACAATATACAATAATCCTCGAAAAATAATATAGCCCCATAGCACCTTGGGCATACCTCTACACCATACTTAATTACGAACACATGATCTTACACTCTTGTATACACTATTCAGGTCTACTAGATCACCTACATATAACTTGGATCAACAACCGAACCATCAACTTTTCAAACTTAATGTCTAGAGCTAAACATGATTTACAACCCAATCTCACAGACAATTTTCACTTCAAAACTATAGAACATAGCATTAAGAAAAATTAGTACACAATGACAATCGATCATAATCATATGGAGTATCTTATTCATAATCTGTTAACACATTCTCCGTCTTCACATCATTACTATTTGCCCATCTTCACGCCTAAATTACTTTCATAGCTCTATAATTTCAACTAAACTTCCTCTTGCAATCTCATGAAAGCTTAAATTAATAGTACTTAACCACCAAGTACTTCCATCAAAACCTATACTTTCCTAGCACAGCAAATACCATCAATAACTCTTTTCATACTTCAAGCAAATAACAATCCACCTTAACTAATAATCTCCTTCTCTAACTTTCACTAAACTAACAAACAAGGATATATCACTTCATTACTAACTCTATCATATGGAAAAACAAGATTCGGCTATCCATACACTCAATAAACTTTCCTTACCACCTTTCTTGTCACTACACTTCTGAACCCAAACTTCCAACCAACACAAGAACAACAAGATAAATAACAAATTGCTAGTGAATCAAAATAGGCCTCACACGGCTTCACTAGAATTTGGTTTTGTGTTTTGATTAAGAATATTATATGAATAACAAAGCAACTATGCTAGTGAATCGAAATAGGCCTCACACGGCTTCACTAGACTTTGATTTTTCACAAACATAATGATAACAAGATTATATAATACAAGAGATAGAAACTTGACACACAACTTTCAATGATCTAAGAATACACCTTAATCTATATTAATTGAATAAATCGTAAGAACTATGGCATAACTTTAAATTTGAGGGACTTATAACACACTAAAAGGCTCCTCTCAAGATGCTTTGTAACTTCTAAAACTTTTGCTAGCAAATATAAGAGTATTATCTGGAGAGGAATTGGAACTTGTTGAGCATGTTTTCTCAAGAATAATACATAGATAAGTAAGTATAGAATATCATTATGGATTCTGAGGAGAAATTTGAAAGTATATCTGACTAGGGCTTAGTACATAATTTCTACAGGCCTGATAAAGCACTTCAGTTTTTGGAACTCAAAAGTACTAATAGGATACTTTTATAGCTCTCTTACAATTCCATAACTATCTATAGAGAATTAAGCTCAACTGTTTCTGATACCTTAGAAATAAGGCAGAGATGGACAGACTAGGGTAAGATAAGAATCTGTATAACTTTCTTGGAGAACTTTTCTATAACACGATTTAAGACTTGAATGAATGGAGTCATTTCCTAAATGCCCTAAAGCCTCTCGAAGAAAAGTACAGATGTCTCCGTACCGTTTCACAAGACTCTACTATACATGGCTTCATAAACACCCTAGGATACTTGAACTCTGTGCTCTGATACCAAGTTTGTAACGCCCCAAAATCGGGTCTCGATATGTCACACAATGCTAACCCTTCTACTAGCATAACTCATAAGCAACTAAACAAAAAGTATAAATCTATACAAATCTGCAGAAAATAACTCTTTTCTGAATATGATAGATACAAAACTAAATTTATAAGATTACAATTCCACTTTTACAACCAAAACTGAAATAGAATACATCAACTTCTATCTACTGTCTATGAAGCTTCTACTAGTACTGACTGTAGCTAGATGGGTCATGACTCCCGACTATCCCAACTCAATACAGCTGGATAAAGAAAATACAACACTTCTCGAATTGTATAACTAACTCAAGCCCTTGAATCAAAAGGACTCATCACCTGCTGACTGGATCTGAAGATGTACACTATACCTTGTACCTATATTTTGAGAAAATGTAGCCCACATACAAATATGTGGGTCAGTACTATAGAAATGTACCGATCATATGGGGGTGCAATGAATATACAAAATGATATCTTAATATCATCACAGTTTATAAAATTATGCATGCTGGTATAAATGACTCACTTAGCTTGAATTAAAATAATCATAATCATAAGAGAGTAAAATATATCGGGTAAAACATGTGAGTCATCATAATAAATCTCAATTCACTTCCATCTCGATTCCAAATCATCAAAGCAATCAAATCTCATAACAATTCTCTTTGGAATATATGTTCATTAAATCTTTCAAAAATAATGACTTTCTCAAACTCAGTCTTTCAAACAAATATATTTTCATCTTAGATATAAGAATAATACTTTTCATATTAGATAGGAGAATACACACACACATTGGGAGTTTTTACAACCGACATAAACCATGTGAGCTACATAGAGTCCAACGTCTAACCCACATTGGGAAGAGCTGTCCTATCCTTGCCATTGGAGTAGGACCTTAAATCATCAATCCAAACACTAGTGATCACTATATGAATCATCCTCAGGCTCACAACCTATGGAGTCACATAGTTTTAGGGAAGTACCAATCCTGCTATACCTCTCGCTCGGTGCTAAAGACTATTCCCAGACTTAGCTCAGATCTTTTCAAAAGAGAATCCACAAATAAACAATTCAATAATTCACAATGGGAGCCATCATGCTACCCTTTTTATAATAACCAATAAAAGTGGTTTTCTTTTCTCATCTAGGATTCAAATCAATCCCTTTTTACGACCAAAAGGTCAAAGCTTCATTATCATCTCAATTCATTCAAACACAAAGTGTTTATAACACATGATTTCTCAAAAAAAAATGATAATGTCAATTAGAGTTCAAAACTCAGGTCTCAACATCATATGAAAATTTATCAAGGTTCAAGCTTTACATCATAAGCATCTATAAATTCCTTCTAAATCTGGAAATTTAGCCATAAGACACAAAATATCATCATTATCATATAATTTAACTTCTAAAATATCAAAAACATCATAATCTAATGATAATCAATATAGGATATAAACTCATGCTTCAAAATCATAGTAAAATATATAAAATCCATAACTTCATAAAAGAAAGTATTTTTGGGAACAAGAATGAAAGGGTGTTATTGTTGAAAAACCCCACATACCTTAAACTTGAATCTTTGAATGAACTCTTGACCTTGGGACTCTATTCGTGAAAATAATGAGTGTTTCTTGTATCCCTTGGAATGGCGATTCCGAATCTCGAAGAATTATTGAAAACTCATGGTTGAATCTTGAGATATTTAAATTTTTAGGTTGAAACCCTAATGAATATTCTTGGTGATTTTGAGAGAAAGTAAATTTATTTTGGTGTTATGGGAGTTTAATCTCGTGTTATAGACATATATAAGGGTGTTTTTGGCACTTGGAAGTAAGGTATGCAGCTCACAACCCACGGAAGACCTTAAGGTGTATGTCACACACCTTATGGCAGAAATTTAAGTATGCCTCGCACTACCAATCGCACATATTTGATTGGGCGGCACACTGCCCATCGCACACCCTTACTGCCTCTCACAAAAATGGGAATAACTCTTCTCTCGAGTATCAAATTTTTGCAAAATTGGTCTCGTTGGAAAGATAATTCAATTATCTACAATTTTATCGGTCTTGGGATGAAAAATTCTATGTCTATTAAGATATATACACGTTTGATGTTGATCCTTGTAGAATTGAATGTCAAACTTTGGATGAATCAATTGGTCTTAGCTCAACTTTGTTCTATGTCATTGCTATGAACATTTTTCACCTCTAAAATACTCCATAGACTAGGATAATGATCATGAAACTTGTATTCATGTGAGAATCACTTGGATTAGAGCTTAGATGCGCAGGAACGACGGTTAGAATTCTAGCATGAAAATACAGGGTAGTACAAATATTGATATCATTCTAGCTTGTATATTATTGGTATCGGAACATTGGTTAGGTAGTACCCCATGCCTAAGTGACACTGTACATCATGCGACTCATTTTATTGAGTTGTACATACAACATACGAGTTGTATGTTATAGTCGTATTAAGACAGTGTGAAATGGTTGATGTTCTAGTGTATGTACAAATCAATCGTTAGAGTAATAAGAATTCTATAAGAGTCATATAAAGGTCTATCATAAGGTCAGTATCGTAGTCTCTCTAAGCTTCTATCCTAGTTACGAGTGGGGGGCTACAAGTAGTATTATAATGTTACTAGTCATAGGTTTAGACTCGTATGTTGACCAGTGTATACCAACTTGATCCTGCCAAGCTTACTAGTTATGAGGATGACTTGTACCTTCACCATATGAGGCGTATAGTTGACTCGTGAAGACTGGTGATCAATTCTTGTAGTATTAAATTAAAGGGCCTTTTGGTCTTTTCCCCTCTATTAACTCCCAACTCACAACTTATAATCTAAAAAGGAGCATTATTTTTCTCCACTTTCAATCAAAAAAAAATACTTTTATCCTCCCATCTTTAAGATCATAAAGATTAGGGTTTCTCTCACCAAGTCATCTTTCATTTCTCAAAGTTCACGCTTTCATAAGTTAAGTAATTCCAAGTATGTGGGGTTTTATGAACAAGGATAATATTCCATCCTTATGACCAAAAAGCATGATCTTAAGATTGAATTTACATGTTTTATACAAGGGTTCATCCCTAAAAATCTCATATATTGAGGCATATCATTATCTTATGATTTTAAGGCCAGGGATGCTTAAAATTTTCATATATTTAGTTTTAAGCTATAGGATTGATATTGTGATTTGGGATTCATCTCTTTGATGTGGATTCTAATGAAAGATTTCTATGTGGGTGTTGAGCCTACTATTTTGTTAAAAATTCTATGAAAGAAAGTAACAGTTTCAAGAGTTAAGAAGAAGTATTAAGTTTTCAAGAAAGTTTAATAGTTTTAAAGTTCCGTTCATATGCAATATAGCATGATTCAAGAAAACCTTTTTAAGACCCCTTTTCACTACAGTTTTATCAAAAAATTCCCTTATTTTTTCTTTCTACTTCCTTTAATAAGTTTTGGTTTTTTTTCACCAATCTCAAAATCTGAGTTTTGAACTTATCTACGCCGGTATTTATACCCAAAATTTAAACGTGCAAGTCCTGATTTAAACACAAGAGAAAAGTTCCAACGGGTGAAATTCCATATGAAGAAAATGCCCATTCGAAAACCAAATTTCACAGTGATTAGACCTCTCTTCGATGATTTTTGAAATTCAAAAACTCAAATTTGAAATTTTTTTTGAATTGTTGCACCAAATTAGGACCTATTCTTTTTTATTTTTACGGATTCGATGGGTTGGATGTTTAGAAAAAAAGGGAGGTTTTCTAGTAGGTGTGGCAGCCTCGTCTTCCATGACTGCATTCTATGGCAATAAGGGTTTTTTGGTTTGACGGGTGTAGAAGATAGGTGGAGAAGAGAAGCGAGAAAGAAGGGGTGATTTAGGTTGCGTTTTGGGAAAGATGGGATGGTGATGTATAAGAGCATGGGAAAGGGGAGATGAAGACGTGACTCTGTCTTTTGGGAAAGTGGTGTTTCACGTGTATTTAATTTTTGGAGAAATAAAAGAAGTCTGATATACTTTACTAATTTCGTTGACTGAAATATGGTCCGTCCGATAATTTGATCGGACGGTCCATGTTTTAATATTTGAATAAAAACAAAATTATAAATATATATATATATATGGGAAAATATAAAGAGAGAGATTCGTTCGGCCATTTAATCGGAGGATTTAAAATCAATGATAGTAAAAATAAATAAATAAATAATAAAAAAATAGTTATATATATAGCGTACATATATAAATATAAATTATAAGGTTGAGAATTTCGGATCTATAGGTTAAAAATAAATTGACAGGCTAGATTGATGGGTGTCGGTTGAATGAAAACATGAAGCAGACATGGATATTGGACTGGGTTTTGGGCCAATTTTCTGGCATCTTGTTTGATATTAATAAATGAAGAGTTAGGTTCAGATGAAATAAGTAAATTGAAGTTGAATTATTATCAGCCCAAATACTCTTTTCCTACTGAAATTAAATTTATCGATGCTTCCTGCTACACTAAAATAATTTTTAGTTTAACGTATACAAATTACAGACATAATTTGCGTCACACCCCTTTTTAACCAAAAGATTATAATTTTATGTTCGAAAGGGTTTTTATTATTAAAGTGACAAAAGATGGAAATGAAAATTTATTTCAAAAAAGGACTTTTTACATTTAAACTCAGAGTCGCCACTTAGCACAAATCGGGTGTCCCAAGTCACCTTTGGAAATCCTTTTTAAAAAATGGTTTGGCACTTAAACTGATCTGCGAACAGATATTCTAATTAAGGAATTCGGTTTACCGAGGGAAAGGTGTTAGGCATCCCTCAATCTCGTGGTTCAACCACGATTGCTTGGTGGAGCGTATCAACTAATTTAACATTACGAGTGTATAAACCACAAAAAAACACATAAAATAATCAATCAAATGCACTCAAAAAAATAAAACAAATTCAAAATACAGTTTCCAATCCAATTAAACAATCTAAAAATAGAAAAAATGCAAAAATATAAATTCTATTCTAAGCTAATCCTAAAACTACGCTCTGATGCCTTACTTGATGCCTCAGGCCTTGATCACGAGCCTTCTCTACGTACATGATACTTTGGGGCATTCCCCGAATAAATCAATACAAATTCCTCGGGGCATTCCCGGGCCAAATAGGTGCAATTTCAATTCTTGGGCAATAAAATAGAATGAATCATTCACACATATATTCAATCACTCAACAAATCGTTATTCCTAAATTTTTCTACCCAACCTACCATTTGCCTACCAATTTCATCCTATCATGATACTATCACATTCCAACAAAATTCATACTTAAACCAAATTAAACCAAAATCAATGAATCTTAATCCATCCAAATTCACCATTTTATCAATTTCTCAATTTCATCCTAAAATTTCATTCTCAACACAAATGGAATATCAATCCACCATGCAATTCATAATCACAAAAATCAAACACCGAATCAAAACAAGCAATAATTCACACCATCTTTCATGTAAAAATCACAAAAATTATGAAGAAAGAGATGAAAATTGGACCTTATAAGAATCTTTCCAAATTGATGTAATATTTTGATTAAGCTTGGTAGAACCCGTGTCCAAAACCTCAAGTCGAACCTTAACAAAGATCAAACTTGACACCCAAATCAGTTACGAATAAGTTTGCTCCGCGATAAACCCAAAATTCGACTCAAATTAGAGATTTGACAAAGAATAGATGAACCTCCAGAATAAAATATAAAAAAAAGAGACTAGCGGATGAGATTTTGGAATATTAAACTTGAAATCAAAGGACAATCGGTAAACCAATTTCGGCGAAAGGGTTCACCAGAAAAACAGTCAAGGTGCCAGACTTACATTGTTACCCTTTCTCTATTCTTCTCTCCGCTATATCTCTCATTGATATCCCTTCTTCAATCTCTAACTATTTTTTCTCCAATCCTTACTTTCGGCCAAACTCTGATCAAATCTATTTTTTCCTTTTCTTCTCGGTTAGTCTATGTGTGGGGGTCACCGTGATTGTGTGTGTTATGTATTAATTTGTGTTGTTGTTGTGGTCAGAAATAGGGAATTCACTATTATGTGTGTTATCTGTAATGGAAAAGAATCTGAAGTGGTTTCTATCTATGTGTTCGTTCATGGAATTTGTGAAGAGAATTTAGTGCATTGATGGATGAGCGTCCATTTCTGCGTGTGTTGTATTTCAATGGTGAGGACGAGTGATTCCTCTCCTCCAGATAGTTTTCATGTGTTGTGAAAAATAAATAAAATCTGTGGGGGTCCAAATTGTTATGGGTCCTCTCTCTATAAATGGAAATTATAAATGTATCCTAAAATTCCAGTGGGTCCCTTTTTTGTTCTGTTATGGGAAAACACAAGGGAAAAACATGAAAAAGAAGGTAGGGGGTATAGGAGTAGGGGTTATGGGGTGGGGTAGGTTGTTAGGATGAGGTGTAAAATTAGTGAGGATAAGGAATATTTTTGATTAAGAATTTAATTTGTTAGGATTTGGTTATTATTTGTTCCCTTGTGGGGAGATTATCACGCGAGGTAGGATACAAGGAAAGATAAGGGTGAAAATGGGTAAATTGGATTTTTGGGAGGGACAAAATTAGGTGTCTACATCATGTCCCTTTTTAGGTGTAAACACAAAGTGTTTTTAGACAAAAAAAAGTAGACAGCCAGACAAAATTTTGACCCAACCATTATTCGAAGAAAAAGATAGAAGAAAGAAGGACAACCGAGTTCGAGGGTCGAGTGAGATCTTGTCGTTGTTCCAGTCCGCGGCTCTGTCATAACATCAAAAATGAGAATTACAAGTTAAAACTTAAATGAGATTACAAAATCCTATCTATGCAGCGTCTTTTGGACTCTTGCCTTAAGTTTGATCACTTTATTCTTAAGGCGAGCTCCTGACTTGCAATTTCATCAATTTTTTGATTGGCTTTCAATTTCTTCACCCTGTTCTCCAGGCGGGTTCCTGATTTAGTATTTTTCAATCCACTTTCTTTTGATTTCTTCACCTTGTTTCTTAACTTTCAACTTCTTCACCATGTTGCTTGACTTTCAATCTCTTAACCTTGTAACTTGACTTTCAATTTCATCACCCTATTCTTCAGACGAGCTCTTAACTTGCCATTTCTTTACCCTGTTCTTCAGGCTGGTTCCTGACTTGCTATTTCTTAATCTGTTGTCTTTCAATTTCTTTACTTTGTTTCTTTGTTTTCAACTTCTTCACCTTGTTGCTTAACTTTCATTTATTCTCCCTGTTCTTCAGGCAAACTCCTGAAATCACATCAAAACTAAAAAGAAAATTATCCCAAACAAAGATTATTATAAAGGAATTTCATTTTCTAGAAAAGTGAAGTTCCAAACAACAAGAATTAAATTTTGCCCCAATTTATCATCAAAGGACTTTTGTGAAAATCACATCATAATTACTTGAAAAACCAAAACAAGGAAATGCATCTTCTATGGGTTAATTAGAATGATTCGACTAAGAAGTAAATCTTCTAGAAATCCAGGGGAATGACTTGACTAAAAGCTACATCGTATAGGAATCACAGGGATTGAATCAACTAGAAGGTACACTTTATAGGAATCAAGAAGAATGATTCAACTAAAAGGTCCGTCTTGTAGGAATCAAGGGGAATGACTCGACTAAAGGTACATCTTATAAGAATAAAGGGGATTGACTCAACTAAAAGGTACGTCTTATACTAATCAAGGGAAATGACTCGACTAAAAGGTACATCTTATAGGAATCAAGGGGAATGACTCGACTAAAAGGTATGTCTTATAGGAATCAAGGGGAATGACTTGACTAAAACGTATGTCTTATAGGAATCAAGAGGAATGACTCGGCTAAAAGGTACGTCTTATAGGAATTAAGGGAAATGACCACTAAAATATACATATTATAGGAATCAAGGGGGATGAATCAACTAAAATGTACGTCTAATAGGAATCAAGGAGAATGACTCGACTAAAAGATACTTCTTATAGGAATCAATACAAATGACTCGACTAAAAGGTACGTCATATAGTAATCAAAGGGAATGACTCAACTAAAAGGCACGTCTTTTAGGAATCAAGGAAAATGACTTTACTGAAACGTACGTCTTATAGGAATCAATGGGAATGACTCAACTAAAAGATACATCTTATAGGAATCAAGGGGAATGACTCGACTAAAAGTTACGTCTTCTAAGAGTCAAGGGGAATGACTCGACTAAAAGGTACATCTTATAGGAACCAAGGGGAATGACTCGACTAAAAGGTACATCTTATAGCAATCAAAGGGAATGACTCGACTAGAAGGTACGTCTTCTAAGAGTTAAGGGGAATGACTCGACTAGAAGGTACATCTTATAGGAATCAAGAAGAATGACTTGACTAAAAGGTACTTCTTCTCGGAGTGAATGTTTAATTTAATAAGTGTATCACCTAGCAAATGAAAACTGAAATCCCTGGACAAGAAAATATGTCTCCGAGGGATACAGGATGATGAGTTTTTACCGTGATTTGATTATCAAACCTGTAGAGCAACATTGCTTCCTTCATTTGTAAAAGGGAGGCATTGCAACCCTTGATATTTATGCTCTAGAGTCCTTGCTTTAGGTAATATGTTTCCTATTTCATCAAAGAAAACTTATGAGTTTAAAACATAGTGGCTGGTTTATGGCTTTAGCTTTCGCGGCAATCGCTCTTTCCCTCATCACATTTAACCTTGATTCCAACCATTAGCATATATAATTTACTTTCTACATCATTGACCAAAACTCAAATTATTAAGAGTGACTCTGAAACAAACATAGTATCCCTTCTTTGCC
Organism: Capsicum baccatum var. pendulum; assembly: GCA_030864225.1. NCBI lineage: Eukaryota > Viridiplantae > Streptophyta > Magnoliopsida > Solanales > Solanaceae > Capsicum > Capsicum baccatum. The sequence continues at coordinate 197,907,648 of CM061552.1, read as the reverse complement.
AAGCTCCTCAGATAAATCCTTTGAACCTTGGTATTTCCATGAGTTCCCAGACTTATCTGGTGACAAAACTTTTTCCATGCCTTATTTCGACTCGCAATTATGTCTCTTTGATGTGCTGACTTTTTGTTTTGCTTTGTGCAATTGAAGAAGCTGGTAGCCAGTTTTGCAATCTTTTCTCAATTTTTTTGACATGGACTTGACTCAAAGATAAGAGAAAAATGACAATGATTTTTTAATTTGGATGACTGACTAAAGAAAATAAAATAAAAATAAAAAGAAGAAAGAAAATACAATGAATTTCCCCATTTGAAACAAAGAAATGAAAAATTTATCTAATATGACAGTCAACTCTAGTGATTATGCCATGCATTTTAGATTAAGCTTTCTGATCTTTCCATCCAAACTTTCTACCAATTGTTGTTGAGTTAATGGTTATGAAACTGAGTTGCTTTCTTAGGTCAATTGTGTTTAAGTCCTCATTCAGCTAGTGACACCTTGAAGGGTTTTTGCCAACAAGCCTCTCTTCTTTTCCTCTCAGCTTACTTACTACCTTATGACATTCGTGAGGTTTTTTCACCAATGAGACTCTTATTTTCATTTTTCTCAACTCACAATTGGCTTACAGTGCACATGAGGGTTTTTACTAAAATGACTCTCATTTTATTTATCTTCTGATTCCTTATGCTGAGGAAGACAAGTAATTCCCAAAATGCATTATCATATGCACTACATGCTTAGACTTGACATTCTCAAAGATTGATCTGAAGGTCTTTATTTAGTGTTAACTTGGCTTTTGGATAAGGTTATAAAGAAAGAATGGCATGAGGCCCAAACGATACTTGAGGTAGGGTAGGAATTACAACTTTTGGAACCGACTCAAACAATAAGGATTAACCCATGCCCCAGTTTTTTTTGGCTAGGTGACTCTAAAATATTTATTTGATTGGACCGAGTCCCGAGTAGGGCAGCCTACGTATCTCACCCCTGAGAGAGAAGAATTATGTTAGGCATAGTTCTGGAAACTAGTTCTTTTGCTTGATTCTGGTTTCTTCTTTTTTCTCTTTTATTGACTTTTTTTCTCTTTGAAACTTTTTTCGACTCTATTTTCTTGTCACTCTTCTTTTTCTTTTTTTTTGGGCATATTTTTCTCTCTTTTTTTTGAAACTTTTATGACTCTACTATTTTGCTCGACACCTTTTCTTTTGTTCTTTGTTGACTCTATCTTGATTCCAAAAGAAGGGTATGAAAGAAAATAAAACTAAATCTTAAAAGGGTAAACAAAGGATTACACGATGCTTGGATAACAGAATGAAATGCCTTCGTCATATCAATCCTTTAAAATGCAAGTACACATCATGCAATTTGAAAATGAAAGAAGGAGATGATTCGTGACATTTCTACAACACTAACTTTAACTAAATTTGTGCATCACTACTCTTGCAGTTTGTTCAACATATCACTCCACTATCTTACCTAATTGAGACATGTCTTTTAATTGAATGACCAAGTTATTCTTGTGATTATCAAAACAATTGTCTTAATTTTCAAAGAAGGCTTCAACTTGTCAACAAATGTCTCAGCACTCTACATATTTTCTCAGATATTTTTTTCAACTTTAGCCCTTTGATTCAATGTTTCATGGTTAAAACTATATTTTAAGATCTAGCATAAAATTCTGATAGCATGTCATATCACTAGAATCAACATAAAATATACTATGTAAGGAAAACAAACAAATAACACATATTTAAAACACATAGGAAAAAGGGCACTCCATTTAATTAAAATGAAAAATATAAGGGTTTGAACATAACGACAAAGGGACAAAACGAGATAGAGCCGGAACTACAACTCTGAAACAATTTAGATAACAGAAAATAAAATAAAACAAACTACCAAACCTCTTCCTAGTAGGGAGAGGGATGATTTCTCAATTGCTCTGCCTGACATCTTAGCCGCTGGTTTGTATATCTGCATGACTAGAGCTTTCGTCACTGTCAATGTTCTGCACCATAATTGATTTATCTTGAACCATCTTTTCAATTTCTCTTCAAAGCACAACAATCTTCAATACTGTGACCCTGAACATCAAAATAATATGCGCATCATACATTAGGATCAAAATTTCTTGAATACAGGTCAGGAGTATACCTAAGGAAAGGAGTGATCATGCCTCACTGTACAAATTTTTGAAATAAACTGGCATACCACTCTCTAATTGGCATGAAATAATCCCTAAGCTTCTTGTTAAGAAATTTTTGTGATCCAATTAACATTGATGTGGGCTTAGGAATATAGCAATGATCATCAAGAGTATTGAACATGTATTCACTAGCAGCTTGGGGAAGTACAACTGTTAAATTGATAGCAAAAGTGGAAGCCTCAATAGAAGGTTGAGAAACAAAAGCACAGGCAGTATGTGGTGCTATCAATATGGTAGATTTATACTGAAGGGATAGAGAATGAGTGATGGAAGCATTGGGAAGTTATTGGCTTGGAATGACTTCTAAGGCATGCTGTGGTGCATCAACAACAGTAGAAAATTAACTATGCAATTGTGATAGAAAACTCAAGGTATTTAAAGGGTCAATAGTGGGGAATGGAGGAGGACGTAACCCACTAGCCCAAGCTCGATACATTTCCATCATTTGTTGCCTCAAATTCATAATTTCTTTCTTTAAACTCTCATTCTCCTGACTCTTTGTTTGATCCATTATGCCACTCTCTATATCCTTGTTGGACACAACAAACCTTTCTTGGATTTGGTGTGATATGGATGACCAGCCAGGATGCCATAAACCAACCACCTTAAACTAACTGAACAAAAGGTAACAAATATGTTAAGAGTGCAACATTTTTTCAAAAACTCTTTTTTCCCTTTTTTTTAAAAAGATCACCGAACCCAAGAAGGGCACCTACGTATCTCACTTCCGAGAGAGGAGAATTAGGTGTGCATAGTTCGTGAAGTTTGTCCATAGTGGTCAATTAAACTCTTTTTTATTTATTTTTTTCTTTTTCTTGAAACTTTAAGAAGAAAAGGAAATAACAAATTGTCAAAATAATTAACGAAAATCTTATTCGAAGTTTTCAGCTTTAACATCCCTATACAAAATGAAACATATGATTATCAAACAAAAATCTTTTTGGATTTTTTATTTTTAATTTCATACAAAAAATGAAACTTGAACCTATTAAAAAAATCTTTTTGTAGTTTTCTTCTAAAGATGCATATGAAACACCTACTCTAAAGGAAGAGTGAAGAAAATCTTTTGAATTTTTTAGATTTCTATACAAAAGGAAACCTATGATTACCAAAGAATAATTCTTTTTGGGTTTTCAATTTTAAATTTCATACAAAATGAAACTTTAACCTAGTAAAGTTTTCAATTTCAATTTTTGGGCGATAAAATAGAACGAATCATTCACACTCATATTCAAACACTCAACAAATTGTTATTCCTGAATTTGCCTACCTATCCTATCGTTTGTCTACCTATTTCATCCTATCATGATACTATCACGTTCAGACAACATTCACTTAAACTAAATTAAACCAAAATCATTGAATCTTAATCCATCTAAATTCATCTTTTTATCAATTTCTCAATTCTGCCTCAAAATTTCATTCTAAACACAAATGGAATATCAATCCACCATGCAATTTATAATCATAAAAATCAAACGCTGAATTAAAATAAGCAATAATTCACACCATCATTGACATAGAAATCACAAAAATTATGAAGAAAGAGATGAAAATTAGACCTTATAAGAAGCTTTCAATATTGGTGTATTATTCTGATTAAGCCCGGTAGAACCCACATCCAAAACCTCGAGTCAAACCTTAACAAACACCAAACTCGACCCCCAAATCAGTTATGAATCCGTTCGCACTGCAATAGACCCAAAATCCGACTTGAATTAGAGATTTCACGAAGAACAGATGAACCCCCAAAATAAAATACGAACAAAATGAGACTAGCATATGAGATTTTGGAATTTTAAACTTGAATTATAGATTTCACGAAGAACAGATGAACCCCCAGAATAAAATACGAACAAAATGAGACTGGCATATGAGATTTTGGAATTTTAAACTTGAATTCGCTCAAAGGACAATCTATAAATCAATTCCAGCGAAAGGGTTCGCCAGAAAAAGAGTCAAGGTGCCAGACTTATGTTGTTACCCTTTCTCCATTCATCTCTCTGGTCTCTCCCTAGTTTTCAGTTTCTCTCTCCTCGATCTCCTTTCTTCAATCTCTAACTGTTTTTGCTCCTATCCTTACTTTCGACCAAACTCTGATCAACTCTATTTTTTCCTTTTCTTCCCGATTGGCTTGTGTGTGTGGGTCAATATGATTTTGTGCGTGTTGTCTGTTAATCTGCATTTTTGTTGTGGTCAGAAATGGGGAATTCACTTTTGTGTGTGTTATCTGTTAATGGACAAGAATCAAAAGTGGTGTCTATCTGTATGCTCATTCATGGAATTTGTGAAGAGAATTTAGTGAATTGATGGAGATGGGTCCATTTATGCGTGTGTTGTATTTCAATAGTGAGGACGAGTAATTCCTCTCCTCTAGATGGTTTCTATGTGTTGTGGACAATGAAGAAAATTTGCGGGGCCCCAATTGTTATGGGTCCCCTCTCTATAAATGGTAATTATAAATGTATTCCAAAATTCGAGTAGGTCTCTTTTTTGTTCTGTTATGGGAAAACACAAGGGAAAAACGTAAAAGAAAATGCAGGGGTATAGGGGTAGGGGTACGGGGTGGGGTAGGTTCTTAGGATGAGGTGTAAAATTAGTTAGGATAAGGAATATTATGGATTAGGAATTTAATTTGTTAGGATTTGGTTATTATTTGTTCCCTTGTGGGGAGATTATCCCGTGGGGAAGGATACAAGGTAAAACGAGGGTGAAAATGGATAAATTGGGTTATCGGGAGGGACAAAATTAGGTGTCTACAATTTGTGTAAGCATCCAATTTGATATCTTGTTTTGTTATTTAATATTAACAATATATATATGTGTGTGTGTGTGTCTGTGTGTGCGTGTAAAAATAAAAGTATAATAAAATATATGTAAAAATCAAGAATATAATAAAAGTATGTACACTTTAAAAATATATTTTATGCAATAAAATATACATATATGGTCACAATATTGTCAAAACTTAAAGTTAGAAAGGATGCGAATGCGAATACCAAAAGATATATTTTTTTTATTTGTTAAAATATTTAATTAAAATATTTTATATTATGATGGAAAAATAGTTTCCCCTTTTATTAAAATTGTAGAAATAGAAACAAAAATATGAATTTTATTTTTTGTTTAATTTTTTGAAAATTATTTAGGGCCGAGGAGCATTGGAAAAGTATTTAAGGAAAAGGGTGAGCCAAAATTGGGTGTCAACTATACCAATATGTCATCAAAAAACACAATGACAAACAAATCCCAAAGCAACCTAAATGCCCAGTTCATCAAGTCCAAGAACGCCGAGCACTAGTTAACCCAAGAGACATGACAAAGAACTTGTAGTGACCATACCGAGTACGGGAAGTAGTCATAGGTATATCCACCTACCTAGTCTTTAACTGATGATAACCCTACCGAAGATCAGTTTTAGAAAAATAATTAGCACCTTGAATATGTTCAAAGAGATCATCAATCCTTGGAAGAGGATACTTATTTTTCACCGCCACCTTATTCAACTGGCGATAATCTATACACATCCAAAGGGAACCACCCTTCTTACACACGAAGAGAACAGGGGCACCCTATTAAAAAACACTAGGACGGGTGATACCCTTCTAAGAAGATCCTTTAACTACTTCTTAAGTTCTTTCAATTGAGTCGGAGCTATTCTATTAGGAGGAATAGAGATAGGACGAGTATCTGGTAGAAGATCACTCCCAAAGTCTATTTTCCTATCGGGAGCAATACCAGGAAGATCATTGGGAAAGACATTAGGAAATTCATTTATAACAGGGACACATCGCAGAGAGTAAACCTCAAAACTAGAATCTCCAACCCAAACTAGATGGTATAGACACCCCTTGGAAATCAACTTTCAGGATCTAAGATACGAGATGAACCTTTTCTTATGAATTAAGGAACTTTTCTCCCATTCCCTTACTGGTTTATTTAGAAATTAGAAACTTACCTTTCGGGTCCTACAATCCATAGAAGCATAGCACTAGTGAAGCCAATCCATCTTATGATCACATCAAAGTATACCATATCCAATTCAATCAGATTCAGTCATGCCTCCCTATCACAAATAGTTACCACACAACTCCTAAAGACCCTCCTAGCTATAATAGAATCACCCACTTGAGTAGATACTAAAAATGGATTGGCAATACTCATATGTCCAAAACAAAAATAAAAAACCATAGAAAAGGTCATATAAGAAAGGGTAGTCGTTGGATCAAGCAGACAATATACATCAAGAGAGAAAATCTATAACATACAAATGACAATATCAAGAGACACCTTAGATTCCTAATGGGTCATAAAGACTATTTCAACCAGTGCTGACACTAGACGTAGCACCTTTTGTGATCGCAACCTTATAAGCTCTAGTAGAAACATTAGTTGAGAACATTTCCACTATATATGACCAAGATGTCTATACTTGAAACACTGATTCCTCCACTCATCACAATAACCCTGGTGCAATTATCCACAAGCACTACAAGGTGGATAAAATGGGGATGACTGATTACGAAACTATGTCTTAAACCCACATTTATCCTGAAAGCATCGAACGCCAGATGGCTTAGGATACGAAGCACTAGCTGTAGAATAGAAACCACAATTTCCCCAAGTCTTCTTCTTGCCCCACAGCCTACCATCACTATCACTATTCTGCTGGCTTCCACACTACTCTAAATATTTAAATTTCTTACTCTATCTCTCTCATATTTCTATTTGTTTTATCTTTTCATCTTCAACCAACTACATATACACCACCATCCTAGAGATATCCATGTCATTATTTAACATCACCACCTTACACTGTTGTACCAAGTCCCGAGATGAACTTAATGCAAACTTCCTCATCCTAGCACTCATAGTACACACCAACTCTAGGGTGTAATGAGATAATTAATAGAACTTCAAGGTGTACTCCTTCACAGTCATCTTTATCCTCTTTCAACTCCTAAGAAGAGAAATGATCAAGGAAAGCACCAAAAAAATCCTACCATATATCCTGCTCAAAATTATCACCCCTTGACTGCTCACACTCTTCATACCACTGATATGTCACATCCTTCAACTGATATGCAGCAAACTCCATACCTTACATATTAGTAAAATGTATCAACCTGAATATCTTTTCCATCTCATCAACAAACCCTTGAGGATCCTCCTCAAACTTAGATCCTGTAAAGGTCAGAGAATTCAACATCATAAACTAGCTAACTTTAGTATCCCCAGAAGATGGAGCAATGGAACCAACATGGTCAAGATTATAAGAATGAGAAGTAACAAATTGTGTCAGCAGATGAATAGATCGATGGAATTTTACATTAGAAATGTCTCCTTGGGGCAGTGGGGCATGAATATCATTAGCCCAAGAAGCCCGAGGGGGACTTGTAGGGACAGGTGGAACTCCATAAGAGATGTCAAGAGTAGGGGCCTTAGACCATATTTGTACTCCATAAGTTGAATAAGTTCCATCTACATTGTACTCGGGTAGGATAGAAGAGTTTCCATAAGCATCAGAACTTTGGAGAGACATGATCTGAAATATGAACAATTGAAATTAGAGAAGGTTTCAAAACCATAGATTTTATAGCCCAAAAATAAAACACGAGAAAGGGGAAATATTCCAAAATGTCGTGTAGCATCTGCCTTATAAGTATGGTGCGCTACACACCCATAAAAGAGACTCTACTTTACATTGCTTTATGGACACTCAATAACCATAAACCTATGTTGATACTAACTTTGTCACCTATCCATGATGGATATCTCAAGTCCATTAAGGATAGGAGACCACCCGTGTACCCTAGCCAACCAAAACACAATACAACTAGCAGTGGATGAATTCAGAACATATAACAAGATATAACTGAGTTCCAAACATATAAAAAGATAGGCAACACAACTAACTCATCAAAAAATCTACGAACTTTAACATCCATCCCAATCAACAATAATCCAAAAAGCCTCTAAAACCTAAGAACAACCTAAGTTGGGACATGCTCGAGACTATAGCCAAAAGAGTCCAAAAGGAATAATACAAAACAAAATCAAACACGAACATAAAATGAGGATCTTCTGAAGTCTGGAAGCTCACCACTTCATGTTGACTTACTATGATTCAAGAAATCACCTAATCACTACACAAGAAAAGCAAAAGTGTCTCCTTCCCTATGTCGCATAGAAATAAAATATTCTGAGATAGTTAGCGGGGTGAGTGCTAAAATGTAACTTGGGGAAGGGATAAAGTAATGCCATGATAAATTTAGTTAAAAATCATTCCAAGCCAATGTACCCAATTATATACATATATATATATAACATTTCAGGATAAGGGACAAGGCTTAGCATCAAAGTAAAACATTATCCTGGAATGTGTAGCTCAAATCATCATTCATACCCATGAGTTATATAGGTTTAGCTCCTCCCTACTAGTTGGGCGTAGCTTCCTTCCTGCTGGGTTGGCCCCAGTACGTGTTAGCCACACGAACCAGAGAAATCCAAGAAAGGGTCAAAGATATCAAGGCTACAACCATTCAAGAATGTATACATATATATAATATGTGAACTATGCACAAGGTCATAAAGACCAGCCACCATGCTCGCAAACGTGATTTCCAGTATCTATTCCTCAAGACCTCCATCATCATGGCTCAGCTACACTACCCCCTTTTAAGCATAATTAAAACAAGTTTTACATAATTCATCCATTTAACCAAGGAATTGTCCATTAAGAAATCAACCACAATTATTATCTTACCATTATGCTTGCAAGATTATAATTGTGATATACCAATTCTGCCAACCTGGGGGAATAACCCAACCCCTTTTATCTATTAAATCCAGTTGGGGGATTGCCATGACCTCTTTTGTTCATTAAATAAAGTTTAAATGTCAAAAACATGGAGAACAAGGGCTACAAAACCCTTATTATCGGTTTAATCATTTATGCAATGTAATAGTTTAGGAAAGAAACCAAATTATTTGATTAGCCATAAGTCAAATCCAATTATTCAAGTGGGTGGAGGGAATACAATTTCAAAAACCAAATTCCAAACCAAAATTATCAATTTAGGGGAATATGTCGACCCCCATTCCATTCACCATACCCATTCACCTAACGGGTTTTAAAATACATAATTAAACTATGAACATTTGTATTAAAACCATGGAAAATCAAATTAAGTAATAATCCTTCCAAAAACCTCAACCCAAATCAAAGTTCAAATTCAAATCCACATGAAAACCAATTAAAAAAATACTTTAAGTAAAATAAGTTCAAGAGGAGAGACATATGACTGAAAGTAATCTAGAGAGAAATAGCCACTTGGAAGCTTTAAATGATCAACCTTGGGAAACCCTAGCTTGTTTTAAACATAGGGATTTTACAGAGTTTAATAATGTGTTTCATTATATATTTTGGATAATAATGGGGTCATAAAAGGGTTTTAAGGTTGTTGGTCACAATTGGGGAAAGAGAAAATATCCAAAGTACCCTTAATGAAACACTAAAAATTTGTCTCACAGTTATTACTGGTCATCTTATGACTCGTAATGACTTACTACATGTCATTCCTAGACTCGTAGTCTGGGTAGTGTCCCAAGGTATCCCCACTATTTTGTAGTCCCACATTATGACTCATAGGGTCCAGTTGTAGCCACAACAGAAACAAGGGACCACTACACTAGTGAGACTATGAATCCCACATTACGACTGGTAATGTCTCACCATGACATGTATGGTCTTAATCATACCTAGGATAGAAACTATGATACCTATATAGGTCACCCGACGATTGGGGAACTACGACTCGTATAGAGTCTTCATGAATCGTTAGTTAAGTTGTAGCTAGGGCAGTAAGCTCAAACCATAAAATTTATAAAAGCAAAAATTTTGGGGTGTTACATAAGGCAATTGAACCTCGCTTTTATTTTATTTCAAAAATTATTATTTAAAAATAGTGGATAATCCCCACATAAATTCAAATTTTTATAGAAAAAATTAAATTCATTTATTTTACCCTAGTGTTTTCAATAATGAGGGAATAAGTTATTACATTAAATACTAATTTACCGACTGTTTATCCCTAAATGGATACTAGTGATGAGGAGCATGAAATTAAAATATTTTTGAAGAAAATTTCTACAAGGTTAATCATTCTCATAGGCCAATCAATAATAATCATCGGCCTTCTTATAAGCCTTTTAAAATTTTATCATACAAAATTGCTATTATATTCAAATTAAATTTTCTTTCAAGTACAATGATAATTTGAAAAAAGCTATTGCTTGTTTGGTTTGCTATGGAAAACCCATTATGTCAGCAGAAAAGTATAGAGCAATGATACATGATATGGTATAAAAAGAAAAAATTGAAAAACTATTACAGGGGTGGATACTGCATTAGCTAGAGGCTTACTAAAGTGGCTCCACTGTAGCAGAAAATGATTTGTTGTTGTGGTCCTATGGAAATTTCACAAAGGGAAAATGAGAATCAATTTCCCACTATTAATCTTCTATATTATCTCATTTAGCTAAAATCTTCTTCTGCTACTCTCTCCTATTGATGATTTAGGTAAATCTTTCTACTAACACTCTATTCAATCAATTTGCAACTTCTAGCATATGAAATCATGTTACTATTGCCTATTAAATGCTAGATTAGGGTTGTTAGGGTGAGATTTTCATCTTTCCCATTGGAATAAAATCCTGTATCATGCTAGTTTCTATTACATTTTCAATACTCTAATAGCATTCAAGGCATAGGTTTTACAGAGTTTATCAGGTATTTAATTTGAAGATGGTGTGGGAGATGAATGGTTATTTTAAAAATATTTTCAATCCATTAAGACTTAATTTGGGTATTTTCCAATATGTTAATGATGGAGATTAGTTATACACTACTACCACATGCTCGATCTATGTTAAAAATTATGAAAACTAAGAAAAAACTCAAAAATAAAGGGTTTGGGATTAGGGATGGGTTCCCATTGAGGAGAAAGGCATCACTACAACTAGCTTTGACCCTCTATAACGATGCCATGAGAAAAATGCTCTCTCGATGGAGGTGTTGGTGCGGTGAGAAGGGTATAACCATTTCTATGGCCACTAAATAATGAGAAACTCCTAGTAAAATCAAGAATTTTCTAAAAAAATTATTATTACAACACCCTTATTTCTAGGCCTAGTTTCCTCAAAGTATTTTATAGAGACATCAACTAATGATTTGTTGTTTCTTTTGTTTAGGTACTACTTATATCATAGATATCGAAGGTAATGCTTTCCTCGCTTATAACAAATTTCTCAATGGTAGGTGTAGGAGACAATTCCTTAATATTCATATTTAATGTTTATGATGGATTAGATAAAGAAGGAAGCACCTCATTTTTATGCTACCTACAACAATTAGGTTAGGTTCCACTGGTGTAGCCAATCGAGAACTATAATGAGGGTGGTAAGAGAGTTCTATGCCATGCTCCCTACGATGTAGGGAAATGTTCATAAAACCACTATTTATATTTGGTGAGTAGATATTTTTATTTGAGAAGAAGTTGTAAATGAGGATCTGGGGATGACAAGTTTCTCAAATGCGAGATTTTTAGGAAAGAAGATTAGAAGTGATAACATTGAATGGCTAGGACGCTTGTTTAAGAGGACCTAATGACTCAACTCATTGGATCCACAATGGTAAGGGAATTTAGAGCACCAATTTCACTATCAAGTCCTAACAGTTTCTGAACCTATTTTCTTAGAGGAACTGTCTATTCAATATTGTGAAATACATAATCTACCAATGGGCCCTAGTGATTTCTTATGTTCTTGACAGGGTGGAGCTGAATGTAAAGAAGAAGATTATGGAGGAGTGGATGTCCTTCTTCAACTAAACAAAGGCTTTTCTCTTTTTTCTTTGATATGAAGCTTTATCAAAGGATGCATATGTTGGTGGAGGCAGAGTATACGTGGGTATAGTGTGATGTGGTCATTGATCTGTTGAGGTTTAAGGGTGCACATAAGAGGAGTAAGAAGAAGATAGAATGATCCAAAATATCTTTACATGTTAAAATGCCTTAATTTTTGTACAAAAATATAATGCTCCTAATGGACCTGAAGGAGTTTATTATGTGGTAAAAAATTAGGCCCAACATAATTGGGCCAAGAATTAAAAAGGACTAAGCTAGCTTGTTGCTTACTGTTGTAGTGATAACCTAACAGTAGCCAAACTGACTACATATACTTTACCCTACCCACACCCTACTTTGTGTGAATTCGCTGGGTATGTGATTATTATATTCCCTTGTTCAAACTCTTTTAGGTCATATTTTACCCTAAAAACACCACTTATCCAGTTATGAGATTTCAAATACCATGATTAATGATGAAAATTTTGAGGCGTACCCAACAGGAACCTAACATAGGAAGATGCTTAACACATGTGGAAAACTCTCTTATCACATGTTGGGAGATTCCACATCTCAGGCCTTCAGGCATGGTGTTTGGATGGACAAAACTATAACTTGGGTAGTCTTGAATGTTGTAGGATTTGTTTTTAAAACCAATTGGTGAGGCATACTTGTGAATAATTAGTCAAATCTTGTAGGAATTAGGACCGTTGAAAAAATATATGCGTGTAAGAGTAAAGTAGAGGTAAACCCATTAAAATGGGGAAGAAAAGGATAATTAACTAAGGTTGAGTTAGGACATTATTATTAATATTGATAAATTGTGCGCACATTGAGAATGTTAACAAGGCATAAGCATAATACAGGAGCTAAGTCAATAAGGTGACATGAGTGGTACTGGTCCATAAATATTATCTAAGAGAACGACAAAAAATTAAGAGTGCGAATAAGTGTCAGGTTTTAAGGGGTGGTAAATAGCCACCAAAATAATTACATGGGAACTAGAAGGGTTTACATGAATGGATATATCAAGGTATTCATATGTCTTTTATATATAACCCTTAATTGATCGAGATAGATGGTAGGAAAGATAAGATGGATGTGATATTTTGTAGTTTAATATCGGTGAATGGGGTGTTATAGTCCCTATAAATTTGTACATATATTTATGATAGAATGAATGTAGTTGCCTTCGGTATGTTTTGTGATTATTGACTATATTGCATATTCATACATATTGATGTTGTTGAGATAATGATGATATATAACTCATGATATTCATGAGGTTATTGTTGATGATTATGTTGGTAGATGATGATGATGATGTTATTGAAATCATGATGTTCATGATGCTGATGATATTTATGAGATGGTGATGATGATATTGATATTTAGCTCATGATGTTCATGATGCCAATAATATGGATATTGATAGTGATGGTGGTGACTATGATGTTATATCATGATATTCATTATGTTGATGTTATGATGATAGTGGTAATGAGATAAGAAGGGGAAGAGAATTATGCATGTTGTATATATTCATTCCTCATATGCATTAGATGCTCCATGCTATTTATATATTGTGATTATATGATTTTTGGAAACCTATAAGTATGTTTGATGGTTGGGTCGTCCTAGTCCTTTTTGAGTGAATATATTGTGAATAAAGGTATCTAAGAGTAAATGATTAGGTTTTCTACAATATATAAGAATTCAATAATTAGAAACCTGATTATCACCAGTGAACTCATGAATTGATATAGTGAACCCTATATAGTTATCCAAATTAGGTTACAAATAGGATCATAAAGATTAAAATAACTAGGTAAGGTAGAACAAACTATTAAGGGCTAATATATACAAAAATGTTAAATTACAAGTAGGTCATAGAGAGCCTAAGTGTGAATAATAAGCATGTGTAAGCGGGATTAGTAACTAAATTTTTACTTAAAGTTAGTGTTAGTGTTTCTTTCCTATTTGGTATTATTATTATTTGTTTCTAACCCTTGTTGGCCGATGATACCTACCATTTCATGTCGTTATACCATTACTACCCTACCTTATCTCCTTTTAGGGATCTATCCATATTGCAAGTCAGTTGAAGTTTCATTAGCAGTGATGGTGATCATTCTCCAATAGCTCCTACACTCTCAATCTTACATGGATGATGTGTTATGGATTCCCCTACTCCTTGACTAGTGCTCTTGTACTGTTTATGCTAGTTTATGGTTATTCACATTTGATTATTTTTTGTATTACTCTTTTGTATAAAATGTATGAATTATTGATGTATGAATCCAATGAATTAAAAGATGTTTTGAATTAAGAATTATTTTAACTTCCGCATAAAATAAATGATTGGGTAGTAAGGATTCTCCTATCTAGGGTATAGTTATCTAGGTGCTTGCACAATCTGTGTTGTGACAAGGTGGTATCTGAGCCAAGTTAATTAGTCTCCCACAAAAAAATCAAATTTAAAGTAGTGTCCTGTATACTAGTGTGTCGACGTCTACATTAATTAGTAGGAGGCTACAGGGCATCTAGGAAATTATTTTATTTTCTTCTCTCTTCTTGTGCCTTCTCTATGTTGTCTTCACAGGATGAATCCAATTGGTATCTAGCAGATTCCAACTGGAATATCAACCATCACAATTGGTACTAGTTGGCCCCAATTGGTAACTTTTATCATTGAAAGTTGGAACAATACCTTCCACAAAAAAGGCTAATAAGAAGCATAGCGAGTTGAATTGTTCTGTTTTGTATGAGATTATTTAAAGTTCTTGTTTTAAGGGTAATGTGTAGAAATGTGTTATGTGGATTGTGCTAAGTGCAGTATATTGTGATTTACTGTATGATGGTTAAAACTCTTAAGTGTAAATATTTGTGATATGTGTTGATTTGAAATATGTTTGGCCAAGGGACTCGAGTATCGTAAGAATTGGGTGTGATCTCAAGGATATCTCCATTTTTGCAACTTGAGACATGTCTTATCTCTCAGTGATTTGGAGTATTCCTTATTTTCTATCTATATCCTAATGAACTACCCAGGAGCCTAACTGTTTTAGGTGAGGTAAAAATATTTTGGAGGACTTAATTGAGTGAGTAAGAGAAGAAGGATAAGGTATGCTTGCTGGAATTATGTGTTTGAATCACATTGGTAATGGATCAAAATTAGAAAATAAGTATTTGGGTTGAGAATTTTGGTAGACAAAAAGGTAATAAGTACCAAAAGTGTTCATGAGATATTATTGTGTTGAAAAAAAGGGCATGGGACTTATTAGAAGTCAAAAAAGTAGGACCACTGGGAGATACCATTGCAGCAGTATGTAAACCGATGTAGCAGTTCCACACAATGAGTTTCTAAGAGTTCTTTCCCTATTTTATGGTTTTGCAATAATGCAAAAGTTACCCTATATTTGCCATAAGTAAATAAAAATTGATCCCAAAGCAAACAGTAAGCTAAAACAATTATTATCAAAGTGTTGTATCAATATATATCGTAAAATGCAAGAAAAATAAAAAGAGTAATTATCTGTTACATACCCTAACTAGGGGCAACCTAAATCTAAATCAATAAAACATAAAAACAAGGGGGCATTTCTAGCTAGTGGCGTTATTTCCAAGGATTAAGGCATCTGAAACCTCCTCTTCTATTCCATTAAGGAATGAGGACTCCTCAGAATCCTTCTTTGTTGGCTTTTGGAGTTTCATAGTAGGGGAGCCACAATTGAACATCACCTTTACCGCCTTCCATATCCTCACTAGCATGCGGTCCTAAGAGTGGTACTTTTGTTTCTCTTCATCATGACTCCTTCTGAGCAAAACATAAGCTCGGGCGGGATCCAATATGTAAGTCTATCTTGAAGAACCCAATCCTAGTAGAGGTAATTGCATCCTTTCCAAATAATCCTGTTCAATAGAGAGGTCAGCCTCCCAACACCCAAGAGATATGGGGGCCTAATTAGAATAGGTGCCAGAATCCTAACCCTCACCAACCCAACTACTCTCACCTTCTTCCCCCATCTTTTTTTGCTTCTTGAATCTTTCTTACATACCCCTTGCCCTTAGTGGGTTTTCTTATATATCCCACTCCTTTATAGTATCTTGAATCTCCCAAGGCATGTCCATCCTATTACATAGTATGGTGAACAAGAAAGGTAAGAATAGATCTCCCATCGATCTCTCCCTATCATAGAAGTACCACCATTTATCCCTAATTTGGGCCCTACATTCATCTTAATTCCCACAAGAGCATATGCCAACACCATTGCCTAATGAAATGCTACATTTGTAATATTTATCAAAGGAAAATTCCTCTATGCAACTAGCTATAAAGACACCATATCCTTAAATAAAAAGTAAAAATTATTAGTCATCTTATAGCTAAACTACTTTAGCTCATTGGGCTTACCCTCCATCACTAAGACTCAAGCCGCCTACTTCAACCCGATTCTAGATATTGGCTTTGAAGGTAAAATTTAAGGGGTTTGATATGCCTAGGTCATTATTTATGGTGGAAGCATCCACCGGTACATTCTTTTCCCTAATACGAATGGTAGGGAGAGGCACAGACCATTCCATAAATAGGAGTATAGCACAGAACTCACATATTATCTGTATGTTATACTTTAGGAATGCCTTAGATAGTATCTCCCACTCGAGGACCTTTAAATGATCATTAAAGTTTGATAAACTCATCCTCTGCATATCCCATTAAAATACTTCTCTTTCTCTGAGAAAACTCCTTGTGTGCAACTGTAACGCCTCAAAAATGGGTCCTGAGACGTCATACGGTGCTCAAGACTACGAGTAGCCTTAAGCTAACCCTGTTTACCTTCTACTAAGTTTGATTTTCATAATAATGGAATATAGGCATAAAAATCATACTATATCTGGAAAACTATCTGAGTTAACTGAAAATACTAATCTCAAAAGTCTGATAAAACAATACTAAAAATCTAAAGCAAACTAGCAGTAATAACTAGAGAGTCACTAGGACAAACCCCCAGCTGACTCGGATGTCTATAAATACTAAATTATCTAAACTGATAAGATAAAAATAAACTAAATGACTAATTACCCAAACTATAAGGACTGACCAACTGTCAGGATGTAGATGGAGATGCACGAAATCACTCTCACCGCAAAAACTGAGCACCTGAACCTACATTATGAGACAATGTAGCACATAGATATATATGTAGATCTATACTTTGAGGATGTACTGAGTATATGGGGATGAATGAATAAGTAAAACATAATATCCATCATCAACATAGTTTGTAAAATAATGCATGCTAAATGTAAATGACTCACATAAGCTAGAATATCTGAAAATTGAAATTTCTAATCATGATTAGAAAATCATATGTTGTATATCTAGTGAGTCATAACATTTATTTCTGAAAGTTATACTAATGTTCTGTCTGTAAATCATATTGTCTAAGTGTAAAAAGGGCTCACTTCTATATATGAAATCTAAAAGTTGTAGTCTGTAGCTAATATCTTTCTAAAAAAAACATAATTTGAATAAAACTGTGATCCTTTACACTTAGTTTTCTTAAAAACTTTTCTGTTATTCTATTATGTTAAGAAAGTTACTCAAAAGCTGTTTATTTACTTTTACTACCAGGGAGGTTCTCTTAACCGACATAAACCATGTGAGCTAACATGGAGTCCAACATCTTATTCCCCTATGGGGAAAATCTCACAATGGGGAGAGGTGTCATACTCTTTCCAAGGAGTATAACCTAATCTAAGTGATCATATCTATATCTGTCATCCATATTGAAATGGAAATAATCTGAATTTGTACCACATTGGCTATATAGTTCTGTGGAAGTTAGGTCAAGCTAATCCCACACTTCTAACTTGGTGCTAAATATTACTCTCTTTAATATGTATTCTCATTCTATTGGGAATTCATTTTTAAAACCAGCATAAGGGTTTATTATGAAACCAATTATGCATTTATTTGATTCAATATATAAGTAAAGCTAAATCTGATTTGTGTAATCTGTAGTAAATCTGTAAAGTGGATTCCAAATCGTATCTGAGGATCAAAAGATCAAATATTACAAAAAATCTTAAAATAAATTGATCATCTATTGCTTAAAGCATATTTTTTCTTGAGAAAATAATATTCAACCTAAGGATAATAACCCATGCATCAATCTCATGTCAAAACATCATAATAACTATGCTTGGTGATGAAAACAATGATAACTCACTTCAAAATCTTAAATTTACTGCAATACACATGAAGATATAAGAATAAACATGCAATTCAACTTCTAAATCACTTGAAATCTCATAATCTTGCAAATAGTAACATTGGGTATGAAGCCTAATATAAAATTCATGTATATTCATATAAAAATCATGTAAATTTATAGTTAAAAGCTAGTTTTAGGCAGAAAAATGAAAGAGGATCCTTGTTCATAAACCCCACATACCTTGTTGATGAATTTGAATATAGGAGTTTGATTCTTGACTCTCTAATGGTGTTCTTGAAGATTCCTCTTGAAGTTCTTGAACCCGAAATTTTGGATTATAAGATTTCTTGGAGTAGGAGTTATGGAATTTGTTCTTCATTTTTAGAGCAAGGGTTTTGTTATTAGAGATGAAAAAGATGAATAATGAGGTATCTTTGCTATTTGTGGTTAAATTTGTGTGTTTTAGGCGGAATAAGAGTGGGGAAATTGACTCAATTACCCCTTTGGACGTGGAGTTTTAATTATTGAAAAATGTATCCAGCGATGTATAGGCTAACGCACCGTATCAATGGGGTCGACACGATGGACGATGCGATGTGATGCATTGATATCACATCAAATCACTAGAATTTTCACTAAATGCTGGAGAAAAATATCCTTCGACACGATAAGCAATGCATTGACTCACTATTTTCAACATCCAAATGAGCTTCTAATGAGGTCCAAAAAATCTAAAACTCTCCCGAGAACACCCATTGACCTCCTTGATCATGAATCGACTTAAAAATTTGAACTTTAAGGTCATAAGGACCATAAATAAGATCATGGAAATACTAAGGTCCTAAAATGAGACTAAGTGTCATTACTTCGTTGAATTTTTCGTAAGTTTTGGATCTCTTTTCATGCTCTAAAGGACTGAATTAAGAAAGGATTTTGCGGGGTCTTACAACAACCCTTTTCCATAATAATCACAGCTAGCGATGTCAGTTATCTGAAGTAGCATGGTTGGTTGTCCATGATAATTGTAGTGGAGAAAAAATACATAAACTGGATGAAAATAAAAATCAAAGGAGTTATTGTCTTGTACCATTGCAGTGGTTAATTATCAACTGTAGTTGTACTACTACGATGGTAACTTACCATTGCGATGGAAATGTTACATTATAGCGGTTTTATCATCCCCAGCCCATCAATTTTTCCTCCCATGGCTGATTGTTGACTTTTGTATGTATTTTTGTGATTTGAGGGTAAATATGGATTGGTGAAGTTTTTAGAAAGAATTTTACACTAAAATGAGAGTTTATTACACTCAAATTTACATCCGAGTTGTAAAATAAATGGTTGGGAAAGATTACCCCACACCTTCCACCCCTCTGTGACTGAAATCCATTATGAACTACGCCAATGTTACACTAAGAATGCTTTAGGAGCATTGTGGTCATAAGATGTCTTAACATGTTTCATTTAGTTCAACAACACAAAAATTCAAAGCTCAAAATTTCACCCAAAAGCTATCTGATATTCTCTAATCTAATGAGGTTTTTTCAATTCCATAATGACAAGTATGTAAATAAATGTAGTGGGGATAAGAATTTACCTTAAAATTGAAGCCACAGGGATATTGTATAAATATAATTGAGATTTTTTAGTGTGAGGAGTGAAAATAAGGTAAATGTGACACTTTCCTCTATTGAACTATCATGGACCACTACATCAATAAAATTTCTCGAGCGTCATTTTTTTACCTAACTTTCATACATTGTGGCATTATACAGTATCCAAGGATTTCCAAATAATAGTCACATTAATAATTTTGTATTTTCCTTCCATTATCCTTGTATGTATGGAAAATGAAATGTGAAATAGTGTCAAGACATGCTAAGGTTGGGGATGGTAAGTATGTTGATCCTATCATTGGCATGACCCGAATAGGTGAGCGGAAAAATAAGGATTAGAGTTTTCCTTCCATAATCATGTCCTAGGATGAACTCTTTAAGATTTATGCCTAAAATTTTTGTCCCATGCCCTACCGTGTATTGTTGTGGCGGTACGCTAACCGCTATAGTGGTAAATTGACAGTAGTAAGCCTAAATTATTTTTTAAAACCCATCCTTATTTCAAATCTTTTAGCTCATATTTTTCCCCTAAAAACACCTTAAAACACCTCTTCCACATTCATGATATTTTAATGTCCAACCATTACAAGGATGGTTTTGAGGCATACCCAATATGGGAAGATGCTTAGAACGTGTGGGAAAACTCTGTCTTTTAAATGGAGATATATTTCATCTATGAGTCAGGTTATGGTTAATTATATTAGACTTAGGTTTGATGAACATAATATAGATAGTAATGACGGGAGATTCATGTCTTAGGCATTCGGGTATGGGGTTTGGATGATAGAATTTAATATGATTGTGGTAGGCTTAAATGTTATTGGATTTGTTATTTTAACAAATTGGTGTGACACATATGTAGATAATTATCTACATTTTGTGGGAATTGGGATCGCTGATCAAATTTATATGTGTAAGAGTCAAGTAGAGGTAAAATCATTAAAAGGAGATAATGGGGTAACAAACTAAGGTGGAATTAAGCCATTGTTAGTAATCTTGATAAACCGTGAGGGTAATGAACTATGGTTGAATTGGGCAATTGTTAATCTTGATAAACCATTGTCGCATTGAGAATCTTAACTAGGTGCCTGTCTAGCTAGGATCTAAGCCATTAAGTTAGCTTGAAAGGAAGTCACTAGTTTATAATTATTATCTAAGAGGTTGAAAAATATTTAAGAGTGAATTGATGGAAAGATTTATGGGAAAGGCATTATCGCTCGATGTAGTTACATTGGAAAAAAAGGGTTTATGTGAATTAAAGTACCAAGGTATGCATGTGTATTTATAAATGTACCCTAACTGCCCTAGAAAGAGAGTAGGAAATCTAAGAATGATGTGATATTTTGGGGTTCAGTACTAGTGGAGGTGGTGTGGTAGTCCTCTGGTTTGTACATATGTTTATGATTGTCGCGCCCCATTTTTCCCATGAAAATTAGGATTCGACGTGATAACTCTTTTTAGGATATATAAAAGGAAAGAGTCACCATCAAATGAATTAATGTACGCTAGGGAACCATTCTATTGAAAATTTATTTGTTTACTTAGTCTAATTCACCAGAAATAGGGTAAAGGTTCAAGTTAACTTGTAAGGAAGGTGTTAGGCAACTTTTGGGGTCCACAAATATGAGTACCAGACGAATTCGTATATTATAGAGGGATTTGATATGATAAAAAAATGTCACTTATTGTTGTAAACTTAATGTTACTATGTGATAATAAATATAAACAAGACATGTAAACTTAATTTGTTCTAACTATTGATTATTTAGGTGATTATAAAATGCATAAATAAGAAAGAAAACATGTAAATTATATAAATGATGAGACAAAAATGACAAGAATTATATAGCAAAATATTTATATAATTAATAAACCTAAACTACCCCACAGAATTAAACATACATAGTAAAGAAAAAGAACATAAATTTGGAAGATTGAACAAAGAATTTATTTTTTAACCTACTCGGATCAGCACTCGACTTATTAATGGGTGATAATGTCGTATGTCGCACTGTCAAATTCTGCTCGTGTAGTGACCCACCCAGTCAACCACCTTATTTTTATTTGTTCTTGGTATCTAGAGCTTTCCTATAACTTCTCAAAGTTATTTATGACTTGTTGGGACTGAATGTTCAATTATCAGACAGTCATTTGAGAATTCTACTTATACCAAATGTGTTCTGGAATAGTTAAATTATAATATAATTTGGTAAGAAGATAAGTTAAGTACCCTTTTTAAATGTTTTTTATTTGTATAAAATTCTTTAGTTATAATATATCTATATTACTTTATAAATAGTTTTATAACTTCTTAATATTTTAAGTAGAGATAGTGAATCTAGATATGTTAAATATTATTATTATTATATAATATAGGTTTTATTAGAAATATTTTTCTATTAATTATGGTATATTTAAAATATTGTACTAATTTTAACCTGAATCTATGTAATACCCGAATATATATAATGGGGTAGTTAAAATTAATAAAGTGACACCTCCACTTCCACGTGAAAGTTGAGGGCGAGTCCAATATGTCTTAAACATCCAATGTGGCAGCATTTAAATATAATAAATGTCACTTGTTATAATAATTATTAAAATGTAGCCACTTAACCATTAACTTGCCTAATTAGTAATTTGCAATGTGTATATCTACATATATATATACAACATTCCATTTCTAGAGGGAGTTTTTGATATTTTGATTGAATCCCAAAAGATAAAAAATTATCTGTATCAAGTTATTCAAGATCGGATTCTAGTGGGGCACTATTCAGAGGCTTCTTTGGGAGATTTTTAGCTTTAGCGTCCAGGTAGGTTAGGCTTACACTATCTTTAGATTGATCTTGTGTATGGTATTATTGTGCTAGTTTTTTTATGGTAGTTTTATTTCGGGAATGGTTTGAAATATTTGATGCCTTATTTATCTGTTTATGACCCCATTTTTGAAAATTTGTGTCCCATTATCTATTAGAATAATGTAGTATTTATGATCTTAGGGTTTTGTATTAAGCTGCAAAACCTTGATTTCTTCCATTTTAACTAATTTATGTGAATGTTTATTTAAATGCATTTAAGTTACAGTTCAGAGCCATAATATATTCTATTTTTGTTATTTATTGTGAATTTTGGCACCACTATGGTATCAGTTATGGTATGGTTTCGATTTTGATTTTATAGTTGAGTATGGTTACTATGAGTTTTGATTTGAGTTTAGCATTTGGCTATAATATTATCTGGGAATTGTTGCACTGATTACTGTTGTTCTGGGAGTTATAGCTACTATGAGTTCCGATTCGAGTTCGGCATCTAATTATGAGTTCTGTTGTATATCATATATGTGGCATATTGTTATTACCCACTATTCTCGATTCAAATTTGACATATGACCTCTTGTTATTATCCATCATTACTGGTTTAAGCCCGATGTTTGGCCTTTTATTAGTACCCATTGTTGTCGATCTAATCCTATTGTACATCTGGATAGATACTATGATCTCGTAGGGTTGGTTTAATTATCCATGTTTATTTTCTTTGTTTACTTCATGTGTACCCCTCTATCTCATGGGGGCACGATTGGGTTAATTGTCTTCTTCAGTAAGCCTAGCGGGCTTATGGGAGCCCAGTTAGGCTTTTTTTTGTTTTCCTTATTATTACTGTGTTATTTATATTTCTATTGTTTTAACTTATTCCTTTATTACAGTTGTGTATCCTGATAGTTGTTTACCTTTCTATCCTTATTTACTGCAGAATTAGACTACACCCTCGAATTTCAATTATACCTTTCTTGTATTGAGCTCAGTCGATCAATGATGCCTACTGAGTACTCGGTGCTTTGGTACTCATACTACACTTTTTCATCTTTTCCCTAATGTAGATCTAAATACTACTGGCCAACATTAATGTGATTCCTATTTTCTAGTATTGATTGAGAGTAGGGTGAGCTTGTTGTCGTCCAAGGCAGATCCTCTTCCATTTGTCCCAGTTTAGTCATTTGTACTTGAGACTACTTGTATATATCATGTATATTTTGGATTCTGTATAGTACTCTGGGTATCTTTTAGTGGTGGCTCTAGTACCGACCTTACCTTTCTTAGGAGGGATTCATTGGCATATCTTGGTCCTTTTCCTTCTTTCATTTTTGATATATTAAATATGTTCATCTTCTATTTACTCTTATTACTACTTCTATTATCATTCATATCTGGTGTTTTACTGGTTTCTTCCTGTTTACCCATTACCTATCATTCTAGACTATGAATCGGCTTAACTACTAGTGGGATAAGATAGGTGCCATCATTACTTTAGAGATCAGGTTGTGATAGCTTAGTATCAAACCCTAGGCTTTGCTTGTATTATTGGCACTAGAGCTAATGTTTAGTAAAAACCCGTAGATTGGTATAGAGATGTTTGTATCCTATCTTCAGGGGTATACGGGGCATTTTTAGGGTAAAATCATTTTCTAGATCCCATTTCATGCATTGGGTCTGAGTTGGTTCTAATCTTTACTAGTTTACTCTTAACATAGTTATCAATGATGTGAGGTGCATAACCTGGAAACTAGGACCCCGATCTCGCTGCTAGAGTATTAGTTAGGGGACAAGGTCAACCAAAAGGTCGAGAGAAGGATAGAGCAGCAACCCCAGTTCAAGATCAAGACAGGAATCCATCACTTTATCCTGTCATAGCTCCTAAACCTGTGACGGCTCTAGGTATTCCACCACCACAATAGCAAGTAAGCCACGGGGCAGCCCAGGCTCCACCCAGGTTTATATCTTTTTTGGTTCTCTAGGATGCATTGGTACAATTATTAGCATTAGTTGGTGGTCTACCAATTGAGAGAGCTCAGACAGCAACACAGTGTGTGTTTATTTAGGGGTATAGCCTACGACAGCAATGCCTAGGGCAGAGATTCCTCCAGCACAATTAGTCCCACAACAGGCAGTAGCCCAGTCAGTTAAGTTTTTAGAGGAGAACAAGATGTTGGCTGATTTTTTAGATCAACTCCACCTAGGTTTGTCAGGATCTCAGGAGAGGATGCTTGTGAGTTCCTAACACGACCCGACTCCCGAGCCTTGTCATAATGGTCATCCCAAGTCCAACCAAGACTAGGGACCTCCCCCCTGTTATCCAACCCAACCACTTATATCCAGCCTTAGATGAGCTGAATTTTGATCATATAAAAAGATAGCGTAAATGCTCTCATGAAGACTCTGGGATAGTGTCACAATCGTGACCAACCCAACCGAGTCCACCCATACCACACCAACCGCCCAAACATACCGACTAAACCATAGTCCATAAACCAGACCTTAACCAAAGAGAACACCAAAACATAATATGATAATCAATCCCAAAATGTAATAGAATGGAACAGTGACAAATTTTGTGATGTGGTGTTAGCCCGTAAGCCTATTCCAATTCCAAGGACGACACCAATACCGATCCCACCCATTCCAACCCCCAGAAGTACCAGAAATCCTTTATTAAAAAAAAGTAAATAAATCTAGTTGGGACATGCCCCCAACCATGGCTAACACCAATATCCAAGATAAAGTTAAAATGTCTAACATTATCCATGACATGAAATGATGCCTTCCAAAAGGATGGAAGCTCACCACTTCAATCCAAATGTTGTCCCTGAGTCAATCACTATGTAGGGGAGTCAAACGGCCAGTTCCTGCATAGCGTATGTATACAGCCATTAGTAAATAGGTTAGCGAGTAACTACTAGTATGACACTCATGATAAGGATAAAATAATGTCAGTTATAAAACCTAATAAAACCATCCATAATGCATACAAACATACATATATAAGTGTCGGAAAGGGGATTCGGGTTTAGCATGCAATTAAAACCTTTACCTGGGTTGTGTATCTTGGTCGTCCAAAACCACCAATGGGTTATATGGGTTCAGCTACCCCTGCTGAAAGGGCCCCAGTGTGTGTAGCCGCACGACTAGGGAAGTATCCCATAGGATGACTAGTACATCCCCCAATAGTCTGACTTATGCACACAGTCCACTAAGAGCAATCCTCATATCGGCAAATACGAGTTTCCAGTTTTGGTTCCCCCAAGATTGCCACCTTCCATGGGTTTGCTACATATCCCTCCAATAATGCGCAATTAAAACCAATTCAAAATGACCAACTGGTCCTTTTACCATTTTATTACCCAAGGCCAATATTAGTTGTATCATCATACCACCCCTTACTTGAAAGTAATATCCATAGCCAAACCATTTAGGTTAAATAGACTTTCAAGTACCCTTCCATATACTGTATTAAACCACTTGGGAGATTTCCATCTTCCCCACAAGCATAACCATTTAGCCTTTAGCCTTTTCAAATCATTTAAACTATGCATAATTCCTTTACCAAGTTTAAAACATGCAAGAGTTCCATTAAAAGAAGTCAATGCAATGAACATATCTTTATAAACATTTTATCAAACACATTGGGGGCATAATATAACCAAAACCAATTCCAAAGACCATTAAACCATTACCATATAATCCAATTGTCTGAATCTACCATTAATGAATATAAAAGCATAATTAAAACTATAGGAAACCCTAACCAAGCATTTAATATCAAAACCCACTAATAATAGGTGAAAGCCATAATCATGAAATAGTAAAACCATGAAATCAATCATATAAACCATGTATTAGTTGAAATTATGATGAGGGAAGAGAATCATGCCTTATATCGAAGAATTGATGGAAAGAAATCACCAAGTCAAGCCTCAAAGCAATCCTCAAGATGAAACCCTAGCCTTCTTTCCCCAAAACCTCTTGAGAAACTTATGGAGTGTTTTGGAATAGTTTCTAAGTATTCATGAATAAAATAATAGGATAAATAACCTAATAAGTTTATTGGAAGTCGTGGGTCCTAATTAGGGTAAGTAGGAAAATGTCCAAAATACCCCCACTTAAATCCTTTAAAACTCCATCACAGGGATACAATTGACCCATACGAGTCGTACCCTCCTAATACAATCGGTACCCACCACTCGTATCCAAGCCTCAACCCTCAGATAAAATACTGTCCAGTATAAGAATCATCCAACCAAGTCATAACCACAACATACAATCTGTATCCATAACCCACATCCCTGGCAGAATAATATACCAGGAGGATTAAAAATTGCCCACTATACTAGTCCTTGGTAAGATTCCTACCAACCCTTAAGACTCATGCCCCTAAGTCATATCCATTTCAGTGACCAAAATCATCCCACCAACTAACACTAGTCAGCATATAACAGGACCATACCACTCGTACCCCAACATACAGCTCATACCAATGATTCATATTGGGTCCACGAAATGAAAATCCCAGGGAATTTTCTTAGGTCAAAACCCAGTATGTTTCAGTCTCCCCCACTAGGAACATTCTTCCTCGAATGACGGACAAGGTAGGGGTAACCACACACAGAATCATTTGCATTATCAAACATCCTTTTAACAAAGTTTGAAAACAAAGAGGCAATGATGTTAATCTTTTCTTTAACAACCCAGAGAATAAAGATCTGTTGAAGACACATACCTTCGACTCAAATCCCAGGAGAAGAAAATAAATGCGGATACTTGGACTTTATGTCCGATTATACTTCCTAAGTAGCTTCTTTCATATTATGGTTCTGCCATAGAACCTTAACCGAAGCCATACCATTGGTCTGCAACCGACAAACTTGCCTATCTAATATCTCAACCAGGACTTCTTCACAAGACAGAGAATCTAAAATACCAATCCTTCCAAAGGAACAACCAAAGAATGATCACCAATGCACTTCCTTAACATAGAAACATGAAAGACCGGATGAACCAAACTTAAGCCAGATGGTAACTCCAACTAATAAGCAATATTTCCTGCCTTCTGCAAAATCTCATAAGGCCCAAATATCGAGGTCTAAGTTTCCCCTTTTTTCCAAATCACACCACTCTCTTCATGGGAGACAACTTGAGAAACACCCCATCCCCGACCTCAAACTCCAAGTCTCTAATTCTAACATCTGCATAGGACTTGTGGCGACTTTGGGCATCTATAAGCCTATACCAAATCACCTTGACCTTCTCCATCACTTGATATACCAAATCTAGGCCAAACATGTCCTCTTCCCCAAGCTCAAGCCAACCAATAGGAGATCTACACCTCCTACCAGACAGTACCTCGAAAGGAGACATACCAATACTCGAAAGATAGCTATTGTTGTAAGCAAATTTCTCCAAAGGTAAATGCCCAACCCAATTGCCACCATAGTCAATCACATAGGCCCGAAGCATATACTTTAATGTCTGAATAGTTCTTACCACTTGCCCATATGACTGCAGATGAAAAGTAGTACTCAAACTAACCTTAGTCCCCAATCCTTTCTGGAAAGACCGCCAGAAGTGAGACATAAAATGTGTACCATGATAAGAAATAATCAAAATAGGCACCCCATACAGCTTCACAATATCCTAAAGATACAACTTCATATAATCCTCCACCAAAAAGGTAGTCCGCATTGGCAAGAAGTAAGCAAACTTAATCATCCTATGAACGATGAGCCAAATCGAATCATACTAATTCTGAGACCGAGGATGACCTGTGACGAAGTCTATATTGATCACTTTCTACTTTTAATTGGTCAAATCAATTTCTTGATATAACTATCCTGGCCTCATGTGCTCAACCTTAACCTATTGACATACCATACACTTGGCCACAAAATCTGCCACATCGCTCTTTATGCCATTTTACTAATAGATCTCTCTAAGATCATGACACATCTTTGTTAAGTCAGGATAAACAACATAGCGTCACTCATGCACCTTAACCAAAACCCTTTTGCCACAACCCGTCGATATCAAGAACACACAATCTCCTTTTGTACCATAAAGTACCATTACCACTAATCTAAACACCTTCTTTTGGCCACCAACGTTACTCTTGATTTTTATCAAGACAGGATCCAACACTTATTTCTCCTTAATATCCGCACCAAGAGACGATCAAACTACTTCTTGGACCATTATACTACCATCTTTGGAGTCCAAAAGATGAACTCCAAGATTGGCCAAGCGGTGAATATCCTTCATCAATTCTCGCTTTCCTTTCTCCACATGAGCCAAACTTCCCATAGACAACCTGCTAAGAGCATCAGCAACCATGTTAGCCTTACCTGGGTGGTAGTGAAGACTCATATAATAATTCTTGAGAAGCTCTAGTGAACTTATGGGTGAACAGGTACTGAAAACTCTTGTGATCAGAAAAAATATCTACGTGAACACCATAGAAATAGTGCCGCCATATTTTCAAAGAAAACATAGATGCCAACAACTCCAAATCAAGTGTAGGATAATTCCTTTCATGTACCTTCAATTGTCTGGAAGCATAGTCAATCAACTTCCCATGCGGTATCAAAACAAAACCAAGACCTACCCGAGATGCATCACAATAAACCATAAACCCATCATTGCCCTCCTCAAAGGATTGGAGGCAAAGTCAACTTATCCTTCAACTTCTCAAAACTCCCTTCACAAGCATCCTACTAAGAAAACTTAACCTTCTTCGAAGTCAACTTAGTCAAAGGAGGTACTATCAAGGAAAAGCTTTCCACAAACAACCTATAATACACGGCTAAATCTAAGAAGCTCCAGGTATCAGATGAAGTCGTGGGTCGAGGCCACCTCTTCCCCACAACAACCTTTTGTGGATCCACCATGATCCCTTCACTAAAAATAATATGACCCAATAAAGTCACGACATTCAACTAAAACTCTCTCTTGGATAACTTAGCATACAACTGTTGTTCCTTTAAGGTCTCCAACACCACATAAAGGTGATTAGAATGATCCACTTTGCAGTTTGAATAAACTTGAATATCATTAATAAACACAATGATGAAGAGATCCAAACACTGCCTAAAAACTCTATTAATCAAGTCTATAAATGTTGTTGGAGCATTGGTCAACCCAAATGACATCACCAAGAACTTAAAATACTCATACCAAGTATGAAAATTCATCTTAGGGACATCCACCTCCCTAATATTAAGCTGATAGTATGTAGACCGAAGATCTATCTTCGAGAAGAATTTGGCACCTTGCAACTGGTCAGACAAGTCATCTATCTGAGAAGGAGGATACTTGTTCTTAACTGTCACCTTTTTCAACTGCGTATAGTCAATGCACTTCCAAAGGAAACCATCCTTCTCGTGCACAAAAAACACCGGTGTACCCTAAGGAGATACACTAGGATGAATAAACCCCTTTTCCAGAAGATCTTTAAGTTGCTCCTTGAGTTTCCTCAACTAAACAAAAGCCATTCTGTATGGAGGACCAAAAATTAGATGAGTGTTCGAAAGCAAATCAATACCAAACTCTATTTCCCTATTTGGAAGAACACCAGGAAGATCATTCAGAAAGACCTCTGGAAACTCATTAACCACAGGGACCAAAGACAAAGAAGGACCTTCTGAGTTAGAATCTTTAACCCGAACCAAATGATGAAGAAAACCCCTAGAGATTAAACTCTAAGCTCTAAGATAAGAAATAAATCTCCCATCTAGGAGCTAAAGAAACACCCTCCTATTCTATAACCGGTTCACTAGGGAACCATAAGATAACCCTACGAGTCCGACAATCCAAGGATATGTAACAAAAGTTCAATATGTCCATACCCAGAATGATATCAAAATCTACCATATCTAACTCAAATAGATCTTCCAAGGTTTGCTTGCCACCAACAGATACCATACACCCCCTATAAACGTTTTTAGTAATAACCGAGTCACCTATCAAGGTAGAAATAAAAAAAGGATCGTAAATAACTTTTGGATCAAAACCAAAAGATACAACCACATAAGGAGTCACATAGGAGAGAGTAAACCCTGTATCAAGCAAATAATATACGTCAAAAGACAAAAGTTATAATGTACCAGTAACGACATGAGGTGATGCCTCGAATTCCTTTGGAGACGCCAAAGTAAACAACCAGTTCCGCCCAACACTAGAATCAGGAGTAGTAAAAGAAATAGATGCAACACCACCAGGTGTAGGATCATGATGAAGCCACTAGAATCCTATTTGCCCTCATAGAAACCTTATTAACCAAACAATCCCTAAGTAGATTGCCTGTCTAGCTACACTTGAAGCATTTTTCCTTCCCTTCTTCACTATGACCCCGATGGGGATGACTACAAAATTGATAAGGAGGATACGAAGAAACTGACTGACCTTTGTTTGCTTGAGATTAGGTAACTTATGCTAGGAAATAGCCACCACCTTGATGACGCCTGTCTCCCGACTGGTAAGAAGCACTAGCAGAAAAGGAACAAGAACTCCCTGACTTCTTTTTCTGCCACTTGCCACCATCTCTAACACCCTGAGATTGAGCACCTCATTGATAAAAAAAACATGCTCCTCTTTTCCTACCTATCCCTTAACTCTGCCTGCCTCCTCTTCTCATCCTTAACCTATGGCATATGAACAGTTAACTTTGAGATGTCCATATCTTTAATGAGCAAGGCAGTCTTGTTCTCTCGAATCAAATCTCTATCCAACCCAGAAGCGTACTTTCTCATTCTCAACCTCATATCGGCCACTAAATTAGGAGCATAACTTGATAGCTGATGGAACATCAAAGCATATTTCTTTACTGATATCCTCTCTTGCCTGAGGTTTATAAACTTCTCTATCTTAGCCTCTCTTAACTCTTGAGGAAAGAACCGATCCAAGAAGGCATTAGAAAAGTCCTCCGACAACCCTTCTTCTTCTATATCACCTTTATCCCTGTCCTACTCCTCATACTAATGATAAGTAAAATCCTAGTATTGATAAGCTACAAGGTCAACTCCCTCTATATTAGTAGTCTGCATCACCCGAAAGATCTTTTCCATCTCATCCAAGAGGCCTTGTGGATCCTTCTCCACCTTTACTTTTGTATAAGTAGGAGGACCCATCTTTATAAATTGACCAACCCTTGTGGCCTTAGTAGAAAAAGCACGAGTTGCACCCCACTCAGCCTAAGCTGCAACCAGTTTGACAATAACATGAATAGACTAACAAAATTCTGCATTCGTCATGTTGTCCTGAGGGACCTGAGGAGAACTATCCAGAATAGGAGGAACTCCAGCTCTATCAAGAATAGGAACATGAGATCAAATATGTACTCCAGACATAGGACGTACCACTTCAGCATTATCCTCAGATGGGATAATTTCCTTGTATTCCAAATTTAGGAGGTATGATCTGAAAGATAAGCAACAAAGGATTAGAGAAGATTCCAAGATTGAGAACTCAAGCTTATAGATAGAATACCAAGAAAGAGAAACATTCCTAAATGTCTTAAAGCCTCTCTCTTATAAGTGTGGCATACTTCACACCCCTAAAAGAGACTCTACTCGACACGACTCTTTTGACTTCCCAATTGACTATGAACCTAGGCTCTAATACAAACTTGACACGACCCAACCCTAGGGCCATTTCATAATGGGCATCCTAAGTCCAACCAGGACCGAGGACCGCCCCCTATTACCCGACCCAACCACCTATATCCAGTATTAGATGGGCTAAATTGTGAGCATATAATAAGATAGCATAAATGCTCTCATGAAGACTCTAAGATAGGGTCACAACCATGAATAACCCAACCGAGTCCACCTATACCACACCAATCGCTCAACTATACCTACGAAACCATAAGCCATAAACCAGGACTTAACCAAATAGAATACTAAAACATAATATGATAATTAATCCCAAAATGTAATACGATAGAATAGTAAGAAATCTTGTGATGTGGTGTCATCCCACCAGCCTATTCCAATGCCAAGGCCGACACCAATATCAATCTGGCTTATTCCAAACCCAGAAGTAGCACAAAGCCTCTATCCAAAAGAGTAAAAAAATTCGGTTGGGACTCGTCCCCAATCATGGTTAAAATAAATATCCAAGATAACGTTAAAATGTCTAACAATATCCATAATATGAAATGATGCCTTTCAAAAGGATGGAAGCTCACCAATTTAGTTAAAATGTTATCCTAGAGTTAATCACTATGTATAAGAAGTCAAACGGTCGATTCTTGCATAGCATGGGTATATAGCCGCCAGTAAACGGGTTAGCAAGTGACTGCAAGTGTGAATCTTAGGATAATGATAAAATAATGCCACTTATAAAAACCAGTAAAACCATACATATATAAGAGCCGAGAAAGGGGATCCAAGGTAAGCATGCATTTAAAACCTTTACCAGGGTTGTGTAGCTTGGCCGTCCTAAACTACCCATGAGCTATATAGGTTTAGATCCCCCTATTGAAAGGGCCCCCGTGTGTGTAGCCGCACGAAAAAGGAAGTACCCCATGGGATGACTAGTACATCCATAAATATTGTTACACCATGCACATGGTCCACTAAGACCAATACTCGTATCGGTAAATACGAGTTTCCCAATTTGGTCCCCCCGGTACCGCCACCTTTCATGGCTTTACTTACATCCCACCGTTAATGCCCAATTTAAACCAGTTCCAAATGACTAACCAATCCATTTACCATTTTATTAACCAAGGCCAATATTAGTGATATCATCATACCACCTTACTTGTAAATAATATCCATAGACAAACCATTTAGGTTAAGGGGACTTTCAAGTGCCCTTCCATATACCATATACAAAAAACTTGGGAGACTTCCATGTTCCCCACAAGAATAACCATTTAGCCTTTAGCCTTTTCAAACCATTTAAATAATGCATAATTTCTTTACCAAGTTTAAAATATACAAGTGTTCCATTAAAAGAAGTCAATGCAATGGACATATCTTTATAAATATTTTATCAAACACATTGGGGGCATAATATAATCAAAACAAATTCCAACGACCATTAGACCATTACCGTACAATCCAGTTGTCAAAATCCACCATTATTACATATAAAGCATAATTAAACCATAGGAAACCATAACCAAGTATTTAATATCAAAACCCCCAAATAATAGTTGAAAACTATAATCATGAAATAGTAAAACCATGAAATCAATTATATATACTGTCTTTAATTGAAATTACAATGAGGGAAGAGAAATATGCCTTATACCAAAGAATTGTTGGTAATAAATCACAAAGACAAGCCTCAAAGCAATCCTCAAGATGAAACCTAGCCTTTTTGCCCCAAAAGCTCTTGACAGAATTATGAAGTGTTTTGGAATAGATTCTAAGTGTTAACGAATATAATAATAGGGTAAATAACCTCAGAAGTGTATTAGATGTTGTGGTTCCTAATTAGGGAAAGTAGGGAATGTCCAGAATACCCCCACTTAATCCCTTAAAAACCTATCACAGGGATATAACAGGCCTATATGAGTCATACCATCCCAATACGATTGGTACCCACCACTCAAATCCAAGCCACAATCCTTAAATCAAATACTTTCCAGTATATGACTAATCCAACCAAGTCATAACCATAGCATACGATCCGTATCCATAACCCATATCCCTAGTAGAATGAATTACCAGGAGGATCAAACACTGCCCATCATACAAGTCCTTGGTATGACTCATACCAACCCCTATGACTCATACCCCTAAGTCATACCTCTTCCAGTGACCAAAACCATCCTACCAACTAACGCTGGTCAACATATAATAGGACCATAAGTTGCGCCCAAGCACACACGCAAGTGTACATGGTCTCACCAAGTAATAAAGTGGCACTATAGAAGCCAAGTATCGATCCCATAGGGACTTGTTGAAAACTATCCAATTCTAGTATATCTATTTAGAGTAGCACAAGAGTTTTGTAGTTATAAATTTAAAGCAAAGTAAACTATGCGGAAAGTAAGGACTTTGGACAATCAATAGGCGAAAAACTGAGGTTAAAGCACTATGAACAATAAAACTATGCTATTGAACTACATTCATTAGATTTCTTATCTTGGTGGTTGATTCATAGGGTTTATCGTATGATCATGGTCTCCCAACCTCTAACCTTCTACCTAATTGGACATTACAACTACATCGTTGAGCGGGTATGTAATAATCCATTTAGATGTATTAAGATGTCATCCTACATGTGAACCATGCAAAGCTTTTAGGTAATTACCTATCCTATTTTATAATTCAAATTCCTTATTTTTTAAAAGATTAAGAACCTTACTCTATCTATCTCCATGTTTAATCTTCTTATTCCCCCTCCCGGGTACACAAAGATAATAATAGATGTATTCTAATGGTTGAGAATCCTTAAAATAGTTATAAAAATGATAAATAAATAATCAAATATGATAACAAATCAAAACCAATTCAATTGAAAGCAATAGTAAACATGTTCTTGGCCTTAACCCGGGAAAATGGGGCTTTTAGCTGCTAATGGACATAATCATAATCGCAATAATGGAAAACATGTTAAACACCATAAACAAACTAAAGAAAAAAAATAAAAACCCAATTTGAAGCGTATATCATCCCCTATAAAAGTTCCAAATACGTCCAAGATGTTTAGTATCAAGTTCAAGTATCCTATTTATAGGAGAACAATTTTGCCTATGGTGGAACAAGGGGTGTGTCACGGGCTCATTACGTCGATATAGGGGGTGAGTCGTGGGCTAATAGAGGGGACATGATATTTTGGGTCTTTTTGGAATATGTTAGAGCATAGAACTTTCCACTTTGACATTTTTAAGTCCCTACATGCACTAGTAACATCCCGGGTGTCCGTTTTACGTCAAATCTTATCCTGTGCTCTTGTTGATCCATTCCAAGCCTTTTGGTGTTGTTTACACTTGATTAAAAGATGTTATATCATTCATATATCATAATAATAAACTCACAAAGATTCATACAAAATTAAAAACCCCAAATTAGAGCTCAATACAACACACCATTCATAACAGTGAACTAGAAACATGAACTAAGACTAGGCTTGCCCACATTGATCTTTAACTTATTGTTGCAACTCTAGGATTGATCCAATTGAACTTTAAACATTATAAACAAATTGTTAAACACATAGTTACATAAAATAACCTTAGAAACTAACTACACCCACTAGAATCCATCGAAATCAACTAGAACAATACCTAGCTCAAGCTAGTAAAACTAGTTTTCTCGTCTAGACTCTAAATGATCAATTTGATTCCAAACTTGTTTGAAAACACCTTTAAACATTGTGATCACATAATTGAACACTTATATGCTTATTTATAACATCATTAACACATTAATATCATGAATTATCCTCAAAACAAGGCTAAATAGGCTAGCATAACAACACTAATGCGCATAAATACACCTCAGATCACCACCCCACACTTAAATCCTTGTTCTTACTAGAACACTCTTTACTCTGAGAATCATAAGTTGAGGTGACTCCACACTTCTACTACATGCAAGACACTCAAGCTAGTACTACAACGACCACACATAATGCAAGTTTCTACACTAAGCATGTTACAAACATAATTGAAAGTTCATGAATACTACTCTAAAACATCCTAACTTCAAGAATAGACTTACCAAGTTGGAAAACTCATGCATATTGTTCAATTAAAGACATCAAAGAATTCACCAAACTTTCATCAAATATATGCCCTCAAAACAATAGAGTTACTATAAACACTCACATAGATGCAATATAGCACATAATGGGTATAAGAATCAAATTTCACTCACTCTCACAATGAATTCACAAGTTACACAAATGACCCATAGGCTTTCACTTAGTGTATTACTCTACTAATATTAGAATGTTAAAGCTTAGGATCAAATAGGTCTTTCATGGTTGTAATGTAGGCTAAGGGATGGGTAGGAACTATTTTGGCCAAGAATAGTGACTATCTTCCCTAAGTGCTTTAATACATAACATTATACAATTCAAATCAATCTCTAACAACTATTTCACACCACTTTTGTTTAACCCTATCTTCTATTTTGCCATATCTCATTAAGTTATTTCACAATGATTATGGTGGGAGTATTCTATGTACACATCATTTGATTTTACACTTCTTCACACCCATTTTATGTTACGCACCCCTATGATAGCCACCCTCAACTTAAGCAATTGACTTAGTTTAGGTGCATAATATCCAAGGAGGACGAAGGCCAAAACAGGTTCATTGTAACACAACTGGACTAAAATTAGGCACTTCATAAGCACAATTTTATCTAACTACCAACTACAACACATTAGTTACAAACACCAATAACTACTACTTTGGGGCTTCAATTTTGCCTTTTTTCCTACTTATCTTCAAATACCTTACTCAATTATCTTTACACTAAAGCACTTAGGAGTTTTGGATCAAATTAAGATCTATTAAATGAAGGATTAGGCTATAAATGAGGCTACAAAATAAATAAGTCAAATGATCAATGGGGATAACTAATATTAAGCACAAAGTTGGGTCAAAAGGAGGTATGAAATATGGCTATCAAAGAAATGCCTAAATTATCTTCTTAAAATCACATTGCTTATTTCTTTCATACACACTTCAAGAAAGTTCTAGCATTAAATGTAACAAAGAATATACAAACAACCTCACACATACGTGGCACATGCTTGAATCACATAGGATCATCATAGACTCTCAGCCTATAATAGAATGAATTCAACATTACAAGAGTTATAATCATGAGCCTAAGAGTCTCAAAAGTAATCATTCACACAATTAACATGCTATTTTTAAACTCAGAACACTTGCATCATGCAATTCAATATAGCACCAACAAGAATATCCTACTTATTCCTAAAATGAAAATCTTAAAATTACTTCTAAAATTGGGAATTCCCCCACCCCACACTTAAAAATTGACTTTGTCCCAAAGTATAATTTAAAAATAGAGATAGAAATACTCCTTGAGGCCTCTAGTCCTAGTTAGTAGCATTTTTACACCTCAAGAGGGTCCGAGGATCCCACACTTAGTCTTCGTCATTCACCTTATCTCAAATTTCTAGTACTCAAACTTACCATTAACCTACAACTCACCAAAAACAAAAACTACATGAATTAAAAACTAAAAATATTGAAAATAAAACATACCTTAACTTAGGTTTCCTCCCAAGAAGCGCCTGATTTTGTATAGCGGCACTACCCAATAAAATTTTTCCTCCATCTTAAGGATATGAATTTGACCCCCAACATCGCATCTATCTTTTTACCTCGCTCATATTGAGGTGGTACAAATATTAAAGAACTGAGTAATGTATGGTGCATCATAAACCACTCAGCGTTGAAGTGAGGTGTGTTTTTATGTTTCTTTTTTGGTGCAAAATTAAGAATAAAGGATTCTTGTTCCTCATATTTACACTCCTTACTATTTTAGATGATTCCACAGATAAGATATCATCTGAAGATAATGTAGAAAAGTGCTTTGAGTGAGGACCAACCAATCCCACTACTAAATTTACACAATCCACGACACCCTCACTCATATTCAACTTCTCAATTACAGTTTCAAAAGAAAGATAATAGTTGAGTGGTTGTGATTCTTGTGTTTGTTGCACAGATTGGCTAGGATCCTCTATTTATTTTCTCATCTTCTATGGATATGATGGTGGTGGTATCTCCTTAACCTGGTCAACAACTTTATTTTCTGAGTGCTCAAACTTTTTCAAATTATCAGCAACTTTGTTTGTATCTAGTTGGAGAGTCAACTCTGCATCTATCTCCTTATCTATCTTTTGATCATTTCCGTAAAACATGACTGAATTAGGATTATCTCCACACATATCTGTAGAGTGATACATATTGCCACAAACCACACACTGACTTATGGTATGTTGCACAGGTCGCAAACAAGTAGGACCCCTCCAAATATTTGGATTAAAATCTAGATAAAAAGCCACATGGTGGGGGTCCTCCACAAAAATGACAAGAATCATTATCCCTTAAAAACCATCTATCCTCGACTGACATCCCAAGAAGAGTGTGATAAATAAAAAAAAGAATAAAAATACTCAAAATAAAATTACTAAACTATGTACAACTCAATATAGCTAAACTAAAAATAAGATAGTTGTCTATTTACAAGTCCCTGATAACGGCGCCAAAAACTTGTTGCGCCCAAGTGTACACAAAAGTGTACGTAGTCTTACCAAGTAGTAAAGTAGACCGATAGAAGCCAAGTATCGATCCCACAGGTACTTGTGTTGACAAATATCCAATTTTAGTTTAACTATTGAGAGTAGCATAAGATTTGTGTAGCTATAAATTTAAAGTAAACTAAACTATGGATAAAAGTAAAGGACTTTGGACAATCAATGGGTGGAAACCCGGGGTTAAAGCACTACGAATAAAAATACTATTCTATTGAACTTCATTAGTTAGATTGCTTATATTGGTGGTTGATTCATAGGGTTTATCATATGATCATAGTCTCCCGACCTCTAACCTTCTACCTAATTGGACATTACAACTACATCGTTGAGCGAGTAATAATCCATTTACATGCGTTAAGATGTCATCCTACATGTGAACCAAGCAAGGCTTTTAGGTATATCCCTATCCTAGTTGTTAATTGAAATTCCTTATTTTATAAAATATTAAGAACCTATATATATTTATCCCCACATTCTATCTTCTTATTCCCCCTCCCCGGTTCCCAAAGACAACAATAGATGTATTCTAAGGGTCGTGAATACTTAAAATAGTTATAATAAGGATAAATAAACAACCAAATATGATAATAAATCAAAATAAATTTAATTTAAATCAATAGTAAATATGTTCTTGTCCCTAACCTCGGAAAAGGGAGCTTTTAGCCGCTAATGGACATAACTGTAATCGCAATAATGGAAAACATGTTGAACTCTAAAAACAAACTAAAGAAAAGAAATAAAACCCCTATTTGAAGTGTTTAGCATCCCCTATCCAATTTACAAAGACTTCCAAGATGCTTATCATCAAGTTCAAGTGTCCTATTTT
Source organism: Capsicum baccatum var. pendulum (assembly GCA_030864225.1). Lineage (NCBI taxonomy): Eukaryota > Viridiplantae > Streptophyta > Magnoliopsida > Solanales > Solanaceae > Capsicum > Capsicum baccatum. The sequence goes on along the minus strand of CM061552.1, from coordinate 197,867,789 downwards.
TAGGAGAATAATTTTGTCGTCGGTGGAACAAGGGGCGCATCACAGGATCATTACGTCAGTATTGGGGATGCGTCATGGTCTAATAAAGGGAACACATAGTTTTGGGTCCATTTTGAATATTTTCGATCATATAAATCACCACTTGACCATTTATAAGGCCCCACATGTGCTAGTAACATCCCAGTGTTTGTTTTACGTCAAATCTAATCTCGTGCTCTTGTTGATACATTCCAATCCTTTTGGTGTTGTTTACACTTAATTTACATCTTTTATATCATTCATATATAATAATAATAAACTCACCAAGCTTCCTATAGCATAAAAAACCACAAATTATAGCTCAAAACAACACACCATTCACAACGGTGAACTAAAAACACGAGCTAAGACTAGGCTTGCCCACGTTGATCTTTAACTTATTGTTCCGACTCTAGGATTGATCCTATTAAACTTCACACATTATAAAGAAGTTTTTACACACATAATTACACAAAAATAACCTTAGAAACTCAATACACCCACTAGAATCCATCAAAATCAACTAGAACAACACCTAGCTCAAGCTAGTAAAATTGTTTTCTTATCTAGACTCTAAATGATCAATTTGATTCGAAGCATGTTTGAAAACACCTTTAAACTTTGTGATCACATAATTTAACACTTATATGCTTATTTATACCGTTATTAACACATTAAGCACTCGAATTGTCCTTAAAATAAGACTAAATAGGCTAGGATAACAACACTAACGCGCATAAATACACCTCAGATAACCATACCACTTGTATCATAACATACGTATTATATCCATAAGTCAAATTGGGTCTGGGGAATAGAAATCCCAAGAAATTTTCTAAGGGTCAAAACCTAGGATGTTTCAATTCCTGTCTAGTTATGAGGAGAGTTTATGGAATTTGAGGTTGGTCGAATTATGTGGAGTGGACTTTGTTTCTTATCATCTAGAAACAGAAGTGGGAAAGTGGTGGAGAGGTTATATTGATTCCAGGCTAACTGGATCTCCACCGATGACTTGGACTCAATTCTCTAAGGCTTTCTTGGAGAAGTATATGGCTCGTAGCCTGCGCAAGGGTCTTCAGTATAAGATTTCTACTTTGAGACAAGGTTTTATATCTATGGTTGAGTATTATAAAATGTTTCATGAGTTATCTATACATGCCAGTATGATTTATCCAACTTAGTATGATCAGATTTGGTGCTTTGTTAAGAGATTAAGATTTCCACATCATAGGGATACATAGAGTTTAGTGACTTTAGGGAATTTTTTCCTAATATTATTGAGATTGTTATTCTATATAGGATATGGATCATGAGGCCCAAGGTGGAAGAAATAAAGGACCGTGTTACCAAGGCAATTATAGTGGAATCCGCATCAGTTTACAATTCATAAAGAGATGGTTTCATAGCAGGTACCCCAACCAGCAGCCTTATCAGTATGAAGATCAACCTAGTTGTCCATTTAGAGAATCACTTTGAATATCAGATAGGGGTTAGCCTGGTTATAATGGTTCCAGTGGTAAGATATATAGTCAGACTTAGAGGGGTGCTTAGTTAGGATCATTGAGTTGAGGTAATCATTCCAGATCTACCTAACCCTCTAGATAGAGCAAGTTGCCTAGGGCATGTTATGGATTTGGTATTATTGGTCTTTTTTATGTGTGTCCCCAGTGTTGGATGATTAAGACTTTAGTGAAGACTACACAACTGATTAAATTAGTGTCACCACCAACTGAGAGTGGTACACAAGGTCATGAGGTGGTCCCTAGGGTTTTAAAGGTATTCTGTAGGGAGGTAGGACAAGGATTCAGATAGGCACCCAATCCAGTAGTAGACAAGGACATTTATATGATGTACCATATAGAACAATGGCTGAGACTTCGGGTCCTATGATCATAGGTGTGATTTTCGTATGACATCATCTAACTACTACTTTGTTTGATCCCAATTATATATTTTTATATGTTTTTAATTATTTTGCATCTTGGTTGGGTTTGTGTTTGGAGTTTTCATCTATGCTATTATGTGTAGCGACCCCTGTGGGTTATTCTTTAGCAGTGGATAAAGTATATAGATCTTGTCTGCTGACTATTCAGCAGTTTGATACTTGAGTTTATTTCACTATGCTAGATATAGTTGATTTTGATATAATTCTAGGCATGGGTTGGTTATCTCCTTACCATGCAGTTTTGAATTGTTTTGCTAAGAACGTTACCTTAGCCATGCAAGGCATACCCATGATTATGTAGTAGAGTTTTGTTAGTCGTGCACCTACAGGGATTATTTTATACATTTGGACTAGGAGACTAATATTAGGGGGTTGTGAGACATTTATTGCTTATGTTTGGGATGTTAGTGCTAAGAGTCCACTGTTTGACTCTATTCCTATTGTTCTTGATTTCCTAAGGTTTTCCTATCGAGCTATCTGGCCTTTCTCCTGAGCATGACATAGATTTTATTATTAACCTCAAATTGGCACCCAGCCTATTTCTATGGATCCATATTTTATGGCTTCGACTGAGCTAACGAAGCTAAATTGTTAACTTTAAGATCTTTTGGGTAAGGTACTTATCAAATCGAGTATGTAATCATGGGGTGTTTAAGTTCTTATTTGTGAAGAAGAAAGATGGCTTTATGTGTAAGTGTATCAACTACAAACAGTTGAATAAGGCTACAGTGAAGAATAAATATCATATGCCCCATGTTAATGATTTATTTTACCAGCATCAGGGTACAGTAGTGTTTTCTAAGATAGATTTAAGGTTTGGTTACCATAGTTGAGAGTTGGAGCTTTGGACATCCCTATGATAGCCTTTAGGACTCGTTATAGTCACTATGAGTTCATGGTGATGTCTTTTGGACCAACTAATGACCTAATATATTTTTATGGATCTGATGAATCATGTATTTAGGCCATAGTAGGACTCCTTCAAGATAGTGACATTCTAGTATATTAGAGGAGTGGGAAGGAGAATGATCAATATTTGAGTACTTTGCTCCACACTTTGAGAGATCATCGGTTGTATGTCAGGTTTTTAAAGTGAAATTTTTGGCTTGATTCTATAACTTTCTTGGGGCACGTAGTGTCCAAGGATAGTGTTATAGTGGACCCAACAAAGATTGAGTCCATTCATAGTTTGGATAGGCCTATGTTGCCTATTAATGTTTACAGTTTTATTGGGTTGGCAAGTTAATACAAGTAGTTGATTAATGGTTCTTCATCTATTTCAGTCCCATGACTAAATAGACCAGGAAAGAGGTTATGTTTCAGTGTCTGCAAGCTGTGAGGTGAGCTTTTAGAAGCTAAGTATTTGCTTACTTCAGCTTCTATTTTGACTCTTTCAGTTGAGGAAAAGGGTTTTAATACTATTGTGATGGGTTTGGTGTTGGTTTAGGGTGTGTTCTGATATAGTGTCATTGTGTTATTATATATTCATTAAGGCAGCCAAAGGTGCATGAGCGCAACTATCCCACTCATGACATGGAATTGGAAGTGGTAGTATTTGCGTTTAGGATCTGGAGACATTATTTATATGGTGTTCACTGTGAGATCATTATTAGTCACTATAGTCTTTAGTATATTATTACCCAGATAAAGCTTAATTCGAGGTAGCGTAGCTGTATTGAGTTGCTAAAAAACTCTAAAATCTCAATTAACATATCCAGGAAAAGTGACTATATTAGGGGATGCCTGGAACCGAAAGGCGGTGAGTTTAGGTAGTTTAACTGTCATTTCAATTTCTCAGTGGTCGTTGACTTTGGACAATCACTCCTTACCTAACTTGATGGTTAGTTTGGATATCTCTTACCCCAAGAGGATTTTTGCGAGTATTGAGGCCAGATCTACCTTGTTGGAGTTTATTTGAGGTTGTCAGTTTGAGGATAGTAGACTTTGTAGCCTTTAAGGACATGTGTGGAGGTATAAATCTTGGAGGGTTACCTTAGATTCTGAGGGTGTTTTGTGGTTTGATGATCATATTTGTGTTCAAAAATTTAGAGAGTTATTCTAGTTAATTCTTCATGAGGCTTGATAAGCCCAAATTACAAATTTCTTACGAAAGTGTAAGCGGTCGTTGTCAAATATATAACCCAACTAAGTTGGGGTCGAATCCCATAGGTAATATGGTGCTAATTAAGTTGTATGTAGATTAGTTGACTTTTAATCATTCGTTTCCGTAAAACAAAAAGGGGGAATTCGATTCAGTTCACAAATTAATGGTTTCAGTTTAACAAGATGAAATATGTGTAGTAGTATTCAAATTAAGAGAAATAGCAATCTAGGGTTATGTCCACCTTGTAGTTTTCAATATTTTCTAATTATGGGATTTACGAATTCATACATGTACCATGCTTACAGGGAAACATATTGTATTTAATAACATAATCCTAGTGTTTCTCAACCATCAAGAACTCATTCACTTTAGTTCTCTCGAATTAAAAGTGTTTACAAAAACAATACGAAATCTCCAAGTAGTTAATCCTGTTAAGGCATTAACATATGAAATAGGGGTTGTAAATCTTATTTTCTTGTCACTACTCTCTTTTTAGAACCTCAACCTTTCTATCGAACAAGTTGAGTTTTAAGGCACATCCTCTATGTTTACAACCACAAGAATCCAAGATAAACAAAGAGTCTATGATATAAGCAGATCAATACATGATGAATTCAAAAACCCAAAGTAATAGATTGTATGTTAGAAGGCTTCCATAACACTAACTAATAAACTTAGATACTCATCAATAAAATGGGAATCACAATAGAAATATTCATCATACCAAAAACTAGAAGATGATCTTGGTGTGTAAATAGTGAAAACAAAAGAAAAAATGTTTTTCTCTTTCTCCCAAGCTAAGCCGCCCTTTTCCTCTTCAAAAACTAATACAGAATAATGAATAATGATAAATTTTCAGCATCGAGTCTTTTTAATAATCTTTTCTCTCATAATTGCCTTCTAAGTCCCTAAACTAATTATAAATGACAAATTAGTCTTGGACATAGTTTCTAGGTGCCATATTTGAGCCAGAATGCTACTCTCTCTTGTGTCATATGCCATCTGCATTCCATAGTCCCATTATGTCTCCATCTACCTCATTAATACTTTAAATCATGCTAATCATATCGGTTAGGTCAATCACATAGAAGTATAGTATAAACATAAGAAACTAGGCACTTTGTTCTCCAAACTTAGCTAAAATATGGGTAGGTTATGGTGCTTAGGGATATAAATACACCCAATATCAAGGATCATACATCCAAGTACTTCCTTCATCCTAGGATAGCTACGATGTATAAGGATTTGACATAGGATTACTGGTGGATTCGTATGTAAGAAAATATAGTATGTTTTGTTACTCTATGCCTTTTTTGTCAGCAGGTGGATCTCAAAGAATCATAGACATGGTAGATTGCTTTAGCAACTACCCATTACCAATTTGAAATAGGAGTGAGTTATGATGCATTTTTTGGGTGGATTGCCTCATACATCCCATGGTTTTCTTAGTATTTGCATCATCATGGATTGATTGACCAAGTCTTCTCATTTTATCCTTATTCAAGTTTCCTACATGCTAAGAGGTTAGCCTGTGTTTATATTCAGGAGGTAGTTCTCTTTCATGGGGCACATTTGTCTATCATTTTAGACCGAGGATCTTGGTTCACTTCTAGTTTCCAGTGGAAATTTCAGGAAGAGTTAGGTACCTAGGTTGACAGTAGCACCACATTTCACTCGGTCAGAGCGGACTATCCAGGTCTTGGAAGACATGCTCTGTCCTTATGTTTTTTTATTTTGGGGGTCAGTGGGATCAGTTTCCTTTGGCAGAGTTTATGTATGATAATACCTACCATTCCATAATACAGATGAACCCATTTAAGGCGTTGTATGGTAGACGCTATATGGTAGGATATGTCAATCTCCTGTTGGTTTATTTGAGACTTCTAAGGTTAGTCCTTGTGGCACAGATTTGGTTTGTAATTCATTGGACTGATTTCGGGTAAGTTAGGAAGGCAATGATAGATTTAGAGTAGAAAAAAGAGTTATGCTGACTGTAGATATTGTCCATTGAGGTTCAGAGTTGGTGATAGGGTCATCCTGCAAGTATCACCCATGAAGGGCATGATGAGGTTTGGGAGGAGGGGCAAGCTTAGCCCTAGGTATATTGGACTCTTTGAGATTCTGTAGACAGTTGGGGAGGTATCTTATGTATTGGAATTACCTCCTTCCTTCTCAGCTATACACCTAGTGTTTCATGTGTCTATGATCTGGCAGTACATTCAAGACGAGTCCCACATGCTTCGGTGAGACTCAATTGAGTTGGATGAGAGGTTGGCATTTTTAGAGAAGCCTGTGTCCATTTTAGCCAGATATATCCAACGGTTGCGCTCTAGAGACAATCCAATATTTAAGGTTAAGTGGTATCACTCCAACAGAGGAGGCTATCTGGGAGACCTAGTATGAGATGCAGGCGCAGTATCCCAACCTATTTGAGACTTTAGGTATTTTCTTGTCCTTTACTTTCTTGGATGAAAGTACATTTAGTAAGGGATGTTGTAATTAACCTCCTGCTCATCCCCCTCGTTTTCCTGCATTCTCAGTGTTTAGAGTTGTCCTATAAATACCCTAAGTTATTTATGACTTGTTAGGACTAACAGTTCAGTTATCAAGCAATCGTTTTAGAATTTTAGTAATATCAACAGTATTATGGAATAGTTAAATTAAATTAGAATTTGGTAAAAAGATAAGTTAGTTACCCTTCTAAAATATTTTTGGTTTGTATAAAATTCTTTAGATATAATATATCTATATTACTTAAGAAATAGTTTTATAACTTATTAATATTTTAAGTGGAGATAGTCAATTTATATATGTTAAAATATTATTATTATTATTATTATTATATAATAAAGATTTTATTTAAAATATTTTTTATGAATTATTCTATATTCAAAATATTGTATTTATTATACCACGAACCTATGCAATACCTGAATACATGTAATGGGGTAGTTAAAATTAATAAAGTAACACCTCTACTTCCACGTGGAAGTTGAGGGAGAGTCCAATATACCTTTATCACAACTCGATTTAAGAGTAATAATGGAACCTACTTTATCCCTCCGATGGGAAAGCCAAATCATATCCCAAAACTATAAGCAACGAAGTAAATTGGTGGAAAATTGTCTAAAAGTCAGAAATCAACTATTAAAGAGTTAAAACAATAATAAAGCAGTCATAACAGTCGAATGGATAGATAAAAGAGCAACAATCATCCCAAGACTCAGTAATGTTGGTACAAGAGCTACTAGAAATAGACCATAGATAGTGAATAGTCAAATACAATGTCTAAAAAATGAAAGACTAGACCCAGATACATAGAAGGAATAAGCGTAAATCCAACTCTGAGAGCTCACGCAAATCTCCAAAAATCAACTTAGCACGGTCGTTGAATTAGCTGCTACAAGTAGTACTCGGATCTACACAAAAAAGGTACAGAAGTGTAGTATGAGTCCCAAACCATGGGTACTTAGTAGGTATCATCGATCAATTGAGCTAAATCATGATATAAATACGATAAGATACAAGATAAAGTAACTAAGTCAAGGTAATAGGGCAAACCTAAAAATAAGCTCCAAAACTGATGTGCATAAATAAATAAATCAAAGATCACACAGCTATAACTACTAGATTGGCCCCCATAAGCCAATAAGTGTGGAAAATAAAATAACCAAACGTAGGCCCCCATAAGGATGGAGGGTACAATCAAGGAAAGTAAATAACCCAATGACAATAAATTACCATGCTATAACTAAGAATCCATCCGAACCATATCATATCATAAATAACTCCCAAAATACCAGACTTGAACCAAATCTTAATAGTATCATCATCATTATCTTTATTTGTTGGACGTAAACCTAAACTCATATCATCAATATTATTGTCAAATGTTGGACTTGAACTGAAACTCATGTATCATTATCATCATCAATTGTCATACTTGAACCAAAACTCATATTTCACTATACCATATCAATAAACCTTGTAAATAAATCATAATTATAAGCCATATTACTAAATTGCAATTATTATATACCGAAACTTTCCCAGAATCAGCGGTAACACTAAATTATCAAAATAGCGTAATCAATAAGCATCTAATCTCTTTAAAATCCCAAAATAAGCATTAATAGAAGTATATCATAGGTAAATAAGTCTATAAAAGATAACACATATCTTGGCCTAAGGTGGGCCGGAGGAGCATACTTCTAATCCCTGAAATCTTTTTTATGCAAATACTACCCCAGACTAGGCTAAGGTATATGAATTCATTTCTAAATGTTAAATAAGACCAAATTAGCCCTAAGATAGCAATTTATCCTAAAACATGAGCAACTAAGTCAATTTGACATAAATTACATTTTCAAGATAGCCTAACTAGTCCAACCAACCCAAATATTGACAATCACACCTCCAACACCTAAATCCCACCCCATATCTATCATAATATCATATTTATACCCCGAAATAGCTTAATCTATGAAGGAGGTAAATCTTAACTACTTGGAAGCCAAAGAATAGCCTAAAGAATATGCTAAACCACCGATTTCCCTTTCCAAGAAGCTTTTGCAAGGTGTCATGCTAACAAAAACACAATCTACTCATCAACATCCGAACAGTGATACCCATACTGCACTAATGTGCTTCAGATAAAAAATTATGTAAAAATCTCATGTGGGGCCCATTTATAAAATCGCAAATTCAAAACGAACACAGTGTCCCTCTATTCTCAAGGAACATTTATCCTCAAAATAGGTTAATTCTGATCTCTAATAGTGCTAAAATCTAGCCACTAAAATTCTAGGGATTTTTATAAGATGGAGAAATTAACGATGAAGTTAATGGAATCTTACCACAAATTTGATGAAGAAATCCATAAATTAATGTTGTCGAAGCTCCGAAAATACATACGAATGATCCTCCCAATTTTTCACACAATTTAGAATTTTACTCTCTTGACAATGGGTGAAAAATAGGGAAGAAATTGGGGAAAAGGAGAATTTATAAGCACCAGGTGCCGCAAAAGCGGGTCTTGGGCCACTTTAGTGGTCACCATTAAAGATCTTGGGTGCAGCTAAAGCAGTACCCATCCCTACGAGCCCGGCTGCTAAGGTGTACTATGGGTTGCTTTAGCGCTAGCTGCTAAAGCACCAAGGTACCGCTAAAGTGGTAAATCTTGGATGAGATAGGTCCGCTAAACCACCCATCGCTAAAGCACCCAAAGGGACGCTTTAGTATTCATACCAGATCTCATGCACCAACTGGAGACTTGGAATTTTTTCGAGTCTTCGCCAGTTCCTCGAGGATCATTCGGAATCCCATAAATGCAAATGAACTATGATACCATAGCAAATTCGATGTTCCGGGCTCAATGGCATATTTGACATTTCCATCCAAGGTTGCTTCAAAGAAAAGTGGATGCACAACAATATGCCCTAATTCTTAACTTTTGACCATTAACCCAAAATGAGTCCGAGAGACTCGAGACTTGAACCAGGGGTCCACCTAACCTAAAATCAATATTTTGGAGCTGTAGAAATAGTCAAAATTGGAATATGAGGTCGTTTGACTGAATATTTGCCCAGTAGTCGATTTGAACTAATGGAGGCTTCAAAACAAGGAATTGACTCTAAAAAAACAAAATGAACTGCCCGGTAACCACACTTTTAGTTCCAACAAGTCATAAATGACTTGGGGCAGCAGACAACGCACACACTAGTCTACGTGGTCCTATCAAGTAGTAAAGTGGACTTAAAAAAGCCAAGTATCGATCCCATATAGACTTAATTCCACAATAATTCTATTTTAGTTCCCAATTTAGATTCAGTCGATATAAGCGTAACCAAAAAGAGAGTTTGTAATTTATAACTAGAGAAAAGTAAACAATGTGTAATGTAAAGATCTTGAAACAATCAATAGGAGAAAACCCAGGGTTAAATCACTTTGAACAATCATACTATGTTGTTTAACTCTATCTGTTAACTTGCTTATCTTGGTTGTAGATTCGTAGGGTCAATTGTGTGATCATGGTCTCCCGACCTCTAATCCTTTACTTAAGTTGAACCTTACAACTACATTGTGGAGCGTAGATATAATAGTCCACTTAAGTTCTGTAAGTTATCCTCCTACTTGTAAGTCAAGTAAGGTATCTAAGTAAATCTCTATACTAGACACTAATTCTAATTCCTTATTTCATAAAGGAACCTAGGCCGTGTAGGATTAGAATTGCAGCAGTTTGTGAGTACGGGAATGGAGGGGGCACCGCCCTGGGTTGATCCCCACTCCAAGTAAGGAGTCTACCTGGCTAGATCACCTCTCCAGGTGAGGCTGCGCCCTGCCCATAGCCCTGCTACAGGTGGGGCATCACTTCTATATCGCCTTGAGCCTCTGAAATTTGTTCTTAGAATTTTTGTTAAGTGTTGAGTCTCCCATCTTAGTCCCTTGTCTTGTGGTGTCTTTACCATGGATTTCCAACCTTTTCAACATCAAAATATCATCATATTCAGCTCCCAAAGCATCCTACAAAATCACACCACACGACATAGGAGAAAAATACAACACTTCAACTTATTGTTCCAGTTGTACACTCAATAAAATTGAACTTTGATCACTATCAACAAGTTAATCCACTAATAATTACACATTAAAACCATTTGGAACACATTAATCACAATAGAATCCAACGATACCAACTAGACAAGCACCTAGCTCAAGCTAGTAACAATAGTTTTTCGGGTTGAACTCTAAATGAGTCTTTTAGGTAAAAACTTGTTTGGAATTCACTTTGAACATTATAAACACATGCTTTAACACTTATATGAACATTCATCTCATTATCGACCCATTTAGCACACAAATCATCCTCAAAACAAGGCTAAAAAAACTAGAATAGTGACACTAGAATGCATAAATACACCCAATATCACCACCCTATACTTAAAACCTTGTTCGTCCTCAAACAACTCTTAGCTATAATCATCATCCGCTGGGGATACTCTACACTTATATTGCATACAAGACACTCAAGCTAGTATCACCATAATTATAGAGATTTCAAGTTCTATACTAAGCATGTTACAAACACAATTGAAAGCTTGTGAACACTACTCCTAAACATCCTAGCCTCAAGAATTGACTCACCTAGTTGGCAAACTCATTCTTATGATTCAATCAAGTACATCATCTAAATCACTCACATTCATCAAACATGTGCCCTCACAATAAGAGACTTACCCATAATCACTCACAATTAAGCAATTTATCACAATGGGTACATGAATCATATTACACTTACTGTCACAAAGAATTCACAAGATACACACAAGGAGCCATAGGCTTTCCCTTAGTGTAATGCTCCACTAATATTAGAATGTCAAGTATAGGATCAAATAGGTCTTTTCCAGGTTGTAATATAGGCTAAGGGATGGGTAGGACTTATTTGGGAACAGTGACTAACCACTCTAAGTGCTTTAATACACTACATTATACATTTAAAACCACTCTCCAACAACTAATTTACACCATTTTTATTTACCCCATTCTTTTATTTTACCCCATCTCTTTTAAGCTTTTTCACAAACACATGGTGGGCGTATTGTTTATTCCTTCAAGATTTAATTTTTCTCATTTTATACAACCATGAAAATATTTCTAACACCATTTATATCACTCCCAACCACCACACATCAAATATAAACACCAATAAATATTACCTTGGGGCATCAATTTCACATTTTTCTTCTTCAATTTCTCAAACTCCTTACTAAATTAATTTTTCATTAAAGTACCTAAGAGCTTTTTGAATTAATTTATGGTCTATCAAAGAAGGGATTAGGCTACTTATGCGGCTACCAAAGAAAATGCTAAAGGCTCAATGGGGGTTAAATAGGATAATACACAAAGGGTAGAACAAATAGAAGGTATAAAACAAGGCTATCAAAGAGATGCCTAAATCATCTCCTAAACCCACACTCTTTATTTCTCTCTGCACACACACCGGGTAAGTTCTAGACATCACATGCAACAAAGAATATACAAAAAACCTCATACGCACATGGTACATGCTTAAGTCAATAGGATCTTCATAGACTCCCAACCAAACAATAACATGAATTCAAATTTAATCCAACAAGTACAAGAGTCACAAAAATGAGCATAAGAGTCTCAAAAGTAGAAAATCACTTATTCTACATGTTTTTACCAAACAAAACACTTGCACCATGTAATCAAAAATAGCACCAACAAGAATATCTTACACCAAAAAAAATTAAATTGAGATAAAATTTAGGAATTTCCCACACCACACTTAAAAATCTACTTTATCCCCAAAGTGAATTTAAAAGCAAGAGACAGAAATACTCCTTGAGGCATCTAGGTCTAGCTAGTAGCATCTTTTGCATTAATGGGATCTGTAGGACCCTACACTCAATTTTTGTCATGCTTCTTAGCTCAGGTTTTTGATACTCAGACTTCCCATTAACCTATAACTCAATCAAAAACAAAAACTATATGAAATAAAGACTAAAAATAAAACATAACTACTTAACTTGGGTTGCCTCCCAAACAGCACCTGATTTAGTGTCGCGACATGACCCAACTAACGGCTTAGTCATTCCCTTTTCTTCTCTTTATTACGCTTAGTCTCTATATTCTTATTATCTTTACCCCTCTTGGGTGCGAATTTTCAAGAGCAACAGATTTCTCAACCTTAGCCTTTTTAGGCTTATCAATTAGCATCAAATCAGTCTTAGGCAGTAGAAGCTTAGGCTACTCAATTAGGTAGTCCAAAGAGGTCTTTGGTGGACTAACCACCCCACACTTGTCCCCTTCAATAACATTGATCATACAAAAATCCTTATAGCGGGATGTTATTTTGGGTGCTTTGTAAACATCAAATACCACCTTTTCATCCTTAACTCTTATTTTGATTGTGCCTTCTCTAACATCAATCAACGCTCCTCCAGTTGCTAAGAATGGATGCCTCAAGATAATTGGTACATGTTCATCTGCCTCAAAATCAAGAACAAAAAAGTCAGCAGGAATAACAAATTTACCAATCTTTATACGGACATCCTTAATAATTCCTTCTGGATATGCCATGGAACCGTCTGCTAGCTGCAAAACCACCCTGGTCAATTTAGGTTTTTCCAAGCCCAGTGTATCAAACAAAGATAGGGGCATCAAGTTTATGCTATCCCCTAAGTTACTCAATGCATGGACCACTTTACTCCCAATTTGGAGAGGTAGAGTAAAATTCCCAAGATCCCTCAATTTCTTGGGGATTTTCGTCATTACAGTGCTACATTCTTTAGTCAGTGTTATCGCCCCCACATCCTAAAATTTCACCTGATTAGCAACCACATCCCTCAAGTACTTTGCATACTTGGGCATACCCTAAAAAACTAACAAAGGTAAGTTAATGTGAAGTTCTCTGAATGTATCAAAGAACTTCTTAAACATTGCATCCTCTTTCGCTTTAATCTTCCTCTAAGGAAAGGGTAGTGGCGGCGTCTTCTTCACTTCTTCTGCAATAACTTTTTATTTTAAGTACTTATACTCTCTTGATTTTTCAGAAACTTCTTCATTTACCTGTTCATTCACCACATCAGCATCTGTCTCCTTAGTTACCTTTGGAGGCTCTCTTTGAAGATCTTTACCACTCCTCAAGGTGAATTCCATAACCTGCTTTGGATTTTCTGTATCTTTGGGTAGACCACCTTGAGGACTAATATTCAATGCTTGCTATAACTTCCCAATCTGCAACTCTAAACTTCTCTGAGCAGCTTGCAAATTTTTCATGTCCGCAGTCAACTATTCTTAATTAACTAAAAGTTGTTTCAACATCTCTTCCATATTTCTAGTTGACTGATTCCTGTGTGCCTATGGTTGCTGAATTTGTTGTTGGGCGTTCCTTAGCTGAGTCTACCACTTTATGTTGTAGGCATTACCATAGTTTAGCCTTTGAGCATTGCCTACATACGTCACTAATTCTGGATTTGAAATAAACTGGCCGCTGAATGGCCACTATTTTTGCAGATCTCACACCAACCACTAGTTTGCTGAACTGCATTGACTTCTGCTATAGGCTGTGGAGCTCCTAATTTCAGGCTACTGAACGAAGTGTTAATCAAGTTTTGTAATGCAGAAACCTGAATTGATAAGGTAGTTAACTGGTCCACTTTCAATACTCTTGTAATTCTTTTTGTGGCGCTTCTCAAATATGAATGCCACTCTGAATTTCCTTGTGCTATGCAGTTCAAAAATATGTATAGCTCATCATAAGTCAATTCCAGCGCTTGACCACCTGTTGTTGAATCTAGAAAAATCTTTGTATTGTGATCAAGTACTTCTACAAAAGTATGAGAAAGTACCTCATTGGACTGTTAGTGATGTGGACAGTCCCGAAGAAGTGCCTTGAAGTGTTCCCAAGCATGATATAGATTTTTATCTGGCATCTATTTGAAGCTCACTATCTCACTACGAAGTCTCACAGTCTTTCCAGATAGAAAGAATCTAATGAGGAACTTTCTGGCTAAGACGTCCCATGATGTGATTGAATTGGTCGGCTCCGCATTCAACCACCTTTTTGCTTCCCCCAACAGTGAATAGGGAAAAAGTGTCAGCCTCACATAATCTATATTCATCCCAGTTAGAATGAATGTATCAGTAAGCTTAATGAAATTTTGCAAGTGGACTTGTGGATCCTCGTGTGAAAGCCCTGCAAACTGTCCACTGCTGATTAGAGCTACACCATGTTGTGTATTAACTCAAAATTTCCCATAGCAGCCGGTCTTTGGATTGGGGAAGTCAAGTTCGTTGGAAATAGGACTGCCACTTCCCTAATCGTCCTGCGTGTTGCTTGTTGTTCAACCATCGGAGCAGGATTCTCTTGGTCTTTTTTTATTTGGGGAAATTAAGGGAGATGGATTATGTCTCTCCTATGTTGATGGAAGCTTTGTTCGGCTTCTGGGCTTGGTTCTACCAATTCCCGATCCCTTCTCAACTAACTAGTATGTACCTATTTCCTGCAAATTCAAAACAAAGATCAAGCGTAAAAACTCTAAATAAATATAAAACTAAAACTAAAATAAATAGTTCCCAAAATACAAGTCCCCGGCAATGGTGCCAAAAACTTGACAGCGCCCAAGCGCACATGCAAGCGTACGTGGTTTATCAAGTAGTAAAGTCGCCTTCAAGAAGCCAAGTATCGATCCCACAGAGACTTGATTTCACAACAATTCTATTTTAGTTCACAATTTAGATTCAGTTGATGCAAGCGTAACCATATAGAGAGTTTGTAATTTATAACTAGAGAAAAGTAAACAATTCGTAATGTAAAGATCTTAAAACAATCAATAAGAGAAAACCCAGGGTTAAAGAACTTTGAACAATAATACTATATTGTTGAACTCCATTCATTAACTTGCTTATCTTGGTTGTAGATTCATAGGGTTAATTGCGTGATCATGGTCTCCCGACCTCTAATCCTTTACCTAAGTTGAACCTTACAACTACATCGTTGAGAGGAGATATATTAGTCCACTTAAGTTCTTTAAGATATCCTTCTATGTGTGAATCAAGTAAGGTTTCTAATTACATCCCTGTCCTAGACACTAATTCGAATTCCTTATTTCATAAAGGAATACAAACCATACTTTGTTCATCTCCATATTTTATCCTCTATTCCCTCTCCCGAGGTCAAAAGGTAAGACAATTGATGTATTCTAAGGGTCGCAAATCTTTAAAATAGTTAAATCAAAGATGAACATACAACCAATAATTATAAACAAAGTTAAACAAATTCAATTCAAAACAATAGTACTCATGTTCTTGGCTTCAACCCCAGAAAAGGGTGTTTAGCCACGCATAGTCATCGTAATCACAAGATTGTAATTAACGACTAAAAACATGTATGAACTACATTATAATAATAAAAACCTAAATATTGAAGTTGTAGCAGCTGCTTGATCTCCAAAATATGTTCAAAGATATGTAAAAAACGTGACCATGAAGTATTTATAGTACAAAAGTGAACCCAGGCCGTGTAGGATTAGAATTGCAGTAGTTTGTGAGCACAGGAATGGAGGGGCCACCGCTATGGGTTGACCCCCGCTCTAGGTGAGGCATCGCCCTGGCTACAGAACCGCTCCAGGTGAGGCTGATCCCTGCCCATAGCCCTGCTCCAGGTGGGACGTCGCCTCCATATCTCCTTGAGCCTCTGGAATTTGTTCTCCGAATTTTGGTTGTGTTGAGTCTCCCATCTTAGTCCCTTGTCTTATGGTGTCTTTCCCATGGATTTCCAGCCTTTTCAACATCAAAATATCATCATATTCAGCCCCCATAGTATCATACAAAATCACACCACACGAATTAGGAGACAAACACAGCATACTACTCATAACGATGAATTAAAACAAGAGCTAAGCCTAGTTAGTTCATGTTAATCTTCAACTTATTGTTCCAGCTGTACACTCAATAAAATTGAACTTTGCTCACTACCAACAAGTTATTCCACTAATAATTACACATTAAAACAATTTGGAACACATTAAACACAATAGAATCCAACGAGACCAACTAGACAAGCACCTAGCTCAACTAGTAACACTAGTTTTCCGGGTTGAACCCTAAATGAATCTTTTAGGAACAAACTTGTTTGGAATTCTCTTTGAACATTATAAACACATGTTTTAACACTTATATGCACATTAATCTCATTATCAACCCATTTAACACGCGAATCATCCTCAAAACTTAGCTAAAAAGACTAGAATAGTGACACTAGAATGCATAAATACACCCAACATCAGCAGCTATAGGAAAGCTCTAAACAGCGAAAATGAGAGGAAATACAGAATATGTCCTGGAGGGTCATTACAATATCCACTACTAAAAGAACTTTTGTTTGTGAAAGTAAAGGATTAGGATGTTTCTGAGACCTCGACTAACTGAGGATATTGGGTCTACTTCTTGCTCTCTATTAACTAAGTAGCCTCTTCTACTAGGCCATGCCCTCAGAGAACCTCAACTACTGGATTCTCTAGTGCACAGCTGCCTAACATCACTAGACAATATGGCATCAGCCCCTCTATGAAGGTCAACCACTCGTACAACTAAACTAAATCCCATCTAAGCACATGAGAAGGGTCAGGAATATATCGCCACAACATAGAAACATGGAAAATTGGATGGACAATAGCAAAATATTAGGGCAAGGCAAACTCATAATCCACCTCACAACCTGTTCAAAGAATCTCAGAGGGTCGAATATATCTAAAGCTAATATTGACTTTCTTCCCGAACCTCATCACACCCTTCCTGGGAGATACACAGAGTATTACTCGGTCAAAATCTTTAAACCTTAAGTTATAAAATCTATGATCTGCATAAGCCATCTATTTACTCTAAGTTTCCCTCAACCTATCTTGGATCACCCGGACACAATCCAACGACTCTGAAACTAAGTAAGTACCACATAGTCTAATCTCGGAAGTATAAAACCACCCAATAGGAGAATGACGTCATCTACCATACAAAGCCTCAAAATACGCCATATTAATACCCAAATAATAAATATTATTATATACGAACTCCGTTAAAGCTAAGTGAATCTCCCACTAACTTCCAAAATCCATAACACAAGCTCGAAGCATATAGTTAAAGACTATGAATAGTCCTTTCTGACTAACTATAGGTCTGAGGATAGAAGGTTGTACTAAGATCTACCTTAGTAACCAACACCTCCTGAAAAGCTCTCCAAAAGCCTGAAGTGAACATTGAACCCCAGCATGAAATGATAGATATAGGCACACCATACAAATAGACTATCTTATTAAAATAGATATGAGCCAATCTCTAGGCAGTAAAGGATATATGAATAGGAATTAAATATGTCGACTTGGTCAACCAATCAACAATGATGCAAATACCATCGAAAACATGAGAAGTACGAGGCAAACCATTAACAAAGTCCATGGTAATCCGTTCCCATTTTCACTCGTGAATGGGAAATAACTAAATCAATCTACTAGGTCTTTGATGCTCAGTATTCACTTGTTGACAACATAGGCAATGAGCTACAAAGTCGGCCATATATCTTTTTATACCATTCCATCTATACTATTGTTTCAAATATCCATACATCATAGATGTATACAGGTGAATATAGTATCTGGAGCTATGAGTCTCATGCAAGATAAACTGAATTAATTCAACCTTTGAAAAACAAATACTACTATCAAATCTCAAGAAACCCTCAAATTCTACAGTATTTCTCTTGGAATCGCTACTCAACACCTGATCATGGATGATACAATTCCTCTTATCCTCAAATTGATGACTCATATAAGCTCAAAGAGCGATGACCTCGCCTCAGCACAAGCAAGAATCCTTTTAGGTACTGAAATGTCAAGTCATACCAACAAGTTGGCTAAGGACTGAATGTCCCATGCCAACGTTCTTGAGAAACTGAAATGCAAGCCAAGATACCTATACTCACTGCCTTCCTACTCAAGCCACCTGCTATAACATTCACCTTTTGAGGATGATACAAGACAGAGATGTCATAATCCTTAAGCAACTCTATCCATCTACGCTACCTAGAATTTACCTCTCTCTGGGCCATAATATTCTAAAGACTATGATGATCCAGAAGGATCTCACAATAAAGACCGAAAGGATAATGCGTCTAAATCATAAGAGAGAAAACTACCATCGAAAACTCTAAATCATAATTGGGGTAGTTGCAATCATGCACATTCAGTTGTCTTAATGCGTAAGAAATAACACGACCCTGTTGCATCAACACACAACCCAAATCGACACCAAAAGTATTACAATAAACGGTGAACTCATTACCCTCAACAACAAGAACCAAAATAGGAGTTGAAGATAAAAATCCCTTGAGCTTTCAAAACCTTGACTTTCACTTCTTAAACTATTGGAAAGGAACTTCATTCTAAGTCAATCTGGTCATCGATGCTACAATGGTAGCAAAACTCTCAATAAATTGTCAATAGTAACCAACAAACCCAATGAAGTTACAAACCTTAGTTGAAGAAGTAGGTCTGGGACAATCATAAATAGCCTCAATCTTCACTGTGTCTACCATAATCCCATCCTTAGATACCACATGCCCAAAAAATGTCTTCGACTCAAGTAAAAACACTACTTAGAAAATTTGGAAAAAAGTAAATGATCTTTTACAATCTGAAGCACAATCCTCAAATGTTGCATATACTTCTCTTGACTCCTCAAATTCACAAGGATGTCGTCGATGAACCCAATCACAAAAGAATCCAAATAAGGCTTGAATATACGATTTAGCAAATCCATAAATATGGCTGGGTCATTAGTCAACGTAAAATATATCACTAGGAACTCATAATGACCATAGCAGGTCCTAAAGGTTGTATTTGGGATATCCTCAACTCGAATCCTCAACTGATGGTAACTGGACCTTAAATCAATCGTAGAGAAAATTGCCTCTCACTAAAGATGGTAACACAAATCATCAATGTGAGGCATAAGATACAGGTTCTTTACCATCACCTTATTAAGATATCCTTAATCAATACACCTATGCATGGAACCATCTTTCTTCTTCACAAATAACACAAGAGCTCCGCATAGAAACACACTAGGTCTAATGAAACTGTAACCAAGAAAATCCTTAAACTAAGAATTTAGCTCTTTAAGCTCAACAGGAGCTATATGGTAAGGTTCCATAGATATAGGTAAGGTGCATGGCTCAAGATTAGTAACAAACTCAAAATCATGCTCAGGAGGAAGACTAAGTAGATTGTTAAATAAAACATCAAGAAACTCAAGAACTAAAGGAATAGAGTTAAGTGACAAACGCTCTGCACTAACATCACCAATATAAGTGAGAGAAGACTCGCAACCCCTCAAAATAAGACTATCAGAATGAATATAAGAAATATTCCCTATCGACTTGTAGCTAACCGCTCCCTGCAACATGACCAGTACAACGCATGGCATGGCGAAGGTAACAATCTAGGCAAAATAATCCAGGACTGCATGATTGTGGGATAACCAGTCCTAACCCAGAATCATGTCAAAATCCACCATGTCTTGTAAATAAGATCAGCATAAGTATCAAGCTCTTGAACAGATATAACACATGATTTGAAAACCCTACCCATTACTAAGAAAATCACCCATGGGAGTAGATACACATAATGTCACAGATAATAAATCCTAATATAACTCTTACTGTGGGACATCATCAGAAAACACTTAAGAAAAAAGTGGATCCCAAATTAGATAAAGCAAAAGACGATTGGCGGCACACCAAAATTGTACCTGTAATTATAACATCTAAATTCTCATCCTCGGGTCTAATAGGTACTATATACAACTGACCACGCCCGCCACCTGGCTGGGCTCCTGAACGATCTCCTATCCTACCTACCTGAGAAATTCTACGAGCACCCTGGGGACCACCTCTATGACTATACATACCACCTCTAGCTAGGGGTAGAACTATAAAAATTTACTAAATACTTTAAACTAAAAGAACCATCATTCTAATGTTAGGGCACTCTCTCAAGAAATAAGGAAAATCTCTACAACCATAACATGCCCCAGGCATAGTACTAAAACAAGATGGTTTGGCTGACTTGGAATAACCACCTCGACTAGAATAACTAGAAGACGAACCCTTTAAAGACTTACCACTACCCTGGATAGGATGATTATTAAAACTAGAATATGCTCAATCAGTAATCTGAAGAGATCTTGAACTGGCCTACTAGACTGGCCCTAATTCTGATGTAGACGATGCAGAGGGTACCTACCTTGAGAACCATGGCCTCTGAACCATAAGCCATTAAAACTCCCACTAAAACTGCCCTAACATCGTGGCCTTTTATTGTTGCCCCTGGAGCCTTGTGATGCATCTCCTCCATAACTTGAGAATGATAATAAACCTTAGAAAAAGACCTACCCACAATAACAAAACTCTGTGTAGACATAGAAAGAGGAAGTCTTAAATGCCGAATAAAGCAATGAAATTTGTAATACTCATAGTCAAAATAGAAGTAGCATGCCTAGATAACTCATGAAATTAAGGCTCATACTCCACAATAGTCATGGATCCCTGCTCCAACCTTGAGAACTGATCCCTCAAACAATACCAAGGGCAGTGAGTCCTATATTCTCTAAGAAGATCTTAGAGAATTGAGACCATGCCAATAGGGAAGATCCAACTAACCTGGAATCAAGATGACCTCTCCACCAATGTTGAGTTGCCAAAGCTAACTAAAAAGTAGTGTAGTCCACACCACGACTCTCAAATAGGCCCAAAGTATTGAGCCTATCCCCATAAACAATAAAGAACTCATACACATCCTCGCCAGGTGCACTAAAAACTAAAAGGAGCTAATCTAAAGAATCTACCCAACATTTTCTGCTCTTTAATAGACATAGTAGGCTGGGCAACCTCGGTTGAGCAACTACTGGTGCAGGAGGGACCTCAGCTCAAGGAGCCAAAGCTACAGGTTCTACCCCCGCCTCAGTACTAGTTTGATCTGTAGACTATGCACGATCATACGATGCATTGCCAATTGATCCCAACTATTAAACCAAAGCATCTCTAAGGATTGAAGGAAGAAGTAAACCCTTATATAGCTTAGGCTAGTCTATAGCCAACTGTTGGCTGAGGCAGAAGAACCTCTAACTCTGGAGTAGGAGTAAGGTCTTGTGATGGCCCCGATCCTATCCCTCATGAATAGCGATAGATACCTAGGCTCATCTCAAAACCCTCATCTCAGTAGCAGTAGCACGTGTCCAAGCCATCTGTTAAAGAGTGAAACCAATGAAATACTTTAGAAACCAACTCAGACTCTTAGCATGAAATGGGTGAAAGGAGCATAAGAATGTCCTATATCCTCCCAAAATAATAAATCGACATCATCATTCCGATCCATAAAAATCTATTAGACACTAACTCTTAAACCAATAATAATGGTGAAACATAGTCAATGAAACCAATTTGTCATAACCCAATTACGAGTCATGATGGAACCTACTTTATCCCAACAGTAAGTAACCCAAACTATAACTCGGAGCTATAAGCAATGACCTAACTTACTAAAAAATGGCCTAAAAGTCAAAAATCAACAATTAAAGAGTTTAAACATTAATAAGGTAGTTATACAGTGCAATAGATAGATAAAAAACAACAAATATCCAAAGACTCAGTAATATCCATAAAAGAGCTACTACAAGTAAACCAAAGGTAATAAATAGTCAAATATAATCTATCTCAAAAATGAAAGACTAGACCGAAATAAATAGAAGGAAAAGGGGTTAAATCTAACTCTAAGAGCTCACCCAAATCTCTAAAAATCAACTCAACATGATCGTCAAATCAGCGCTAACAACTAGTACTCAAATTTGCACCAATAATGTACAGAAGTATAGTATGAGTACCAAAACCATGGGTACTTAGTAGGCATCATGGGTTGACTGAGCTATATCATGATATAAATACGATAACATACAAGATAAAGTAAACTAAGTCATGGTAGTAGGGAAAACCCGGAAATAACCTCCAACACTGATGTGCATAAATAAATAAATACATATGAAATAATAGCACAAAGATCACACAGATATAATTATCATTTTCCCCCATAAGCCAAAAGGAGTAGAAAAATAAACAACCCAACATAGGGCCCCATAAGCCTAAAGGGTACAATCAAAGAAAGTAAAAAACCCAATGACAATAAATTACCAATTACCATGCTATAACAAAGAATCCATCTGAGTCATATCATATCACAAATAACTCAAAAAAATAAAGAACTTGAACAAAAAATAATAGTGTCATCATCAACACCTTTATTTTTCGATCTTAAATCGAAACTCATATTATCAACATCATCATCAATTGCCGGAGTTGAATCGAAACTCATGTATTGTTATCATCATCAATTGTCGCACTCAAATAGAAACTTGTATTTCATTAGACCATATAAGTAGACTATGTAAATAAATTGTAATCATAATCCATATCACTAATTCACGTAATTATCCACTGGAACATACCTAAAATTATCACTAACCCTCTATTTCAAAAATAGAATAATCAATACGTATCCAATCTCTTCAAAGTCCTAAAATAAGCATTAATAAGGGTATATCATGCGTAAATAAATCTACAAAATCAAAAACAAGTCATGGCCT
This sequence comes from Capsicum baccatum var. pendulum, assembly GCA_030864225.1. NCBI lineage: Eukaryota > Viridiplantae > Streptophyta > Magnoliopsida > Solanales > Solanaceae > Capsicum > Capsicum baccatum. The sequence continues at coordinate 197,844,510 of CM061552.1, read as the reverse complement.
AAGGTGGGCCAGAGAGGCCCACTTCTAATCCCTGAAATCCATTTTAGGCAAATTATACCATAGACTAGGACAAGGTATCTAAATTTATTTGTAATTGTTAAATAAGTTCTAAATAGCCCTAAGACATCATTTTATCCTAAAACATGAGAAACTAAGTCAATTTCTCCTAAATTACAATTTCAAGATAGCCTAAATAGTCCAACTAACCAAAATATTAACAATCATACCTCCAATATATAAATATCACCCAATATCTAGCATAATATCATACTCATAACTTGAAATAGCTCAATCTATGAAAAGATTAAACCTAGCCTACTTGATGCTGAAGAAAAGACTAGAGAATCCTTTAAACCAATAATTTCCCTTTCCAAGAAATTTTCATAAGGTGCCACGCTATAAAAAAACACAACCTACTGATCAACATGTGAACACTGATACCCATATTGTACTATTATGCTCCGAATCAAAAATTACGTAAAAATCCCATATGAGTTCAATTTATGGAATCACATATTCAAACCAACACAACATCCCTCTATGCTTAAGGAATATTTACTCTCAAAAATAGGTGAATTTCGAGCTAAAATCAAGCGTCCAAAATTATAGGGATTTTTATAAGAAGATGAGGAAATTAACCAAGAAGATAATGGAATCTTATCACAAATTCGATGAAGAAACATGTAAATTGACGTTACCCAAACTCCAAAACCACCCAAAAATGATCCTCCCAAGTTTTCACACTATTTAGGATTTTACTCTCTTGAGAAGGGGTGAAAAGTAGGAAGAAATTAGGCAAAAGGGGAATTTTTAAGCCCCAGGTGCCGCTAATATAGGGCCTAGGCCACTTTAGCAGTCACCGCTAATTGGGTGCCGCTAAAGTGGTACCCATCCCCATGAGTCAGGACACTAAAGCTGACCATAGTCCGCTTTAGTTCTAGCTATTGTAGTGCCATGGTTCCGCTAAATCAGTATATGTTGGCTAACTTAAGGGTCGTTAAAGTGCCCAATGGACTGCTAAAGTGCCCAAAGGAACACTTTAGCAATCACACCAGATATCATGTACAAACTAGATACTTGGAATTTTTTTTAGTCTCTGCCGGTTTCTCTAGGTTCATCCAGAATACTGTAAACATAAACAAACTATGCTAACCATCAAATTTGATGTTCTAGACTTAATGAAGCAGTCAAAATTTCCATCCGAGGTTGTTTCAACAAAAAGTGGGTTCCACACCACTATCCATATTTCTTAACTTCTAGTCAACAGCCTAATATGAGTTTGGGAGCCTCGAGACCAAACCAAGGGTCCACCAAACCCATAATTGACATTCCACAGCTATTGGAATAGTCAAAATTAGCATATGAGGTCATTTGGTTAAAGTTTTTTCTCAGTAGCTAGTTTTAACCAGTGAAGGCTTCAAAATGGGAAATTGGCTCTAAAAACAAACAAACAACCTGGTAATCGCATTGTTAGTTCCAATAAGTCATAAATGACTTGGGCAGCCATAGAAAATCTCTAAATGGTGAAACTGAGCAGAAATACAAAAAATGACTTAGATGGTCATTACAATATCTACTACTAAAAGAACTTTTATCTGTAAAAGCAAAGGATTAAGATGTACCTGAAGCCTCAAATAGGTAAGGATACTGGGTCCACTTCTTACCCTCAATATCCCAAGTTGCCTTCTCTATTGGGTAGTGCCTCCACAAAACCTTAACTATTGGAATCTCTCTAGTGCGCAACCACCTGACATTACTTGCCAATATGAGCACTGGCTCCTCCGTGAAGGTCTACCACTCGTCCAACTAAACTGGGTCCTATTTAAGCCCCTGACCACATCAACGAAACATGAAAAACCGGATGGATAATAGAAATATCTGGAGGAAAGGCTAACTTATAATCCACTTTAATAACTGTGAGAAGAATTTAAAAAGGTCTAATATATTTGGGGCTGAGAATGCCATTCTTCCCAAACCTCATCAAACCCTTCATTAGCGATACATGAAGGGATAACGATCACCAACCACCAATATCAAGGCACAAAGAATACAATCAGCATATGCCTTCTTCCAACACTAAGTAGCCCTTAACCTATCCTAAATTACCATGACTCTATCTAATAAAGTCAGTACCATAAGGTTTAATCTCAGAACCCTCAAACCACCCAATTAGAAAATGACATCATCTACCATACAAAGCCTCAAAAGGTATCATCATAATACTCGAATGATAAGTATTATTATATGCAAACTGCTCCAAACCTAAGTGTTGCTTCCACTAACCTCTAAAATCTATAAAACAAGATCGAATCATATCCTTAAGAGCCTGAAAAGTCCTCTCTGACTGCTCATCAGTATGAGGATGGAAGGATGTACTAAGATCCACCTGAGTATCCAGCTCCTCTTGAAAATATCTCTAAAAGATAGAAGTTAATAGTAAACCCTGATCTAAAATAATAGATATAGGCACACCATGCAAATAGACTATCTCACTAACATATATATCAGCCAACCTCTCGGTACTTAAAGGCATATAAATAGGAATGAAATGTGCCGACTTGGTCAACCCCTCCAAATTATCCAAATACCATTAGAACCATGGGAACTATGAGGTAAACCACTAACAAAGTCTATGGTAATCCGTTTCTATTTTCACTCAAGAATAGGAAATCTTTAAGTCAATCCACCAGGTCTCTGATGCTCGGCCTTCACCTGCTGACAACATAGGCAATGAGCTACAAAGTCCACCATATCTCTCATTATGCCACTCCACCAATAATGCTACTTCAAATCTCTATACATCTTAGTTGTACCCCAATTGAATAGAGTATCTGGAGTTTTGAGCCTCACACTAGATCAACTAAATCAAGTCATTAACCCTAAAACACAAATTTGGATATCGAATCTCAAGACACCCTCATAATCTATGGTAGTCCTCTTGGACTCACCACTCAACACCTAATCATGGATGATACAATGCCTCTTATCCTCAAACTGACCACTCTAAATTAGCTTAAAAGGCTAGGACCTCACCTCAACACTAGCAATAATTCTCCTAGTATTTTAAATGTCAAGTCGCACTATCATGTTATCTAAGGATTGAATTTCCTTTGCCCACATCCTCTGAGTAACTTAAATTTAAGCCAAGCTACCTATAATCACTGTATTTTGGCTTATGGTGCCTGCCACTATTTTTGCTTTTCTCAAATAATATATGATAGAGATGTCATAATCCTTAAGTAACTTCATCTATGTAAGCTACCTAGAATTTTGCTCTCTGTGGGTCACAAGATGTTGAAGACTATGATGATCCATTAAGATCTCACAATGCATACCATAAAGATAATGCCTCCAGATATTAAGCGTGAAAACTACCACCTCCAACTCATAATCATAAGTAGGGTAGTTGCGCTCGTGCACCTTTAGCTGCCTCGACTCATAAGAAATAATAGGTCCTTACTGCATCAACACAAAACCCAAACCAATAACAAAATCATCATAATACATGGTGAATCCATCACCCTCAATAGGAAGAGTCAAAAGAGAAGTTAAATAAGGTAATCTCTTGAGCTATCCTATTCTTAACTCATACTCCTCAGACCATCAAGAAAGAAAATCCCAGAGTCAACCTAGTTATCAGTACTACAACAGTAGCAAAACTCTCAACAAATCATCTATAGTAACTGTCCAAACTAATAAAGCTATGAACCTCAGTCAGAGAAATAGGTCTGGCCCAATAATCAAATAACCTCAATCTTTGCTAGGTCTACTATAATCCTATCCTTTGACACTGTATTCCCAAGAAATGTCACCAAATTAAGCCAAAACTCATACTTAGAGAATTTGGTGAAAATTAGATGACCTCTCTAAGTATGGAGAACAATACTCAAATATTGCATATACTCCTCTCTACTCCTTGAATACACAAGGATGTCATCGATGAACACAATTGCAAAGCAATCTAACTAAGAGCTGAATGTGAGGTTTATCAAATCCATAAATATGGCTGGGACGTTAGTCAAACCAAAAGACATCACTAGGAACTCATAATGACCATAGAGGGTCCTAAAGGATGTCTTTGAGATCCATAGCATGAATCCTCAATTGATAGTAACCAGACCTCAAATCAATCTTCGAGCATAGTCGCTCCCTAAAGATGGTCAAACAAAATATTAATGTGAGGCATAGGATCCTGGTTCTTCGGCGTCACCTTATTAAGCTATCTTTAATCAATACACATACTTATGGAAGAATCTTTCTTCTTTAAAAACAACACATGAGCTCCCTATGAAGACACACTTAATCTACTGAAACTTGTACCAAAAAGATCTTGAAGCTGAGAATTTTGGATCCTTAAGTTTGGTAGGAGCCATATGGTAAAATGCCTTAGAAATTGGTTGGGTTCTCGACTCAAGATAAATAACAAACCTAATATCATGCTTAGGAGGAAGACCACATAGATTGGTAGAGAAAACATCAAGAAACTCACAAACTACTAGAACAGAGTCAAGCAATAGACTCTCCACACTAACATTATGAGTATAAGAGAGATAAGACTCACAACCTCTTAAAATAAGCCTCCTAGAGTGAATATAAGTAATAATCCATGTGGCTCACGACTAACCTCTCCCTACCATACAATTAGGGGCATGCTGGGCATGGAAAAGGTAATGGTTCTTAGCAAATAATCCAAGATTACAAGATAGTTGGACTACCAGTCCATGTACAGAATCACATAAAATCCCCAATGTCTAGTATAATAAGATCAGCATGAGTTATAAGATCTCGAGAAGTCACAACATATAATTTGAAAATCCAATCCTTTACTAAAGAACTACCAACCAAAGTAGATACACGTAATGGCATAGATAATAAATCCTAAGAAAACTCTAGTTCTATGGCATTATAAGAAGACACATAATAATAAGTAGATCCCAAATCAAATAAATTAAAATCTAATTCGTGGCACAACAAGATCGTACCTATAATAATAGTATGCAAAGACTCAGCCTTGGTTCTAGTAGGTACAACATAAAAATAACCAAGCCCACCACCTGGCTAGGCTCCTAAGCAATCACATATCCCACCTACTTGAGAACCTCTACAAGCACTTAGGGACCATTTTTATGACCATAAATATATCCTTTAGCTAGCGGTGAAACTGTCTGAATTAGTGAAACACCCTAAATTGAAGGAACTATCGCTCTACGACTGGGAGACTATCTCTAGAAATGACCAAAATTTCTACAACCATAACATGCCCCAAGCGTAGTACTGAAACTAAAATGTTCATCAGACTAAGAATAACCATGACAACTAGAATATGTTAAAGACAATGCTTTGAAGATTGAGCATTACCTTGTCCAAGATAAATACTTAAAAAATACTGGCCATAAATAATAATCTGAAGAGCTTCCTGAATGGGCCTACTAGACTGTCCCTGATGCTAATACAGTTGATGCAGAGAGTACCTACCCTGACAACCACTACCTCTAAAGCATGAGCCACGATGACTCCCATTGAAACTACCCTAATATCTTGATCTCTTATCTCTACCCCCTTGGGCCCCATAATGCATATAATACCCCATATTAATCTTAGCCCAATTTAGCTCACAGACGCATGTTATGGGGTCCAAGTCTTGGAATTTTCACTAATTATTGAGGACTTAGTAATTTTTCAAGACCCCAAAACTTTAATGATTTTATTTTTAACCTTCCATACCCCGGGGCATCAATTTTTGAGTTGCTTCATGATCAGGGTTGTTAAAAATATATCTCGAGTAAGTTTTGGAATTTTTGGACAAGCATAGGGGCGAGTTTAGAAAACCAAAATAGTAGCACTACCGGGATAAGTGGATGCCACCCCATCCAGTCCACTGGGGTAAGGCGGGCATCGCTCCCTCTAGTCCACCGCTATAAGATAGGAGCCACCCAGCCTAGTCCACTACTACAGGACCCGCATCGCCCCCTCTCTATTCCATCCAGCTTTGCTTATAATATTTTATGGGTATTTAGGTCAATTCCCTCAATCCAATTCATTCATAACATGAATTTGGGACTCTTAAGGAGCATTATTTTCCCTTTTACTCACAAATACTCTATAGAAAAACCCTCTTTCTCCCCAAGAACAAACCCTAACTCTTTCACAAGAAATATAGGAACTCAAGCTTTAAGTTTAAGAAATTCTCAAGGAATCTTCAAAAATTCATCTAGTGAGAAATATGGGATGTTCATCTATGGATCCCTTCCACCCACAGAGCCAAAAATTCTCTTTTGGTTTAATATATGAGTTTATACCTATTCTTGATAAAATAAATTCATGAATCTCGTATTAATTCAATTTCAAGTTACGGCTATAAATGTTTTCAAGTAGAAAGGGTCATATCATGCTTCAAGTATTGCAATTCCCATATCATGATCAATTAATTTAAGGATTAACCCTCAAGTTATGAATTTATCCATTTAATCATGTTGTTTTTCTCATCTTTAAGGCATTACCATATCTAAGTTTATGATTATTATATGTTTGATGAAATGCCCATGTTTTGATTGTTTGAATAGTGATTTCATACTATAGTATTTCAAGTTGACATTGTATTTTATAATCAGTTAGTGTTGGTGGGTTATGAACACCTAATATCTAGTTGTTTTACATAATTTTAGTGTCTCAAAATAATTTTAGTTGAACCATGAGTATTATAATTTGGTTAGTTGTTATGATCAGACTATGATAAGTAATGTCAGTTGTATGTTCAGTTGTATATAATCCACCTCAGTCCAGTACCAATGTCAGTTCAGTTGAGAGAGGGGGCTCACCTACCAGTTTGGACTGGGTCCTTAGTAGCAGTCCCTAAGTTCCAGAACTACGTAGCTAACATAGGATTATGAGATGTCACCCACCAGTTTACGACTGACACTCTCTTATGGGTCACCCATGAGTTTAAGACTGACTTCCTAGTCCTTCGGGACATTATATTAGTGTATCCACAAAACTAGTGTTAGTACCCGTGGCACAATACTGACACCCTTCTAACTAAGGTTATAGATTGGACCTTGATTAACTCAGATTGGGGCATATTGGTTAGATGATACCTCTCATGATCTCAGTATAGTATTCAACATATTTTAGTTTAGGTTTGCTTGACTAGGTGTATAAAACCTCAGTTATTCAGTTATACTAATTTTAGTTATTCAGCTTACAGATTATTTCAAAAATATATTTATACTTGGTTTTGCATTCATAAACCTTATATGATCATGTATTTATATTCAATTATTCCCATGTATTTTATCCAGTCTTCGTCTCATATACCAGTATATTCAAAGTACTGACTGCATACTTTTCTTGGCACAATGTTGTCTTATAAAATAAATGTGAATGCTTAATTTCCCGACCACTCTTAGACAGCTCAGTAACATTCAGTAGCAGTAGTGGTGATTCCTTATCTATCAAGGACGTAATCTATCTATTTTAGTTATTTCTATATTTTCACATGCTTAGTCAGTTGGAGTTAGTTGGAGGTCTATCCTACCAACTCTTCAGTCAGTTTAGAGGCTTTCTGACACTTAGTTAGACGATCAATCAGTTATTAGTATTATTAGTTGTTATCAAATATTTTAGACATATTTTAACTCATGTTTCAATATCTAATTTTATTGTATTTTAATAGTTTATTTACCACATACATTATATTAGTGCTATTATATTCAGTGCATACAGCAGGTACCAGCTCATGGGTTAGCTTGTGGTCATTTGTGACTGTAAGCACCGTTGTTGTGACTAAAAGTAACCTCAGGTCGTGACAAAACCTGGTATCAGAGCCTAATATTTTAGGGTGTCCTAGTGAGTCTAAACTCCACATTGAGTAGAGTCTTCTGTATGGGTGTGAAGTACGCCACACTTATGGACAAAAAGGTATGAAATATTTTAGAAAAGTTTCCCTTCTTTCAGTGTTCATGTCGTGCGATAGAGAATGATGATCTATTTAAATTCTCTTTCTAGCTCATCCTTCATTCTGTTTACAGACAATGCCTCCCAGAAGAAATAATGGAAAATAAATGGGGATCAGCCCATGCTATCTTCTGTTCAGGAAGATCCCCTAAATGAGCATGTCTGTCACGCCTAATTCAGGGCTGCTTTCACTACCTTAGCCTATTCAGTAGTTTTTCATAATAACCAGCAAGTTGTTGCCCCAACCAATTCACTGGTAAATCTAGCTGTAGTTAAGATTCAAGATTTCACCTGGATGAATCCCCCTTTGTTTTTTGGATCCAAATCTAAAGAGGATTTCAAGAGTTTCTTGATATGGTTGCAAAGGTGAAAAATATTATGGGATTCTCATCAAGTGAGAATACAAAGTTGGATGTATATAAGTTACAGGATGTATCTCACACCTGGATTAAGTCGTGGGAGAAGGACTGAGATATAGAGGTAGGGCCTATTGAGTCGGAGGTGTTTGCCATGGACTTGTTAGATAGGTTTTTCCATTAGAATTAAGGTATACTAAGGTTTAGGAATTCATAAATTTGAAGTAGGGTAATATGAGTGTGAAGGAGTACTGGCTTAAGTTCACTCAGTTGGCAAGGTATGCCCCTACCATAGTGGCAGATAATAGGTCTAGAATGAGTAAATTTGTGTCTGGTGTTGCTAATAGTATTGTCAAAGAGTCTAGGACTGCCATGTTGACTAAGTATATGGACCTACCTAGACTCATGGTTCATGCTCAATAGATCAAGGAGGATAAGCTTAAGGAAAAAAGGAGAGAGAATAAGAAGGCTAGAACAAGTAGTTTCAACTTTTTTTAGCCAAGGTAAATTTAAGGGTCAGTTTGTTTCATATCTCTGAGTAAGAAAGATGATATCTAAAGGGTGTGTTTACCATCTTGTTCAAGTCAAAGACTCTAGTTCAGAGACTCTGAGTCTTGAGTCAATTTTAGTAGTACAGAAATTTCTAGATGTGTTCCATGAAGATCTTCCTGGAGTTCCTCTTGAAAGGGAAATCAACTTCGGAATATATCTCCTTCTAGATACCCAACCTAAAAATATTCCACCCTATAAAAAGGCTCTAACTGAGCTTAAGGATTTGAAAGAGCAGTTAGAATATATCATAGATAAAGGTTTCATCAGGCCAAGTGTTTTTCCATGGGGCATTATAGTCTTTTTCATGCGTAAGAAAGATGGTTCTCTTAGAATGTGCATCGATTATCGTCAGCTGAACAAAGTCATAATCAAGAATAAGTATCCACTCCCCAGAATTGATGAATTGTTCGACCAACTTCAGGATACTAGTTATTTCTCTAAGATAGACCTCAGATCTGGCTATCATCAGCTTAGAGTTAGAGAATATGACATTTCGAAGAAAACTTTCAAAACTCGGTATGGTTATTTTAAATTCTTAGTTATGTCTTTTGGACTAATGAATGTCCTTGCAACTTTTATGTACTTGATGAACAAGGTGTTTAAACAGTACTTGGACATGTTCATCATAGTCTTCATTGATAATATCCTTATTTATTCCCGTAGTTAGAATAATTATGCATACCATCAGAGAATTGTGTTACAGACCCTTAAAGCTCATTGGTTATTTGCCAAATTAAGTAAGTGTAAATTTTGGATAATACCAGTAGATTTCCTTGGTCATATTATTTCTGGTGATAGCATTAGAGTTGACCCTCAAAATACCAAAGTACTGAGGAACTATCCCGGACCCATCTCTCTATCAGATATCAGGAGTGTCTTGGGTTAGGCTAGCTATTACAGGTGGTTTGTTGAAGTGTTTTCTTCTATTGCATCCCCTGTGTCCCTATGACTCAAAAGAAATTCAAATTTTAGTGGTCAAATTCTTGCAAGAAGAGTTTTCAGGAGTTGAAGGCTCGACTCACTTCCGCTCCAGTCTTAACTTTGCCCGATGACATGGATGGATTTGTAGTTTTTTGTGATGCTTCCATAATTGGTCTTTGTTGTGTATTGATGCAGAAAGGTAAGGTCATAGCCTATGCCTCTAGGCAACTTAAACCTCATAAGAAGAATTATCCTACCCATGATCTTGAGTTGGCAGCTGCTGTTTTTGCCTTGAAATTTTGGAGACATTATCTTTATGGGGTTCATATTGGTATGTTCACTGACTATAAGAGTTTACAGTACGTGTTCACATAGAAATATCTGAATTTTCATCACAGAAAGTATCTTGAGTTGTTAAAATATTATAATATGAGTATGTTGTATCATCCGGGCAAGGCCAATGTAGTGGAAGATGCCCTTAGCAGATTGTCTATGGGCAGTGCTGCTCATGTTAAGGAGGATAAGAAGAAGTAAGTCAGTGAGGTTCATCAGTTTACTAGATTAGGCGTTTGGTTGGTTGATACAACTGAAGGTAGTGTATGGGTTCAGAATATTTCAGAATCTTCATTGGTTGCCGAATTTAAAGAAAAGCAATATAAGGATCCTAGTTTGGTTAAGCTGAAGGAGGTAGTTAGAGATCAGAAGGTAGAGGTTTTCTCCCAAGAAGGAGATAGTGTCCTTCATTGTTAGGGAAGGTTATGTATTTTGTGTGTTAATGATTTGAGATAGCAAATACTTGTAGAAGATCATGGTGCGCAATACTCTATCCATCTAGGAGCCATTAAGATATACCGTGATTTGTGGGAAATCTATTGGTAGAGTGGTATGAAGAAGGATATTACAGAGTTTGTGGCTAAGTTTCCAAATTTTCAACAGGTCAAGGTCGAGCACCAAAGTCCTAGTGGTGCATTACAAGAGTTCAGCATCCCCACTTGGAAGTGGGAAGTAGTGAACATGGATTTTGTGATAGGGTTACGTCGTACGCGTAGTCAGCATATTCGATATGGGTCATTATGGATAGAATTACCAAGTCAGCTCATTTCTTGCCAGTTCATACTTTGTGCTCAACTGAGAATTATGCCAAGCTTTACATTAGGGAGTTGGTTAAGTTGTATGGGATTCCATTTTCTATCATTTCAGATAGAGGTACTCAGTTTACCTCTCACTTTTTGAAGGCTTTTCAGAAGGGTCTTGGTACTAAAGTTTAGCTCAATACAGCTTTTCATCCTCAGACTGATGGTCAGGTAGGGAGGACAAATCAGACCTTAGAGGATATGTTGAGGGAATGTGTTATTGTGTGTTATTGACTTTAAAGGTAGTTGGGATAACCACTTATCTTTGATTGAGTTTGCTTACAACAAAAGTTATCACTCCAGTATTTAGATGGCTCCGTTTGAGAATCTCTATAGAAGGAGATGTAGATCTCTTATTGGGTGGTTTGAGGCAGTTGAAGCTACTTTGATAGGGCCAGATATAGTATTTGATGCAATGGAGAACATTTAGTTGATATGGGAGAGGAAAAAGACAACCCAAAGCCGTCAGAAATCTTATGCAGATGTGAGGAGAAGGGATCTTGAGTTTGAGGTTAGTGGTTTGCTCTATTTGAAAATTTCACCTGTGAAGGGGGTGAAGAGATTTAGAAACAAATGGAAACTCAACCCCCGTTATGTTAGCCCATATAGAATCTAGATTCATTTTAGGAAAGTTGCTTATGAGCTAGAGTTGCCTACAGATTTGGCGTCAGTACATCTGGTATTTCATATTTCTGTGTTAAAGAAATGTATTGGTCATTCAATTGTAGTCGTTCCTTTAGAATATATTGATGTTAAGGATAGCCTTTCTTATGAATAAGTTCCAATTAAGATCCTCGATCGTCAGATCTGTAGACTAAGAAAAAAGAAGTTCCCTTGGTTAAAGTTCTTTGGCGAAATTAGTCTGTTGAGAGGGCTACTTAGGAAGCAGAAGTAGATATGCGAACCAAGTATCCTCATCTTTTCTAAACTAACTTAGATTCATCTTGAGGTAATAATTCCTTCTTAGATTGAGTTTGTCCCATACTCAGTTTTAACTATGTAACCATTTCCATGTCATTACAGGCATTCACGAAATCAGTATAATTTATGTATCAAGTTTTAGACTCAGTTGTGTAATTATGTTCCAATTCATACATGTTCAGTATGTGATCCTAATTACCTTAGTACAGAACTCTCAGCCTAACTACTTTCATTCGAGTTCAAATATTCCCAAGGGGGAGATATTATAATACCCCGTGTTAATCTTAGCTCAATTTAGGTCACAGTTGCATGTTAAGGGATCCAAGCCTTGGAATTTTCACTAAGTGTTGAGGACTTAGTAATTTTGCAAGACCCCTAAACTTTGATTTTTAACCTTACCGACCTCGGAATGTCGATTTTTAAGTTGATTCATGATCGAGGTTGTTTAAGTATACTCTGGTGAGTTTTAGAATTTTTGGATGAGCATAGGGGCATGTTTGGAAAAATAAAATAGTAGCACCACCGGTATAAGCGGTCGCCGCCCCCTACAGTTTATCGGGGTAAGGCGGGCACCACCTCCTCCATCCCACTTCTCTAAGGCGGGTGCCGCATGGCCTAGTCCTCCGCTACAGGACCCACGCCGCCCCTCCCTATTTTGTCTAGCTTTGTTTTTGACATTTTAAGGGTATTTAGGTCAATTCCCTTCACCTAATTCGACCATAACATGAATTTGGCACTCCCAAGGAGAATTATTTGCCTTTTTACTCACAAATCCTCTTAAAAAAACTCCTCTTTATTCCCAAGAATAAACCCTAACCCCTTCACAAGTAATCAAGGAACTCAAGCTTCAAATTCAAGAAATTCTTAAGGAATATTAAATAATTCATCTAGTGAGGTATGTGGGATGTTAATCCATGGGTCTGTTTCACCCATGGAGCCCAAAATCCTCCTTTGGTTTAATATATGAGTTTATACCTGTTCTTGATTAAATAAATCCATGAATCTCTTGTTAATTCAATTTCAAGTTATGGTTGTAAATGTTTTCAAGTAGAAAGAGGCATATCATACTTCAAGTGTTGCAATTCCCATGTCATGATTAATTGATTTCAGCATTAACCCTCAAGTTATGAATTTATCCATGTCATTATGTTTTCCTTATGTTTAAGGTATTTCCATATCCAAGTTTATGATTATTACATATTTGATGAAATGCCCATGCTTTGGTTCTTTGAATTGTGATTTTATACTATAGTATTTCATGTTTGATGTTGCATTTTATAATCATTCAGTGCTAGTGGGTTATGAACACCCGATACCTAGTTGTTTTACATAATTTCAGTGTTTTCAAAATGATTTCAGTTGAACCATTAGTATTATCATTCAGTCAGTTGTTATGATCAGACCATGATGAGCAATGTCAGTTGTATGTTTAGTTGTATCTAATTCAGGTCATTCCCGTACCATTTTCAATTTAGTTGGGAGTAGGATTTAGCACCGAGCGAACTTAGGGACGGGGGCTCACCCGCCAGCTAAGAATGGGTCCTTAGTAGTAGTCCCTAAGTTCAAGAACTATGTAGCCAGTGTAGGATTATGAGATATCACCCGCCAGTTTAGGACTGACACACTCTTAGGGGTCACCCACCAGTTTAGGACTAACTCCCTAGTCCTTTTGGACATCAGATTAGTCGATCCACATAGCCAGTGTTAGTACCCGTGGCACGGTACTAACACCCTTCAAACCGGGGTTATAGGTTGGACCCCAATTAGCTCAAATCGGGGCAGGTCGGTTAGATGATACCTCCTATAGTATTAGAACAGTATTCAGTATATTTTAGTTTAGGTTTGCTTGACTAAGTGTACAGAACCTCAGTTATTCAGTTATATAGATTTCAGTTATTTAGCTTATAGATTATTTCAGAAACATATTTATACTTAGTCTTGCATTCACAAACCTTATATGATCATTCATTTATATTTAATTATTCACATGCATTTCAGCCAGTCCTCATCTCATATACCAGTACATTCAAAGCACTGACCGTATACTTTAATTTGTTGTCTTATAACATAGGTTCGGACGTCAGTTTCTCGACCACTCTTAGACAGCTCAGCAATATTCAGCAGCAGTAGCGGTGAGTCCTCATATATTGAGGACATGATCTTTCTATTTCAGTTATTTTTGTATTTTTATATGGTCAGTCAATTAGAGTTAGTTGGGGGTCTGTCCCATCGACTCTTCAATTAGTTTAAAGGCTTTTCAATACTTAGTTAGACAGATAGTCAGTCATTTTTGTATTATCAGTTGTTATGAGATATTTCATACATGTTTTTATTCGTGTTTCAGTATCCAGTTTTACAGTATTTTATCAGTTTATTTACCACATACATCATATCAATGCTACTATATTCAGTGCTCATAGCAGGTCCCAACTCATGGGTTAGCTTGTGGTCACTCGTGACCATAAGCACCGTTGTCGCGACTAGGGGGTATCCTTGGGATGTGATAATGAATCTCCTCCATAACCTAAGCATGATCAAAAACCATAGTAAAAGACCTACCTGTAGCAACCAAACTCTATGTAGACATACAAAGAGAAAATATAAATCGCCAAACAAAGCAACAAACTCTCTCATACTCAATAGTGAGAATAGAAGTAGCATGCCTAGCCAACTCATAAAATATAGCCTCATACTCGACAATAGTCATGGAGCCCTATTTCAACCTCAAGAATTAATCCCTCAAACAAGCGTTAATACTGTGAGGTATGTACTTGTCCTATTGGCACGACCCAATTTACAAGTCATGATGGCACCTACTTTATCCCAGCAGTAGGTAAGCCAAACTGTAGCTTGGAGCTATAAGCAATAGGCTAACTTGGAAAAATGGTCTAAAAACCAGAAATTGATGATTAAAAAGTTTAAACAAGGTAGTCATAACCATCTAATTAATAGATAAAAGAGCAGCAACCATCCCAAGACTTAGTAAAGTCGGCACAAGAGCTACTGTAAGTAAACCATATGTACTAAATAGTCAAATACAATTTGTCTTAAAAATGAAACACTAGACTCAAATACATAGAAGAAAAAAGGATAACTTCAACTCCGAGAGCTCACCCATATCTACGAGAATCAACTTAGCATGATCGTCGAATCAGCGAAGACAAACTAGTACTCATATCTAAACCAAAGAGGTACAAATATGAAGTATGAGTACCATAACCATGGGTACACAGTAGGCATCATCGGCTGACTAAGACAAATCATGATATAAATACGATAAGATAAAAGATAATGTAAACTAAGTCAATGTTATAGGAAAAATATAGAAATAAACTCCAACACTATTGTATATAAATAAATAAATACGTACAAAATAGTAATGCAAAGATCACACAGCTACAACTATAAGATTGGCCCTCATAAGCCAATAAGTGTGGAAAAGTAAATAACCCAACGTAGAACCCCATAAGCTTGGAGGGTACAATCAAGGAAAGTAATTAAACCAGTATCA
This sequence comes from Capsicum baccatum var. pendulum, assembly GCA_030864225.1. Taxonomy (NCBI): domain Eukaryota; kingdom Viridiplantae; phylum Streptophyta; class Magnoliopsida; order Solanales; family Solanaceae; genus Capsicum; species Capsicum baccatum. Next base: position 197,829,163 of record CM061552.1, on the reverse strand, counting down.
ATAAATTACCAATTAACAGTATCAATAAATTACCAATTAACATACTTTAACCAAGAATCCATCCAGACCATATCATATCTTAAATAACTTTTGACATGTCAAACTTATATCAAAACTCAATAGTACCATCACTATTACCTTTATTTTTTGAACTTAAACAGGACCTCATATTATTAACATCATCATCAAATACCGAACTTGAACCGAAACGCATGTATCATTATCATCATTAATTACCGAACTCAAAATGGAACTCATGTGTCATTAAATCAAATCAATAGACCATGTTAATAAATTGTAATAACCCATATCACTAAATCACCATAATTATCCATCGAAACTTACTCAGATTTGGTTCTAACTCTTAAGTACCAAACTAGCGTAATCAATAAGCATTTAGTTTCATCAAATTCCCAAAATAAGCATTAATAAAGGTATATTATCCATAAATAAGTCTACAAAATCTAACACAAGTCTTGGCCTAAGGTTGGCCGAAGGGTCCCACTTCTAATTCTCAAAATCCATTTTAGGAAAATTTTATCTCGAACAAGGCTAAGGTATCTAAATTCATTTTAGATGTTAAATAAGCCCCAAATAGCCCTAAGATAGCAATATATCCTAAAACATGAGCAACTAAGTCAAATTTGCCTAAATTACTATTTTAAGATAGCATAAATAGTCCAACTAATCGAAATATTAACAATCATACCACCAACACCTAAATCCCACCCCATATCTAGCATAATATCACACTCATACCACAAAATAGCTCAATCTATGTAGAGGATAAATCTAGGCTACTGGACACCAAAGAAAAAGCCTGGAGAATCAATTACACCATTAATTTCCCTTTTTGAGAAGCTTCCACAATGTGCATCACTACTAAAAACACAATCTACTCGTCAATACATGAACAATGGTACCCACATTGCACTATTGTGCATTGGGTCCAAAATTATGTAAGATTCCCTTGTGGGACACATTTATGGAATTGCACATTCAAAAGTAACATAGTGTCCCTCTATGATCAAGGAATATTTACCCTCAAAAATGGATGAATTTTGAGCAATAATGATGTTAAAATCAAGCCACTAAGATTCTAGGGATTTTTAGAAAAAGATAGAGAAATTAACCATGAAGTAAATGGAATCTTACCACAATTTTGATGAAGAAATACATAAATTAACATCAACCAAGCTCCAAAACCATTGACAAATGATCTACCCATTTTTTCACACTATTTAGGGTTTTACTCTCTTAAGAATAGGTGAAAAGTGGGAAGAAATTGGGCAAAAGGGGAAATTATAAGAATCAAGTGACACTAAAGTAGGCTTTGGGCTTCTTTAGCGGTCACCGCTAAAGTGCCTGGGTACCACTAAAGTAGTACTCATCCCCACGATTTAGGCTGCTAAAGTGGACCATGGGACGCTTTAGATCTAGTCGTTAAAGTACCCAGGTGCCACTAAAGCGACACTTATTAGATAAACAACGACCGCTAGAGCGCCCAATAGGCCGCTAGAGCACCTAATCGGCCGCTAAAGCACCCAATGAGTTGCTAAAGTGCCCATAGGGCTGCTTTAGTGGTCACACCAGATATCATGCACCAACTGGAGACTTGAAATTTTTTTTAGTCTCCGCCTATTCCTTGGGGTTTGTTTGAAATCCCAAAAACACAAATGAATTCTACTGCCTTATCAAATATGACATTCTAAACTCAATGTCACAGTCAAAATTTCTATCAAAGGTTGTATTGATGAAGAGTGGGTCCTACAGCCACTTGTAATAATTCTTAACTTTTAGTTAATAGCCCAAAATGATTCAGGGAACCTCAGGACCCTAACCAAGGGTCCGACTAATCTAAAATTGACATTTCAGAGTTATTGTAACTATCAAATTGGCATACAAGGTCGTTTGACTGAAGTTTTTCCCTAGTAGCCAATTTAAACTAGTGAAGGCTTCAAAACAATGTATTAGCTTTAAAGAAAAAACAAACAAACTTCTTGGTTACCACAATATCAATTCTATCAAGTCATAAATGACTTGGGGCAGCTATAGTAAAGCTCTAAATGGCAAAAATGAGGAGAAATATAGAAAATGAGCTGGAGGGTCATTACAGTCTTAAACTTCCGATGTGGTAGCGTTTAAATATAATTAGTGTCACTTGTTATCATAGTTCTTAAAACATTGCCACTTATCCATTAACTTGTCTAATTTGTAATTTGCAGTATATATATACATACATAGTTACATACATATATATATATATAGTAGGCCTAAATGTACCTTTTCTAACTTCGATTTACATCTTTATATATACACATATATATAAGCTACTATCATTTATATTCCAATTCTATAGTGGATTTTTGATATTTTAATTAAATCCCAAAAGATAAAATTATTTGTATCAAGTTATTCAAGCTTGGGCTCTAATGGGGCATTATTCAGAGGCTTCTATGTGAGGTTTTTAGCTATGGCTTCCAGGTAGGCTAGGCTTACCCTATCTTTAGATTGAGCTTATCTATGGTATTAGTATGCTATTATGCAATTTTTAGGTAAGTAGTTGTAGTTCGGGTATTTTTTTAAATATTTAATGTCTTATTATCTAGTTAAGACCCCGTTCTAGAAAATTTTGGTCCCATTATCTTTTAGTATGATTTAGTATTAATGAGACTAGGGCGTGGTAATGATATGTGAAACCTTGAATTCTTTTCTCTTAACTAAGTTATGTAAATGTTTATTTAAATGCATTTCAGTTATGGTTCAAGGCCACCATATATTCTATTTCTGTTATTTATTGAGAATTCAGGCACCACTATGGCATTGGTTATGGTGTGGTTTGGGTTTTGGTTTTACAATTGAGTATGTTTACTATGAGTTCCGATTGGAGTGCAGCATCTGGCTAGAATAATATTTGGGAATTGTGGTACTGATTACTGTTGTTCTGGGAGTTATGATTACTATGAGTACCGATTTGAGTCTGGCATCTGAGTATGAGCTCTGTTGTATATCATATATGTGGCCTCTTATTATTACCCTCTATTCTTTGTTCAAATCCGACATATGGCCTCTTGTTACTATCTATCACTACCAGTTAGCATACGACGTTTGGTCTCTCGTTACTACCCATTGGTGTTGATTCAAGACTGGTGCACATCTAGATGGCTATTATGATCTTTTGGGGTTCGTTCAGTTATGGATTTTCTATGTTTTTTTTCTTTGGTTGCTTATTGTGTGTCCCTCCGTCTTATGGGAGCACGGTTGTATGAATTGTCTTCTTTAGTATGCCTAGCGTGCTTATGGGGGTCCAGTTTGGTTTTGTTTGGTTTGCCTTCTTATTACTATGTTATTTATATTTTTGTATCGCTTTCACTTATTTCTTTGTTGTAGTTGCATAGCTCGATAGATCTTTATATTTATATCCTTATTTATTGTTGACTTAGACTACGCCCTCACATTTTAGTTATACGTTTTCTATATTGAGCTCAGTCGTACGATGATGCCTACTGGTACCCATTACTTTGGTACTCATATTAATTTTTGCATCTTTTCCCTAATGCAGATTTGAGTACTAGCAATCGATGTTAACGTGATTCCTCTTTTTCAGTACTGATTTAGAGTATGGTGAGATTGTTGTCGTCCGAGGTTGATCCTTCTCTTGTTTTTGATATATTATATATGTTCACCTTCTACTTTCGCTTATTATTACTACCGTTATTATTCATATCTATTCTTTTACAGGGTTATGCATGTTAGCCTGTTACTTATTATTTTGGGTTATGGCTTGGCTTGACTTGCCTAGTAGTGGAATAAGGTAGTTCCGTCATGACTTGAAAAATCAGGTTTTGACAGCTTGGGACAACTTCCATCATTTGTGATCTAGCTATCCCCGCCTAGTTTGTTTATTAAATTTAGAGGCGTTCTAAAAAATATGATAAAACTAGCATTTTCTAAAGTGCCTACCCATCCCATCTTAATGTCAAAGAGGCATTGAATTTCTACTTTGGATTTGGGGTCTAGACAATATCTCCCCTCAAATAAAATAAAAAGGACTACCATTTAGCGTATAATGTTCTCAATAAAGGCCTCTTGATTAATTAAGAGTTGGTTAAGTGGCAAACACATAATTGCCAATTTTATAATTAAGAACTACAAACATGATATCTAATGGCCAAAGACGGTCACTATGTTAAAAGCAATTTAATGCCTTAAAAGTTTTTAACAAATGCATGATGATTTTGCTGAAACTAAATATTTCTAAGTAAAAGTTGTTAAGCATGCTGAAAATTTTACATTATTTCTATAACATCATTTCTAGTTGAAAAGTAATCATAGAAATGTTGGAATGGAGTATTACTCCAACATCTAATTAAATATGCTAAAAAAAACTGATTTAAAATATGTTGAAAATTAATACGCAGACATTATTGTAAATGTGTTAAAAAAATAATAACATACTGAAACTTACTTTAAAGTGTTGAAAATTCAAATTTAATATGCTCAAAATTAACAAAATACTTCAAAATGATTTTAGTATGCTGAAATTTATTTTAAAATGCTGGAAACTGACTTTTATATTGCTGGAATCAATATTTTTTGTTGCTGAAATTTATTTTTTAAATGCTGAAACTGATTTTTATATTGCTGAAATTTAGTTTTTAAATGCTGAAACTGATTTTATGTTGCTGGAATTTATTTTTTAAATGCTGATGATTTTTATATTGCTGAATTTTTTTTAAGTGCTGAAACTGAATTTTATATTGCTGGAAATCGATAAAAAATAACTTTAAATGCTAAAAAAAAAAATTAAATGCTGGAAATTGGTGGATAATGATTCTGAAATTTAAGGTTAAATGCTGAAAATAATTTTTATAATAAAAATTAAATAAAATACTTCTAGAGTTAAAATTAAATGCTGAAAATAATATTTTAATGATGAAAATTGTCAAAAGGATTTCTGTAATTAACTTTAATGCTGACAGTTGATAAAATATGTTAAAATAGACATGCATAAAATATTAAAACTTAGTTACTATATTGGAAAATTAACTAAACATGTCGAAATTAATTTTAGACAAAAAAAAATAATAAATAATTCCTAAAACATGATTTATAAGTGGCAACACAACTTTATTAATGATCCCATTTGTAGGGGTGCGGATAACTAGATTAATTAATAGATTTTTTATATATCTAATGAATCTATTCTTTTTTGTACGTGGATATTTCTTAGATTTTGTTTCAATATTTTTTAATGATTTATTCTTTTCGTAAGATGTATTGATTAATTTGTTTGATTTATTATTTTACCCTGTAGTAACTGCGGAGTTACAAATTTCTGTTTAATAATTTATCATAACTGTACTGTAATGTATATCTAATTCTAGATTTTCTATGTTATTTATTATCTTGTGTTGTTCTTCTCGTAGTGACTTTTTTAAATTATATAAACTATCACATGTACTTTTTTCTAAATTTTCTAAGGTTTCTTCTATCCATATTAATTTTTCTTTTAGATTTTTTATTATTTTTCTAATTCGGTTTCTATAATTAATTTCATTATTTAGATTGTCTTGATTCTCTCTAGTTTTTCTAATATATTCTAACATCCTTGATCTGAATAATATCCTTCTGGGTAAATTTCTTCGTATAACTGTTCTAGCCAATTTATGGTTTCAATTTCATAGTCTATTACTTTTTCTAATATTATTTTCTTAATATTTATAATTTCTATATCTTTAAGTATATATAAGAATAAAACTTTAAGATAGTCTAGATGATCTATTTTTTAAAATTGATATTTTATAGTTGTTTGTTTTAGCCTTAGTAGTTTTTGTATATTTTTATTAAGAAATTCTATATATTTTATATTTTTATTTTCCATGTATTTGTCTATATTTATTTTCATCCGTTTTTCTAGTAACTGTATGTTTCTCATATATTTTAAAACATTTATGTAATTTATCATGATAAGTATTTGTAAGAGTAGTTAGGTAGGCATGGTATATAATTTACTCTAGTCATGTAATATTCACCAAATGTTTTTTCTAATATGTTTTTTCTTATATCTGCTGCTTTTATATCTTTAAGTGCATACAAAATAAGTATTTTAAATCTATCTACCATCACATCAGATAAATAATTATTCATTTTCATAAAATTGGTTTTTTCAAAATATTCCCTTCAACCATGTTCATAACAAAATATGGTCATCTTAGATTACTATATACTAGATTATTCTTAAATAACATGTTCTTCGATCACTATTAGCATGGTAATTTGGATACTTTTTTCCTTAAACAGCGCCTCTACTCTGGTTACTCCCCGCCACGGCTTCTTGCCTCATTGGTTTCATCTTTAGGATGGCATAGTCCTTAGGGATTTTTCTCCGTTTCCTCTTTGCTAATAAACTTCTTAACATATTATTCTTCGAATAATTCTACTATAAAGTAACTAATATGAATTTATTTTATCATATCATGATTGTTGGAAATTATGAATTTAGCTATTCATAATCATAAATAAATATACTTGTTCGAGTAGTTTTCCGTAGTTTTTATTATTAAATTGTAGAGGTTTATACAATATTTATTACAGACTGGGTGCATAGCGATTTAGATGGAAAAATAAAGATTCCCTTATCTGATGTTCCAAACATTCTCTTCAATGAGATGACTTGCGAACCTATCAAACACGAAAAGATACACCAAATACAAAAGAAAATTATTCAGAACAATTCATATGAAGTTACACAAAGTGTTCAAAGAACTCAAACAAGACATGATATGCATCCAAGTAAATGACTAAGGCAAAGTCCATACAACCATCTTAATTTACTGGAGTCAAATTAAAAGAAACACCACAAATACTTAAATCCATAGGTATGCATTTATCAATTGCACAATTAAATGCATGACTTCAAAAATATACCGATTAAGTGAAGTAACAAGAGAATTAAAGGAAGCACAACCAAGCAAATCGTACAGTCCCAACAAGAATATGGCAGCACAATAACAGTTCAAGCTAGAAAAATGAAACCAATTATTTTGAAATTCAAGAGCAGAATATTACTTTTTTATCGAAAATAGAAAGTCCTTTTTTTCTCTTCATATATGACAGGGTAGAAGGGGTTGAGAAAAAAAAAGAGCAAATAAGAGAAGAGGTTACTATTAATATAGTAAAAGAATTGTGAGCGATTTAAAATAAAAGGAAGAAAGAATATTCAAAAAATCAATTTAAAAGTCATTTTCCTTAAATCAATAAGTTGAATTAGAGCAGTATCACAAATTATATTAAGTCTATCAAAAAATAAACTAACACAAAGCTATCCAATTTTAGAAAAAGGCAAGAAAATCAACCAAGGGAGTAAAAACAATAAGGGAAAAATATTCAAAACTATATATAATTAATTGAGTCAAGAGTTTACCATAAAAATAAAAATACTACAGTAGCCCCCACGTATATTTTCCTTTAAAAAAAAAACAAATCAATAATTGTCATATATTATTAAAGAATCCGTCAAAGGGGTTCATTTCCTTAAAGGTATGGGCAAAATTGTTTAGGAGTAGAAAATTATGTTAACATTATCAAAAATAAACAAATAACAAAGTTTTCCGAATTAAAAAAAAAGGTAGAAAAATCAGTAAATAGAGCACAAAACCAGTTGAAATTACCATGAATGGATAACTAAATGTTCAAATACAGATAAAGAATGGTATCACTAATCAACAACAATTAATAGTAAATGAATGAGAAAATATATAGGGTTATTGCAAAATCCAAGTCTATTACTAAAAATGTAAATATGATAGAACCAATATCAAGATCAGTCTATCTGTCAAACACGAAACAAACAAACGCAATAGTTAATTTATGGTCACCAAAGGACAACTAAATCATTTTGATGAACCTAACAAAAATAATAAAGAATAGAATAATATCTGAAAAAATAATCACGCAAAATCAAAACTTTAACATACCTATTAATACTAATAAAATAAAATTTTTTCACCAAGCATAACTAGTAATATCAAAATGATAACAAATACTTAATAACATTAAAGGTAATAGAGGAGTGTTGGAATTGTTACTAGTTCATCGTGTTTTTTGTTTGTCGGTCATCGGAGCTGTGATATGTTTATTTGGAGTTTGGAATTACGATCTTCAGTGGTTTGTTAGATAAGGCATCATGAGGCTCATTATGGTAGGTTTGAACTCGTCGGCCATCAATTTCGATGATTCAGCGACATGGGGTGGTGACTTGGTTGTTGTGTTGCAGCGACGGTTTTCTCATCGGAGATTGTAATGACCATTATGTTAATTTTTTTGTTTTCATACATTTTGGAATATAAAGCTTTTCTATAACTTTCACAAGTTATTTATGACTTGTTGGGACTAACGGTTTGATTTTTGGGTGGTTTGTTTGTGAATATTAGTGATACCAAATATATTATTGAATATTTAATCTAAATCAACATTTGGTAGAAATATAATTTATTACCCTTCTAAAATATTTTTAATTTGTATAAAATTCTTTAGATAATATATCTATATTACTTTATAAATAATTTTATAACTTATTAATATTTTAAACGAAGATGGTGAACCTAGATATGTTAAAATATTTGTGTTATATAGTAGAGATTTTATTAGAAATAATTTTCTATCAATCATGGTATATTTAAAATATTGTATTTATTTTACCATGAACCTATACAATATCTAAATATGAGTTTAATGGAGAAGAAAAGCTTGTGTTGCCACATCATTTCTACGTGGATGTGGTAGAGAAAATGTAGCATGTTATTTCATTAGAGAGTGTCACTTATCATAATTATATAATTTCCACAACTTAACAGCATAGGAGTTACCCTTTAATTTGACAAAATATTAATGATATTTGTATATATTATAATACATATAAGATGACCTTAAGTGTATATTCTCATCCATTCATTATTATTGATAGAAAAACCTATGCACCTACTTATTTCTTTTCATTCATGTTCCATTGCCATTACTGACAAGAATGAATTCATACTTGCCAAATTTAATTAGCATATATGTTTTTAGGCATGAATTTGGAGGAGAAGTCAATTTCTTTGACAATTTGTTTAGTCACCGAAAAGAAAAGCTCTAGAGATGTTGATTGCAAGTACCTTTTTCGGTGTCCAGGTAGGCTAGGCTTACCATGTCTTTAGATTGATCTTATTTACAGTAATTGTGTGCTATTAGGCTAGTTTTTGGGAAGGTAGTTGTACTTTGAATATCGTTTTAAATATCTCATGCCTTATTTATCAGATTAGAAACCCATTCTAGTAAATTTTGATTCCATTATCTTTTAGTATGATGTAATAATTATGAGTCTAGTATGTGCTATTAAGTTTCAAAATTTTGGATTCATTCCTTTTAATTAAGTTACATAACAGGTTATTTAAGTGTATTTTAATATAGTTTAGGGATGATATATACTTTATTTCTGTCATTTATTGTGAAATTTGGCTCACTATAACATCGGTTATGGTATGATTTGGGTTTTAATTTTACAGCTACGTGTAACTACTATAAGTTTCGATGCGATTCCAGTTTTTGGTTATGATGAGTTGGGAGTTCTTGTATTGATTGTTGTTATTCTGGGAGTTATGATTTCTCTCAGTTCGAGTTTGAGTCTGACATCTTATTATAACTTCTATTGTATATCATATATATGGCCTCTCTCGATATTACCCATTATTTCTAATACAAATCTGGCATATGGCCTCTTGTTATTATCCACCACTATGAGTTCAAGCCCAGCGTCTGGCCTCTCGTTACTATCCATTGGTGCTGATTCAAGTCTGGTGTACATATAGATAACTACTATGATTTCTTAGGATTGGTTTAGTTATGGATTACTGATGTTTATTTTCTTTAATTATTTCATGTGTGTCCTACTGGCTTATGGTGGTACGGTTGGATTAGTTGTCTAATTCACTGTGCCAGCGAGCTTATAGGGGCCCATTAGGTTATGTGTGGTTTTTCTTTCTATTACTGCATTATTTATCTTTCTTCATCACTTTTACTATTCCTTTATCCTATTTGCATAGCTCAACAGTTTTTTACCTATCCCTATTTATTATTGACTTAGACTACAACCTCGCATTTTAGTTATACTTTTTCTATATTGAGCTCACTCGCCAAGGATGCCTACTGAGTACCTATTGCTTTGGTACTCATGCAATACTTCTGCATCTTTACCCTGATGTAGATTTGAGTACTAGCAGCCGGTACTGACGTTATTCTTATTTTCTAGTACTGATCCAAAGTAGGGTGAGATCTGTTCTAGTTTGGTCTTTTGTACCCGAGTCTACTTTTATAAATTGTGTATGCTTTGGATTCTATCCATTACTCTAGGTATATTTTAGTAGTGGCTTTAGTACCTACCTTACCAGGTCTTAGGAGGGATTTATTTGTATATTTTTGTCCTTTTTCTTCTCTTGTTTGGATATACTTTATATTTTTTTTGTTATGTTTCTTATTATTACTATTGTTATAATTATTTATGTTCTTTTTTGGTTTCTGCTTGTTAGCCCGTTACTTGATATTTTGAGTTATGGATTGGCTTGTCTACTGGTAGGATAAGGTATACAGCATTATTACCTGATAAATTAAGTCATGACAACTTGGTGTCAGAGCCTAGGTTTTACTGGTACTATTGGTACTAGAGTTGATATTTAGTGAAGTCTCACAAATTGGTATGGAGACGTTTGTATCCTATCTTTGGAAGTCTATCGAGCATTTTTAAGGAAAAATCTTATTTTATTTATCCATTTTCGTGTGTTGGGTCTGAGTTGGTTTTTAATATTTATTGGTTCACACATTTTGCAAATAGCTAGGATGTGAGGTGCGGAAGCTGGGGATTAGGACCTCAAGCCCGCTGCTATAGTTCTGGTTAGGGGTCAAGGTCGACCTAGAGTAAGGGTAAGAATTGAGCAGTAACCCCAGTTCGAGATCAGGCTAAGGATCCATTACCTAATCCTGTCATATCTCCTGATGCTGAGAGAACTACAAGTATTCCGCAACCACAGTAATAGGTGGGCCAAGGGCAGCCCAAGATCCATTTGGTTTTATATCATCTTCAGTTCTTCAGGATGCAATGGACTATTATTAGGGTTAGTTAGTAGTCCACTGACTAAGAGAGCTTAGTCAACAGCACAGAGTGGTATTGATTTAAGGGCACAGACTACTTCAGCGGTGCTTAGGGTTCTGCCAGCACCAATAGTCCTACGATCGATAGTAGCCCATCCAGTTATGTTTTTAGAGGAGTATAAGATATTGGGCCAATTTTTAAGATTGACTTCACCCAGGTTTACTAGGACCCTAGGAGAGGATTCTTTTGAGTTCTTATCTGGTTGCAAGGAAAGGTTACAAAATTTAGGGTTGGTTAAGCTGCGTGAACTCTATTTCGTATCATCTAGACATGGTAGCAAAAAGGAGGTGGAAGGTTAATCTTTATTCTATTCCAACTGGATCTTTACCGGTTACTTGGACTTAGTTATCCAAGGATTTTTTAGGGAATTATATGCCTCACATTATGCATAAGCATTTTTTGGATGAGTTTTCTACTTTGAGATATTGTTCTATGTTTGTGGTAAGTATGAGGCAAGATTTCATGAGTTAGACAGGTATGCCACTATGATTTTGTCTATGAAATATGAGCGGATTTGATGTTTTATTAGGGTATCGATATTACCGTATCATAGGGCTACAAGAGTTTGGTGACTTCAGGGAAGTCTTTTTCTGAGATTGCTGAGCAAGGGGACAGCGATAAGAGACCTCGCTACTAGAGTAACTACAGTGGGATCTATAAAGTATCACAATTCACAGGTTGAGGGTTTCATGATAGAAAGCCCCAGTAGTAGCCTTATCAACATCAAGGTCAGCATAGTCGGCCAGTTTATGTATTGCTTCAGATATCAGACAGGGTTCAGTCTAGTTATAATAGTTCTAGTTGTTAGAGAAGCAGTCAGCCACAAAAGGGTGTTAGTCAGGATGGTCATTTTGGATCTGTCGAACTTTCAAGATAGAGTATGGTGCTTGGGGCATGTTATGACTATAGGGTTGTTGGTCACTTCGCCCATGAGTATCCCCAATGTGGGATAATTACACCTTCTATTCATACTGCATAGCCGATTAGTTCAGTGTTACTACCAACTAGGAATGGTGAAAGGGGTCGTAAGGGCTGTCCCGAGGGTTCTAGAGATGGTCTACAAAGATGTGGGACATGTGGTTAGAAAGGCACCCAGTTCAGTACTGGAAAAGGACATTTGTATGCTATACCAGGTAGACTAGAGGCTAAGGCTTTGGATTCTATGATCATAGGTATGATTTTTGTATGCCCTCACCCAGCTTCTACTTTGATTGATCCAAGTTCCACATTTTCATATGTTTTTGCTTATTTTACACCGTGACTAGGTTTATGTTTGGAGTCCTTATCTTTGCCATTATATGTAGCTACTATCGTGGGTGATTGTTTTGTAGTGGATCGAGTATATAGATCTTATTTGGTGACTTTTTGGGAGTATGATACTCAGATTGATCTCATTTTCCTAGATATGGTAGATTTTGATGTGATTCTAAGAATGGATTGGTTATCTACTTACCATGTGGTTTTTTATTGTTTTGCTAAGATAGTTACCTTAGCCTTTCTTGGCATACCCTCGATTGTGTGGTAGGGTTTTATTAGTCGTGCACTGACGGGAATTATATCTTACATTTAAGAAAGGAGACTGATTCGAGTGATTGTGAGTCATTTCTTTCATATGTTAGGGATGTTAGTGTTGAGATTCCATCGCTTGAATCCATCCCTATGGTTCGCGAGTTTCTTGATGTGTTCTTGAAGGAAATATATAGCCTTCCTCCTAAGCACAATATAAAGTTTATCTTTGACCTTGAGCCAGGCACCCAACGAGATCTTCTAGGTAAGAGTTTTATCAGATCAAGTATATCTTCATAGGGTGGTCCAGTTCTATTTGTGAAGAAGAAAGATGGCTCTATTTGTATGTATATTCATTACAAGCAGTTAAATAAGTTGACTGTGAAGAATAAGTATCATATACCCTGTATCAAAGATCTATTGACCAACTTTAAGGTGAAGTAATAATTTTTAATATAGACTTGAGATCTGGTTACCATCAGTTAAGAGTTAGGGCTACGAACATCCCTAAGACAGCCTTTGGGAGTCATTATGGTAATTATGAGTTCCTGGTGATGTCTTTTGGGCTGACCAAGGCCCCAAAAGCTTTTATGGATCTGATGAACGATATGTTCAAGACATATTTTTACTCTTTCATGATAGTATTTATTACTGAAATTCTAGTATATTTGAGGAGTAGGAAGGAGCACGAGCAGTATTTGAGGACTGTACTCCATACTTTGAGAGATAATAAACTTTATGCCAATGAAACACCATGGGTTCTTCCCTTTGCTAATTTCTTGAGTCTTGAGATTTTTTATCATCATACGACTCACTATACTAGTTGTATGGTATGGTTATAAGTCAAGTGACTGAACTCGTAGGGTGTCCAGTGAGAGGTGGCTTAATTTCTGTTATGGGTACGACTTGCTGAGTATGAGTCGTATGTTCATAATATGAGAGGTATAGTGTCTAACCATATAGGGTGTCAGTGAGTGGTGGGTTAATTTCTATTATGGGTACGACTTGATGAGTATGAGCCGTATGTTCATGATATGAGGGGTATAGTGTCTAACCATATGTTGTCCAGTGTCTAGCCTAGATGTCCTACTTAGGGTATGACTTGAAGGATACTAATTGTATGATAATGGTATGAGTTAGGCCTAGGGAGTCGTATGTTGGACAAAATGTGGTGTCCAACTTTCTGATCAAGTTATGAGTTGAGGTTACCACTCATATGGTATAGATATGGGTTGAGGGGTCGAACCATACCCAACTGTGGGATTGATGTTGGGTGTATTTACACATTCTAGTGCTACTATTCTTGCTTATTTAGCCTTATTTTGAGGATGATTCCTATGCTATATGTGTTTATAATGATATAAATGAGCATTTATGTGTCCAATTATGTGTTTAAAATGTTTAATGGTGGTTTCACATGACTTTTGATTTGAATTAATCATTTAGAAGTCAACCGAGAAAACTAGTGAAACTAGCTTGAGCTAGGTGTTTTTCTAGTCTATTGTGTTGGATTCTAATGTATTTTAATGAGTTAATAAGGTTGCTATTATGTATTTATATGTGAAACAACTTATTGATAATTTTCAAGGGTCAATTGGATCAAGACAAGAGTCAAAACAATAAGCTTAAGCTCAATGAGAATTTAGCGTATGCTTAGCTCGTGTTTCTAGTTCATCGTTGAGGATGTTGTGTTGTTTTGAGCTCTAAATTATTGTGTTTAATGGTATAGTATACTTTTTGAATGGATTATTATGATATATGAAGGATGTAAAAGCTTTAAATCAAGTGGAAACAACTTAAAAAGGCTTAGAATGGCTCAACGAAAACACAAGACGCAAGCTAGACGCAATTTGGACCCCTATAATGTATGAGGGGCATGATATGGGAATTCCTAGCTCTATACCTTTCACACGAAGACAAGCACGTGATTTACAACAAATCCAAGCCTTGTTCACATTCTTGGCCATGTGTGAGGCCCTTGTGAGCCCATCTAAGGGCCTATATTTAATAAAATGTAAAGAGGCCCACCAAGACACCCCAAACCCACCCACTTAAATGCCAAGGGTAATTTGTTATTTGTCCCTCCTTTCTAAGTGACTATATAAGCCATGTAATAGGGCTAGTCTTGCTTTAGTTTATTCCTATTATTCAAGAAACAAAGACTTATAAATATTTTACTTCTCTTTCTCATCATTTAGAGAGGCCAAAACCAAATTCTCACTAGTAAAGTGATACTAGTGTTGTATCTTGGCTTGAAACTAGGTTCTTGAGGTTCTTTGAGTTCCTATTGGTCCAAGTAAGAACTTGGTATTGATATTTATTAGCCTTAGGGTCCTTTCTCTTGTTAGGGTTCTTTGATTAATGAATATTGTGTGTCAAGTTTCTATCTCTTTCTTTGTAAATCTTGTTAACATTGTGTTGTTGAATATAAAAGTCTAGTGAAGCTGTGTGAGACTCTTTTGATTCACTATCAATATTGTCTTTGTTGTTCTTGTTGTTAAACTCACTTTTCTAGTTCAAACAAGTGTTGCAAGCCTAGTGAAGCCATGTGTGTCCATTTTCGATTCACTAGCACTTTGTTGTTCATCTTGTTGTTCTTGTGTTGGTTGGCATCTCTTGATACACACTTAGCATTGTATCATTTGGTATCAAAGCTCAAGGCTAGGTTTTGTTCATACAAAAACAATCTTGGAAAGCTCTTACCAAAAAGTGTGTTCTTGAACATTTTGGTAAAACAACTTGGTTGTAGATCTACAAAATTTTTACTTGTTTAGTTGTTTCTTGTGTTGGTTTCTTTCTCATCAACACAAAGAGTGTCTAAATCTAAAGTTGAGCTTAATGAAAAAATTGTGTTGTGAAAAAAAAACTTGGAAGTGACCATTGTGGTGTATTGTTGTTGTGTTCTTGATGGTGTTGATGTTGTGTTCATCCTAAACTTCTCCTCATCTTATGTCTTAACTTCTATAAAGATAAATAGATCCAAAAAGGTTGTAATACAAAATTGAAAATTGTTTGTGAGAAGACTTGCCAACATCACCTTTTCAAGACTTGACAACCACTTTTCCTTAAAACAAGGAACCTTGTCTTGTGGGACTAGTGAGGTCAAACATCACCTTTTGAGTTTGAAAAAAGAAAAAAAAGAGGGTTTGAAAAATATTACAACACTTTATGTTTTCCATCCCAATAACAAGTCATCCATTACAAAAGATCTAAGGGGACTAAGACTTCAAGTTGATGAACTATTTATGTTGACCCGCGGCCATTGACATGCAGCCATGTCACACTAGTTACTTTTCACATAATAATTAAGCTCAAATTTGGATGTTCTAATTTCTAATTATTGATTCCTAGTTTCCTCTAATTGACTTGAGAACTAATTAACAAACTAGTACATTCCTACTAGCTTGTCAATTAATCACTTGAAGCCTTGTGTTCGTGTCAACGTTTGTTTGTGTGCTTTTTTTGTTTGAATACGTTGTAACTCTTGGCTCTAGTCCGATGAGAATTCTTTGAGTTTCAAACAAGAATCCATTTCTGGAAAGAGCATACTCATACCTTACGGATTCACGGGTTACTAGCCAATTTACAACTTTGTAGAACTTGAGTGTGAGTGAACCAAGAGAGTGTGAGTGAGGAGAGGGATTTTAAAATAACTTATTTGTTCCTTGTGTAGGTGATACCTTGATAATGGAGGGAACCACATCTTAAACCTTGGATTCTAATGAAATGGAGAATATGAGGGTCACTCTTGAGGCTATGACCCAAGCTCTTGAAAGGTTGAGTACGGAAGTGGGAGCCATAAGGGGAGAAGTGACAACTATTAGTGGGAGGTTAGAACAAGTGGAGAGTCAAAGGAAATCTTGTCCTTATACTCCTCGACATGTTTCGTCAAGTGGACATGACAGAAATTCCTCCGCCATCGTTACTCCCGAAACACGTCCACAATTGCCAAATCCTTTACTAGCTCCACTAAATGCCGCAAGCCAAACCACTTATAACCTTCTAAACCGAGAATCCAATAGACCAACCCATTCCCAGATGTCTCAAGTTACGCAAGAGGTACTCGGATGTCAAATGCCTCCACAAAATCCGAACGCCCCTTCCAAGCTCCACTAAACCAAAGACCACCACCTCCACAAAATCTAATTCCTCCGAATTAAGTTCCAAATGTCCGAAATTATCCCGTCCACCTTGAGGAATATGGTAGAGAGGATTATGAAGGGTATGGAGCCTTTCACGATGCCTACATGAGGGAGAAAGAGATGAGAGAAGGTTGTGTGTATCCAAGGAGATACCGAGGGTATGGAGAAAGGGGAAACCGACACCTAGAGAGAGAAGTAGGCATCAATACCATCAAATTGAGCCTACCTATCTTTAAGGGTGAAAGTGACCCCGAGGTGTATCTTGATTTGGAGTCGGCGTGTGATAAAGTGTTTCAAGTGAATGATATCTCGGAGGAGAAGAAGAGTTGTTATGCCATAGCTCATTTTAAAGGCTATGCTAACACTTGGTGGGAATACGTCAAGTGGTTCGGCAATGAGTTGGTAGAGGGACAACCACCACCATGGTTTTGGTTGAAGTACCTAATAAGGCAACGATATCTTCTCGAAAGTTATCATCATGAGTTACTTGCTAGGTTGTACAATTTGCGACAAGGGAATCGAAGTGTAATGGCATACTATGACGAGTTTCAATAACTCATATTGAAGCTTAATCATCGGGGAGAACAAATTGGCCATGACATCATTCGGTTCAAGTGTGTGTTGAACAAAGAGATCTCCACTCATTTAATGCTTCACAAGTTTGATACCGTTGAAAGAATTTTTCAAGCGGCTCTTGAGATTGAAAGAGATCTTAAAGAGCGGTCGTCATTCAAGGAAAAGGGACCATCAACCTCGGGTTGGCCAAGGAGCAAAGATATGGTTCAACCATCTTTAGGTTGGCCCAAAAACAAGGACCAACCAGCCACTACAAGGCTGTCCGAGACTAAAATAGTCCATAAATTTCCTTCCCGGCAAGAATCTCACAAGTATCCTAATCCTAAAGGGTTCCAATGTTTCAAGTGCCAAGGTTGGGGACATAAAGCCAATGAATGTCCAAATCGGCACAATGTGATCTAAGGGAAGGGAGATTGTATTACCTTGGTGAGGAAGTAGGTCTTGACAAAGAAGAGAATAAGGCCGAGCCTCAAGATAGAGAGAAACCCGAAAATGAGCCACTGATGATGATGATTGTGAGGATGCTTATCCGCAAGAAGGGTAGTGCATGGTTCCAAACTTTGTAGTGAGGCGTGCCATGATTAGTAAGGCGATAGATAACCCTAGCCAATAGGAGAATTTATTCCATACTAAATGTTTTGTGAAGGAAAGTGTGTGTACTATGGTGATAGATAGTGGAAGTTGTGTGAATGTGGTTAGTGTTGCAATGGTGAACTTCTTGAAATTGCTGACTACACCTCACACTAGTCCTTACAAGTTGCAATGTTTGAATGAATGCGGCGAGTTAAAGGTCATAAGTTAATGTGTGATACATTTTGAGGTAGCCAACTACCATGACGAGGTGCTTTGTGATGTGATACCAATGAAAGCTTGTCACTTGTTGTTAGGAAGGCTTTGGCAATATGATAGGTTGACCAAACATGATGAAGGTCCAATCGGTATACACTTGATAAGTATGGCCAAAAGGTCGCTCTTCATCCATTATTACCTTCCCAAGTGAATGAATTATACCAAAAGATACGGGAATTGAGGGAAAAGGGAAAGAAGGCTAAGAGTGAGGGAAAAAAAGAGGGGAATCCAAGAGTGAGGGAGTAGGGGAAATTGAGGGGCTCCTAATTTCTAAGGGGAAAGGAAGTATGGTGATGATGGCTAGGAGGAAAGAATTTTTTTGGATCATGACGAGGACACTCCGATGCTCCTCTTGGCACATTGTTTTAACACTAACGCCACTAATATTTCCATTTCTCCTCCTATTTCTCATGTTTTGCAGGATTACGAGGATGTCTTCCCAAAGGAATTACCACAAAGATTGCCCCCACTTTGAGGAATTGAGCACCAAATAGATTTTGTGTCGGGTTCATAATTTCCCAACAAACCGGCTTATAGGAGCAACCCGATGGATACTAAGGAATTACAACACCAAGTTAAGGAACTCCTCAACAAAGGATATATCAATGAGAGCATGAGCCCTTGTGTGGTTCCGATGCTACTAGTTCCCAAGAAAGATGGGAATTGGCATATGTGCATTGATTGCCAAGCCATCAACAAGATAACGGTAAAATATCATCACCATATTCCTAGGTTAGATGATATGCTTGTTGAATTGAGTGGTTCGTGTTTGTTTTCTAAAATTGATTTGAGGAGTGGCTATCACCAAATTCGTATGCAACTGGGTGATGAATGGAAAACCACCTTCAAGACCAAATTCAGTCTCTATGAATGGATGGTTACGCCATTCGGCCTAACAAATGCTCCAAGTACTTTCATGAGGCTAATAAATCATATGATAAAGCCATTTATCAGAAAGTTTGTTGTTATTTATTTTGATGATGTATTGGTGTATAGTAAGTCCTTAGATGATCATGTAAAGCATTTACAATGTGTGTTCGATGTCCTCCGAAAGGAGAAGTTATATGCTAATCTAGAAAAGTGTTCTTTTGGTGTCCATGAGGTTATATTTCTTGTGGTGAGCTCAAGAGGGGTCGAAGTGGATGAATCTAAGATTGACGCCATTAAAAATTGGCCAACTCCCAAAACCGTAGGTGAAGTGAGAAGCTTCCATGGGTTGGCTAGTTTTTATATACATTTTGTCAAAGGATTTAGCACCATTGTCGCCCCCTTCACCGAAGTGATTAAAAAGGATCGGCCTTTCAAGTGGGGAGATGAACAAGCTAAGGCCTTCGAGGACTTGAAAGCTATGCTCATCTCGGCCCCTTTGCTATAATTGCCGAATGTTGACAAGACTTTTGAGGTCGAATGTGATGTAAGCAAAGTCGGCATAGGCGCAGTTTTAATGCAAGAATTGAAGCGTATTGCCTACTTTAGCGAAAAGCTCAAAGGAGCAACTCTAAACTACTCTACATACAATTTAGAGTTGTATGCCTTGATTAGAGACTTGGCCACTTGGGAACATTATTTGTGGCCTAAAGAATTCATGATACGAACGGATCATGAATCCTTGAATCATCTACGAGCACAAGACAAGCTTGACCGGCGGAATGCCAAATGGATTGAATTTCTTGAAACTTTCCCTTATGTTATTCAATACAAGAAGGGTAAAGACAATGTGGTTGCTGATGGTTTGTCCCGAAAACATGTTATTTTGTCTACTTTGTCGTCTAAGTTGATGGGCTTTGAAATCCTCAAGTCTTTATATCCCGAGGACCCTCACTTCGCTCCTATCTATAGGGAAAGTGAAGAGTTGGAAAGGGATAGGTGGGTTATGGATAGGGGTTCCCATCCCTATACCAAATTTGATGGACACTTGTTTAAAGGTAGACGATTGTGTGTTCCCTCAAGTTCGTGGAGAGAATTATTTGTCAGGGAAGCACACAATGGTGGTCTAATGGGCCATTTTGGGGTCGAGAAAACCCTCAGAATTTTGGAAGAACAATTTTATTGGCCTAGAATGCACAAGGATGTGGCCCAGATTTGCGGCCAATATGTTGAGTGCATAAGATCCAAGTCACGGCTCCAACCCCACAGGTTGTACACCCCATTGTCCACCACTTTGCATCCTTGGCTTGACTTATCAATGGACTTTGTGTTGGGATTGCCGAGGACTAGAAGGGGGCGGGATAGTATTTTTGTC
This sequence comes from Capsicum baccatum var. pendulum, assembly GCA_030864225.1. NCBI lineage: Eukaryota > Viridiplantae > Streptophyta > Magnoliopsida > Solanales > Solanaceae > Capsicum > Capsicum baccatum. Next base: position 197,808,660 of record CM061552.1, on the reverse strand, counting down.
GTGGTGGATCAGTTTTCCAAGATGACTCATTTTATTCCTTGTTGTAAATGTGATGATGCGCCTAGCTTAGCCTCTTTGTTTGTTGATAATGTTGTAAAACTTCATGGTGTTCCGAGGACCATAGTGAGTGATAGGGATTCTAAATTCCTAAGCCACTTTTGGAAGTCCATGTGGGGTAGACTCGATACTAAGTTGTTGTTTTCGACTTCATGTCACCCACAAACCAATGGCCAAATGAAAGTAGTAAATAGGACCTTAGGGTCTATGCTACGGTCCATGGTTAAAGGAAAAATGACTTCTTGGGAGAAGCACTTACCGTTGATTGAGTTTGCTTATAATCATGTTATACACTCGAGCACGGGAATGACACCCTTTGAGTGTGTATATGGCATCAAACCGCCACACCTTTGGATTTAACCCCTTTTCCAAGTGATCTTGTGATAAGCTTAGATGGAAGAAAATAGGCCGAGGCCATGAAAAATCTACATGAGAAGGTGAGGTTGTAGTTGGAGAATAACAACCAAGAAGCTGCAAGGCGAGCCAACAAAGGAAGAAGAAAGCTCATTCTTAAACTGAGAGATTGGGTGTGGGTGCACCTAAGAAAGGATAGATTCCCGTCTCAAAGGAATGCTAAGTTAATGCTATGGGGTGATGGCCCATTCTAAGTATTAGAAAGGATCAACGCTAATGCCTACAAGATTGATCTACCCCCAAAATATCAAGTGCACAACACTTTTAAAGTGTGTGATCTCTCTCGGTTGGAAATGGTTGAGGATGGCAATGATCCGAATTTGAGGACAAACTCCCTTCAAGATGGACAGGATGATACAGGAATTCCTAGCTCGAGACCTTTGACATGAAGCCAAGCACGTGAGTTTCAATGACGCCAAGCCTTGTTCACATTCTTGGCCATGTGTGAGGCCCTTGTGAGCCCATCTAAGGGCCTATATTTAATAAAATGTAAAGAGGCCCACCAAGACACCCCAAACCCACCCACTTAAATGCCAAGGGTAATTTGGTCTTTGTACCTCCTTTCTAAGTGACTATATAAGCCATGTAATAGGGCTAGTCTTGCTTTAGTTCATTCCTATTATTCAAGAATCAAAGACTTGTAAATTTTTGACTTCTCTTTCTCATCATTTGGAGAGTCCAAAACCAAATTCTCACTAGTATAGTGATAGTAGTGTTGTATCTTGGCTAGAAACTAGGTTCTTAAGGTTCTTTGAGTTCCTATTGGTCCAAGTAAGAACTTGGTATTGATATTTATTAGTTTTAGGGTCCTCTCTCTTATTTGGGTTCTTAGATTAATAAATATTATGTGTCAAGTTTCTATCTCTTTCTTTGTAAATCTTGTCAACATTGTGTTGTTGAATATAAAAGTCTAGTGAAGTCGTGTGGGGCTCTTTCGATTTACTAGCAATATTGTCTTTGTTGTTCTTGTTGTTAAACTCACTTTTCTAGTTCAAAGAAGTGTTGCAAGCCTAGTGAAGCCGTGTGTGGCCATTTTTGATTCACTAGCACTTTGTTGTTCATCTTGTTGTTCTTGTGTTGGTTGGAATCTCTTGATACACACTTAGCATTGTGTCAGGGCATGTGACTAGTGGGAAAGGCCAATGGATACGTGATAAACACCAATGGATTCAGAATAGGCCCACATTATTGAATATATGGCTCGTGTAGCTTATACTGGGGTTTAAAGAGGGTCCGTGACGTGTTGAAATCGCGATGAGACACTGGAATTTGCCAGATTTTTTGACAATTGTGAACTGGCATGTTAGAGAGATGCATAGGCCACCAAAATTGGGATAATTCTGCCAAGAATGACGTGGAAACCTAATCCAAGTGTGATTATGACTTATATACTATAAATTCAACGTCCCAAAAACGTTTTTAACAGTCTTGGAACCCCTAGATTACTTGGAACAACATTGGAGGCTACCACATCTTCTTTTTAGGTTTTTATTTCTTTAATTTAGCTTTCTTTTATGGTTTTAATCATTCATACAATTAATGGGATGTTGATTATGGCTACGAGTGTCTAAAAACTCCCTTTCCGAGGTTGAAGCCAAGAACATGAGTACGGTTGTTTTGAATTAAGTTCGTTTGATTTGCTTATCATTATTGGTTGTTTGTTTATTCTTATTATAACTATTTTAAGGATTGGCAACCCTTAGAATACATCAATTGTCTACCTTTTGATCTCGGGAGAGGGAATAGGGAGATAGAACATGGGAATAAACAAAGTATGGGTTCTTATTCTTTTATGAAATAAAGAATTGAACCTAGCAACTAAGACAGGGATGTACTTAGATGCTTTACTTGATTCAAACATAGGATGATATCTTTAATTAACTTAATTAAATTATTACATTCCCTCTTAACGATATAGTTGTAATGTCTATATTAGGTAAAAGATTAGAGGTTGGAAAACCATGATCACACAATTAACCCTACGAATCAACAACTAAGATATGCAAGTTAACGATGAAATTCAATAACATAGTATGATTGTTTAAAGTACTTCAACCCTTGGTTTTCTCTTATTGATTGTTCCAAGACTTTTAATTTATGCATTGTTTAATTTATTTTTAATTTACAATCTTCCAAACTCTCATTTTAGTTACATTAGTATCAATTGAATTTAAATTGTGAACGAGAATAGAATAGTTGTTAGATTAAGTCTCTGTGGGATCGATACTTAGCTTCTTGAAGGCCACTTTACTACTTGATAAGACCACGTACACTTGAATGTACGCTTTGGCGCTGTCAGGGATTTTTACTGTTTAAGTTAGGGGTATTCTGGACATTTCCCCTCTTAACTCATTTTGAACCTATAATACCTCATACTTTTCTTAACTCAATTTAACTCTTAAAATGTGAAGGGTTGACTTCAAAAATGAATAAATCTTGATACATGAAGAATTTCCTAGTTATATACCCACCAAGTTCTAGATAATTGAACCATCTTTCCAACGATACCAAGTTTACCTTAATTCGATACTCGGTTGAGAAGTTATGGCAATTTTAGTGAAAATAGTTGGGCATTTCGACAGCACTGTATTCCGGTAACAAAATCATAATTGTATGATTCCAGTGAAGCACCGCGATTAGCCCACATCATGGAGAAATTTCAATTCTCGTTCATCCCATTCCAATAGCTCAACGTGATTAGCTGTATTGCGCAAAAAATTCCAATGGACAGACACCGCATCGCAGTGGAGTGCAAGATGGCACTCGTCTTTTACCAGTGATGCAACGTGATTTCACCGCATTGCACGAGAGTCCAAAATGGCAATTGTTCCTTTTTCAGTAAGCCACCGCATAGTGGCGGGCGCAGTGGGTAGTAATATCGGGATTTCCAATTTCGAGTAAAATTTTAAAAGGAAAATTTAGTCTTTTCCCAAGACCCCAAATCATGTAAAACAGAGAATTAATCCTATTCTTACCATTACATACATATTTACATCAAAATAACTCTCCAAGGAAATCCTAGAACTCAAATCTTCATCTCCAAGAAATTCAAATTCCACCATTCTTCTTCCAAGATAGCTCAAAATTAAGGATTACCAATTCAAGAATCTATCTTCAAGAGAATAAATAAGGATTCAAAATTCATGCTTCTCCATTTAATCATCAATTAATGTATGTGAGATTTTCAACAAGGATAATTATTTCGTCCTTGTACCCAAAATTAGTTTTTGAAGATATTTTTACATGAGTTTTGAATTAGGGTTCATATCTAATATTGTTATTTGCAAGATTATGAGATTTCAAGTGAATTAGATGTTAAATTGCATGTCTACTTTGATATTTTCATGCGTAATTTCTAGATTTAGAATTGAATTGTCAATATTTTCATTATCAAGCTTGAACTTTATGATGATTTGACATAAATTTGATGAATGAGTTATTATCCCTAGTTTGAATGTTGATATTTCAAGAATGACTATGCTTAAAGCATCCCATGACTAGTTATTTTCAAATTATTAATAAAGATTTGATCTTTTAATCTCAGTTTAGATTTGAAATCCACTTCACAGATTTAGCTACAGTTTACAGTAATAGATTTACAAAAGGTTTTCATTGTAAACCCTTGTATTAGTTTTTAAAAGTGGATTTTCAACAAAATGAGCATATAGATTAAAGAAAGTAGTATTTAGCACCAAGTTCAGTATGTTTACATGCCCCAGAACTACGAGCCAATGTAGGTACAGATTCAGATTATTTCCATTTTTGTATAGATGACAGATATAGATATGATCACTTAGATTAGGTTATATTCTTTGGCAAGAGTATGACACCTCTCCTCAATGTGAGGTTTTCTCATAAGGGAACTAGACATTAGGTTTTATGATAGCTCACATAGTGTATGCCTATTAGAAGAACCTCCCTAACAGTAAAGACTTGTAGAATAGTTTTTAAAAGCATTTCGCTACAACTTACAAAAAAAAAAAGTAAAGAATAACAAAAAAGCTTTTAGAAACTAAGTGTAAAGGCTCACAATTTTTATTTATATATTTCTTTTTATGAGGCATTAGTTACAGTTGTCATCTTTCAAATTCCATATATACAAGTGAGTTCTTTCTACACTTAGACAGTATGATTTGAAGATAGAATACAAGTATAGCTTTTAGAAACTAAATACTATGACTCACTAGATATATGCAACATATTTGTTGTTCATGATTATGATTTTTAGTTTTTAGATATTCCAGCTTATGTGAGCCATCTATATTTAGCATCCATTCTTTTACAAATATATAATAATATTGAGATATTGATTTACTTATGCATTCACCCCCATATAGTCAGTACAATCTAGAAGTACTGATCCACATATATGTCTATGTGCTACATTGTCTCATAATGTAGGTTCAGGTGCTCAGTTTCAGCAGCATGAGTGATTTCGAGCATCTCCATCTACATCTCGAGAGTTGGTGAGTCCTCATAGTTCAGTAACTTAGTCATTCAGTTTTTTTCTCATCTTATTAGTATAGATGATTTAGTATTTTTAAACATTTCGAGTTAGCTAGGTTTTGCCCCAGCGACTCTTTAGTTATTAGTAGTAGAGGCTTGTTGGACTGCTAGATATGATTCAGATTTCTAGTATTGATTGATCAGACTCTTAAGTTTAGTATTTTCAAACATTATATTTTGATAATTTCAGTTTAGCTTATATAGAATTCTATATTTTAAACTTGATTTTATATCTATACTTCCCTATTATGAGTTTCAGATTTAGTAGAAGGCAGACAAGGTTAGCTTAAGGATACTCGTAGTCTTGTGCACCATGTGACATCTCGGGGACTCATTTATGGGGCATTAAAAACTTGGTATCTGAGCCTAAAGTTATAAGAGTCCTAGGAAGTCAGACAAGCTGCGTTATGTAGAGTCTTAATCATGGGTGTGAAGCATATCACATTAATGAGAAAGAGGCTACGGGATGTTTTTAGGAAATCATCTCTTTATTTCATGATCTATCATGCTTACAATACCAGATTTTAACTCGTGCTCTTACGTGACAATTGAATATGCCTCCTCGTCGAGCTAGTTCTCGAAAAAATGATAACCAGCCACTCCAGTATGCTGACCCTCTGAATAAGAATGTATTCCATACTGAATTTTAGGCTGCCTTTCAGGTGTTGTCCTAAGTTATGACTACTAATGTTCAGGACAACCATCAGGCGGTAGTCTCACTTCAGTAGAATGGGGATTTAGCAGCAGCCAGAATTCGTGACTTCATGAGAATGAATTCACCTGAGTTCTTCGAGTCAAAAATAGGTGAGGACCCACAACTTTACTTAGATGAGATAACAAAAATCACCCAGATTATGCATGTTTTTTAAGATGAGAGTTTAGAGTTGGCATCTTATAGATTGAAGGATATAGCATATGATCAGGTAGTTATGTAGAAGAATGGTAGAGGCGAGAACTTGGCTCCTATGAGTTGGCAGGTATTTCAGGATATATTTCTAGGTAGGTTCTTTCTGTGTGAAATGAGAGAATCTAAGATAGAAGAGTTTGTGAACATGAGGTAGGACTCGATGATAGTGAAGGAGTACTGCCTTAAGTTCCATCAGTTGTCAAAGTATGACCCTGATACGATGGTTGACCCTAGGGCGAGTATGAGTAAGTTTGTTTCTAGAGTATCTGGTTTGATATTCAAGGAGTGTAGGACTATCATGCTTATTGGGGATATGAATCTTGCTAGGTTGATGATTCATGCCTAGCAGATTGAAGCAGAAAAGTTAAAAGAAGGAGAGAGGAGAAATAAGAAGGCTAGAATCGAGCATTTTGAGTATGGCTAGACAAAGTTTGGAAGGGGAAATCATTCATAGATTCAGAATCATTCATCTATGCCAGTGTCATCCTCATCCAGTGCTCCCGCTCCCATAGCTAGACAAGAGCAGTGGGGTAAGACATCTATGTATAGATCTCAGAATAGTAGGAGTTGAAAACCCAGTTATCCTTCTTGTGCTAAGTGTGGTAAGAATTATCTTAGTAAGTGTTTGTTGGGTCAGAAAGGTTGTTATGGTTATGGTAATTTGGGACATGAAATCAAGAGTGTCTGTATGCTAAGCAGGGAAATAGGGATGTTCACCCCCAAACTTAGGCTATTAATACACCAGCTACTCTAGGTCGCCCAGTCCCTCCTCAAGGCGCATCTTCCAGTACTGGTGGTGATCAGTGCCAGAATTGGTTTTATGCTTTACCATCCCATCAGGAGAAGGAGAATTCACCAGATATTGTTACTAGTATGCTTCGTGTCTTTCATCTTGATGTTTATGTGTTGTTAGACCTTGGGTCAAGTTTTTCTTATATGACCCCACGAGTTGTAGTAAATTTTGAAATAGGTCCTGCAAGGATCCCTGAGCCCTTCTTAGTTTCTACCTAATTGGGTAAGTCAGTTGTTGCCAAATAGATCTATAGAAAGTGTCCTATCACTGTACTTTATAAAGTCATGTTATCAGATTTAATAGATTTAGCTATGGTTGACTTTGACCTTATTCTTGGTATGGAATGGCTCTATTTATATTATGCATCCATAGATTGTCGCACCTGAGTGGTGAAGTTTCAGTTTTCAGATGAGCTAGTCTTTGAGTGGGAAGGTAATTCAGTGTCTCCCAAGAGTCATTTCATATCCAATCTTAAAGCCAGAAAGTTGATCTCAAAGGGGTGTATCTATCATCTAGTTTGAGTCAAAGACACAAATTCTGTGACTCAACAGTTAGTCAGCCAGTGTAGTCAATGAGTTTCCTGATGTCTTTCCCAAAGATTTGCCAAGGGCACTCCCGATAGAGAAATAGAATTTAGTATTGACCTTCTTCCAGATACTCAACCCATCTCTATTCCTCCATATCGAATGGCTTCAGCTGAGCATAAAGAGTTAAAAAAGTATCTTAAAGATCTCCTAGATAAAGGTTTCATAAGGCCCGGTGTCTCTCCAAAAGTCACTCCCATCCTATTCGTGCGAAATAAAAATGGTTCTTTGCGAATGTGCATTGACTATCGTCAGCTAAATAAAGTCATAATAAAAAACAAATATACCCTTCCTAGGATCGATGACTTATTCGACCAACTCTAAGATGCAAGTTATTTCTCAAAGATAGACCTTAAATACGACTATCATCAGCTTAGAGTAAGGGAATGTAATATTCCAAAGACATCTTTCAGAACCCATTACGGTTATTTTGAGTTTCTAGTCATGTCATTTGGTCTTACCAATGCCCCAGCAGCCTTCATGGACTTGATGAACAGAGTGTTCAAACAGTATTTGGATATGTTTATCATAGTCTTTATCGATGATATTCTTGTCTACTCTCGTAGTGAGGATAATCATGTAGACAACCTTAGAATTGTGTTGCAAACTCTTAGGGATCACCAATTGTTCACCACATTTAGTAAATGTCAATTTGTCCAGTAGCTTTCCTCAGTCATATTGTTTCTAGTGATGGTATTAGAATTGATCCCCAAAAGACAGAAGCAGTAAGAAACTGGCCTAGACCTATTTCAACATCAGACATTAGAAGTTTCTTGGGTTTACCTGGCTATTATAGATGCTTTTTTAGGGTTTTTCATCTGTTACGTCTCCTATGTCTAGATTGACTTAAAAGGAAGTTAAGTTCCAATGGTCAGATTTCTGTGAGAAGAGTTTTCAGGAGTTGAAGACTTAACTCACTTCAACCCCAGTTTTAGCACTACCTGATGGTACAGATGGGTTTATTGTATATTGTGATTCTTCTAGAATCAGTTTAGGTTGTGTTCTGATGTAGAGGGGTAAGGTTATAGCCTATTTCTCTAGATAGCTTAAGACTCATAAAAAGAACTACCCTACCCATGATCTTGAGTTGGCTTCTACTGTGTTTGCATTGAAAATCTATAGGCACTATCATTATTGGGTGCATGTTGATATGTTTACTGATCACAAAAGTTTCCAATATTTGTTTAATCAGAGGGAGTTAAATCTTTATCAGAGAAGATGGTTAGAATTGTTGAAGAATTATGATATGAGTGTGTTGTATCATTCTGGCAAGACCAATACAGTGGTAGATGCCTTTAGTAGATTGTCTATGGGCAGTGTTGCTCATGTGGAGAATGATAAGAAAGAATTAGTTCGAGAAGTTCATCGGTTAGCTAGATTGGGTGTGAGGTTAGTTGACTCAAATGAAGGTAATATATGGGTTCAGAGTAGTTCAGAATCCTCTCTAGTTTTTAAAGTGAAAGAGAAGCAGGATAAGGATTCTAGTTTGGTCAAGCTGAAGGGTTTAGGTAAAGACCAAAAGGTAGAGGTTTTCTCCCAAGGGGGAGATGGTGTGTTGAGATACCAGAGTAGATTGTGTGTGTTGTATGTTGATGATTTGAGGTAGCGTATCATGGAATAAGTGTATGGTATGCATTATTCTATTCATCTGGGAACAACCAAGATGTACCGCGATTTGTGGGAAGTTTTTCGGTGGAGTGGTATAAGGAAAGATATCGCAGAATTTGTAGCCAAGTGTGCGACTTGTCAACAGGTTAAGGTTGAGCACCAAAGACCTGGTGGCACTTTTCAGGAGTTTGGTATCCCCACTTCGAAGTGGGAAGAGGTGAATATGGACTTTGTGACTGGATTACCTCATTCATATCGTCAACATGATTCGATTTGAGTGATTATAGACAGATTGACCAAATCAGCCCATTTTTTGCCAGTTTACACATCCTACATAGCTAAAGATTATGCTAAGTTGTATATCAGAGAGTTGGTTAGATGGCATAGAGTTCCTTTGTCCATCATCTCAGATATGGGTACTCAGTTTACCTCTCAGTTTTGGAAAGCCTTTCAGAAGGGTCTTGGTACCTAAGTTCATCTTAGTTCAGCTTTTCATCCGCAAACAAATGGTTAGGCAGAGAGGACCATTCAAACCTTAGAAGATGTGTTGAGGGCCTGTGTTCTTGATTTCAAAGGCAGTTGGGATGACCACATGCATTGATCGAGTTTACCTATAATAATGATTACCATTCTAGTATTCAGATGACCCCGTTTGAAGTTTTTTATAGGCAAAGGTGTAGATCACCAGTAGGTTGGTTTGAAGTGGGTGAGGCCACTTTGATTAGGCCAGATATAGTATTTGAAGCCATGGAGAAAGTTCATTTTATTCGAGAGATATTGAAAGTAGCTCAGAGTAGTCAGAAATCTTATGCAGACGTAAGAAAGACAAACATCTAGTTTGAAGTAGATAATCTTATGTATTTGAAGGTTTTACCCATGAAGAGGGTGAAGAGATTTGGCAAAAAGGGGAAGATTAGTCCCGATATGTAGGCCCCTACTAGATTTTGAGTCGTGTTAGGAACGTAGAATATGAGCTTGAGCTACCCGCAGACTTGTCCTCAGTTCATCCAGTGTTCCATGTGTCCTTGTTAATGAAGTGCATAGGCGATTCATCTGCTATAGTCCCTTTAAAAAGCACAGATATTCAGAATATCCTTTTATACGATGAAGTTCTAGTAGAGATTCTTGATCATCAGATCCATAGACTAAGGAACAAAGAAGTTCCCTTGGTCAAAGTTCTATGGCAAAATCAGTCCGTTGAGGGTTCTACTTAGGAAGCAGAAGCAGACATGCGAGCCAAGTATCTTCATCTCTTCTCCACAAACTCAAATTCAGCCGAAGGTAATAGACTTCCTTAATTCAGTTCTTTTCCAGTCTCAGATTCAGCCATATAGCTATCTTCTTATAAATTCATGCATTCGCAGATTAGTTCAATCGCTCAGTATATTTTAGGTTCAGTCATGCAGCTTGTTTTAGTTGTGCATGCCATCATATAGCCTCAGTTCCTTAGTATCTTTAGCTTAACTAGCCTCATTCGAGAAAGAATATTCCTAAATGGGAGATAATGTAATACTCCATACTTTTCTTAGCTCAATTTAACTCCTAGAATATCAAGGGTTGATTTTAAAAATGAATAACTCTTGATACATTGTGAATTTTCTAGTTATACACCTATTAAGTTGTAGATAATTTAATCAGCTTTTCAACGATACCAATTTCACCTTAATCTGATACTTGGTTAAGAAGTTATGGCGATTTTAGTGAAAACAGTAGGTATTTCGACAAGCACCGCATCACGGTGAAGGACAAAATCATAATTTTCCAATTCCATTGAAGCACCGTGATTAGCCAACGTCGTAGAGAAATTCTAGTTCCCGTTCTTCCCATTCCAGTAGCTCAACACGATTAGCTTATACCACACAAAAAATTCCAATTGGACAAACACCGCATCGCGGTGGAGTACAAAATGGCACTCGTCCTTTTCCAATGACGCAATGAGATTTCACTATATCATGCTAAAGGCAAAAATGGTAATTGTCCCTTTTCCAGTAAGTCACCATGATAGCGGCGTGGTGTGGCGGATGGTAAAATCGAGATTCCCAATTTCGAGTAAATGTTTAAAAGGGCAATTTAGTCTTTTCCCAAGCCCCCAAATCATGTAAAACACAGAATTAATACTATTCTAACCATTATATGCATATTTTCATCAAAAGTATTCTCCAAGGAAACCCTAGAACTCAAATCTTTATCTCCAAGAAATCAAAATTCCACTATTCTTCTTCCAAGATAGCTCAAAATTAAGGATTTCCAATTCAAGAACTTCAAGAGTCTACCTTCAAGAGCACAAATAGGGATTTAGAATTCAAGTTTCTTCATCTAATCATCAATTCAGGTATGGGGGATTTTAAACAAGGATCATTCTTTCATCCTTGTGCCCAAAATTAGTTTTTGAAGATAATTTTACATGAGTTTTGAATTAGGGTTCATATCTAATATTGTTATTTGCAAGATTATGAGATTTAAAGTTAATTAGATGTTAAATTGCATATCTAATTTCATATTTTCATGCGTATTGCAGTAATTTCTAGATTTAGAATTGAATTATCAATATTTTCATTATCAAGCATGAACTTTATGATGATTTGACATAAATTTGATGCATGAGTTATTAGCCCTAGTTTGAATGTTGATATTTCAAGAATGACTACGCTTAAAGCATCCCATGACAATTATTTTCAAATTATTAATAAAGATTTGATCTTTTAATCTCAGTTTAGATTTGAAATCTACTTCATAGTTTTAGCTACAGTTTACAGTAATAGATTTATAAAAGGTTTTCATTGTAAGCCCTTATATTAATATTTAAAAGTGGATTTTCAACAAAATGAGCATACAGTTTAAAGGGAGTAGTGTTTAGTACCAATTTGGGTATGTTTACATGCCCCAGAACTACGATCCAACGTAGGTACAGATTCAGATTATTTCCATTTCTATATGGATGACAGATACAGATGAGATCACTTAGATTAGGTTATACTCCTTGGCAAGAGTATGACACATCTCCCCAACGTGAGGTTTTCCCATAAAGGAACTAGACGTTGGACACTATGATAGCTCACATAGTGTATGTCGGTTAAAAAAACCTACCTAATAGTGAAGACTTGCAGAATAGTTTTTAAAAGCATTTCCCTACAGCTTAAAGAAAAGAGTAATCTGTAGAGTAATCTAAAATCATTTCCCTACAGAAAAACTTTTAGAAACTAAGTGTAAGGGCTCACAATTTTTATTCAGATATTGCTTTATATGAGGCATTAGTTATAGATGTCAGCTTTCAGATTCCAGATATAAAAATGAGTCCTTTCTACACTTAGACAGTATGATTTAAAGATAGAATACAAGTACAAATTTTAGAAATTAAATGTTATGACTCACTAGATCTATGCAACATATTTGCTATTCATGATTATGATTTTCTATTTTCAGATATTCCAGATAATGTGAGTTATCTACATTAGCATGCATTTTCTTACAAATTTATAATAATATTGAGCCATTGATTTACTTGTGCATTCACTCTCATATACTCAGTACAATCCAAAAGTACTAATCCATATCTACGTTTATGTGCTACATTATCTCATAATGTAGGTTTAGGTTCTCAGTTTTAGTAGCGTGAGTAATTTCTAGCATCTCCATCTACATCCTGACAGTTGGTGAGTCCTCATTGTTCGGGGACTTAGCCATTTAGTTTTTTTCAGCTTATTAGTATGGTTGATTCATTATTTTTAGACATTTTGAGTCAGTTGGGGGTTTGTCCCAGTGACTCTTTTGTTATTAGTAGTAGAGTCTTGTCGGACTGCTAGATATGATTCAAATTTCTAGTATTGATTGATCAGTCTCTTAAGTTTAGTATTTTCAGACATTATATTCAAATAATTTCAGTTTAGCTCATTCAGAATTCTGCATTTTAAAATTGATTTTATATCTATACTTCCCTACCATGAGTTTCAAATTTAGTAGAAGGCAGATAGGGTTAGCTTAAGGCTACTCGTATACTTGAGCACCATGTGACATCTCGAGACTCATTTTTGGGGCGTTACAGAACCCCATGACATAAAATACTTATGGAGTCTTCCTTTACCTATTATTCTCAATCAAACACTCTCAAATCTCTCTCAAGCTCTTGGTTCAAGAAAGGTTAGGGTTTTCTTCAAGGAAATCACTTGAGGATCCTAAGGGTGGTTTATCTTTGTTTTCCTTATTATCTAATGCATGTTACTTCTCTCATATTGTTAATTTAACTAAAAGTATGTTTTAACGAATGATTTTCATAGCATTATTATAATATTGATTTAGGTTTTGAAGTATAAGTTGGGGGTTTGGGTTGTTCTTTGTTGGATAATGTTTTCCCATGTTTTTCTTATAGTTTTCATATTATAATTGAGGTTTGAACATGTGGTTGCATGGGGATGGTCAATTGATACTTGGTTTTGTCTTTGGAAATTATATTCCCTTATTATGTGTGTTAAAATTACAATGTGAATGTTTCTCTTTCTTGTGTTCTATTTTCAAGCTATAGATTCTATGTACTGAAATCTTCTCTAATTTCTATTTGTTTGCTTTTTAAATCATGCCTCCTCGATGATCTGAAGCTCATAAAAACTCCTCTATCCAACCCGAGGATAATGTTAATAGGACAAGTTCTGCTTTTGGGGTCTAGACTCAGTCTAAGGGTCCAATTCCTAATTGTCCTTCTAGAGTTCCACTGATTCCCTCTAGTCCTTCTCAAGATACTAAGGCCAACATAGTGAATGCTAAGTTTCATTTATTTATTCATATGTTTGCTCAGTTGGTAGCTACTTAGGTTAAGCGTGGTGCATCTGTTACTCCATCTTCTGAGGCCACAAGGGTTGGCCAGTTCACAAGGTTGAACCCTCCAGCCTTTACTGGTATTAAGGTAGAGGAGGATCCTCATGGTTTTTTGGATGAAATAGAAAATATTTTCCTAGTTATACATGCCACGAATGTGAAGGACATGGATTTTTTTGCTACCAGCTGAATGATATGGCATACCAAAGGTACGAGGAATGGGATCAGTTATGGGGTGATGAGGTTGAGTCAGCCCTAAGGGAGGATTTCTTTAATGTTTTCCTAGACCACTTTTTTCTTCAAGAGTTGAGGAAAGCGAAGGCAGAAGAGTTTGTCAATCTAAAGCAAGGGAAAATATCAGTCAAGAAGTATTCCTTGAAGTTCCACCAGTTATCTCAGTATGATCTGGAGATGGTTTCTAGAATGATAGCTAGAATAAGAAAGTTTTCTTTCGGGTTATCTAGAGATTTAATAGTAGAGAGTAAGGCTGCCTTATTGATCAAGGACATATATATCTCCAGGTTGGTTATGTACATGCAATAGGTGGAGAAAGAGAAGAAGAAGCAGGCTTAGATACAGGAGAGGCAGGGAAAGAAATTTAGGTTCTCTGAGCAGGGTAGTGGCCAACAGCAAAATGGCAGGGATCATGGGAAGTGGACCAAGAATAACTGAGTCAACTCTGCATCTTACTTGACGGCTAGTGATCCCTACCTAAAGTTGTTAGGTGGCATTCATTTCTAAGGTGGGGATAACATCAGGGAATATGGTGCCCAATCTTAGGCTAGTTGGTCCCAGTCCACTCCACTATGTCCTCCCTGTAAGTTTTATGGTAGATTATATCAGGGTTATTATGAAGAAGGAAGGGATAAGTGATTTAAATATAGTCATCTAGGGAACATGATTAAGAATTATACAGTGGCCAAGGTTTCTTTAGGAGCGAACAAGGTTCTAATTACTTCACCATCAGCTCCAGCACCAAAGAGTGCACCTTCTAGGTTTGGCACTAGTCGAAACTATCTTTATGTCCTCACTACCCGATAAGAGTCCGAGGCATCACCTAATGTCATGACTAGTACGTTGAAACTCTTTTCCCATGATGTGTACTGTTTACTTGATATGGGGTCCACTTTCTCTTATGTGACCCTATTTGTGGTTGTGTATTTTGGTTTTGGTACGGAGTGTGTTTTGAACCCTTTTTTTATTTCTACCTAGTGGGTGATTCTATGGTAGCTAGCAGAGTCTGTAGGGGTTGTGTGGTATCTGTAGGTGGTCGGGAGACTATGATGGACTTATTTTAATTTGATACAGTGGATTTTGATGTCATATTTAGGATGGATTGGTTGCACTCGTGTTATGCATCTCTAGACTATTGGACCTATAAGGTCGTCTTTAAATTCCATATTGAGCTAGTATTTGAGTGGAAGAGTGGTTCCCTAGCTCCTAAGGGGAAGCTTATATCTCATCTTAGTGCTCAGAGATTAATCTCTACATGATGTCTCTCTAATTTGGTTCAGGTTACAGATTCTAACTTGAAAGGTCCTTTTTTCATACTGGTGGTGAAACAATCTCCTGAGGTCTTCCCTGATGTCCTTCCTAGTCTTCTTCTTGATAGGGAGATTGAGTTTGGTACTGATCTTCTTTAGGAATTTTAAGTTTTTGGTTATGTCTTTTGAGTTTACCAATGCCCCAACAACATTCATGGATTTGATGAATAGGGTCTTCTTTCAGTTTCTAGACTTATTCATTATTTTTTCATAAGCGATATTCTAGTGTACTCTAAGAGGGAGGGGGATAATGCGAATCACCTCCGCATTGTATTACAAACCTTAAAAGAGCAGCAGTTGAATGCCAAATTTTTGAAATGTGAATTCTAGTAGAACGCGGTCACTTTTCTTGGTCATATCATTTCTAGTAAAGGGGTTATGGTGGATCCACAGAAAGTGGCAGTGGTGAAGAAGTGGCCTAGACCCACGACTCCAACCAATATTTGGGGCTTCTTGTGTTTAGCGAGTTAATACAAGAGGTTTGTAGAGTGTTTTTTTACTGTATCTGTCTCATTAACTATGTTGACTCAAAAGAAGCTAAAGTTCCTGTGATCTGATGCTTTGGAGGGGAGTTTTGAGAAGCTAAAGGATAAGCTAACTTCAGCTTCAATTTTGACTTTACTTGAAGGAACTAATGGGTTTATGGTCTGCTTTGATGCATTCTCTGTAGGGCTTGGTTATGTTTTGATGCAGCATAGAAAGGTGATAGCTTATGCCTCTAGACAATTGAAGGTGCATAAGAAAAACTATCTGAATCATGACTTGGATCTTTTGGCTGTGGTGTTCCCATTTAAAATTTAGCACCACTATTTGTATAGTGTGCATCTGGATATCTTTTCTGACCATAAGAGCCTACAATATGTGTTTTGTCAGAAAAATCTTAACCTCAAACAAAGGAGATAACTTGTGCTTCTCAAGGATTATGACATGAGTCTTCACTACCACCCAGGTAAAGCAGCGTGGTTATTGATGCTTTTAGCAGGTTATCCATAGGGAGTATAGCTCATGTCGATAAGGAGAAGTAGGAGTTGGTGAAGGATATTTACCGTTTGGATAACCTTAGAGTTAGTATTTTGACTTCGAGAATGGTGATATGTTTGTGCATGAAGTGGTGAGGTCATCTCTTAGGGCTGAGATCAAGGAGAAGCAGATGTTAGATCATGTCTGATGTAGATGGTTTGTGAGAGAGGATTTTGGATGAGGCACATAAGTCGTGCTAGGTTGTTTATCCTAGTTATATCATGACCACAAGGTGATGCATTAGTGGAACAATATGAAGCAGGATATGGCTAATTTTATGGCTAAGTACATGGTGTGTCAGCAAGTGAATGTTGAGCACATGAGGCTCGGAGAATTATACTAAGAAATTATGTTGCCAGAGTGGAAGTAGGAAAAAATTGACCTGGATTTTGTAATTAATATTCCTCGATCTCAGAATCAATTTGATTTAGTTTGGGTCATCGTAGATAGGATGACAAAGTCCGCTTACTTTTTTCAAGTGAGGACTAACTTCTCGGTTGAGGATTATGCCAGGTTGTACCTCCAAGAGATTGTGAAGTTTCATGGGGTACCTATTTCTATCATCTCTGATTGTGGTATGCAATTTTCATATCACTTTTGCTGGTCATTTCAGAAAAGGTATGGGGACCAAGGTGAGTCTGAGTACTGTTTTTCACCTGCAGTTGGATGGGTAAGTAAAAAGGGTTATTAGATATTGGAGAATATGCTTTAAGCTTGCGTGATTGAGTATGGTGGTAGTTGATTTAAGCAGTTACCTCTAGTAGAGTTTTCTTGCAAAATTAGATACCACTCTAGCATTAGGATGACTCCGTTTGAGGTGTTGAATGGTAGGAGGTGTAGGTCTCCTATTGGGTAGTTCGATCTTAGTGAGGTGGATATGTTTGGCCCAGATTTGGTTCACCAAACTATGGAGAAGGTGAAGGCAATTAGGGATAGGCTTAAGGCTTCTCAAAGTCACCAAGAGTCCTATATAGATATGAGGCAAAATGACTTAGAGTTTGAGGTTAGAGATAGGGTGTTCCTGACGATGACTCCCATGAAGGGAGTGATGCAGTTTGGGAAGAAGGGAAAGCTCAGTCCCTGGTATATTAGTCCGTACTTGGTTTTGAGAAGAGTTGGAAATATTGCATATAAGTTGGAGTTGCCTTTGCATTTGACCTTCGTTCACCCAGTATTCCATGTTTCTATGTTAAGAAAGTGTATTGGTGTTCCATCACAGGTTGTACCTATCATGGATTTTGGTATTTCGGATTCCCTATCTTATGAGGAGATCTCGATTGAAATATTTTATCGTCAAGTTCGTCGATTGCTGACCAAGTATGTGGCCTCAGTAAAAGTTCTATGGACGAACCATAAGGTCAAACAGTCTACTTGGGAAGACGAAGAGGACATAAAGTCCAAGTATCCATTCCTATTTTCTGCTCCAAAAATTCATACGGAAGTCATATATTCTTCATAATATCATTGTTTTCTATCTTAGTTAAAGAAAAGATTGATTTCCTTATTTCTTTATTTTATGTCTTTGTTAAAGGTAAAAAGGTGAATTCCTTGGTGTTTTGTTTTTTTTCTTAAAGGTAAGAGTAGAGATGTAGAGACGTTTGAGGGTTCAATCGTGCTTGTACTACCTTGTTTCATTATTCAAGGATAAATGATCCAAGTGGGGGAGAATTGAAACACCCTGGGTTCTTACCGTTGCTAATTTTTTGAGTCTTAAGCTTTCGGATCATCATACGACTCACCATACTAGTCATATGGTATGGGTACGTATAAAGTGACCTAACTCATTGGGTGTCAAGTGAGTGGTGGTTGAGTTTCTGTTATGGGTACTCCTTGCTGAGTATGAGTTATATGTTCATGATACGAGGGGTATAGTGTCCAACCGTATGTTATTTAATGGCTAGCCTAGATGTCCTGCTTAGGGTATGACTTGAAGTATACTAGTCATATAGTGTTGGTACGAGTTAGGCCTAGGGAGTCATATGTTGGACAAAATATGGTGTCCAACTTTTTGATCAAGTTATGAGTAGAGGGTACCACTCGTATGGTGTGGATACTGGTTGTGGGGTCCAACCATACCCACCTGCGGGATTTTTACAGTTTAAGTTGGAGGTATTCTATAATTTCCCCTCTTAAATCCTTTTGAACGCCATGACATAAAACACCTATGGAGGCTTTCTTAACCTATTATTCTCAATCAAACACTATCAAATCTCTCTCAACCTCTTTGTTCAAGAAATGTTCGGGCTTTCTTCAAGTCAATCCATTAAGGCTCTTAAGGGTGGTTTCTCTCTGTCTTTCTTGTTATCTAAGGTATGTTACTCCTCCTTCTTTGTTAGTTCATCTAAAAGCATGTTTTAACGAATGATTTTCATGGCAGTATTGTGGAATTATTTTGGGTTTTGAAGTATATGTTGGGGGTTTTGATGTTCTTTGTTGGATAATATTTTCCTGTGTTTTCTTATGGTTTTCATGTTTTAATTATGGTTCGAACATGTAGTTGCATGGGGATGGTCAATTGAAATTTGGTTTTGGCTTTGGAAACTATATGAGCTCAACATGTTTGTTAAAATGCCAATGAGAATACTTTTATCACATAGTTTGACCATTATTGAAATCCTTGTATTGTATAAAAGTGTAATGGAACCTAAATTGGTTTAAATGGATTAGAAAGTCGTTGGTGGCCGTGGTATTGGTTTAAAAGAAAATGTTGGGGTCAAATTGTTTTAATGACTTTGGTATGATATAAATGGATAGACTTTCAACCTTTAGTTTTGGTATAACGATACCAATGGTTAATGCCTAATTAAAAGTACTCTATGGTAATTAGTTGGTTCTGTGTGAATGGTTTTAGTATTGGCTTAAAGGGGGATGTGTTAGCAAAGCTATGGATGGTAATTGTCCTAGGGGGACTAAAACTCGAAACTCACATTTACTGATGTGAGGTTTGTCTTGGTGACCGTGTGCACCATGTCATACTTATATTTTTAGAGATGTGCTAGTCATCTCAGGTTTTTGTCCGGCTCATGTGGCTCACACGCGTCGGGTCCCTTTCTACAGCGGGAGCTCAACCCATATAGTCCATGGGTTTATTTAGGATGGCAGAACTGCACAGTCCTAGGTTAAAGGTTTTAAACGCATGCTAAACCCGGTTCCCTTCCCCGGCATGGTATATATATGTATGTATGTGATTGTGTATAGTTATTTACATTGGCTTTGAATAATGGCATTATTTTATCCTTATTTCTGAGTATATATTAGCGTTCACCCATAGACCCGTCTATGGGCGCTGTATCCTAATGCCATGCCGGAATCGGCCATACTAATCCTCCAGCTCAGTGACTTGGATTTTGAAACAATATTCGAGTCAAACTGAAGTAGAGAGCTTTCATACTCCGGAAGACTCCATTTCATGCTATGGACTTTTTTCATAGTTTGGTTTATTTCTTGGACTTTGGTTTTGGATATAGTCGGGGGCATGTCCCGGCTGGATATTCTTTGTTTTCAGTTAGAGGCTTAGTGTGACTACTATGGCATAAGCGATGTCGGTATTGGTGTCAGCCTTGGCATTGATAGTGGCATTGGGGCTGACATCGGTTGGATGCTTGGTTTGATGTTTGGATAGTTATGGTTATGACCTTTATTAAATCCCTTTCAATTATAATTGTTCTATAATGTTATATATTCAAAATTCATCCGATATATGATGCAGGACGATTATAGTTGGGTATTGGGGGCGGTCTCCGGTTCTGGTTGGACTTGAGATGCCCAGCACAACAATGCCTTTGTTCTGGTCATGTCATCCAAGTTCTTAAATTGTGTGCTCTGGTTTGAGCCTGTAGCTTTTTTGTGGCACGTAGTGTCCAAGGATGGTATTATGGTGGATCTGACAAAGATTGAGGTTATTCGTAGTTATGCTAGGCCTACATCACCTACTGAGGTTTGCAGTTTTATTGTGTTAGATGTTTAATATAGGCAGTTCATTAATGGTTTTCCTTCTATTACAGAGCTTACGACTAGATTGACTAGGAAAGAGGTTTTGTTTCAGTGGTTTGTGAGTTGTAAGGCGAGCTTTCAGAAGCTCAAGGATTTTCTTACATCAACTCTTATTCTAACTCGTCTAGTTGGGAGCAAGGGTTTTACTTTCTATTGTGATGGATTTGGTGATGTTTTGGGGTAAGTTCAGATGCAGTGGGTCTGTGTGATTTAATATGCCCCGAGGCATCTTAAGGTGCGTAAGCACAACTACCATACTCATGACTTAGAGTTGGAAACAACAATATTTTCCCTTAGGATTTGAGGACTTATTTATATGGGTTTTGCTATGAGATCTTTATTGACCACCACAGTTTTCAATATATTATGACCCAAAAGAAGCTTGATTTGAGGTAGTGCAAATGGATTCGGTTGCTGAAGGACTATGATATCTATATTCTCTACCATCTCGGCAAGGAGAATGTGGTAGCGGATGCCTTGAGCTGAAAGGCGGTGAGTATGGGTAGCTTAGCCTTCATTTTAATTTCTCAGTAACCGTTAAATTTGGATATTCAGTTCTTAGATATTTTGAAGGTTTGTTTGGATATTTTTGACCCTCATAAGATCATTGCTAATATTGAGTCCAAATCTACCTAATTAGATCAATTTTGGGGTAGTCAATTTAAGGATAGATAACTTTGTGGCATTCGAGGATAGATGTTGAGAGGGGAGTGTAGGAGAGCTACCTTAGATTCTAAGGTTGTTTTAATGTTTGATAGTCATATTTGTGTTCCAAGGGTTGGAGATTTTATTTACTTGATTCTTCGTGAGGCTCGTAGATCTAGATACTTTCTCTACCTTAGGAAAACTAAGATGTACTGGTATTTGAGGTAGCATTATTTGAGGAGCGGTATGAAGAGAGATATTGAAGGGTTTGTTTCTCGATGCCTTTGGTTTCAGCATGTAAAGGCCAAACACCAGAGGCTTGGTGGATTGCTTCAACAGTTACCTATTCTTGAATGGAAGTGGGAGCGATTTACTATGTATTTCATTGGTGGACTGCCTTGCACTACCTATGGTTTTGATAGAATTGGGTTGTGGATCGATTGACCAAGTCTACATATTTTATCCCTGTTTGAGTCTCTTAAGTGCTGAGAGGTTAGCCCATTATCAATTATTTTGGGCTATGGCTTGGCTTTCCTACTGGTGGGATAAGGTAGGTGCCATCATAACTTATGAAATTGGGTTGTGACAGAGATTGTAAGGTGATTTAAGGTGGATTTATGCGCCTTAGTGTTGTTATCCTAGCTTATTTAGACTTATTTTGAGGACAGCTGGTGTGCTTAATGTGTTAATAATGATATAAACAAGCATGTAAGTTTTCAATAGTGTGATTACAATGTTTAAAGGTGTTTTCAAACAAGTTTGGATTCAAATTGATCATTTAGAGTTCAATCGAGAAAACTAGTGTTACTAGCTTGAGCTAGGTGTTTGTCTAGTCTATCCCGATGGATTCTAATGTATGTAATGAGTTCCTAATAGTTTAACTGTGTAATTATGTGTGGAACAACTTTTTTAAATTGTGCAAAGTGTAATTGAATCAAGCCAAGAGTCAAAACACTAAGTAAAGATCAAAGTGGACGGAGCCTAATCTTAGCTCGCATTTTCTAGTTCACTGTTATGAATGTTGTGTTGTTTTTATCTCTAATACGTGGTGTATAATGAATTAGAATGCTTGTTATATATATTTCTATGATATAAGAAGGATATACAAGCTAGAAATGAGGTGGAAACAACACCACAAGGCTTGGGATGGACGACAAATGCACAAAGTAAAGTTGGACGTCAAAAGTGAAGTTCTAGTGAGCCCTCGCGATTGAGGTGTGATGCGAACTCACTTCACCTTTCCAAGACTCTCGACACAACCTCAATTCACCTTTCCAAGCCTTTCGAGGCGACCCCATCCCCAAGATTCTGCCCAACGCGTTGTGACCCTCATTTCACGCACGACTAAAGTGCATTACTATAAATAGGATTCCTTTACTTATTTCTATGGACTCTTGGACGGATCTTGGACGAATTGGAGGATTATCAACAATTAATTAGGGTTTATTTCTCTTTACTTGAGATTTTTTTTAATATATCAAATCTTGTATTCAACTATGTTGATTACTGTTATGTCCATTAGTGGCTACACGCCTCCTTCCCGGGGTAAAGGCCAAGAACATGTTTACTTTCGCTTTGAATTGAGTTTGTTTGGATTACGTATCATATTTAGTTGTTTTTACATCCTTTTTTTAACTATTTTGAGGATTTTCGATCCTTAGAATACATATATTATTGACCTTGTGATCTCGGGAGGGGGAATAGAAAGATAGAACGTGGGGATGAATAGAGTAAGGTTCTTATTCTTTTATGTAATAAGGAATTTAGATTAGCATCTAGGATAGGGATATACCTAGAAGCCTTGATTGGTTCACATGTAGGATGATAGGTTCATGCATCTAATTGGATTATTATATCCCCGCTCAATAATGTATTTGTAATGTCCAAGTTAAGTAAACAATTAGAGGTCGGGAGACCATTATCATGTGACAACCCCTACGAATCAACAACTAACATAAGCAATCTAACGAATGAGGTTCAATAGAATGGTATGATTGTTAGCAGTGCTTTAACCTTGGGTTTTAATCCATTGATTGTCCAGAGTCTTTACTTCCCACATTATTTTACTTTACTTTTAGTTTATAAACACTCAAACTCTTTTTGCTACGATTGCACTGATTAATCTTGATAGTTAAACTTAAATTGAATAGTTGTTAAAAAAAGTCTCTGAGGGAATGATATTCAGCTTTATTTAAGGCCAATATATTACTTGGTGAGACCACATAAACTTGTGTGGGTGCTCGGGCGCAACAAGTTTTGGGCGCCGTTACCAGGGACTTATAAATTGCCAACTATTTTTGCTTTAGTTTTACTTTCTAGATTTCTTTGGTGCTTTAGTCTTTATCTTGGTGTTGAATTTGCATGAAATGGGTTTACAGGCTAGTAAGATGGAAAGGGATAGGGAATTGGTTGAACCAAACCCCAAACCCGAGCAATGCTTCCATCAATGATGGAGAAAAGAAATCCTTATCCCCCATATCCTACAATTTCAAGAGTAACAAGACAATTCTGCTCTTATGGATGAAAATCATCCAGCCCCCAGGACAGTTAGAGAAGTAGCAATCCCACTACCGACAAATTTTACCTCCCATTTTCAGAAACAGACTCTTAGAGGTAATTTTGAGCTGAAACATAACATTTTGCGGCTTTTGATTAGTGGTGGACAATTTATAGAGCTTTCACATGAAGATCCATAAGTCCATCTATGGAACTTTTTGGAGATTAATGACATATTCATCCCTACGGGTGTGTCAACTGATTATGTTAGGCTGATACCTTTTCCTTTTCCACTATTGGGGGAAGCAAAAGTGTTGTTGAATGCTGAGCTGGCAAGTTCAATCAAAACCTAGGATGACTTAGCCCGAAAATACCTCATCTGATTCTTTCTATCTGGCAAGACTGCAATACTGCGCAGTGAGATTGTGTGCTTCAAATAAAAGTCAAATAAGAATTTATATCATGCTTGGGAGTGCTTCAACGCTCTTCTTCGGGACTGTCCACATAATCAGCAGTCCAATAAGGTATTAGCTCACACTTGTTGAAGCACTTGACCATAACACAAAAATTTTGCTAGATTCAGCTGCAGGTGGTCAAGCTTTGGAGTTGACTTATGATGAGCTTTATACTTTGTTGAACCAGATTGCTCAAGGGAATCCTGAGTGGCATTCCGACTCAAGAAATGTGACAAAGAAGGTTGCAGGTGTGTTGAAGGTGGACCAATTTATTGCTATATACAACCAGATTGTAGCGCTGCAAAATCAGATAAGCAATATAAACTTGAGGGTTACACAGCCTGCAGCCAAAGTTAATGTTATTTAACATACTGCAGGTTGGTGTGTGGTCTTTGCTAACAGTAGGCATTCAGCGGCTACATATGCTGCAAATCCTGAGTTTTTGATATTTGTAGGCTATGTTCAAAGGTCGAATTATGGGAACGCCTATAATATTAAGTGGCAGACTCAGCCATAAAATCCATCATGGAACAACTAACAACAGCAATTTTAGCAGCAATATATTCAAGGGAATCAGGCCACAACTCAAACTAGCAATGTGGAAGAGATGTTGAAACAACTTATAACTGGTCAAGCACAGTTGGTAGCAGATATATAGAGTAAGTGGGTAGATATGAAGAATCAGCAGGCGGCTACAAGGAACTTGGAGTTGTAGGTTGGGCAGATGCAGTAAGCACAAAAAGCCAGACCTCAGGGTGGGTTGGCAAGTACTAGTGAAGCTCCTAAACAAGTAATGGCAATATCTTTGAGGAGTGTTAAGGAGATGAATAAAGAACCTCAAAAGAAAACTATGGAGGTAAATGTAGAGTTGACTCCCCAACTGGTTGCAGACAAAGTTGCTAAAAATTCGAGGAAGTCTGAGTACTCAAAAACCAAAGTTTCTAAACCTATGAAGAAGAGCCTACCACTGTCTTTTCCACAGAGGCTGATACCGAAGGAAGATAAATGTTGTAAGAAGTTCTTTGACACATTCAGATAGCTTCATATTAACCTTTCTCTTTTAGATATTTTGCGGGGAATTCCTAAGTACGCTAAGTACTTGGAAAAAGAGGTAACTAACAAGGTTAACCTGTAGGATGTTGAGACAGTAGCACTCACTAAGGAGTGTAGCTTTGTGGTGACGTAAAAAATGACCAAAAATCTCAAAGACCCTAGGAAGTTCACTCTCCCTATACCAATTTTGAATAGTGAGGTGGTACGCACATTTAGAGACTTAGGGGAAAGTATAAGTTTGATGCCCCTCTCTTCTTTCAACACTTTAGGTTTGGGGAACCCGAGACCGAGCTTTGTGTTACTACAACGGGCAAATGGGACCGTAGCCCATCCTGAAGTAGTCATAGAGGATGTTCTCATCAAGGTAGGTAAGTTTATTATTCCTGCTGACTTTATTGTTATAGATTTTTAGGTAGATAAAATAGTGCCAGTCATTTTGGAACATCCATTCTTGGCGACGGAGGAGCTTTAATATATGTGATAGGGGCACACTCACAATGAGACTGGATGATGAAGAGACAATTTTCATAGTGTACAAACCACTCTACACACTATCCCATTATAAATATTTGTGTATGATTACTGTGGTCGAAGAGATAAGTGTCGAGTGGTAGAGTCTATTCCACAAAAGGCCTCTTTGGACTTTCTCATTGAGCAGCCCAAGACACAACCGCCCCATCCTTACATGATGAAAATTGATGAGCCTAAAAAGGCTATTGTTGAGAAAGATATTGACCTTGAGAGTTCACACTCAAGAGGTCAGAAACGAATAAGAAGATGGCGTCCAAATGTGAGGAAAAGGTTGAAGGAAAATAGATGAGTCGGAATTTGGGTCATGCTGTGACACTAAATCAGGCACATCGTGGGAGGTAACCCAAGTTAAGGAAGGTTTTATTTTTAGTCTTTTTAGTTTTTACTTCACTAGTTTTTGTTTTTGTTGAGTGACAGGTTGATGGGAAGTCTAAGTACCGAAAAACCTGAGTTAAGGAGCATGGCGAAGACTAAGTATGGATCCTCGGGCCTTCTTGATGTATAACATACTACTAGCTAGGCCTAAAGGCCTTAGGGAGTATTTCTATCTCTAAGTTTTAAAGTCTACTTTGGGGACAAAGTAGATTTTTAAGTTTGGTGTGGGAAAATTCCCAGTTTTAGGGTAATTTTTTATAAAAATTATTTTAGGAATAGATAAGATGTTCTTTTTAATGCTATATTTGACTGCATGATGCAAGTTTTTTGGTTGTAAGAGCATTATGAGTGTGTGAAATACTACTGTTGAGACTCTCAGGCTCTTGTTTATGACTCTTGTACTTGTTGGCTTATTTGGAATTCATACTATCATTTCTTTGAGAGTCAATGATGATCATGTCTGAGTTGAGCATGTGCCTTGTGTGATGTGAGGTTGTAGTATATTCTTGTTGCATGAGATGTCTAAAACTTGCCTAGTGTGTGTCCAAAGCAAAATAAAGAGTGTGGGTTTAGGAGATGATATAGGCATTTATTTGATTGTCAAGTTTATACCTTCTTTTTACCTACCCTTGTGCATTATCCTAGTTAACCCAATTAAGCCTTTAGCTTTTTCTTTGGCAGCCTCATATGTAGCCTAATCCCTTCTTTTATTGACCTTAATTGGATACAGAGCTCCTAAGCACTTTAGGGTAAAATTAGTTGAGTAAGGAGTGTGAAATTCAAGAAGGAAAAGGTGAAATTGAAGCCCCTAAGTGATAGCTATTGGTGTTTAGGAAAAAAATGATATATGTTGTGGTTAAAAGTTGAGTAATAGAAAAAATAAAAATTTGTTCAAATTGAATAAGTGTGTATAGAGAATACTCTCACCATATGTAGGTGAATAAGCTTAATGAGTTAGGGAAAAATGAAAGAATGGGGTTGACAAAAGTAATGTAAATTTGGTAGATAGAGATTGGTCTTGATTGATAAATGTGATGTATTAAAGTTCTTAGGGAAGATAGACACTATTTTTGACAAAATAGTTCCTACCCGTCCCTTAGCCTACATTACAACCATTAAATTCCTATTTTATCCTAGGTTTCATCATTCTGATATTAGTGAAGTACTACACTAAGGGCAAGCCTATGGTTCATTGTGTGTAACTTGTAAATTCCTTGTGAGAGTGAGCTTAATTTGATTCTTGTACCCAATTGGTTAAAAGTAGCAATTATGTGAGTAATTATGGGATGTTTTGGAGTAGTATTCTTCAATTGTCAATTGTCTACATAACATGCTTAGCAGAGAAACATACATTCTGTGTAGTCATTTTAGTACAAGCTTAAGTGTCTTGCATGTAGTATAAGTGTGGATTTACCTCAATGTTTGATGCTTAGAGTGGAGAGTTGCTCGAGGACGAACAAGGTTTTAAGTGTGGGGTGATGATCTGAGGTGGATTTATGCACCTTAGTGTTGTTATCCTAGCTTATTTAGCCTTGTTTTGAGGACAAATAGTGTGCTTAATATGTTAATAATGATATAAACAAGAATATAAGTGTTAAAGAATGTGATTACAATTTTTAAAGGTCTTTTCAAACAATTTTTGATTTAAATTGATCATTTAGAGTTCAATCAAGAAAACTAGTGTTGCTAGCTTGAGCTAGGTGTTTTTCTAGTCTATCCCGATGGATTCTAATGTATGTAATGAGTTCCTAATAGTTTAATTTTGTAATTATGTGTGGAAAAACTTTTTTAAATTGTGCAAAGTGTAATTGAATCAAGCCATGAGTCAAAACACTAAGTAAAGATCAAAGTGGACGGAGCCTAATATTAGCTCGCGTTTTCTAGTTCACAGTTATGAATGTTGTGGGGTTTTGAGATCTAATCCGTGGTTTATAATGATTTAGGATGATTGGTGAGTTGATTTATATGATATATAAAGGATATACAATCTGTACATAAAAAGGGAAATAACACCACACGGCTTGGGACGGAGGACAAATTCACAAAGTGAAGTTGGACGTTAAAAGTTAAGTTCCAATGAGCCCTTGCGATTAAAGTGCGACGCAACCTCACTTCACCATTCCAGGCCATGAGAAGTGACTTCACTTTACCTTTCCATTCCTTTTGTCACAACCCCATCCCCAAGATGCTGCCCAATGCGTCGCAACCCCCATTCCACACACAGCCAAAGTACACTACTATAAATATGATTCCTTTACTTGTCTCTATGGACTCTTGGAGGAATATTTGATGAATTGGAGGCTTCTAAACACTTTAATTAGGGTTTATTTCTCTTTACTTTAGATTTTTTATAGATTAAATAATGTATTCAACTATGTTGATTACGATTATGTCCATTAGTGGCTAATTTGCCCT
Source organism: Capsicum baccatum var. pendulum (assembly GCA_030864225.1). Classification (NCBI taxonomy): domain Eukaryota; kingdom Viridiplantae; phylum Streptophyta; class Magnoliopsida; order Solanales; family Solanaceae; genus Capsicum; species Capsicum baccatum. The sequence continues at coordinate 197,780,455 of CM061552.1, read as the reverse complement.
TTTCCGAGGTTAAGGCCAAGAACATGTTTACTTTCGCTTTGAATTGAGTTTTTTTGGATTTCTTATCATATTTGTTTGTTTGTTCATTCTTATCTTAACTATTTTTAGAATTTGCAACCCTTATAATACATATATTATCTACCTTGTGATCTCGGGAGGGAGAATAGGAAGATAAAACGTGGGGATGAATAGAGTAAGATTTTTATTCTTTTATGAAATAAGAAATTTGAATTAGCCTTTCTTGGTTCACATGTAAGATGATAGCTTGATATATCTAATTGTATTATTACATCCCGGCTCAACGATGTAGTTGTTATGTCCAGGTTAGGTAGACGATTAGAGGTCGAGATACCATGATCATGCGACAAACCCTACAAATAAACAACCAAGATAAGTAATCTAACAAATGAGGTTCAATAGTGTGGTATTATTGTTCGCAGTGCTTTAACCCCGATTTTTAATCCATAGATTGTCCAAATTATTTACCTTCCGGTATTATTTTACTTTTCTTTTAGTTTATAAACTCTCAAACTCTTTTTTTTACGATTGCACTGATTAATCTTGATAGTTAAACTTGAATTAAATAGTTGTTAAAACAAGTATCTGAGGGATCGATATTTGAATTTATTTATGGACATTGTACTACTTGTGATATAATGTACACTTGCATGTGCGCTCAGGCGCAACATGAGGTAGTGGGGTCCATTGGTACATCCATCAGTCGGAATTAAGGCAGCAACGGAGAACACTAGTGAAAAGAGAAAAGAGTAAAGGGGTGGTGTCTGAGGTATGCTCGTTGGCCTAGGAAGGCCGACTATGAAGAAGTGGTAGAGAGAAGAGGGAGGAGAGGTGAACTTGTTTGCTCACTAGCCAAGGAGGGCCAACGGCAAAACTGTGGAGAAAGAGAAAGTATAGAGAGAGAGAGAAAGGAGGAACGACGGTTTTTGCTTGAAAAAAGGAGAATGAATCTTTGTTTGAGGGTTTTGGTATTTTTTTATGGATTATAAGGAAATAAAATGGGTATTTAATCTCAATCACCCATCACATAAAAATGACGACTGGTATTAATCCTTGAGATATGTCGGATCTGGGTTGGGTCAGGTTAATTGGGTTTGAAAAAATTGAATTGGGAATTTGAATTTGGGTCAAATTAAAATTAACTTTGGGGTAAAATTGACATAAATTGAGTTCAAAAAATGGCTAGAATTTAAATAAATTGGGAAATTAAATTGAAATAGGTTGTTATTTGTTAAATATGCATAATAATGATGATAATAAACATAAATAAAATTCTTATTCACCAATTAGTTATGAAAAAATCATGTAAATAAAATTAGTTGTTTCAAAAATAGTGAAAAGAATAATTTGAAATAAATTAGGTTCCTATAAATTAGAAATATGAATTTTAAGGAATATTATTATTATTATCATCATCATCATCATCATCATCATAATAATAATAATAATAATAATAATAATAAAATAAAGAAGAAGAAGAAGAAGAAGAAGAAGAAGAAGAATCAATGTGTTTATAAATTATGAGTATGAATAATAGCAGAACTGATTTAATAAATATTAAAAAAAATATTTAAAATATTATATTTAAATTAATAAACTATATATAATATAAAAAGTAATAACAATAAATTGTATACTTCAAAAACGTGAAGGAGACATGTAAAGGTTTATCTGATGCTAAAATAATACATAAAAATATCACTATCCAAAATTAATAAATTTCCATAGAAATACCAGCCTGGGGGAAATGTCGGGCGGTCAAAATTGGGTGTCAACAACTACCCCTTCGTATCTCAAGAATGATAAAGAATTTTTGAGCAACCAAAGTTGACACAGTAGCCAATTTTGTCCGACCAAGAGAATGGTTTGCTAGCATAGAAGTAATAAGAGAGCGGTTATTAAATTAGTTTGGCTGAGAATTTGGTTATAAGTCATCAACATATCTCTAGTTTTATGAGAATCAGGTCGTGTGTAGTTCTATATTTAGTAATGACCAATATTCCTAAAGAATGTAAATGATAAAGGATATAGGCATCAATAATGATATTATAGGTTGATGAGATTGGGATGAATAGGATTTGAAACAATGACGTAATGAGAGGTATGAAAATGAAAGGTGAGTGCATTTTCAAGTTGAATTTGTGCAACAATGAATAAACAGGATTACATTTTGAAACAGGAGCAAAAATTATTCATGTTTGTAATTTGTTTTCTCTATTACCTGTGTACTTTAGTATACTACATAAAATGGTTAGAGCATGTCGGTAATATAAACAATAAGTAAATGTTATAAATACCTAAACATGATATGATTTCCCATTTAGACCATGATTATTTTGCTTTAAGGTGACAAGGATGATGTCTTTAAGCTATTTTGTCTTAGGGCCATGATAAATGAAAAGTAAATCCTAAGGCCATGAGTTGGTGTTAGCATGCCATGAAAATGACGCCATTGAATGCCTTAAGGTACTCATATGGTAATAAATAAGGTACACCTATTATATTATTGGGTTCACTTTTAGGCCTTCCAATATAGTGTCAAATTATTGTCGGGCCTATTGATGTAGGGTCGGATTAGCTTTCGGGCCTATTGATACAGTGTCAGATCGACTGTTGCGCCTGTAAATGTAGTGTTGGATTATCTATTGGTCCTATGAATATTGTGTTGGATTGGCTATAGGGCCTATCAATGTAGTGTTGGATTGGCTATCGGGCCAATCACTATAATGTCGAATTAACTGTCGGCCTATCAATGCAACGTTTTAACTATTAGGCCTATCAATGTAGTGTCGAATTATATTTTGGGCCTATTAATATGGTGTTATATTGGATGTCGGGCCTATCGATACAGCATCGAAGGGATAAAGCAGCTTAGCCTTTTCCTCGCATTGAAGTCATAGTAGGGCCTTTTGTGATGATGGTCATTTTGATTGTTGTGGAGGGATTCCTGGTATTTAATTGTTACTCCTTCACTCAAAGAAAAATTGTGAGCTTCTAAAAGGGAGAGGTTGATTTGGGCCATGCCTCGACAGAAGTGTCCTCTTCATGATGTCACCGACTAGTGATAGTCTTCGTCCGAGCTGTCACTTGGATAAAAAACTAAATAGTTTTTAAATCACATTTGGAAATAGTTGCCTTTTGAAAAGTGATAAGTAAAGTTTATTGTAAAGAATATGAAAAGTTGTTGAATCATTGACTGTGATATGTTTTGAGAAAATACATCTTATAATAACCTATTCTCCTGTCAAGAAATTTTTTAGGATCACTCCAAAAATTCTTCCATAATATAGATTTGTCTGCATTAAAAGATCGCAAATTGTTTATAAGAATTTTTTAAATTGTCTCAAAAATTCTGTCCAGTGTCATAGTTGTGCCAATGTAATTCCCTTATAGAATTTTTTAGGTCCTCTCAAAAATTCTACCCCAGTTACATGCTCATAGAAGAGAAATAAGAGAATTTTATTATAATGGGATTGAACTCCATAGGATCACCTACGTATCCCTCTTAAATGGGAATTACGTTAGACACAGTTTCAGTTATAATGCAAAAGGGCATGAAATAAAAGTTAACCATAAAATCTCTTCATGACATCTCGATGTCGCCCAAAACTACACCTCCAAATTGATACAATGTGATCAATGTCAAATATAGTAGCCCAACTAGGTTGGGGTCGATCCCATAGGGAATAGGTCGAATTCGTCTCACAAACTTGTTGAAGTAGCCAAAAGTACAGGAACATAAATGTGCGGGATTATTGTAATCAATAAAAGTAAGAAGATTTAAATGCTTTTGGTTGTAAACAATCTGAAATGAATACTAGGACTTTGTTCCCCTATCTTTCTAACTCAATAGGTTTCTCGTGCTCAATCCAACTATCTCACCGCCACGCATGCAAAATCTGACAAGCTATGTATCACCAACCATCTTATGAATGCGTTTGGTGAATCTAACCCTTTACCTTGTGAGTCTCAGAGTGTCTCTTTACTAACCCTTGTCTTTGATCCCAGTTTAACTATCATCCTTATGGGTCTCAAGTTATTAGACGAATGTTGATAACCTCGAATCACTATTTTAATCTTTTTTTTCATTCTCAATCTCTCTTGTGAAGATGATCTCAAATATAAGTAGGTTCTTAGAGTTGGGCACCACTAAAAATTGTTTAAACTGAAGAATATCACAATAAAAATGTAAACGGTTATCTAGAAGAACCTCACACTTCTCCTACTTTGTTTCAACCAGGGTTCCCATAACCCTTGCTGAATTAGCAGCTCATAGTTGCAAAACAATCCATGGAATTCAATAAAGAAAGCATAGAATTAATCTCACAATAATGAAAGAATAAAACACAAAGTCTCAAACCAATAACGTAACCAAAAACAAAGAAAAAGAGGATTCTAAGGTCAAAAGTCAATCTTGAAATCAGTATATGATTGTAAGAGTATAAAGTCCATCATAGTGTGTAAACTAGCCTCCATGGGCCCTCTAAGGGCATAAATAAACTAAAAACATCAAAATTGTATTTATAGATTACATAAAAACCCTAAAAATCAAAATCTAAACGATCTGAGAAATATGAGTCGGTGGCCACCTACAGAGGTACCTACGGCCAGTAGGTGGCAGGCCGTGGGTAGCAGAACAATTTTGCAACTTCAAATTATCTGGAATTTTCTAACACCTACACCCAGTAGGTGGCACCTACGCCCAATAGGTGCTAATGTAGGTGACCTAAAGTGCATTTTTCAACTTCGTATCTCCTATTTAGCTCCCAAAACCTATTTTACTGCAAAATAAGACACAACATACATCAAATCTAACAAAATAGGTTTAAGTAGTTTCAAATTTCTTGGTTTTAAGCATCAAAAGTGCCATGAAACCATGGTATATTAAAGCCCTCAACTTAGACGTTTGCATGTCCTCAGGAAACAAAACACAGCAACATAACACAATGATGCTTAACCCAGAGATACCTTAGATACTTATGGAGATCCATTTCAATTCAAGCACAAGAACATCACCCCCTACAATTTTAACACATCAAAACCAATTGTGTGGATATCAATGTAGCACAACAATGTGACACAAGGGAATCAAGCAATGGTGTTACATCAGCAACAAACAATCATGCATTTGTATAAATTGCACCACTCTAATTGAGAAACAACTAGCAACACAACCCATGTACCCTCCTAACAAAAAAGTCACTCTCACTTAGATAAATCATACATGTTAATGCTGGGACGATCATGAGACACTCACACTCACAAAGAAGTTCCAATAATGTGCGCATAATACCATAGCCTTGCCTTTATTTTCTTTACCTTAGCTTACAGACAATCAGGTTAGGATCGCTATATAACTTTACTCAGTTTGTAATGTAGGCTTGGGGGCTGATATGGTACTTATGGGAATTTAGTGGATAAGCCTTCTTGGCACTACAATTACGTGAGGGGTCCACTTATAATCCAATTTTCTTTTCTTCCACCCTTATTTCTCTTTTTTTATTATTTTATTGTTCATTCAGTTTGGATGTCGTTTATTTTATTCTTTCTTTTTGTTTATTTTTTCTCTTCTTTTTCTTTTTGCTTTTCTTTTTCCATTTATTTCTATGAGACCCAGCCCTACTTTCTTTTCTCCTATTTATACCTTTCTTCATACCCACTTCTAATTACACACCTCTATGATAGCCACCCTACACTTAAGCACTTTTCCAGAGTTGAGGTGCATAATGTCCAATGAGGACCAGGGCCAAAATAGATTCATTGTAACTAAAATAGGAAAGTAGAAGTTAAAATAAGAAAAATAGTTTAACAGGCTCAAAATTAGGATTAAGGGATACTTACTATCCAAACATAATATAGAAAAATGATTAGAATTAGGTCCAATACGTCCCAACCCATGAATTGCATGATTATTTACATCCTCACATAATGCTTATGCACTCCTCTCAATAGTGACAACACCCATAAAAGTGTGATCAAGTGTTGAATCCTCCAATTTTTGCTACTCAATTTGGCTTATAAGAAGTTTTTCATCCTTACAGAAGTTATTACTAAATTGTTGGACGTTACATGCATCTACCTTTGCATTCAGGTCTCCTTTTAAGTTTTGAATATCCAAGCCAAACCTATAAACCTTTTGACTTAATACATGTTTTTCGTTTGCAAGGAGTGTCAGCATTTCTATCATGTTCCCATTGTTCTCCCACAATATATCTATCACACTCCTGCAATAATGAACTATATCAAAAATATAAGAATCAATAAAAAGGAGTCCTCGTCACTCCACACTTTCTCTTGTAAAGATGTTACATCAAGAAGAGTAGAAAAATAAAATAATAAAACCCAAAAATATCAACAATTACAATCAACCAATTTGTAACCATTTCCTCGTCAATGGTGCTAAAATTTGATATCAATAAAAACGTTACCTCTAAAAAGATACAATACGGTCAATGCCAAATATAATGACTCAACTAGGTTGGGGTTAATCCCATAGGTAATAGGTCGAATTCGTCTCTCAAACTTGCTTAAGTAGCCGGATGTGCAGGAACATAAATGGGGTATTTGTTGTAATGAGTATAAGAAACAAGATTTGAATAATTTTGGTTGTAAGTAATCTAAAATGAACAATAGGACTGTGTTCCCCCTGACTTCCTAACAAGTAGGTTTTTTGTGATCAATCCAACTATCTCACCACCACACATGAAAAATCTTACAAGATATGTATCACCAACCATCTTATGAACGCCTTTGGTGAATCTCACCGGTTTACCTTGTGAGTCTCAGGGTGTCGCTTTACTAACCCTTGTCTAATCCCAGTTTAACTATCACCTTAATGGTCTCAAGTTATTAGATAAGGGTTGATATCTTCGAATCACTATTTTAATCTTTTTTCCCAATCTTAATCTCTTTTGTAAAGATGATCTCGAATACAGGTAGGTTCTTAGAGTTGGCCACCACTACAAAATTGATTATACTGAAGAAGGTCACAATACAAGTGTAAAATAATTATCTAGAAGAACCTCACTCTTTCCCTACTTCCTTATTCAGCTAAGGTTCCCACAACCCTAGCTGAGGGAATTAGTTACTCATAGTTGCAGAACAATCCATAGAATTCAATAGAGTAAGCATAGAATTAATCTCACAATAAAAAAAGAATAAAAACCAAAGTCTTAAATAAACTACATAATCAATAACCTATAACAAAAGAATTTAAAGATCAAAAGTCAATCTTGAAATCAATATGTATTTGTAAGAGTATAAAGTGCATCATAGTGCGAAACTAGCCTCCATGGGCCTATAAGGGCATAAACTAACTAAAAGACATCAAAAGAGTCTTTATAGATTACATGGAAATCTTAAAAATTATAACCAAAATAATTTGGGAAATTTGAGTAGGTGGATACCTATGTTGTCACTTACGGGCTGTAGGTGGAACCTACAACCAGTAGGTGGAAGGACATAGGTAGCAGACCAATTTTGGAATTTCAAATTCTCTGGACTTTATCTTCTGGAACCTATGACCTGTCACCTATACCTAGTAGATGGCACCTAGGCCCAATAGGTTCCTACATAGGTGACCTAAAATACAGGTTTCAACTTTGATTCTTCTGTTTAGCTTTCAAAACTTAGTTTCATGCCAGAAAAAAACATAAAACACATCATATATAACAAAATAGGCCCAAGTAATAGCATATTTCACAATTTTAAGCATCAAAATTTCCATAAAAACATGGGATATCATATTTGAATTGTTAGGCTTGAACGATACTTCGGCATCCATTTCTTCAAGTATGAGTGCTCTTTCTTTTAAGACTCAATAAACCATGTAAGGACCTTGCTAATTTTGCATAAATTTTACCTTTTCCTCATCTTGATGTGGAAAATCTTCTTCAAAAGCAATTGTAAAGATGTGAAGTGTCTTAGCTTAACCTTTTGATTAAAAGCTTTGGTTATTCTTATTGGTAGAGCTGTCCTTGGCAAACTGTGTTTATTCGCCTCTCATCAATGAGCATTAGTTGCTCAAATCATCTTTGTACCTATCCAGCATTATTTAAATTTGCTCCCTAGATTCTTAAGGATAGTATTTCTACCTTAGCAGACATCACTACTTTATTACTATAAACCAGAAAGTAGGGTGTGGCCCCTATAGATATTCTGGTTATGGTGATATATCCCAAAAACACATATGGTATCTTCTTATGCCAATCTCAACTTTTGTTAACCATCTTCTGTAGTATCTTCTTGATGTTCTTATTTGCAGCTTGAACTACTCCATTCATTTATGGTCTATGTGTCATGGATTTTTTTGCTTAATATTGAACTTCTAACATGTTGTTTTCATAAATCACTATTGAGGTTGGAACCATTATCTGGGATGATAAACTGGGAATTCCAAATCAACAAATAGTTTAATTTTGAACAAAGTCATCCACAACCTTCATTCTGACTAATTTATTAGAAGTGGCTTCCAACCATTTAGTGAAGTAGTCAATTTCAATAAGAATAATTTGTGAACATCAGAAGTAGATGGTTCAATAAGGCCAATAACATCCATGCCCAAGATACAAAGGTCCAAGAAAAGATAGTGATATGGAGCTCGTTTGGAGGAACTCAAATTATATCAGCATAAGTTTGATATTGATGGAACTTGTGCATATAACATATTCTATCAGTTTCCATAGTCATTCAAAAGTAATGAAATAATGTTATTCACAAGCAGTCCATACATTCCATCATGCACTTCTTTAATAAATCTGAGTGTATCTCCATCTTCAACATACCTTAAAACCCTAAGGTGGGAGTCCTCCTATTTATGATTTCCCCATTTAAGAAGAATTGGTTAGCTAATTTCTGAATGGTATATTTTTGGACACTAATTACATTATCGGGGTAATCTATATTCTTTAACTATCTCTGTATATCCGTACACCATGGTTTTCTATACAGTTCCTTCTCAATATGCAAACAATGTGTTGGTTGCTCTTATATGTGGATGGGAATAGGTTTAATAGAATTCTTATCTGGATGTCCAATCATCGAGGAATGAGTGTCTAAGGCATCTACAAACTTATTTTAATCCTTAGGGTGTGTTTGAACTCTATTTTGCAAAACTACTTGCACATTTCTTGTACACAATCCAAGTAGCATAGGAGCTTTGTATTTTTAATGACCCACTCACCTCGTACCAGATGGATCAATAAGCTGAAATATCCAATCACCAATATTTCTTGGACATCTAAATCAATAGTAAAATGAAGCCCCAAGATGTATGTTTTGTATTCATCCATGTTGTTGGTGCAAAGATATATGAGCTTGGTTCATATAGGATAATGTTAACAAGTCTCTGATATCACAACAACACCAAGACCAACCCATTTGAAATTATGGATCCATCAAAGAATAACCTCCAACCTTCATATTCTTCAGACATATCCACCCCTATAAATGCCAGCTCTTCATTGGGAAAGTAAGTTTTCAATGGTTAACATTCTTTGTCCATAGTATTTTTGGATAGAAGATCAACTAATTCTTATGATTTCATCCTTCTGTGTGACATAGATTATGTCAAATTCACTCAATAGTATTAGCCAATTAGATAGATTTCCAGTAGACATCAGTTTTGGAAATATGTACTTCAATAGATCAATTCTGGAGATTAGATAAGTAATATGCGTCGAGAGATGTTGGTCAACTTCAGAGATATCCAGGTCAAAGTGAAACATGTATGCTCTATTAAAGAATACCAAAGATTGTCTATTTTTTATTTCATCATGTTGCCCCAGGATACAATCGAAAGAACTATCCATTGTAGAGAAATACAATAGCAATGGCCTACCAGGTTCGGGAGAAACCAAAATAGAAGGGTTTGACAAATAATCCTTGATTTAGTCAAATGCATGTTAACACTTTATTGTTATTCTATAGTAGCATCTTTCCTCAACAACTTAAAAATTAGCTCAAAAATAATCGTGGACTGGGCTATGAAACAACTGATATAATTGAGGCAACCCAAGAAGCTCATCTCGTCCTTATTACTCTTTAAAGGCAAAACATCTTGAATGGTTTTGATCTTGGTTGGATCCAACTCTATGCCCCCAAATGATAATAAAACCTTATGACTTACTTGTAGGGACTCTAAAGACATACTTGGTTCAACTTCAGATTGTATTTTCTCAGTTTGTTAATGAACTTATCAAAATTGGCCAAATATTTATACCCTTTTTAACTTGATAATGATTTGACCACATAGACCTCAATTTCCTTATGGGTCATATCATGGAATTGAGTGGTCATGGCTCTCATCTATGTAGCTTTAACATTTTTCAATCCACTTGGAATGAACTTGTAGTAGTACATCACCCATGGAGTAATGAAAGTAGTTTTATCAGTATCATCCTCATGCAGCTTAAGTTGATGATAACCAACAAAGCAATCCACAAATGACTTTGTTTTATTCTTGGCCCAATTATCGATCAAAATATGGATATTCAGGAGTGAGAAGTAATCTTTGGGACTGGATTTTTTATGGTACCTATAGTCTACACAAACTCTAACCTTCCCCTCATTCTTAAGGACCGGCACAATATTGGCTAATTAGGTCAGATACTTTGTTACTTAAAGAATGCCGACCTCAATTTGCTTTGACATCTCTTCTTTGATTTTAAAAATTATATTGGGCTTATACTTTCTAAGTTTCTGTTTGACAGGGGGACAAAATGGTTTAGTAGGCAACCTGTGAGCTACTATTGAAGTGCTTAGCCTTTTCATGTCAGCATAATACCAAGCAAAGACATTTGGGTGCTTTTTCAAGAATCAGATATATTCCTCTTTCTTATCTTTAGTCAAATGAACACTAACATTAATTTCTTTAATTTCTTTAAATCCCCTATGTTTACTGTTTACGATTCTATGAGGTCTTCCTTGAGCTTATCTTTAAAATCTTTCACCTTACTTACAAATTCCTCAGGTATCTCATTTTTTTACACTTCTTTTATTTCACATATATTATGTTTTATAGTCTCGTTATGGGTCATAGTCTCAGAGTCAATATTTTAAAAAGTGCACCAAGTGCCCGACAAGTCCTAGATGGAGTGGTAGTCTAACTGTTAAGTGTGGTCATCTATCTATTGCTTTGATCAGGGGCACTTTTTCCCTCACTGATGGTGATGTTACAGATTTCTTCCTCAGTCAAAAATAAGAATTTAAAGCTATCCAATATCTCCTATTCACTATGGACAAGATACCTAGTAGAGCAAAAAGTCTGATACAGCGAGGGTAGGGGATCAAGAAAAGGATAATAGTAACCATCCTTAGGCTGCCTCTAGTCAAGGTACTTTTGTGCAATGTACTTATAACCCAAACCAAATATGGTCTGTTTGGACTGTATCTATATTGGCTTGTTTGTGCAAGTAATCTTGCTCCAAGACTTTTACCTGGTTTATATATGAATTTAAGCAGCATTATCTTACACTTACTCTTTTATTGTGGCTCTCCTTCAATGATTCCAACCTGTTCCAGAGTGTCAAGGCTCTCTTGTCATCTCTCACCATGTATTACCACCTCTTGATTATTATACTCAAACATGAAAAAATAGTGCAGTGAGGAAGAAACTGCATTATTCATTTAAATCCATGTTATCTGAGTAATAAGTTGTATGAAGCAGGATGTCCATCACCTGGAAATTTATGGTAAAATGGATAGGGCCCATTTTCATGTTTGAAGCAATCTCCCCGATGGTGTTTTTATAGGATCCATCAAATTATTTTACATTAATCTTCCAGGGTTGCATCTTAGCCAAATCAACTTCCAACATCATCAAGAAAGCAAAAGGATAGATGTTTAATCCCGAACCTAGATTAGTCAATACTTAAGATATAACTCGCTCTTTATATTAGATTGTGACAAGCAAATCCTTATTGTGTGATATTTGTCATTGCTTCCAACCATCTCATATGTATGAAATACTTCCTAATAGAGACTCATTTTTACCTTGACAATATATATGGGATGTCATCTATCAGCATGTATTACCATTTCTTGATGATCATATTCAAAAATGAAGAATTGGTGTAGTGCGAAGAGGACTGCACCAGCCATATGAATCCAAGGCCATCCAAGTAACAGGTTGTATGATACTAGAATATCTATCACTTGGAAGATTATGGGAAATATAACTGGACCCATAACCATCTTCAATATAATCTCTCCAATGGTTACTCTTTAGGAGCAATAAAACACTGTCATGTTTATCTTCCAGGTTTGTATTTTAGCCAAATCTTCAAATCTAATCAATATAGCCAAAGGATTGATGTTCAATCCCAAATTAGGATCAATAAACACTCGAGATATCACTCGCTCTTCTATTCTATTGTGACATGCAAAGCCTTATAGTGTGATCTTCCTTTAGGTGGCACCTCATCCTCATGAAAGAGATATTTTGTATGCTTCAAATACCTACCTAACTATGTGGGCCATTTCTCCACCAATTATTGTAGTCAGCACAAAGTTTCACTTAAGATACCCATTATAGCCTTTTCTTAGTTCTACAAAGTCTGCAATAGTGTTAGGATAGATTTTAGGTTGGGGTCTTATTTAGTTGATCTGATATAGAATACTCGTTGTCTTGTACCTTCTTACAAATATTATTTTCCTCCATTTCTAACATAGGTTGCTTGTCTTTGCTAGAACTTCCTTGGAACAAATTTTTGGGTATATAATATACCTAATATAGTAACCCCTTATGTGATATCATCTTCGTCCATCTATTCTTTCCAAGGATATTTTACTTATACTTCCATGGGGCTGTGATAATTATAAAAGACTAGAGAGGCTCTTATGATTGGGAAAAGAGTTTTTGGCATGGCTACCTCAACTTCAAATGGCGTCTATCTTTGTACACCAACGGGAGTATACTTTTTCTTCTCCATGAAACAGATGGAATTTTCCAAGTCCACATCTTCATCAACATCGACCATATTCAGTAGGATGCCTTTTCTTCCTAGAATAATAGACATATATTTGAACTAGGAAATACTGCTCAGACTTAAGATTAATAGGTATGGTAGCAATGGGCATTGAGTCATTCCTATAGCTGGCCTATGGGTTTAGCTACAGAGGTTTATTGTTCCTTCTCAAAGTTATCTTTAGGTTTATGATTTGGCTGAGAAGAAGACTGGAATATTTGGACATAAGCAGGTTTGGCATTATACAGAATATAGGTAGGGCTTGGGAATTATGGGTGTGTTTGATATGGGGTAGGTGTTTGGTATAATATGGTCTGATATGGTACTGGAGGTTGTACTAGATAAGGAGATATTGGGTATGGTATTGGAGATTGTGTATAGGAAGATTGAGGTGAAGTAGGGGTTTGGTAACTTAAAATGCTCTTTAAAGGCTGGGCTACCATCACTGTACCTATCTCTTACTTTTTCTTATTCTCCAAAGTCCCTCCGGACAATGAAGCTTTATTGATAGCCTGTAAAGATTCCAGGCTGATGATGCTCTAATTCTTAAAACAGTCTTCTAACATTTCTCCTACTTTTATAAAAATTTCAGTGAAACTTTTATCAACAACAGTTATCATTTTCTCAAGATATTGTGGCTCATACTACGAATGAAATATTCTTTAATTTGAGATTCTTCAATTGATGGTCGAGCTCTTGCATCCTTGGACCTCCACCTCATTGCATAATACCGAAAAGACTCATTTCTTTGCATCCTATATAATATACCACATTAAAGCCTCTCTAATAAGACTTTTCATAAGCAACTTTATCTGTATTTTCTCATTTTTTTAAATTTTTCCAAATTATCATAATACTTGTGCAGATACACTGTGGGGTCTCAATTCCCGTCATACAACTCAAATTTTAGAGGTTTGTACCCCTTGGGCAACTCGACATCAGGGTGAACAGATAAATTTTCATAATTGAGCCCGCTTATTCCTTTACTTTATTTTAGTTGCCTTAGTCCCTCAACCATAGATTACATGGTAGGGTCTTTTTATAAAGGATCAAACGTATGTTGAGGGTAGGTATATGAGATATTTTCAACATATGAGAGGTTTAATATATGTCTGCAAGATGCATAATGGTAGAATATGTTTTGGACGTTTTGTTTTGGAGGATTCTGTGGAGGTAGAGGAGTTGAGCATTAGAGATTTTTGATGTTTTGTGTAGGAACATATGGAGAATTTAGATGTTTTGGAAAGAATTTGGGATACTTTTGATATTTGGAAGAATTTGAATTGAGATGGTGGCATTTGATGACTTGGATTAGGCGCTTGGGATGGTATGGTTGTCAACCTGTGGCTCAAGAGGGATATTCAAAGTGAGAGAGAGTTTGGATATGTTGCACACCTACGCCAACTCTCCTTGTAACTGTAAGATCCTGGATTTCATTCTCAGTATCATTTCGTTCTGTTTTGCAAGGCTTTCTCTCTTTGTACTAGTGCCATCTTTGTCCGTAGTACTATGATGATCTCCTGTTATTTCTTTACCCTTATGACTTATAGGAAGAGGGGGGAGAATAACTAGCCCCTTTTAATTGGGTTTGACAGGCCAGAGTGCATAACTCAACCGTTTGGGAAAGGGAAAACAACATAAAGTAAAGATTAGTACATTAGTGGCACAAGGGAGTAAATAAATATAGCTCACAATAAGCACATTGTTTGACGTTTCCTATTTTGAAAACTTCTTTTGAGCCAGAGGTAGGCCTATCATTGCTTAAGAGATAAATATGCCATAAAATAATGTCATTTGCTCATGAAAAATAAACCCCAATTGATTTAATTGAACAAAATTGTCTTATAAATTGAAAAATACAAGAAATCATAAACAAAACAAAACTAAATTCCAAAAACATCTTCTTCTTGGTTATCTTTCTTTTAGGCCTCTAGAGATTTGTCAAATCGATGCCAGTTAATCAAGATATATATTAATGCTAGTGTTCATCACACACTTCCCATGCCGTGACATTATTTACCTTTTTTATCAAACTCATCATGAAGTTCTTGCATCTTTTCTTCTCTACTCAAAGCACGATTCCTCTAAAACTCTTAACTTTTTTCCCATTTTAGCAATCTTATTAGAATTATCCTCATGCAATTGGTGATGGTATGTCTCTTATTTCAAAGTCATTTTCTTAAACTGGTGATAAAAGACTAGTGCCTAGGCTTATTTATCACTAACATATTTGCCCCTCTTTACGCATAGAGTCATATTATTTTCCATGTAAGCATGTAGCCTACCATATAACCCACCTAATACCTATATGACTCAATTATCCTTTTGTCTATAAAAGTCTTATATCCCCAACTCTTGGCTATTTCAGTAGCATATGGAATTCTGTTGTTTTTATAATCCACTAGATGTGCACCATATTTGTAACACTTGGGATTACCTGTTTCCTTCCCGCTTGTCTCATTATCAATGCAGGACCATATGGCTGAAGGCCATGAAGTCCCATCAAAATCAAGTAGTCTTGGTGCTGAGTGTATATCACTAAGTTTGTACTAGGAAACTATTTAAGCGTTCATTTAATGGAATCTTCAGTCAAAGCACTCAAGATTGGTCCCCACTTTTCGACCTCATTTGGTCGTTTGTATATTGGACTCCCATTGTGACTCAAAATTGATGCACGGCAATATTATCAGTCCCAGTTTATGTGTCCAATCATTGCACACCACTAACCTTTTGGAGATAATTGATCAACCATAATTACAATAACAAATTACACTTTTCAAAACGTATGGCCCTATCTTACAACAACTAAGAGCCTGGTAAATGTCGGCTACTATCATGGGTACAATCGTTCCAGGGCCCTTATCAATCCCATTACACAAAGCATCATCCACTGTAATCAAGTGGATATGTATGACCTCTTCAACTCTATTTGGGAAGACAACAATTTCTATGAAGTAGATTATGAATACAAATATTCTTTTACTTGCCCATGAAATAGGATTGGGACTGTTTGCTTCATATTCTTGCTGACCCTAGTTGTCCCTAAATTTGTCAACCAACTATCTTCCAAGAATTTTGGAATTCATACGATACCATCATGCTACCCTAAAGACCCAGTTTGTCGTAAACCTCTTCTAGAGTGACACTTTTTGGGATGATGACCTCAGCTTTTTGGCAACACATTCATGGCTTCAACATACCCTCCAATTTTCTCAAGGAGCGGGGTCATCTACACATCTCCAAACCTGAATGCCAATCTTGTCTTGTCCCAAAATGTGAAGGACGCCTCAATGAGTTCTCTACATGTGGTGACTTGTATAAGAGATGGCAAGCTTCCCTATGCCTTCTATACCATGAATTTCCCTTCTAAAAGCAAATCCATCCACCAAAAATCCATCTGCCTTGGCATGCACTAAACCTTAATAAACCTTTGATATGAAGCTGGGGTTGCCATTGAACTTGAAAAACAAAATTCCGGTCTACCCTACCAAAAGAGCAAATAATAATATTCAGGCATATTTATCTCACAAAGTACACATAAGTAATGAGGCTTTCTTTTTCGGGATTATGGAATCCCTTAGAACATAGGGCAAGACTATCTTAACAAGACATCATTGGCTTCGGGATGCCTATTCATTCCTAAATTAATAAACGGCTAGGATTTAGGAATAAAAGTGGCTTTGTGACATGGTTCCCTCAAGCAGACAACTTGAGAGTGGGAAAGCTCATGACTGTAGACACACAGCTAATCGACCGATACACAAGGCATTTCCCATAGGGTGTTTTAGAAAATAAACGTTCGTGCAACTATGCAACCGTCTGTGAAAAAAAGAAAAGAGGTTCAAATAGGAGGAAGTTATGAGCGTAATGCCGGTTATAGAAAATGGTAACACATAACACATAACAAGAAATATAATAACACATTCAGCAATATAAAACTAAATAAATATGAAATTAAAGAGTTATCAAAAAATAAGTCAACACATAGCCAAGATAAAAGGAAAAAAAGGAAGGGGATAGACATGGGAAATATATAAATATCAATAAAAGCACATAAAAGGACAACGGAAGAGACTAACATGTACCAAAAACAAATCATGATTTTGAAAACAAACAATAAAGGAAAAAAGAATAGGGTAATTATGGAGAAACACAAACATCAAAAATAAAGTTTGGACAAATAAGGAAATGAATAGAATCCCACATAAACACAAATTCGTAATGGTTAGAACCTAAGTGTTTCCAACAGAGTTGTCATGCTATCACTCCCCATTTTTTTCGTGAAAATCGAGATTCGACGTAACAACTCTTTTTAGGATGTTAGAAAGAAAAAGAGTCGTTACCTAAGAAATTAGGGTGAGTGAGGGCATCATTATATTGCAAATTTATTTTATTTACTTAGTCTAATTCACTAGAAATTGGGAAAGGGTTCAAGTTACCTCAAAAAAGGTGTTAGGCACCTTTCGAGGTCCACAAATGTGGGTCTCGACCAAATTCATACATTACATGGGGATTCTATGTGATAAACAAAGGTCACATATTTTTATAAACTTAAAGATACTAAGTTATAAAAAATACAAAAACTAAACAACACATGTAAACATAATTATTTCTAATTGTTAATTATCTAAGTGATGATAAAATGCAAAAATAAGAAAAAAATGTAAATCAGATAAGCGAGGAGACAAAAATGGCATAAATTATATAGTAAAATATTTGTTTGATTAATAAAACTAAACTACCCCACAGAATCAAATATACATAGTAAAGAAAAAGAACATAAATTCGGAAGATTAGGCAAAGAATTTATTTTTTAACCTATTCGGATTAGCGCGCGACTTATTAACGGGTGACAATGCCATATGTCGCATTATCGAATTTTGGTCGGGACAACTTCCTTCATTTTTTATCTAGGTACCCCCAACCTGCTTTGTTTATTAAACTTAGAGGCATTATAAAAATGACAAAAATAGCATTCCCTAAAAAAGACTACCCGTCCCAACTTAATGTCCCAAAGGCATTGGACTTTCTACTTTGGATTTGGGGTCTAGACAAAGGAAAATTAAGATGCCTAATTAGACTCAGAATTTGCATCAAATAAAATAAAAAGGACTATTATTTAGCATATAATGGTTTCAATAAAGGCCTCTTGACTAATTAAGAGTTGGTTAAGTGGCAGATATATAATTTTCAGTTTTGTAATTAAGACTCCCACTCTATAACTGGTTCACCAGGGAACCTAAAGACAACCTTATGGTTCCAGCAATCCATGAACGCATAACAAGAATGTAACCAATCAATCCCTCAAAAAAAAAATCCACCATATCAAGTTTAAATAAATCCACTAAAATCTACCTACTACCAACAGATACCACACACCCCTTATAGATCCTTTTAGCAATAACTGAGTCACCTACCGGGGTAGAAACAGAAAATGGATCCAAAATGATCTTGAGATCAAAACCAAAACACAAATCCATAAATAGGGTCACATAAGAAAGAGTGGACCCTGGATCAAGTAGACAATGCACGTCACGAGAAAAGAGTTGTAACGTACCAGTCATGACATCAGGTGATGCCTTAGACTCCTGCTGATGCAAGAGCATATAACCTATTCTGACCTGTGTTGACACCAAAAAGATAAGCAGACGCAGAAACAGCACCACTAGGTGCATGGGCAGTAGATGAAGTAATCAGTGCTTTAACCTCTCCCAAAGCACCCTTACCAATAGGATAATTCCTGAGCATATGGCATGGCTGGCCATATGTAAAACATTTGCCCCACCCTTTATCATAAAATCCCTAATGAAGACTACTACAAAATTGGCAAAGAAGGCATGAAGTAGCCGACTGAGCCCTACTCGCCTAAGATTAAGCATCCTGTGCTCGGAGATTATTGCCACCCTACTGACGCCTATCACCAACTCCTTTGAGTAACGAGCACTAGAAGAAGAGAAGGATCACAAACTCCATCATTTCATTTTTGGCCACTTATCGCTATCCTGACGACCTTGTTGTTGCCCACTACCTTGTTTAGAAGACCTGAACTTCTTACCCTGTCTTTCCCTAAACTGCATTTGCTTCCTATTATCATCTTTCACCAGCTACATATGGATAACCAACCTCAAAATATCTATTTGCTTAATCAGCAAAGCATTCTTGCTTTCAAGGATCAAATTTCGAGATAGGCCAGAAGTGAACTTTCTTATCCTCACCCTCATATCTAACACCAAGTTTGGAGCATACCTTGACAGCTGATGAAACTTCAAGTCATATTCCTTGACAAACATCTTTCCCTACTTAAGATTCATAAACACCTCTATGTTTGCTTCCCTCAACTCCTGAGGGAAGAAGCGATCCAAAAAAGCATTTCAAAATGTCTCTCATAAGGAAAACTCCTCAACATCACCTCTATCCCTTTCCCACTCCTTGTACCACTGGTATGCAATAACCTTAAGATCATAAGCTGTAAAATTCATCCCCTCCACATTCGTGGCTTGCATTACCTTGAAGATTTTCTCTATTTTATCCAAGAAACCTTGAGGATTATTCTCCACCTTTAATCTAGTAAAAGTAGGGGATTTATCTTAATAAACTGGCCAGCCCTTATGGCCTCAGCATATAAAACAACAGATGTATCCCACTCATCTTGATCAAAAACTAACTGGGCAATAGTATGAACCAATTGATGAAATTCTACATTCATCACCTCACCTTGAAGAGGACTAGTAGCAACCGATGAAACTCTAAAAATATCAGGGACTGGACCCCTAGACTGAGAATGGATCCCTCGTGTCCCTTCCACATTATCCACAGATAGGACAGAAGAGTTTTCTTGTGTTTCAGATAATTGAGGCATGATCTAAAAAATGAAAAGACATGGATTAGAGAAGATTCCAGGACTTAGACTCCAAGATTGAAAATAGAATACCAAGAAAGTGAAACATTCCTAAATTTCTTGTAGCCTCGCCCTTATGAGTGTGGCACACTATACACCCCTAAAAGAGACTCTACAAGACACAACTTCGTGGACTACCAATCAACCATAAACCTAAAGCTCTATTACCAACTTGATATGACCCAAACCAGGGCCTTGTCTTAATGGGCATTTCAAGTCTAACAAGGACTAGAGACTACCCCCATTACCCAACCCAGCCAACGAATGTATATCCTGAGTTGGATGAATCTTGAACATATAACAAGATAGAATTATTGCATAATACAAGACTCTGAGATAGGTCTATCTCTGTGACCACCCAAACGAGTCCAGTCATCCGATTTCCAATCGATAACCAATACCAAACCAAACCATAATCCAAAACCATAACCATATGAGTTCCACAATAATTATATATAATCCCAAAATAAAAGAGGATGGAGCAGTGAGAAATTTAGTCCAATGATATTAGCCTTGATACAATTTCTAATACCAAGGCTGACACCATTACCGATCTCACCCATATCAACCCACAGTAGTTCCACAAAAGCCTCTAACTAAAAGATAAATGATATTCGATTGGGACATTCCCCCAACCATAGCTAAAACCACTATACATAAAATAACTAAAGTGTATGAAAATATCCATAACATGAAATAGAGCCTTCTGTAAAGATGAAAGCTCACCACTTCAATCCAAAAGCTGATCTTAAATTCTAATAAATATGCAAGATGAGTAGAATGGTCGATTCCTGCATTGCATGGGGATATAGCCGACCAAAAATGGGTTAGCGAGTGGACGCTATCATAAATTAGGATAAAGACAAAATAATGTTATCCAATAAAACCAAGTAAATCAACCATATGCATACAAACCACACACATTATATAACCAAATCGGGAAAGGGAATTGGGTTTAGCATACATTTGAAACCATTAACCTGGGTATGTGTAGCCTAACCATCCTTAACCACCCATGGGCTATATGGGTCAAGTGTAACCCCTTGAATAGGCCCCGATGTGTGTAGCCGTATAAACTAGAGATACCATAAGAGTAGGGGATTCCCAAGTACTCTTCGCTTTCCATGATACATATGTACAGTGTACTTAGAGGATTCCCATGTACCTCATAGTATCATAAATGGTCGTCATGACCGATTTCTCATATCAGCAAACATGAGTTTCCAGTGTTCGTTCATTGAATGCCCACCTTCATGAGCTATCACACCCCGCTATTATTGCCCTATTAAAATCATTTCCAACCAACCAATCAATTATTCCACTTATTATTAACCAAGGCTATTAATAGTTGTATTGTCATGCCAACTATAACTTGCAAGTATTGACCTTAGCCAAACCTTTTAAGTTAAAGGGATTCTCGTGTACTCATTTACCAAGTTAACTTGGGGGATTCCCATGTAGCCTACAAGTGTTCCATTATTATGTTTGTTTAGGGGATTCCATTGTGCCCCACAAGGATGTTTGCTTGCATGTTTACTTGGGGGAATCCATTGTACCCTATAAGGATGTCCAATCAGCCATAACCATGACCACTAAAACATTTAGAGTTCCAATATCAAACCATCCCATGCAATAGTTCAATTAAAAATCCAATAACATAGTAAAAGAAATATCATAGGCATTTTATCAAACATGTTGGGGGCATAGTATTTCTAATACCAAAACCAATTACCATATGACCATTCCCATGCAACCAATCATCCAAAATCACCATTTAAGAATGTAATAACATAATTAAAATATGGAAAAGCCATAACCAAGCATTTCTAACCAAAACCCCAACACATATTTGAAAACCTCAAAACTATGCAATAAATTTTGCCATTAAAACATTGTATAAAACCATGTCTTTAGTTGGAACTAATAATGAGGGAAGAGCATATGCCTTAGTTGAGAAATCACCAACACAAGCCCCAAATTAATCCTTAAGATGAAACCCTAGCTTTCTTTACCCAAGAACTTTAGAGAGGATTAGAGAGTGTTTTATAAGTGTTAATGAATATACTAATAGAGCAAATAACCTCCCAAGTAAGTTACAAGTTGTGGGTACTTATTAGGTTAAGTGAGGAAATATCCAGATTGCCCTAACTTAAACTGCATAAAATTCCAGTCATAGGGTACGGTTAACCATACCAGTCATAGCTTCCAATGCGAGTGGTACCCATCACTTTTACCCTAGGCCTCTCCCTTGGACCCAACACTTTCCAAGGTATGATTTACCCAAACCAATTCATACCTAAAGCATACGACTAGTACCCTTGACTCGTACCCCTGGCAGAATAGGATCACAAGAGGTTTGTACACTGTCAACCATACGAATCCATGGTATGACTCCTATCCTAACTTATGGCTCATGGTGAGCCACTCGTACTCATATCCAACTTAAGTTTCCAATTCTAAGATTAAGTAAAGAAAAGAACAAAACCCAATAACCCTTATCCACCAATACGACTTGTACCACTCAAGTCATATCTATTCTAGGAACCAAATTTCAACCCACCATCTATCACTGTTCAGAATACAACCAACCCATACAACTCATACCTCTGTGTATGACTCTTTCCCCCTAGTCGTATCTTGTCCAGAAACTAGAAATCCAGGAAATTTTCTAAGGGTCAAAAACCCAGGGTATTATAGTACTTAGGAAAGATCACCTTCAAACTGAATAATAAGTAAGTAGTTTTGGATGTGTGTACAATAGTTCAACAACCAGATGGTATGCGGGTGGTATCTGTGATAGACTCTATTGATGAGGATATTGTTATAGAGGCTAGTGTGTCAGATATACCAGGTATTGAAGAGAGGATAGAAGTTATGGCTACTCATCTACTAATTATTATGACTGAGGTAACAAAATTATAAGAGCAGATTAGGCCATGGGTTCAGACTACACTAGAGACTAATGAGGCTAGACTGCAGTCTATGCATTGAGTTGTTATGTCAGAGCTATGAGCTGAGTTTCTCTCATGAATAGATATTTTTAGGGTCAATTATCGGCCCGGTTTAACAGAATTGAGATGTAGGATCTAGGGACATTAGGGAGGAGGTAGACCTACTTAAAGTAAAGGTATGCTCGCTTACTAAAAGCCATATACCAGCTATCACTCTAGTCGTACCCCCAGTTATTTAGAAATCACCTCCGCGTGGTCCTAGATATGTTGATTTATTCATGGAAGATGGTGTAGTAGTTCTTGTAGTTGGGACCAAGAGAGGTCGAGAGGGGGAATTACGAAATCTAGACAAGCTATATGAGCAAGCCTTTAAAAGGGCCACACATGATTCAATAGAAACTGCATTGGTTGATAGGCAGAGGCATGTCGAGCGAGCTGCAAGTGCATCTCTTTGTAGTTCACTGCAACCACCATGGCCTTCACCAATGGATATACCCCCATCTGGGAAAGATCTTGACATGGGTTCTTAGTGCATCCCAGGTATGTCCTCATTCCCTTTGATTTATATTATTTTTGCGCATTGGGGATAGTACAAAGTTTTTAATTGGGGTGAGCTATACCATATCCACCACGAGATTTTATTTCCATGTTTCTTTTCTTGTCGGCTGTGGTATGGTTGTACAACTGGCATGTCTATGATAATTTGTATCATATTGTGTTTTGTTTTGTATTATGTTGTGCTTTTGTGTAATTATGAGATTTTTTAGTATTTAGGAAAGTAGTTATGTTTTGATTGATTTTTGATACCCCTCCAAAAATTATGTTTTAGAACTGTCTGAATGTATATATATGTGAACATTGTGGATCTTGTTATGGCATTAGGGTTAGGGACTTCATAATCACTTTCTAAAAATTGCATGAACTAGATAAGTAGTAGTTTATAATATTGACTATGTGTTATGTGTGTGTGAGATACTACTTAGTTCCCTTTGTGTGTTGAATTAAGAACTTGTCTAGTTAGTTTTGCCTAGGATGAAGGATAGTCGGCTAGGAAAGGATCATAGGTCACTTTTTGTTTTAGTCCACTTTTAGCCTAAATGACCTTCCATGTGTGAATTGTATCCCTTGATCACTGTTTGAGCCTTATAGCCTATTTTTTTTTGTTTCACCTATTCACTTTTTATTTGTATTACAATAAACCTTTTTTGGCCCTAGTCTTCCTTGGACATTGTGCACTTCAACTAAGGCAAAACGCCTAAGTTGAGGGTGGCTATCATAGGGGTATGTAGTGTAAAGTGGGTATGTAGAATGGTAAAATAAGAGAAAAAGTTAGTAGTACTAGGTGTGGTAGAAAAAGATAAGAAAAAAAAAGTTTGTGAAAAAAGTGAAAAAAAAAGAATAAAAGACCACACCTAACCTGAATGTGCATTAAAGAATAAAAAGGGAGAAATAAGGGAGGAAATAAAAAGAAAATTGACTAGTAAGTGAGACCCCTAGGTTAGTGGAGTAATGATACGCCCAAATTACAACTCTCGTTAGAAAGTGCAAGCGGTCGCTATCAAATATAGAACCCAACTGGGTTGGGTGTCGAATCCCACAGGGAATACTATGATCACTAAGTATTGCGATTATTATTAGACTGTTGATCGAAGGTTCCAAGGTAAGGGGGTTTCAGTTAAGGTGCACAATAATATTATCAGTGTAACGATGAGATGATATGTGTAATAATATTTGATCACAGAGAATGACAAGTTAGGGTTATGTCCACCTTGTAGCTTCTACTTCTCTATTAACTATGAGTAATACGGATTTTATACATGCATGCACATATAGAGAGACGTTTTCTAATTCTAAATCCAAGTGTTTTTCAACCATCGTGGATTTATTCGCCTTAGTTCTCTCGAATCCAAAGTGTACAACCAATTGTACGAACTCTCCAAGAAGTTAATCCTGCTAAGGCATTAACGTGTAAAATAGAGGTTGGAAATCCTATTTTCTTGTCACGCTCTCTTTTCCAAACAGTAACTTATCTATCAAACAAGTTATTGCTATAATGGCGCATTCCCTATGTTTGCAACCACAAGAATTCAATCAAAATGAAGAGAGTGATGATATAAGTGGATTAACACATCATAAATTCAAAAACCCATAGCAATAGAGAGTATACTACAAGGTTTCCATAACCCTAACAAATAAACTTAGCTACTCATGAATAAAACGGAAATCAAAATAGACATATTCATCATACCAAAACTTAGAACAATCTTGGTGATAAAGATTACTAGTGACAATAAGAGAGAAATGCGTTTCTCTCTCTCCATCCTCAAGCTAAGCTGCTTTCTCGTGTGTTCAAAATAATACAGAATGTGAATGATCCCTAAAAATTCAGCAATAATGCTTTTAATAACATCTTTTTCTAATAAATTACTACTGCATCCTTAACTATTTAAAAATATTGAGTTTTCCCGGGAAAAAGTTTCCATACATCACATTCAGTCCAAAAGCTTCTTTCCTTTTTATGTGAAGTTTTCCTTTGCTGTCCACAGGACCCCAAAGTGCTGTAATCTTCCTCATTAGTACCTGAAAAGCATGCTAATCACATAGGTCAGCTCACTTAACTAAAAATAGACTAAAAGTGCAAGAATTATGTATTTTATTCTCAAAACTTAGCTAAAACATGGGTAAGTTATGGTGCTTAGACGTATAAATACGCCCAACATCAAGTAACAAGGAGGCTTATTCACTTGATATGTCCATATGTACCATACCATCCCCCAAGCCTACATTACAAGCTGAGAAAAGTCCTATAGTGACCCTAACTTAACTAACTGGAAACTAAGGTAAAGAAAGTAAGGGAAAGCCTATGGTATTTAATGCACATTGATTGAAACTTCTCTTTTGAGGGTGAGTGTCTCTTGACTTTCCCTGCATTGACATGCATGATTTCATATGAGTGAGTGTGACTTCTTTGTTGTGAGGGCATATGAGTTATAATTGCTAGCTATTTGCTTATTTTGTGTAGTGCAACTTGTACACATGCGTGGATGTCGATTGATAATGTAATTCCATACCTTGATCCCATTGTGTCAGATTGTTGTGATTTATGTTCATACACAATTGTTTTTGAAAAGTAAGATAGGAGGGGTTGTTAATTTTGAGGTTAAAGTGTTGATTGACTGCCATGAATAGCTTAGATTCTCCTAGTTATTCATCATTTTTGTTTTGATTTGTTTTGTTGCCTGGGGATATGTAAACATTCGAAGTTGAGGGTGTTTATGTGCTATAGAAATATAGCACTTTTGATGCTTAAAATGAGGAAAATATGCATATTTTTGAGGTTGTGTTTGTTAGATATGATGCATTTTGGGTATATTTTGTAGGAAATCATGTTTTGGAGGCTAAGTTAGGGAAAAGGATGAAAAAGGTGTTTTTGGCTACTTATGGGAGCAATTATGGATATTAGGGATACTTTTTGGCTCGTTCATTATCAAAACATGTGCGGGGACTGAAGAAGAGCTGAAAAGATGACTCTTGGCACTTGCTAAGTCAACATATGGACCGCATGTAATACATGTGGACCGCATGTAGGAAAATCAAGTCTTAAGAGTTCAAAATCCCAAGAGCTAACCTGTAGGATTTTTTGGTCTTAGCACTTGCGGTCACCACTTGCGCAAACCCTACAGGCCGCAATTACTACATTTTCCCAGTGTCAGGCTACAAGTACTACATTCGCCAAGTGACTAGGCTCAAGTAAGGACCACAAGTAACCACCAACTCTTTTTTCTCCTATTTTGTTCAGGCTTTGATTTTAGGGTTCTGAAGTGTTATAGAAATATAGCACTTTCGACGCTTAAAACAAGGAAAATATATAAATTTCTAAGACCTTTTTGTTAGATATGATCTGTTTTGGGTATGTTTTACAGGAAACCATATTTTGAATGATAAGTTTGTGAAAAAAGGTGAAAAGGGTGTTTTTGGCCACTTTTGGAGCAACTATGAATGTTTAGGATGTTTTTAGGCTTGATCGTGATCAATGCATGTTCAAGAGTTAAAAAAGAGCTAAAAAACTGACTTTTGATACCTGCTAAGTCAACCTACGGACCACATGTAGACCTACAAACCGCATGTAAATAAAGTAAGTGCCAAAAACCCAAAATCCCGAGAGCTGACTTGCAGGACTTTTTATTTCTGGTACCTACGGTCTGCACCTGCACCCTATGCTAGACTGTAGGTAGTACCTGTGCCCTGCCAGACCATAGGAACAGAGAGCAGGTGGCCACCGATCCAGTTTTCTCCTATTTTGTTTTGGCTTTGTTCTTAGGGTTTTCTCATGTACTATAAATACCCCTTATGTACTTTTTAGTAGGAGTTATGTACTTTTGACACTTAGAAACATATTTTGATTCCAAGATCCATCTTTGATCTTAGGATTTCCTTGTATTGACTTTGATTGATTATTCAGTTCATGGTTGTGGGTTTTTATTCATCTTATCATTATGATTTCACCTATGCGTTCTATAATGAATGTTATTAAGTTCTTCACAATCATGAGAGGCTAAAACCTATAACTAGGGTTGTGGAAACCCTGGAGAATTGGTGAAGTAGGGGAAGTGCGATTGTTGATTGGAACCAATACCCATGGCATGCATTGTTTTATCTTCGTTATGATTAATTTCTTAATGGGTGCACACATTAGGATCCCTCCTAGATTTTGTTAATTACTTCAAAAGGGGAGTAGTGACTAGGAAAAGATAACAACAATAATAATTTGGAGTTTAACTGTCGATCCACGCTTCTAGGTTCTATCTACGTAAGATGGTTAGGTTTCATCTAATAA
Organism: Capsicum baccatum var. pendulum; assembly: GCA_030864225.1. NCBI lineage: Eukaryota > Viridiplantae > Streptophyta > Magnoliopsida > Solanales > Solanaceae > Capsicum > Capsicum baccatum. The sequence continues at coordinate 197,752,786 of CM061552.1, read as the reverse complement.
CTAGGGACTCAAAAGGTAATAGTTAACTGGGATCAAAATAAAGTCTATTAATGTGACACCCTGAGACTCTAAATGTAAAGGGTGAAATTCTCCTACTCGTCCAAAAGACTGTAGGAGGTACAAAACTTATCAATTATGCATGCAAGGAATTGAATTGGTTCAACAACGCATGATAAGCCTATGGAGTTGGTAAACCAGGGAGAACACAAACCTAGTGTTCACTTACGACTGATTTCAATCAAGTTAATATTGTTCTTTGTTTAAGATTACTACAAGCAAAGCCCCCATTTAATTTTCTTATTCTGCCCATTGACTACAACTACTGAGATCTGCAAAGCCACGTATTTTCTAGGGATTCGACCCCAACCTTAGTTGAGTTACTATATTTTGACAGGGACCATACCATCATCTAAAATAAGGTGTTGCTTGGACGTCATCAAGAAAGTGGCGGCATTTCCAGAGAACATGATGCTGATTTGTGATTTGGAAATTGTTGCAGTTTTTGGGGTTTTCATTTGTTTTTGTTCTTAGTTGGGTATACGCCAGTGTATGCCTAGCACATAGAGTAGAGGCAATCCCTTACTCCCAGTTAATTCAAATCCAAAGAGGATCCTACAAACACCTAGTAGGATATTGTGTTGATAATCCTAACAGGGTTCGTGATGTTGTGCCTCCGCCCAAAGGAGTGCAAGATATTGTTGATCGTCAGACGGGTGAGCTGTTAGCTCATGCTGAAAGCAAAAAGAGGGAAACGAAAGAAGCTCAGATAGTAGCAAGAGAAGAAGATCTTATTGAGCAGAAACAAGCAGCAAACCGCCGAGCAGTACTCAATGGAAAACAGAACAGAGCTAGAGGTGCTCGTGTTCAAGTAATCCCAATATATCAGTACATACAGCCATACATAGATGATAAATAAAATCTGGGATATATTGAGCCGACCGAGAATAAATCCATAGTACCTCCTGCTTTTCCCCCAAGAATCAAATTTGACATCACGGTGGTCATAATCCAACTTCTGAATTTGAAGAGTCTCTTTGCATGATTGTCTACCGATGATGCAAATTTGCACCTTGCAAATTTCCTTAGGATATGCACCTCGTATACTATTCTAGGGGTAGATTAGGAAGCACTTAGACTGAGGCTTTTTCCCTTCTCACTTACAGAAGAAGCATCTTTATGGTTAGGGGAATTGCAAAAAGGTTCTATCACGACTTTGAACGAGTTACGCAGGTAATTCTTAAATAGGTTCTTTCCTCTATCAAGAATGTTGCAGATCAAGGATGAGATCTATAATTTCAGGCAGCTACAGTCAGAGTCCATGTACGAGGCTTGGGTTTAAGTTTAAAAAAAAGCTGAGCATGGTGTCAAATCATCAGTTGTCAGGGACAGCTTATCAGAGCTATTAGACAGAGCCCTGACCAAAAGTTCCAGATCTATGGTAGACACCATCTCTGGAGGAGCTTTTATGAGGCTACGTTAGAATGTATTTTTAAAGATATTAGATCAGATTTCACTCACTAACCGAGGGTGGCAAACTTGGAAGGTTGAGAGAGGAGCTGTTAGATATGTTATTGGAGCTTCCTGCGACCAGAGAGAAGCTGATGATACAGTAGTGCAAGAAATTACGTTACTAAGAACTAATTTAGGGGTGTTATAAAAGTAGTTTGCAATAGCATATTCTGAGAAAGTGAATGCAGTAGCAGTATAGGGGTCAACTTCCATAGCGTATGAGTCAAAATTAGAAGAGGAAGTTAATTATCTGGATCGTCAGATGGTAGGTTTTCGAGAATAAAAGCAAGTGAACCAAGGTTGAGATTATTATGATTGATGGAGAGAGTGAGATGGTGACATAAGGAAGAAGGATGACTACAAAGAGAAAAAAGACAAGTACATACCACCTGGTAGACGCAATGTAGAATCCAGAATGGATGAGATGCTGACTAAACTGGTGAAGGGAAAAAAAGTCAGGAGACCAGTCTTAAGGAGATTAAGGCTAATATTTCAGGGTTGACCCAGAAGGTCGAGTCACATGCCACTGCTATCAAGCAGTTGGAGCACCAGTTTGGGCAGATATCAGCAGCTCTGAACAGAGGCAGTCAGGTACCTTTCTGAGCAACACAGTGCAAAATCTTAGAAATGATGGTCATGTACTTGTTATTACCACGAGGAGTGGTATCACTACTATGGATCCCCAAGTACCTACTACTGAAGTTGTTGATGATGAGACACCTTCTGCTGAGTTTGAGAAAGAAACAGGTGATAAAGGTACAGTTGTTAAAGATAAAGGTAAGGGTCCGATCATTGAGCTAAAAGTTAGACAAATCCCGAGACCACACCTGCCTTTTTCTCAGAAATTATGACAAAAGAAAGAGAAAAGTAAGTTCAAAAGGTTCATTAAGATGCTTAAAGAATTGAGGTTGAACATACCTCTTCTTGAGGCGTTAGATAAAATGCCTAGATACATCAGGTTCATGAAATAATTGGTCACAAGGAAGAAAGAAGCAATTTTTGAGGATGTTGATGGTGTGTACACCACTATAATGCAGTCACGACTAGGTTCTTGACACCAAAAAGGGGTGATCACGAAGCATTTACCATACCATGCACTATTGGGTCATCCCAATTTGCTGGAGTCTTGCGTGATTTAAGGGCCAGCATTAATTTGATGTCGTTGGATGTATTCAATCAATTGGGATTGAACCCTATGAAATTGATTTTGATGCAACTATTAATAGTTGACCGCACAGTGAAGAATCCTGTGGGAATCTCATTTGATGTGATCGTGAGGATGGAAAACTTTATATTTCCGACTAACTTTGTCATCTTGGACTGTGAGGTTGACACCAAGATGCCCATTATCTTGGGAAGACCATTTATGGCCTCAGGCAGAGTTATGGTTGACATGGAAAAAAGTGAGATGAAATCTAGAGTCAATGGTAAGGAGGCAATGTTCAACATCTGAAAGTCAATGAAGCAGCCAACCAACATGAGGGTAGTGTCGGTGATTGATTGTATCGAGGACTCTAGAGGATATTACTATAGGTATCTTGATGAATTCTGAGTAGTCAGGATACCCACGTCGTTCCTCGATGTTAAATCAAGTGTTGTATGGGAGGCAACCCATTGGCTTGTTGGTGAAGTCTGAGTAACCAACATAGCCACGTGGTGCCGCAACGTTAAATCAAGCACTGAGTGGGAGGCACCCCACTATATTTTAGTGTTCATGTTTTTTTGTTGTTTTTGTCTTTTTATATGTTTTTTAGCTTTTGGACCTTATCCGGAATACAATAAAAATTGCTACATTCATTGATTTTCAGGTAAGGAGACTGTGTGATAACCCATCATGGTCACAAGTCCCACATGGTAAGTTGAGTAACAAGTCAAAAAGTTGAAATTTTGAGGATGAAAAAAATGGTAAATTACGTACTTTGACATTCAATTTTACTTTTAGGACCTAAAACTTAAGTTACGGGACCATAAGTTTCTGGAAAATGTCAAAACGCCGAGTTCGGGTTGTAGAAAATTAGGCCATTGATTTTGTCCCGGTACCTACGCCCAGTACCTACAGGCCGCAGGTACTACCTACACCCAAGGCCCGACTACGGGTACATGCCACGGGTACATGCCATGGGTCAGTCAACTTTTGGGCTCATTTTTTATTTATCATAATATGACACCAAATTCAACTTCTTTAATGGGAATTTGATTCCTAAGGAAAATATTATATATTTAGGAACCTAATTAGGTGCAAAAACAATAAAATGTTAAATAGTAGACTGCAAATATATTACGATTTATTTAGGATTATCCTAATACTAGGGTATCGATCCACGCTTCGTGCATTTATTAAATTTTTATTTAATTTATAAATTAAATACAAATGAATTTAATTTTTTTTGACAAAAAAAACTAAAATTTTGACACTCATGCTCTCTTCACAAATACATAGTTTTAAAGCAATTAAATGCTTTGAACATTGTTTTGAGGCCTTCAGTTGTAAACATACCGTCAACTTTTTTTTTTTATTTTGAGAAAAAACTACAAGAACAATTATCTCATTTGAGTTCAATCTTTTACATAATTTTTGAAACTCAAACTTTACTTTATAAATATTATATTTTAATTTCCCATATAATTAGTACTTTAATTTTTCTTGTATATAATATTTTGTATATAGTTTTAAACTTGTAATTTTGTTTGAAGATTCTAGGTTCGAATTCACATCGAGAATTTAATATATAATTTAACCCCATATTTGATTATGACACATAAAGTGATACGACAGGAAATTTTTTAGTGTTTTTTTCAATTTCAAACCTAAGGTATTTCATTAACACATAATACTCCTTAAACTAGCTAAAAAGCTTTTTAAAAATAAATTAGCATTGCTTTCTATTCTCACTGGCTATTTCTTCACTTAGTCATGTAGTGTCACCAAAGTTCCTGTTAGATATAGTAAAACAACGCAAACAGATTACTACTTTTTTTTAGTGTATGGTAAATATCTTAAGCGTCAAACTTTCAAAATTTATGAATCTCTTTTGGTTTGCATGAATATATAAATTCTCACTCTACAATTAGAACAATCATAAATGACTTGCATAAACTTAAAATGTCAAATGCAAAACTATTCAATTCACACTACTAATTAACTTGTTGTATAAAAATCAAACTATTTTTATATGATCGAAACATTTGGAATAACTTTTACGCAACTCGACTAATTCCATTGGCACCTACAACATTACAACACCAACAAAAAAAACTCAAACTAATTCTTTTTCCAATATACAAAATTGAACAGAGAAGAGACCCATTGAAAATGAATAACTTGGATTTCCTAACAAAAAGTAATGAACACACTTTTTGGTACATACGAGCAATGAATACATAAGTTAAGGTCAAATATCAATTTTGTATAGAAGATGGAAGCCTTATATAATCCAAACAATAAAGAAATATGACGAGGTCTTTAAAATTCAAAACATCACTTTTAACAAAATGTTATAACACATAAGAAAAAATGCATACCTTGTTGAAGTATATGTTGAATAGGTATGTTTACATAGTAGTTTTCAAGATTTAAAGATAAAATAGATCTTTCATATTCTGTAATTACACAAGACTCTATTCAACTTCTTATCAATTGTTATCATGCGTTTCAAATCCTACATTAAGTGAAATTAAATATTGCAGCTTTTAAATATTTTTACAATAAAGAATAAAGATTAAGAATGAGTGGAATGGATAGAGGGGTAGTAATTTTATATTATTCTTCGACAATAAGAAAATAGAAAAGTAGGAAAATTGTTCAAGCAAATGAGAAAAAATATAAATATTATTTTTGGCCAAAGAGAGGTGACACATCATTTTTTAACATCTTGATTTATATTATAGATAGATAGATATTTTATATATTAAATTTGAGTTAGTAGTAAAATTTAATTTAATGAAGAGAATGAGGAGCAAAGCTCAAGAAATCAGTAAAAGATAATTTTGAAAGATTCAATTTCCTATAATTAAGGAGTTGCAATAATATGGTTAACGGTTGTTTCAGGTTTGATTGTACTAATTATGGAGAAGAGATAATTAAGAGGAAGAGGTTATATGTTAGCTATTTTCCTTACACACAAAAAATGGAGAAAAATTTGAGAAAAAAGATAAATAGCAATATTCAAATATTAGAGCACCATGTCACCGGATTGAAGATTCTTCTTTATTATTCTATATTATTTTTTTAATCTTTTTTCTTTTTGCATCTTTCGAATTAAGTTTAATTGGATTGACTTAGTAGCATGAGGAAAGGTTTTAAACTAATAACCCTTTAATAATCTTAAATGCATTTTCTTTTAAATTGAGTAATGAATGTAGATAATTATAAAGTAATTGATACGAGTGTACCAAGCTGTCCAACAAGTTCTACAAACTGTCCAACAAGTTCATGACCATTCACACGTAGCCAAGCTCGGGAGTTACAAAAACTCTAAGTTATGTTCATGCAAATGGCCGTGTGTGAGTTGGTACTTGAGACTTCCAATGGATTAAATGTTTTTAAGTGTGAAGAGGAGCCTTGAAGTGTAATAAACCTACACTCCAAGGCCACCCCTTGGCAAGGGTAGGATGGTCATTTGTTATCTCCCTTTGTGGACTAATATAAATAGATAGTGTTAGGGTTATTTTTTATTTAGTTCATTCATATTTTGGAAGACAACAAACACTTTGTAATATTTTGAAACTTCTCTCTTCCATTGGAGAAGCCCCAATTTCGAAAACTCACTAGTAGAGTGATACTAGTGTTGTCTCGTGGCTAGAAACTAGGGTCTTGGGTTCTTTGAGTTCCTCTTGGTCCAAGTAAGATCTTGGTATTAATATTCATTAATCTTAGGGTCCTTTCTCTTGTTAGGGTTCTTAGATCATTGAATATTGTGTGTCAAGTTACTATCCCTCTTGTAATCTTGTTAATCTTGTGCTGTTAGAATCTTGAAATCTAGTGAAGCTGTGTGAGGCTCTTTCGATTCATTAGAATTATTATTGAATTACTTGTTCTTATTTTTAATATCTTCTTATTCTAAAAACGTGACTTTGAAGACTAGTGAAGCCGTGTGTGGCCTAATTTGATTCACTGGCACTTGTTTTTCATCTTGTTGTTCTTGTTGGTGTTTGATTCTTGTGTTGTGAACTTGGTCTCATATAATTTGGTATCAAATCTTGTGGTTGATTTTGTTCCAACAAAATCAATCTTGGGTTTGGTAGTTGAAAAATACCAAAAGAAAAAAAAAAGAAATAAAAGGTTGTTGAAATCTGAAAATTCCAGAAAAAAAAGAGAAATTTGTTCATCTTGTTCTTGGCCGAGAAAATTGTGTTATGTTGTAGTCTTGGCCAAGATTGATATTTGTGTGGTTATATAGAGATGTTCTTTTGTTCATCTCGTTTGTTTCTTGTGTTGATTTCTTTCTCATCAACACAAAAGGTGTCTAAAGCTAAGTTGAGCTTAATATATTGACATTGCTATTGTGGACTTGAAGTGGTAGTATGATGAAATTGAAGTAGGCTGAGTTTGTGTGCTATTTCTTGACTTTAAAGTGGGCTATTGTTGGTGAATTGTGGTTTTGTTCTTGAAGTATTATTGTGATTTTCATCTTTATCTTCTCATCATCTCATATCTTGACAACTATAAAGATTAAAATATATCCAAAAGGGTTGTAAGACAAAGTTGTAAAGTTGTTTGTGAAAAGACTTGTCAACATCATTTCCTTGACTTAACAACCACTTTTTGACTTAAAACAAGGAGCTTTGTCTTACGAAACTAGTAAAGTCAAGCATTATCTTTTTGAGTTGGAAAAAGTAGAAAACTTACAAGACTTTACTTTCCTTCCAAAAGCAAAGTCATCCATTACAAAATTGTGAAAATTAAGGCTTCAAGTTGTTGAACAAAATGTATGGACCCGTGACCGATTTCATGCTGCCACATCACCTTAATCATTGTTCACGTCATTAATTAAGTTTAATTTGGATATTCTAGTTTCTAATTATTGATTATTAGTTTCTTCTAATTGAAACGGGGACTAATTAGCAAGCTAGTACATTCCTACTAGGTTGTTAATTAGTCCTTTGAATCCTTGTATTCATGTCATCGTTTGTTTGTGTGCATTTGTCGTTTGAATACGTTGTAACTCCTTGACTCTAGTCCGACAAGAATTCTTTGAGTTTCAAACAAGAATCTACTTCGGACAAGAGCATACTCAAACCTTAAGGAGTCATGGGTTACTAGCCAATCTACAATACTTGTAGAGCTCTAGTGTGAGTGATCCGAGAGTGTGTGAGTGAGGAGAGGTTTTAAACTAACTTTTTTGTTGCTTGTGTAGGTGATACCTTGACAATAGAGAGAACCATGTCTCAAATCGTGGATTCTAATGAAATAGAGAATATGAGGGTCACTCTTCAGGCTATGACCCGAGCTCTTGAAAGGTTGAGTATGAAAATGGGAGCCATAAGGGGAGAAGTGACGACTATTAGTGGGAGGTTAGAACAAGTGGAGAGTCAAAGGAACTCTCGTCCTTCTACTCCTCAACATGTTTCATCAAATGAACATGATAGAAATTCCTCCACCATCGTTACTCCCGAAACATGGCCACAATTGCAAAATCCTTCACTAGCTCCACTAAATACCGCAAGCCAAACCACTCATAACCCCCTAAATTGAGACTCCAATAGACCAACTCATTCCCAAACTCTTTAAGTTCTGCAAGAGGGACTCGGATGTCAAATGCCTCTACAAAATCCGAACCCTTCCTTCCAAGCTCCACTAAAACAAAGACCACCACCTCCATAAAATCCAATCCTTTAAGTTCTAAAAGTCCAAAATTGTCCCGTCCACTTTGAGAAATATGGTAGAGAGTATTATGAAGGATATGGATCCTTTAACAATACTTATATAAGGTAATAAGAGATGAGAAGGGGACGTGTAGATCCAAGAAGATACTGAGGGTATGGAGAAAGGAGAAACCGACACCAAGAGAAAGACGTAGGCATCAATACCATCAAAAGCATACCTATTTTTAAGGGTGAACGTGACCCCGAGGTGTATCTAGCTTGGGAGTTGGCATGTGATAAAGTGTTTCAAGTGAATGATATATCGGAGAAGAAGAAGATTTATTATTGCATAGCTTACTTTGAAGGCTATGCTAACACATAGTAGGAATATGTCAAACGGTTTGGTAATGAGTTGATTGATGGACAACTACCACCATGGTTTCGGTTGAGGTATGTAATGAGGCATCGGTATCTTCCCGAAAGTTATCGTCATGAGTTTTTTGCTAGGTTGTATAATTTACAACAAGGGAATTCGAAGTGTGATGGCATATTATGATGAGTTTTAACAACTCATGTTGAATCTTGATCAACATGGAGAACAAATTGGCCATGATATCATTCGGTTCAAGTGTGGGTTGAACAAAGAGATCTCCACTCATTTGACGCTTCACAAGTTTGATAACATTGAAGGAATTTTCCAAGTGGCTCTTGAGATTGAAAGGGAGCTTAAAGAGAGGTTGTCGTTCAAGGCAAAGGGACCATCAACCTCGGGTTGGACGAGGGGCAAAGATATGGTTCAACCATCTTCGGGTTGTCCCAAAAACAAGGACCAACCCACCACTATAAGGCTGCTCGAGCCTAAAACAGTCCACAAATTTCCTCCCCGACAATAAGCTCATAAGTATCCTAATCCTAAAGGGTTCCAATATTTCAAGTGCCAAGGTTGGGAACATAAAGCCAATGAATGTCCAAACCGATGCAATGTGATCCTAAGGGAAGGGATATTGTATTACCTTGGTGAAAAAGTGGGTCTTGAAAAAGAAGAGAATGAGGCCGAGCCTCAAGATGGAGAGGAACACAAAAATGAGCCACATAATGATAATGATGATGATTGTGGGGATGCTTATCCATAAGAAAGGGAGTGCGTGGTTTCAAACTTTGTAGTAAGGTGATAAATGATCCTAGCCAACGGGAGAATCTATTCCATACTAAATGCCCTGTGAAGGGAAGTGTGTGCACTTTGGTAATAGATAGTGGTAGTTGTCCAAATGTTGTTAGTGTTGCTATGGTGAACTTCTTGAAATTGCCAACTACACTTTATACTAGCCCTTACAAGTTGCAATGATTAAATGAATGTGGCGAATTAAAAGTCATGAGGCAATGTGTGATACGGTTAAGGGTAGAAAACTACCACGACAAAGTGCTTTGCGACGTAATACCAATGCAAGCGTGTCACTTGTTGTTAGGTAGACCTTGGCAATATGATAGGTCTACCAAACATGATGGGAGGTATAATCAATATACACTTTAGAAGGATGGCCGAAAGGTCACACTTCATCCATTTTTGCCTTCACAAGTGAATGAGTTGCATTAAAGGATGAGAGAATTGAAAGAAAAGGGGAAGAAATCCAAAAATGAAGAAAAAGAGGGCGAACCTGCAGGTGGGGTAGTGGGCATATCCGAGTCTGCCTCAACATTAAAGGGAAAAGAAAACATGGTGATGTTGGTTAAAAAGAAGAAGCTCTACGTGGATCATGATGAGGATACACCCATGCTTCTTTTGGCATATTGTTTTAACACTAACCCCACTAATTCTTCTATTTCTCCTTTGATTTCTTGTGTGTTGCAGGATTATGAAGATGTTTTTTCCAAAGAACTTCTACAAGGGATGCCCCCACTTTGGGGAATTGAGCACCAAATAGATTTTGTACCGGGATCACAATTGCCCAACAAACCGGCTTATAGGAGCAACCCAACGGATACCAAGGAATTGCAACGCCAAGTGGAGGAACTCCTCAACAAAGGGTATATCAAGGAGAGCATGAGCCCTTGCGCGGTCTCGGTGCTACTAGTTCCCAAGAAAGATGAGACTTGGCGTATATGTGTTGATTGCCAAGCCATCAATAAGATAACGATAAAATATTGTCACCCTATTCCTAGGCTAGATGATATGCTTGATGAATTGAGTGGTTCATGTTTGTTTCTAAAATTGATTTGAGGAGTGGCTATCACCAAATCCGTATTCAACCGGGTGATGAATGGAAAATCGCCTTCAAGACCAAATTCGGTCTCTATGAATTGATGGTTATGCCATTTGACCTAACAAACGCTCTAAGTACTTTCATGAGGCTAATGAATCATGTGATGAAGCCTTTTATCGAAAAGTTTGTTTTTGTCTACTTTGATGATGTGTTGGTGTATAGTAGGTCCTTAAATGAGCATATAAAACATTTACAATGTGTGTTTGATGTCCTCTGAAAGGAAAAGTTATATGTTAATTTAGAAAAGTGTTCTTTTGGTGTCCAAGAAGTTGTATTTTTCAGTTTTGTGGCGAACTCAAGAGGGGTCAAAGTAGATGAATCTAAGATTGACGCTATCAAAAATTGGCCAACTCCCAAAACCATAGGTGAAATGAGAAGCTTCCATGGGTTGGCTAGTTTTTATAGACATTTCGTCAAAGGATTTAGCACTATTGCCGCCCCCTTGACCGAAGTTATTAAAAAGGATCGACCTTTCAAGTAGGGAGATGAACAAGCTAAGGCCTTCAAGGACTTGAAAGTTATGCTCATCGCGACCCCTTTGCTACAATTGCCAAATTTTGAAAAGAATTTTGAGGTTGAATGTGATACTAGCAAAGTTGGTATATGCGCGGTTTTAATGCAAGAATTAAAGCCTATTGCCTACTTTAGCAAAGAGCTCAAAGGAGCAAATCTAAACTACTCTATGTACGATTTAGAGTTGTATTCCTTGATTAGAGCCTTGGCTACTTGGAAACATTATTTATGGCCTAAAGAATTTGTGATCCGAACGGACCATGAGTCCTTGAAGCATCTTAGGGCATAAGATAAGCTTAACAAATGGCATACCAAGTGGATTGAGTTTCTTGAAACTTTCCCTTATGTTATTAATTACAAAAAGGGTAAGGACAATGTGGTTGTCGATGCTTTGTCTCAAAAATATGTTCTTGTGTCTACTTTGTCTTCAAAATTGATGGGTTTTGAGATCTTAAAGGAATTGTATCCCGAGGACCCTCACTTTGCTCTTATCTATAGGGAATACGAAGAATAGGGTAGGGACAAGTGGGATTCAACTAGGGGTTCAAATCCCTATGCCAAGTTTGACGGTTACTTAATTAAAGGTAGGAAATTGTGTGTACCCTTTAGCTCTCGAAGAGAGTTGTTTGTGAGAGAAGCACACAATGACGGTCTAATGAGTCACTTTGGGGTTGAAAAGACCCTTGGAATATTGGAGGAGCAATTTTATTGGCAAAAAATACACAAGGATATGTCTAGGATTTGCGGCCAATGTGTAGATTGTAAAGGAGCCAAATCTCGGCTCCAACCTCATGGGTTGTACACCCCGCTACCCACCCCTTACATCTTTGGTTTGATATATCTATGAATTTTATGTTAGGGTTGCCAAGGACTAGAAGAGGCCGGGATAGTATCTTTGTTGTAGTTGATCGTTTTTCTAAGATGGCACACTTTATTCCATGCTCTAAATGTGATGATGCACCTAGTGTGGCCTCTTTATTTGTTGATAATGTTGTCAAGTTGCATGGTGTTCCGAGGACCATTGTGAGTGATAGAGACTCTAAGTTCCTAAGTCACTTTTGGAAGTCTATGTGGGGTAGTCTTGGTACCAAGTTACTATTCTCCACTTCTTGCCACCCACAAACCGATGGCCAAACGAAAGTAGTAAATAGAACTTTGGGTGCTATGCTACGTTCCATGATTAAGGAAAAATTGACTTCTTGGGAGGAACACCTACCATTAATTGAGTTTGCCTATAATCGTGTCATAAACTCAAGTACGGGAATGACTCCCTTTGAGTGTGTATACAGCCTCAACCCCCTTATCCCTTTGGATTTAACTCCTTTTCCAAGTGATCTTATGATTAGCCGAGATGGAAGAAAGCGGGAAGATTTTATGAAAAAGTTACATGAGAAGGTGCGGCTTCGACTTGAGAAGAAAAATCAAGAGATTGCAAAACGGGCAAACAAAGGAAGAAAGAAACTCATTCTTAAACCGGGAGATTGGGTATGGGTGCACCTTAGGAAGGATCGGTTTCTATCTCAAAGGAAGACCAAATTGATGCCAAGGGGTGATGCTCCATTCCAAGTACTTGAAAGAAGTAATGATAATGCCTACAAGATTGACCTTCCCTCGGAATACCAAGTGCACAACACTTTTAACTTGTGTGATCTTTCTCTAGTGGATGCGGTTGAGGATGACTAAATGTCGAATTTGAGGTCAAATTCCTCTCAAGATAGAGAGGATGATACAGGTGTACCAAGCTGTCCAACAAGTTCACGACCATTCACACGTAGCCAAGCTCGGGAGTTACAAAAACTCCAAGTTATGTTCATGCAAATGGCCGTGTGTGAGTTGGTACTTGAGCCTTCCAATGGATTAAATGTTTTTAAATGTGAAAAGGAGCCTTGAAGTGTAATAAACATACACTCCAAGGCCACCCCTTGGCAAGGGTAGGATGGTCATTTGTTATCTCCCTTTGTGGATTAATATAAATAGATAGTGTTAGGATTATTTTTGAGTTAGTTCATTCATATTTTGGAAGACAACAAACACTTTGTAATATTTTGAAACTTCTCTCTTCCATTGAAGAAGCCCTAATTCCGAAAACTCACTAGTAGAGTGATACTAGTGTTGTATCTTGGCTAGAAACTAGGGTCTTGGGTTCTTTAAGTTCCTCTTGGTCCAAGTAAGAGCTTGGTATTAATATTCATTAATCTTAGGGTCCTTTCTCTTGTTAGGGTTCTTAGATCATTGAATATTGTGTGTCAAGTTACCATCCCTCTTGTAATCTTGTTAATCTTGTGTTGTTGGAATCTTGAAGTCTAGTGAAGCCCTGTGAGGCTCTTTCGATTCACTAGCATTATTATTGACTTGCTTGTTCTTGTTGTTAATATCATCTTCTTATTCTAAAAATGTGACTCTTGAAGACTAGTGAAGCCGTGTGTGGCCTATTTCGATTCACTAGCACTTGTTGTTCATCTTGTTGTTCTTGTTGTTCTTTGTTTCTTGTGTTGTGAACTTGGTCTCATATCAGTAATTGATGAGTTATTTTAAAGTAATGTGGCAAAATATTTTGAAGAAAATATAAGAGAAAAATATCAAAAATTTGACAAAAAGGATAAATAGCAATGGTGGCTTTAGAGAGGTGTCACGTATGCATATCTATAAGCCTCCTTTATATAGGCGTTGCACCTGTGTATTACGTCTAGTGTTTCGATTTGAAAGATATTAAATTATAAAAAGATGCATGAGAAATTATCAAAAGAGAAGAATTCATTGTCGATAGTTAAATTTTAGCTACATGATTAGAACAATTAATAAGAAAAATCATTTTACTACATCATTGAATTTTAAAAGTTGTAAATATTGACGACAATAGGTGAACACAAGTTGTCAAAGTATTGAAAGGAAGCGATTAGAGCAAAACTCGTTTGCACGCACTTACAATTAAAGTTTTCAGCAGATGGTACCAAATATAGAAACAGTTTCAACTGCATCTCATTTCCAAGCAACAAAAAGAGTTGTATAAGGTTCTTTCATCCTAGTGCAGTAGCTTTCTTTAATAGCGTAAGATATAAATAAAAGTTTTTCATCTTGCATAAGATTTATTTTTAAGGTCATGCACAATATACTTACAGGACATGCATCAATTCCTCTAGTCTCATCCATAATCAGGACAAGGTCTGATCATGTGCAACCATAATTCTATCATTTGGTGTCAGATCAAACTTCACCATGAAATACAAAACCAATATGAATAAGTAGGTTGGTCAAAAAAATCCTTAAACAGACACTTCTGCATGCTAGTAGAAGTACGACAATTATACAACTTCGTGTTTGAAGCTTAGAGCTGATCAAAATGGAAAGACTCAGGATGTAGAAGATTATAACATGAATGATTCAACAGATACCAAAGACTGTGCAGTAGGTAAGAAACAAACTCCTGCGACAATTTCCCCATGACCTTTTGCTTGCAACCTGTAGAAATAGACAGTACCAAAAGTCTTTTTCAGTTGCTTAGTCATTGAATACACAACTCAAAGAAACTTAATCTACAGACTACACAAATCGTCAATTTTGACGTTGTTAACGAAATCATATTTTTTGTAAAATACGACCTAAAATACCACTTACGTAGAATTTTAAATTTTTTTTTAATACAAGGTAAAATTTGAATTGATTATTCAAAAGTGTTAAATATTAAAATTTCTTATCTAAATCATATAACACTAAATTAAATAAGTAACGTTTTATGTGATTCTCAATTTTTATTTCCAACAGTTAGGTAAATATTGCTTGTAGTAGGATTATTTTTCTGTAGTTTCAATTTATAAAGAACAAGAAAAAAGATAAAAAGTATCGATAAAAATATTAGTCTAGTTATTATATTTTTATTTGAACTTAGCTAGCACTGGCTTTGACACTCAATAATGAATATAAAATATATATTGTATATAAACCTAAACTTTGGTCATAGCCAGCAGAATCTTCCTCCTTCATCTAATGAACAATATATTGAACACAAAATACAACATAAACATAAGTTTTGACATAGTATCGTTCATTATCTAGATTATCGACCGTTAAATTGTGAACTTACCTTATGAGAAATATAACGCTAGAATCTCTAGTTGAATGATGCAATATCAAGTTCTTGCCTAATTTGTTTAATTTTTTTTTAAAATTACTCATGAACTTAATTTAGCATTATCTCACAAAAAATAAAAAATAAAATAGAGATATGAAGATGGAGAAATAGAACCAAAATTTATCTATACAATTCTGACTTCTTAATAACAATGGCGTTTGGACTCCTCAAACTGAAAAAGAGATCCCCCCTCCAAAAAAAAAAAACTAAAAATGATATGAGTAAATAAGAGGACATAACTATGAAATAAATATTAAAACTATGAAATAAATATTAAGTTTTATTAGATTAAATTATGAAAAAACTTCAAAAAAGGAGAAAAAACATAAATGCCATAGAGAGGTGCCACGTCCTGACTTTCTTTTATATTATATATATAGATATTATAAGTTTTAAAGTATTCATAATAATAGACGTATTTTAGTTGCTTACTCAATTTTACTTCCATGAGGATTCATGTTATCCCTATTGTTCTTCTTCTTCTTCTTATTATTATTTAAATAATTAAAGGATTCTCTAACATTATCTACAAGAAATCAACTTTAAAAGGACTCAAAATTATCAAAAAGATGATAGCTTCTTTAAAAGGGCACAATATGAGGCTCATAGTGTATCACATGAGATGCTATATATTTGAGTACATGATTTTTAGTAGATAGAAATTAATTGAAATATCTAAATTTATGCCTGTTTTTTTTTTAAATTTTGTACTTAATAATATAACGTACACAATTATTATTTGTTTTTATACATATTTATTATTATTTAGTGTGATACACACGTGCCAAACATGTACACTTAACTAATATATAAATATATGTAAGTTACAATTTACATTCAATTATCTATTTTACCCAATAATCCAATATAAAAAAAATCAAAACCAAACTAATAATTTAATAATTTTTTCTTTAAAAACTATTAAAAATTATTAATCTAATAACCCAAGAATGGGACTTTTTGTTAAATAAACCTTTTAAATCTATTTTTTTTAGTTAAATAGACCATAAGTTTTTTATTTAGTGAGATAATCCATTTTTAAGATAGATGTATTATCTATCCAATAGATATATAGATAAATTGATTATCAATCTGACAGATATAGACAGATCAATTATCAATTCAACAAATTTATTATTTGTTCGATAAATGAGAAAATAAAAGTAAGCCATTTCGCTAATTGAAAACTTGAAAAAAGCTGTACATTTTTCTAATTAGAAACTTAAGAGGCTTAGTCAAATTTTCTCCCAAAATACAAAATCAATACTATAGCATTTTTCATCACACGCTCGAATAATCGGAGGATCCCAGCTCGCAACTCACAGCTCTCAACCTTCCATTCGGCAAGCAGCCAGCAAACGGAGTCACACCACTTTGATTCTTCATGGAACTCAAATTTCGACATCGAGATTACAAAGCGGAAGAACAGGTTCACTCCTTCCGTCCAGTGGCCGCAGAGACTCATCCTCTCTCCTTTCAATCACCATCGTATGACCAGGTTCAATGTTTCTCCCTTCATCGTCTGTATTAATCACATCAACTAAGTAAGTTTTTATGACATTGTGTACCAAAAAGTGGATTTACGGTGATCAATTTCACTTATCTTGATTGGATACTTAAATCTTCTAGTTTTCGGTACAGATTATCCAAAAAAGAATGTGGATAAAATTTCAATTTGACAAAAATTTAAGCTAATCAGTGAAAAGTAAAGTGATATTCCCAGTGGTTAATTATGAACATAAAAGAAGTTATTAAGATGTAGATAAGTTAGAACTGGATTCAAGTTTTGGTGTTCGTTTGGTTTCTACTTTATTTGGCTATAGGTAATGCAATTTCACCAGAGCAGGTTGTTGTTGGATTTCCTGTACTCCTTATTCCTAATGTTAAGACTTGGGACAAACGAAGTGCACCCAAGCATGTGCAAGAAAGAAGAACAAGGGACCATCAGACAAAGTTTTGGTGGGCAGAGCCCACACTTGTAAGAAAATGTACCTACTTGACAAAATAGGTTACCGAGTTGGTTCCTTTCACACACATGCAATGTAATCTAATGGAAGAAGAAGGAGAAGAACTCGAAGAAGTAGAGAGAGGATTTTGGATGAACTGCTTCATTGATGAAAACAGGCTGAAAATGAATACAAAGTTCTGATTAAAATATCCAACTCTAATCCACTAACTTCATCTAAGCTCTACTAACTATAACCAACTTTAATAGATTAAGTTGCAAGTTTTTGTTCTGTACATTTTAGTCCTTTAGCGTCTAGTAATTTCAGTTGGCTCAGGACTCCCTCTCAAGCTAGAGGGGAGAAAAAAGTTATTCACTCCTAACTTGTTAAGCAAAAAAAATCATGCTGTGTCCTTCCTAGACCTTTGGTGAGTATATCTGCTACCTGCTCCTTAGTGTTTACTTGGACTATTTTGATTAATCAAGCCATCACCTTCTCCATTACAATGTGACAATCAATGTCAATATGCTTTGCTCGTTCATGGAATATGGAATCTGCAACTATTTGCTGCCTTATCGTCATACATCAGATGTACTGGTAACTGAAGTTCAATCCCAAGTTCTCAAACAACCCGTTCAGCCAAACTATCTCAGCTGCAGTTGAAGCCATGCATCTAAACTCAGTTTTTGTTGAACTTCTTCCACAGTGTCCTGCTTCTTAGATTTCCAAGATATCAATGCTCCACCTTGAAACATGGCATAGCTTGTCACTAATCTCCTAGTCTGCAAACATGCACCCAGTCGGCATCACAAAGGGACAACAACTAGTCCTCATCTTTGTTAGCATGATATTCTTGATATGGTGAATATGTAGAGATATTATTTAGTGCAGAATAATGTGTAGCATTAGTTGTAGATATATAAAGAGATGTTCTAGATAATACATTTAGTGAAGAATATTGTGTAGCATTAGTTGTAGAATATTATGCACATTAATTTTTGGGATTTACAATTAAGTGTAGGATATTTCTCGTGTATAAATACGGATGTATTCTTATGTAGTTGGATCAACGAAATCGAGATAATCATTATTCAGTTTCTCTTGTGTTTTCTCTGTTATTGACACGGTATTAGAGCCTTCTCTTTTTGATTCATAGAGTCCTTAATTTGCTATTACTTTCAATGTTTTTTGAAAGTTTTGTTTTCTTGGTTGCTAGTCAACAGTTAATCCTAAATATTTAGGACTCTTGGTCTTGGTTATTCTAGCTATTTTTTTCGTATCATTGTGTTTTCGATTTTTGCCATTCAAAAACATGACTTCTTATCAGTTTGAGTCCTTCGGTGTTCGTTTCATTGGAAAAAATTATTCTACTTGGGAATTTTAGTTTCAACTATTTGTCACGGGAAAAGAATTATGGGGCCATATAGATGGAAGTGGTCCTGCTCTTATTGATCCTACTAAGTTAGGTTAGTGGAAGGTCAAAGATTCTCGGGCGATGACATGAATTATAGGGTCAATTGATCCTCTTATTGTCCTTAATCTCGGGCCGCATAAGATTGGAAAGGCTATGTGGGATTATTTACAAAAGGTTTACAACCAAGGCTATAGTGCAAGACGCTTTCAACTAGAGCATGAAATTGCTAATTACTCACAAGGAGGTCCCTTTGTTTAGGATTGTTTTTTTTTGATTTCTGAACTTATGGGCTGATTTTGCTGCTATTGTTTATGCTAAAATACCTGTTGAATCTCTCTCTATAATTCAAGTTCATGAGCAAAGCAATCGAGACCAATTTTTGATGAAATTGCGTTTTGATTTTCAGTGTGTTCGTTCTAACTTGATGAATCGTGACCCATCTCCCTCCTTGGATGTCTGCTTTAGGGAATTACTTTGTGAAGAGCAATGTCTTCTCTCACAAAATTCTTTCAAGCAAGACTATGTTCTTGTTGCATTTGTTACTCAAGGAAAAGGAAAGGGAAGGAAAAGGAAAGGGAAGAGCTTTGAGAAAAACTCAATGCTATAGTTGCAAGGAATATGCTCATTTTGCTAGCAATTATGGTAAGAAGTTATGCAATTATTGTAAGCAACACTGGCATATTATCAAAGAGTGTCCTACTCGTCCTCGAAACTGCAAGATCAATGCGTTTCAAGTAGGAGTAAATAGTTCCACTTATGGCAACTCATTTTAGTTGCAGCGGGACAAGTTCTTCCTCCTGAAATGGTAAAACAAATGATCGTGTCAGCTTTTTCAACTTTGGGGCTACAAGGTAACGATACTACATCTAATTTTGGCTTGTTGATTCTGGAGTTTCCAATCATATGACCAACTCAGCGAGTATGCTAAAAAATGTTTGTGAATATCGTGGTCCATCACAAATTCAGGTTGCCAATAGTAGTAATTTACTCATTACCAAGATTGGGGATATTACTAGAACTTTCAAGAATGTTTTTTAATCACCAAAGCTCCCCACTAGTCTTATTTCAGTGGGACGATTGGTAGATAACAATTGTGATATGAAGTTTTCTCATAATGGTTGTCTTGTGCAGAATCAGGTGTCGGGGACGCCAATTGCGAAGGGGCCTAAAGTTGGAAGATTGTTTTCTATACACTTTTCCATTTCCCTTGTTCTATATTATGCTTGTACATCTAAACCTAGTAAGATTGAGGTATGACATAAGCATCTTGGACATCCAAATTCTATTATTTATCGAATTCTGGTTTGTTAAGAAATAAGAATTTATTTCAGCTACTCCCTTTGATTGTTCTACTTATAAATTTCGCAAAAAGTAAAACTCTTTCTTTTCCTATTTCTGGTAGTCGTGCTACAAAGTGTTTTGATGTCATTTATGGTGATGTTTGAGACATTTCACTAGTTCTTTCTAATGCTCATTTCGAGTATTTCGTGACATTCATAGATGATCATAGTTGGTTTACATGGGTGTAGTTTCTTTGTTCCAAACTTGAGGTATTTTCCATATTCAAGACATTTTTGGTTTACATTGAGTCTCAATTTTCTACCTGCATCAAAATTTTAAAATCTGATTCTAGGGGAGAATATGTCTCATGAATTTAGTAGTTTCTTGAATTCATGAGGTAGTGGTATGGACTGTGTACACTCTACCCTCCCCAGACCGCACTTGGTGGGAATATACTGGGTTTGTTGTTGTTGTTGAATTCAATAGTTTCTTGCATCATAAAGGAATTGTCTCACAACGCCCTTGCCCATATACGCATATATGCATATACGCAGGAACAAAATAGGGTTGCTGAGCGTAAAAATCGTCATCTTTTGGATGTCACTCGTACTTTGTTGATTGAGCTTTGTGTCCCATCTAGATACTGGGTTGAAGCTTTGTCACTGCTGTTTTTTTAATTGATAGATTGTCATCTCAAGTATTAAATCTTGACTCTCCATATTATCGTCTTTTTCACTAAAATCCTAGCTATGATAATTTTCACACATTTGATTGTGTTTGTTTTGTGCATCTTCTTCCCTCTCAACTAGGCCTGGCAACGAACCAGAACCGGTATCGTCATAACGGTTTAAATGAAATCGGAATCGGTACCGGTATCGGTACAGCCTTGCCGGTGTGTTTCACCGGAACCGGTCTACCGGAATAAAAGGCCGGTCCGCCCTGGTTCGTTGGTTACCGGTGCCGAACCGGGTCGGACTAGACAGGCAACCGGAGCTTACTTTTTTTTTTTTAAAAATTGAAATTATATTTGAAGTTTTCACTGAAATATCGGTGCCCTCGGTCTGTTTTCACTAAAATATCTCCTAAAATAGGAGTCCTATACACTGTTAGTTTACAATATATTAATATAATATTTTCTTATTAACTTATATACAACAACAACAACAAACCCAGTATATTCCCACCAAGTGGGGTCTGGGGAGGGTAGAGTGTACGCAGTCCATACCACTACCTCTAAAGAGGTAGAGAGGCTGTTTCCGATTTTTTATTAACTTATATGATAAGTTATAATTTTAAAAAGTTTTTTTTTAAATTTAAATTATATTTATGTAACATTTTCTAACTTAGAACCATTTATAAGTTATAATTTTAAAAACAGTTATAATATATAAAACAATTAACATTATGTTAAAATAGTTATAATTTTAACTTATAAGATATAATATATAATTTTAAAAATAGTTATAATTTTGACTCATAACATTAACTTTTTATAACATAAACTTATAAAAATTTATAAAAACTTTTTCCTAACTTTATAAAGCTATAGTATTAAAATTTTTTTTTCCATAACTTTAAAGTTACAAATATAGACTTTATAATTTTTGCTAAGATAATTGCATCAAACTTCAAGACGGCAAGGATGCCCGAGGCATGGAGGTGGAGTACCATAATCCCTCTCTATAAGAATAAGGGAGACATCCAGAGTTGCAATAACTATAGGGGGATTAAGTTATTGAGTCACTCTATGAAGATTTGGGAGAGAGTCGTCGAGGGGAGGCTGAGACGGATAGTGTCTATTTCGGAAAATCAGTTCGGATTTATGCCTGGGCGCTCGACGACGGAGGCAATTCACCTGGTACGAAGGCTGGTGGAACAGTATAGGGAAAGGAAGAAGGACCTGCACATGGTATTTATCGATCTAGAGAAGGCTTACGACAAAGTTCCCAGGGAGGTGCTTTGGAGATGCTTGGAGGTGAGTCGAGTCCCGATGGCCTATATCAGAGCAGTTAAAGATATGTATGATGGAGCGAAAACGCAGGTGAGGACGGCGGGAGGAGACTCAGAGCATTTTACTGTCTTGACAGGATTGCATCAGGGATCTACTCTTAGTCCTTTTTTGTTTGCTTTGGTGATGGATGTGTTGACGCGGAGTATCCAAGGGGAAGTGCCTTGGTGTATGCTTTTTGCAGACGATGTAGTTCTGATGGACGAGACCCGAAAGGGTGTGAATGACAAATTAGAGGTGTGGAGACAAACTCTTGAGTCTAAAGGGTTCAGGTTGAGCAGAAGCAAGACAGAGTATTTGGAATGCAAGTTTAATGACGTGAGGTTGGAGGATGAGGTGGTAGTGAAGCTGGAATCGCAGGAGGTATGTAAGAGGGATAGTTTCAAGTATCTCGGGTCCGTGATTCAGGGTAACGGTGAGATTGACGAGGATGTCTCGCACCGTATTGGGGCGGGATGGTTGAAGTGGAAGCTCGCGTCGGGGGTGTTGTGTGATAAGAAGGTGCCGCCCAAGCTTAAAGGCAAATTCTACAGGATGGTAGTCCGTCCGGCCATGTTGTATGGAGCGGAGTGTTGGCCAGTTAAGAACTCCCACATCCAAAAAATGAAGGTGGCGGAAATGCGAATGTTGCGCTGGATGTGTGGGATGACTAGAGGGGACAGAGTTAGGAATGAGACTATCAGGGAGAAGGTTGGGGTGGCTCCAGTGGAGTGCAAGATGCGGGAAGTCCGATTGAGTTGGTTTGGACACGTGAAGAGGAGGGACATGGATGCCCCGGTCCGTAGGTGTGAGAGGCTAGCGTTGGATGGTTTTAGGCGGGGTAGGGGTAGGTCGAAGAAGTACTGGGGAGAGGTGATTAGACGGGACATGGAGCAGTTACAGCTCACCGAGGACATGACCCTAGACAGGAAGGTCTGGAGGGCGAGGATTAGGGCAGAAGACTAGGGCCAGTTTGGGGGCGCAAGGGTAGGGAGTGGGGGATTATTCCTGTTATTCTTCCTACTCTTATTTTTATTCCTATTCCTATTCTTCTTCTTGTTACGATTTCGGTGTTCCATGTTTTATTATGTATCTGAGTGCTTCCCGATGTTTCCTACTACCATGCGTTACTTTATATTTATATTTAGATTTATATTTATATTTATATTTATATTTATATTTAGCTTTATATTTGTGTGGCGACTGTCTTGAGCCGGGGGTCTATCGGAAACAGCCTTTCTACTTCTTCAGAGGTAGAGGTATGGACTGCGTACATCTTACCCCCCCCAGACCCCACTAGGTGGGAATACACTGGGTTTGTTGTTGTTGTTGTTGTTGTTGTTCGTATGTTGTACATTTATTAAAAATATTAAAAGAGAATCTAATCTACGCAGCCACCTTCTAGGAAGGGTTCTGTTTGAATTAGATCTTAACTCTAGAATCTTATTAATATCTATAACGTCCAAAATATTCTGACGTAACTTATTTATTTCTTCGGCGGATATATTTTCTGGAATTGGTCTTTTTCCTTGTTCCTCCATTGCTTCCATTCCATCATCACTATTTTCCTCAAATATTTCATCTATTTCGTCTTCAATTTGGGGCGGTAAATTTGGGAGCCTAAAATTTCTTCGTTCAGTATTGATCCAATCTCTAAATAATACCGAAATCTCCAAACTATCCTTTGCTAACAAATATCGATGATCTCCAATCATAAATCTTCCTGCGGTAAAAGCTTGCTCCGAAGCAACTGAAGAAGCTTGACTTTCTAGCACATCTCGAACCACTCTTGAAAGCTCTAGAAATTGTCTGGTGCGGGTTTTCCACCATGCTAAAAGTTGTTGTCCACTTGCATCTCTAATACTTCCCGATCCTGAGAAAGATACGAATCAAAATCATTACTGCTAGAATATTGAAGACCAAGTTCTTTACCCATCTCGTCATCTAAATCATCATATCTACGTCTAGAAGTAGGAGGTTCGGCCTGCGGAACATTTTGTTCCATAACTTGATACAAGTTATATAAACTCCTAGCTTTAGGTACTATGTTAGCGCAACAAGTTTCAGCTGATGGCTTTTCACGAGGTCCAATTTCTAAGTTGTAAATTTTTGAACCATTATCATTACACCATATTCTTTGTAAAATGAGTTGAATAAAGTAGCTGTCAAACAAATTTATGGAATCGGAAAAAATATTTTTTAAATTTATCAATCATAGCTGCAATTGCCTCTTTGTAAGGGCGAAATTTTTTATATTCAGCAAGTACTTTAGAAATAGCAGTAATATTTACTAAAACAGAAGAAATAGTTGGAGTGTATTGAGCAAATATTGTGTTCATAGCAGTGTTGTAAAAGGCGTTCGCCACGTCGCCAATGGCGAATGGCGAGGCGAGGCCCGGTCGCCTCT
This sequence comes from Capsicum baccatum var. pendulum, assembly GCA_030864225.1. Classification (NCBI taxonomy): domain Eukaryota; kingdom Viridiplantae; phylum Streptophyta; class Magnoliopsida; order Solanales; family Solanaceae; genus Capsicum; species Capsicum baccatum. The sequence goes on along the minus strand of CM061552.1, from coordinate 197,728,535 downwards.
TCACGTCGTGGTGTTGCGAAAATCAAAAGGGGACGCCTTTGCGAGAAAGGCGACATGGCGAGGCGAGGCGGCGAGGCGACAATGGCGTCGCCTTTTAATTTTTTTTTTTAAAATTAGGGTTTTAGGTATATAAGCTAATTTTAGGGCTTATTTACCCATTTTGGCTCTACCAACTTACTCATTTGTGACTGCGGCTGCTACCATTCATCTCACAAGTTCGATTCCGACGACTCCGGTAAGCAGTCAATTATAGTTTTCTATTTTTTTTTCTTCTTTCTTCTTCTTCTTAATCCAGTGATTGGACTTGTATCTTGGTGCTGTTTTTTTTCCTTCCTCTTTTTCTCTTCTTCTTCTTCTATTTTTCTAATATATTAGTGTTATTGAAATTTTGATCATTTATATATTATTTTAATTTTTTTATATTAATTGTCGCCGTACATTCAAAAGGAGATCGCCTCGCCGCGTGGTGAGGCGGGGCCTTGTCTCCTTTTGTCGCCTTTTGCCGTCCAAAACACTGGTTCGTAGCTTGATAAAAAGTTTTCAAAAATTTATAAAGTTCTACTTCAATCCAATCATCATCACCTAGTCTTAAATCAAGATTCAAATTACGAGCATTATAAACTAATTGTATAGGTTCACGATATACATAAGCAACTTCAAGCATTTGATAAAAAGAATTCCATCTAGTAGGAATTTCTCTTGAAATTTTTCTATATGGAATATCACATTCTTTACATTGATGTTTAAAATCATCCATTATAGACTTTTTTATTATTAAAAATAAAACTACAAGCAACTCGAACATTGAAACAACCATTTCCAAACAACTCAACATCATCATGTACTATCAAATTTAAAATATGTGTAGTGCATTTAACATGAAAATAATCATCATCCATAGATCATAGTTTAGCTTTTAAAAAATATATAGCTTTCAAATTATTAGAAGCATTATCTAATGTTCATGCCATAGTTTTATTAGTAAGTCTAAATTATTTCAAGCTTTCTGCTATTGTACTAGCTATATAGCTACCGGTTTTAGTCTCGTCAACATATTTATAAGCAATAATTCTTTTTTGCATGTTTCAATGGTGATCAATCTAATGAGCCGTGAGAGTAAAATAATCATTACCGAGAACACTACGACCCATATAAGAAGTAATAGACATTTTACAATCAAATTTTCTAAATAAGCTACGAAGAAAATGACAATGTTCAGCTTGAAATTTAAAAATATCATTTTTAATTGTATTTTGTGAAAAACCTTTCAAAGAGGGATTATATACTCGTTTAATATAATGAATAAAACCGGGATGCGAAGGAAAACTAAAAGACAAACCCATAACAACAACCATTTTTCCTAATTCTTCTCTATCTACATCTTCACTATTTGTTGATGATGAGCTTGGACCAGCCAGGTTAAACATGTCTAAACGCTTTTGAACCATATTACCTCCTACAGATTCTTCCGTCAATGGTATACCACCTTTTTTTGCCTTAGCCTCATTTTCTAGACGAATAAATTCTTTACTACATTTCCTCAAATGCGTGGTTAGCAATCTTGTCCAGCCATTTTTTTCCCTCGGCCGAATGTTTCATAACTCTGTTGCATTTATTACAAGTAGCAGTATTTTTTCCCTTATCATGCTTAAAAAATTTCCAAACTAAAGACCTTTTAGGGCGTTCGGTACCTTTGGCCCTAAAAATTCCGGTAAAGGGTGAAGTTCTTCACCGTCTTCCGGTAATTCTGTAACTGGACTATTAGGGGTAGGGGTTTCACCTAACTCTTGTCTTCTATATCATCTTCTTCTGGTAAGTCTTCCTCAAAATTATCATTACGCCTACATAGGGTCTCATGGTCTAATTCCATACTGGCACCAACATCGAAACCATTAGGCTGTGATAAAGAAGTTTCACTAACATTACTAAATCTAGGCGGTACTAAACTAGTAGTAGCATTATTTTTTTTATCTCTACGAAAAACCATACCAAAGATTGTTTTTTTACCACTACTATTTTTATTGACATTCATAATTAAATTTAAATATGGCATAATACATAAACATGCTCTTTAACTTGACACCAAATCACATCTATGACCTCCAACTTTGGGTGTGCACAAGTAGACACTTAAACTTAGATAAAGTTGAACAAGTAAATACACACGTCTTTTGTAGCATAATACACAGGACGCCACGTAGGACAAAAATTGTCCACGTATGATGCCACATAGGGTATATGTGTCTACTTGTTCAGCTTTATACAAGTTTAAGTGCCTACTTGTGCACACCCAAAGTTAAAGGTCATAGATCTGATTTGGTGTCAAGTTAAAGGGCATATTTATGTATTGTGCCTTTAAATATAGTTAAAATATTAAAACAAGCAATATAAATATTATAAATCATAAAGTTAATGTAAGTAAACACTAAACAAATGTAGATACTAAAAAATAAAAATATACAGATTAAGTAAATAAAAAGAGAGATTAAAGTTGGAACAGATATACTGAATGCCCCGTAGGACAAGAATTGTCCACTTATGATGCCACATAGGTCATATGTGTGTACTTGTTCAACTTTATACAAGTTTAAGTGCCTAATTGTGCACACCTAACGTTGGAGGTCATAGATCTAATTTGGTGTCAAGTTAAAGGGCATATTTATGTATTGTGCCTTTAAATATAGTTAAAATATTAAAACAAGCAATATAAATATTATAAATCAAAAAGTTAATGTAAGTAAACACTAAACAAATGTAGATTACTAAAAAATAAAAATATAGAGATTGAAGTAAATAAAAAGAGCGATTAAAGTTGGAACGAATATACCGAACATCTGTTTACCGAATGTCTGTGTAAAAGCAGACGTATACCAAATGTCGGAATTAAAAGATGATAATTGAAGCTTGTAACATCTTCAAAAAATCTCCTACTCCAACTAGCTAATACAATAATTATAAATATTAAGAGAATATTAAGAGTATGAGAATATTTGTGAGGGAAAAAAAGGTATAAAGAGGGGGCCTCAAAATAGCTGTTGGCTGGCCCCCAACGGCTAAATTGCCATTGCCAATGGCTTCCAACGACAGTCAACTACCGGCATTACCGGAAAAAATCCATGGTACGCACTGGTACTGGATTTCGGACCGTCGGGTACTGGGTATACCGGTTGCAACCGTTACCGTTGCGTTACCGGTACCAGAGCGTGACCGGAACCGGATCAATCCGAAATTACTCTGGTCCGCTGCCAGGCCTAATCTCAATGCAATAAACTTTCTGCTCAGTCAACTAAATGTGCTTTTATGGGTTATAGCACTTTGCAGAAAGGTTTTATTTGTTATTATCCAAGTTCTAACAAATTTCGTGTTTCTTGAAGTGTTGTTTTCTTTGAAAATCAATATTTCTTCCCTACTCATGTTGAGTCATCTTCTATTTCTCCCCTTCTTCCTACTTTTGAGGATTTGTCCTTCTTTTGAGTGGTTCAAACCTGGATTTGTGTATGAAAGACATTGACCAACTTTACCCCATCCCGAAACAGATATGCCGCTTGAGACTACTCTACCAGAATTTGAGATTTCTTTAAGGCCTGCTCCTCTTGAGCCTCCTAGGCGATCTACCAGAGTATCTCGTACTCCTAACTGGTATGGTTTTTCTTCTACTTTACCCTGCATCTCTATTCCAACAAGTTACTTACAAGCCTCCAAGCTTGAATGTTGGCAGAAAGCAATGAAGAAGGAACTTTTGGTTCTTAAAGAAAATAGCATATGGGACATTGTTCGTTGTCCTTTAGATGTTCGTCTCATTGGATATAAATCGGTGTATTCAATTAAACTTCATTCTGATGAAACTCTTGATCAGTACAAAGCTAGATTGGTGGTCCTTGGTAACAAACAAGAGTATGGTGTGGACTATGAAGAGACTTTTGCACCGATAGCAAGAATGACTATTGTGTGACCTATTATTGTCATTGTTGCATCACAAATTGGCCTCTTCATCAAATGGATGTGAAAAATGCTTTTCTCCATGGTGATCTCAAAGAAGATATTTATATGAAACCTCTTTCTGATTTGTTTTTATCACCTACATCAGATGTTTGCAAATTAAAATGGTCTTTGTATGGTTTAAAACAAGCTCCCAGATCTTGGTTTGACAAGTTTCGATCTACTTTGCTTGACTTATCTTTTAAACAGGGTAAATATGACTCATCATTGCTTCTTCGGAAAACCGAACATCTACTGGTTGTGTTTTTCTTCTTGTATATGTGGATGGCGTTATTATCACAGGAATTGATTCTTCATTGATCTCTAGCCTCCAACAGCAGCTTAAGGATTCTTTTCATATGAAAGATCTTGGTACACTTACATATTTTTTGGGTTTGAAAGTTCATTATGATTCTTTAGGTGTGTTCTTAAACCAACATAAATATACTCTGGATTTGATTTCTTTGGCTGGTCTTCAAGAATCCTCCTCCTCCTCTGTAGATACTCTTTTGGAATTGAATGTAAATTATCGTCGTCATGAAGGATATCTTCTTCCCGATCTAATTTTGTTTCGACAATAAGTTGGGAGCCTAAATTATCTTACTATTACTCGGCTTGATATCTCTTTTGTAGTTCAACAAGTCAGTCAATTTATGTAGGCTTCTCGTCATCTACATTTGGTGGCCATTTGTCACATCATTTGATACCTCTTAGGAACATGTACTTATGGGTTATCTTTCCTAGTTGTTCTCCTATCCGGCTTAATGCATTTAGTGATTCAGATTGGGTTGACTGTCCAAATACTCGCCGCTCCGTCACAGGTTGGTGCATGTTTCTTAGAGATTCCTTGATATCTTGAAAGAGCAAGAAGCAAGCTCGTGTTTCAAAATCTTCAACAGAGAGTCTGAATATCGAGCAATGTCTACAGCTTACTCCGAGATTATTTGGCTTCATGGTTTACTGCAGAAATTGGATTTCCTTAATCTAGTCCTACTCCTCTTCATGCTGACAGCACAAGTGCCATTCGGATTGCTACCAATCCATTTTTTTCATGAAAAAACGGAACATGTTGAAGTGGATTGTCATTAGAAGAAAGTTATTACTCTCCCACATGTATCCACTGACCTTCAAATAGCGGATGTGCTTACAAAATCAATGGCACCACAACGTTACCAGTTTCTAGTAGGCAAATTGATGCTTTTTGATCCACCGACATCAATTTGAGGGGGATGTTAGCATGCTATTCTTGATATGGTGAATATGTAGAGATATTCTAGATACTACATTTAGTGTAGAATATTGTGTAGGCATTAGTTGTAGATATATGAAGAGATTCTAGATACTACATTTAGTGTAGAATATTGTGTAGCATTAGTTGTAGAATATTATGTACATTAATTTGTAGGATTTACATTTTGTGTAGGATATTTCTTTTGTGTTTAAATACTGATGTATTCTTATGTAGTTGGATCAACAAAATGGAGGTGATCATTCTTCAGTTTCTATTGTGTTTTCTTGTTATTGACAATCTTTTGCCGGACACAATAACCCTTGCTCTGGTGCATCTTGATGTATCTCGCCACCCTAATAGAGGCATCTAAGTGAGATTGTCTAGGAGAGTGCATAAACTGGCATAGGGTCTATACTGCATATGAAATATTTGTCTTAATTCATTTATAAATATGAATGTCTTCCAAAGCATCATCATTTGGAACCCCCCCGCATCTGTTTTCTAGATCTGAATCGGAACCCTGGCTTCTGAATTGAATGTATCAACCATAGAAGAACACCGACTTATGATCAGAATCAGTAATGGATCTCGATGGAAGGCTCTGATATCATGTTGAGAAAATCATACAAATGCAATGTAATCTAATCAGGAAAAAAAAGAACTCGAGAGAAGTAGAGCTCGATTTCAGATGAACTGCTTCATTGATGAAAACAAATACATAGCTCTGACTAAAATATTTAACTCTAAGCTAGCTTCGTCTAAGCTCCACTAACTATAACCGACTTTAACAGATTAAGCTACAAGCTTTTGTTCTGTATGTATTAGTCCCTCAGCTGCGAGTAATTCCAGTTGGCACAATAGTTCCGCATTACCGTACAAAAGAAACAGAAAAAGAGAAGAAATACTTAAAACTAAAGAAACTACTATAAGAAAAAAGACTTATAAGCTAGTTCAAAAAGAGTCAAAGCCAGCATAGGAAAAGAAAACCAGATGATTGTGTATACAATATGTAGCTAAAATTGTAGCCACTGTTTGTTGCTTCAATACTTTAAAAGATTGTAATAGCGATACCAATGTACCACCTAGGTTTCATCCATTGTTAAAGTCAATAAGCTTACTCTATGATTGATCATGGGCTCTGTTGTTCTTAGCATATCCAGATGTTTGGTCATTTCCTGATTTTTCCATTACTTGGTTGAGTTTGTAGGTTGATGTTACAGATTATGACAGGGACGAATTTTTTGATCCATTAAGGGGGAATTATGGAAAACCAGAGGATCCAATGAAGGATTTAGGAAGCACAACTACTGAAATCACAGCAGAACCATATAGAGATATTGCTATTCAATTTCTGGGCAAGGAATGGACATCTTACAAGAAAGTGTTGATGCAAAAATTTCCTGTCTCCAAAATGATTTCTGTTTCTTCGGTCAGTATGGCTTCTTAATCTTCACACGTGCTATTGAAATACTTACAAATTGTGCAAAAATGAGGTGATCTTAGTGGATCTCTAGTTAGTGGTCTTCTCATAGTTCATTGTTTGAGGGTGTGTTTGGTACAGAGTAAAACATTTTCTGAAAATGTTTTTCAATTTTCTCATACTTGGTTGGTCAAAGTGTTTTGAAAATCAATTTCCTTAAAAATCAGGAAAATGAGTTCCCTGGAGGGAGTAGGAATAACAAGTTCCATAAGTAGCATTTCAAAATCATTCTCTTTCTCACTCCGACACCCCCAACACCTACCCCCTCCCCTTGACCACCCCACTCCCCGCCACACCCCATAAGCATCCTAGATTATATATAAATGCTCTTAGAATAATTTTTTTTGCTTACTTATCTAACATTAGAAAATGAGTAAGAAAATCACCTATTTTCCAATAAAACATTTTCTAGAGAACATTTCTGTGGAAATATTTTCCTTCATACCAAACACACCCTAAATTTGTTTTAAAGTTGACATCAATTTCTGTTAGGTGTTCTGGGTTTCTGTATAACCTTTTTATTGTCCCTTACAGCTGTCAAGCTCAATTATGAAGACAGGGAAGGGTATGATATATCTTCGCTATGTTTACTTTATGTCGCTAATTATTTTTTTTTTGAAATGCGCCGAATATATTACATATATTTCACACAATAATATTCCACATTTTGTAAGGTTTAAAATATTTTGATTTAAGCTTATGATAGCTATTTCCATTTAAATGTGAATTGCATACCTAATCCAAAACTAGTTTTAAAATTTTCTACCCGTGCCAAATCATTATTAAGTCATCTGACTCCTTAATCTGTATGGCTCAATCAAAGATTGTCATATAAAATAGGACAAAAGATGTATAAAAGTTTTTTTCTTTATTTTCATGGACTTTTAAAGATCTCTCATCTTTTTATTTTCTGATAAAAGTGAGAAAAATGTTAAAAAGAAAACAAGAAAGGGGTATCATTTGAACTTGTTTGGTATGTTAGACTAGCTATTATATTTCCTCGGCAATAATTGCTCTGATGATAATATATTGTAGGCCCTGAGAAACCCTCAGCGAATGTACATCTAGAGGAGCTAGATGATCCTCAGAGATTTGCTGAAGAAGGTGTTAAATATATCACCCTGCAGGAGTATGTCTCACGCTTAACTGAACTTAAAGATGAAATTAGTCGTGCCTGGCATGCAAATGACCGTGTAACCTCCCTTAATTTGTCAATCAAGGTAGTTTCTGTTCTAACCTGTGTCACATTTGCTTCTTGCTGGATTCTGCAGTTACCAATCAAGTGATCTTTCTTTTTGGATAAGCACCTCTCAGTTTAACAATTTTATTTGTATTCATACAGTAAGTTTCAGACTTGCTATGTAATAAACTGACCAAACGGAATACTTTTACTTTTTTAGTTCCAGTTTTTATTTTTAAAATTTCGGTCAAACTGAAAAGCCAAAATTTGTACATGTAAGTAACGTGCTCAACCATTGTGATTTAATAGTATGAGATATTGGCATGAATCCAACAAGAAGAAGGGATATTGTAAAGATTGGAAGGATAACTGAAAGCATTTATTATTTTATTCTTCTAAGAAAACAAACGGTAAATAAGGAGAAGATGAGAAGTGTTGCAATATTTGTGTCAGTTTTGAACTATCAAATGTAGAATTATTTCCCAATATGTTCTGTTATACTCAAAAACAATGTTATCTCACAAAATATATTGGTAGGAAGCAAAAATTACTATTTTATGCTACTGCAAGTTCTGATGAATTGAATGACCAGTTAGGAGATCCTGAGAAAGGATAACATGGTAAGGCCCAACTGAAATGAAAAAAGAACGAACCGAACTAATTTTAGGTTGATTTTGGTTTTCACTTTTACCAAACAGAAAAGCGAACCAAACTTGTTATAACCGAACCAATCAAATGCCGAGCTCCTAGTACAAACATATAGCATCAACCAACAATGAACTCCAATCTAATTTTATCTCCACATTGATTTGAGGCACACATTGCAGACTGTTTCCTTATTTTCAGCTATCGATGACACCTGATGTTGAAGGTTTCTAAGTTTTTTTGTGTAAAAATATAAACATAGCTGAATTAGAACTAGTAGATCTGTTAGGGTATTCATAATTAGTTTCCTTCCTTCTCCCTCCCTGTTTCTCCTTTTAAGGTTTCCAGCATATCCTTCATGCTGAAGAATACAACATTACCAGGTTAATAAAGACAAAAAAAAGAAGAAAAAATACACCTGATGCTGTAAAGATAAATTCAACTGTTGAGGCACAACACACGATTCACCTGATATTCTGATAGACCAACATAATTCCAAGCAAAGTAAACATTAAAAGGAACATGATTGATTGCATTGCTTTCTTATAATTCATTAACAGTAGAAGTTTCTTTTCTTCTCATTGATTTCAATAGTAAAGTGAATAATAAAATTTATGAAGGAATCAAATTAGTCAATTGGTCAAATGAAACCGCAGATATAATAAGTGAAGGCACTTCAATAACATCAGGTGGCCTGTTGGCACTTTTCTACTTCTTTTGTTTTTTAGCTAAATGTGTCTTGACTTCTCTTGTATAGGTTGCTAAGCTACTGTCTGATACATCTGTACTACAATTGTATCCAACACTGTTTGTTCTAGCTACAGAAATACTAGATATGTTAGGGGATATGGTATGGGAACGCATCAGGCAGAAAGCTGAATACACTGAAGATGGGACATTAGTCGATTTACCAGGTATAGCCCTCACATTTACCTCTACCACTGCCTCCCCGTGGCCAACTGGCACCTAATTTCCAGTATACGGTGTCCACTCTGTCATATGCATCTACCCAAATTTAGTTTCGTATATACTTAAGTTTGTGTTAAATAATTTTGTCATCATCCTTGTGTATAAGTCAACCTGGAAATTATTTGTCAGATTTTCTAATTAATTTATTTGGATGACTTAAAGCAGTTTGCCACTGTTCATTGTCAGGGAACACTGCAGAATCCTTAGGCCCATGGTTAGAATAGTAGATATCTTGGCAACGAGTTATAAAATTTGTCTTACAGCCGGATATTAGTACCTTAAGGTTCTCCAATTCTCATCACAACTAATCATAGTCAAAAAGGCAACTTGGTGGGATGGTTATATGGTGAAGCAATGCCATTAATGTTGTTAACACTCCAAATCAGAATTGTGCGGGATTTTCTTTTTCATTTGTAACATTTTATTAGGTATAGTACTTTTTTTTGATCAAGTAGAAGTATTTTCATTCATAAACATGACCAAATCGGTCGTATACAAAGGTATTACGGTTGTGGAACATGGAAGTTTTCGAGAGGGTAGAGGTTCAGATGAGGAAGATTTTAAATGTGGTGGGCCAATTAGAAAATATAGAAGTGGGGAGGGGGTTGCAAGATAGGGATGAGAGAAAAGAGAGTTTGAATAAGGAGTTTGATGCTTTGGCGATGGCCGAATAGATTAGTTCGAGACAAAAATCTAGGGCGTTGTGGTTAGAAGAGGGGGATTCCAATTCAATATTTTTCATAGGATGACAGTAACAAATAAGAGGAGGAAGTTCATAGAGTTAGTAGAGGTGGATGGGGAGGTGCACGTGGGGCAAGAGGAAGTTGAAGGGGCAATAGTTTAATTCTACGAATGTTTGTTCAAAGAAGAAGCGGTATGGACATCGAGCTTGGGGGTATAGGGTTTAAGCAAATTGGAGAGGTTAATAGTGGATGGTTTAAGAGGGCGTTTCAGGAGGAGGAAGTGAGAGAGGATGTAGAGTGTTGTGCACGTGACAAGGCTCCAGGCCCTGATCGCTTCACTTTGGCTTTCTTCGAACATTATTGGAGTACAGTGAAGAGTGATGTTATGCAAACCATCGTTGAGTTCTAGGAAAGAGGGGAGTTTGAGAGGAGTTTAAATGCTTCTTTCATTGTTATTATTCCTAAACGGGAAGGAGCTATGGGCGTAGGGGATTTTAGACCTACTAGTCTAGTAGGAAACATCTATAAGATTATATCGAAGGTGCTTTCTAATAGACTTAAGAAGGTTTTGAATGAGATAGATTCATCTTTACAAAATACTTTTGCGGATGGGAGATAGATCTTGGATGCAACTTTGATGGCAAATGAAGTGGTGAATTTGCGAAGAAAATAGGGTTTACTGGAGTGTTGTGCAAGTTTGATCTTGAAAAGGCATATGACCATGTTAACCGGAAGTTTCTTGACTTTATTATGTTGAAGATGGATTTTGGGGAGAAATGGAGAAAATGGATCTATTTTTGTATATCTTCCGTTCAATACTCTATGTTGGCGAATGGTAACCCATGTGTTTTTTTTAGGCAGTCCAAGGGGTTTGAGGCAAGGGGATCTTTTATTACCTATGCCTTTTATTTTGGTGATGGAAAGCCTTGAGTAGAATGATGGATAGATCTGTTGTAGAAGGACATATAAAGGGTTTCAACGCTGCGGTTGGAGGGGATAGGATTTTATCGGTTTCTCACTTATTGTTTGCAGTCCATATCCTGGTCTTTTATGATGCAGATGCGGGTCAACTGGATATTCTAGGTCAAGTGTTAACTTGGTTTCAGGTGGTGTCGGGCCCAGTGTTCAGGAATGTGCTTGCATCGTCACATAGTGCGATGATGTGAACCGATGCGAGCCCCCTTCGCTGCGTGTGGTTGATGCGAGTGCATCATGTTGATTTTCTTTTTAGGATCAATTTTAAATTTAAAAAAAGTCTACTGCGGTGACTACCACTGTTGCAATTTTCTAAGATTAACTTTGAAGTCCACTGCTGTGATTTGTTATTCTTTACTGTGCGCCTACCACTACTGCTTTACTTCAATGATGCACTCGCATCGCTTCATGCTTCGCGTAATGCGTGATGCAGAGCCTTATCGCTTTCTTTCGCATCACGCTTCTTTGGACACTGGTTGGGCCTAAATATTAATCTTTGAAAATGTGAGATCATTCCAGTTGGTGAGGTCAACAACATTGACTTACTTGCACAAGGTAGTATCGTGTAGGGACTCTACCTACCACTTATTTGGGTTTACCACAGGAGGCCTCAAATAAAGATATTAATGTGTGGAATTCAGTTCTTGAGAGGTAGAGAAGAGGCTTGCTGGTTTGCGAAAAAGATAATTGTCCAAAAGAGGGAAAGAAGTGCTTCTCAAGAGCACATTATCGAGCATCCTCACATACGTTATGTCTTTGTTTCATGCTCCTATCAATGTTACTAGGAAATTGGAAAGGCGCCAAAGAAACTTTTGTTGGGATTTGGCAGATGGGGCAAGAAAACTTCATTTGGTCTGATGGGAGAAAGATTTGAGGGATTTAATAGAACTTTGCTGGGGAAATGGTTGTGGAGATTCGGGATAGAGGTTCATTCTTTATGGAGAGGGGTGATAGTAGAAAAATATGGGCTGGGGGGTGGGGGTGGAGAACTAATGATATCACTATGCCATTTGGATGTGGAGTGTGGAGAAATATCATGAAAGGATGGGTTGATTTTGAGGTTAACATCTCGTTTAGGGTAGGGGACGGGAGAAGAGTTAGTTTTGGAAGTACAATGGTGTGGAGATGTGGTTCTAAAAGATGAGTTCCCGAGCTTTTATAGGTTTTCTTGTCAGAAGGAGGCGGTAGTCCATACTAGTGGGGTACAAGGGGAAGAATCATTTTGGGAGTGAGGTTAGGAGGAATCTTCAAGATTGAGAGGTTAATGAGTCTCATAGGTTACTAGCTCTTCTACATTAGCGTCGCGAGCCAGTTCATAGACCCTATGCTCTGAAATGGAAATTGGGGAGTAGTGGGGTTTTTTAGAAGAAAAGCTTTTGATGAGGGAGGTGGAGTTTTTTCCCATAAAATCAATTTGGATTCCTAAAGTGCCGGAAAGGTGTGCTTTTTCTCATGGTTAGCTGTTAGAGGAGTGATTTTGATGGCGGAAAACCTTAGGAAAAGAAAGTTCATATGCATTAGCTGGTGTTTCTTATGCAGAGAGACAGGTGAGGTTGTTGATCATCTTCTACGATATTGCAACCTGACTTCGAGACTGTACTGGGATATGGGATATGGTTAGCTGATTTGGTATGTGTTGGGTGATGCCTGAATCCGTGAAGGATACATTGTCTAGCTGGAAATCTGAAAGAAGTAGGAGAAAGTGCAGAGCTTGGAATGTTGTCCCTTTAGCTTTGATGTGGATCGTCTGGAGAAAGAGAAATAGGAGGGCATATGAAGGGTAGAAATGACTTTTGGGCAGTTGAGGAGTAGTCTCCGGTCCCTTATTTATTTTTGGTTCACCCATGTAATGCCGGGTTGATAGAGGATTGGGTGTCTTTTGTAGAGAACCATGTCATGTTGTAGGTTCTTAACTTTTTGGTATACATCTTGTATACGGCCGATTTTGGCTATGTGATTAATGAAACTTGTTTACCTAATTTAAAAAAAAGCCTTGGTCTCAGCTGACATCTATGCCCTCCAACTTTGGATGTGCACAAGTAGGAACTTAAACTTGTATAAAATTGAACAAGCAGACACACACGTCCTATGTGGCATACATAATATTGTAAGATGCCACGTAGGACCCAATTAGTCATGTAGAACGCTACATAGGATGCATGTGTCTACTTGTTCAACTTTATACAAGTTTAAGTGTCTAGTTGTGCACGCCCTAAGTTGAAGGGCATGGATGCAAGTTGAAGCCAAGTTAAAGAACACGTTTATCTATTATGCCTTTTTTATTTATAAGTTTGAGGACAAGGTTTCATTGTCTTTAATACACCCTATAACTAAGATATCTATCCATTTTGTGTTTCTTCTTTGTTTTCAGTATTCTGGTATCATCCTTGATGTGATTGTTCTGGTTTCCCAAGTCTCATTTCATCCTAAAAGACACACTTGCTCTGTAACAGATAACTTTCAAGCAACTGAAATCTGTACTGAAGCCAAAGAAACCTGCTATAACTGGTTTTGCAAAGTTGGTTCCATCCGCGAGCTGCTTCCACGCATGTGAGGTCCTCAGTTCTTGCAATTGCTATCCGGTGTCGTTTGAGCTCCTTATTTTACTTCATTAATTTATCTTTAGGTGTCTGTTATTCTTACTGGGTATGTTGTTGTTGTTGTTGCTGTTATTGTCTGTTATCATTAACATAATGTCCTTAAGTGAGATACTGGAATGTATTACGAATCATTAAAGTTGTTGAATATTGATATATTTAGGGAATGGTCTTTGGATTTTTGTTCTATCCTAAAGTGATAATCGTGGTTTAGTAGTGAAAAATTGCTTTAATCTCTGTACAAGCTGGACATTATCATCGTATTGCTGGCATGGTGAATTTTAAGTTATCTAGGACTTGCATTGTCATCTCGTTTGTCTATGCAACTACTTTCATCACGACATAAAAGAAAAGTAGATTCCTCCTTCCCCTCTCAACTGGGATGATTTAAAGTTTTCAATGATGATTCCACCTCTGGTATTCGTAGTTTCGTGCTTATTTTCCATTCCATATCAGCTGAGCGGCTCCGGGAAAGGTTTAGAATCCCTAATTGTGTAATTAGAAACAGAAACTTCTTTCTTCCTTTTTAGTATTACTTGTAAATACGATTTAAATCTCAACATGCTTGATTGAATAATCAAGCACCTGATCCCTTCTTGTCTTTTTCTTCGCAAAAGCAAAGTGTCTGTAAACTATGCACAATATCAGTGCAGGGAGAAAACCGAAATCACATTTTTCATTTGTTTTCCTTTTTAAAATTGAAAGACTGCATGAGTTTGTACTTCTATTGGTTTCTGCTTGACAAATACTCTTGTGAACAGATACTTGGAGCTGGCCATATTCCATTGCTGGCGTTACCTTTTGGAACAACCTGCTGATAATCTTCCACGTCTAGTTATGATGGCAAGAGGCATTGCAGATCCATTAGCATCGTTTTATTGCCGCTTATATTTGGCCCATTGTGCACAAAAAATAAATCAACGAGACATAGGTAACATTATATGTAGTTTACATGTTTTGTCACAGCAGATAGCTATATTGTCACTGCAAATAGGTATGTATGTGTACATATTTGCTAACAAAATTTGCCACAAATTTGACTGAGCAAGTTGTAGCTTCTAGTGGTCATGCAAATTACAATTATGAAAAATTGATAGATCAACATACTAGTTGGAATGTTGGATGACAGTAAAAAAGTACCAAGTGATTTCTTCTCATCTGCTAAGTCTGGGTGAGCAGACTGCAGAGTTACCTGTATTTGTGCTGGTGGGAATGGTCGAGGTGTCGCAAAGACCACCTTTTTAAAAAAACACAGTAGTTGGATAATGGATTGATGCATGATCATTGAGGGTGAAAGAAAATGAGAAGTCATGTAACAGAGTAACTGTAGTCACTGCTTCGTAGGAAGCTGTACTTTCTATGTAGTGCATGCTTTAGAAATCCTTAGGGTTTTGTCTCTTAGTTTTGATCCTTATTGGTAGAGGATACTTTTGAAGTTGTCTCCTTATTGTATAAAGATCGAATTTATGTATTTTCTTCTGTTTTAAATGGCTCTTACTTGGGATATAAAATCTCCCTTAGGGTTAAGTTCTAGAATTAATCTCTATATTATAAACCTTCTAAAGGAGAGTTTTTTTTTTTTATAGATTCTGGGGATTGAATGCTTGATTATTCCAGTAAGTGAGGGTATTTAGGAAGCAACTTTGATATGGCTTTAGAGAGGGAGTTTCTCTATTGGCAAAGAATTAAAGTTCAATCGTGTGAAGACATTTTGGCCTAGTGTTGAGTTTCAGCTTCGATGGAGAGTGCTGTTGAGTATCAACTGGGAATGAACCCATTTTCAGACTCTCTGGGTAACACAGTGTGGAAAGGAAGGAGTTTCTTATGATTTGTTTGATTGGAGGACTTGAAAAGCTGGTGGGCTCGGACATGATAACTCCCTCGCAGCTGAGGCATAGTGTAAATATTGCTGAAAGTCTCGAAAATGGGTGAATCCGTATTCATTTTCTGGTTTGCGGTTTGCTAGTGAAGAGGAAGTACTGAGAGTGTTGGCCTGAGGGATGAGATGGATGGGGAAACTATTTGTGGTTAAAGAGATGGTTCAAGACCACTAGTTGTGAAATTCAAAGGAGAGCTGGCATCATGTCGAATAAGAGTAAAGAAAAAGGAGATTTTGGAAATAGAATAGCTTGATTATTCTCAAGAAATTAGGGATATAAATAGTGATAACAAGAAATCTAAAAAGAAAATCATATAATTACAACCCTATAAATCTTCCTAATTCTACAAAAGAGGAATTTTATATCTTTCCATATTTTCAAAAAAATACTTTTCATATTCGGTGGTGGATGCAGCCTTTGAGCTGCAGGTCAAACCAAACCCAGTATTTCTGTCACATAATCTAAATTGTCTGATGTATTAGATAATCTAAATTGTATGATGTCTTAGACCTGAACTCAAATTTAGAAAATGCAATAAGTTTAGTGCAGACCTTGAAGGTCAAAACCATCAAATTTAAATCTTGAATCTTCCTCCATTCAGATGTAAAGATTCTTCACAAACCTCTTTTTTCTGTGATGACCGTGGTGTCCGGGCCAGCTTTTGCGCACCTCAACTAATTCCACGGGATACCTGTCACCTCCCACTAGCAGCAGGTACCAGGGTAACTCTGTAACAAACCTCTTCTATAAAAATGTTCCTTTGGCTTTATATTCATAGTCAAAAACAAAGTACTAGGCCTTACTCCTGTGATCCGTCATGTGTCAAGGAATTTACAATTTCTACTTTGGAAGAAGCAGAATGCTCCAACTGCTAGATGGTAGTGAATCCACACACTACCCTAATCTCTCAGCCAAGATATTATAAAACGTGATCTCCTTTTGATAAGTACGTGAAAACTTTGATTTGGATTAGTTCCCTTCAAAGAAATCTATCTTTTGCTGAGGTATATTCAATTTTGGAACCACTATTGAACATTAGTATATTTGAGTAAACTGAATGTCAGAAAACGCAGGTCCAGTTAATGTAAGCTGGAGTTGATTGTTCAGTAATTTGTTTGATCACACATTAAATTCTTTCCCTAATTTATTTTTTGCATCAGATAAATACTCCGTTACACCCTATCCTTCTTTTCCTCTTTCGGTTCACTGTGTGAACCAAGGAGCTTTCCAGTCTTGCTAGCACTCCAGATATTTGAGTTGTAAGCTTGGAAATTATGAAGGGAGCCTTGGAGTAACTGGTAAAGTTGCTGCCATGTGACAGGCGGTCATGGGTTCAAGCCTTGGAAACAGCCTCTGGCAGAAATGCAAGGTAAGGCTGCGTACGATATTCCCTTGTGGTGGGGCCGTTCCCCGGACACCGCGCATAGCGGTAGCTTTAGTGCACCGGGCTGCCCCTTTTTTTTAAGCTTGGAAATTATATGTTGGGGAAGTATTACATCTGTAGTAATCTGATATGCTATCATTTTTATTGTATTTTCTTGAATAAATTGATTTGGTTTTTTCTCACAGGGCATCTGATAATTTCTTTGAATGACATGAAAACTCTTCTGATGAATGCGGCACATGTTGCATCAGCGGAGAAAACATCTGGAGTTCTATCAGGAACTCGAAGTTTAAAACTGGGCCTGATGGAAGCAGCTATTGAATATGTTATGAAATGCTTATTCAGGGAGTCACGTGAGGTTGGTAATTAGCAGCTATTGTTTCTTATTTTCTGGTTTTGCTTCAAGCAATGTGTGTTGTGCCTTGGTGTTTTCTCACATCCAGAAAGATGCATATACTATTTAAACAGCACTATGAGGTGTGGAAGAAGTAGTTAATCTTCCACTTTTTAACCTAATTTTTGTAACACCACTAGTAAAATTAACTCTCCTTTTAAGACGTGAAAGGTGTTGTGATAATCTCATTTAGAAACTGTGAAAAATATGAGAGAAAATATTATTGAATTGTTGTATCTAAATTATTACATTGAGACCCTATTTATAGACACTGCATTCCAATCCTATTGCTAATAGGACACTACATTACAATCCCTTTCTAAGTAGAATTCAATATGCTATTCCTATTCATATTCTAACACTCCCCCTCAAGCTGGTGCATTCAAGTCATATGTACCAAGCTTGTTACAAATGTATTAATACGAGGACTGGTGAGGGACTTGGTGAAGATATTTGCAAGTTGATCACTCGACTTCACAAATTTTGTAACAATATCTCCCGAGAGTATCTTTTCTCTGACAAAGTGACAATCAATCTCTATGTGCTTGGTCTTTTCATGGAACGCTGGATTAGATGCAATATGAAGGGCTGCCTGATTATCACATACACGTTCCATCTTACCAGTTTCTCCAAATTTTAATTCTCTCAGCAATTGCTTGATCCAAACCAGCTCGCAAGTTGCTGCAGCCATTGCTCGATATTATGCTTCGACACTATATCGAGCAACCACACTCTGTTTCTTACTCTTCCAGGAATCCAAATTACCTCCTACTAAAACACAATATCCGGATGTAGAACGTCTATCAGAGGGTGATCCTGCCCAATCAGCATCTGTATATCCAATGATATGCTCATGGCCTCGATCCTCGAAGAGTAGTCCTTTACCTGGAATGACTTTATATATCGCAACATTCGAACAACTGCATCCCAATGACTATCACAAGGGAAGTCAAAAACTGACTTACAATACTCACTGGAAAAGAGATGTCAGGTCTAGTCACTGTGAGATAATTCAACTTTCCAACCAACCGCCTATACCTTTCAGGATCACTGAGTGGCTCCCCCTGTCCTGGCAGAAGTTTAGCATTTGGATCCATAGGAATGTCAATGGGTCGACATCCCATCATTCCTGTTTCCTCAAGAATGTCTAAAGCATACTTGCATTGAGAAATAACAATACCTGAGTTGGATTGAGCAACCTCAATACCTAGAAAGTATTTCAATCTGCCAAGGTCTTTAGTCTGGAAATGCTGAAAGAGATGTTGCTTCAAGTTAGTGATACCATCTTGATCATTGCCGGTGATAACAATATCGTCAACATAAACCACCAAATAAATACACAGATTTGGTTCAGAATGGCGATAAAACACTGAATGATCAACTCCACTACAAATCATGCCAAACTCCGGAATAACTGTGCTAAACTTTCCGAACTAGGCTCGAGGAGATTGTTTCAAACCATAGAGTGACTTGCGCAATCGACATACAAGGCTACTAGACTCCCCTTGAGCAACCAAACCAGGTGGTTGCGTCATATAAACTTCTTCCACAAGATCACTATGCAGAAAAACATTCTTAATGTCCAACTGATAAAGAGGCCAATGACGAACGACAACCATAGAGAGAAAAAGACGGACATATGCTATTTTAGCCACGGGAGAGAGTGTCACTATAATCAAGCCTATATATCTGTGTATATCCTTTGGCAACAAGGCGAGCCTTCAACCGAGAGGAAATAGTATGGAATGGGGAACCTTATTCTGGATCGAAGATAATGGCATTTTGTTAATGAGATAGCAAGATGCGAGGACCGCATCGCCCTAAAAATGCAGTGGAACATGGGATTCAATGAGAAGAGTGCGAGCAGGCTCAATGAGATGCCTATTTTTCCTTTCTGCTATACCGTTCTGTTGAGGGGTGTATGGACATGATGTTTGGTGAATGATTCCTTGATGAGTCATGAACTCCTGAAATTGGGAGGATAAGTATTCCAAGGCATTATCACTACGAAAAGCACGAATAGAAACACCAAATTGATTTTGTATTTCAGCACAAAACTTTTGAATATAGAGAATAACTCGGAACGATTTTTCATTAAGCCCAAGTACATCTTGAAAAATCATCGATGAAAGTAACAAAGTAACGAAATCCTAATGGTGATATGACTCTACTAGGATCCCAAATATTGGAATGAACTAATGAGAAAATAAGACTCTGAGCGACTCTCAATACTACGTGAAAAAGTAGCACGGGTGTATTTCCCAAGTTGACACGACTCACAATCTAATGTGGATAGACTAGGCAAACTAGGCACCATCTTTTGTAGCTTGGTAGACTAGAATGTCCCAAACATTTATGAATAAGGTTGGGAGGATCTGTAGCGGAGCATGCTGTGAAGGAATTTGAAGAGGTAAGATGGTAAAGGCCCTGTGATTCATGTCCTATGCCAATTGTCTGTCCCGTTTTGCGGTCCTGCATTAGAAAAGAATCATAAAAAAAAGTTATACTACAATTAAGGGCACGTGTCAAACGACTAATAGATGCAAGATTAAAAGGACAACTAGGGACATAAAGAACAGAGCCTAGAGTGACAGAAGCACGTGTCAAACGACTAATAGATGCAAGATTAAAAGGACAACTAGGGACATAAAGAACAGAGCCTAGAGTGACAGAAGATAAGGGTTTGGCTTGTCCAACTCCTTTTGGCTCTGTTCGAATTCCATTGTGAATAAACAATATCAGACAGAAGTGACTTGTCGCCAGAAATATGGTCAGAAGCACCTGAGTCCACAATCCATGATCCAAAGGTAGGAGATTTTGCAGTTGAGGCTATTGGTAGAAATATATGCTTACTTGCTTGATACTGAAGATACTCATTATATTCCTTGTCAGATAAATATACACGATCACTTGTGGTGTTAGACTGAGCAATATGAACAATTTTTGATGGTCGACCATGCAAAGAATAGCATATTCCATAAGCATGTCCAAGCCTTTTACAATAACTACACTTAGGTCGAGAATAGCATACGCTACGAGTATGTCCAAGCCTTTTACAATAACTACATCTAGGTCTAAATCTTCCAAATCGACCTTCCTTTCGTTGATTCTTCATAAGCTCTGACATCTGAGTTTCTGATCTCCTCATTAAGATTCAGATTTAATCATAAAAAAGAAATACTTTGGAATTTGGCCCGGGAAAAAAAGAAAAGTCCCCGAATATAAGATCTGATGTTCGAAAGTTGCTCGGAGTCAGAAAATAATCATATGAGCAGCCTCAGAATGAATAAGCGAGGTGACTAAAAAAAGAAACTGCCGGAAAAGTCACCGGAATTTAGGTTCCGGTGATCGGAATCTTGAAAGACTTGTCGGAATCAAGAAAAAACAATTGGTACAGCCTTGTACCCGCACGCGCCGGCGCATGAAACGCTTGAGGCGTAGATTTGAAAGTTCTGGCGGCGCGTGGATCGCCGGAGATAAGATTCGAGCACTAGCGTTTGCTCGCCTGGGTGTTTCTCACCTCGTGGTGGTGTTGGTTTGCGCACACAACACTTAAAAAATAGACGAGGGCTCAAATTGGACTTAATAGTCGTCGGAAATTGAAATACCGGGCTGTCTTATTGAGTTTGAGTTTTCTTTCCAAAAATTTTCTCACAAAACCTGCTTTGATACCATGTGAAAAATATGAGAGAAAATAGTATTGAATTGTTGTATCTAAATTATTACATTGAGACCCTATTTATAGACACTACATTCTAATCCTATTCCTAACAGGACACTACATTACAATCCCTTTCTAGGTAGAATTCAATATGCTATTCTTTAACAGAAACCAATATTAAAATGTATGATGTGTGAGAAAGCACAAGGAACAATATTATCAAAGTACGTAAACAACATTATTACACTAACCCTTATTTATAGACAATGTGTTACAGTCCTTTCCATGTAGGATACTATATAAATTAATATTCTAATACTTCCCCTCAAGCTAGTGCAATTAGTCTTATGTATCGAGCATGTTACAAAATGCAAGTTGATGATTTGACTTCACAAATATTGTAACAATATCTCTTCCTAGAGTATCTATTCTGTGAGCAAAATTATTGTCAATCTCAATTAGGGGTGTGCATCGGTTGGTTCGGTTCGGTTTTATGTGTTATTGGTTCGATTTATCGGTTATCGATTTTTAAATATGCAAAACCAATAACCAACCAATAAGATATTTTCTTATCGGTTTTTGGTGTTTAACGGTTCGGTTTTCGGTTTAACCAATAAGAAAATACTCATAAAATAAAAATAGTAACAACTAAAATAAAAAAATGAAATCTTAGTTGCTGCCAAAATCATACGCAATGCGCTTTAGTTTACAAGAATCTTCAAACTTGAACTGAATGTTAGTTCGGGAAAAAACTGAATCCTAATTGTTGGAAGCTACTAAATGCTTCAAGCTTTCCAATAGGACAATACCTGAGCTTTGTATTGTGCCTTTGTTGCTCTGAATAGATTAATACTTTGTGAATCTCTCAATTGTGAATAAGTAGTGTGTGTGTACAGATATATATATATATATTAGTAATATAAATATTTATACATATAATAAATAGGAGTAAAACAATAACTTAGTGTATCCTTATTGGGTTATCGGTTAAACCGATAACCCAATAAGCTAAAACCAAAACCGAACTGTTTACCCAATAAATTTTTATAAAACCAATAAAAAACCATTAATCCAATAACCCAATAACATTTTTATCGGTTCGGTTTATTGGTCGGTTTGGTTTTTGCACATCCCTAATCTCAATGTGCTTAGTCCTCTCATGAAATACCGGATTTGATGCAATATGATAGGCCGCTTGATTATCACATACAAGTACCATCTAACTAATTTCTCAAAATTTTAATTCTTGGAGCAACTGTTTGATCCAAACTAGCTTACAAGTTGTTATAACCATTGCTCGATATTCTGCTTCTGCACTAGATCTAGCAACCACATTTTGTTTCTTACTTTTCTTGGACACCAAATTACCCATTATTGAACACAATATCCAGAACATTTATCAAAAGGTGATTTTGCTAATTATTTTCTGTATATCTAACGATCCGCTAATAGCCTTAATCCTCGAAAAGTAGTCCTTTGCCTGGAGCTAGCGTTATATGTTGCAGAATACGGATAACTGCATCCTAGTGACTATCATAGGGAGAATCTATATATAGACTGACTTACAAAACTCACAATAAAAGAAATGTCAAGTTTAGTCATGTGATTATTCTACTGGCGTATACCTTGTAGGATCACTTAGTGGCTCTCCTTGTCCTGGGTCTGCATCCTGTCATTCCTATCCCCTTAAGAATGTCGTTCCTATCACATCAAGAATGTCTAAAGCGTACTCCCATTGTGAAATAACAACACAATGTCTGATCAAGAGTGAACAAGCTCAGAACCTAGAAAATACTTTATTCTGCAAGATCCTAAGTCTGGAAGGCACTGAAAGAGATGTTGCTTCAAATTAGTGATTCCATTCAGATCATTGTTGTTGATAACGATATCGTCAAAATAAACCACCAAATAAATACACAAATTAAAAGTAGAATGCCTATAAAACACGAACCGATCCCTTCATTAGGAGTCATCGATCTCCTAATTTTGTGCTGAAGTTCCGAAACCAAGCACGAGGAGACTGTTTTAAACTATAGAGTGACCAGTTCAATCGGCATACAAGGTTACTTAACTTTGCATGGGCAACAAAACCAGGTGGTTGCTCCACATAAACTTCATCGTCAAGGTCATCATGGAGAAAAACATTCTCAACGTCTAACTAATAAAGAGGCCAATAACGGGCATCATCCATGGATGGATAAAGACGAACATATGCTATTTTAGTCGTGGGAGAGAAAGTATCATTATGATCAAGCCCAGATATCTGGGTATACCCCTTCGAAATAAGGCGAACCTTAAACCGATCAACTTGGACGTTTAGATCAACTTTGACTGCTTAAACTCAACGACAACTAACAATAGATTCACCTTGAGGAAATGGAACAAGCTTTCAAGTACCATGCATATAAAGCAGATATCTTGTCAATTATAATCTGGATGATAAAGTACTTTACCTGGAGACTTAGGGATGGAAACGGAGGACAAAGATGATCCAAATATATAATGAGGTGATTATAAACGATAATTTTAGAAAGGTATAATGGGGGGTTAGTATAATGAGTGTACTATATATCTCTTCGAAGTGCAATCGGTTGACCAGGAGGAGACAAGCTCACAGTAGGTGCAGGGTCAGGCACAAAGCGCGATTCATCTGGGCCTGATGCTCCTGATGATGCTCAGAGATATTAGGATGATCAAAATATGTGAAGTAAGGTTGAGACTAAAAACTGTGGCATTGACTACCATAAAGTACCAACAAATATTGGGTGAGTAGCAATAGTTCCCCTTTTGAACCCCACAATAATCAAGAAAGACGCATTTAAGAGCACGAGGGCTAATTTATCTTTCTCTAGGGCTAAGTTATGAACAAAACACGTGCTCCCAAAGACACGGGGGAAGAGTATAAAGGTGACTGAGGAGACGATACTAATTGTTAGAATATGAGTAAGAATAGGAACAACATATAGAATCCTACTTGGAAAGGGATTGTAATGTAGTGTCCTATTAGGAAAAGGATTGGAATGTAGTGTCTATAAATATGGCCTCAATGTAATAATGTAGTTACAACAATTCAATAGTATTTTTCTCTTATATTCTCAGATGGTATTAGAGCCTCTACAATCTTGGTAGAGAATCAAATAGCTTCCGCTGCCGGCGGACGGCTATAACCCATATATGTCGCCCGTCCGGCCAATGATACGTTAGCAAAAGTTAAGCCATCATATTTCTTTCCCTACTTTCTCATATCTAATTTGTGTAGCACCATGCATCTTTCTGGTGACTACTTTTTCTTATCAGATTTGCGTAGCACCGTGCATCTCTCTGGACTAATATTTAATTAGCATACTATCGTGCATCTTTTTGGACTATTTTCTCATATCTGAGTTGAGTAGCATCGTGCGTCTTTCCGGTGACTCCTTAGATCTGATTTGCGTAGTTCCATGCGTCTTTATTGTGACTTCTCAGATCTGATTTGCTTAGGGTCGTGCCATCATTTAGACCCTATCCATGTAAGTTTTTTTTTTCAGCAAGGTTGTGCCGTCATTCCGAAGGGTCGTGCCTTCATTTCGACCCTACCCATGTAATTTCTCTTTTTCAGTAGGGTCGTGTCGTCATTCTGACCCTACCCATATAATTTCTATTTCTCAGTAGGATCGTGCCATCTTTTCGACCTACCAATATAATTCTCTTTCTCAGTAGGGTCGTGTCATCATTTTGACCTTACCTATATAATTTTTTCTCAAATGGTGACCACTTTTCAGCCATTAAATCTAATAATCCGACGCTTGAGTATTTCCGACTAGTTTTTTGGTGACTATCTTGTTCAAGATCTACTCATGTCTTGATTTCGAGATGACTCATATATTTTGTACCAGTTTCCGGCAATTTTCCAGCGACACATTGACTTTTCGATGATGTTTACTACTTTTCGGATCACTTTTTCAATTTGTTCCGTTTCAGTTGAGGTCTCGCAGATGTCTAGAGCAGTCCTTATCAGTTTTCTTGCAGATATCTTTACCAAGTCCCTCACTAATCCTCGGATTAATTACATCCATAACAAGCTTATGCTCCAGCTTGAGGGGGAGTGTTAGAATATGAGTAGGAATAGGAATAACATATAGAATCCTATTTGGAAAGGGATTGTAATGTAGTGTCCTATTAAGAAAAGGATTGGAATGTTGTGTCTATAAATAGGGCCTCAATGTAATAATGTTGTTACAACAATTCAATAATATTTTTCTCTTATATTCTCACACTAATAAGGAATTTGATTCTGGATTGAAGATGAGGATATATGATTAACTAAATAGCAAGACATGAGAACTGCATCTCTCCAAAATGCAACGGAACATGGTATTGAATGAGAAGAGTGCGAGTAGTATCAAGGAGGTGCATATTCTTCCTCTCTACTACCCCATTCCGCTGAGGGGTGTATAGACAAGATGCCTTTTAGTGAATCATAAACTGCTGAAACTAAGAGGATAAGTAATAAGTATTCTAAGTCATTATTACTATAAAAAGTATGAATAGAACTACTAAATTGATTTTGTATTTTAGCACGAAAACTCTTGAATATTGAAAACAATTTAGCATGATCTTTCATTAAGAAATTCCAAGTACATATTGAATAACCATCAATGAAACTAACAGAATAACGAAATCCTAACCCAAATATTGGAATGAACTAATGAAAAAATACTATTCACAGCTCTCAGCACTACATGGAAAGGCAGTGCGAGTGTGCTTCCCAAGTTGACACGCCTCACAATCTAATGTAGATAGATTTGATAAAGTAGGTAGGATAAAACAAACTTGCTAAGTGGATAACCACTCTTATAAGGGTGTTATAACACGTGTCAAATGCTCCCAGGCACTCTTCCCAAGACAACGTTTTAGATGCTCCTTTTCGGGCTTCAGGTCTCTCTGTCCGGTGGTCTTTCACCATCGGAGACATTGTTTTCCCTTTTCTTTCAAAGCCAATCAATAACTGCCCACTGTGATTATTGCTTCAATATACCAATTTTAGCCCCCGAAATAGCAACATCATGGCAGAGAACAGAATCTAATTCACTGCTGGCTTCAAATCCTTCGATATCACCAGATGGAGTTCAGGCAATAGCCACTGGTTCGATTGGGTAGAAAGAAGCAGAAATAGGATGAGAAGGATAACTCTGAGCAAGAAGGTTATGGACTGGATTTGCCGTATTCTCAAAGAGGCAGCAGTAATCAAAAGAAACTGGTGAGGAGATGGAGAACTAGAGACCAAATAGCTGAATTTATGGTACTAGAAAGTACAATGAACATGGTAAGCACATGAGTATTCTATCATATCATTAAAAGGGGAAGCTAGAGAAGTCGTCATAATACCTGAACTAGCCATAAATGCAGGCGGGAAAGGTATAGCTTTTAAGATTGACAGATTCATTAATGGCACAAATTTGCAGACTGTCAAACATCCTCCAAGATTGATTAGCAAAGAAATCCCATTTAATATGGTAGTTGAGAGCAGTAAATGGCGCACCCTCAGACTAAGGAAGACACCTCAGTTGAGAGAGGTCTTTTAGGCAGATGCATTACGGGCTCTTTTAGATCGAGTGAACCCTCCATCTTGACAGATGTCAGGACATGGGCATCATCTTCCTGGAAGAAAGTATTCGGAGTCAAAATTTATGAGATGGCAAGGCATATATTCCTATTTGAATTCCCAAATAGGTTTATGGCGGAGCAGATCTTACAAGGAGAATGGGTCTGGACGAGAGCCCAAGTCAAGCTAGAGTGGTGGAGTCCTCCGATTGGTTGTGCTCCGGCACAACAAAAGATTTCTTCGACATGGATCAGAGCCATAGGACTTCCACTACACTAGTGGTTCAAAGAAATCTTCCAGGAGATCGAAAATAAGTGTGGAGGCTGGAAAAGTACAGAGGAAGAGACAGAACCGAAGAATCATCTCAAATTGGCTCGTATCGAGGTTCAGGGTGAAGTTCGAAACATCCCCAACGAGGTATCTATCTCAAAGAAGGGTACATCTTCAAAGTTCCTATTTGGGTTGAGAGGAAAAATTTGAGAAGATTCTGTGCCATAGACCGATCGAATTTCAGACAGAACCGGTGGCGACGGCAGAGCAAAAGGAAACACTAACACAGTCCAATATCCGGAGATATGAGAGTGAAAGACCGATGGGAGAGATGATTATCCAGAGGTCAAAAGCCCCCTTTGCAATTATATCTGAGGTGTCAGCTTTGGCAGCTGTTGAGTGGTCAACCCACGTTAGCTGTGATAAGTTAAAAAAAGTATCCAGACAATCACACGAGGGGCACGTGGTAAGCAAAAATTCTGAATCCTCTTCTTTTAAAAATTTGGGTCGGCCCGCTTCTATAGCCCAACAGAACAAATCACAATTAATGAATTAAGAGCCCAACCTGCCTATGAACAACCTTTAGACGAGTTGTGAAAAAAGAATCTCTAAGAAACTCAAACGAGACTCTTACAACAGGAGAAATAGGGGAGACCGCGTGCAAAGGAAAACACCATGGAAATCACTACCGAAAGGGAGGAGGGAGCCTGTAATGGAGCAGAGAACATTGTGAACCTAATTGCAGAGGCGGAGGAAAAGGGGAACAAAGGTTTTGAAGCCCAGCAGAATTCAATTGTCACCTTGAGTAACTGTGAGGAGGTGTGGGATGTTGAAGAAGTAATTCCTTTAGCAACAGACCTAGAAAACGCGCACTTACAATGGAAAGTCACATCTGTGTGGGTTCGTTGGAACATAATCAAATCAGGTAAGATGTTTGGGATAGATTTGAAAGGGAAAGAGAAGGAGGCCTCAGAGCTTCTCATGCAGATTGACGCCTATGGACAAGCCAAAAGAATGTAACTTGCATCAGATATAAAAAAGACATGGTTCAGGGGTGCCAATGAATTAAAGAATTTAATTACCTTCGATGTTAAATTCAAAAACAGTGACAGTAGGAATAAGGGGAAAGGGAATACAGTCTGAAATATGAAGCTCAAACTAGTATCTTGGAATGTTAGGGGAATAAATGATGTGGGGAAAATTAAGTTGTGAAGAGTTGTATAGACCAATGGAAGGCTGATATTTTGTGTTTGCAGAAGACAAAGTTACAGGGGGATATTCTAGACATAGTAAAACAAATTTGGGGAGGGAGATGGTTGAGATATGCCTGCCTCGAGGCAAGTGGTACAAGGGGCGGAATTATTATGTTATGGGATTGTAGAGTATGGAAGGGTGAGATACTGCAAGTATGGGCCTACACCTTGACCTGCAGTTTTGAAGCATTACTCCAGAATTTCAAATGTCATATTTTCGGAGTCTATGCACCGACCAATAAAGTGGTAAGAAGGGAGGTTTGGGATGAATTATGAGGGGTGAGAGATTTAATGGAGGGACCTTGGGCAGCTTGCGGAGACTTCAATGTATGTTGGTTTCCATCGGAGAGAAGGGATCACATAAGAAGAAACTTTGCCATGGTCGAATTTTGTGATACAATTGAAGATCTTGAGCTTATTGAATTGCCACTGGAAGGAGGACAATTTACATGGTTCAGAGGAGATACTCATACAGCTGCATCTAGAATTGACAGGATATTATTCACTTTTGATTGGAGTGAGCAGTTCAACAAGGTGAAGCAGACCACAGTACAGAGACTGATTTCTGATCATGTCCCAGTAGCCCTATTGTGTGGACTTTGGGAGAATTATAAATCTTATTTTAAATTTGAGAATTGGTGGTTAAACACCGAAGGGTTTGTTGATAGGATCAGCTCCTGGTGGAACTCTTTTACCTTCTCTGGAGGGCCAGATTATATCTTAGCCTGTAAACTAAAAGCACTTAAAGAGAGGCTCAAAGAATGGGGTAGAACCGAGAAAGGAAACCTAATTGTTCAAAGTGACAACTTGCTTGGTTAAATGGCAAAGATAGACTCTTTGATAAACAATAGAGCTTTAACAGAGGCAGAGGCAACTATGAAAGAATTGCTCAGAAAAGAGGAGACGGCTTGGAGAAAAAGTTCCAGGACCTTATGGCTAAAAGAAGGAGATAACAACACAAAGTTCTTTAACAACTCTGCAAATGCACACAAGAGAAGTAATCACATAGATCATCTGGAGATACAGGGTGAGAGCACTAGAGAACCAGGTAGAATTAAGGAAGAGATTATATAGTTCTATAAAAGGTTGTACTCCGAAACAGAGAAATGGAGGTCTGATGGAGATTTCACAAATTGTGCCGCAATATCAGAGGAAGAAAAGGCACAAATACTGGTCAGATTCCAAGAACAGGAAGTATACAGTCGTCTCAAAATGTGTGTGATGGATAAAGCCCTTGGCCTTGACGGTTGCACAATGGGCTTCTTCATCAAATGTTGGGAGATTCTAAAAAAGGATATCATGGAGGCATTTCATAATTTCTATGAGCAGGAGATGTTCGAGAAAAGCTTCAATGCTACTTACATTGCCCTAATTCCAAAGAAAAATGAGCCAAAGAATTGAAGGACTTTAGACCGATAAACTTAATAGGCATTTTCTATAAGCTTTTTTCTAAAGTATTGACTTTTTTCTAAAGTATTGACGGAAAGAATTAAGAAGGTGTTGTATAAACTTGTTGACTGCCAACAGATGGCCTTTATCACAGGAAGACAAATCATGGATTCTGTGGTAATTGCGAATGAAGCAGTTGACTCTAGATTGGTTCTAAAAAACCAGACATCCTAGGCAAATTGGACATTGAGAAAGCCTACAATCATGTTAATTGGGGGTTCCTCCTACAATCATGTTAATTGGGGGTTCCTCCTTAATATACTCAGGAAATGGGGTTTGAGGAAAAATGGATCAGATGGATCAGGTTTTGTATTTCATCTATGTGTTAGGATAATAGACAGATCCCTGGACAGATTTCAGTGGACAGATTTCAGTTATAAATATGTAATCTTTGTAAGTATTTGTGTAAATAACTTTTAATACTTAGACATAGGAGATATTATTAGAGATGTAACAACTAGGAATGACAGATATTACGGGATACAACAACAACAACAACAACAACAACAAACCTAGTTTATTCCTACATAATGGGGTCTAGGGAGGATAAAATGTATGCAGTCCATACCACTACCTCCTGAGAAGTAGAAAGGCTGTTTCCGATAGACCCCCGGCTCAAGACAAAGAATACTAAACAAATTTGTAATAAAACATGAAATAAGATGGAATAACAAAAATAACTCCCACAAAGTAAT
The DNA here is from genome assembly GCA_030864225.1 of Capsicum baccatum var. pendulum. Lineage (NCBI taxonomy): Eukaryota > Viridiplantae > Streptophyta > Magnoliopsida > Solanales > Solanaceae > Capsicum > Capsicum baccatum. The sequence goes on along the minus strand of CM061552.1, from coordinate 197,698,227 downwards.
ACCCCTACACTAACGAACCAAAGGCACCCCCACCCCCATCCCCTTCTACTAGCAGCTCCAACCTATGGACCTAGCCCTAAGACTACCGGCTTGGCTACCCCAACGCTGTCCTAACTACTGACTACAACCCACCCACATGCACTAGCCGTCTGACCTAGTTCGTGTCCTCCATACCTTCCTATCTAGGGTCATGTCCTCAGTAAGCTGTAACTGCTCCATGTCACGTCTAATCACCTCTCTCCAGTGTTTCTTCGGCCTACCCCTACCCCGTCTGAAACCATCTAAAGCTAGGATCTCACACCTATGAACTGAGGCATCCGCCCCTCCTCATCACATAACCGAACCATCTCAACCGAACTTTCCGCATCTTGTCCTCCACCGAAGCCACTCCCACCTTCTCCCGGATAATCTTATTCCTAACCCTATCACCCCTAGTAAGCCCACACATCCAACGCAATATCCGCCACCTTCAATTTTTGAATGTGGTAGTTCTTGATTGGCCAACACTCCGCTCCATACAGCATGGCTGAACGGACTGCCACTCTGTAGAATTTGCCTTTAAGCTTGAGCGACACCTTCCTATCACACAACACTCCCGAGGCGAGCCTTCACTTCATCCACCCTGCCCCAATACGGTGAAAGACATCCTCATCAATCTCTCCATTCCCTTGAATCATGGACCCGAGATACTTAAAACTATCCCTCTTACAAACAACCTGGGATTCCAACCTTACTACCACCTAGTTCTCCTGCCTCAAGTCATTAAACTTGCACTCCATATACTCTGTCTTGCTCCTACTTAACTTGAACCCTTTAGACTCGAGGGTTTGTCTTCAAACCTCCAATTTATCATTCACACCCCACGCGTCTCATCAAACAAAACTACATCATGACAGATCTTTAGGGATGTACACGGAGAAGTCTTTCTATTTAATGACAGAACTCTTAACTTGAGAGATCATTCAACAAAATTGACATAGTATCAGGCCCTTCTTTTCAGCTTTGATTTTTAGTGTCTTTCATCTGTGTTTCCTTTTCAGATTTGTTTTTGGAAGTCTTGATTCTGCTAACTACTTACTACTTACTGTTAACAGTCGGTCCTAAGCATCTTATGAATTTAGTCTTGGTCATTCTGGTATCATTGTGTTTCTGTCTCCCTTAGCTAGTCAAGAACATGGTGTCACATCAGTTTGAGTCCTTCCAAGTTCATTTCAATTTCAACTAGTCACCAGAAAAGAATTATGGGGACACATAGATGGATGGAAGATTAAAGATGCTCGGGTGATGACATGGATTTTTGGGTTATTGACCCTCTTATTGTTCTTTGTGAGAAATAATGAAGAAAAATATTATTAAAGTATGTTTACATAATTACATCGAAACCCTATTTATAGACACTATAGTACCATCTTTTTCCCAGTAGGGTTTTTATATACTATTCCTATTTCTACTCATATTCTAACACTCCCCCTCAAGCTGGTGCATACAAATCATATGTACCTAGCTTGTTACAAATGTAATTAATATAAGAACCAGTGAGGGACTTGGTAAAGATATCTGCAAATTGATCACTCTGACTTCACAATTTTCTTAACAATATCTCCTGAGAGCATCTTTTCTCTGACAAAGTGACAATCAATCTCTATGCGTTTAGTCATCTAATGAAACACTGGATTTGATGCGATATGAAGGGCTGCTTGATTGTCACACACAAGTTCCATCTTATCGGTTTCTTCAAATTTTAGTTCTCTCAGCAACTGTTTGATCTAAACTAGCTCACAGGTTGCTACAGCCATGGCTCGATATTCTACTTCCGCACTAGATCGAGCAACAATACTATATTTCTTACTTTTCCAAGACACCAAATTACCTTCTACTAAAACACAATATCCGAAGGTAGAACGTCTATCAGAGGGTGATCCTGCCCAATCAACATCTGTGTATCCAATGATATGCTCGTGACCTCGATCCTCAGAGAGTAGTCCTTTACCTGGAGCCGACTTTATATATCACAAAATACGAACAACTGCATCCCTATGACTATCACAGGGGGAAGTCATAAACTGACTAACAACACTCACAGGAAAGGATATGTCAGGTCTAGTCACGGTGAGATAATTCAACTTTCCAACCAATTGCCTATACCTTTCAGGATCACTGAGTGGCTCCCCCTGTCTTGGCAGATGTTTAGCATTTGGATTCAGGGTCTCCATCTCATCATTTCTGTCTCCTCAAGAATGTCTAAGGCATACTTGCGTTGAGAAATAACAATACCTGATCTAGACTGAGCAACTTCAGTACCTAGAAAATATTTCAATCTGCCGAGGTCTTTAGTCTGAAAATGCTGGAAGAGATGTTGCTTCAATTTAGTGATACCATCTTCATCATTGCTGGTGATAACGATATCATCAACAAAACCACCAAATAAATACACAGATTTGGTTGAGAATGTCGATAAAACACTGAGTGATCAGCTCCACTACGAATCATGCCAAACTGCTGAATTACTATGCTAAACTTTCCAAACCAAGCTCGAGGGGACTGTTTCAGACCAGAGAGTGCCCTGCGCAATCGACATACAAGGCTACTAGATTCCCCCGAGCAACAAAATCAAGTGGTTGCTCCATATAGACTTCTTCCTCAAGATCACCATGCAGAAAAACATTCTTAATATCCAACTGATAAAGAGGCCAATAACGAACGGCAGCAATGGATAGGAAAAGACGGACACGTGCTATTTTAGCCACGGGAGAGAAAGTGTCACTATAATCAAGCCCAAATATTTGTGTGTATCCTTTGGCAACAAGGCGAGCCTTAAGCCGATCAACTTAACCGTCTGGACCAACTTTGATTGCATAAATCCAACGGCAACCAACAGTAGATTTACCTGCAAGAAGGGAAACAAGCTCCCAAGTACTACTCGCAAGTAAAGCAGACATCTCATCTATCATAGCCTGCTTCCATCCAGAATGAAAAAGTGCTTCACCTATAGTATTAGGGATGGAAATACAGGACAAAGATGATATAAAAACATAATCGGGTGATGATAAACGATGATAACTAAAGAGTATAATATGGGTTAGCATTATGAGTGGAACACATACCTTTTTGAAGTGCAACTGATTGGCCAGGAGAAGGCAAGGCTGCAGTAGGAGCAGCGTCCGACGCGTGGCATGAATCATCTAGGACTAATGGTGGACACGGACGACGATGATAAGTCAGAAGTGGTGGCACTGTAGATGGAGATGTAAAAGTAACTGTTGATTCCTTAAAGGTTGGTTCGGGTAAGTCTGGAGATACGGGTAAGACCAAGGATGGTGCGGGTAAGATTGGAGATACGGGTAAAACCTAAGAGATATCAGGATGATCAGTAAGGTTGAGATTTAAAAAAGGTGACATCGGCAGACATAAAGTAGCGATGAAGATGTCACGACCCGAGCGAGGCCCTGGCCGCGACGAGCATCTCGAACCATGAAGGCCCGAGTGCCCTTCACTATCTGGCAATCATGCACACATTCATATACTATAAAGGAAAAATGCGGAAGTACACATCAATATGGAATCATGGTCAATATTATAATTTCAGTTGAACAAGTTTGGAATGAATTCCATAAATCTCTAACAGCAGCCCCCAGTCAGACCATAAAACAAAAGAAATAACAAAGTCAAATGACTAGGCCTTCCGGAATAGAGAAGACTCACCAACTGTAACTTCTGAAACACAAGTCTATTGCTGAATGGGACCTCGGGATAGTGCCTCAGATCCTGAAATATAGGGGGTCAATACATATGTACTGGTATGTGAAACAACCCAAAAATAGCATGCTTTTATACAAAATAGGTGAGAGCATTTCACAATAAAAGTGAACGTTATGTAAGTAAAAAAAATACATGGGCATATTTGGTAAATTTCAAATCGATTCTTGACAACCTTGACTCACTCTTTGTTATTCTTCCGAGCTAGTCGGTACACCCTACAAATCTAGAATTCCACAGGCTATGTGGAACCCGCCCTTGACTCGACGGCCAAGCCTCCAATCCAAGTAGCTGCCAGGATTGGAGTGGTGATACCCTCATGTGAGCACATCGCAGGAAATCCCCCCACGTGAGATGTCCTAAAATTATCCTTTCATGTAGGATCATATATCGTAAGTCCCGCATCGGCAACTATGGTTTCCAACGATGGGCCCTTGCACTCAAACGCGTTATTCGGGTAACCTACTAGCTCTCTTAAACCCAACTTTTAGTTCTTTAAAGAGATCATGTTCATACTTTCAAAACATTCAACACTATCTTGTTAAGGGCATGAAATCGTTGGGTATCGTCATACCCTGACTTGCAAGTCAATCTAATCACATCATATCATATCTGCAGCCCTTTTCACTTATTATCATATTAATGATCACCCCTCGCTTTTAAACATCGAATGAGATAGAGTTGTGCAATAGACCTTTCATTCAAATTTTCATCAAACATTCTCCTCCCAATTGTAAAATCAATAGGTGGTTACCTCATTTTTTTTGTAATTACTTAAAACGCATGAAAAATGTTAATTTGACCAAGTAGACATTTACCATAGGAAAATATCTCCTCTATATGTAGTAAACCAAATTGTTCATAATCATCAGTAAAGCATTCATCATTTAGTTTCCTTTCAAGGAATTCATTCATTTACACAAGCCACCACACTTGAAATAAAAAATAACATCATAGGAGAGGGAGTTTAATCATTCATGCTCTCATTCACACTTTATAATACAATGAAATCATATATGGTTATAGTTCAATTTCCATGATAAGTAGTTCAAGACAACATTTATGTTCATCAAAACAATCCCATGATACATACTTTTCGAAAACAATACCGAACACTTCATTGAAAAACATAATTGGGGATTTTTAATCTTGATAAAACAATTAAACTTACGGCCATGGTTTTTAGAGTAGTCCCACATACCTTAGATTACTTAGTTTGAAGGAAAAACCCCAAATCTTGATTAGTTTCTTGGAATCTTGACTTAAGAGCTTGATTCTTGATCTTTGGGGCTCTAGGGTTTTCTTGAAGTGAAAAGAAATAATAATGATGTACAATGCTTTTTAGGGGCTCAAATCTTGTGTTTTAGACGGTTTTTGGGTGAGAGAAATGTCCTAATTGCCCCTCCAATTACATGGATTCTGAAGCTGGAAAATAAGGAGTGAAATGGAGCGTGCGTCGCATGCTTATCGCACGCAGCTACTGGTTCTGACGAAAATAACCATAACTTTTCGCTCGGGTATTGGATTTAGGCGAAATTGGTATCTTTGGAAAGCTGACTCAATTATCTACAATTTGGTGGGTATTTAGCTGCAAAATTCTACGTGGATCAAAAGTTATACGCGTTCAAAGTAGACCCTTATAAAATTGAGTACAAGGATTTAGCCGAATCAAAGGTTCTTAGCTCAACTTTGCTCTAAGTGATTCCTATGAATACTTTTCACCTCGAAAGCATTTCAAAGACGAGGATAACAATCATGACACTTATGATCACTTGGAAATCATTTCTATTAGAATTTACACACGTAGGAACACCAGTTCAATTTCTAGTTCGAAAGTGCGGGGTGTTACATTATCCCCCTTGGGATCATTCATCCCCGAATGATGGCTCGGAACGCAGACAAGTATGATTTCAAGCATACTAAGGATAAGATAGATAGAGTGCTATATAATTTTACCTTCTATGTCATCATCCACGGTCTCAAAGAGGTTTGGGTATCTGGCTCGCATGCCATCTTCTGACTCCCAAGTAGCTTCCTCCTCTTTTTGATTCTTCCACAACACCTTCATCGAAGCTATCTTCGTACTTCTCAACTTCTGAACTTGGGTGATCTGGCAAATGGTTCTTCTTCATATGACAAGGATTCTCTCACATTGATCTCCCCTACAGGCAACACTAGGGAATGATCTCCAATGCACTTTTTCAACATGGACACATGGAATTCTGGATAAACAGAAGCCAGACTTGCGGGCAACTCCAACTCATAAGCAACCCCACCTATCCTTCTCACAATTTGATATGGTCTTATATAACGAGGACTAAGCTTCCTTTTCTTTCCAAATCACATGACTCCCTTCATAGGAGAGACCTTTAGGAATACCCAATCATCAACCTCAAACTCTAAATCTCTCCTCCTAACATTGGCATAAGATTTCTGGCGACAGTCTTAAGTTGCTCTCTAATGACTTTTACCTTCTCCATCGCCTGATGAACAAGGTCTAACCCGTACAACCGAGTTTCACGCACTTCATACCATCCAATTGGAGATCTACATCTCCTCCCATAAAGTGCTTTAAAAGGAGCCATCTGTATACTAGAATGGTAGCTGTTGTTGTAGGCGAATTCTATCAACGACAAATGATCCACCCAACTACCCTTGAAGTCAATCGTGCAGGCCCTCAACATATCCTCATGGGTCTGAATGGTGCGTTCAGCCTGCCCATCAGTCTGTGGGTGGAAGTACTAGGCAGTACTGAGGTTCACTTGGGTGCCTGAGTCCCTTTGAAAGGACCACCAAAACTGCGAAGAAAATTGCGTACCTCGGTCAGATATAATGGACACAGGAGCACTATGTAAACAAACTATCTCGCGAATGTACAACTTAGCATAGTCATCTCCCGAATAATTCATTCGTACTGGCAGGAAATGAGCGAACTTGGTCATCCGGTCTACAATCACGCAAATGGAAACATATTGATTCCAGGACTTCGGGAGGCCTGTAATGAAGTCCATGTTGATCAGCTCCCACTTCCACATAGGCAATTCTATCTCTTGGGAAGAACCACCTGGCCTCAAATGCTCTACCTTGACTTGTTGACATTTCAAACACTTTGAAATAAAGTTAGCAACATCTCTTTTCATATTATTCCACCAATAAATAGCCTTAAGGTCATGATACATTTTTGTAGAGCCTGGGTGAACAACATACTTCGAAGTGTGGGCTTCATTAAGAATTCTTTCCCGCAACCCATCTACATTCGGCACACATAGCCTACCTTGATATCTCAAAATCCCATCACCTCCAATTTCAAATGCCATCACCTTTTTCTGTAGACCAATATCTCTCTTAATTTCCATCAAGATGGGATCTTTGGCTTGTTTCTCCTTAACTTCAGCACATAGTGAGGACTTAGCTATCTCATGAACAACTACTCCTCCATCTTCCAAATCCAGAAGTCGAACTCCCAAATTTGCGTGTCGATGAATATCTTTCACCATCTTTCTCTTTCCTTCCTCAACATGGGAAAGCCTGCCCATTAACAACTTGCTAAGGGCGTCGGCCACCTCATTGGCCTTGCCCAGATGATAATGCAGGCTCATATCATAATCTTTTAACAACTCCAACCACTGCCTCTGCCTAAGATTCAATTCTTTCTGCGAGATAACATATTGTAAACTTTTGTGGTCAGTAAAAATATCAACATGTACCCTATAAAGATAATGCCGCCAGATCTTAAGTGCAAACACCACAGTCGCTAGCTCTAAGTCATGGGTGGGATAATTCTTTTCATGCACCTTCAACTGCCTAGATGCATAAACCATTACTTTACCATGTTGCATAAGCACACACCCGAGGTCCACCCGGGACACATCGCAGTACACAACAAAACCCTCTGTACCCTCAGGAAGAGTCAAAACTGGCGCAGTAGTCAACTTATCTTTAGGTTTCTCAAAACTACTCTCACATGAGTCATACCATAAGAATTTCGCCGTTTTCTGAGTCAATTTGGTAAGTGGAGCAGCTATGGAGGAAAAGCTCTTTACAAACCTTCTATAATACCCTGCCAAACCCAAGAAGCTTCGGATGTTGGTTGGAGTCGTGAGTCTGGGCCATTTTCTCACTGCTTCAATCTTTTAGGGATCAATCTTAATTCCCTTACTAGACACAATATGCCCCAAGAAAGCAATAGCATTAAGCCAGAATTCACATTTTGAAAACTTTGCATATAATTCATGATCTTTGAGGGTCTGAAGAATGATTCGAAGGTGGGTGTGATGAGGAACATTAAAATTCTAAAACTAGTCCAGAACCTTCATGAATCAAAAGTCAATTTTGCTACTTATAGAAAGAGAAAGTCAATTTGAATTTTGCTACTAGTTGTCAAGTTTATCTTTTACATAATTCTAGAATACTTATCTATTAAGAAAATGAGTTGTCAATGAGTTGTGTATGAGTTGTCAATGAGTTGTGTATGAGTTGCCAATGAGTTGTACGAAGGCTTTTGAAGCCTATAAATAGAGACAATGACCTCTAGCTATGCAGTTTTAGTTCAACTCTTCTATTAATGAAACTTTGTGTTTTCTTTTAAGATCTTGGATTAGATCTTGTATTTTAAGGGCTTTGAATTAAGCTCTTGTTATTCGTGGATTCGGATTGTCTTTAAAGCGTTATCTTATAACACAACAACAACAACAACAAACCCAGTGTATTCCCACCTGGTGGGGTCTGGGGGGTAAGATGTACGCAGTCCATACCTCTACCTCTAAAGAGGTAGAAAGGCTGTTTCCGATAGACCCCCGGCTCAAGACACACGATACCACATAATACAAAGTAGAGCACCGAACAGATTACAAGATTACATAACATAACATGCATAACATAAATACGGCATAAATGCGGCAGTCATAAGTAAAAGAAAAGGAAAACAGAAAACAGAGGAAAGCACCCAGATTCGTTCTAAAACAAGGAACAAGGAACACGGAAGCATACCAGGCTACTTCCCCCAGCAAGTAATTCCCTACCATATCGACCCAAACTGGCCCTAGTCCTCTACCCTAATTCGCGTCCTCCAGACCTTCCTATCTAGGGTCATGTCCTCGGTAAGCTGTAACCGCTCCATGTCCCGCCTAATCACCTCACCCCAGTACTTCTTCGGCCTACCCCTACCCCGCCTAAAATCGTCCAACGCTAGCCTCTCGCACCTACGAACCGGTGCATCCATGCCCCTCCTCTTTACGTGTCCGAACCAGCTCAATCGGACTTCCCGCATCTTGCATTCCACTGGAGTCACACCAACCTTCTCCCTGATAGTCTCATTCCGAACTCTATCCCCTCTAGTCAGCCCACACATCCAACGCAGCATCCGCATCTCTGCCACCTTCATTTTTTGGATGTGGGAATTCTTTACTGGCCAACATTCCGCTCCATACAACATGGCCGGACGGACTACCACCCTGTAGAATTTGCCTTTAAGCTTGGGCGGCACCTTCCTATCACATAACACCCCCGACGCGAGCTTTCACTTCATCCATCCCGCCCTAATTCGGTGCGAGACATCCTCATCAATCTCACCGTTACCCTGGGTCACGGACCCGAGATACTTGAAACTATCCCTCTTACATACCACCTGTGATTCCAGCTTCACTACCACCTCATCCTCCAGCCTTACGTCATTAAACTTGCATTCCAAATACTCTGTCTTGCTTCTGCTCAACCTGAACCCTTTTGACTCAAGGGTTTGTCTCCACACCTCTAATTTATCCTTCACACCCCCTCGAGTCTCATCAATCAGAACTATATCGTCCGCAAAAAGCATACACCACGGCACCTCCCCTTGAATACGTCGCGTCAACACATCCATCACCAACGCAAACAAAAAGGGACTAAGAGTAGATCCCTGGTGCAATCCTGTCAAGACGGTGAAATGCTCTGAGTCTCCTCCCGCAGTCCTCACCTGAGTTTTTGCTCCCTCATACATGTCCTTAATTGCTCTGATGTATGCCTGCGGAACTCCCCTCACTTCCAAGCACCTCCCTGGGGACTTTGTCGTATGCCTTCTCCAGGTCGATAAACACCATGTGCAGATCCTTCTTCCTTTCCCTATACTGTTCCACCAACCTTCGTACCAGGTGAATTGCCTCCGTCGTCGAGCGGCCAGGCATAAACCCAAACTGGTTTTTCGAAATAGACAGTATCCGTCTCAGCCTCGCTTCGACCACTCTCTCCCAAAGCTTCATAGAGTGACTCAACAACTTAATTCCCCTATAGTTATCGCAACTCTGGACGTCCCCCTTATGCTTATAGAGGGGGATCATGGTACTCCACCTCCAAGCCTCGGGCATCCTTGCCGTCTTGAAGATTTCGTTGAACAATCCAGCCAACCACCTTACCCCAGCCTCTCCAACGAACTTCCAAAACTCCACCGGTATCTTATCCGGCCTCGTCGCCCTACCCCTTCGCATCCTGCGAACAGCCTCTCTAACCTCATCTACCCTAAAGCGTCTACAATAACTAAAATCCCGACACTCCTCTGAGTGCTCCAGTTCCCCTAATTCAATAACTCTATCCCCTTCGTCATTCAAGAGCCTATGAAAGTACGACTGCCATCTCTCCTTAATGTAGCCGTCCTTCACCAACACTCTACCATCCTCCCCCTTAATGCACCTCACCTGGTCCAGGTCCCGCCTCTTCCTCTCCCTAGCCTTAGCGAGTCTAAACAGCTTTTTCTCCCCTCCTTTCCCCTGTAACCCCGCATACAAGCTCTCAAAAGCAGCCGTCTTAGCTGGTGTGACAGCCGACTTAGCCTCCTTCCTAGCTAGCTTGTACTCCTTCCTGTTTACCCGCTTCTCTTCTTCGTCCTTACTCTCAACCAACTTAGCATACGCTCCTTTCTTGGTCCCCACTTTCTTCTCCACCTCTTCATTCCACCACCAATCCCCCCGATGGTGCCCGGCTCGGCCCCTACAAACACCCAACACCTCAGTTGCACTCTCCGTGATGCACCTCGCCGCCCTATCCCACATACTATCCACGTCCCCCCTACACTCCCACATCCCCAATCCTGCCAACTGCTCCCCTATCTCCCAAGCCTTCCCTGGCGTCAAGCCGCCCCACTTAATTCTAGGTCTACCCTCCTTACTTCTACTCTTTCTATTCTTCTTTATACCCAAATCCATAACCAAGAGCCTGTGCTGGGTCGAAAGATTCTCACTCGGGATAACCTTACAGTCCTTACACAGCACCCTATCCCCTTTCCGAAGCAACAGAAAGTCAATCTGGGTCCTGGCTATCGCGCTTCGAAAGGTGATCAAGTGATCGTCCTTCTTCGGGAAGCCGGAGTTCACCACCACCAGCCCAAAGGACCTCGCAAACTCCAATAGAGTCGTCCCCTCTTCATTTCTGTCCCCAAAACCAAACCCACCATGCACATCACCAAAGCCTCCCGGTAACGCCCCGATGTGCCCGTTGAAATCTCCTGCTACAACAATCTTCTCCGAGCTAGGCACGCCTCTCACCACCTCCTCCAAAGCCTCCCAAAACCGCATCTTCTCCTCCCCCTCCGAGCCCACATGGGGCGCATAGGCACTACACACGTTCAGGGTAAACCCTCGGATGACCAACTTAATAGTCATCAACCTATCGTTGATCCTCTTCACCTCTACGACCTGGCCTCTAAGCTTTTCATCTACTAAGATGCCAACTCCATTCCTACGCCTCTCGCTCCCAGAGTACCACAGCTTGTAACCATCCACATCCCTAGCCTTAGACCCTACCCACTTGGGCTCCTGGACACACGCAATATTGATCCTCCTCCTCCTAAGTATCTTTACGAGTTCTATGGACTTACCCTGAAGGGTCCCTATATTCCAAGACCCAACCCTCAGCCTACCATTACTATCCACACGCCCTCCTATACTACCCCCGCGGCCAAACCTCAGCCTCCTTCCCACTCCCGTCCTTTCCTCATCCCCCGCCCCCACAACAACCCCACGCCCTAACCCCCTCGAACATGACCCTATCCTACCATTACCGCCCACAGCCACTACTACGAGCAAATGTAAGAAAACAGAAATTTAAAAATATAAAATTATAGAATATACAATATAAGAAAATATACAAATATAAATGATGGTAGAAACCGAGCAGCAGCAAGAAATACAAGGCACACAAATCACACGCGAGTCAACGTACAGGGATAATACTAGCGTAATATAAAGAAAGAAATAACAAAGGTTAGAAGTCACCGGGTGGCCGATCGACGACTGGAGACTGATCTGCGGTTGTTGGGGACCAGGTGGCGGCTGCTGGATCTGCGGGTGGGGTCTCGCTGGAGCTGACGACCGAGGGGGGCTGCTGGATCTCGCCGGAGCCGGGGACCGCCGGAAAAGGGGGGCTGCCGGAGCTGGGGCCGGCAGGTGGATGCGCCGGAAAAGGGGGGGGGGGGGCTGCCGGAGCTGGGGCCGGCTGGTGGATGCGCCGGAAAAGGGGGGGGCTGCCGGAGCTGGGTCCGGCTGGCTGGTGGAAGCGCCGGAAAGGGGGGGCTGCCGGAGCTGAGGCCGGCTGGTGGATGCGCCGGAGAGGGGGGGGCTGCCGGAGCTAGGGTCGGCTGGTCGGCGATGGCGACGACGCCGAGGGTCGGCGAGGTCGACAGCGACGGCGCGGGGGGGGTCTACCGGAGGTCGGCGCCGGGACTGGGGGCGGTGACGGCGCCGGGACTGGGGACCGGGGGGGAGATAGACGGTAGGGAGAGAGAGAGGGTAGGGGGAGATAGCCGTTAGAAAGGGAGAGAGAGAGGGTGGGGGGAATAACACGTTGAAGTTATTCCTGTAACTCCCCGTATTTTCGAGCTAGAAAGCGAACCGTCATTCCTACGTGCATAAGATCTAATTCCATGGTTTATATTTAAATTCATGTGTCATGATACTTCTCGTAGTGTATGAAGTGATTATGAGGTGAAAAGTGTTCATAAAAATCACTTGGAACAAAGTTGAGCTAAGAGTCATTCATTCATCCAAAGTTTGATATTTGATTTTTCAAGGGTCTACTTTGAACGTGTATAACTTTCGATGCACATAGAATTTTGCAGCTCAAGACCCACCAAATTGTAGATAATTGAATTAACTTTCCAACGATATCAATTTCGCCAAAATCTGATAACCAAGCGAAAAGTTATGGCATTTTTCGTGTGAGGCAGTAAGCCTACGCAACTTGACGCGTCGATTGCGCCCCGACACAAAACCTGACGCGAATCTAAAGTGGTTTTATGCGTTATTTCAATTTCTAAAGGGTCTAGGGGCACTTTAGTCATATTCCCTCACCCAAATTTCGTCCCTAAACATCCTTAAACGATATTAGGTCACAAATAACGTTTCAACTCTCTAAGATCCCTAATTCATCTTTCAAGAACCCACGAGGAGAAAACAACTAGGGTTTGGGCAATCAGGCTTAAAGGTCAAATCTTTTTGAAATTTCTTCGTGATTCTTCGCAATTAAAGTACGTGGGGTTTTCCTAAAACTACGTGGGCATAAGGAAATTGTTTCAACAATATTTAAACATTGTGAAATCATGAATTCTTGAAGGGGTTTTGGAACTTACGTTATGATTTTGCTTTATGAATTCTTTAATGGTATAATTGATTTGGTTTTGAGGCCTTTCCCCTAACTTTGATTCATAACCATGTTTAAGTATATATATATATATATATATATTATGTATGCATTGATGAGTTTGAATGATGAATTGAGAGCATGAACTATTATAGATCCCTCTCTTGTTTACAAGCTTCTTGTTTTCGTAAGTTATGATTTATTCGAAATGCTTTATTGGAAGCATGATATAAATGCCTTGATTTTGTTTATGACGATTGTGGTTTGAACTGAAGAGAGGGTGTTTTACTTGGTGGTTAAAGTTAAAGATGTTATTAAAAAGATTGCATGTTCTGTCACAAGTTTCATGACCACCACATGCTTGTTGAAAGGCTGAAAAGAATGACTTTTACATGATTTGATAAATGTTTGAAGTATGAATCTTTGGAATTGTTTGAAGTATGGTGGTCCAAGCTTTATGTTTTGAAAGAAGAGATTTTAATATGATAATTATGGCTCAGATATACGACTTGCAAGTCTTGGTATGACGATACCAAAGCAGATAAAGCCATGGTAAACTCAGAACAGAATACAGATTTCATTTCAGATTTCAGATTTTGAATTCAGAAAGATGCATGTTTAGAATGGGTTAAAAATGGGCACTAAGAGAGTTAGGTGGTTACCCGAAAAAGGCACGAGTCATATGATTCATTGCCCGAAATCGTGTTTTGCTGATACGGGTTTATGATTTCTCCAAAGAAAGATTATACGCTGGCCTAGTGCCCTGGGGCATTTCAGATTCAGATACTTCAACCCTTGCAGCAAACTTGGGTTGGGGGCTTTGCCGTCGAGTTAATGGCGGATCCCATATTGCCCGTGGGAAACTTTCAAATATGTAGGGTGTACCATCTAGCTCAGCAGTAATACAAAGAATACAACTGCATTGTCTAAATCATTTTTAAGATCATTTAATTGTCCATGTATTCCTAACTACTTTATGCATAACGCTTTATGAAATGCTCTCACTTATGTTATATATAAAAGTGCATTATTTTGGATTGCTCTGCGTACCAGTACATCTGTATTGACCCCCTATATTTTAGGGTTCTGAGACACAGTCCTGGGGTCCCGTTAAGTAGTAAATTGACTTGTTAGAAGTTTGCAACTGGTGAGCCTCCCTTACTTCGGAAGGCCTGGTTATGAAACTTGTTATTGTCATTTTATTTTGATTCTTGGTCCGACTGGGGGCCTTGTCCCAAATTTCAGATAAATGTCGTTTTCCGTTGTTAAAGATTTCGCAGATTGATGTTAGACGTTGTTAGAGGTTTATGGATTCCATTCTAGATTGTTCAATTGAATTATGATATTGACCATGATTCTGTATTGTTTTATATTTCCGCATTTTCCTTCATATTATATGAATATTGTGCATGATCACCAGATTTAGAAGAGCGCCCGGGCCTACATGGTTCAGGATGCTCGTTACGGCTAGGGCCTCGACTCGGGTCGTGACAGTTCCTTCAACAAATTGTGTGGTTTACTTTATTTATCACATTAGAGAGTTCCTCTAAACATTATGCTACATCAGTTTGGTATCAGAGCCATGGAGGATCTTACAACGAGGGTGAATAACCTAGAAAAAAGATTGGATCAACAAATCGCTACTCTTCGTGAAGAACTCAGTAGAAGGTTTGAAGAACTTGTTGTATTAGTGAGAAACAATCAAGGAGGTGTTGCCAGAAACAGGAGACAACATCGAGCTCAATATGTGGAAGAGGAAGTTGATGTGGAGGAACATGATCTTTATGCACAACCAAGAAGAGGTCATGCACATGGTGGAGATATGTACAAGATTAAGGCTGAAATCCCAACTTTCAATGGTAATAATGTAAACATTGAAGTGTTTCTTGATTGGATCTATGAGGTGGAGACATTCTTTGAGATTATGAACATCCCTCCAGATCATCGAGTACCATTGGTGGCATATAAATTGAAAGGAGGTGCTGGAGCTTGGTGGAATCGTCATCAAGAAGAGCTTCGTTTGAGGGGTGAAAATCGTGTAAGATATTGGCCACAAATGAAAGCACTTCTAAAGGCTAGGTTCTTGCCTGCGGATTATGAACAACTCTTGTACCTACAGTTCCATAACTGTGTTCAAGGTAATAAATCTGTTTCTGATTATACAAAGGAGTTCTTAAGATTACAAGTAAGGTGCAATCTTTCTGAAAATGAAGACCAACAAGTCGCAAGGTATATCAATGGTCTCAATGATTCTATCCAAAAACGTATTGGCATACAACAAATTTGGTCCATAGATCAAGCTCAAACTTTTGCCTTGAAAGCTACGAGAGATATAAAGACCAAGAAGTCTTATAAAGCCGCGTTTTATTCTCGCCCAGAAAGTATATCAAAAAGTTCTCCACGCCAAGAAGAGGGGAAGTTTATTCCATCTAAAGCAAAGAAAGATGAAAAGGCACCATCTTCTAGCAAAAATAATGATAAGGAACCATCTAATACAATCAAGTGTTACAAGTGCCGCGAAGAGGGACACATATCAAGCAACAGTCCAAGAAGAAAGTTTGTCAACACCACTCATCGTGATGAAAGTGATGAAGAGGTGGACAACTATGAAAGTGAAGGTGAACCCGAACTATGTGAAGAAGAGGGAGAAGAAATAGTATGTGTGGTCAAACGCCTTTTATGCTCAACCATGCAACCTGAAGAGACACAACGAAAGAGGATATTCGAAAGCAAATGCATTGTGAATGGAAAAGTATGCAAGTTGGTAATTGATAGTTGTAGTTGTGAGAATTTAGTTTATGCAAAAACATGGTTAAACACTTAAATCTTGAGACACATGATCACCCTGAATCCATATACTATCGGATGGTTCAAGAAAGGAGTGAAAATCAGGATCACCAAACAATGTTGGTTACCACTTTCTTTGGGTAAGTATTATCGATCAAACGTTTTATGTGATGTGGTTGATATGGATGCATTACACATAAAGGAAGAGACAATTGGTATTCTTTCATTTGGAACAAACGAAAAATCATTATACTTCCAAACAAGACTATTAATAATGCCTCTGAAGTAGAGGAGAAGAGTATGTTAACCATCACTCAAAATCCAAAAAGAATTTGCTCAAGACTTGAAGAAATCAAAATTATGTGCCGCATTAGTTGTCAAAGGAGATGAGCAACCAATAAAAGAAATTCCAGTGGAGATGATGCAAAGTCTGTTGTCTGAATACCAAAGCATACTTGGAGAGCCTCAACATCTACCTCCTATGAGGGATATTCAACATCAAATAGATTTTGTTCCTGGTGCTAGTCTTCCCAACCTGCCACTCTATAGGATGAGCCCAAAAGAGCATGCAATTCTAAGGGAGAAAGTAGAAGAGTTATTGCGTAAGGGACACGTTAGAGAAAGCATAAGTCCATGCGTTGTACCAGCACTACTCACGCCAAAGAAAGATGGATCTTGGCGGATGTGCGTGGATAGTAGGCTATCAATAACATCACTACAAGGTACAAATTTCCTATCCCACGAATGGATGACATGCTTGACCAACTCAGTGGAGCATAGGTGTTTTCGAAGCTTGATCTAAGAATTGGATATCACCAAATACGAATTAGACCCGGTGATGAATGGAAGACTGCATTCAAGACAAAAGAGGGGTTGTATGAATGGCTAGTTATGCCATTTTGACTTTCTAATGCTCCTAGTACCTTCATGCGCCTCATGAATCAGGTTCTTCGTCTATTCTTGTGACAGTTTGTAGTTGTCTATTTATACGACATATTGATCTATAGCAAAAATATGGAGGAACATTTTGAACATGTCAAAAAGGTGATAGATGTATTGAAGGAGAATGAGCTCTATGTTAACTTGAAGAAGTGTGTATTCCTTGAAACAAAACTAGTTTTCTTAGGCTTTATTATCTCAAGTGAGGGGATTCAAGTTGATGAGCCTGAAATAAATGCAATAAAGGGATGGCCAACTCCAAAAACTATCTCTGAAGTAAGGAGCTTCCATGGTTTAGCCACTTTCTATAGAAGATTTGTGAAGAACTTTAGTACTATCATGGCACTAATCACTGAATGTTTAAAG
Organism: Capsicum baccatum var. pendulum; assembly: GCA_030864225.1. Lineage (NCBI taxonomy): Eukaryota > Viridiplantae > Streptophyta > Magnoliopsida > Solanales > Solanaceae > Capsicum > Capsicum baccatum. Next base: position 197,680,773 of record CM061552.1, on the reverse strand, counting down.
AAAGAGAAGTTCAAATGAGATGAAAAAGCTGAAGCTAGTTTCATAGAGATTAAGGAAAAGCTATCACAAGCTCCTGTATTAGTGTTATCAGATTTCAACAAGACCTTTGAGTTGGAATGTGATGTTAGTGGAGTCGGCATTGGGGCTGTTTTATCACAAGAAATGAAACCTGTTGCTTTCTTCAGTGAGAAGCTAAGTGAAGCAAGACAAAAGTGAAGTACTTACCAGCAAGAGCTGTATTCTGTTTATAGAGCATTGAAGACATGAGAGGTCTATTTAATGCCTAAGAATTCATTTTCTACACTGATCATCAATCCTTAAAACATTTTAGAAGTCAAAAAGCTTGTGGATCGCATGTTAGCAAGATGAGCAGTATACCTGCAGAGATTCAATTATCTTATTGTCCACAAGTCTGGAGTAACTAATCGAGTGACAGATGCTTTAAGCTGACGTGCAAGTCTCATGGTTTCTTTTGAAGCTGAGTTACCAGGAGTAGACCAAATAAAGAACTAGATGAAAATGATGAAGACTTCGGGCGAATCTGGGTGAAACAAACGAAAGGTTTACCATTAGAAGAGAATTTTGTGGTACAAGATGGATATCTCTTTAATGGAAACCGGTTATATATTCCTAGAGGTTCTCTACGAGACAAGTTGATTCGAGAGATGCATGCATGTAATCTTAGCGGCCATGTTGGGCATGATAAAACTATTGCTAATTTGGAAGCACATTACTATTGGCCACAACTTAAGAGAGATGCCGGCAAATTTGTGCAAAGGTGTCCCGTTTGCCAAACATACAAAGGTCAGGTTCAAAACACCGGACTCTATATGCCATTACCCGTTCCAAGTGCACCTTGGGAAGACCTATCAATGGATTTTGTACTTGGCTTACCAAGGACAAGCCGAGGACGTGATGCTGTTTACGTGATAGTAGACAGATTTTCTAAAATGACTCATTTTATCCCTTGCTGTAAGACAACGGATGCCCATCATGTAGCTAATTTTTTCTTCAGAGAAGTAGTCAGACTACATGGTGTTCCAAGACCAATTATTTCAAATCGAGATAGCAAATTTCTTGCTGCATTTTGGCTTACTTTATGGAATTAATTCAACACAGAATTGAAGTTTTCAAGCGCTGCCCATCCACAAACAGATGGCCAAACAAAAGTGGTGAATAAATTTCTAGCAAATTTAGTTCGATGCATCTGTGGAGATAAGAAAGGACAATGGGATTTAGCTTTATCCCTTACGGAGTTTGCCTACAATAATTCTAAGCATAGGTCTACGGGTCGTAGCCCTTTCTCCATTGTGTACACTTGAGTTCCAAGACATGGTTGATTTAGTAAAGCTACCAACAAGAGAGAATTCAAGATCAGCTATGACCTTTGGTGACAACTATTCGGAATTATTTAAAGAGGTTCAAGATGTATTAGAAGCATCAAATAAGAAATACAAGCAGTTGACAGATAAGAATAGGAGGCTAATGTCATTCCAAGTTGGTGACCAAGTAATGGTATACCTTAGAAAGGAGACATTGCCTACTGGTGTTCACGGAAAATTAAGGCAAAAGAAATATGACCTATACACTATTCTAAAGAAGATAAACGACAATGCCTATGTGGTAGATTTGCCAAGTGAGATGAATATTTCAAATACTTTTAATGTGGCTGACCTATCACTCTATCATCCAGAGCAAACACTTTACGAAGAAAATTCGAGGTCGAGTTTCAAAGAAGTAGTGGAGAATGATGAGGAACATTAAAATTTTAAAACTAGTCCAGAACCTTCATGAATCAAAACTCAATTTTTCTACTTATAGAAAGAGAAAGTCGATTTGAATTTTGCTACTAGTTGTCAAGTTTATCTTTTACATAATTCTAGAATACTTGGCTATTAAGAAAATGAGTTGTCAACTATGAGTTGTACAAAGGCTTTTGAAACCTATAAATAGAGGCAATAATTTTAGTTCAATTCTTCTATTAATGAAACTTTGTGTTTTCTTTTAAGAACTTGGATTAGATCTTGTATTTTAAGGGCTTTGGATTAAGCTCTTGTTATCCGTGGATTCGAATTGTCTTTAAAGCGTTATCATACAACACGTTGAAGTTGTTCCTTCAGCAAATTATGTGGTTTACTTTATTTAGCACATTAGAGAGTTCCTCTAAATATTGTACTACATGTGGATGGCATGCTCCTCCTCACTCTTAGAATAAACTAAGATGTCGTCATTAAAATCTATGATGAACCGGTCTAGAAACTAACGAAACACCCTATTCATTAGGTCCATAAAAGCTGCAGGGGCATTAGTCAGTCCGAAGGACATAACTAAGAATTCATAATGGCCATATCGGGTTCGGAAAGTTGTTTTGGAAATGTTAGCCTCTCTAACCTTCAACTGATGATACATCGAACGAAGGTCTATTTTCGAAAAGCATTTGGCACCTTGGAGTTGATCAAATAAATCATCGATTTTGGGAAGAGGATACTTGTTTTTAACAAAAAAAACAAGCAAACAAACAAAAAAGATACTTGTTTTTAACAGTGACCTTATTGAGCTGACGGTAGTCTATACACATATGGAGGGAACCGTCTTTCTTACGCACGAAGAGTACAGGTGCACCCTAGGGAGAAACATTAGGATGGATAAAGCCTTTGTCTAGATAATCTTTCAACTGTTCTTTCAATTCTTTTAACTCTGCAGGAGCCATTATGTATGGTGGAATAGAGATAGGACGAGTGTCCGGCAACAAGTCATTACCAAAATCTATCTCCCTGTCAGGTGGTATCCCAGGGAGGTTATCAGGAAAAACTTTCGGGAATTTATTAACTATAGGGACAGACTGGAGGGAAGGACTTTCAGTATTAGAATCTTTGACCCGAATAAGATGATACAAACAGCCCTTGGAAATAAGCTTACGGCTCTGAGATAAAATATTAACTTCCCCCTAGGTGCTAAAGAATATCCCTCCCACTCTATCACTAGTTCATTCGGAAAGGAAAAGGTGACTTTTCAGGTTCCACAGTCTAGTGTGGCATAACATAAATGGAGCCAGTCCATTCCTAAAATAGCATCAAAGTCAACCATATCAAGCTCTATAAGGTCTGCCATAGTATCACGATTACAGACAAACACCACACAATTTCTAGACACCCTTCTAGCCACAATAGTCACCAACAGGAGTGGAAATAGAGAAAGGTTCATGAATATTTTCAGGTCCGAAACCAAAACTCATTGCCACATAAGGGGTTACATAGGACAAGGTAGACCTGGGATCAAGTAACACATACACATCACGGGAGAAAATCTGTAACGTACCCGTGACCACATCTGGTGAAGCCTCTGCATCTTGGTGATTGGATAGAGCATACAACCGGTTGCGACCACCTCCGGCAGCTGTGGATAGAGCATACAACTGGTTACGACCACCTCCGGCAGCTGAAGTGGTAACCTTGGGTGGTGGTGGTGCCGCGGAATTTGCTTGGGAATTAGCACCTCCAACATTTTCTCTTGAGGGACAGTCCCTCTGAAGATGCCCATGCCGACCACACGCATTACACACTTTACCATCGAAAAAGCACCTCCCTGGATGATTCTTTCCATAATTGCTGCAACGAGGGTGTGACCTGAATGACTGAGCCATACTCCCCTAGGACTGAGTACCCTGCACTCCCGTCCCATTGTTGCGATAAAAATTCTGGAATCACCGTTCAGCTGGAGGTCTAGGCACTGGGGCGCTAGCCGAAGACTGAGCATTACTCCAAAACTTTTTCTTCGACCACTTATTACCTTAATTGTCACCCTGATGCTCCCTTGCATTCCAACACCAAGTCATCTGAGAGACCAAACACAAACTTTCCCATCGAGCCCTCATGTTGCCCACTAACTCTGGTGCATAACGGGACAACTGAATGAACTTTAATACATACTCCTTAACACTCATCTTGCCCTGTTTCAGATTGACAAATTCTTCAGCCTTTGCCTCTCTCAGCTCTTGTGGAAAGAAATGGTTCAGAAAGGCTTCTACAAACTCAGTCCAAACAGACGGTTCAGTATCTCCACCCTTTAAATCCTCCCACTCATTCTTTGTTATTCTTCCGATCTAGTCGGTACACCCTACAAATTTGGAATTCCACGGGCTATGTGGAACCCGCCCTTGACTCGGCAGCCAAGCCTCCAATCCAAGTAACCACCAGGATTGGAGTGGTGATACCCCATGTGAGCACAACGTAGGAAATCCTCCATGTGAGATGTCCTAAAAATATCCTTTCATGTAGGATCATATATCATAAGTCCCGCATCGGCAACTACGGTTTCCAATGATGAGCCCTTGCACTCATACGCCTTCTTCGTGTAACCTACTTGCTCTCTTAAGCCCAACTTTTAGTTCTTTAAAGAAATCATGTTCATACTTTCAAAACATTCAACATTATCTTGTTAAGGACATGAAATCATTGGGTATCGTCATACCCTGACTTGCAAGTCAATCAAATCACATCATATCATATCTGCAGCCCTTTTCACTTATTATCATATTAATGATCACCCCTCGCTTTTAAACATCAGATGAGAGAGAGTTGTGCAATAGACCTTTCATTCAAATTTTCATCAAAACATTCTCCTCCCAATTGTAAAATCAATAGGTGATCACCTCATTTTTTTGTAATTACTTAAAACTCATGAAAAGTGTTAATTTGACCAAGTAGACATTTACCATAGGAAAATACCCCCTCTACATGTAGTAAACCAAATTGTTCATGATCATCAGTAAAGCATTCATCATTTAGTTTCCTTTCAAAGAATTCATACATTTACACAAGCCACCACACTTGAAATAAAAAATAACATCATAGGAGAGGGAGTTTAATCATTTATGCTCTCATTCACACTTTACAATAAAATGAAATCATATGTGGTTATAGTTCAATTTCCATGAAAAATGGTTCAAGACAGTATTTATTTTCATCAAAACAATCCCATGATACTTACTTTTCGAAAACAATACCGAACACTTCATTGTAAAAGATAATTGGGGATTTTTAATCTTGATAAAACAATTAAACTTACGCCCATGGTTTTTAGAGTATTCCCACATACCTTAGATTACTTAGTTTGAAGAAAAAAACCCAAATCTTGATTAGTTTTTTCGAATTCTTGACTTAAGAGCTTGATTCTTGATCTTTGAGGTTCTAGGGTTTTCTTGAATTGAAAAGAAGAGAATAATGATGTACAATGCTCTTTAGGGGCTTAAATCTTGTGTTTTGGACGGTTTTTGGGTGAGATAAATGTCCTATAATTGCCCCCCAATTACATGGATTCAGAAGCTGGAAAATAAGGGGTGAAATGGAGCGTGCGTCACATGCTCTGGAGCGCCAAAATGGAGCGTGCGTCGCATGCTCTATCGCATGCCCCCGCAGGGGTGAAATGGAGCGTGCGTCGCATGCTTATCGCACGCAGCTACTGGTTCTGACGAAAATAATCATAACTTTTCGCTCGGGTATTGGATTTAGGCGAAATTGGTATCGTTGAAAAGCTGACTCAATTATCTACAATTTGGTGGGTATTTAGCTGCAAAATTCTACATGTATCAAAAGTCAATACACGTTCAAAGCAGATCCTTATAAAATTGAGTACAAGGATTTAGTCGAATCAAAGGCTCTTAGCTCAACTTTGCTCTAAGTGATTCCTATGAATACTTTTCACCTCGAAAGCACTTCAAACACAAGGATAACAATCATGACACTTATGATCACTTGGAAATCATTTCTATTAGAGTTTACACATGTAGGAACAACAGTTCAATTTCTAGTTCGTAAGTGCGGGGTGTTACAGAAGATCCAGTGAATAACAACGATACCCTTTTTGATCTCGAGAGTAACTAAGGAAGACACACTTGAGAGTATGAGGGGCTAATTTATCTTTCCTAGGGCTAAGTTATGAAAAAAGCATGTGCTCTCAAAGACATAAAGTTGATATGTGATTGTGGAAATAATATAGAATGGGGAACCTGATTCTGAATGGAAGATGATCGCATTCTATTAATTATATAGTAAGATGCGAGGATTGCATCGCCTAAAAAATACAGTGGAACATGGGATTTAGTGAGAAGAGTGCGAGCAGTCTCAAGAAAATGCCTATTCTTCCTTTCTGCTATACTGCTATACCGTTTTGCTGAGGGGTGTACGAATAAAATGTTTGGTGAATAATTCCTTGATGAGTCGTAAACTCCTGAAACTGAGAGGATAAGTATTCTAAGGCATTATCACTACGAAAAATATAAATAGAATCACCAAATTGAGTTTTGTATTTCAGCACAAAAACTTTTGAATATAGAAAATATCTCAGAACGATCTTTCATTAAGAAAACCCAAGTACATCTTGAAAAATCATCAATGAAACTAATAAAATAACGAAAACCTAAGGGTGAACTGACTCTACTAGGACCCCAAAATGAACTAATGAGAAAATAGACTCTGAATGACTCTCAATACTACGTGAAAAAGTAGAACGGATGTGTTTCCCATGTTGACATGACTCACAATCTAATGTGGATAAACTAGACAAGCTAGGCTCCATCTTTTGTAGCTTGGATAAACTCGGATTTCCCAAATGTTTGTGAATTAGGTCTGGAGGGTCTGTAACGGAGCATGCTGTAAAGAAATTTGAAGATGTAAGGTGGTAAAGGCCTTGTGATTCATGTCCTGTGCCAATCGTCTCTCTCGTACTATGGTCGTGCATTAGAAAATAATCATCAAAAAAAGTTATGCTACAATGAAGGACACGTTTCCAATGACTTACAGATGCAAGATTAAAAGGACAATCAGGGACAAAAAGAACGGAGTCTAGATTGTCAAAAGATAGGGGTTTGGCTTGTCCAACTCCTTTTGATTTTGTTCGGATCCCATTGACTTAAGTAATAGCAGGAAGAGATTGTGAATAAACAATATTAGACAGAAGTGATATGTTACCGGAAATATGATCAAAAGAACCCGAGTCCATGACCTATGATCTAAGAGTACTAGACTGTGAAACATAAGCAAAAGGATTACCAACAACAAAATTTGTCACAGGACCATGAGCTTTTCGATCTTCTTAGTGGTGTTGTATTTTGCACACAACCCACAAAACAACTAATGACACAAATCAGTCACAGGAAATTGACGCATGACTATTTTTTTCTTTCTAAAGTTGCTCACCAATGCTTTGATACAATGTGAGAAATAATGAAGAAAAATATTATTGAAGTATGTTTACATAATTATATCGAGACCCTATTTATAGACACTATAGTACAATCCTTTTCCAAGTAGGATTTTTATATACTATTCCTATTTCTACTCATATTCTAACATTCTTAATCTCGAGCCATACAAAACAACAAAGACTATGTGGGATTACTGACAAACGGTTTACAATCAAGACCATAGCACAAGGCGCTTTCAGCTAGAGCATGAAATTGCTAATTACTCTCAAGAACGTCTCTCTGTTCAAGATTATTACTAATATTAATATTATGCTGAACTACCTGCTGAATTTGTCTCTGTAATTCAACCACTTCATGAGCAAAGCAAGAGACCAATTTTTGATGAAATTGCAATTTGAATTCGAGAGTGTTCTCTCTATCTTGAGGAATCGAGACTCGTCTCCCTCTTTGGATACCTGTTTTAGGGAATTACTTCGTGAAGAGCAACGTCTTTTCACACAAAATGCTTTCAAACAAGAAAACATTCAGACTATTGCATTTGCTACTCAAGGGAAAGGAAAAAGTAGTAATATGAGCAGAATTGCAATATGGCCATATTGCGAGCAATTATGGTAAGAAGTTCTGTAATTATTGTAAACAACACGAGCATATAATCAAGGATTGTTCCACACGTCCTCAAAATCGTAGGATCAATGCCTTCCAAGTGGTTCCACTTCTGATAACAGATAATCAACAAGAACTAACAACCAATTTGCTACTCCGACAGCTGGACAAGTTCTTACTCCTGCAATGGAACAACAAATGATTGTGTCAGCCTTTTCAGCCTTGTGGCTACAAGGTAACGATATTACATCTAATTTGATTCTAAGTTGGGGCTACAACTTCATATGACCAACTCAATTAGTGAGCTAAAAAATATTAGTAAGTATCACGATTTCTCACAAATTCAGGTTGCCAATAGTAGTAATTTACCAGTTACCAAAGTTGGGGATATTACTCAAACTTTCAAGAATGTTTTTGTATCACCAAAGCTCTCTACTAGTCTTATTTCAGTTGGTCAATTAGTAGATGGCAATTGTGATGTGAAATTTTCTCGTTCTAGTTGCCTTGTGCATGACCTGGTGTCGGGGACGATAATCGCGAAGAGGCCTAAAGTTGAAAAATTATTACCTATACACTTTTCCATTCCTCGTGTTCTATCTTTTACTTGTACTAATACGACTAGTAAGACAAAGGTTTAGCATAAGCGTCTAGGACATTCTAATTCTATTGTGTTGTGTCATTTATCAAATTTTGGTCTATTAGAAAATAAAAAATCAATTTTCAATTGCTTTCTTTGATTGTTCTACTTGTAAATTAGGTAAAAGTAAAACTCTTCCTTTTCCTAATTTTGGTAGTCGTGCTATGAAGTGTTTTGATATAATTCATAGTGATGTTTGGGGCAGTTCACCAATTGTTTCATATGCTCATTTCAAGTACTTTGTGACATTCATAGATGATTATAGTCAGTTTACATGGGTGTATTTTCTTTGATCCAAATCTTAAGTGTTTTCCATGTTCAAGAAATTTTTGGCTTACATTGAGAATCAATTTTCCACATGTATCAAAATATTAAGATCTGATTTTGGTGGAGAATAGATGTCTCATGAATTCAATAATTTCTTACTTGAGAAAGGAATCATCTCACAACGCTGTTGCCCATATACACCACAACAAAATGGGGTTGTCGAGCTTAAAAACCATCATCTTTAAGATGTCACTCGTACTTTATTGATTGAGTCATCTGTACCATCTAAATACTGGGTGGAAGCTTTGTCTATTGTTGTTTATTTGATTAGTAGACTTCCATCTAAAGTGTTAAATCTTGAGTATCCATATTATCGTCTTTATCACAAATATCCTAACTACCATAGTTTTCATACATTTGGTTGTGTTTGTTTTGTGCACCTACCTCCTTCTCAACGCAATAAACTTTCTATTTAGTCTGCTAAATGTGCTTTTATGGGTTATAGTACTTTGCAGAAAAGTTTTATTTGTTATGATCCAAGTTCTAACAAATTTCATGTTTCTAGAAATGCTGTGTTCTTTGAAAATCAGTCTTCCTTTCCTACCCATGTTGAGCCATCTTCTGTTTCTCCTTTTCTTCTTACTTTTGAGGATTTGTCATTTTCTTCTAAGCGGTTTAAACCTATATTTGTGTATGAATGACGTCGGCCAACTTTACCCCATTCCGAAATAGATCCACCACCGGAGACTATTCCACAACCAGAATTTGAGATTTCTTCAAGGTCTGCTCCTCTTAACCCCCCCCCCCCTCCGGCGATCTACCGAAATGTCGTACTCCTAAGCGAAATAGTTTTTCTTCTACTTTATCAACCATATCTATTCCAATAGGTTATTCACAAGCCTCTAAGCTTGAATGTTGGCAGAAAGCAATGAAAGAGGAACTTTTGGCTCTTAAAGAAAATAACACATGGGACATTGTTCCTTGTCCTTCAAATGTCTGTCCAATTGGTTGTAAATGGGGTTATTCAATTATACTTCATTTTGATGGAACTCTTGATCGGTATAAGGCTTAACTAGTGGTTCTTGGCAACAAACAAGAGTATGGTGTAAACTGTGAGGAGACTTTTGCACTGGTAGCAAAAATGACTACTGTGTGCACTATTATTGCCATTGTTGCGTCACAAAATTGGCTTCTCCATCAAATGGATGTCAAAAATGCTTTTCTTCATGGTGATCTCAAAGAAGATATTTATATGGAACTCCTACTCGGTTTGTTCTTATCACCTACATCACTCGGTTTGTTCTCATCACGTACATCAGATGTATGCAAGTTGAAGCAGTCTTTATATGGATTATAACACAAACCAAGTTTCGGTCTACTTTGCTTTAATTCTCTTTTGAGCAGAGGAAATATGACTCATCTTTGTTTCTTCGACAAACATCTGCAGATTGTGTTCTTTTTTTAGTTTGTGTAGATGATATTATTACTACAGGAACTGACTTTTCACTAATCACTGGCCTCCAACAGCAGCTTAATGATTTTTTTTGTATGAAAGATCTTGGTACTCTTACATACTTTTTAGGGTTGGAAGTTCGTTATGATTCTTTAGGTGTGTTCTTGAACCAACAAAAATATACTCAAGATTTGATTACTCTGGTTGGTCTTTAAGTATCTTCCTTTGTAAATACTTCATTGGAATTTAATGTAAAGTATCATTGTGCGGAAAGAGATCTTCTTCCTGATCCAACTTTGTATCGAAAATTAGTTGGGAGCCTACATTATCTTACTTTTACTCGGCATGATATTGATTTGCAATTCAACAAGTGATTCAATTTATGTAGGCTCCCCGTCATCTAAATTTTTTATGGCTGTCCGTCGCATCATTCGATATTTCTTGAGAACATCTACTCGTGGATTATTCTTTCCTAGTGGTTCTCCAATTCAACTAATGCATTTAGACCCATTTTGGCCATGAAAATAATAATTTGTTAGAGTTGGAGTTGGTGTTATGTTTGGCCATTAATATATATTGTGTTGTTTTTGAAATTTTGTGAGAGAAATAGGATTGAGAAAAGTGAAAACACGTAAAACTTGTTTTCACTTTTCCAAAATAATTTTCACTAAAGTGAAATAATTTTTATAGCTAAACACCACTATTTTCACTTTTTTTTCACTAAAGTGGAATAATTTTCCGAAAAAAAGTGAAAATTTCCATGGCCAAATGCCTACTTAGTGATTTTGATTGGGTTGGATGTCCTGACACCCGTCGCTCCATCACGGGTTGGTGCATGTTTCTCGGAGATTCCTTGATATCTTGGAAGAGCAAGAAGCAAGACCTTGTTTCAAAATCTACAACCGAATTTGAATATCGAGCGATGTCTACTGCTTGCTCCGAAATTGTTTGGCTTCGTGGTTTACTTGCAGAAATTAGATTTCCTCAATCTAATCCCGCTCCTCTCCACGCTGACAACACAAGTGCTATTCAGATTGCTACCAACCCATTTTTTCATGAAAGGACCAAACACATTGAAGTGGATTGTCATTATATCAGAGGATGTAGATAAGTCATTACTTTTCCACATGTATCCAATGATCTATCTTCAAATTGCCGATGCTTTTACAAAATCCATGACTCGGCAACGCCATCAGTTTCTAGTGGGCAACGTGATGCTTCTTGATTCACCGACATCTATTTGTGGGGGGATGTTAGGATAATAGACAGATCATATCTTTCCAGCTATCTGGACAGATTTCAGTGAACAGATTTCAAGTTATAAATATGTAATCTTTGTAAATATTTGTGTAAATAGCTTTTAATACTTAGATATAGGAGATATTCGTAGAGATGTAACAACTAGGAATGACAGATATTAGGGGATACGTGGAAGATATTAGGGGATTCATGGCAGATATTTAGGGATGTACAAGGAGAAGTATTTCTATTTAATGACTGAACTCTCTAACTTGAGAGATAATTCAATAAAATTGACAATATGAAGTTCTCCGTCCTAATTAATGGAGCACCTGAAGGTTTCTTTGAAGCTCAAAGAGGGATTAGACAAGGAGATCCTCTGTCTCCTTTCCTCTTTATCCTTGCCATGGAAGGTCTGAATAACATGATTAAGACAACCAAAACTAATGGGTGGATCACAGGTTTTGAGATGTCTAGTGATTTTTGAAGGTGTTTCTAGTCTGCACATAAATTGGGGAAAGAGCCACTTATATTCCATAAATACAGTTCCTAATATGGGGTTATTGGCATCTGTACGAGGAAGTGAAGTGGGAACTTTACCTTCTGTCTACTTAGGTATGACTCTGGGAGCAAATTCAAAATCCAAGAATATTTGGGACGTAGTTTTGGAAAAATGTGAGAAGAAGTTGACCAGATGGAAAGCTCTGTATTTATCAATGCGGCGTGGACTTACCTTGATCAATGTTGTCTTGGATGCTCTTCCTACTTATATGTTGACTTTGTTTCCACTTCCTGCAGGAGTAGTACAAAGACTGGACAAGCTCAGAAGGGATTTCTTTTGACAAGGCAACAAGAAAAAAAGGGGTAACACCTGGTAAAATGGAAAGTTATGATCTCTGGGAAGAAGCAAGGTGGCATTGGTATCAAAAAACTGAAGATTCAAAGCAAGGCACTAAAGCTGAAGTGGTTGTGGAGATATGCACATGATGCACAATCGCTATGGAGTAAGGTGATCAAAATGAAATACGGAGCAATGGATCCTTGGGTCACCAATGAAACAAACAAACCTTATGGTGTTACAGTTTGGAGATCAATCAGGAACCGGTGGCTCTTTCTTAAAGACCACAATGTCATAACAGTTCACAATGGCAACAGGAAGGATTCTGGAATGATAGATGGCTTAATCATAGAAGTCCGTCAGAAACTTTCCCAGATATGTATGATTTGGCACTTCATAAAGGCAGGACAGTGGCTGAAATGTGGTCTCCTCAAGGATGGGACCTTGTTCTCAGAAGAAATCTGAACGATTAGGAAGTACACAGATTAATCGAGCTTTACAAAGTGCTGGAAACTTTTCAAGGATTGAAGGAATGAGTAGATAGTTTATGGTGGACTGGTCACAGTAAAGGGGCTTACAAGGTGAGCTAAGGATATAAGATTATGAGTGGGGACATGTCACAATCTACAAACTGGCCTTGGAAGCAAATCTCGAAAGCCAAAATACCTTTAAAGGCGGCCTGCTTCACTTAGCTAGTAGCAAAGGAGGTGGTCTTGACATATGAGAACCTGAGGAAGAGACATCATCCTAGTGACACACTGCTGCTTATGTGGGGAAGCAGCTGAGACAGTTAGACATCTATTTCTACATTGCAGAATTACTGATCAACTTTGGAAGATTTTCATCAATCTCAAGAGGCATCTAATGGACAATTCCTAGTAAGATTGTTGACACTCTTTCCAGTTGGGAGAAGCTGGCAGAGGTGCAAAAAACAGGAACTACTGGAGGACTATTCCCGCATGCATTTGGTGGATCATATGGAGGGAAAGAAGCTCTAGGAGTTTTAAGGATAGAACTAGCTCCTTACAAAAGATTAAAACAGATTGTATAGTGTTACTTTGTTTTTGGTGTACAAAAAGTTCCCCTATAGATGCAGAAGCAATCCTAGAAGTTTAAGATTCATGCTAGGTTTGCTATCCTGTTACTCTAGTTGTAATACTTTTTGTAAAGGGGTTTTCATTTCTAAGTACTGGTTTATAATACTAACTTGTCACCTGCTCAAAAAAAAGAGTGGATAAACTAGGCACCATCTTTTGTAGCTTAAATGAACTTAGATGCCCCAAAGCTTTGAAAGAATCTGTGCTCCTGTTAAAAAGTTATAAGGTTCTCTTTTCCTTTTCGAGATGGACTGAGGTTGGGAAATATGACCTATTCTCTTTTGGAATCAGAATACACCAATAAATATTTAATTGTATTGATCTAGACAAATTTCTCTCTCTATCAATTAGTACTAGTTGAAATAAAATAAGAAAATAAATTGCATAATGAGTAAATAAAACAGAAACAAAAAAGTTTCCCTGCTGGGAATGAAATTGTGCTCAACATCTCTTTATACCAACTTTTACTCATTAATTGCTATACCTCAGTCCAAGAGAAGGACTAAAAAAACTTTATCCAAAGAAAAGGGCAACTGCTAGACAAGATATTAAATTAAAACTGGCCTATTGACCAACCTAGGCCTCTTTCTACTCTTCTTAACAGAAAGTAATCTTTAATTTACTAGCACACATCCAATGTCCAAATAATTTTGCTGGAATAAGCACAAGCGCGACAAGAGAACTCCCTGCCTTTGCACTACCTTCCTCTTGAGCTTGATTTTTGACTCAAAATCTTGAGTAATAAATAACTAAATGCTGCTAGAGTAGATCAAAACTCTTTCTTTGTCCACATCACTAGCTGTTATGAGAAATGCAAATTATATTCGAGATACTTCGTAACAACCACCTATTGACTTGTAATGCATATGTGAAACAGTTGCAAGTTGGAGACATATTGATGGGGCTTGGACTTGGGAGGAACCGTTCAGAATTATTTGGAAACTCGTCATGTGTCTCGCTTGTTCTTCACTATTTATTAAGGGAACTTCCAATAGGAATAATTTGTTCTAACGCCTTGGACATTCTTCATCTCATTGAGTGTAGCAACGATTATTCCTTTGATCAGGTATTTTATGAGATTCAGGTGTTGCTGCTTCTTGAAGCTTTTAGTTTCTCTTTATGCCTAAAATGATTTCTGTTCAATACACAGTGTTTGAATTATAAGTTACTTGGACTCAGACTATGCGAAAACATATCTCATGTGAATGAAGTTAATCTCGTGATGAAGAAGGTTATCCAGGTATTTCAGTGTCTCTCTTCAAGACTTTGTTTGGTACTATGTTTCTTTGAGGGTTGGGGTGGGACCATCTTTTTCTGCCCCTTTGTTCTTAAATAATTTATCTTTGTGAGGACTAAGATAAACAATGATATGAATGAGGTGTGACGACTAATGTTTCTTCCCCTAAATCCTTTTATGGTCACACTTTACAATTTGCATAGCTGTAATCATCACAGGTGGGATAGTGCCTCCACACTACATCTAAGCATACTTATTTAAACTTAGCAATATTTTGCACTCCCCATCTAGTAGGTGCACACAAGTCGTAGGCACCAAGCTTGTTATATGTAAGGACTTGCAAGGTACTAGTTTTACTTCCACAACTGCAACTTGAGTAATTTGAATTTATGAACTAAGCGGAATGTCTTACGACAGTATCTTTTATCTGATTAACTGAAAGTTAATTTCTATGTACTTGTTCCTCTAATGAAATAATATTTTAGTATGTAATATGTTGCATAGTCTGATTATCACGCACAAGTTCCAATTTACCAATTTACAACAACAACAACATACCAGTGGGTAAGATGTATGCAAACCGTACCCTACCGTTTGTGGGGGTAGAGAGGCTTTTTCTGATATTTTGCTTTATATATAATTTGTCTCAAGATCCTTGCGAAGAAACACATTCTTGTCAGTTTGATGAAGAAATCGATGATGAACATTAACAAAAAGAGATGGATCTAAGCTTTATATTAGCTATAAGAGAGAATGTTTCTTTCCAGATACCTCCAAATATCTGTGAGTATAGTGTTTGGCAACAAAACATGCTTTAATTTGATCAAGATTTACCTGGAAGTAGAGGAATAACTCTTTACCATCTTAGGGGAGTAAAGCAAGCATCTCCTCGTTGTAGCATATCACAAAAGAAGAGATCTGGATGCAGACTAGAACAGAGGTAAAACCTGGAAGACATGGAAAATATAATAGGTTATGACGAACATGATATGTCATGAAGGCATAAACGAGATGAGAATTACAAGTAAATCAAATATCTTCCCAAACAACCAACCATGGACTATGTGCAGGAGACCAGTCTGTAGCAGGTTACAGGTGTGAATAATCTGAATCTGACATGATGCTGGTAATGATGATAAGTTAGGAGCGGTGGCACTGTTGGAGGAGACAAAGAAGTACTGGTAGAATCTCAAATGATGGTGTGGATGAAATCACATATATATCACCCCTGGGTTTTATTGGTTCAATAGCAAATGTTGTACATCACAAGATGCACGCATCTGCCAGAAATTCGAATCGTCGTGGTGAAGAAGGTTTGATACTTAAATAGAGAATAGAGGACATGTTATCCGCTGAGTTCCAGTAGTTGGAGACAACAACAACAACAACAACAAGCCCAGTGTATTCCCACACAGTGGTAAAATGTACGCAGTCCATACCGCTACCCCCGAAGAAGTAGAGAGCTGTTTCTGATAGACCCCCGGCTCAAGATTAAAAAAAAAGTAGTTGGAGACAACAAATATTTTATTCAAGATGATCAAAAGGAAGTAAAAAATAAGGTGGAGTTTCAAAGTAGATGAGACTGATTGTCATAAAGTATTGAAGGAAGTCGAGTGAGTAGAAACAATATCTCCCCTAGGGATTAGGCAATGAACAAAACAAGTAAGACAGGGGCAATAGGAATAAAATGTGAATGTAGTGTAAAATATTATTTGGATAGTGTTATTAATGAAATAATTTTGTGAAAACAGTGTCAACCAAATGCAGTGAAACATGTGATTATTTGATTATCACGAGGGCGATTCTATGATGTCAGCCTCAATGATGTCTACTCTTCTTCTAATTACTGTTGTTGGGGTATACATGTCCGCCGATGGAAAAATCATTGTAAAACGCGTAAAATGCTAATGTTGAAAAAGCAATATCTTTGTATTATGCCGCTGTAAAATGTGCATGGTGCCTCAAAGTAATTCTGTATTTTAGCCTAAAATTTCTACAACATAGCAGGTTGGACTGCCACTCTGTAGAACTTACCTTTAAACTTAGGAGGCACCTTCTTTCGCACAAGACTCCCGAAGTGAGCTGCTACTTCAACCACGCTGCACCAATACGGTGCGTAACATCCTTGCCAATCTCTCCATTCCCTTGGATCATAGCCCCAAGTATTTTGTCTAGTCTTGCTCAACCTAAACCTTTTCGACTCTAGGTTTGTTGCCACAATTCATCATTAACTCCTCCCCAAGTCTCGTCAATTAGCACAATATTGTCAGCTAATAACATACACAAGGCACCTCTCCTTAGTACGCCACGTCAAAACATCCATCACCAAGGCAAATAAGAACGGGCTAAAATTTCTAAAATTTGAAAAATAACTTAAAAAAAAATCTTTTCTTAAGAAAATTCAAGTACATTTTGAATAATCATTGGTGGAATTGTTAAAGCGACGGAAATTCCTAAGTGAAACTGATGCGGCTGGGACTCCTAACATCTGAATAGTCCAAGTATAAAAGGTGATCTTGCCCTATTATCAGGATGACAAGTCCACTAGCAAAAGACAAACATATATGTCCACTAAGTTGGCACTACACAAATATTAGATAGGAAAGTAAGGCAAACCATAAATTACTTTCTGATGGTTAGATAATTTGGAATGTCTCAAATTTTTAGTGGTCACAATTACCAGGACTTGTCAGACCCTAGACTGGTAGATTCAAATGCAATTGGCTACCCCAAGAAGCGAAAAGTTGGTCAAAAGATGGTTGAGGTATTGAAAAAGCAAGCTCCGTCACTTGAACGTAATATGAGTTCCAAAAAAATGAGTTTCAGACTAGTTTTTCTATGATTGAAGTTGCTTGAGAACCTTGACAGGTGGATTATGAGGTTTGCTAAACTCCTAAGGGCCAAAGAAGCTCATGGAATATGGGAAATTTATTGAAAATCCCTGGTTCATTGGTGTGAGGAACGAAAAGCTTGCTGTTTTTGTTCGGTGTGTGAGAGCTTGTCATCCTTCTGATTCGGGTGCAACTTCTTGTGTTGTGCTTGTCATGTACACTAATGCTTGTGGTGGTGTTTGTTTATGCACACGTTCTCAGAAAACAAACTTCCTTGGATAGTATTCAGATATTGCATGATGACGATATTTTCTTCTCCCGGCATCGCTGGTCATCGCACGAGTAATTTGTCACGAAAGCTTACTGTGTGAGAAACAAGATAACTGTGAATGTAGCTGAAATGAAGATCATGGGAGAAAAAGGTTCAAATTTTAAATTCCTAACAAAGGCTAAAAGAGTAGAAGAATTCTTCTCATCTAAATTTGGTGGCAGTGTTACTTGATATTTGTACTCAGTGAAGTAGTCAAAGTGCACGCAAGTTGGATCAGGGACCATCAATATTCTAAAATTTTTAAAAGAAAATGATAAACAAGGGGCATAGAGTGAGTGAAGGACCGTAGTCACACTTACATATGCACAGACATATAGCTCTCCCCTGCCCCCCAACACACACACGCACAAAAAAAAAAAAAAAAGGAAAGAAAGAAATGTTAAATATATGCACACTTGATTCTGTTTTTATTTTGTTATCTGGGTTCATCTTCTTTCATGTTAATCTCAAAAGATTCCCTATGCTTTTGCATCCCTGGTTCTCCACTATTATGGCTTTTAACCTACTTTTTATTAACTTACAATTTCAGGTTGTTTCTCGGTTTAATAGCCTTGATGAATACCTCAATATGGTAGACACTCATATCGATATCGTCCTCCAGAAAGACATGGTAAGTTGATAGAATTTTATTGATCGGTTTATGTATATATCTAAAGGTGTTCCATGGATCTTTTATTCTTGTGCAGATATGCTACTAAGTAAGATGTCATCTGGTATTGACCATGCTTCCTGTAGTCTTTGTCTGGTCATCGAAGCATATGTTGGTTCAAAATAAACATGTGATAGTCCTTTTGCATCTTCAACAATTGTTATTAGTTTCAGTTATTTGTACTGTACATTCCATAGTTACAACATAATTCCTTTTATCCTTGTATAAGTCAGTTTGGTTAAAGTAATGAACTTTTAGGTTTCAGAAATTCCAAGAAACATTTTAAGGGATTGTGCTCGTCTTTAGATGGTCACTAATCCTACAAGTGGTAAAGTTTGTTCTAGCTTCTTGATTCTTGTGAGAGTACCACGTGACATCCAACCCCCCTAAGCCTGGCAACGGACCGGAACGGATTTACCGGTACCGGACAAATATTCCGGTGTATTTTGCCGGAACCGGTACTACCGGAACCGGTACCACCGGAAAAAAAGGTCCTTCCACCCTGGTCCGGTTGTCACTGGTGCGGTACCGGGTCGGACCGGTACGGAAACTGGTATTCTGGCGTTTTTGTATTTTTTTTAATTTTTTTAAAATTGTTTAAAAACAGCTTAAGGACATTGCCTCTTTTGAGGATTTTCCTTTAATGTAATGTAACGTTATTTTAATAATTTTAATAATTTTAACTTTAGCTCTAATTTTAACTTTAATAATTTAACTCATAACTATAACTTTAACTTTAACTTTAATAATTTAACTCATAACATTAAGTTTAAATTTAATTTTTTTTTCCATAACTTTAAAATTATAAATGTAAACTATAATTTCATCAAACAAAACAAATTTTAAAATAAAATTAAGGCGAATAGCCTTTATATTTATTCAAATTTAGTACATTGTACATTTATTACAAATATTAAAAGAGAATCTAATCTACGCAACCACCTTCTAGAAAGGGTTCTGTTTGAATTAGATCTCTACTTGTGGAATCTTATTAATATCTAAACGTCCATAAGATTCTAGACGTAAGTTATCTATTTCTATATTTTCCGGAATTGGTCTTTTTCCTTGTTCTTCCATTGCTTCTATTCTATCATCACTATTCTCCTCAAATATTTCATCGATTTCGTCTTCAATTTGGGGCGGTAATTTTGGGAGCCCAACATTTCTTCGTTCGGCATTGATCCAATCTCTAAATAATACCGAAATCTCCAAACTATCTGTCACCAATGAATATCGATGATCTCCAATCATAAATCTTCCTGCGCTAAAAGCTTGCTCCGAAGCAACTGAAGAAGCTTGACTTGCTAGCAAATCTCGAACCACCCTTGAAAGTTTTGGAAATTTGTGAGAAAAAAATAGATATAAAAGGGTATTTATAGTAGAAATTTAAAGGGGTAGTGGGGTAATTGGGAGATGGAGGCACAAAATAGCCGTTGCCGTCTCCAACGGCTATAATCAAACGGGCCACCAACGGCTACATACCAAAAAATATATAAAAAAAAAGGTTAAACTATATTGGTCAGCGCCGGACCGGATACCCAATTACCACATACTAAAACACAATATCCGGATGTAGAACGTTTATCACAAGGTGATTCGGCCCAATCAACCTCTGTGTATCCAACGATCTACTCACGACTTCGATCCTCGAAGAGTAGGCCTTTACCTGGAGCTGACTTTATATATCGCAGAATGCGAACAACTGCATCCCAATGACTATCACATTGAGAATCCATAAACTGACGTACAACACTCACGGGATACGAAATGTCAGGTCTGGTCACTGTAAGATATTCAACTTACCAGAGCAGAATGTCGATAAAACACAGAGTGGTTTGCTTCACTACGAATCATGCCAAACTCCTGAATTTTTGGACTGAGGCTTGAGGAGACTGATTTAGACCATAAAGTGACCGGCGCAATCGAGACACTAGAACAAACTCCCCCGAGCAATAAAATCAAGTGGTTGCTCCATATAAACTAACTTCCTCCTGAAGGTCACCATGGAAAAAATGTTCTTGATATCCAACGAAGAGGACAATGTCTAACAACCACCATGGATAGAAAAAGATGATCAAATGCTATTTTAGCCACGGGAGAGAATCTATTGTTGTAATCATGTCCAAATATTTGAGTATATCCTTTGGCAATTAGGCGAGCCTTAAGCTGATCAATTTGGTTGTTCAGGCCAACTTTCACTGCATAAACCAATGACAACCAGCTATCGATTCTCTTGAAGGGAGAGGAACAAGATATCAAGCACCACTTGCATGTAAAACAGACATCTCGTCAATCATAGCTTGTCACCATGGTGGACTTTGGGGTTGAGATAGCGGACAAAGATGATACAAAGGCATAATGTAGTGATGATAACTTAAAAGGCTATAATGAGGGACGAGGGTTAGTATTATGAGTGGACCATATATGTTTTCAAAGTGCAATCAGTTGATTTAAAGGAGAAGTTTGTAGTATGTGTAGGGTCAGGTACAGAATGGGGATCATCTGAGCCAATGTTGTACGCGGACAATGATGATAAGTCAGAAGTGGTGGCATTATGGATGGTGTTGTAGAAGGTATTGTAGATTCCTCCAAAGTCAGTACAAGTATGACTGGTGGTGCTATGGATGGAGATGTAGAAGTAACGGTCGGATCGTCAAAAGTCAAATTGAGCACCATCTTTTTGTAGCTTGAACAAACTAGGATGTTCCAAACATTTGTGAATTACATCTGGAGGATCATGATCTGTAACTGGAAGTGCTATGAAGGAGCTAAGAGAGGTAAGGTAGAAGAGGCATGAAAAAGGAGTCCTCAAGAAATAGTATACCACAATTTAGGGCAAGAGTCAAACGACTGACCGATGCAAGATTAAAAGGATAATCAAGACATAAAGAATATAATTTAAAGTGTCAGAAGATAAAGAGATTAGTTTGTCCAACTCCTTTTGCTTTGGTTTGGTTATCATTGACTAAAGTGACAGCAAGAAAAGACTATGAACTAACAATATTTGATAGAATTGATTTATCATCGAAATATGATTAGAAGTACTAGAGTCGACAACCATAATCCAAAGGTAGAAGACTGTGCAGTTTAGGCTATTATTAGAGAGATATGCTTACTTGCTCGATGCTGAAGATACCCATTATATTTCTCTTCAGATAAATAAACCCGTTGATTACCTATGCTTTTAGACCGAGTAGCATGAACATTTTTAAGTGGTCGACCATGCAAAGAATAACATAGTTCTGTGTATCCAAGCTTATTATAATAACTACACTTAAGCCGAGAATAACATACGTCACAGAGTGTGTCCAAGCATATAATAATAACTACACTTAGTTTGAGATCTTTTAAGACGACTACCCCTTCGTCGATTCTTCATGGACCGTGATGTTTAATTGTTTGATCTCCTCGTTTAGGGTTGAGACTTAATAATAGGACTAAATCAAATCAGTGATGAACGTTTGCAGAAATTGTACTAAACCACTGGAAAAATTGAAAGGGGTTTGACAAATCTTGACGAAAGAAAAAATTGCTCGAAAAACTGGTTGGAACAAGCCTAGAATCACCAGAACAGTGTTGAAGTTGATAGATTATTAGATTTGATTGTTGGGCGGTCAAAATTTGAGAAAAACTATATGGGTAGGGTAGGAATGATCTGGATTATTAGATTTGACTGTTGAGTGGTCAAAATGTGAGAAAAATTATATAGGTAAGGTAGGAATGAGGGCACGACCCTATTAGAAAAGAAATTGCTGAAAAAGTGGCCGGAAAGTGTCTCACGCGTGAAAATTGACGCATGGTGCTTGTTTGACTGAGTTTCTATCCAACACTCTGATACCATGTGAGAAATATAAGAGAATAATATTATTGAATTGTGTTTCTACACTATTATACCGAGACGTTATTTATAAACACTACAATATAATCTTTTCCAATTAGGGCACTTCATTGCAATCATTTTTCAAGGAGGATTCTATATACTATTCATGTTTCTACTCCTATTCTAATAGTAGGATTGAGTAACTCATATAATAGTTGGAATATCCTATGCTGGTGTGTAATACCCCAGGTTTTGGCCTCTGAAAATTTCTTGATTTTTGCCATCACTGTCAGGCAACGACTTACGTGACGAGTCGTTATCACTCGTCACGAGTCGTAGTGTGCCAATAGTAGTCATAACAGTAAGGTTGCCTGATGTTTTTGTCTTGATCACGACTAAGACCTCACGAATCAGTGCGACTCGTGACCATAACAGTAGAGGGTCAGGGTTTCGGACCTCAGTCTATGAGTCTTGGTGACGACTCGTGACCAGTGACCACGAGTCGTTACGAGACCCGTAGCGACTGAGAGTATATTTCCTGCACGATTTCATTAAGGGCATTGTGGTCTTTTCCTTCCTTCCCATGACTTAAAACCCTTCCCTTAGCCCTATTTCCACCAATTAACATAAGCACTCTCTTTTCTCTCAAATTTTCCAAGCAAGAGCAATTAGGGCTTTCAAGGAAATTGGTCATCTAGGCTTCAAATTGAGGGTTTTCTCTCTGAATTTCTTGGTGTCTTCAGACATTGTATCTCTTCCCTAACTTGGTTTTATGTAAAAGCATGTATTTAATCATGGTTTATGTGAATTAAATTGTTGGGTTTTGAATGATGAGTTGAGGGTTTTGTACGATTCGTTGGTTTTTCCATGGTTTTAGATTTGTTATTCATGCTTTAACTTTTGATTTTGAACTAATTGGATGCATGGGCATGATGAATGGGATGGGGGTCGTGGATTCCCCCAAAATTATGGTTTTTGGTTTGGAATTGGTATTAACCTCAACCCACTTGCATAATTGTTTTTTAGACAATTACATGGTTTTGTTTACTTTCCTAAACTATTGCATTAATGACTAAACAGGTAAAAATGATTTTGGAAGACCTTGGTGGCCATGGATTGGTTTCTAATTTGGAACTTTGGAGTCTATTTGGCTAATTGGTTTGGAATGGCATAATGGAATTGGCATGCAAGCTTAACTTTATTTGGTATGACGATACCAACTGTAACTGTCTAAATGGATAACTCCTTGGTTAATGGATGAGAATGTGTAAATGATTTTAATTTGGGCTTAAAGGGGCTTGTGTAGCTCACCGTGGAAGGTGGAGGTCCCGAGAGGAGCGATACTGGAAACCACATTTGCTGACGTGGGGGTCTTTATGACCGTGTGCATAGTTCACACTTTATACATATTTTGGAATGGCTGGGTTGTGGATTCCCTGGCCCTTTCTTGGATTTTTCCTGGTTTGTGCGGCTAACACGCATTGAGACCTTTCAGTAGGGGGAGTTGAACCCATGTAGCCCGTGGGTGCCTTTAGGACGGTTGGAGCTACACAATCTAGGTTAATGATTTTTAAATCCGATGTTCAAACCATGTACCCCATCCCGACCTATGCTTCTAGGCTGCTTAAGGTTCATGAGAAAAATTATCCAACCCATGATTTAGAGTTGGCGGCTATGGTTTTTGCTTTGAAGATTTGGCGCCATTATTTGTATGGGGTGTATATGGATATTTATTCAGATCATAAGAGCTTGCAGTATGTGTTTATCCAGAAGGAATTGAATCTTCAGCAGAGGTGGTGGCTTGAATTGCTTAAGGATTATGATATGAGTCTTTACTACCATCCAGGTAAAGCTAGTGTGATTGCTGATGCTCTTAGCAAGTTATTTATGGGGAGCTTATCTTATGTGGATGAGGAGAAAAGAGGATCGGTGATGGATATTCACCGGTTGGCCAACTTGGGAGTTCGTCTTTTGGACTCTGAGGATGGAGGGGTAATTGTGCAAGAAGTGGTTAAATCATCTCTTGGTGCTGAGGTGAAGGAGAAGCAGACTTATGACCCTATTCTTATGCAGATTAAGGATGATGTGGGTCAACAGAAGGTTATGGCCTTTGAGATTGGTGGTGATGGTATCTTGAGGTACCAAGTCAGGTTGTGTGTTCCTGATGTTAATGTGCTGCGAGAAAGGGATTTGACTGAAGCTCATGAGTCGAGGTATACGGTTCATCCGGGTTCGACCAAGATGTATCATAACTTGAAGGAGACCTATTGGTGGAATAATATGAAGAGGATTGTGGCAAATTTTGTGGCCAAGTGTATGGTCTGTCAGCAAGTTAAGGTTGAACACTTAAGGTTCGGTGGCATGTCTCAAGAGATAGAAGTGCCTGTGTGAAAATGGGAGATGATCAATATGGATTTCATTACGGGCCTTTCGCGGTCTCGTAATCAGTACGATTCGATTTGGGTCCGTTAAATATCCCACATCGGAAAAGAGATGGGTAATTGGTCTCCTTATATGGACTTGGACAATCTTCCCCTCATGAGCTAGCTTTTGGGGTTGAGTTAGGCTCAAGATCCATTTCTTTACATGGTATTAGAGTCAGGCCTATCCTAAATCTTTGTTCACCAATGTTGGGCCCCCATATTATATTGTCCAAGCTTCAATTAATGATGCCTGGGCGTGCAGGGGAGTGTTAAGTATCTCACATCGGAAAAAGGATGGGTAATTGGTCTCCTTATATAGACTTGGACAATCCTTCTCTCATGAGATAGCTTTTGAGGTTGAGTTTGACCCAAGATCCATTTCTTTACAGGGTCATTATGGATAGAATGATTAAGTCCGCTAATTTTTGCCTATGAGGACTACCTACTCTAGAGAGGATTATGCTAAGCTATTTATTGAGGAGATAGTTAGATTGCATAGAGCGTCGGTGTCCATCATTTCAGACCGAGGTATGTAATTTTCTTCACACATTTGGCATTCATTTCAGAAAGGTTTGGGGACAAAAGTGAACCTTAGCACCGCTTTCCACTCTCAAATGAATGGACAAGCGGAACAGACTATTTAGACTTTGGAAGATATTCTAAGGGCATGTGTGATTGCTTTAAAGGAGCTTGGGTTGATTACTTACCTCTCATTGAGTTTACATATAATAATAGTTATCACTCGAGTATTCAAATGGATCCTTTTGAGGCTCTTTATGATAGGAGGTGTAGGTCTTTTATTGGGTGGTTTGAGGTTAGTAAGACTAGGTTATTTAGTCCTGATTTGGTTCACCAAGCCATGGAGAAGGTTAAGGTAATTAGAGAAAGACCTAAGACTGCCCAAAGTCGCCAAAAGTCTTATGTGGACTTGAGGCAAAGGGAGTTGGAGTTTGTGGTTAGTGATTGGGTGTTCTTGAAAGTTTCTCCTATGAAGGGAGTTATGAGGTTTGAGAAGAAGGGGAAGCTCAGTCCTGTTATGTTGGACCATATCGGATTTTGAGGAGAGTTGGGAATGTTGCTTATGAGCTGGATTTGCTCGCGAGTTTGTCTTCTATCCATCCGGTGTTCCATGTGTCGATGTTGAAAAAGTGTGTGGGTGATGCCTCTTTGATTTTCCTTTTGGAAGATGCTGGTATTTCGGATTTCTTGTCAAATGAGGAAATCCTGGTAGAGATTTTGGATAGGCAAGTCCATAGGTTGAGGACTAAGGATGTGGCTTCAGTAAAAGTTCTTTGGAGGAATCAAAAGGTTGAAGAAGCTACTTGGGAATCCGAGGATGATATAAAGATCAAGTATCCGTTCTTGTTCCCCGCATTGGATGAAAATACCTGTGGTATGGTTTCATTCTCCTTTCTTGTGGCAATTCAATTTTGTTTGGTTCTGTTGGTATTCCTTCTTGTCTTCGTGCTAAAGGGTGTTCTAACTTCTCATTTAGGGATGATCCTGGGGGTTAATGTAATACCCCAGGTTTTGGCCTCTGAAAATTTCTTGATTTTTGTCATCACTGCCCAAGCAACGACTCACGTGACTAGTCGTTATCACTCGTCACGAGTCGTAGTGTACCAATCGTAGTTATAACAACCAGGTTGCCTGATGTTTTTGTCTTGATCACGACTAAGACCTCACGAGTCGTAGGGTTTGGTTGGGACCTCAGGCTACGAGTCTTGGTGACGACTCGTGACCAGTGACCACGAGTCGTTACGAGACCCGTAGCGACTGGGAGTTATATTTCCTGCATGATTTCATTAAGGGCATTGTGGTTTTTTCCTTCATTTTCATTACTTTCCACGACTTAAAACCCTTCCCTTAGCCCTATTTCCACCAATTAACATAACATAAACACTCTTCTCTCTCAAATTTCCCAAGTAAGAGCAATTAGGGCTTTCATGGGAATTGGTCATCTAGGCTTCAAATTAGGGGTTTTCTCTCCGAATTTCTTGGTGTCTTCAGGCATGTATGTCTTACCTAACTTGGTTATATAAAAGCATGTGTTTAATCATGGTTTATGTGAATTTAATTGTTGGGTTTTGAATGATGAGTTGAGGGTTTTGTATGATTACTACTTGGTTGGTTTTTCAATGGTTTTGGATTTGTTATTCATGCTTTAACTTTTGATTTTGAACTAATTGGATGCATGGGCATGGTGAATGGGACAGGGGTCGTGGATTCCCCAAAATTATGGTTTTTGATTTGGAATTGGTATTAACCTCAACTCACTTGTATAATTGGTTTTGAAATATGGACAATTACATGGTTTTGTTTACTTTCCTCAACTATTGCATTGCATTAATGGCTAAACAGGTAAAAATGGTTTTGGAAGGCCTTGGTGGTCATGGTTTGGTTTCTAATTTGGAACTTTAGAGTCTATTTGGCTAATTGATTTAGAATGACATAATGAAATTGGCTTACAAGCTTAACTTTATTTAAAATTTTTTAAATGGTTCGAATTACAGGAAAATTAGACAATAAAAAAGAATCATTAAATATGATTGTTAATAGATGATATACTAGTGACAAAGTAGTTGAATTTATGACGATACCAAGGGTAAATGCCTAAATGGATGACTCCTTAGTTAATGGATGAGAATATGTAAATGATTTTAATTTGGGCTTAAAGGGGATTGTATAGCTCGTCGTGGAAGGTAGAGGTCTTGGGGGGACCGATACTGGTAAGCATGTTTGCCGGTGTGGGGGTTTTTATGACCGTGTGCATGGTTCACACTTTATACATATTTTGGAATGACTGGGGTCGTGGATTCCCTGGCCCTTCCTCGAATTTTTTTTGTTCGTGCGGCTAACACGCACTGGGACCCTTTCAATCGGGGGAGCTGAACCCATATAGCCCGTGGGTGTCCTTAGGACGGTTAGAGCTACACAATATAGGTTAATGATTTTTAAATCTCATGTTTAAACCTTGTACCCCCTACCCCATCCCGACATCTTATATATATGTGTGTGTGTGTGTATATATATATATAAATGCATGTACATTGAGATTGATTTTGTTTTGAAAAAATGACATTATTATATCCCTTCCCTGAGTTACATGCTAGCGCTCACCACGCTAATCGTCTTCAGATGCTAGGGTTTTCAGTTATCTTGTGTAGTGGTAGTGATCCGGTTCGTCTGTTGGTCTACTTGAAGTGGTGAGCCTCCACCTTCCGAAAGACCTGTTACTTCTTGGTTTCATTGTGTTTCGTAGACTGTTGCTTTTGGATTTCTTTTGGTTATGGTCGGGGCACGTCCCGACTTAGTTTGGTATTTGGTTTTGTTAGAGGCTTATGTGGACAATAATGTGGGAATGATTATTGTTGACTCTTAGAGCTTACTTTTGGGTTGCATTAACTATCTTTATGTTTTGGGTTGTCTTCCGTTGTTTATCTATATTGTGTTCGGTTGGTCAGGCAATGGGAGTCTCCGGTCCAGGGTGGGCTTGAGATACTCGTCACGACTAGGCCCGGGGTCGGGTCGTGACATGGTGATATGCCATGGGATTTATTAGGTAATTTAATATTTGGTGGTCACTGTTCAAAGATAAAGCCAGTCAACTTGCCAAACGCACCGATTACCAACTACTAGAATATAAGTGAATTGTTGGAACTTTCTTATAATCTAAAATAAGTGAATTTTTCAAAGTTCAAGACTCTATTAATTATTTTTCCAGATTTTCCCTTCTTTTTGGTGAGGTTTTTAAATGCTTCACATTTTCTAGGAGATTAATTGCACTACTTACAATTTCTAGGTTGAAAATTACCCTTTGATTTATACCTTAAACATCTTTCTTAAGGGGTGTGCCACACCCCAGTAATTCACTTATAGTTTACTAGAGGGAGTATAAAATATCTGATTATTTGTATATGATGGTATTTGAACAGTTATCTTCTCCATGGATACAAGGTCCCCAAAATGTGTTGCTCTTTTGTTTGTGTAGCTGTTTTTCCTAATTCTATCCTATTGCGCAGAAAAGTTATCTGGACAGCATATTAGATGGAATATTCGAGCGCATAACAGATGACGAGATTGGTGAAAATGAACTATCAAGCTTGCAATCGATTGTTCTGAAGCTTCTCAATCATTTTGACAACCTAGAGAAAATATTGCAATTGGTAGGTTACTTGTCATTGTGGTTGTTTAAACTGATTTTCCTTTTATTGTTGTCTCTTATCTGTCCTATGCTCCTACACTCCTACTAGTCATTTTCTACTTTATGCTGTAGCGAAGTGTAGTCAGCTAAAAGTATGATAAACAACCCATCAATATACATGTTGTAAATTGGGCCCTGCAATCAGTTCTGTAATATTGTTGTAAAACTGGGATATGAATCACTTAATGTTGAGCCAAACGACCATCATCATTTTGCAGGACCGTTTCAATCAAATATTGAGTGTGATGCCAGGGAGCTCTAGGACCATTATCAATATGCGGATTCTTAGTATAGCCACAAGGTATAATTCGTTTTTGACCAATTGTGTGTTTTAATATCAATTTTTTTTTCTATGAGAAATATAGGTGAAGAATATTATTGAATTGCTACATTATTAAGAACAAGGGTGATTCTTCTATATAAGAACAAGGGTAACGTTCAGAGTTGCAACAACTACCGGGGTATTAAGTTGTTGAGTCACACGATGAAGATTTGGGAGAGGGTGGTGGAGCGGAGGTTGAGGAAAATTGTGTCTATTTCGGAGAACCAATTTGGTTTTATGCATGGTCGCTCTACGACTGAGGCAATTCACCTTGTGCGGAGACTGGTGGAGCAGTATAGAGAGAGGAACAGGGATCTTCACATGGTGTTTATAGACCTGGAAAAGGCGTATAACAAGGTCCCTAGGGAGGTTTTTTGGAGTTGCTCGAAGGCGAGGGGGTTCCGGTGGCGTATATCTGAGCGATTAAGGACATGTATGAGGGAGTGAAGACTCGGGTAAGGACAGTGGGAGGAGATTCTAAGCATTTCCCAGTCTTGACAGGGCTGCACCAGGGATCAACTCTTGGTCCGTTTTTATTCGCTTTGGTGATGGATGTGCTGACGCGGAATATACAAGGCGAGAGGTGCCTTGGTGTATGCTTTTCGCGGATGATATAGTTCTGATTGATGAATCGCGACAAGGGGTTAATAATAAGCTGGAGATTTGGAGAGAAACCCTGGAGTCTAAAGGTTTTCGGTTGAGTAGGACCAAGATGAAGTACTTGGAGTGCAAGTTCAGTGACTCGAGGCAAGAGGAGGAGGCGGTAGTAAAGTTGGATTCTCAGGTGGTTTGCAAGAAGGATAGTTTTAAGTAACTCGGGTCTACGATTTAGGGGAATGGAGAGATAGATGAGGATGTATCTCACCGCATGGGGGCAGGTTGGATGAAATGGAGGATCGCTTTGGGAATTTTATGCAATAAGAAGGTGCCCCTCAAACTGAAAGGCAAATTCTATAGAGTTGCAGTCCGGCCTGCTATGTTGTATGGAGCAGAGTGTCGGCCGGTTAAGAGTTCTCATATTCAAAAGTTGAAGGTAGCGGAAATGAGAATGTTACGCTGGATGTGTGGATTCACTAGGGCTGATAGGGTTTGGAATGAAATTATTCGAGAGAAGGTGGGAGTGGTGTCGGTGGAGGATAAAATTCGGGAAGTGAGGTTGAGATGGTTTGGTCATGTGATGAGGAGGGGCACAGATGCCCCAGTTCGTAGGTGTGAGAGGTTGACCTTGGAAGGTTTCAAGCGGGGTAGGGGTAGACCGAAAAAACACTGGAGAGAAGTGATTAAACGTGACATGGAGCAGTTACAGCTGACTGAGGACATGACCCTGGATAGAAAGTTATGGAGGAAAAACATTAGAGTATAGGGCTAAGGGTGTGGAGTAGTAGTAGTCAGTAAGTAGGTCGACTTGCTGTCGTTTGTTGGCAAATTTATGTATTTATCTATTTATTTATGGCTTTAGTTATTGATTTACGTATGTATTTCTTTTTTCTTTTCTCTAATTGCGAGTGTCGTACCTATTTTATTTGTATCATGTTCTACAATTTTGATGTTTCTGTTTAATGTCTTTTGTCTTGAGCCGGGGGTCTATCAGAAATAGCCTCTCTACCTCCCTAGAGGTAGTGGTATGGACTGCGTACATTCTACCCTCCCAGACCCCACTATGTGGGAGTATACTGGGTTTGTTGTTGTTGTTGTTGTAACTACATTATTACGTTGAGGTCCTATTTATAGACACTACCTTCCAATTGTTTTCCTAATAGGACACTACATTACAATCCTTTTCCATGTAGGATTCTATATGTTATTCCTATTCTTACTCATATTCTAACACTCTCCCTTAAGCTGATGCATAGAAGACATATATACCAAGATTGTTATGGATGTAATTAATACGAGGATTGGTGAGTGACTTGGTGAAGATATTTTCAAACAAACTAATAAGGACTGCTCTGGACGTCTAGGAGACCTCAATTGAAAAGGAACAAACTGAAAAAGTAATCCGAAAAGTAGTAAATATCCCTGGAAAGTTGATCTATCGCTGGAAATTTCCCGAAAATTGGTATACAATATATGGGTTATCTCAAAATCAAGAGATGAGTAGATCTTGAACAAGAAAGTCATCGAAGAACTGGCCGGAACATGCTCACGCGCCAAACTATTAGATTTGATAGCTGAAAAGTGATCACAATTTGAGAAAAAATTATTTAGGTAGGGTCGGAATGATGGCATGATTGTACTGAGAAAAAGAATTATATGGGTAGATTCGGTGGCATGATCCTACTGAGAAATAAAATTATATGGATAGTGTCGGAATAACAACACGACCCTATTAAGAAATAGAAATTATGACGGCACGACCCTACTGAGAAAGAGAAATTTTATGGGTAGGGTTGGAATGACGGCACGACCCTACTGAAAAAAGAGAAATTATATGGTAGGGCCGGATTGACGGCACGACCCTACTGAAAAAGGAGAAATTATATGGGTAGGACCGGAATGACTGCATGACCCTATTGAAAAGAGAAATTATATGAGTAGGGTCGGAATGATGGCACAATCCTACGCAAATTAAATCTGAGGAGTCATCGTAAAGATGCATGGAACTACGCAAATCAGAGGAGCCACTGAAAAGAACGCATGGTGCTATGCAACTCAGATGTGAGAAACTATACTGAATAGATGCACGATACTACAGAGATTAAATATAAGTAGTCAGAGAGATGCACTGTGTTACACAAATCTAATATGAGAAAGTAGTCACCGGATAGATGCACGATGCTACGCAAATCAGATATGAGAAAATAGATACCGGAAAGATACACGATGACCCAACTTTTGCTAACATAATCATTGGCCAAGACGTGCGGCATATATGGGTTATAGCCGTCCGCCGGTGGGGAAAAACTCTTTGATTCTTTACCAAGATCATGGAAGCTCTGATGCCATGTGGGAAATATAGGTGAAAAATGTAATTGAATTGTCATAACTACGTTATTACATTGAGGCCGTATTTATAGACACTATATTCCAATTCTTTTCCTAATAGGGCACTATATTACAATCCTTTTTCAAGTAAGATTCTATATGCTATTCCTATTCCTATTCCTACTCATATTCTAATAGTTTCATCGAGCACTAGTCTATTGCATTTGTTCCTGCATATGTATATCCCTTGCACCATTTAGGACGGGAAAAAGCATTCCTATTGTTTAAAGTCACTGCATAAGACCTAGCTGACTCACCTACCTTGGGTGAAATTTTAAGATGATAACCACTTCTCGCGCTCTCTGATCCATGCAGAAGCAGTATTCTAACTATCATGGACCGTTATACTCTTGACTATCATGGACTGCAAATTTTTCTTGTTGGTCAATCTGCCTGACAGCTATCTTAAGGATATGCATGGGAAGTTCATTGCCATCTCACCTATAAACAAAATGCATCCTTCCTTAATTGTTCACAAGAAATTGAAGTACAGTGACAACAAAAACTTCCTCAATCTCAAGCTAGTTGGGTCAGCTGTATGAATCTTCATTATCATAAATGCTCTAATTTGTTCCATAAAATTTCAATTCCTACACTGAACTATTATCTAACACTAGGGGTTCTCTAATATACTCTAGTGGTTATATCCTAAAATACTAAAGAGTCTTTTAGTTGGCTTCACTTGTACGAATTCTCAACTTCCACTGTTTCATATCTTTTGCTAGATTTCTCTGAATTCTGAGACATTCTAAATTTTGAATGAACTTTTTCCAATGTATTTTTAGATCTATCTCTTCCTCTTTAACACTTAATCATCATGTTTTCACATCCAAGAACCGGTGCATCTAGAGGCCTACATGACAAGTGGACAAATCATATCAAGCGACATTTTCTCATTTTATTCTCTGTATACGCTTGTTGGACCTTCTGATAGATGTGATCATTTTGGATCTTGTATGATTGCACAGCCATTTTAATATTCACACATAGTTACGACTTACGACACTGATCTTGTAGATGTGCTGCGCTTTAGAGGCCCAGCGTTCACTGCCGTACAATATTGTTGGCCTTAAAATCATTCTATAGAAGTTAACTGATGTTGAATTTTCTGCAACGGTAACTGATAGTTTTCTTGGGCACATTTAAATTGGCTTCTTTATTTAGAAGATACCTTTTCTGGAAAGTGAAATCAAATTGTCAGTTCCGCTAATGGAAATATAATTGTCATTTTTCCTCTTTTCTTCTTCTCTTTTAGGAGTTCTTATGTTCGAGATCCTACAACCATTCAATTCCTTTTCGAAGTTTCAAGGTCCTTGCATGATTACATAGATCTCTCAACTATTAAGGACAAGGAGAACAACCATTGCGCAAATTTAATTTTTCGTTTTATACACATGGTAATGAAATGTTGTTTGCAAATAATATCATTTTTCTTGATGGTAGGTCAAGAGATGTGAAGTACAACATTAGTGCTTTACATGTTCTAATACATATCATGATCATAATGTTCAGGTTGATTATGGTTCTGATGGTGAACGCCACTTAGCATTTTTGGTTCAGTGCCGCGGAGTTTTTGGAAGCATGAGTGAAGTCAAGGTTAATGTTCTCCATAAATATGCAAAGATATCCTGAATTGATTACTTAAAAGACTTGCTTATTTTCTGTTTCCATATATTTTGCATAGGGGACAGTTTTTGGCTATATGATTTCTTTTAATTTTTTTTGTTATATGAATGTGAAGTCACTTTGTAGAGGTTCCAAAATAAACAATATTGCATATTGCACTCTAATGGGTCTAAAGGAATGCCATTGATAATGAGGATTCACAAAGTTGACACCAACTAACTGGAGACTGAGGCGTAGTTTTTCTTGTGGTTTCCTTTTAACATTGCTAACAAGCTCGCACTTGACTTACTTTAAAGTAAACATGTTGTTGGATTTAGATATAGTAGAAAGGTTTGAGTTCGGGATGGATATTGGATCTTTTGAAACTAATTATTGCTGCCCTTGTTGATGAGTGACAGCTCTGATATCTTCTGCTTCGTGCAGGAGACGGTTGTTCATTCCAGCAATTTACTGGTGGTTAAAGCTACGCGGAGTGTCAGTAATTATGTCACTTTTGTCAAATCTTGTATAGCATGCAGTGAAGTTACAATACCATCTATCCCATCTCATCTGAAACAGTTAAACCTCTACTTGGAAACTGCAGAGGTAATGTTAGTTCTTACTTTATTCCTATTTTGCGCTGCTGTTAATTCAGATGAATCTTTCTCTTTTTGGCTATCAGGTTGCATTAATGGCGGGCTTAGTTTCTCATTCAGATGGACTTGTAGATTCAGCATTGAGGTGCTTGCATAGTGTTGACTTACTGGAAGGTTTGTCTATGAATTCTTCTCCGGATGTCTCAGTTCAAATTGTAGTCGACTCAAGTTGTAGATTTGCGATGCACAAGACTGAATCGAGCTGGATGGTTTCTTTTAAAGCCTTCTCTATTCCTTTCCCTATCCTGAAAGTGTATCACCTACAATGTTATTTCAAAACCGATTTTGGAGTAAAGTTCCTCCCTTGATTCCGAGGAAGTTAATAACACCATTCCCTGATATATCCATTACAATACATATTATAGGTGAGAGTCAACAGCAACAACAACAACAACAAACCCAGTATATTCCCACATAAGTGGGGTCTGGGAAGGGTAGATTGTACGCAGTCCATACCACTACCTCTAAAGAAGTAAAGAGGCTGTTTCCGATAGACCCCGACTCAAGATAAAAGGCAGTATACAAAAGCATCAAAAGCATAGGACACCATAAAATAACATAGGTACGACATCCACAACAAATTGCACTTTGTCAAACCGAGGACACCAAAGTCCACCTAATTACTGACTACGACTCATCCACACCCTTAGCCCTCTATCCTAATGCTTTTTCTCCAAATCTTCCTATCCAGGGTCATGTCCTAAGTCAGCTGTAACTTCTCCATGTCACGTTTAATCACTTCTCTCCAATATTTCTTCGGCCTACCCCTACCCCGTTTGAAACCTTCCAGGGCCAATCTCTCACACCTACGAACTGGGGCATCCGTGCCTCTCCTTATCACATGACCAAACCATCTCAACCTCACTTCCCACATTTTATCATCCACATTTTATCCTCCACTGATACCACTCCCACCTTCTTCCGAATAATTTCATTCCTAACCCAGTTTGAATATAAAAGGTAACCCAGTTTCATTCTCGCTTGCTCTAACAATAGTAGAAAGCTTACTATCATAACAACGGCAATGGATAATTAAGCATCTTAATTTATTATTGAGAACAACAATGAAGTCAAGCTTATGGGCATTGTCTGAAATTGCATTCTGCTCATGATCAGTTAAAAATGACATGATTTCCCCTTCTGGGATAATGGAGAAGTGCTTGTTGCCTCTATTCACATTTTTACATTACTTTAAAAAAATTACTTGCACCAAATGGCCTGTACAGCTTAGATAGAGGTTTTTAGATGCTCTGTTAGTCTACCCTTTGTACGAGCTTTTGAGTTGAAAGGGTATGGAACATGTATTTGCTATTTGAAGTTTTGGAGATGATGTTAGTTGAATATGATGACGACATGATGATAAAGTGGACAAGAGAAGCAAAGTTCTCAGTTATTTCATTGTCAGAGCAGTAACTAGGTTCAATAATTGCGTGGAGCACATATTGCTGTTTCCATTTACCTGAGTTCTCCAAGATCTTTTCATGTTTGACCCTGTATGTTTTTGACTAAAAGACCTGACCAACTATTCAAATTGATGTGTCTTTTGAATCTGTTGTGAAGCCTCTTTATTTGAATTTGAGAGGTATTTATGCATGTTTCTGTATGAAGAAGCAACCAGATTTAAGATATTCCACCCCAGTATTATAGTGGTTTTCCTTGGTGAAATATTGAATTGCAATAACATTATCTGCAGGCTCTAGGATGCCCAAGGACATTGATGGGTTTCAATCAACATTATGCAAATTTTGCAGTCTTATTGTTATGATACCAGGTTTTTGATATGGTCCTCTTCAATTCTTTTATTTTGCTTGTCCTTTGCGATGTCTTTGTATCTTGTAATCTTGGAACTTAGGAAAGCATGTTGGAAGCAAAACCTAGTAATATCAACCACTTGAGAATGGCCACTTGGTGAACCTGTAATCCGAAGAGTTAATTTGAACAAACTGCATATAGATGTAGTGTAGTGGGTAAGAACGAAAATCAGAATCGAGTCTGGTATTTTCTGATATCCCAATAAGCATGGGCTAAAATATTCTAATGAAGTAGGAAACTTCTATTGGAGGAAATGTTTACTCCTCCATGGAACTCTGGCTCTGATACAATATGAAGAGAAGCTTGATTCATTTTATTGATAGTCCAAGCAACATAGGTCTTGGGCAATCCTTTCCTTATGAGTTAACTTTTGGGATTGAGTTAGCCCGTGATCCATTTCTTTACATGATAAAGAAATGGGTCGTGGGTCTAACCCAACCGCAAAAGTAAGCTCATGAGGGGGAGAATTATCCAAGACCATATAAGTAGATCAAATTTCCCTAAGCCCACTTTATGGAACTCAACAACCCCTTGTACGCCGAGGATTGGACATTTGGAGAGTGGGAAATATAAGATGGGTTGGGAAACATCTAATGAAACAATGAATTGGTTGAGCTTGGGTATGATACTATGATCGGATCTTTGGACCTAACTCAACCTCAAGAACTAATTCTTGGGGGGAGAATTGCTAAAGACCATATAACGAGACCACTAATTTCTTTTTCAATCCGATGTGGGATCTTCATTGTTTTAAAATATCCTGAACGTCTAGGCAAAAGTTAGAACTTATGTATTTTTTTTATTAAATCAAGTAAAAGTACTTTCCTTCGTAAACATGAACAAAACGGAGGTATAGGTTAAACTAAAAGAACAAAACACTACAAGATATGATTCTCTACAAACTCGATCCAATCCTCTATACAAGAAAGAACTTTTTGCTTACACCATAAGAAAATAAGGGAGCGGAGGCTACTTCTCAATTGCCAGAAACTCGACTCAACACCTTCAAAAGGTCTCTTATTTCTCTCTCCCCAAACTACCCGCATTGGTGCAATCGAAACGATGTTCCAAGACCTTCATCTTCTCCTTCCTCTCTTACTCTTCCAAATAAGCATCAGATCTTTCACAGATTATGAACTTAAGTTCTAACTTTAGCCTATAGGGCAGAACTTTTGGTCAATTGTGCAAGTTCATTGTCTTGAAATGTCCTGAATGTCAGCCTTAAGGGCTAAAGTTAGAATGTTTGCCTTGTGGGCAAAATTTGTTAAGCGAGGCCAAAAAATCAAGACCACCCCTTATGGAAGCCATTTTTGTAGAACTTTTTTTACGGGGGACAAAATAATCAGGACCTTCCCATTTTAGTGCCATTTCTAAACTTTATCCGCCTCTACCCCTCCTCAAGCCTACTATGGCCAACCCCTCACCTCCTTATCGGGGCATCTACATATCTCTTTTGCATATGTCTGAACCATCTCAGCCTCACTTCCCCATCTTTCCTCCATGGGGATCACTCCCACCTTGACCCGAATATCTTGTTCCTCATCTTATCTCTCCTGGCATACCCCTCACATTCACCTAAGCTTCATCTCTGCAACTCTACTCTCATCTTCTGAACATGAGAGTTTTGATTTTTTTTGCATCCATGAATAACCTATAAATACACACTTAAGAGAATGCTGACTTGTTTTTTCTCGGAGTTAAGTTATTGAACCACATGCTTCCAAAGACACGAGTAGAAGAAAGTACAAAGGTGAATGGAGAAACAAACAATGTGTGGAACTTGATTTTGAGATAGTTGAGGAAAGTAACGATTTATAGGATAACAAGATGTGGGAATTGTATCGCCCGGAAAGGTAACTATTCATGAGATTGTATGAGTAGGATGTGAGCAGTCTCAATAATATGTCTATCCTGTCACTCAACCGTCCCACTGTGTTTGAGATGTATTAGCACAAAATGTTTGATAAATGATCTTATGAGAGTTCATGCACTGCTAAAATGGAGAAGATAAATATTCTGGCACACTATCGCTACAAACATGCAAAATAGAAACGCCAAATTGATTTTGGACTTTGGCATGGAAAGTTTGGAAAATGAAAAAAAAAAATTCCAGATCAATTTTTCATCAAGAATATCCAAGTGCATCTAGAATAATTATCAATGAAAGAGACAAAATAGTGAAATCCCAAAGGAGGACTGACCCAACTAGGACCCTAAATAGATAGATATGAACTAAAGTGAAATGACATATCAAAAATAAATGAACTAAAGTGAAATGAGACTATTCCTGATTATTAGTACGTCAAGGGAAAGGGAAATGAGTGTTTTGAGAAATGGCGTGGCTCACCTTCTAATCTAGATTGTTGAAACAAATGAGGTACCATTTCTGAAGCTTTGATAAATTAGGATGTCCCAATCATCAATGTGATAACTGATAAATGAGGTGACCCAGGAACTTGACAAGTTGTAGAGGAAGACAAGCTGTCAGCGATTTAGGAGTATAAGGTAATAAAATCATTATGCCAGGTACAAATGATCCTTTCTGTATTGTGTTCCTGTATGACAACGAAGTTATTGAAGTATGTCACTGAGCAGTTAAGTGATAGGGATAAAGACCTATGAATATGAGCTACCTCGACATAGTCCGCTTACCATGGCTTGAGATCCACAAGCCATTCTGACTATTGGAAGAGATTGAGGATAAGAAATATTAGAGGAAAGAGATTCATTACTGCAAATGTAATCAAATGCACCTGAATCTATGACCCAAATAGTGAGAGAATAAGATTTAAAAACACAAATCACAATATCAACCTGAAGGTCATGAGCTATTTCAGAGGATGTCTGCTGAAGTCCTTTGTTCTTGAGAAACTCAAATAATCATGTTGGAGTTGTAAGGTTAACTTCAACTCTTTGAAGTGAAAACAAAGAAAGAACGAAGAGAACAAATAATTTACTACACAAAGGTTGATTTTATACTTAAAAATGCAATAACTAAAGCCTATAATTAAGCCACTACTTTGTACATGATTCCATGATCAGTAATATCCAACACAACTAAACCACTAACATCTAAAAATCAGCCACTAAACTAAGTTAAGAGAACATGGCTTAAAGAAACTAGATAATGTCCAACATGGCTAAAAAAACTGGGTAATGTCCAGCAACTACTTCAACTTTTACTGCAGTAACTGAGGCAATTAATCAACACTCCTCCTTGCTTCAGTTGCTGCAAATTTAAAGTCTTTCTCTGAGAAAGTCAAATCTGCTCTTTGGCAAGATTTTGGTAAACATATCTGCCAGTTGAAGATCCGTTTTGCAGTATTTTTTTTTCATCCGGTGTTCGGTACCTGCATTGGAGTTCGACTAATTCGGATTCGCGTCGCGTAGGGCCCCATTCGGTGGGAAGTTCTCCCTTTGAGTGACGGAGTTTGGTGAGGACCAGTCAGATCTGTGTAGATTAATTTTAGCTTTTCAATGGCTCTCCAGGTTGCTTTCTTGAAAGAAAGTCTTGCTTGCTTGCCAAATTGACAAGTTTTGCAATCTGATTTTTCGGCTTCAAGATTAGGCAACCCTCGAACCAGATCTTTCTTTTGTGAGTTAATTACAGCAACATGGTTGAAATGTCCGAGTCTTTTGTGCCAAACTTGTGCATTGATCTTAGTTGCAGAGTAAGCTTTTTGCTCATAATCTAAAAGATCTAATGTAAAGCTCCTTCCCTTCATCATTACCTTGAATAAGTTTTTGCCATCTTCATCCTTGATTTGACAGTAATTGGATTCAAAGAGAAGTTTGAAATCATTCTCAAGCATCTGCCCAACACTTAACAGACTATGACTAATATTAGGTACAAAAAACACATCTTTGATTAGTTTTGTACCTGAGGAGCATTTCATTTCCACAGTACCTTTGCCTTCAGCAGGAATATAGTCTCCATTACCAACTTGTACTTTGGAAATTACTGAAGTATCCAACTCCTTGAAGAGATCACGATCAAATGTCATGTGGTTTGTGCAACCGCTGTCAATAAGCCACTTGTCACTTGAGCAGCTAGTTGCCAAACATGTTGCTACAAAGAGTTGCTCTTCATCTTCTTGATTAGCTACCTGTGCAGCATTAGTTTGCTGAGTGTTGTTCTTGTAAACCTTCTGATGATATCCCATCTGCTAACATTTCTCACACTGTTGGTCTAGCCTTCTCCAGCATTTGAACGGTGGATGACCCTTCTTTCCACAATGCTTGCAAGGAGGAAAATAATGTTTTGCTCCCCTATGGATCCCAGGAGAATGAGAACCTGAGTTTTCCTTGTTGTTCCACTTTTTCTTTCCTTGGTCTCCATGGTTTGATTGAACTTTTGCAGGTAGTGCACTCTCAACAGATCCTTCAAACCTCATAAGTCTTCTCTGTTCTTGTGCCTACAAAGCATTCAATAGTTCTGCCAAACTAATCTGTGACAACTCCTTAGAATTTTCTAGTGCGAAAATAGTTGTTTCAAACCATTCGGGGACTGTTACTAGAATTTTTTGAACCAATCTAGAATTAGGAAATGCAGAGCCAAGTAATCTTACATTGTTGGCAATATTGAGTAATTTATTAGAATACTCTTGGTGTATGCTTTTTGCAGACGATGTAGTTCTGATTGACGAGACCCGAAAGGGTGTGGATGACAAATTAGAGGTGTGGAGACAAACTCTTGAGTCTAAAGGGTTCAGGTTGAGCAGAAGCAAGACAGAGTATTTGGAATGCAAGTTTAATGACGAGAGGTTGGAGGATGAGGTGGTAGTGAAGCTGGAATCGCAGGAGGTATGTAAGAGGGATAGTTTCAAGTATCTCGGATCCGTGATTCAGGGTAACGGTGAGATTGACGAGGATGTCTCGCACCGTATTGGGGCGGGATGGTTGAAGTGGAAGCTCGCATCGGGGGTGTTGTGTGATAAGAAGGTGCCGCCCAAGCTTAAAGGCAAATTCTACAGGATGGTAGTCCGTCCGGCCATGTTGTATGGAGCGGAGTGTTGGCCAGTTAAGAACTCCCACATCCAAAAATTGAAGGTGGCGGAAATGCGAATGTTGCGCTGGATGTGTGGGATGACTAGAGGGGACAGAGTTAGGAATGAGACTATCAGGGAGAAGGTTGGGGTGGCTCCAGTGGAGTGCAAGTTGCGGGAAGTCCGATTGAGTTGGTTTGGACACGTGAAGAGGAGGGACATGGATGCCCCGGTTCGTAGGTGTGAGAGGCTAGCGTTGGATGGTTTTAGGCGGGGTAGGGGTCGGCCGAAGAAGTACTGGGGAGAGGTGATTAGACGGGACTTGGAGCAGTTACAGCTCACCGAGGACATGACCCTAGATAGGAAGGTCTGGAGGGCGAGGATTAGGGCAGAAGACTAGGGCAGTTTGGGGGCACAAGGGTAGGGAATTTTTTTGGTGGGGTTTATTCCTGTTATTCTTCCTACTCTTATTTTTATTCCTATTCCTATTCTTCTTCTTGTTATGAT
Organism: Capsicum baccatum var. pendulum; assembly: GCA_030864225.1. Taxonomy (NCBI): domain Eukaryota; kingdom Viridiplantae; phylum Streptophyta; class Magnoliopsida; order Solanales; family Solanaceae; genus Capsicum; species Capsicum baccatum. The sequence continues at coordinate 197,639,068 of CM061552.1, read as the reverse complement.
TTCGGTGTTCCATGTTTTATTAGGTATCTGAGTGCTTCCCGATGTTTCCTACTACCTATGCGTTACTTTATATTTATATTTATATTTGTATTTATATTTATATTTATATTTATATTTATATTTATATTTGTGTGGCGACTGTCTTGAGCCGGGGGTCTATCGGAAACAGCCTTTCTACTTCTTCAGAGGTAGAGGTATGGACTGCGTACATCTTACCCCCCCCAGACCCCACTAGGTGGGAATACACTGGGTTTGTTGTTGTTGTTGTTGTTGTTACTCTTTGATTGTCTCTGAATGCTTCATCTTCTGAAGTTCAAATTCTCAGATCAGGTTAAGAGTACGCATACCTTTGATCCGTTCATCTCCTTCATATTCTTTCTTTAGGAAATTCCAGACCTCAAAAGCTGATTTCAATGTCATAATTCTGACAAAGATTTCAAATGAGACTGCAACGAATAACAGGTGGTGCTAGTGCAGTGAAAAGAGTCTCTGAATCCATATGCGCCATATGGTTGAATTTTCAGGCAAGGGAGGAACTTCGTAGTCCTCCTCAACAGCTTCCCACAAATCGTTTGCCTCCATATATGCCTTCATTCTTGATGCCCAGATATGATAGCCTTCACCTTTGAAGACAGGTGGTGCTAGTGCAGTGAAAAGAGTCTCTGAATCCATAGGAGAAAAAAACATGTTTCCCTCAAATGCAGGTCCCTCAAGAAGAGAGTTTTGATACCAATTTGTTGGAGTTGTAAGGTTAACTTCAACTCTTTGAAGTGAAAACAAAGAAAGAAAGAAGAGAACAAATAATTTACTGCACAAAGGTTGATTTTTCATTAATCTGAAGTGGTGCTTAAATATTAAAAAAATGCAATAACTAAAGCCTATAATTAAGCCACTACTTTGTACATGATTCCATGATCAGCAATATCCAACACAACTAAACCACTAACATCTAATAATCAGCCACTAAACTAAGTTAAGAGAACATGGCTTAAAGAAACTAGATAATGCCCAACATGGCTAAAAAAATTGGATAATGTCTAGCAACTACTTCAACTTTTACTGCAGTAACTGAGGCAATTAATCAACAAATCAACTAAAGAAATCATTCAACCATTCAAAGTATTGGATCCACTATGTTGCAAACAAAATTTCAAATCCCAGGATCCCAAGAGGGTGTCAAATTGATTCAAAGAAGACTAAGAGACTGTTTGGATGGGCTTATACGTTTTGGCATATTTTTGTCTTTTGGTAGAAAACAAGTTTAAAGCACATTTTTACTTTACCCAAATACTACAAAAGTGCTTAAAAGCACTTAAAATAAGTCCATCCAATCAGGCTCTAAGAAAACTTAAAAAGAAAAAAAAAAATTGTTGGAAATTTGAAAATGCGTTAAAGGACTTCTGAGCCCTAGTCAACCTGATCAGTGATGAATATGGGGCAGATATAAATAAGTCTGCAAAGTGAACAGATAAGTCCCGGGGAAATGACTAGTACTGTGTAGGTAGCCTGAAAAATGGCAAGAGAGTTACCAGTAAATTCTGAAATATAACTGGAGAGATGTATGACTTCAGTTGACCTCCAGATAGGTTGAAACTTTGCTAGAAATACTGAAACAAGCAGGAAAGTTTGCTGGAGAGGCTGTGTTGTAGAAACAGGCCGGAAACTGTCAGATTTTCCAGACAACCCCTAAAAAAAGAGATATGCGATGGAGGTGACTGGAAGGTGTTTCATGCATTTGTTGTGTGGGCTTGATGTGTTTCTGGGGGTCTTGTTGCTTACGGAGTGTGGCCCCACGTGCTAGGCAGCTTCCAGAGAGGCTTGCTAGGTATGGGTTGTTGGAGGATCCCAAGCCTCATGGTAGTGTAGGTTTTTGAACATCACTCGAAATAGGTATGATGCAACCAGATCTGAAGCTCACTGGAAAAAATTGTAAGGTGACTATCTTCTTTCCTGGACGTTGTTCTTAACTACACAACACAACTATCTCACCAATGCTCATATATCTTGTGAGAAAAATAAGACAAGAAAGGAAGAATTGAGTGAAAACTCAGGTTAATTATACCTTCATGAATGTACAAGTGCCAAAACTGGAAAGAATCATTCTAATTAATTGTGACTAATCCTAAAAAGGGCAGCCCGGTGCACTAAAGCTCCCGTTGTGTATAGAGTCCGGGGAAGGGCTTGACCACAAGGATCTATTGTACGCAGCCTTGTCTTGCATTTCTGCAAGAGGCTGTTTCCAAGGTTTGAACCCGTGACCTCCCGGTCACATGGCAGCAACTTTACCAGTAACTCTAAGGCTCCACTTCATTGTAACTAATCCTAATTTATTAAAAATATTATTTACAGCACTCTTAACTGTGAGGGTCTAGCTTCCAAGATTGTGCAAGGAGATAGTACTTCTAGATCGGATGGTGACTAAAACTAAGTGATGGCAAAGCAAACAGTTGCAGAGTTGGATCATGAAATATCTCTTGGTAACTATGCAGAAGGAAATATAGAGCTTTTAATATGATGAAGTTAATTTTCAATCAGTTATAATTCTATATTTTGTAGAAATTATGTTGCCAATCATGTTGTTGAACTCTTTGAGATGAACCGTGTCTTTTTTTGTTCATCTTTATAGAACTTGCATAAGACTGGCCACAGTTGGTATCCAATTTGCTACATTTTGTGTTTATATTTGTCGTTGGGAACAAATAATTTAATAATGCTTAAGGTTCTAGAAGTTTGTCAAAGAACTGCATTAACTGAATTTTCTTTTTTGACAAAGCATGAACTGATTTTCTGCCTGAAGTTTACAGAAATTAATTTGAGTCCACCCTACATGTAGCATCTTCCTAACTATAGAAGCAAAAATCTAATGATACAAGAGTGCTAAGATGTTTAGATGTCAAAATCTTAGATTGAAGAATCATTTTATACTGCCAATGAGCTTTACGACGTTGCTTTTTGTCTTGGATTCTCATTCTAGGTAACATTGAACTAGGAGTCACTAGCATCCCCAGGAATATGTTTTCCATCCTCAGCTCCTTGTCATGGTGAGACAACCTTATATCCTCTTTTATCATTTGCTTCCTTTCTCTATTAATGTTCTGTTATTGTGTTATAGGATGCTGCCATGTGTGAAGGCAAAGGCATTGTGTGCACTCATCTTAACAGTTGCTGCATTATCGCAGAATAATCTCCCGTACCATGCAATACATGATGAGGTATTCCTGTTGTTTTATAATTGTAAACTTGATTATACATTACATCAGTTTTCAGATTTATGGTATTTCATGCAAGGGAACTGTTAATATGTGATTAAGTCAATTTTCAGATGTACAGTATGAGAAATATAAGAGAAGAATATTGTTGAATTGTTGTAACTACATTATTACACTGTGACCCTATTTATAGACACTACATTACAATATTTTTCCAAGTAGGATTCTATATGTTATTCCTATTCATACACATATTCTGACACACCCCTTCAAGCTGGTGCATACAAGGCATATGTACCAAGCTTGTTATAGATGTAATTAATCAAGGATTAGGGAGGGACTTGGTGAAAATATCTGCACAAAAACTGGTAAGGACTGCTCTGGTCGTCTCGGAGACCTCAATTGAAAAGGAACAAACTGAAAAAGTTGTTGGAAAAGTGGTAAACGTTGCCGGAAAGTCGATTTCCCTGGAAAATTCCCAGAAACTAGTATAAAATATATGGGTTGTCTTGAAATCAAGAGATGAGTAGATCTTGAACAAGTAGCGAAAAACTAGCCGGCATGCTCACATGTCAGATTGTTAGATTTGATGGCTGAAAAGTGACTTTTCACAATTTGAGAAAAAATTTATGGGTAGGGTCGGAATGATGGCACGACCCAACTGAAAAAAAAATTATATGGGTAGGGTCGGAATGATGGCACGACCTTACGCAAAATCAGATTTGAGGAGTCACTGAAAAGACGCATGGAACTACACAAATCAGATCTGAGGAGTCATCGAAAAGATACATGGTGCTATGCAACTCAGATATGAGAAAGTAGTCCGGAAAGATGCACAATACCACACAAATTAAATAGGAGAAGTAGTCATATGCATGGTACTACTCAAATCAGATATGAGAAAATAGTCACATGAAAGATGCTCGGTGCTTCGGAAATCACATATGAGAAAATAGTCACCAAAAAGAAGCACGGTGGCCCAATCTTTTGCTAGCATGATCATTGGCCAGTCAGGCAACATATATGGGTTATAGCCCCTCGCCGGTAGTAGAAGCTCTTTGATTCTCTATCAAGATTGTAGAGGCTCCGATGCCATATGAGAAATACAAGAGAAGAATATTATTGAATTGTTGTAACTACATTATTACACTGAGACCCTATTTGTAGACACTACACTCCAATCCTTTTCCAAGTAGGACACTACATTACAATTTTTTTTCAAGTAGGATTCTATATATTATTCCTATTCCTTCTTATATTCTGACATATAGTATTTCATGCAAGGGAACTGTTAGTATGTGGTTAATTCAATTTTCAGGTGTATAGTATTTCATGCAAGGAAGCTGTTAGTATGTGGTTAAGCTTGTGAAATATCATTTGTGTTAAAGCAACTAAAGATGATCTATGTAGGTGAACTTTCTGCTACTATAATTAGGCTCTAGCAGATTACTCTTGTAAATATTGAAGTTTGGAGTGTTATAGATGTGCTATTTAAGAACATATACGACTGGGTACATTTCCTTAAAGATGCATTGCATCATCATTCACTCTTTTAAAAGCAGCCCAAAAAAGAAAAAGAACTTAAAAAAATAATTACTCTACTTAACCTATTCACTCAATAGGAAACAACAACCGGAAAAAACCACTTCAAATAATTACTACGTATTTACTAGTTAGCACCCACAAGTTTAGTACCCATTTGAAGTAGCTACCAAACAAATACATGTAACGATACTTACATGTATATGCCTAGGGAACAGATCCCTTCACAACAATGCCCCGCCCCCCTAGTATCTAGTTCTATATTCCCAGGTCCTTTCTGATTAAGTATGTAAAGTCGAGCACATTGATATCCTGTTATCCAGCTTTGCAGACAAGATGGCTATTCTCCTTCTTGGGAATATTAATTTTAGTGGCAGCGGTGAGCCGGTGACATAGATCATTATATAGCAACCATATCTAATATTTACATTAGTGATGATTAGAGATGAACTCTGATCCAATGGATTGGTATCACTGTTGTGCAAAGCGAAGTAGAACATAATTATATTCCTTCAAAAGTCACTTATTAAGAAATGAGATAGGTTGAATGAAATCATTCACTCTGGTCAGCTGGATGAGCCGGCTCTTCGTATACTAGATACTTTCGATATGGAAAATGGCTATCGTAAGGCATATGTAGGATATATGCAGCACAAACATTTAATCATGTTTATGTGGAAACTTTTTTGTTGTGTTAACATCTTTTATTTTCTTTCAAGCAACACTACCCAAGGAGTGTAGGAATATAAGTAAAGATGTCCTGGGTAAATTGTAAGATTCCATCCCTTGCTAAAACTGCTGATGAGAGGGTGGTAAGCGGAGAGAGAGGGAATGAGAATGATTTTCTATTACAGAGGTACTGTTAGAGATATTGTCTCGCACCGGAGAATTATCATGTATTGTGTTCGACACCTATAAAAAAAGTGTCTTGAATACATCGTCATTTCTCTCTTATTTTTTATGACTCAGACGATTCTAAAATTTGGCTACCTACCCGACCACATCTTGAGTGGCCCTTACAATGGGTATGCGGCATGGTGCGTGAATTCAACTTGATAAACAAAGAAGCGCCATTGACATTAAGTCATATTTGGCAATTCTACATGTGGCCATTTTATTTACTGGTGGGATGAGAAACTATAGATGTGGACATTTTGTTTACTGGAACGAGCTGCCGGTTATAAATATGCTTTTTCTTTTGAGAAAGGTCTGATTGGCGGTTATAATTGTTGTTGTGGGCATAACGACTTGCACTTTCTGGTACTCTATGTTAATAAATGGCGGATATACGAAAGATTGTCCTAAAAAGGGAACAACCTTCTACATAATTCTCTCTTTCTTTCACAAGTGTTATAGTGCATTTACCCTCTCAGTTTTGATTTGTCATGCATCCAGGTTAAAGGCAATGACTCATTGTTCTATTGTGATCAACAATATCTGCAAGAGTTTCTTTCATTTCCTGTTGTTCTTCTTCAGTGTTTAATCGATACTATTTTACAAGAACCAATCCAGGTAACATCTTGTTTATCCTTTGCTCTTCCATGAAAGATACAAGAATAAGGGGACCATTATTAAGCTAAGTCTGCATAATGTCTTTGAAGGCTGCCGGAGCAAATCTTGCACTTGATGCTTGCAATGCTATTGCATCTTCTTTTGAAGTAAGAGTTCTTGTTTTTTTCTGAAATTTTGGACTGAAGGACCTCATGTTCTGATTGGCATCTAAACTGCACCAAATATCCAAGACATTCAAATTGGTATCAGTACCAAATATATACGAAATAAAAAAAAGCCTTTTTTCAAGTTTCTTGTATCTCTTACGGACAGACGTTAAAATGTTGGATTGTTTGATGCAAGTAAATAGTCAATGTTCCCTTGTTTAATCCTAGAATGCTTGTTAAGCAGGTATGTCAAGGAGCATCAGATATTTGCTCCAAGCTGGTCGAAACTGCCAAGCTGTCTTTGAGCTCTGATAACAAATATCTTCAATCTACAGTTGAGTTTCTCAAAAACCGTGGACTTATCCAAAGAGGAGAGTTGTAAAGAGAAGGAAAATAACGTGCTCTACAAAAGTGGCGCATAGCTTACTTTGTCACTATTAGTCTTTTTTTCTTCTTAAGTTAGCAGCTATCATTTTTTTCCCTTCATCAAGTTGGCAGCTATCATAATGTATACCAACTTAAGCTTTTCTGGTGTTCGAGAGTAAGTTTTTATGTCTGTGATCTCTTCATTTCAATTTCTACTTAGGTTTATTCGCTTCTGAGTATCGTGTATTCTAGAGTTTATGATTTATGCCTGCGTTGTCAATCAGTTTTAATTCTTTGGGAACCAATATTTATTTGGATTTACTATTCTAGAAAGAAAATTACTTCTTGCCAGATGCCCTCAAATTTTGCTTCCCTTGCCAACTGGAGTTGAATATCAACTGGGTAGCCTGTTCACTATCATCTAATCTAACGGAGGGCGGTAGGTAGTCAAATGAACAGAGATTGTGTTCATGAAAAATGAAAACTTCGAAAGGAAAACAAAAAAAGGCGGCAAAATGATGTGATAAACACCCATACTTGTATGTATGCTTTTGTATTCTGAACCCTCCAACTCACTTCTTTGCCAACTGAATCCTTAAACTTTTTTCTCGATTGATTAATGTGTAATACAATTGACTACACGTAGGATGACACGTCATTTTTAAATGACACATAAGAAATTATATATGACATTTTTTTTCAAAAAAAAGGAAAAAATGAAAGAAACCCCCTGTTGGACAGTAAAATTCTCGAGGCTGAAAAATAAATAATTTAAAACAAGAAAAATGTTGCAACAATCGATTTTACTGATTTCAATGCGTGTGTTACAATCTCTATGAATCCTTTGATTCACCTTTTCAAATATAAATTCAAGGGCTTAAAACTTGATCTTGAATTCAAACTTGATCTTGACTTGTGCTTGAATTCAAGAGCTTTTGAGCTTGTTCTTGAATATTGCGGTCTTGATCTTGAACTTTAATGAACTTGATTTGAATGTTTGAGTTTTTTAGAGAAATTGTGGTGTTTGATCCACGAGCTTTCTCTTGCTATTTGTTAGAGTTCTGGGCCTTTTTTCTGAATTATGACATCCCTATTTATAGTTGTGGAAAAGGGAGTCGTGATGAAGAAGGTCTTCCTTTGATCAATCAGATTTGAGTGATGTGTCACCTTTAATGAGCTTTGATTTCATGGGCGTGCTGCAGCATTTTGCCATGTGGCATGGTCCTATTGGCTAATTCACTTGACTTGGTGTGCCACGTCATTTGACATGTGGTGCTTGTTTGGGCCTATAGATATGACTATCTTGGGCTTAGCAAAGTGTGCTCCATATTTGTAGCCCAAATTACTGGACTAACCCAATAAATTTTGGGCCTCATTTAAATCCATATCTATTTGGATTTAAATTATTAATTCAATTATATCAATCTGCAATATTTATTTGGGATTAATATATTTTGAATTTAATATAATTCGAAATTTGTACGGATTTAAATTTTATAAAATTTTACTGCCTACAATATACACCCTACTTTAAGATTTGTCGAGACATTTAATATTTTGACGACTAACGTTGAAATATAAATTTGATATTTTAACGGCAGCGATATTTGTGTAAGGAAAAAAAAATAATAGTAATGATCCACCGTAGATTATTTCAACCGACCATATCGTGGAATTACTATATTTTCTTTTCATTTATATCAAATTTGCAATATAATTTAAATATTCCAAGTTTTGTGAGACTAAAGGACAAGACTTGCCTTAAATTCCTAGCATATTGTCGTCCTTTTGCAATAAACCAGTGTAGTTTTCATTACTATTATTTTTTCAACCAATGGTTGCCTTTCATATTTTTTTTTTTAACCAATGGTAATAAATCCACATGCTGTCCAGACCATGCCAATTATGGAATTTGCTAGTCAGTGAAGATGAACCTTCAATTTGCACTTTGGTTTATAGTTTATATAAACTATAAATAGACATATCCCCTTTTTTTCGGCTGGCATCATATTACATCAGTTAAGGAGGTGACAATTTAGGAAACTTTGATATGTTTACCAAAAATATCAATTTACTGTTAGAAATAAACAATACCATCGCCTCAAATAAGCCAAGTTTAATTAGAAGACTGATTCTAATACTATCCTATATCAAATATGAGTCTTACTTAGCCGTCCTTTGATGTCTATATAAGCCCGCAGAATTTGTCTGTATTTCAACGCACACTTGTGAAGCTTCTCTACTTTTTTCTTCTTTCTGGTAGTAGCTCCCAGTCCGGTTCACAATCACCGCAAGGTAATTCCCTTTTTCTTTCTTTGTGATTTTCATCAATCTGTTTTCTTTTCTTTTCTTCCTCTCTTTATATAGGGTTGAAGCAAATAGCAATATACAATAATTGCTTAAAGACGGTGCCTGAACGACCCGATCAATTTTGATTAAAGACGGTGGACGTCGGCTTAAGGTGTGCGAGACTTCATCACCTCAAGACTCGACCAATTTTGATTAAAGACGGCGAGCGTCGGCTTAAGGTGTGTAAGGCTTCGTCACCTCAAGACCCAACCAATTTTGATCAAAGATGGTGGACGTCGACTTAAGGTGTGCGAGGTTTCGTCACCTCAAGACCCGACCAAATTTTCTTGAAGACGGTCCCTTTACATAAAAAATCCGTCAGAATGCCAGCTTAAGGTGCAAAGGGACAAATCTTGTCCACCTTAAAGTGTGGAAATTTCGATAACCTTTTAAGGATAAATCCGTAAAAGGCTAGCTTTAAGGTGCAAAGGGACAAATCCTGTCTACCTTAAGGCATGAAAAATTTGATATCTTTTTAAGGATAAATCTGTAAGAGGCCCGCTTAAGGTGCGAGAGTTTAACTTCGCGTCCGTCACCTTAAGACCTGACGAGTTCGGCTTCAAGTATACATGTCTATATTTCACCAAAGCCAAAACATGAAGGACCCCTTTATTTATTTATTTATTTTGGAGGTATCTTTTCTTTGAATCTTGACTCTGTGTTTGACCAGGATTCTTTTGTTTATGCAGCTTGCAGGGATGGTTCACTTTAGAGACTACACATCTCCATCCTCTAAAAACAAGTATCTTCTAATCGAGGCTGATGATGGCACAATTTTAACTAGGCTATTGACTGAAACTCCAACAATAGGCAAGTATGCAGAACCGTGGCCACCCTTGCAAAAATCTCTCCATATGTCAGATTGGACTTCAGAACATGACATTGGTTCTAATCGATCGATTAAAGTATGGCTTCTTTGGACTCCCAACCAACGTCAATTGAATATTGCGAGCACCCTTCCTTGATTAGGACGTCGAATACTCAAAGGGGATATCCGTTGGGGAAACACTATGGAGGTAACTGGTGAATATCGTCATACTCAAGGATATTGGGAATGGGTTGAGGACATCTTGGCAGGAAGTGCACAAACCTTAAAGGCAGCAAAAATATATGATGTCGTTTATGCTTCACTGTTTACATATGATCGAAACTCAAACATATTACAGGCATTCCTTGAGGCTTGGTGTCCAACTACCAATACATTGCTTACTTCAGCTGGAGAGCTATCCATATCCCTTTGGGACTTATACAAGATTGGAGGCCTGCCCATCGGAGGTCTTCCTTATGAAGAAGTAGTTCCTAAAGCAATGGAACTTATAGGTGTTGATGAAAAACATGAGAGATTTATCCTTTGTTCTTGTGAATTCTTGTTTGTAGCTTTCTAACATCTTCAAGAAGGAAAAGCTTCTAATTCGAGAGTTACTCTAAGCAAGTGGATAAAGTTTTGGTGCAAGAGGATATTAAGATATGAGTTAGCTTTACTGAGGAAAGAGAAAAAATCTGCTTGTTTGAAGTCAACTCATAACCCGACTGGGACTATTCCGAAAACAGTGAAATGGTTAAGTTCAGATGATACTATGTTTTCCAAACTTGGAGTGAAGTATGAACATAGGACTGACACATATTTGGCAGCGTTTCTATCATGTTGGTTATGCACCTTTGTATTTTCCTCTAAGGATGGACATTTCATTTGCCCGGGAACTTTTAGAGTTACAGCTATGATAGAAGATAAGCAAACTTTCGGTCTTGCAGTTCCGTCCTATTGAGCATTTATAATGGTCTCAATAGAGTCTGTAAATATTCGCAGCTTGAGCAACTCAGAATATCTTTTTCTATCCATTATGTGTATAGTTGACTTGCTTACTAGTTTAAGACATATTTTGCCCTTTCTAATGGGCCATTTATTCCGTTGATGACAGCATATTCCGGCGAAGGCGGAGAAAAGTACTTTGATGGCGAGCTTGCCAGAAAGCGTATCCATCAAGGAGATAGTTCTATCTGGACTTCCACCATGCTAAGCAAGTCCGATCCTTGTCATTTTGTGGATGATGATAAGGATGAAGAGATAGAAATAAGCTACTTCATGAGCCTCCATTTTAGCTTACTCCCTTTTATATATGAAGGTTCATTCATACTTGAGCCATACAGTCCACACTGATTTAGTCGCCAGTTTGGGTTTTATCAAGGCCTTCCCGGCATCTTGGAAAATTACATTCGCAGTGCTTCACTAGATGAAGGCCTTAAATTTCATCAAATTTGTGTATTGCATGGTTCTATGTCAAAAGCAACCTTTCCTAAAGCCATCCCCAATGCACGAAGACATTCATCCACGCAGTATAAATCTTGGTGGGACAAAGTCCATGGAAACTTTCTTGAAGTTAACTTGCAATCTTTGGTGAATGCCGAGGTCCTATCATCGATACTCCTCAAAGACATGGTGGGAGGTCCCAAATGTGGCTAAGCCTCCAGTTTTGAAAGCTAAGGTAGTAATTCCATGCAAAGTCAAAGGACCTCCACATACAAAAACTCAGAAAGAGGAGTTGTCTGCCCTAGCTCAATCGACTTTCAATAAACGAATCTTTCAAGATGAGAGCGATAGTAGTCACGGAGATCGTTGTTGGAAGAAGGTAAAACCATCTTTGATGAAGCATAGTGATTCTAACACCCATGTGGAGATTCTTGCTAGTTCATCAAAGACTTCGCCAGCTATTGAGAAGGTAATAACTCAACTCTTCTACCATTTCACAATATATGCATTGCCTTTACATACCCCTCATATTATGTTTTTCTTTGTAGACGTAGCCAGACAATGTCTAAATTTTGGAAGATCCTCATCAAAGTAAGCCACAAGATAGTAGCGAGTTTGTAGTAGGTCCAGACTCAAGGGAATTACTTTTGTCATCCAAAGAGGTTACTTCTAACTCTTGCGGTAAAGTCAAAGCAAATGTAGAGTCAAACTTTCCCGGCAACCAGTAGTAACCATGTCTGTTTTTTATGGCAAGAAGGTCATTTCAGAGCTTAAAAAAGAATTTATTATGAAGGCTTGGGCTAGTATCCGTACCAAACTTGCAGGTCTTACTCCGAATCATGCTTCTTCTATCCAAGATGACGTCGAAGTCATACTCAATGACATGAGTGGAATGGGGGAAGATATTTCCCCTTTGCAGAATTTATTGGGGTCTTTCTTTAGGCTGGCGACTTCTTATGACCAAGCACAATCCACCCTTGTTGATGAAACCACAACAATTAAAGAGTCAGAGTCATATTGGAAAGCTAAAGAACATCTTAAGCTTGTATTAAGGGAGAGAGATGAGAAATTTGAAGAAGTTTTTGCTATCTGCAAATCTCTTGAGAAAGCGAGAAAAAAGTGAAGAAGTTGAAAGCTTGTTGAGATGTTGTCATGCAAGAAGCTGCAGTGATGGAATCCAAAGTTTCAACTGCTCAAGAAGAGTTTTCCAAGTTTTCTGATGTCTCCCTTGCAACGACAAATGCCTCTAAGGTCGTGGAGAAGAAGAAACAAGTCTTAGAGGTTGATTTACAAGATTTAGTCAATTATAAGCTATACTTAGATTAGCCTTAAGATATGCCTTTCTTCAAACCTTCTTGTTGCTTTCTTTTACCCTTTTTTTTTAGTAGTCGGATCTATCAATTATAATGGAAACCCTTTTTTTCTTTATATTGCATATTTATTTTAATATTGCTTTTGAATTTCAACTCTAAGAATTGCTTGCTTATTTTGATGCATTGATGTCGTCATATTAAACTCTGGCTTTCTTCCCAAATTATTGCTCATTGGCTTCACATCTTTTTCTCATTGTCGAAGAAGATTTTATTTTCTTTTGATGGTGTCCCCCATTGAGCCATAAGTATAATTCCAGCACTTAATTGGGATCTATGCAGACTTGACTTTCATACGACAGATCAAACTGGGACATGTATTTTTTTTGACACTCATGTAACTGAACTCAGAATGAAATTTCAAGCGCCTACGTACCCCAGTAAAGTGGATTAAGTCACAATGTAGTTCTGGGTGTGTGATTTTTTTGTGTCTTAAGTTTTACCTAGGCCGCTTCTTTCGAGGTTTTTAACCTAGCGGATATTTATTTGATTTTTTTTGAGTCATTCATAGTTTATCCTCTTGCGGGCCAGGAGTAGACATGCAATTTATACTCGTGCCTTAAGGAGTATTTTGACTTGCATTTTAGGCTTGTGCGTCAAAGAGCGTCATCTTCCTTCAAGGATAGTACTTCTTTAGGAACTTGGCATTGATGGGGCCAACCCTCACGCCATCTGCATCAACAAGCTTGTAAGCACCATTTAAATAGGCCTCTTGTACGATATACGGTAATTCCCACTTCGAGGTGAATTTGCCCCCAGACTTATGAGAAGTGATAATGGGCCTTCTTACTGCAAGGACTTGATCTCCAACTTGGAAGCACCTTAAGCGAACCCTTTTTTTGAAAGAACGAGATAGACAGACTTAATAACATTTAAGATTTTGTTGAGCCTCCAGCCTCTTCTGATCAAGAGCTTCTAACTCCGCAAGATGCAACTTAGTATTTTCCTCATCAGTGAGTCCTTCTTGAATGGCCAGTCTCAAAGAAGGTATTTAACGCTCAAGTGGCAAAACTGCTTCAACTCTAAAAGCAAGTGAGTATGGGGTTGCTTGCGTCAAGGTACGGTAAGTTGTCCTGTACGCCCACAAAGCTTCTTCCATCCACTCATGCCAGTCTCATTTGGATTTGGAGACGACTTTCTTCAACAAGTTGCATAAAGTCTTATTGAATGCTTCAGCTAGACCATTGGCGGCAGCATGGTACATAGAAGACTTGTGCTGCTTGAAACCAAAGAGATCACAAATCTTATTCATCAGTTTGTTATCAAACGGCTTGCCGCTGTCAGTTATTATATATTGAGGGATTCCAAAGCAGTAGACGATATTCACTCTGATGAAGTTCGCAACATTTTCTTTCTTTACTTCCTTAAGAGCAATAGCTTCGGCCCACTTCGAAAAGAAATCTGTTGCGGCCAAGATGTATAAGTGTCCACCAGAAAACTTTGGTAGTGGACCAACAACATCCATTCCCCAAGCATTGAATGGCCAAGACGCTACAGTTGGATGTAGTACTTCTGGGGGTTGATGTATGAAGTTTGCATGGAATTGGCAAGCTTTGCATCTTCTAGCATAGTCCAAGCAATCTTTCGCCATCGTTGGCCAATAATAGCATATCCTTTTAATGTAAAAATGGAGCTTCGGTCCAAACTGATGTGATCCACAAACTCCTGAGTGCGCTTCTTTCAAAGCTTGAATTGCTTCTTCTTTTCCCAAACACCGTAAGATTACTCCTTCAAATAATCTTCTGTATAGTGTGTCTTTGTAGTAAAGGAAGCGAGGTGCACGACGACTAATGTCAGTCTTTCTCCTTGGATCTTCTGAAAGTATCCTATAACATAAGTAATCAATGATAGGTTGTTTCCAATCTTTTTTATAGCTTTCGACATGGCAACGAGGTATTCAACCTTATTATCTACATCCTCATCTGACGGCGGTACTACCCATTCTTGGTGGACAGTAACTTGGGTCTGATTTGGAAGAGTTAGGGCTGAGGCCAAAGCGACTAGGGCATCAACTTATTTATTTTCTCTCCTTGGCACATGTTGGAGGGTTACTCCTCCAAGCCATCCCATCAACTTTTGTGCATATTCATGATATGGTCTTAACTCCGGCTTTCGGACTTCATAGCTTCCAAACAGCTTCTTTATCACCAATTGGGAGTCGCCAAAAACTTGTAATTGCAGTTGCTTCATGTCAAAAGCCATCTCTAATTCGAGTATGAGCACTTGATACTCAACAATATTATTGGAGCAACGATTCATCAAGGTAAAAGAGTAGGGGATGACCTCTTCTTGTGGAGTGACAAACACTATGATAGGACCAACTCTATCTCGATGTGTAGCACCATCAAAGTACATCATCCATGGGGATCTAACTTCAACAGCCATTTCATCTTCATCAAGGAGTTCATCTCTTAGATCCCAGTCATCAGGTATTGGGTGATCTGCTAAGAAGTCAGCCAATGCTTGTCCTTTTATAGCCTTTTGGGGAACATACACAATCTCAAACTGTTGAAATTGAAGGCACCACCTTGCAAGTCGGTCACTTAAGACTGGTTTTGACATCATAAACTTGATAGGATTTTCCCTAGACATGAGACGGACAACATGAGCTTGGAAGTAGTGTTTTATCTTTTGGATAGAGAAAGCCAATGCCAAATATAACTTTTCAATTGGAGAATACTTTAGCTCATTTGGTGTCATCATTCTGCACAGATAATAAAGTGAGTTTTCTTTGCCTTCACTATTTTCTTGAGCCAGTAGTGCTCCAATTGACCTCTCTTATGCCACGATGTAGAGTATTAATGGTTTCCCAGGTATGGTTGCCGCAAGAACTGGTGGCTTTATTAAGTATGATTCGATACTCTCAAAGGAATTACTATAAGCTTGGTCCCATTCGAAGGGAGTGTCCTTCTTCATGAGATGACTAAATGGTTGACATTTTCCATCCAGATTTGAGATGAACCTTCTTAAATATGCTATCCTTCTTTGAAGGCTTTTAAAATCATGAATATTTTGAGGCTCAGGCATCTTCAAAATTGCATCGACCTTGTCTTGATCAATTTCAATTCCTTGGTGTCGTACAATGAAGCTAAGAAACTTTCCAGAAGTAACTCCAAAGGTACACTTAAATAGATTCATCCTAAGTTGATATCTTTGAAGCAACTCGAATACCATTCTTAGGTCTTTTAAGTGGTCGTGTCTTTTTCTTGACTTCACCACTAGATCATCCACATAGCATTCAACATTTATATGGAGTAGGCCATCAAAGATGTTCTGCATAGACCTTTGATAAGTGGCACCAGCGTTCTTCAAACCAAAAGGCATCACCTTGTAGCAATTAATACCTTTGGGCGTACGAAATACAGTGAGTTCTTCATACTTTGGAGCTATACATATTTGATTATATTCGAATGAACCATCCATGAAGGACATTACCTCATAACCAGTGGTGGCATCAATCATCAACTTTGGTATAGGGATTGAAAAGTTATCCTTAGGGCAGGCGTTGTTGAGATCCCGAAAGTCAACACAATCTCGAATTTGGCCATTCTTTTTTCGTAATGGAACAATACTTTAAATTCATGTGGGATATTTGACTTCATGAATAAAGACCGCCTCAATGAGTTTGTTAACTTCATTTTCAATTAATGGAATCAACTCTGGCCTAAAACGCCTTTGAGCTTGCTTAACAGGATGAGCACATTCTTGACTGCCAACTAATAGACTACTTCTTTCGGATCTAAGCCAGACATTTCCGTATAGCTCCAAGCGAAGATATCCATATATTCTTTGAGTATGTCTATATAAGAGACTTCCTCCTCTACTTCTAGAAATGCACTCAGGTAAGTCAGTCTTGGGTCTTCATTAGTTCCAAGATTAACTTCCTTTAGGGGATCTATTATGGCTTTTACTCCTTCTTTAAGTTGTGATGGAGCATCTCCAGCATCTTTCTCCTCTTGAGTATCACCATCGTTGATGGATATGTGGTGACACCAGAAAACGTCTTTCATCTCTTTATCAACCTTCATTTGAGACGAGGCCTTATTCTTATTTTGGGTCATAACATGATATGAGAAGCCAACACTCTTTTCATCTTCTTCTTGTTGCTTGGTATAAACCATGGTATGCGCTTTTTATTTTAGCACCTCATTTCATTAAAATACCAGTTTCATCTGTCGCTTCATTCTAGAAGGAATCAAACTTTGGAAACCTTTTGTATTTTAAGTGAAGAGTGCATCATCGTGCTTTAATGACTCCTCTTACACTTGTTGTTTTTCTTCTTATTTAGAGGTACCAATCTTTCAAACATAGAAGTTCTTGCAGTTGACCCTCCAAGTCGGCCAAATACAGAGGGTCTTTTATTAGCAGCAGTGGATTTTTCTTCCACGGTAATGTAATTACTGACTGTCCTTTTTATAGTGATACGAATTGGAGGTGGCTGTGTGTATCCTAGGCCTTCACATGCCTTCCTGGAAGTAACCTCCAACAAAAGTTTTCCCAACCTTGATGGCTCATTAGGATTGTATCCGGCCTTCATAAATAGATTATATGCATTTGGGTCAAAGCCTTCTTTCGTATGCTTCGCAGGGAGTGTCATATCATGTGGAAGATTTTGAGCTACAGACTCTTCAAGAAGTCTTGAGGATGGATTTATTGCATCAATCTTTCTGATAGGTAAAATTAGCCCCTTCGGCACATTATCTTGGGAATCCAATGGCTGATATTTTTCTTTCCTTACCTTTGGTATGTAACGAAGAATGGGAGTTGCCTTTTCTTTCGTAGAAGTGACACCTTCTTTATTTGAAGTGGAGAGAGGCATCTTGGTGGCAACTTTTTTGACATTCATCGCGACCTTCTTAGATGAAATATCATCACACTTGGTCTTGGTGACATCTTCAACCCTTTTCTCATCCACAACATGCTTCTTTAAGTAGAATTTTGCATTGGTAAAATGTGACTCAGCTTCAGTGAATGGCTTGTCATCAGCAACTATCTTTCTTTCCATTCCTCCTTCAAGGTACTTCAAGCACTGATAGTAAGAGGACGAGATAATTTTGTTCCCATGCACCCAAGGCCTACCAAGCAATTTATTGTATGAAGTTTTGGCATCAATCACATGCATCAATGGGTTTGATTGAAAATCATCCATACAAATTCCTAACTTGATACATCCCATGGCCCTCCGACCTTCTTGGTTGAAGCCTTGGATCATTATACGGCTTTCGTCCAGTTCGCTAGTAGCGATGCCAAGCTCCTTCATCGTACGATAGGCAGGATATTGACTCCAGATCCCTCATCTATCAAAATTCTATTGATATTATTTCCTAGAATTTGACCCACCATGTATAAGGGACAATTATGTAGGGTCTCACCTAGCAGAAGATCGTTATTTGTGAATGTGATTTTTGTATCACACACATGTGCCTCTTCACCAAGAGTTTCAGCAAGCTTTTCGGAAGGTGAAGGAACCTCCATGGGTAGATTCTCACCCTTTGCCCCCTCTTTTACGGTATTAAAATGAGATGCCTCAAGGTTGACTTGGGAAATCTTTACACGAAACCAACTCATTAAGAATTCCTCTAAAGTCACCGAGTGCCGAGTTTTTTGGTGGTGAAACTCAGTCACTCTCGTCTTCTTTGAGAATTCAACCAACTTTTGTTTCCTTGGTTTCTTTTCCATTCTCCTTTTGGTTGGCTGCTCGGATGAATCCTTTTGCAAAATCATCCTCCTGGATCTGCGCCTCATCACCAGAGTCCAAATTTCATCATTGCCTTCATCAACTGAAGAACTGTCAGGCTCTAATATTTTCTTATTATGCTCTTCAACACATATTTGGGCTGGGTCGAGCTAGCCAAAAGTAATAGATATTTGATGAGAACTGGCCGTCTCATTGTTGAAGAAGATCTTCTTCTCTTTTTCCTGTTTCATGACTTTATCCTTAAAGACAAAGCACTTTTTCAGAGGATGACTTACGAGCCTATGATATTTGCAATAATTAGGGTTATTGGTCCTTCCAGCTTCGTTGGGATACTTTATATCTAGGAGTTCAATGAGCTTATGCTCAAGGAGTTCATCGAAAATCTCAGAAACATCAGAATCAAGGAAGGGATATTCCTTTTCTTGCATCTCCTTTAAAGTTTTTTTATTCGGACGTGCTCCAATAATCGTCTTCACACTTTGCTTCTTGCTTACCTTTGTGGTGACCTACATAGGAGACATATCAATATTCGTGGACTCCTTGCTTTCATTTTTGGGAACAAACTTGCCCCATCTTTTGGGTTCCTGCTTTTCCTTTCCCCTTCGAGGGTCATGAATAGACGCTCCTTTCTTTCTAGCAGAAGACATGCTCAACTCCATATCATGAGAACGAGTAGATAACTCTTCAAAGGATTTTGGTTTAATTCTTTGCAAAATGTAGAGAAGTCCCCAGTGCATTCCTTGGACGCACATCTCTATTGCAGAAGCTTCACTGAGCCTATCTTTGCAGTTTAGACTCGCATTTCTCCATCGATTGATGAAGTCGATGGCTGTCTCCTCCTTTCTTTGCCGAGTATTTGTGAGCTCTATCATGCTCACTATACACCATGTGCTATAAAATTGATTTAGGAACTCGTGTTCCAATTGCTCCCAACTATCACTGGAGTTAGGTTTGAGGTCTGTATACCAATCAAAGGCATTTCCCTTTAGGGAATGAACAAACTATTTAACAAGATAGTCATCGTAAGTTCCAGCATTATTACATGTCATAACAAAGTGTGCGACATGTTGTTTTGGGTTACTTTTGCCCTTAAATTGATGAAATTTGGGGGATTGATAGCCAGCAGGCATTTTGAGGCTATCTATTCTTGTAGTGTAAGGCTTGGCATATGCAAGGGAATACTTGGTGACAACATCATACTTGTCTTTGAGTGTCCCTTCAATAAATTCCCTCAATTTCCCAATCGAGATCATTCCCTCAGTAGAAACTTACACTTCTTTAGTCGATGATATTTATTTCACAGGATTTTCTATCTCATGAACCTCTGGATCTTTTCCCGATGCATGGCTAGATTCTCATTCTATCAAGCCTTCTAGCCTATCTACTATCTTATCAATCCTAGCTTCTTGATTCTGAACATAGTTGGTCAGGCCTTCAATTGCCTTTGTCAGATTCGCAAGTTGTTCCTCCATAGACAAGGCATCAGTTACCATTGCTTGCATGATTACCGAATACATTGGAGAGTAACATGGATTTCATATAAGTTGATCCTTGAAGTGCTCAGCTTCTATGGTGTAAGTGGAGATGATGCATTTGTTAAATGACTATCGATCTTTGAGCCAGAGTATTTGGAACCGGAATGCTCAAGTAGAGCTAGAGTATTCTTAAGTGATTCTACCAAACTGCTTCCTCCTTCCGAAGCACATTTACTGGACTTCGTTCCTTTTGGGGTTGAAGATCCAAAAATTGGAGCTGGAGTGGAAGACACTGGATGTGTTTGTTGTCCTAGCAAACCTGCCTTGCTTCTTGTGACAGCTCCCAGGCTTCCGAAAGTAACACCAAGGATGCTTTCTACTTCAGTAGAAAACTTTGAATCTGCAGCCTTGGAAGCAGTTGATTGAGAATTGAACTTCTTGCAAGCCATTTTGTTGTTCTTAAACTTTGAAGTATGAAAAGTTGATATGAGAGGTAGATATTGTCCCACTGGGTGTTCCAGAATTTGTTGGACAATAAAATTCTTGAGGCTGAAAACTAAATGATTCGAAACAAGAAAATATTGCAACAATCGATTTTACTAATTTCAATGCGAGTGTTACAATCTCTATGAATCCTCTGATTCGCCTTTTCAAATATAAATTCAAGGGTTTAAAGTTTGATATTGAATTCGAACTTTAATTGATGGACTTGAGGAACTTGATCTTAACTTGTGCTTGAATTCAAGAGCTTTTGAGCTTGTTCTTGAATATTGCGGTCTTGATTTTGAACTTTAATGAACTTGATTTGAATGCTTGAGCTTTTTAGAGAAATTGTGGCGTTTGATCCACGATCTTTCTCTTGCTACTTGTTAGAGTTCTAGGGGTTTTTTTGAATTATGACACCCCTATTTATAGCTGTGGAAAAGGGAGAGTCATGATGAAAATGAACTTCCTTTGACCAATCAAATTTGAGTGATGTGTCACCTTTTATGGGCTTTGATTTCATGAGTCTGCTGCAACATTTTGCCATGTAAAATGGTCCTATTGGCTCCTTCACTTGACTTGGCGTGCCATGTCATTTGACATGTGGCGCTTATTTGGGCCTCTAGAATATGATAATATCTTGGGCTTAGCAAAGTGGGCTCCAGATTTGTAGCCCAAATTAATGGACTAACCCAATAAATTTTGGGCCTTATTTAAATCCATACCTATTTGGACTTAAATAATTAATTCAATTATATTAATCCACAATATTTATTTGGTACAATATATTTTGAATGTAATATAATCCGAATTTTTTACGGATTTAAATTTAATAAAATTTCATTGCATACACCCCCCACCCCCATCATTTTCCATTCTTATTCTTTGTATTCTCCACCCTCAACCCAACAACACCCACTTCAACCCTGCTCTCAACACTTTTCTAATCAAATAATTTAGATCCACCCGCCATTATAATTTTCTATCAAAAATTCAAAACAGGGGATCAAATAATTGCTACAACAATGTCATAGTCAAAGCAATTGATAAATAAAATTCTTATCCCTTTATTTCTTTTCAAAAGTATTTATTTTTCTATGTGTATATCCATTTTCATGGAAAAAATAAACATAATTTACAAAGAAAATAAGTGATGCATTTTATAAAGAAAAATAGGTGATTGTGTTGTCTGAATAGATGTTGGGGTTGAAGACTTATAGGGTGGGGTGTGGGTGGGTGGGGGACATCTGAGAAGTGTTTTTACGTATGGTGTGGGTGATGTTTGAAGGATCTGAAAAAAGAAAAATGTAGCGAGAGGGTAGGGGTTGAAGAAGAACAAGAAGTGGAGGGAGGTGGAGGCCCTGAAGGAGGTGTAGAGGCGAGAGAGATTGTTGGCTGGGGGTGGTGGTGATGGTGGTGGGTGGGGGGAGGGTCGAAGAAGAAGAAGTAGTTTAGGATTTTATTTTTTTTCAATTTTTTATCTTTCTTCTAATTTTTTTACAATTTTAATATTTTTAAATATAAATTATTGATTTCACTTGCCTTATAACGCGTGCAAACACATATTTTTTTAGTCCACCAATATTAATGTCACATATGTTCGGTCAATGATCAAAAGGGCTTAAAATAGAAAATATTGTATTTTATTGAGTTTAAGGGTTCAAGTGACAAATAATTAAGTAAAAGAGTCCACAATATAAACTCAGATAAATATAAGGGTCTGTTAGATTATTTTGCCAGAAAAAAGACAATCAACTTTTATATATTTAGATTTTGTTAAAACAATTTAAATAAAGAGAGTTTCCAAAAGTTAAAAGTTCCTTGCGGACTATCTAGAAATTTTTATACTAACTACAGTGTCTTAATTTGAAGTTTTTTCTAAAATTTATGATTTTTTTCGTTTTTTATATCTTGGCAGTTCGATAACAAGGGTTGAATTTAAGTAGCAGTACATTCTTAGAATAAAGAGAATGGAAAAGGGCCTAAAACATCCTTCATCTATTGGAAATAGTGTAAAAATGCTCTCCATCTACCTTTTGGCTCTATATTACCCTTCGCATCCATCTTTGGACTCCAAAATATCCTTTACATCTATCTTTGGACTCTAAAATGTTCTTGATATCTACATTTAGGCTTCAAAATGCCTTTTATTTAATATTTCCAATATTAAATAAATAAAAAAATATTTCATTAATGAAGTGATACATTTTTATTAGTCCCCTTTTTATTATTTAAAAAACAACAACAACAACAACAGACCTAGTGTATTCCCACAAAGTGAGGTCTGGGGAGGGTAAAATGTACGCAGTTCATACCACTACCTCCGAAGAAGTAGATAGGTTGTTTCTGAGAGACCCTTGGCTCAGGTTAGAGAATAGTACACAAGGTCGTAGTGAAACATGAAGCAGGATGGATGACATAACATAAATAAGGAATAAGCAATAATAAAATAGATATCATAGAAATACAAAATAAAAGAAATATGAGTAATTCAAAATAAGAAATAAGAGATAGGACACCCACCTTGTAGTAACTTACACCCACAGACCAAAGACACCCACCACACACACTCTCTACTGACTAGGGGCTCCTACTAATGGACACAGTCCTATTCTTACTAACCCGGCTACATAAGAGATCTCCTAACATCTTGTTATAACCCACATACTCACACTAGCCTTCTACCCTTATCCGCAACCTCCACACCTCCAATCTAGGGGCATGTCTTCAGTAAGCTGAAGTTGCTCTATGTCATGTCTAATCACCCCCTCCAGTATTTTTTTCAGCCTACCTCTACTCCTTCTAAATCTATCCAAAGCTAGCCGCTCGCACCTACGAACTGGGGCATCCGTGCCCCTCCTTATCACATGTCCAAACCATCTCAACCTTCGTTCTCATAACTTGTCCTCTACCGAAGCCACTTCCATCTTCTCCCTGATAGTCTCATTCCTAACTTTATATCCTCCAGTAATTCCACAAATCCAACACAACATTCTCATTTCTGCCACCTTCAATTGTTGAATGTGGGAGTTCTTGACTGGACAATACTCTGCTCCATACATCATGGTCGGTCGGACTGCCACTCTGTAGAATTTGCCTTTAAGCTTAAAGAGCACCTTCTTATCAAACAACACTCCCGAGGCGAGCCTCCACTTCATCCAACTTTCTCCAATACGTTTAGAGACATCCTCATCAATCTCGCCATTCCCCTGAATTATAGACCCAAGATAATTAAAACTATCCCTCTTACAAACATCCTGGGAATCCAACCTTACCACCACTTCATCCTTCTTACTCGAGTCACTAAACTTGTATTTCATATATTTCGTTTTGTACCTATTCAACCTGAACCCCTTAGATTCAAGGGTTTACCTCCAAACCTCTAGTCTTTCATTCACACCCTCCCACGTCTCATCAATCAGCACTACATCATCTGCAAATAACATACACTAAGTTACCTCACCTTGAATACTCCACGTCAACATGTCCATCACCAATGCAAATAGAAATGGGCTAAGATTTGATCCCTAATGCAACCCTATCTCGACCAAAAAATGCCCCTTCCGTTGTCCTCACCCAAATCTTCCCTCCATCGTACATATCTTTAATAACTCTGTTGTACTCCACTGGGACTCCTCTTACCTCCAAGCATCTCCAAAGAATTTGTAATGACCCGAAATCACCTCCCAAGATGTAACACAGTGCTTAAGGCTACCAGTATCCCCAAGCTAACCCTTTGAGCCTATTACTACATATAATAACTCAATTCGAGATGAAATAAACAAAACACTAGTACTAACATATCAAATTATAGGAAATACGAAGAAAATACTCGGTCCAAACGACCACAAAACTGGAAATCTCACCATACTAACAATATGATAACTAGTCTGACAAAGCCTCTACTACTCTATTAACTAGAGAGCCATTGGGATAGGTCCCCAACTGACTCAAACTGAACTGAAACAACAACAATAACAACAAAAAACCCAGTATATTCCCACATAGTGGGGTCTGAGGGGGGTAAGATATACGCAGTCTATACCATTACCTCCGATAAAGTAGAAAGGATATTTCTGATAGACCCCCGGCTCAAGACACGGAATAATACATAAATCCTTAATAAATCATGAAACAAGATGACAGTACATACCTACACCACCCACAAGGAATAATAATCAAAGAGTAGTAAACAAATTCATAATAAAGCATGCAACAAGGTGTCATAAAAAGAATAATACCCTACCAAGTAATGCCCTACCCCAGCGATCCAAAATGGCACTAGCCTTCTATCCTAATCCTCATCCTCTAGATCTTCCTATCTAGGGTCATGTTCTTTGTGAGATATAACTGCTCCATGTCCCGCCTGATAACCTCTCTCCAGTATTTCTTCGACCTACCCTTACCCCACCTAAAACTATCCAAAGCAAGCTTCTCGCACCTATGAACTGGGGTATTCGTGCCCCTCCTCTTCACATGTCCAAACCATCTCAAACGGGCTTCTCACATCTTCTCCTCCACCGAAGCCACTTTAAATTTTTATCGAATAGTCTCATTTTGAACTTTGTCACCCCTAGTAAGCCCACACATCTAACGCAACATCCACATTTTCGCTACCTTCAATTTTTGAATGTGAGAGTGACTGTCCAATATTTTGCTCCATACAACATGGTCGGAGGGACTACCCCAATCCAGTAGAAGACATCCTCATCAATATCACCATTCCTCTGAATCATGGACCCAAGATACTTAAAACTATCCCTCTTACATACCACTTGGGAATCCAACTTTACTACCACCTCATCTTCCTGTCTCAAGTTATTAAACTTGCATTCCAAATATTCTGTGTTGCTCCTGCTCAACCTGAACCCTTTAGACTCAAGGGTCTATCTCCACACCACTAATTTATCATTCACACCCTCTCGCGTCTCGTAAATCAAAACTAAATCATCTGCAAAAAGCATACAACAAGGCGCCTCTCCTTGAATATGTCACGTCAATATATCCATCACTAAAGCAAACAAGAATGGGTTAAGAGTAGATCCATGGTGCAACCCTATCACGATAGGGAAATGCTTTGAGTCTCCTCTTGCCGTCCTCACCTGAGTCTTGGCTCTATCATACATGTCTTTGATTACTCTGATATACCCCACGGGGACCTTGCTCACTCCAGTATCTCCAAAGAACTTCCCGAAGGACTTTATCGTACGTCTTTTCTAAGTCGATAAATACCATGTGCATATCCTTCTTCCTTTCCCTATACTGCTCCACCAGTCTCTGCACCAAGTGAATCGCCTCCATTGTCGAGCGCCCGATTATAAATCTAAACTGGTTCTTTGAGATAGACACTATCCTTCTCAATCTCAACTCAACCACCCTCTCCTAAATCTTCATAGTGTGGCTCAGTAACTTAATACCCCTATAGTTATTGCATCTCTAAATGTCACCCTTGTTCTTATAAAGAGGGATTATTGTACTCCATCTCCAAGCCTCGGGCATTTTTATTGACTTAAAAATGTTGTTAAATACTTCAGTCAACCACCTTAAGCCCGCTTCATCAGAAAACTTACAAAAGTCTACAAGAATCTCATTAGATCCCGTCGCCCTACCCCTACGCATCCTGTGAACAGCTTCTTTAGCCTCTTCTACCTTAAAACGTCTACAATAACTGAAATCACGATAGTCCTCTGAGTGCTCCAGCTCCCCTAACACAATATCACTATCTCCTTTGTCATTCAATAACCTATCAAAGTACGTCTGCCATCTCTTCTTAATTTGATCATCCTCCACCAACACTCTACCATCCTCTCCCTTAATACACTTGTAATACCCCATATTTTCATGCTAGAATTCTAACCGTCGTTCCTGCGTATCTAAGCTCTAATATAAGTGATTCTCACATGAATACAAGTTTCATGATAATTATCCTAGTCTATGGAGTAGTTTAGATATGGAAAATATTTATAGCAATGACCTAGAACAAGG
Source organism: Capsicum baccatum var. pendulum (assembly GCA_030864225.1). Taxonomy (NCBI): domain Eukaryota; kingdom Viridiplantae; phylum Streptophyta; class Magnoliopsida; order Solanales; family Solanaceae; genus Capsicum; species Capsicum baccatum. Next base: position 197,612,685 of record CM061552.1, on the reverse strand, counting down.
TTGAGCTAAGACCAATTGATTCATCCAAAGTTTGACATTTGATTCTACAAGGGTCAACTTCAAACGTGTATATCTCTTAATATACATGGAATTCTTCATCCTAAGATCTATCAAATTGTATATAATTGAATTATCTTTCCAACGACACCAATTTCACGAAAATCCAATACCTGAGCAAAAGGTTATGCCCATTTTCGTGAGAGGCAGTAAGGGTGTGCGATGGGCAATGCGCCACCCAATCAAATGTGTGCAATTGGGAGTACGAAGCACACTTAAATTTCTACCATAAGGTGTGGGACGTATACCTTAAGGTTTGCCATGGGTTGTGCGCCGCATACCTCACTTCCAAGTACCAAAAACACCCCTATATATGTCTACAACACGGGATTTAACCCCAATTATCCAAAATAAGCTCTCATTCACCAAAAATTCACCAAGAACAACCTTTAGGGTTTCAACATAAAAACCCTAATAGCTAGAGATTCAACCGTGGGAATTCTATAATTTTTACATATTCGGAATCCCCATTATGAAGGCTACGAGGGACACCCAAAAGTTCGTGAATAGCATTACGTCATTCGGAGAGCCATTCAAAGCTTCAAGTTTAAGGTATGTGGGGTTTTTCAACAAGAACACCCTTTCATTTTTGTGCCCAAAAATATTTTTCTTTTACGAAGTTATGGATTTATTTTATGTTTTATTATGAATTTGAAGCATAAATTTATATCTTATATTGATTCTCATGAGATTATGAAATTATCGATATTTTAGAAGTGGAATTATATGAGAACAACAATATTTTGTGCTTAAAGCTGAAATTTCCAAATTTTGAAGAAATTTATATATGTTTATGATGTAAAGCTTGAATCTTGATAAGTTTTAATGTGATATCGAGACATGGGTTTTGAACTCTATTTGAGATTGTTGTTTTTGAGAAATCATGTGTTATAAACACCTTCAATTTGAATGAATTGAAATGATAAAGAAGCTTTGACCTTTCGGTCGTAAAAAAGGGGTTGATTTTGAACCCGAGATGAGAAAAGAAATCCACTTTTATTGATTTATTATGAAAGGGGTAGCATGATGGCTCCCGTTGTGAATTTTTGAACTATTTCATGGTGGGTTTTCTTTTGAAAAGATCTAAGCTAAGTCCGGAAGTAGTCTTTAGCATCGAGCGGAAGGTATAGTGGGTTTGGTACTTCCCTAGAATTACGTACCCCCGTAGAAGACGGAATTGAGGCTGATTTATATAGTGATCACTAGTGAATGAAAGATTAAGGTTTTACTCCGATGGCAAGGATAGGATAGCTCTCCCCAACGTGGGTTGGACGTTGGACTTCATGTAGCTCACATGGTTTATGTCGGTTATGAGATACTCCCAATGTGTGTGTGTGTACTCTTCTATCTAAGATGAAAATATAGTCGCTTGAAAGACTGAGTTTGAGAAAGGTATTGTTTTTGAAAAATTGAAAGGATATATTCTAAAGAGAATTGTTATGAGATTTGATTGCTTTGATGATTTGAAAACGAGGTGAAAGTGAATTGAGAACTTGTTATGATGACTCACATGTTTTACCTGATATATCTTACTCTCTTATGATTATGATGATTTTATTCGAGCTAAGCGAGTCATTTATATTAGCATGCATAATTTTATAAACTGTGATGATATTAAGATATTAGGTTATATATGCATTGCACCCCCATATGCTCGGTACGTTTCCATGGTACTGACCCACATATTTGTATGTGGGATACATTTTCTCAAAATGTAGGTACAAGGTATAGTATGAACCTTTAGATCCAGTCAGTTCGCGGCATCCAGTCAGCAGGTGATGAGTCCTTTCGATTCATGGGCTCGAGTCAGTTATGCAGAATTAATAATGTGGTATTTTCCTTATTCAGTCATATTGAGTGGGAATAGTCAGGAGTCATGACCCGGATACCTTGAGTCATTACTAGTAGAGGCTTCATAGACAATCAGTAGAAGTGGATGTATTCAGTTTCAGTTTTGGTTGTAAAAGCAGAGTTGTAGTATTGTAAATTTAGTTTTGTATCTATCATATTTAGAAAAGAGTTATTTTTCCGCAAATTTATATAGATTTATAATTTTTATTTAGTTGCTTATGGTTATGCCAGTAGAAGGGTTAGCTTGGGGTCACTTGTGACCCTAAGCACCGTGTGACATCTCGGGACCCGATTTTGGGGCGTTATAATACTTCACCTGGTCGAGGTCATGACCCTTTCTCTCCATAGACTTTGCAAGCCTAAACAACTTCTTTTCCCTTTTTTTCTCTTCTAACCCCACATACAATCTCTCAAACGCTGCCGTCTTAGTCGCTGTAATTGCCAACTTAGCCTCTTTCCTAGCTATCTTGTATTCCTCCCTATTGCTCGCTTCTTATCTTCATCCTTACTCTCACCCAACTTAGCATACACCTCCTTCTTAGTCTTCACTTTCTTTTTAACTTCTTTATTCCACCACTAATCCCCCCGACAATGACAGGCCCAGCCCCTGGACATACCTAATACCTCACTAGCAGTCTTCTTGATACACCTAGACACTGTATCCCACATACCATCCACGTCCCCTTTACACTCCCACCCCCATACCCTTCACCTTCTCCTTTATCTCCCACGCCACTTAATTCTAGGTCTACCCTTCTCACCCCTTCTCTTCTTGTCTTTCTTAATACCTAAGTCCACCAAGAGCCTATGTTGGGTCAAAAGATTCTCACTCGAAATGACTTTACAGTCCTTACACAACACCCTGTCCCCTTTCTTAAGCAGCAAAAAGTCAATTTGGGTCTTGGCTATCGCGCTTCGAAAGATGATCAGATAATTTTCCTTCTCTGGTAAGCTCGAACTCACCACTACCAACCCAAAGGATCTCATAAAGTCCAACAGAGCAGCTCCCTCTTCATTTCTCTCCCCAAAATCGAAACCACCATACACATCGCCAAAGCCTCCCGATAATGCCCTAATGTGCCCATTGAAATCCCCTGCTACAATAATCTTCTGAGAACTAGGCACTCCTCTCACTACCTCATCCAAACCCTCCCAAAACTGCGTCTTCTCATCCCTATCCAAGCCCACCTAAGGTGCGTAAACACTACACATGTTCAGGGTAGACCCCCCAATGACCAACTTAATAGTTATCAACCTATCGCTGATCCTCTTAACCTCTACTACCTATCCTCTAAGCTCATCATTTACCAAGATGCCAACTCCATTCCTACGCCTCACGCTACCAGAGTGCCAAAGCTTGTAACCGTCTACATCTCTAGCTTTAGACCCTACCCACTTAGTCTCTTGTACACACGCAATATTGATCCTCCTCCTTTTAAGAATCTTCACCAGCTCAATAGACTTACCCTGGAGAGTACCTATATTCCAAGACCCAACCCGCAATCTATCCACTCTAGCACCATGTTTTCCTCTACCTCCCCTAATGTCAGACCTAGCCCCTACTCCCATACTCACCCTTCCCTCCTTCCCTACCTTTATCCCAGCCCCCCATCCCAACTCCCTCAGACATGACCTTATCCTACCATCAATGCCCACAACCACGAGTCCAGGAAAATTCCCACAATAATAGTAATAAAGTAACAACGGGAAATAGAAGGCACACGTACAGTATATAAAATAATCAAAAAAGGTCAAAGTAGGTAAAGACGATAAAAACAATATCCACCACTAAGCAAAGAAGCCAGTCACAACTATGCTCACTAGCAGCAAGTAACGAACGCAGAAAAGAGAGACAAGGAACAAAATAGTATAAAGCAGTCAAACTATATAAATTGCCAAAATATGGAGTGATGAAATAATTAAAGTTTAGATGTCACCGGTACGCCTGCGTGCTGTTGGACCATCAATTTAGATGTTGAAAATTGGTTGCCAGAAGACGGTCGACTGGAACGGGGCCGCTGGTTACGTTGATAGAGTGTCACCAGAGTTTCACCGGAGCATCTTCAGGTACTTTCCAAGATCTGTTCATCGACGGAAGTTGAACCAACTCTTCTGATCTACCTGTTTGACCGTATATAGATACCTTCCCCGTTACCCGAGTCGAGCCGGTGGGAAACCTGAACTCGCTGGCGATAGTCGCGATGGGAAAAAAAATAGAAAGGGTGGGGAAGATAATAACGAGGAACTGGAGAGAGCGATATGAGGGAAGAGAGAGAAAGAAAGAGAGAGAGAGAGGTAGATCTTATCTACTTCCAGCTCGTCTACGTCGTCGCCGACGTCAGAGTCCGCCGGTCAGTCGAGGTAAAAAAGTTAAGTTTAACATTACAAACTGAACTGAAAGCAATAATATATCTACTAAAACTCAGAAATGTCTAAAAATAGGTCCTCGAACTATGAGGACTCACCACTATGGAGATGTAGACAAAGGTACTTGGAAATCACTGACGAGGCTGGAACTGAGCACCTGAACCTACATTATAAGACAATATAACACATAGATGTATATGTGGATCAGTACTTTGGAATGTACTGAGTATATGGGGGTGTATCCATTTACAGAAAACAATATCCATAATCTTTAATAAAATCATGCATGCAATTAGGAATTACTCACATAGCTTGAATAAGTCTGAAATATAAAGCTTATAAATCATGTATAATGAAGCATGTAACACAAATCTTGTGAGTCATTAAAATTTAGCTTCAAAATCTGAACACTTCTCTTATTCTCATTACTCGAACACTAAAGAAATCTTTAAACACTAGTTTCAAACTCATGCATATATCTCATGGAGAGTAAAACTTCTTTAATGCTCAAGAACTTAGAACTCTTTTAAACTCAAGACACTTGGAACTCGGAATTCTATAACTCTTACTAGTAGAGAAAACTACTTTCTTCTTGGGAAAATTTTACTTCAAGAAACTATTTTGAAAATCTTACTATTAGGAAAAATCACTTATCTCAAAGCTTTAGGGAAAATATTCTATCTCAAGGGAAAATACTTTATGGAGGTTCTCTTAACCGACATAAACAAGGCGAGCTACATGGAGTCCAATGTCTTGTCCTCCTAAGGAAGAAACCTCACGTTGGGGAAAGGCATCATACTCTTGACAGGGAGTATAACCTCAACTCAATAATCACTTATCTCAGCCTCGGGCTTATAAATCTCAATCCTACGGTGGCACATAGTTCTAGGGTATGAAACTATAGTAACTTACCCAACTCAGTGCTAAATACTACTCCCTTTAGTTAGCTACGCTCATCTCATAGAAATTCACTTTAAAAATAATCTCGTGGTTCATAAACAACCCAACTATAAAATCTGTAATCTCATGTGATAAAGTGGATTTCAAAGCTACTATGACCATTAAGGTCAAAACTTTCTCAATAATCTCAAAGTACTCAAATCATGGGTGCCTATAGCACAAAAGATCATGAAATTGAAAATCTCAAGTAGGGCTTAATGACCCATAATCAAATCTCAAGTTAAGATTCATCAAAATGCATACTAGATATCATATAGACTCATAAATCATATAGAAATCTGGAATTTAAAACAATTTGTCTCAAAATCTCAACGTACTTATGTACTTCAATTTCTAGAGCATTGCAACCATTAAATTCTTAAGGAATAACAATATAGGGTATAAACCCAATTTTAATTTCTTAAGAAAACATGTAAAATCATGCTATTTGACTTTCAATTCATGGGAAACATCAAAATCTTACAACCAATAACAATGGGTGAAAAATTCTAATTCAATTTCATGTAAAATCTCATAAATTACAGAAAACTTATAGTTTAAAATAAGTCTTTGGGCACAAGGGTAAAAGGATTACCGTTGTTCAAAATTCCACATACCTTAGATTGTGTAATTCGATGTACAAGTTTGTTTGAAACTCTTCATCTTACTCTTTAAGAGAGGGTTCTTGAAGCCTAGGACTTGGGAAACTCAAATCTTAACTTAATTTGAAGAATCTATGGTAAGTTCTTGAATTTCTTAGAGAAGGATTTTGGATTTGCTCTTGAGGGAGAAACCCTAGCTCTTGGATGTTTTGAGAGATAATGAAGCTATCTGCTTCATTTTGAATATATCAGGGTATTAAAAGGGAAAAGACCCAAAAGATCCTTTTAAAAATGACTTAAAAATACTGAACAAGATTTACGATGGTTGGAGCGATGGTCCTTTTCTAGTCTGACGGTCCATCGGATCGTCCGTTGCACGTTGGTTAGAAAAAGGCCATACTGCATTAGTTGCGATGGTCCTAGCAATGGTCCGTCGCTAGCTTGATGGTCTGTCATCTTAGCTGTCTCACTTGGGATAGAAGAGGGAGTCACTGCCTTGGTTGCGACGGTCCGTCAACCTGTCCGTCGCACCTAGGCGGTTTTGATAACTCTCAGTAAAATGGCCATAACTTCTCACCCCGATACCGGATTTGGATGAAATTGGTATCGTTGGAAAGCTAATTCAATTCTATACATGACAAAAAGTCGATATTAGGAAAATTCTATATGGTTTAAAATATTTCTCACTTTGGAAGTCAGTCCTTACTCTTCTTAAAGATGAAACTCGACTTAAAAAAATTTGGGGTATAACAATATCTCCCCCTTGGGAATATTCATCCTCGAATGTGCTTGTTAGACCAAGAACACAAGGAATATTGAGTACACATAGCTGAAGAAATTTGCTAAATGACTCAAAATCTTTCTAAACTCTTGAATACTTTGAAAATTGCAAGAACTCATGCAAGAATAGATATATAGCTGAACTTTTAGATTTAGAAGGGCTAAAGTAAAGAATAGTAATACCTTCGGCTTGATATGAACTCTCAAAAAAGAGGTGCAGGTACTTGGCTCGCATGTCTGCTTCTGCCTCCCAAGTAGCACCCTCAACTGACTGGTTCCGCCACAAAACTTTGACCAAGGGAACCTCTTTGTTCCTCAGTCTACGGATCTCAATAGGAATCTCATCGAATGAAAGACTGTTCTTAATATCTGCACTCTCCGAAGGATTCACTATAATGAAATCACCAATATGCTTCTTAAGCATGGAGACATGAAAAATAGGCTTGATGTTTCAGAGTCGATGACACAGTCAAAATTTCCATCTAAGGTCATTTCAATGAAAAGTGGATCCCACACTCATAGGCCATTTTTTTAACTTGCGACCAATAGCTTGAAATGATCCAGAATCCTTGAAACTTGAACCAAGGATCCATCTAGCCTAAAATCGGTGTTCCGAAGCTATTGAAACTATCAAAATTGGCATATAAGGTTGTTTGATCGTAGGTTTTTCCTGGTAGTCAATTTGAACCAACAAAGGTTTCAAAACTGGGAATTTGCTCTAAAAAACAAATGAACGTCCCGATAATTGAACTGTCAGCTTCAGCAAGTCACAAATAACTCAGGGAGGCTATAAGAAAGCTCTAAAACAGCGAAAATGAGTAGAAATACAGAAAATGATATGGAGGGTCATTACAATATCAATTATTAAAAGAACTTTTGTCCACAAAAGTAAAGGATTAGGATGTACCTGAAGCCTCGAACATGTGAGGATAATGGGTCCACATCTCACTCTCGATCTCTCAATTAGCCTCCTCCACTTGGCTGTGCCTCTATTGAACCTTAACTACTAGAATCTCTCTAGTGCGCAACCTCTCGACATCACTTGCCAAAATGAGCATACTCTCCTTCGTAAAGGTCAACCGCACATCTAACTGAACTGATTCCTATCTAAGAATATGAAAAGGGTAAAAAATATTTTACCACAACATAGAAACATGGAAAACTGAATAGATAACAACAAACTCTAGGGGTAAGGCTAGCTCATAAGTCACCTCACCAACTGTATGAAGAATCTCAAAGTGTCTAATATATCTGGGGCTATGCTTGCCTTTCCTTTAGAACCTCATCACACCTTTCATGGGTGATACTTGAAGAAATACCCATTCACCAACTCCAAATCTCAAGACATGAAGTTTATGATCCGTATAAGCCTTCTGCCTACTTTGAGCTGCCCACAACCTATTTTGAATCACCCTGACTCTATCCAACGACTCCTGAAGTAAGTCAGTACCACGTGGTCTAATCTCAAAAGTCTTAAACCATCCAATTAGTGAACGACATCGCCTATCATATAAAGCCTCAAAAATCTTCATCTCAATTCCCGAATGGTAGCTATTATTATACGTGAACTCTGCCAAAGCTAAGTAATGTTCCCACTGACCTCCAAAATCCATAACACAAGCTCGAAGCATATTCTTGAAAACTTAAATAGTCTATTTTGATTGGTCATTGATATGAGGATAGAAGGTTATACTAAGATCCACCTAAGTACCTAACTCCTCCTGAAAAGCTGTCCAAAATCTAGAACTGAATATTGAGCCTCCTTTTGAAATTATATCTATAGGAACACCATGCAAATGGACTATCTCACTAACATAGATACGAGCCAACCTCTTGGCACTGAAGGTCATCTGAATAGGAATAAAATATGCCAACTTGGTCAATCGACCCATAATGACCCAAATAATATCTGAACCACAAAAAGTATGAGGAAAACCACTAACAAAGTCCATGGTAATCTACTCCCATTTCTACTTAGGAATAGGCAACCTCAGAATCAAGACACTAGGTCTCTGATGCTCAGCCTTCATCTGCTGACAACATAGGTAACGAGCTACAAAGTTTACCACATATCTCTTCATACTACTCCACCAATAATGTTACCTCAAATCTATAAACATATTAGTTGTACCTAGGTAAATAGAATGTCTAGAGCTGTGAGCCTCATGATGAATCGACTGAATCAAGTCATCAACCCTCAAAATATAAATACGACTATCAAATCTCAAAATACCCTTAGAATTTATGATAGCCCTCTTGGACTCACCACTTAAGACCTGACCATGGATGATGCAAAGACTCTTATCTTCACACTGACGATCTTGAATCTGCTTAAAATTGCAAAGACCTCACCTCAATATTAGCGAGAATCCTCCGTGGGTCTGAATTATCCACTTGCATTATCAAGTTGGCTACGGACTGAATGTCGTGTTCCAATGACCTCTGAGAAACTAAAATACAAGACAAGCTACCCATATCACGGCCTTCCGACTCAAGAAATCCACTACCATATTTTTTTTGCCCAGATGGAACAAGATACATATGTCATAATCCTTAAGCAACTCTATCTATTTATGCTGTCTAGAATTAAACTCTCTCTAGGTTATAAGATGTTGAAGACTATGATTATCTGTGAAGATCTCACAATGCACATCATAAAGATAATATCTCTAAACCTTAAGTGTAAAAAATACTGTTACCAACTCCAAATCATGAGTGAGGTAGTTGCGCTTGTGCACCTTAGCTGCCTCAATGCATAAGCAATAACTCGAACCTATTTCATCAATACACAACTTAAAGCAACACCAGAATCATGCATTACAATACATGGTGAATCCCTCACCCTCAATAGGAAGAGCCAAAATAGGAGCTAAAGTAAGAAATCCATTGAACTTTCCAATGCTTGACTCACACTTCTCGAACTATTAAAAAGAGACCTCTTTCTGAGTCAATCTGGTCATCGGCACTGCAATTATGGAAAAATATCAACAAATCATCTATATTAATCGGCCAAACTAATAAAGCTATGAACCTCAGTCAAAGAAGTAGGCCTGGCCCAATCATAAATAGCCTCAATCTTTATCAGGTATATCATAATCCCATTCTTAGGCACCATATGTCCAAGAAATATCATCGACTCAAGATAAAACTCACACTTAGAGAATTTGGCAAAAAGTATATGATCTCTTAAAGTCTAGAGAACAATTCTCAAATATTGTATATGATCCTCTATACTTCTTAAATACACAAGGATATCGTTGATAAACACGATCATAAGAGAATCCAAATAACGCTTGAACACATGGTTCATCAAATCCATAAACACAGTCGGGGTGTTAAGTCAATCCAAAAGACATCACTAGAAACTCATAATGACCATAATAGGTCCAAAAGTTTTTCTTTAGGATATCCTCAGCCTGAATTCTCATCTGATGGTAACCGAGCCTCAAATCATTATTAGAGAGCACAACTGCTCCCTAAAGCTTATCAAATAAATAACCAATTTTAGGAATAGGATACCGATTCTTCACCATCAACTTATTAAGATGCTTATAATCTATACATATACGCATGGAGCCATCCTTCTTCCTTACAAACTACACAAGAACTCCCCAAGGAGACATACTCGATCTAGTGAAACCCTCACTAAGAAGATCTTGAACTTGAAAATTTAGCTCCTTAAGCTTAGTAGGAGCCATATAGTAAGGTATCAAATAAATAGGTCGGGTGCTCAAGAGAAAGACTAGGTAGATCGATTGGGAAAATATCAGGAAAATTATAAACTATAGGAATAGATTAAAGCAATAAACTCTCCATACTAAAATTATGAATATAAGTGAGGTAAGACTTGCAACCCCTCGAAATAAGTCTCCTAGCATGAATATAAGAAATAACCCCCATCAGTTCATGGATAATCGTCTCTTGCCTCACGACTGAGGTATGCCAAACATGGTGAAGCTAAAAATATTGGAAAAATAATCTAGGACCACATGATAGTGGGATATACAATCTATGCCCAGAATTACATCAAAATCCACCATATCTAACATAATAAGATTAGCTTGAGTATCAAACTCTTGAACAGTTATAACACATAATTTATAAACTCGATCCACTACTAAAAAATCACCCATGGGAGTAGATACAATAATGTAATGGAAAATGAATCCCAAGATAACTCTAATTGCGGGGCATAATAAGCAGACACATAAGAATAAGTGGATTTTGGATCAAATAAAGAAAAAGATGACTGACGACATACCAAGATCGTACTTGTGATAATAATATTCAAATATATCCTTGGGTCTAGCAGGTATAGTATATAACTAACCATACCTAATACCTGGTGATAAGTCATTAATTTGATGATTTTCTAACATCTTTTAAACCTAAACTATCATGATTTTCTATTGATTTTATGTTAATCTCTTACTTAATGCTCATTTGTGTAGAAAAATTTGAAAAGGAAAGATGAGCAAGTCATTCAAGTAAAAAAAGAGAAGAAATGTGAGCAAAAATAATAAAAGCTAAATTACAGGCCTAAAAATCGACCCTCAGTTACCACGATCGTGGCCTAGGGGTTGTGATCGTGTCTAGTCAATAAGTTAGCTAAGGGGAGATCACAACATGACTACCACAATCGTGGGTGTCACGAATGCGGTCAAGAAATGGAATCACGATTGAGAGAGAAAGCTTCAAGGGAAAAATTGTAATTCTCTTAAAGAAACCAAGAAAAGGTGGCATTTTTGTAATATTTTTTCCAACTATTGAGTTGGGGCTAATATAGGGGTTTTGTAGCTCATTTTCATCCATCATTCCATAACCCTACCTCTCATCCTTAGGGTTTTATAATTTCTTGGAGCTTGGAGCTTAAATTTACACTAATTTGAGACAAGATTAAATTAGAGGAGCTTAAAAGTGTAGATTTGGATTTGTCTATTGAAGATTCATTGCAGACTAAAGTGTGGTTTGTCCTCTCTTTATTTTATTATGAATAACTTTGATAGACATCTTAGTATATTTGCTTTCGTTATCCTTATGATATGCTAGATCTACCTCTTGAAATTATGCTAGATTAGGGTGTAAATATATGTGGGATGTGATTTGTTTATGAATTTACTAGTTTGTTATGTGGGTTCTACTATTGCTTGAATAAAATGGTTGGAATTTCTGGGTGAAAGCCCCAAATACCTAAATGAGTTTGATAGATGAAAATCCTAAGTTCTTAAAAGCTCAAACCATCCTTTAAAGAGGAGTTTGGGTGAACTTTAGGAACCCACCTCATCCTTGAAAGAGGGATGTGGTAACCAAAGAGATAGTAGATAATTTATAGGTATGTCTTGAAAATTTTCACTATCTTAGACATAAGGGTGATTAAAAAGTTGACTATACCATGGGTAAATTTTAGAAAATAGGGATTCCCAATTAAGGTATTGGGTAACTCTATTTGACACACTAGTTAGGTACTCAAAAGGGTCAATGAGTGACATCTTTAAGGTTTTGTCAAAAAACTAGCCTCAAAGACCTTAAACCTAGCATACCACATCATCAACGATTAGAATCTGCATCGAATTTTCATGTTACTATGCATAGCTTGCCCTTAGGAAAGCATAGTCTCAAGATCCATTTTAATTTATTATACTCTAATTATTCTTAGTCTCAAATTAGTCCCTTAGAAGCCCAAGAATTTTCTTTACGTTCAACAAGATTGAAAACCCCCTAAACCATTTTGTACCATAGGTTTGAATTTAGCAAGCAACTTTTATTTTGAATTTACTCAATCGTCATTCACATTATTCCTCGTGGATTTGACCCCGATTATTATTGAGTTATTATATTGATAATGATCGTCTTGCACTTAAATTGATGTGTAAGTTGAGCTTTATAAAAAATGACGCCGTTGCCGGGGAATAATTTGGCGTATTAAGTTAGTTTGGAATTTTAACTTATGTGCTTAAATTCAAACTTGTGCATATTTTTTTGTTATTTCCTTTTGTTTCTTGTGTTAAATAGGTTTTTATTTTAGTTTATTTGTTATTATGGCATCTTAGAATGAACGTGAGTTTGGTGGTTAGAAATCTTATCATAATAATCCATGTTCGTATTGTAATAGATCCCACTTTTGGCAAGATTGTAGATATGCTTCCCGTACAGAGATGTGTTCACCATCTTGATCATATAGGGGGTATGGTTATTCTCTATGTGATGATTGAGACTAACATTGGAGTGATTATTCAAATGCCCCTATCCCTGTTATGCTAACCCAATTGCTAGTTCTTCTTATTATTTTGATAGGTCCTATGATCAAGAAAATGAAGAACGAAGCATAAAACATAGTGGTGTTGAAGCAATGCTTCAATTTATCTTGGATTGGGTGGAATCAATGGGGGATAACATACAACTCATGCATAAAGACATGGGTGCATGTAAAGAGGAAATCGAAAGGATAGAGGAAGTGGGTATGGAGGCAAATTCTTCAAATACCATGGGTATGCCCACTCTTCCAGATGAGATCAAAGTTGATGAATCCTCGGTGATTTTCCAACCAACCAAATCAAACATAAGAGATGATGCCAAGATTGAGAAAATGGTACTAGAGTCGAAATAAAAAGCCAAGCAAATCCTTTATGAAGGCTCTAGTCCATTTCGGGGCGAGAATGTCAAAATGGATGAAACTCCAAAATTTGGGAGAAGACCTCACTCGAACCACCTTTCAACATTATGCTTGGTGGATCTGGTGAGCAAATGATGAATTTCAGAGATGAGGAGAAGAATTCCTATATTTTGGAGTTTGTCATTCCAAAAGAGCAAAATGAAGCCCTTCACTTAAAGGCCAATTAATGCAAAATTTGGTGTGTAACAAGTGAATTTTTTATTCTCTTACTAATACCCAACGAGCCTATTAGAAAGTTTGATGTACAGTTGGGTAAAAGGTTTAAAACTTTAAAGAGTCTATATGGAAAATATTTCATTGTGTCTCCACTTTTTCCCAAAGTACCTCGAAGATGTATTGATCTCAAGTTGGGCCACCGATTTAAGTCTCCAAAATGGAGACATAAATGATAGGCAAAAGATGTCATTCCACAACTTTAACAAAGGCGCTTCTTGTGAGGCAACCCATGGAATTTTTATTAATGTTTTCTAATGCTTTTGGTTCAAATTTTAGCTTTTTTTTGGGTGTTTGTAGGTGATAGCATAAGTTGGAATGGGTGCCTCGAGATTGAAACCCCGAATAAGTATATTGGACTTTCTTTTTATCACTTTCCTCTCTCTTTAGTAAGCTTACAAGGTGTGATCTTTAAAATACAAATGATGATCATATTTCATGATTTCTTTTGGTTTGAATTTAATTCATTTGAGCTTAATTTGGTAGAATGTGGTTGTTGGGATAAAGATTTTTGAATCTGTACCTTGTCTTAAATGCTAAAGTGCAAAATTCTTGTTTCCATACACTAGGACACACCGTGTGTTTGATGAAATACCCACTTGAGATTTATTTACTTAATTGAGTGATGGGTGATTTAATTTGGTTAGTATGATTACAAGTGGTGTGTTTGGTGATGAATTTATGCATTGGGCTTGTTCACATGTGTTGTTATTCTATCTATTCAAGCTCTTACTTTTCATGCACACCACATGTTTGTTAAAATGTCAATAAGAGAGAAATGACTTATTGACAACGCTCAAGCGCAGTGGCAGAGCCACAGCCAACGAAGAGTGGTCAGATGAACACCTTTCATCAGAAAATTTTTCGAGTATATAGGTTAAATATAGATATTTATGGTTATATAAATGTTGTTGCACACCTTTGACAAGCTAGAGAAGAATAGTCCAGTGGTTAAGAGTGTGCATTTCCGCATCAACAACCCGAGTTTGAACCTTGGCAGGTGCAGCAGTGCTTTATTTTCTTTATTTTTTAAACAGTTCTTTGCCCAAGGGAAAATATGAACACCCTTAATGAAAAGTTTGGCTCTGCCACTGCTCAAGCGCACACATAAGTATACGTGATCTACCGAGTAGTAAGGTGGCCTAATTAAAGCCAAGTATCGATCCCACAGAGACTTGATTTAACAATGATTTAATTTTAGTTCATAGTATAGATTAATTTAGTGCAAAAGTAACCAAAGAAAGAGTTTGTAATTTTTGTAAATTAAAAATATCGTAAATAATGCATAAAATAAAATACTTGAGACAATCAATGGAGAAAGGCCTAGGGTTAAAGCACCCCGAACAATCATACTATGCTATTGAATTTCATTCGTTAACTTGTTTATCTTGGTTGTTGATTCGTAGGGTTAATTGCATGATTATGATTTCCCAACCTCTAATCTTTTATCTAATTTGGACATTACAACTACATCGTTGAGCGGGGATGTAATAATCCAATTAAGTTAATTAAAGCTATCATCCTACGTATGAATCAAGTAAGGCATCTAAGTGCATCTCTTTCCTAGACGCTAAGTTTAATTCTTTATTTTATAAAAGAATAAAAACCCAAACTTTGTTTATTTCCATGTTCTATCGCCCTATTCTCTCTCCCGATATCAAAAGGTTGACAACGTATGTATTCTAAGGGTCGCGAATCCTTAAAATAATTAAAACAAGAATAAACAAACAACTAAATATGATAAGCAAAATTAATCTAAATTAATCCAAAATAATAGTAATCATATTCTTGGCTTTAACCTCAGAAAGAGGATTTTTTAGCCGATAATATTCATAATCACGATCCAAATAATTAAATACATGCTATGAAAAATTAACAAGCTAAATAAAATAATTAAACCTAAAAATTAGAAGTGGCAGCCACCGAAAGTAATTGTCTCCGTGTCAGGTGTTCTCCAAAATTCTCCAAAAGTGTTCAAAGTTGACCAATATTAATCATTAATTGTCCAGCTGTTTGCATTATATATAGCAATATATTTTATATCCAAATTCCACAAAAAATGGGATTAAATTGTTGCACAGATTTAAGAGCAAATGCCCACTAGCCTTTAATTTTTGTGCCTTATAATTTGAATAATAGTGGGACATGCTTCCAGCTGTGTCGGCAAAATTAACATTGACTGTGTATAATTGGAGAGATGCGATGTGTCAATTAGCTAATAGATTACCTGGCAGCAATGTAAATGTCGACGCAACGCATCTACTTGGCGTCGATTCACTGAAATTTGCTTTCAAAATTTTAGTTAAGTGTAGAGTGTCATATCCTTTGCTCATGCCTTTTGTAGTGTATTTTCAATGAATTTTTGGTCTTTAAATCATCAATATATCACCGTATTCACTTCACAAATCCTCCAACAATATCACACACCACAAATTAAAGATAAAAACTATACAATATTCTCAACGACAAATCAAAACAATAGCTAAGATAAAGCAAAGTTGCAATGATCTTCCACTTATTATTCCGACTCTAGACTTAATCAAATTAAACTTTGCACATTACAAATGAGTTGTTCCACTCATACTTATATATTTAAAACATTTGGAACAAATTAACCACATTAGAATTCAACGAAGCCAACTAGGCACATACCTAGATCAAGCTAGTAAAACTAGTTTTTCAGGTTGAACTCTAAATGACTCAGTTCAGCACAAACTTGTTTGAAAAATACTTTGAACATTGTAATCACATACTTGGACACTTAAATGCTTATTTATATCAATATGAACACGTTAAGCACACGAATTTCTCTCAAAATAAGGCGAAATAAGCTACAATAATGATACCGAAGTGTATAAAATCACCTCAGATCATCACCCCACACTTAAACTCTTGTTCATCCTCGAACAACTCTTTACTCTAAGCATAAAAATTTGAGGTGACGCTACACTTCTAATAAATGCAAGGCACTCAAATTAGTACTATAATGACTACACGAAATGCAAGTTTTTACACAAAGCATGTTATTTATACCATTGAAAGTTCAAGAATTCTACTCCAAAACATCCTAGCCTCAAGAATTGACTCACCTAGTTGGCAAACTTATGCACATTTCTCAATCAAGGACATCATAAAAATCACCCACATTCATCAAACATATGCCCCTCACAACAAGAGAGTTACCCATAATCACTCACAATAATGCAATTTATAACATAATGGGTACAAGAATCAAATTATGCTCACTCTCACAAGGAATTCACAAGTTACACACAATGAACCATAGGCTTGCCCTTAGTGTTGTGCTCCACTAATATTGGAATGATGAACTTAGGATCAAATAGGACTTTTTCGGGTTGTAATGTAGGCTAAGGGACAAGTAGGAACTATTTGGGAATAGTGAATAACCTCTCTAAGAACTTTAATACACTACATTATTCATTTAAAATCAATCTCTAACAATCAATTTATACTTTTTCTTTCCACTCATCACCTTTATTTTGTCCCATCTTTTTAAAGCATTTTCACAAACATATGGTGGGTGTATTGTTTATTCCTTCAAGATTCAATTTTCCTCATTTTTTAGAAACATGGGAATATTTCTAACGCTATTTATATCACTCGCAACCACCACACATCAAATATAAACACCAATAACTCTTACCTTGGGGCATCAATTTCACCTTTTTCATCTTTAATTTCTCAAATTCCTTACTAATTTAATTTTTTTCATTAAAGCACTTAGGAACTTTTTGGATCAAATTAAGGTCTATCAAAGAAAGGGATTAGGCTACTTATGAGGCTACCAAATAAAAATCTAAAGGCTCGATGAGGGTTAACTAGGATAATGCACAAAGGTAGGACAAATAAAAGGTATAAAATAAGGTTATCAAGGAAATGCCTATATCATCTGCTAAACCCACATTCTTTATTTCGCTTCACACTCACACCAGGAAAGTTCTAGACATCACATGCAACAAAGAATATATAAAAAATTCTCACACGTATATGGAACATGATCAACTAAATAGGATCATCATAGAGTCCCAACCAAACAATAGCACAAATTTAAATTTAAGCCAACAAGTACAAGAGTCATAAACTTGAGCCTTGGAGTTTCAAATAAAACATACCTAATTAACTTGGCTTGCCTCCCAAGCAGCGTCTGATTTAGTGTCGCGGCACGACCCATATCAACTTAATCATATTCCTTCACCCTTTTACTCCCTTTTGGGAGCCATTTTTTTCTTCATTTCATACCTCTTGAGTTTTCACTCTCAAAGTCACCATCTCTTTCCACATCAACCTTTATCATGTTGGGAAACAATGGATTCAACTTAGGCCGCTCAATCAGGTAATCTGAAGAGGTTCTTGGTGGATTAATCACCTCACACTTTTTCCTTTCAATAATATTGATCACACACAAATCTTTAATTTGACATTTTACAATGTGTGTTTTGTAAACATTAAATATCATCTCTTCATCATCTACCCTCATTTTGAGTGTGCCTTCTCTAACATCAATTAAGGCCCCTTCGGTTGCTAAGAATGGACGTCCCAAGATGATTGGTACCTGCTCATCTGCCTTGAAGTAAAGAATAAAAAATTTAAGAGGTATAATGAATTTACTAACCTTTTTGAGAACGTCCTCTATTACACCTTCTGAATATGTAAATGTCTCATTTGCCAGCTGTAACAGCACGGTAGTAGGTTTCGGTTCTCCCAAGACCAATGTTGTAAATAGTGATAGGGGCATCAAATTTAAGCTTGCCCCTAAGTAACTCAATTCATGGACCTCTTTGCTCCTAATTTGAATAGGGATAGCAAACCTCCCACGATCTCTCAATTTCTTGGGAATTTTCTGTGTCATCAAAGCACTACACTCTTTAGTGAGTGTTATTGCTCCCACATCCTGCAATTTCACCTTATTCGCAATCATAGTACTTAATTACTTTTCATACTTAGTCATACTCTGCAAAATATCTAACAAAGGCAAGTTAATATGGAGTCCTTTAAACGTATCAAAGAACTTTCTGAACAAGGCATCCTCCTTCGCTTTAATTTGCCTCTAAGGGAAGGGTAGTGGCAGTGTCTTTTTCACTTCTGGTTCAACAACATTTTCTTTTAAGTACTTCGACTTTCTTAAATTTTCAGCAACTCTGTTGGGAACCTATTGGGTCACCATATCAGCATCCACTTCCTTTGTTACCTTGAGATATTCTCCTTAAAGCTCCTTACCACTCCTCAAGGTAATTGCCATAACTTGTTTTGGATTTTCTGTGTCAGCTGACAACCCACTTTGTCGCCTAATATGTACTTCTTGCTGATTTTTACCCACGTGCAACTTTAAACTTCTTGTGGCTGTTTGCAAATTTTTCAAGTCTGCAGAAAAATAGGTCTGATTAGCTAAGATCTATTTTAGCATCTCTTCTATATTTCTTGTTGACTGATTTGGTTGGGCCTGTGGCTGTGGAGTATTCCATGGTTGGCTTGGTTGCTGAGTCTGCCACTTCATATTATAGACATTAGCATAATTTGGCCTTTGAGCATTACGTACATACCTCACTGATTCTGGATTGGATGCACACATAGTTGCTGAATGGCCATTATTTCCACATACTTCACACCAACGTACAACTTGTTGGATCGCATTGATTGTGGCTGCAGGTTTGTTGCTCCCAAGCACACACGCAAGTGTATGTGGTATACCAAGTAGTAAAGTCGCCTAACTAAAGATAAGTATCGATCCCACAAAAACTTGATTTAACAACAATTTAATTTTAGTTCACAGTCTAGATTAATTTAGTGTAAAAGTAACCAAAGAAAGAGTTTGTAATTTTTATAAATTAAAAATAACATAAATAATATGTAAAATAAATACTTGAGACAATCAATGGAGAAAGGCAAAGGATTAAAGCACTCCAAACAATCATACTATGTTATTGAATTTCATTCATTAACTTTCTTATCTTGGTTGTTAATTCGTAGGGTTAATTGCATGATTATTGTTTTCCAACCTCTAATACACCCGCAACTCTTTTCATGGCACTTCTAAAATCTGAATGCCACTCTGTATTTCCTTGAGCTATGCAGTTTAGTAATGTGTACAACTCATTATAAGTCAACTCTAGCACTTGACCACCTGCGGCTGAATCTAGTAAAATCTTCATATTATGATCAAGAGCTTCTACAAAAGTGTGAGCAAGTACCTCATTGGACTGTTGGTGGTGTGGACACTCCCGAAGAAGAGCCTTAAAGTATTCCCAAGCATGATAAAGATTTTTGTTTGGCTTTTGCTTGAAACTCACTATCTCACTGCGAAGTCTCGCAGTTTTACCAGAAGGAAAAAATCTGATGAGGAATTTTTTGGCTAAGCCGTCTCATGATGTGATTGAATTGGGCAGCTCTGCATTCAACAACCTTTTTGCTTCCCCCAATAGTGAATAGGTAAAAAGTGCCAGCCTCATATAATCTGTATTCACCCCAGCCGGAATGAACATATCTGTAAGCACAATGAAATTCTGCAAGTGGACTTGTGGATCTTTATGTGAAAGCCCTGCAAACTGTCCACTGCTAATGAGAAGTTGCACCATATTGTGTTTTAACTCAAAATTTCCCCAGTAGCCTATTTTTGAATTGGGGAAGTCAAGTTCATTGAAAGTGGGACTGTCAATTCCCTAACTATCCTACGTGCTCGTTGTTCAGCCATTGGAATAGAATTCTCTTAGTCTTCTGTGATTTGAGGAATTTGGGAGAGAAGAATTGTTTCTCTCCTACATTGATGGTAAAGTTGCTCAGGTTCAAAGCTTAGTTCAACCAAGTCCTGATCCCTTGCCATCTTTCTAGTTTGAAAACCTGTTTCTTGCAAAAACAAAACCAAGACCAAGCGTAAAAACACCAAATAAATCTAAAAGTAAAACTAAAATAAACAATTGCTAAATAACAAGTCCCCGACAACGGCGCCAAAAACTTGACAGTGCCCAAGCAAACACGCAAGTGTACGTGATCTATCAAGTAGTAAAGTGACCTAAGTAAAGCCAAGTATCGATCCCACAGAAACTTGATTTAACAACGATTTAATTTTAGTTCACATTCTAGATTAATTTAGTGCAAAATTAACCAAAGAAAGAGTTTGTAATTTTTGTAAATTAAAAATAACGTAAATAATATGTAAAGTAAAATACTTGAGACAATCAATAGAGAAAAGCCCAGGGTTAAAGCACCCCGAACAATCATACTATGTTATTGAATTTCATTCGTTAACTTGCTTATCTTAGTTGTTGATTTGTAGGGTTAATTGCATGATTATGGTTTCCCAACCTCTAATCTTTTACCTAATTTGGACATTACAATTACATCGTTGAGCGGGGATGTAATAATCCAATTAAGTTAATTAAAGCTATCATCTTACGTATGAATCAAGTAAGGCATCTAAGTACATCTCTATCCTAGACGCTAAGTTTAATTCTTTATTTTATAAAAGAATAAGAACCCAAACTTTATTTATTCCCATGTTCTATCTCCCTATTCTCTCCCCTAAGATCAAAAGGTTGACAACATATGTATTCTAAGGGTCACGAATCCTTAAAATAATTAAAATAAGAATAAACAAACAACTAAATATGATAAGCAAAATTAATCTAAATTAATCCTAAAAAGTAGTAATCATGTTCTTGACTTTAATCCAAGAAAGAAGATTTTTTAGCCGATAATATTCATAATCACAATCCAAATAATTGAATACATGATATAAGAAATTAACAAGCTAAATAAAATAATTAAACCTAAAAATCGATGTGGCAGCCACCAAAAGTAATTGTCTCCGAGTCAGATGTTCTCCGAAATTCTCCATAAGTGTTCCAAGTTGACCAATATTAATCATTAATTGTCCAGCTGTTTGCATTATATATAATAATATATTTTCTATCCAAATCCCACAAGAAATGTGATTAAATTGTTGCACGGATCCAAGAGTAGATTCCCACTAGCCCTTAATTTTCGTGCCTTGCAATTTGAATAATAGTGGGATATGCATCCAACTGTGTCGGCAAAATTAACATCGACTGTGTATAATTGGAGCGATGCAACACTTCAATTAGTATGTCGATGACCTTGAAGCAATTGAAATGTGGACGCGACGCATCGTGTCGACTCACTGAAATTTTCTTCCATAATTTTGGTTAAGTGTAAAACGTCCTACCCTTTACTCATATCTTTTGTAGTGTATTTCCAATAAATTTTTGGCCTTTAAATCATCAATATATCACCATATTCACCTAAAAAAATCCTCCTACAATATCACACACCACAAATTAAAGATCAAAACAACACAATATTCTCAACGATAAATCAAAACAAGAGCTAAGATAAAAATAAATTCGCAATGATCTTCCACTTATTATTCCGACTTTAGACTTAATCAAATTAAACTTTGCACATTACAAATGAGTTGTTCCACTCATAATTACACATTTAAAATATTTGGAACAAATTAACCACATTAGAATCCAACGAAGCCAACTAGACACACATCTAGCTCAAGCTAGTAAAACTAGTTTTTCGGGTTGAACTCAAATGATTCAATTAAGTTCAAACTTGTTTGAAAAACACTTTGAACATTGTAATCACATAATTGGACACTTAAATTCTTATTTATATCAATATGAACACATTAAGCACACGAATTACTCTCAAAACAAGGAAAAATAAGCTAGAATAATGATGCCGAAGTG
Organism: Capsicum baccatum var. pendulum; assembly: GCA_030864225.1. NCBI lineage: Eukaryota > Viridiplantae > Streptophyta > Magnoliopsida > Solanales > Solanaceae > Capsicum > Capsicum baccatum. The sequence goes on along the minus strand of CM061552.1, from coordinate 197,590,471 downwards.
TAAAAAATTACCTCAGATCACTTATATGCTTGTAAAGGTTAATGTGAAATTTATTGGGAAATTATGTGATCATTTTTGAGCATATATTTGAGTCCAATTGATCTTGAATGTGGAATAAACTGGTGGTCTTTGATTGAAATTGTTGAGGAATATTGTGCCCATGGTAAGAGAGACATGACTGTGTGCCTTGCCCTATGACAGATTAAGTGACACCATTCTTAATGGTATAGGGTATTTTGTGTTTCTATTGATGTTATGTGTGTTTTATGATCGAAATGGGCGATCTGTGAAGTGGTGAGGAAAGAATCCCATGAGATGTAATGATAATGTTGCCTTGCATTCACCCAAGTTTTTCTTTAATTTTTTAGGAAGAGGCAAAAGTTCGAAAATACTTTCAAAATATCATTGGCAAGAAATAAAATGATTTTGAAAAAAAAAACAAAAAATATAGCTTTTTTTTTTTTAAAAAAAGATCAAGGATATTTTTGAGCTTTCTTTTAAGTGAGACCATTAAATTTTATTTTTGTCTCTCTCTTTACAAGGATGAGTCCTTGATGCAGAGTAACTTATTAAGCTCAAATTGCTCAAGAGGAAGTCACAATCCTCGGACAAAACAGTGAAACCTCTTATGCTTAGTAGCCATAATAGAAGTAGCATGCCTATCCAACTCATAAAATCAAGCCTCATACTCTACAATAGTCTTGGAGTTGTGCTCTAACCTCAAGAACTGATCTCTCAAATGATTCTTAAGACTGCGAGGCATTTACTTCTTCAAGAAGATCTTGGAGAACTGAGTCCATGTCACTGTAAGAGATCCAACTTTCCTAGAATAAAAATGACCTCTCCACTAATGTTGAGCTTCCAAATCTAATTGAAAAATAGTGTAATACACACCAGGAGTCACAAATAGGCCCTGATTACACAGCCTATCCTTACAATCAATTAAGAACTTATACATATACTCGCTTGGTGTAACAGAAAACCTAGGCAGAGCCAATCTCAAGAATTCACTCAACACCTTCTGGTCCTCAAAATACATAGTAAGCGGGAAACTATCGGCTGAGAAACTACCAATTGGACAACCGCCAATACAAGAGTGACATCAACTTTAGAAACCACAACTATAGGTTATGCCCCTGCCTTAGTACCACTCTAATCCATAGACTATGCACCATTATATGGTGCACTATCAACCAATCTCAAAAGCTGAATCAAAGCATCCCTGAGCACTGAAGAAGAAATAAACCCTGATGGAGCCAGGCTGGTCCCTGACCCATCGCTGGCTGGGGCAGAAGAATCTCTGGATCGGGAGCAAGAATAGGGTTTAGTGAAGGCACCTTATCTTGGCCACTAGTTGGAGATACATTCCTGGGCTGTCCACGACCTCTAGGTTATCCACGAACAATGACAGTATCCCTAGGATCGGTCTTGAGAACCTCATCTTGTGTAGTGATAGCACATTTCCTAGACATCTACGAAAGAGTGAAACCAAAGGAATGCTTTAGAAACCAACTCAGACTCTTATCACAAAATAAGTGAAAGAAATGAAGAAACTCCTAAAAATGTCCAATAGACTACCAAAGATACGAAACATACGTCATCATTCCGTTTTGTGGGACTCTATTAGACAATTTCTCTTGTACTAATAATAGTAGTGAAACCTAGGCTTTGATATCAATTTTTGATGATCTAATTTTGTAACACCTTTTGGGCTAAACTTTGAAGGGTCATTCTTAAGTGTGTTAACTCTAATTCCATGAATTTCTTTTGAATACATGTTTCAAGATCTTTATCCTCGTATGTGAAGTGATTTCGAGGTGAAAAATATTCATAAGAATCACTTAGAACTAAGTTGATCTTAGATCCTTTGATTCTTCTAAAGTTTGATATTCTATTTTACAAGGGTCTACTTTTGAACATGTATAAATTTTTATATACTTAGAATTTTGCATCTCAAGACCCACCAAATTTTAGATAGTTGTGTCAGATTTCCAACAATACTAATTTTTCCTTAATCCTATACCGGAGCGAAAAGGTATAGCCATTTTCATGAGAGAGGCAGTGAGGGTGCGCGATTAGCCCACGACGCCCGCTCCATTGCTCTCCCCCATTTTAGAGCTTTTAAATTCCGTATTTTAAAGGGTATTTGGGTCTTTTAACTTCACCCAATGAGTTCATAACACGGGATTTAGGGTCCCAAAATATAGAATTGGCCCTTTTATTCACAAATAATCTCAAAAGAAATCATTCTCTCTCAAGAACAAAACCCTAGCCTCTTTAAGATTCAAGCCCTTCCTTCAAGAAAACCAAGAACTCAAGTGTTCCAATCCAAGAAAGCTTTCAAGAAAGTTTTCTCTTTCAAGATTTAAGTTTCAAGGTATGTTAGATGTTCATCCATTGGAACTTTTCACCTATGGAGTCTAAGAATCCATCTTTTATGTTCTATATTATGAAATTACATTTTTATAATGATTTATCTCCATGAAGTTTTTATGAATTTCGATTATACATGATGTTTACAATCTATTTTTATTAAAAGAAACCCTTACATGTTTGAAGCATAAAATTTCATTGTTAAATACCTACGTATGATTTTAGTATTGCAATCATGCTATTCCCACATATTTCACTTACTAGTGAATGTCTAGTAAGAGGTTGAATGTAGATGCTAAAATGGTGATAATTATTCATAAGGAGAGAAGTTATGTAAACACAGGGTGTATTAAATTCATGATTCAAACTAGTATTACATTTTTATGTGAACATTTTGTAAATTCGAGTAGGCTTGAATAGAGTGAGAGGATTCAGTTCAGCTCAGACTTCAATAAGTAGAGTTATCAATGCTCATGTGAATATCTTTAGTAGCCTCAGAAGAAGTGCAGTAGTGAAGTAGAAGGTATAGTTGGGGGAGTATTTGAGAAGTATGTCTAATCTTGAAAATAGTAGTTGCATGGTCTAAGGCATAACAATTTTATCCTAGCTTATGTTTCGTAGGCCTATGTTTCATGTTACATAATTCTAGCCATGTTGCGACTTCTTTTTCATATATCTTATTCAGACCGTGCCCAAGATCCTCAACTCTCTAACATTATTAGAGCTTCTTAGAAAGAGCGTTGAAGGAATGCTCCAGTTGGATATAAGTTTTCAGTACAAATTAGTCCATAAAGCTAGCAATTCAGCTTAGCAGTCAGACAGACAAGTGCCTATTATTTTCCATCTTTTGACCTAGTCTTACTAACTGAAGTTTCATGAGTATGGCTGTTCTAAGATATAGTTTATCCGCATCTATGTAAATTGTTAATCCAATTCAGTTCACGCATTATGCATCAGTTTTAGATTCCAGATATTTAGTCATGTTCAGTTCATAAGTGTCCTATGCATCATCTCAGGTTTCCCTTAGTATTTTAGCCAAGTCAGTAACATTCGGGGGACGAACTATCCCAAGGGGGAGATGTTGTAATACCCTTTAGTTTTTTATGTACTAAGTCTGTCATCTTTTCTTCATAAAACTAGATCCAGTAGGAGGTAATGGTTACTCATAATTTGACTCCCTCATTTCTATCTCAACCTTATAACCATTCTCATGTCATTACATGTATTCATGAAATCAGTTCAGTTCATGTATTATGCTCAGACTCAGCTATGCAGTAATGTTCCAGGTCACGTTCCAAGTCATGCATGTTCATAATATGATCGCAGTTGCCTTAGTACTTTCAGTCTAAATAGTCTCATTCGAGGATGAATAATTCCAGTGGGGATAATATAACACCCGTACTTTTGGGCTAAACTTTGAAGCATCGTTCTTACGTGTGTTAACTCTAATTCCCTGAATTTCTTTTAAATACACTTTTCATGATATTTATCCTAGTGTGTGAAGTGATTTCGAGGTGAAAAATGTTCATAAGAATCGCTTAGAACAAAGTTGAGATAAGATTCTTTGATTCATCCAAAGTTTAGTATTTGATTCTACAAGGGTCTACTTTGAACGTGTATACCTTTTTATATACGTAGAATTTTGCATCTCAAGACCCACCAAATTATAGATAATTGAGTCATATTTCCAAGGATACCAATTTCTCCTTAATTCGATACCCGAGCAAAAAGTTAGCCATTTTCGTGAGAGAGGCAATGAGGGCGCGCGATTAGCCCGCAATGCCTGCTCCATCGCCCGCCCCTATTTTATAGTTTTTGGATTCCGTATTGTAAGGGTATTAGGGTCTTAACTTTACTCAATGGGTCCGTAACTCGGGATTTAGGGTCCCAAAAGACATAATTGGCCCCCTTTATTCACAAATCATCTCAAAATAAACCATTCTCTCTCAAGAACAAAACCCTAGCCTCTTCAAGATTCAAACCCTTCCTCAAGAAAACCAATAACCCGAGTGTTCCAATCAAAGAAATCTTTCAAGAAAGTTGTTCTCTTTCAAGATTTAAGTTTCAAGGTATGTTAGATGTTCATCCATGGGCGTTTTTCACCCATGGAGTCCAATAATCCATCTTTTATGTTCTATATTATGAAATTACATTTTTATAATGATTTATCTCCATGAAGCTTTTATGAATTTCGATTATACATGATGTTTATAATTTATTTTCATTAAAATAAGCCCTTACACGTTTGAAGCATAAAATTTCATTGTTAAATCCCTAAGTATGGTTTTAGTATTGCAATCATGCTATTCCCACATGTTTTACTCATTCCCATGCTTAAGTACATGAATCTCTTGCAATTTAAATTTCAAGTTAAGTTAATAATTTGCTTCAAGTGGAATGCATTATAGTATGTTTTAAATATTGTGGTTCCTATATCATGTTCATGAGAATTCAGAATAAATCCTCAGTTTATGATTTTTTTTCATGTGATCGTGCTATCTCATCATGTTTAAAAGTATCCCCATGTTAAAGTCTTGATCCCCATGTGTTTGATGAAATGCCAAAGTGATGGATATTGAGTAGTGACTCCCTATTATGGTTTTCAAAGCTTTCATGTGTTTCTATTTTTGTGCTATTGAGTCCTGGGGGTTATGAATACCCGAAATTTAGCTGTTTACTTAGTCTCAGTATTGTCTGTGTGGTTTCAAATAAGGTATGAGCATTATCATTTCAGTTAGTTAACAAATCAGTCAGTCTCAGATCAGTTCAGTAATCCGAGTCAGTTCAGTTAGGAGTAGGATTTAGCACCGAGCGAACCTAGGGATGTGGGATCACCGGCCAGTTGAGGGTGTGACTCTTAGTAGCAATCCCTACATTCTAAAACTACGTAGGCAGCATAGGTTGAGATGTTAACATGCCAGTTGAGGGTTGACACATATCTCACTAGGTCACTTTCCAGGAGAGAGTGACCCTTAGTTCTTTAGGATGCCAGTTTAATGGATCCATGCAGCCATGTGTTAGTTCCCGTGGCACGGTACTGACACCCTTCCAACTGGAGTCATAGGTTAGACCCCAATTAGCTCAATTGGGGCATGTCGATTAGATGATAGCTCCCAGAGTCTCAGTCCAGTATTTAGTACAGAGTTCAGTTTTAGGTTTACTTGATCATAACATATAATTATTAGTTGTTCAGTACCAGTATTTCAGTGTTTTAGTTTACAGTCTATTTCAGAATTAGGTTATATGCTTGGTCATGCATTCTCAGATTTTACAGCATTCACGTATTCATAACAGTTATTCAGTTGTCTCATGATGTTCAATCAGTCATTACTTCATGCACATAACCCATTCATATCAGCCTAACCTCATTTAGCATACCTGTACATTCAAAGTACTAATTGCATACTCATTTTTTGCGTTATGATGTCTTATATCATAGGTTCGGACGCTCAGGTTCCCAACAATACTTACACATTCCAGCAGGTCAGCAGCAACAGCAGCGGTGAGTCCTCATATTTTGAGTACCATTTATGTTTATTACAGTCTTTCAGTTCAATAGTCAGTCGGAGTTAGTTGGGGGCTTGTCCTATCAACTCCTCATTCAGTTAGAGGCTTTTTAGACACTTTCAGATAGTCAGTCAGCTTTATCAGTTTAAATTAATTTTAGACAAACGTATTCATATTTGCATTTTTTTTAGTTGTATTATCTTTCAACATTTTAAAACATTATGGCATTCTTATCTATTTCCACATATGTCTTCTTATTTTATATCATTCAGTGCTTACAGCAGGTACCAGCTCATGAGTTAGCTTATAGTCTTTTGTGACCGTAAGCACCGTGTGGCATCCAGGGTGTACTTTCGGGGTGTTATAGATTTATGAGTCATGATGATATCTACTTTATCCCACTAGTAGGTAAGCCTAACATAGTCCAGAGCTACACGCAATGGGATAACTTAGTGGAAAATGGCATAAAAATGAAATTTAACATTTAAAGACTTAAAACTGAAATAAAACTGTCATAATAGTATAATAGATAAATAAAAGATCAACAATCATCACAAGACCTAGTAATATTAGTACAGAGCTACTACAAATGAACATAAGTACTAATACTGTCAACTACAATCCATCACGGAAAATAAAAGACTAGATATGGATAATTAAAGGAAAAAAGGGAACTTTGACTCCAAGAGCTCACCGAATCTCCAAATCAATCCATCACAAACATCACATCAACGATGACAACAAATACTTAAATCTACACCAAAAAGGTACAGAAGTGTAGTATGATTACCAAAACCATGGGTACTCAGTAGGCATTATTGGCCGACTAAGCTAAATTAGGATATAAATACAATAAGATACAAGATAAAATAAACTAAGTCAAGGTAGTAGGGAAAACCTGGAAATAAGCTCTACCACCAATATGCATAAGTAAATAAATAAATAGAAAAAAGTAATGTAAAGATCACACAATTATAACTATTAAATCGGCCCCCATAATCTAATAAGTACAGAAAAGTAAATAACCCAATCCAGACCCCCATAAATCCGAAGGTTACAATCAAGGATACTAAATGACTAAAGATCCATAACTTTATTGAATTACAGCTATAACCATTAAACCATCCATACCATATCATATCATACCCAACTCTCAATGCCTGACTCAAACCATAACTCATATCATCATCATAACATCCTCAATGGTATCAACATCATAACATTATTTGTCAGAATCAAATCAAAACTCTTAGTATCAATATCATCGTTAGTTTCCAGAATTGAACCGAAACTATATATCAACATCATCATTGATTGCCAAACTCAAACTGAAAATCATATGAATCAATATCGTCATTAATTGCTAGACTGAAACCAAAACTCATATAAATAAACCATATTAAAAATTCATACCAATAAACTATATCCATGAGCTATAACAATAAACCGTATAAGTAAACTCTATCACTAAACTGACGAATTTTACCCAGAATTAGCACCAACTCTCAACTATCAAACTAGCATAATCATTGCGTATTTAGTCTCTTAGAAGTTCCAAGGTAAGCATTAATAAGGGTTCAACATGCGTATATAAGTCTACGAAGTCTAACACAAGGCTTGGCGAAAGGTGAGTTAGAGGGGCCAACTTCTAATCCTTGAAATCCATTTTTGGGCAAATTCTACCTTGGACTAGGCTAAGCTAAATTCTCCCAAGATGTTAAATAAGCCATAATTAGCCCTACGATAGCAGTATATCCTAAAACATGAGCAACTTAATTTAATTCCACCTAAAATATGAGCAACTAGGTCAATTTCTCCCAAATAAGGTTCTAATATAGCCTAAAGAGTCCAAATAATTCTGCCAATCATGCTTCCAATACCTAAATTCAATCCCGTATCTAGCATAAGATCATAATTATGCTACGAATTAGCTCAATCTATGAAAAAGGTAAATCCAGCCTAAGAAAAGCCCAAAGAATTTGCTAAACCTTCAATTTTTCCTTTCGAGAAGCTTTCGTAAGGTTTTTGCTATCAAAATCACAAATTGCTCAATAAAATGAGAACAATGATACTCATATTGAACTATTGTGCTTTGGGTCCAAAATTACATAAAAATTCCATGTGGGAGACCATTTACAGAATCACATTTTTAAAGCCAACACAACATCCCTCTATTCTCAAGAAATAATTTTCCTCAGGAATGGGTGAATTTTGAGCTCTAATGGTTCTACAATCAAGCCACTAGCATTTTAGGAATTTTAGAAAAAGATGGAGAATTAAACCAAAAAATTGATGGGAGCATATCATAAATTCAAAAAAGAAATGCTTAAATTAACTTCACTCAAGATCTAAACTCAATAATAAATGATTCTCCTAAGTTTTCCCATTTTTTAGGGTTCAACATCCTTGGGAATGAATTTAAAATGGGGAAAATTGAGGTAAGTGAATTTTTTATACCCCTACCAGGGCCACATGTGTCGCTTAAGTGGATATTGGGCCGCTTAAGCGCTCACTGATTAAGCGACCCATTGTCGCTTTGGTGATATCTGATTCAGCCGAGATACCACTTACGCAACCTTTGCCCACTTAAGAGGCCATCCCTTAAGTGCCAAAGTTATAGCTTAATTGATACTTGTTGGGCGATGCCAGACGACTTAAGCAACCACCAGATCGATTTAGTAGCATTCACTTAAGCGACCCCATAGGCACTTAAGCGATGTACTAGCACCAACTGAGACTTGAAATTTTTTCAAGTTTCCACCAACCCCTCGAGATTCATCCAGAATCTCGTGTACGCAAATAGACTATGCTACCCTATCAAATTTGATGTTCTGGACTCAATTACACAGTCAACATTTCAATCCGAGGTCATTTTGATGAAAAGTGAGTCCCACGCCTATGTAGTTTTCTTAATTTCTAGTCAATAGCCCAAATAAGTTGAGAAGCCTCAAAATCCAAGCCAATGGTCCACCTAGTCTAAAATCGATATTTTGGAGCTGTTGGAACTGTCAAAAGTGGCATATGAAGTCCTTTGACTAAAGTTTTTTCCTGTTAGCTAATTTAAACTAGCGAAGGCTTTAAAATAAAGAATTGGCTCTAAAAATCAAACAAATTGCCCAGTAATTGAATTGCCAATTTCAGCAAGTCACAAATAACTTTGGGCACCTTTAGGAAATCTCTAAATGGCAAATATGAGCGGAAATATAAAAAATGACATGAAGGTTCATTACATTATTGGTCTCTACTTTAGAGGTAAATTACCATGTGTTGTTTTATGTGTGGAAGGTAAAATGAGACTTACTGAACCTTATGACCAAATGTCTTGACAAATTACTTTGGTACATTTGGATACAAAGCAATAATACCACTACTACTTATGTTATAATAGCATTACAACACATTTCAGCAAGTGGATGTTGTTGTATTTAGTGTCACTGATATCACTTTTAAAAAAATTATTTGGAATCCTAGAATTACGAAAGATAGATAAAATCATCTACTGGTCTACTACAACTAGTTTCTAAACCCTTTTTCATTTAGATGCATATAGCATTACAGTTCACTAGGAAAAATATTATTTCTTTTTGTATGCTCTAAAAGGTTTCTAAAACTAAAGCTCCATAACCAGGATCTCAGCTTGTAAAAATTGTGTGGTAAGAATTATTCTATTCTATCAATCATGGCATGTTTGATGAGTGTACAACAAGTTTTTAGTTTTCCATCACATGAATTTCAACCCACAAAAAGTACTAGATTATGAATTTAAAAACAAGGCATTGTGAGTTAGGATTTAAAGATTTTTCTTAATTAATAAAATATAGATCAATGGGAATGTGACACTTCATTAATGAAATATTTTTATTTATTTAATATTGAGATTGTTATATAAAGGATATTTTGGATCCCAAAAATAGATGTAAGGACATTTTTTTGACCAAAGATGGATGTAAAGGGTATTATAGATCCAAAAGGTGGATGAAGGGCATTTTCACACCATTTCAATAGGTGAAGAGCATTTTAGGCCATTTTTCATAAAAAGAATTAGAAACCAACTAGAGACTCAATTATTTGATCAGCAATGTTATGGTTGCCATCGGTGGTGAACAAAGTTGTGGAAGTTGGCGATGCTGAAACCAGAAACCTCTTACACAATCTTCGTGACTATGCCTATTTTGTTGCCTAACAAGCCTCTAATGTTATTTTGGTGGTGTCAAGTTATTCGAGAAAATTGAGTGGAGGGTGACAAAAAGGCTTTAAATTAAAAATGGTGACAATTTTGACCAGCTAAGTTCAGAGCATCACTTAAATTCTGATTATGTTAATTGGGTGTGGAGTGTAATTTTTAAAACTCATAATTTTTAAAGTAGAGTTCCCTCCCCTTAAAAATTTCAAAATCTAAAATTTCTCCCTTACTTATCTTTTCAATTTCTTTCTTCTTTTTCTTTCTTTTTCCCCCATCTTCTTCTTCATTCTCTCTCTCTCTCTCTCTCCATATTTTTCCCTTAATTTTTTCTTTTTTTTTCTTTACCATTTTATTGTCATTCTTTTTTTTTCTTTTTATGGATACATTGAAAAGAAAATTTATTTTTAAAAAAATGATTGAAGAAATTATGCAGAAAATTAAGCAACTATGATAGTTGCTTCAACAACTATAATAATCACTTCAACAACTATGATAATTGCTATAGTAGTTACGATAATTGTTGTAGCAACTACTATTAGTTGTTGCAGCAACTACTATCAATTGCTATGTTAAATCAATTATTATAGTTGTTGTGGCAATTATCAAAGTTGCTGTATCAACTAGGAAAATTGTTTCAACAATTATGATAGTTGCTAAAGCAACTAACACTGTGCGCTTCATTTCTAAAAAAAGACGTGTTGGAAGAGAAGTCTACAAATAATATGGTAGTTATGGTGAAGAGGGATGTGGTGTTTCTAGTGGTGACACTAAAAGAGAAGGTGGTCGTTGTTGCGGTATTGGTAATGGTGAAGGTAGAAGAGAAAGAAGAAGAATAAACAACGGTGGTGTAGGAAGAGGAAATAATGGTGATGGTGATGGATTAGGAAGAGGTATTAATAGTGGTGGTGGTGGTGACGGAGAAAGAAGAGGTGATGGTGGTAGCAGCGACGATAGAAGAGGTGTGGAGGGGGAGGGTATGGTGCGAAAGTAGGAACTTTGTGTAAATAATAAAACATGAGAGTTTTAAGTTTAGTGTCATTGACACTAATCTTAAATTTGTCAACTCTACTAAATAATTAAGACTTGTGTCACTTTTTTTTAGTTTTGAAACTTTTTTTATCACCCTTGATTATTTTTTCCATTCTATTCCTTCATCGCTCCATATAAGTGACTACTCCTATCTAAGTTCTTTCCTTTCTCTTTGTAATTGGAGTTCTACTTTGGGAGATATATTGATGGCGATTGGAAATGTTCGAACCGCTACAAGCGATTGCATGTTTGATGAAAAAGACTTGTTTTGAATCTATTCGAGGAATTGAATAGTTGATGAAGAATAAACGTGGTTGACATTTGATTGTGTAGATTATGTGGATACATTGTTTATACATCATATGTACACAATTATACTATACGTATATATAAGAAAGAATCTTTAGATTTTGGTAATCCTCATAAGGACTTTTTTGGGACTATAATTCTTTGGTGAAATAAAATTATTACACATAACAATTAATAGTGGATTTTTATTACATATTTTCATTTTCGCCTTGTTCTTTTTAAAAGACCATTTCACTTGAATTTTTATAATTGGTTTATTCTTGCCACTTGTTAAATTACTATATAACAAAAAATTTCTTCATTTTAAATCAACAATCACTTTAACTCAAAAAAAATCAAGCTAATTTTTAATACAAAATTAAGTTTGAAATGATTTTTAACTACAACCTCATAGTTCTTTTTTATAAAATAATATAATAAATAATATCTTGTATTTATTGTTTCTCGTATTTTATATGAAAAAATATAAAACAATAATTAGAATGGGATGAATAGATTACTCTTGTAAGGAGCATGTAAAACATATACATAATAAGCAGATAGACCAAATGGAGTATTCTATTAATTTAGTTTGATTATCATTTAATATCTTTATAGATCCTAATTAAATTAGTTTATATAAAGACTCTTAATTGAGGTTATAATTATTATAATATATACTTGAAAGCATTGATTTTTTTTTTTTTGAGATGATTCCATAAGATGAAAAACAATGTAATTTGCAAAAACTATTGTTACTAAATTATGAGGGAAACTAAAACTCAATAAATAACAAAATAAATTTATCTTTAGCTATAACTAAAAAGCTAAAATACTCGCAAATTTTATAAAAATATAAATATTCTTTTTCTATATATGATCTTCATCAAAGCGTAGTTATTAAATATTTTAAATTATGTCATTATATAAAATATTGAATTTATAGTCTAGTTTTCTAGTAATAACTTCGTCCTGATAAATATTATTTTTTATTTAAAATTATCCGATTATGTGGTTAACAACTCTAATAATTATGAAAACTTATCAACAAGGTCGTTTAACAAACCATTAACTATATATATATATTGATTATAAAGTAAGAAAATATATAATATAAATTATATTTTTTAATTAAAATTATTATTTTTATACTTTGAGCTTGGTTCCGGGCTTAGATGGGCCTTGTGAAAGTACTACTATTTATATAATATAAATACATTATACAACAATGTATAAATATTGTATAACAATAGATATGAATGTATATACATCTCTTACACATAGATATGCATCATATATACATAATTATACACTATTTATATAATATAGATACATTATATATACATGCGGCCCTTAGCTGAATTTTTTTTGTTGGACGACACATTTTTGTAAGATATCCGCAAATAAACTAGTGACGTTATTTGATTCGTGCTAAGTATGGGTTCAATAATATTATTAAAATTAAATATTTAATTATTTTATTTTTTTCTCGCTCTATGTAACAATAAGTTATTGAAAGAGTAGTTAAACATTTTATTTTAACTCCTAAAAACTAAATCATGGTATATAAATATTTGAAAGTTAAAAGAATAATTTCTTTTTATTTAAAAATAAATGCATCATTAAGAACTTTTATCTTTTTATTTCATTTGACGTTTTTGAGAATATAAAGTCTAATAATCCAAAATAAACATTGTCATATGTTAGATAAAATTCACTTATTGTTTTCTGAATTAAATCAATGTTTACTTACCAACTATTGCAAAAAGATGTTTACATGTTCAAAAATGTCAACACGGTTTTCTACCTTAAACGGGTAAAGAAGCTACTTCTTCCATTCTTTTTTATATGCTCCCTTTGTTTTTCGATGGCCAATTTGATTAAGTTTGAAAGTTGGATTAAATTAGATTAATTTAAAACTTAGATATTCAAAAACTATATGAAAAGTACTATAAATTTTAATATTTCTTTTTTCAATTTGATTAAAAAATATATTTTAAAATATCGATCAAAGTTTATGTAAGACCATGTAAATTTGCGACTATTTTATTTCGGACCCTCCCTTGCGCTAAATGATAATTCGGGGTCATTTCGGGACCCCGAACCGGTGATCCTTTGAGATAACGCCATGGCACACCGCCTAACCTCTACAATAGCGGCGTGGTGCGTTTTCTAGGCTCCGCGATAGCGGCATGCCACGCTGCTGGGCAAAATTCTCCCATTTTTATTTTTTTTTCAATTGGGGCAAGGGCTTTTGATCCTTTGCCCCATTAACCCCTATTATTCATCAGGTCTCAATAGTGACATTCCTCTTCTCCTCTCCAACTCTCAAATAAAGAAAGTACAAGGGTTTTCTCAAGAATTAACTACTCCAGGATCTAAACTCCAAATTCTCTCTAAATTTTTCAATCTTTCAGGCATGTTGGACACTCCCTAATTTAAATATTGTATTATTGCATTCATTCAATTGTTATTTAAGTGTTTTGAATGATTGATTAAACTAGGTCGAGGGTTTTTGAGTTGTTAACCAATTGCATTATTTTTCTCTTGTTTAGAATGGTTTATTCATGTTTTAAGAGATGGATTATGAACTGAATTTGTGCATTGTGATAATGATGGAATATGTAATTCGGATTTCTATAAAGTTGACGAATTTTGGCATGGAGATAACATGAACCTCTCAACCCACATTATAAACTATGGCTTTAATCAAGGATTCTACATAATTTAACTTATCTTTTGAAATATTGAAAGTGTTGAGCTTTATAACTGGCTTTTAGATTTCATGCAATATAATGATAATTGTGAGCATTATTTTGAATGATGAAGTTAAGAAAATGATGATGTTTATGATAATGATTTTGACATGATATGAATGGCTTGCAAGTCTTGGTATGACTAAACCAATGTGAATATGCCTAATGAAAGACTCCATAACTAATGTTATACAACAAATTCTTTAATTGGACTTTAAAAGAAATTATATAGCTCACCATGAAGGTATAAGTCTTTATGACCAACGCTCGAAACCTATGTTTGTCAGCATAGGGATGTCGTACCTTAATTGGACGACTAGATTGTGTCCTTAACATGAGGATAATATGTATGGTGTCTTTAGTTCATTGAGACATTAGCCTAATCTCAGTACCTGTAGCCAACATGGACTGGGGCCCCGCCGATCGGAGAGTACCAAACCGATATAGCCTGTGGGTAACTAGATGACTCATACTACTTATAAGTCAATAGATGATGGTGGAAGCTAATATAGTTCAGAATTAAATTTTAAATGTTCATGTAACTTATTCCTTACCCCTATCCCGGTATCCTATTATATATATATATATCTATATACGTATTGTGCATTTATTTTACAACTGATTTTGGCAAATGCATACATGTTTTATCTCTTTTATTGGGTTGCATGCCAAACTTGTCGTACTGACCATTTTCGAATGCTACATCATTTCATGATGTAGATTTTGAGAAATTTTCTTATGACCTTGTGCAGCTTTAGGTGGTTTGACATCCCAGTCGGTCAGTTGCGAAGTGGTGAGCACTCCATCTTTCGAAAGTTCTGCTCTCTCTTTAAGTTTTCATTTATTATTCCAGTACAGTTGTATTTCATTTGTTATGGTTGGGGTCATGTCCCGACTTAGTTGGTATGTTTGGATTAGAGGCTTTGTGGACAATATTGGTATATCATTGTGGAGGTAGCTTGACACTTAAAAAAAAATTTGGATTCATGTATTTCCCTTTTATCTTGGATGATTTACGTTGTTTATTATTATTGATGTGCTCTTGAGATAGGTTGGGGGTCATCTCAGGCCTTGGTAAGTGTGGGGTACCCATCATGGCCAAGCCCCGATTTGGATCGTGATAGTTTAGGAGTGTAGGGAATATGAGTTATTAATACTTCCTCTGTTAGCTTTTACTTGTCATTTATTTTCTAAATTAATTTTTATTCTTACTTTTCATTTTTGATATATCACAAAAAGACAAATTGTTTTTCTATTTTACCCTTAGTATTAGTTACTTATTCTCCAAACTGATTGTAAGACACACTAGTAAACATCAATTCATAGAAATATTATAACAAAATAGCCATGCTAATAATTATTTTCTTAATGGGTGTGTCAAGTCAAACTTTGACAAGTAAAAACGAACAAAGAGAGTAGTGAATAAGTGACACTATGATGTAAAATAAAACTATGATTCATCATTGAAGCAACAATTTATTGATAAAACTTATATTTTATTTTCAAATTCTCTTCATTATATTGCTTTATCGAATTGAGGGTTTTAATAATTATTTTTTAAACTCAAAATTAAATAGATCAATTCAATTTTTGGATAAATATTCCAAGAAGAAAAACCTATAGGAAAATATGTTCCATGAACACAAAAATATAAAAAAGAACACAAAGACTAGAGCTTAATAATCCGAATAACGAACAAAGAACTAAAGACTTGAAACATGGGCGAAATGATTTACTAAAAATGATATTTGCTTCCTCTCCTGAGATTGCTATGGAATTATATGCTAATAGTTTTAGCGGATATGATAAGCTTATGAAATTTTACATTAAGTAAATAGTAAAGAAATTCTTCTGGAAAGCAAGAACTTGAACTTCATCCTTTTAGAGAAGAAATGAATTCTTTGGGGACAATTGTAAAACGACATTTCTCTGTAAAAGCTTTCTGTAAAAAGATATGTTAGGAACCATAAGAGGTTTTGTTTAAAAGAACAAGTAGAAACCAAAGACGGAAAGGACATACCCTTTTATTGAAGAGACACAGGCACACACTTTCATTTAAAAACACCTCTTTATTTAAAATATTTATTTAACAAAAAACTAACAATTCCCAACTTGTTTAAATATAAATTAGGACACAAAGATCAAGTTATATTCATGCATAGAGTAATGTATCTTTCAATTTGAACAGTACCTTAGTGCATGCTAAAGATAAAATCAAAATTCCACGTAGAGCTTTGAATGTGTTATTCCTTGTGATAGCTTTGGTGACACTACGTGCATAGGCATTTCATTCCTGCTTTAGACTCAAACATTCTTAGCACTTTTATGGCCATGTGTTATCCAAAGTTCATAAACATTTATGATAGCAACTCCAACTCCCAATTGAAGTGACACAACTTCTATGTTCATATAGGTGAAGTTTTTTTAGTGTCTTTGTCATATTTGAGACACTTATTTGTTCCTTAAACTAAAAAGAGTATTAAAACTCAACCCTCCAATCTACAACAATTAATACTAGTATATCTCTTACTTAAGTACCGAAACATCCTCATAACAGTAACTTGTATTATCCTTTGAACCCATAACTATTTATTTCACAGTGTTAAGAAGGGTTTCTATTATCGATGGACCCAATTAAAGAGTTTTAACATAATCAAACTTGAAGTTGTATTCAATAACTTCCGTTTAAGAAACTTAGTAAATAGATAAGTCAAATTCTTTTGACCCCATCAATGTGATAGAAGTTATTCCATATTGAATTAACTTTCTCATGTAATCATGTCAATAACTTATGCACTTTTACTTCCATTATATAATCTCGATATTCTCGAAAAAGAGTGGATTGAGTATAAAAAATTGAGCTCATATTTTGCAAAATCAATGAATTCTCTTAATAATCTCTCAACCACTCAACTCCTTTAAGTTGCTTGATTCTACTAATGCAAGGTTTTTTTGTTTCAAAAAATTGTACCCCTATTAAGGTTTTATTTATATATAATATATTATGTTAAAAATTAATTCTTCTCACAAATTTTGTATCAATTTGTATCTGATACAAGCCAAATTTCCTCCAGACCTTTGGATGGGATAAATATAATGCTCGAGGTACTTGACGACTCCTTAGTGCTATTAAAAGATGTCACATGGATGAAGATTATTATTAAAGAGGGTCAAAGGACTTTGATGACGTCGAATGAGTTCAAAATAGGGCTCGAAATCCCCTTGGAAGTGATGCACCCAAGATACTTTGGATCCATCTTTGTTCTGCTCCTGCATTTTAAGAGAGAGTCAAAACAGCCCCTAGTGGGTATTTTCTTGCCATCGGGTCACTTTTGGTCCCTAAATGTGTAATAATTAGCCTAAACTATAGATACTTGGGAGCTAGCTTATTTCCTGAGTTGGTTTTTTGGATATTGATTGAGTGAACCTTTTTTGAAGAGTGTTTTGAGTACTTGGAAAAGCTAATGTTAATATTTTTTTAGAAACGGTGGTTGTAAGGGGGATTTGATTCTCTTTCGGTCAACGTAATATTTAGGTACTAGTTGATAATCAATGAGGGAGGTCTATGCATTTGAAACACCCTTTGGTTGTCCTTTTGTTATCTTCTTTGTGTCTATCTTTCTATCTTTATCATTCTATCCCTCTATCCTTTACTTTTCGTATCTTTGTTTTATCAATTCTTTAGTTTGTGTGTTTTCTTCTCGTTTTCATAGTTTGATCCATATTATTTGGTATCAAAGCCGAGCTTGATTCATTCCTATGAAGTCAATCTTGGGTCTAGTTGTCTAAGAAAATTGAAAAATCACAAAAAGGTTAATATTCATGTTTTTGTTCTTAGGTCAAATTTTGAGTTTTTTTTATCTTAGTGTTTTCCTATGTTTCTAGTGTTATAATTGTGTTCTCTAACACTATACGAGTCTATAAATTAAATTTAAGCCAAATCAGGGCTTATTTGAGTGTTCTATACTTATTGGAAGCATGGGTCGAAAAAGTTTGAAGTGAATTAAAAATCTGAATATTTTGGTAAAGAATTTGGAACAAATTTATGTTTGAAATGATTTTAGAAGGTTAAGAAAACCCTATGTTCAAAATTTTAACTCATTCTGAGCTTGGAAGAAAAAGTTAGAAAAATTGGAGTTCTTGGAGAAAATTGCCATCTTCAAGTTGAAATTTCAGCGAAAGGTGCTTGTTTGATCCAAAAAGAAGGAACAAAGAGTGTAAAAGTGTTAGTACTAAATCATCTCCAAATTTTCCAAGAATATTCTAAGAAAAGAGGACAAAGGGGGACCAATATAGGGAAAAAATGACATTCCAAGAGAGCTAGTCAACTGATCTGCGCCCCATCTACCCTTAACCTGCGTTGGAGATGTGCCCTACCTTCTTAGCCTCCAATTGTATCCAAGGTGCATTGGGGATTCTCCCCAATTTCTGAACCATTTCCCCAAATGCATATCAACCTATTCCAACGCACATTAACCCATTCCAACGCATATCAACTCGTCCAAACATATTTCAAGCTTTACCATTCCATTTTGCTCAAGGTTTGATTCTTTAGTTTCATTTTCTTGATTATAAAACTCATCTTTTGATTCTTAAACTACTAAAACACTAATTAATTTATCTACTAAGTTGATAGATAAGTTCTTGAGTCCTATTTCTTTTATCGTCCAATTTCTTTCAAGCTTTTCTTATTTTTTTTTAATTCGTTGTTAGTTCTTGATTCAGCTCTGTAAGTAGTTTTTATTTCTTTGATTCATTCAAACCAGAATAATTCCATCCACAAGTAGAGATTTACACCTTATGTACCACTGGAGTATAAGAAACTTTTAACATTCGCCACTCCAATTGTGAGGACTACAAAGGTGAGATCCTTACGAGTGTTCGGAAGAAACTTTTACTACTAATCTTATTTGTTTATTTTGGTACAAGGAGTTATAAGGAGGTATGTCTTCGGTATCCTCGGATAATTGTGACTACGACATAGGATACTATGATTGTGGTGTAGAAGGTTATCCCTATAATGAAGATGGAATTGAGGCTATGAATATATCCACGATCAAGGGTGGAATGAGAATGAGGGCTACTATTCCGAAGGAGAATGTGAGATGAATGGTGACCCTAATTCTTATAGTGGATATGGAGATGATGAAGAGCCATGTGAAGGTTTTTATGAGGAATATGGGGCATGTGAGGAGTATTACACTTCCTACTCCGAGCATAAAGGTGATGTAAGGTGTAACTCGTTTGATTACAAATCATATGAAAATCATGGTGAGAATGCACGTGAGGATTGTGAAGTTTTGTATTCTTCATCTTGTGGTACTTCTTATCAAGGTCAAATAGATGTGAATGGTTATACTAATTATATTAGAGGTCGCTCCATTGGAATTAAGAAATGTGCATCTCCAAATCCTAGGGAAACTACATCTCAAGCTTTTTGTTCTAGTGCCCAAACATCTGGAAATGGGAACCAAGGTTTATATGGAGGGCATAGTAGGAGTCATGATCTTCCTACTATTCCCATCTTTATAAGAGAATCATGTCTCAAATATTATCTTGATTGGGAATGAGAGTGTGAAATGACCTTAGAAAACTATGATATAAGCAAAGTCGAAAGAGCTATGTATGCCCTTAAACATATTCAAGGTCTGATACCATTATGGTGGAAACCCATAAGGAAGTTCGACCGTACATGAAGTGCCTTGAAAGGACTCTTGAGGGGCTCTCATGTATCAATGTGGTATATGAATCTTTACAATATTGATCCAAGAAGAAACATTCACTCCGAAAAGGTACGCATTTGTAAGGTTTCGAGATGCCTCCTTGTGCTAGATGATTGGTGCTATAGAAACTACACCCTTCCACCTATGGTTGACCATCTAGGGATATCTCGAGAGCCTCTACTTATTCCATACTCCTTGAAGAGGTATAGAGTTTCTGAGAAAGTAAAGGTTTCCTTCACCCGATGAGGGTACTATGAGGAGGTTTGTTCTGACTTTTTATGACACAATTCGAACCAAGACCTATTCGTGTCGGGTATCTCAAGTCCGACCAGGACTAGAGACCATCCTTAATACCCAAACCATTAACTCCCCTACATGTATGTCGAATGAATTCCGAACATATAACAAGATAAGATAATATTACATTAAGGACTCAATAATAAGTCTAAAATCAAAACCTAAAGCCTCAACCAATTAACCATCCAGTATCAATCCCAATGCCAATACCAATACCCATGCTAACACTAATACCGACACGACGTGAGGGGATTCCCATGTACCGTTTGCCCTCCATGATACATATATACATGTATAGACTTAGGAGATTTCCATGTACCCCATAAGCATACGGTCACTATGACCAACCCTCACATCGGTAGACATGAGTTTCCAGTGTTCTTTCTTCGAATTCACACTTTTACAACTAACTATCACAACCCCCATTATTGCCCTATTAAAACGTTTAGAACATAACCAAACCACCAATTCCAAGAGTCAATTATTAAAGAATTATAAAATAGCATCGTCATACTGACTGTAGCTATTTTCATCCACCATTCCCTTGCACCCCAATGCATTTACCAACCATCAATTTAAGAACAATAGTTTCATAAATATCATGGAAGAAATATTTAAACAATTTATATTAAAAACCCTCAACCCATAGTTCAAAACCCAACATCAATATTCCATGAATATTACTTTAAGTCATATGCTTTTACAAAATTGACAATAGGGGAAGAGTAGCATGCCTAAAATACCAAGAAATTTTGAAGAGATTGCATCCTTAGAACCCTAGATGAACACTTTCTTTGAAACCCTAGCCTTAGGTTGAACAGAGAATTTGAGAGAGAATTTGAGAGTGTTTTATTGAGAATGATGTGTTAATAAAGTCCCAAGGAAGGTTTTAAGTCATGGTATCAAAGGTACTTAAAGTGGAAAATGTCCAAAATACCCTTAGCTTAAAAGCTGTAAAAAGTTGTCCTTGGTTATGAGTCGATCCATTGACTCATCACCACATCATACAACTCGTAGCCTTGAGTCGTATCCTTGACAGTGAGTTAGACACCTATATATTTTCCACCTTACGACTCCATGACACAACTCGTAACCTGACCGAACGAATCGTAAGGTCAAGTGATAACTAACAAAATACCCAAATAGGTCAGACACTTTACAATCTACGACTTCACCTTAGGAATCGTAACCTATCTTTACGGCTCCTAGTGAGCCACTCATACTTAAAGAAAAGTCAAGCCACTAAGTTACTGATTTGGTTAAGGTTTGTCTTAACGACTCGCCACCATCCTTAGCGACTCGTATCACTAAGTCGTAACCAAGATACAAAACACAACCATCACCCACTGGACACCTTACGACAAGGGTCACCCGAATCGTCAAGACACCATACGACTCGTATGGTCAATTCGTAATCACGGCGGTGAGCTCAAAGCTTAAGAAATTTCCAAGGGCCAAAATATGGGGTATTTCAATTCTCCCCCACTTGGATCATTCATCCTCAAATGATAGGACAAGGCAGTGACTATCTTGATTAAAACCCAAACATTTCTACTCTTAGCTTTAACTAAGTTATAAAACAAAGATGCCAAGGAAATCAATCTTTCCTCTAACAAAGTCAGAAAATAAAGATGTTAAGAATAATACATACCTTATGCACGATCTTCCAAAGCGGAAAACAAGAATGGAGACTTGGATTTCATGTTCTCTTCATCTTCCCAAATAGCCTCTTCAACCTTATGGTTCCTCTATAGAACATTTACCGAAGCTCATTTTCGTTCCCAACCGACGAACTTGCTGGTTAAAAATTTAAATAAGGACTTCCTCGTAAGATAAGGAATCTAAAATACCAATATCCTTGATAGGAACGATTTACGATGGATCACCCATGCACTTTTTCAACATAGATTCGTGGAACACCGGGTGAACGAAACTCAAACTAGGGAAACTCCAATTCATATGCAACATTACCAACCCTCTTCGAGTCCAAGTATGGGATGACATACTGAGGACTGAGCTTTCCTTTCTTCCCAAATTGCATCACCCCCTTTATGGGAGATACTTTCAAGAACAACCTATCCCCAACCTCAACCTCAAACTCTAACTTCATATACCTCACATCTGCATAGGAATTTTGGCAACTTTGGGCGGCTTTGAGCCTATCTCGAATCACCTTCACCTTCTCTATGGCTTGGTGAACCAAATTTGGGTCAAACATCTCCGCCTCACCAGCCTCAACCCTCCAAATAGAAAACCTACACCTCATACCATACAAGGCATAAAGTAGAGTCAAGCTAATGCTAGAGTGGTAGTCATTGTTACACACAAACTCTATAAGAGAAAAATTCTCAACTCAACTACCACCATAGTCAATCATGCAAGCTCGGAGCATATCCTTCAATATCTGAATAGTCCTTTTTTTTGCCCATCCGAGTGCGGGTGGAAAGCCATACTAAGACTCATTTTAGTTCTCAAACCTTTTTGAAACAACCACCAAAAGTTTGATGATAACTGAGCACCACGGTCGTACATGATAGAAAAAATTTCCCCATGCAACTTCATAATTTGCTCAATAAACAACTTGGTATAATCTTTCGCTGAGAAGTTTGTCCTCATCAGCAAAATGTGAGCAGACTTAGTCATCCTATCCACGATGACCCAAATCAAATCAAACTGATTTCGAGACTGAGAAAGACTAGTAACGAAATCCATATTGATCACTTCCCACTTCCATAAAGGAAACTCAATTTCATAATACAATCCTCCAGGCCTCAAGTGCTCAATTTTCCCTTGCTGACACACTAGGAACTTAGCCACAAGCTAGCTACATCCCACTTCATATTATTCCACCAATAAATCTTCTTAAGATTATGATACATTTTCATCAAACCAGGATGAATGATGTAATGCAACTCATGAGCCTCAGCCAAGATCCTCTCTCGCAATCCATCTACATCGGGAACATATAATCTCCCTTGATATTGCAAGGTATCATCACTACTGACCTCGAAGGCCATCACTTTCTGCCCACCTACATCACCCTTGAGTTACACAAATATAAGATTTAACATTTACTTCTCTTTCACTTAAGCACCAAGATATAACTTTGCCACCTCTTGAACAAACACACCACCATCTTTCGAGTCTAAAAGACGAACTCTAAGATTAGCCAAATAGTGAACATCTCTCACCAATTCTTGCTTCTTCTTATCCACATGAGCTAGACTCACCATGGATAACCTGCGAAGAGAATCAACAACCACATTAGCTTTACCTAGATTATAGTGAAGGCTCTTGTCATAATCCTTGAGCAGCTCAAGCTATCTCCTTTGTCTGAGATTTAGCTCCTTTTCAGTGAACACATACTGCAGGATGTTATGATTTGAAAAGATATCCACATGAACTCGATACAGGCAGTGATGCCAGATTTCTAATACAAATACCACAACCAATAACTCTAAGTTTTGAGTTGGATAATTCTTCTCATGCACCTTTAACTATTTGGAGGCATAAGCTATCACTTTGCCATGCTGCATTAAACCAGAATGATGACCCACATGGGATGCATCACAATAGACCACAAAACCATCAGTGTCTTCAGGCAAGGTCAAGATCGGAGTTAAAGTCAGCTTATCCTTCATTTTCTTAAAATATCTCTCTCAAGTATCAGATCAGAAGAACTTTACCTTCTTCTGAGTTAACTTAGTCAATGGGGCAGCTATAGTAAAAAAAACTCACCATAAATATCCTGTAGTAACTGGCTAAACCCAAGAAGCACCAAATATCAGTTGGAGTCATAGGACTAGGCCACTTCTTAACCACTGTAACTTTCTGTAGATCCACCATGATCCCTTCACTAGATATGACATGACCTAGAAAAATGATAGTGTTCTACAAAAATTTGCATTTCAAAAATTTAGCATACAACTGTTGCTCCTTCAGGGTCTGCAACATAATGTGGAGGTGGTCGGTGTAATCCACCCCACTCTTAGAGTACACCAGAATATCATCTATGAATAAGATGATGAATAAATCCAGAAACTGATGAAAAACCCTGGTCATTAAGTCCATGAATGCCGCCAGGGCATTAGTCAACTAAAAAGACATAACCAAGAACTCATAATGCCCATATTAGGTATGAAGGGTATTCTTAGGGATATTAGCCTCCCTAATCTCTAACTGATAATACTCGAATCAAAGATCAATCTTAAAGAAAAACTTAGCACTCTGAAGATGATCAAACAAATCATCTATCCTTGGAAGAGAGTATTTATTGTTTACCGTCACCTTATTCAATTACCAGTAATTAATGCACATATGAAGGAAACCATCCTTCTTTCACACGAACAACACTGGTGAACCCCATAGGGATACACTAGGACAGATGAAACCCTTGTCTAAAAGATCCTCTAATTACTTCTTTAGATCTTTTAAATTAATCAAAGCTATTCTGTACGGGTGAATAGAGATAGGATGAGTGTCCAAAATAAGATCTATCCAAAAATCAACCTCCCTATTGAGAGGAACACTAAGGAGGTTAACAAGGAAAACCTCAGGAAATTCAATTACCACTGAGACAAAATGTAAAGAAAGACCCTTCGAGTTAGAATCTTTAACCCAAACCAGATGGTAGAGACACCCCTTGGAGACTAATCTCCGGGCTCTAAGATATGATATGAACCTTTCCTTGGGTACTAGAGAACCACTCCCCCATTTAATAATCATCTCATTAGGGAATTTAAAGATGAATTTATGGTTCTGACAGTCTATAGAAGGATAGTATGAGTGAAACCGATCTATCCTCAATATGGCATCAAAATCAACCATGTCTAATTTGAACAGATCCATAAAAGTCTCTTGACCACCCGCAGATACCACAATCTCTATAGACTCTTATAGACAATATAGAGTCACCCACTAAGGTAGAAACAGAAAAGAGGTCTAAAATACACTCAGGAACAAAACCAAAATGTACAGCCACAAATGGGGTCACATAAGAAAAAGTGGACCCCAGATCAAGTAAGCAGTACACATCATGGGAAAAGAGTTCCAACAAACTAGTAATGACATCAGGTAATGTCTCAAACTCCTGGAGGGTAGTAAGAGCATAGAGTCAATTTCGACTAGTGCCGGAACCAGATGGTGCACCCTTTTATGCCAGAGCTGAAGAAGAGGTAACCGGAACCTTGTTTGCCCTAGAAGCAACCTCAGCTACTACACAATATCTAAGCATATGCTCTGACTAAACATATTTAAAGCCCTTTTCCCTTCTCTTATCACAAAAACCCTAATGCAGTCAACCATAAAATATATAGAAAGGATACGATGGAGTTGATTGGGCCTCACTAGGTTGATATTCGGCACCCTATACCCTATATTTATCGCCACCCTAAAAATGTCTATCACCAGAAAACTTTAGGTAGGGAGAATTAGCTGTCGAGTAAGACACAGAATTGACCCACTTCTTTTTAGACCACTTTTCACCATACCTGCCACTCTGCTATTGGCCACCACCCTACTTAGAAAATATAAACTTTTTGCTTTGCCTTTCTCCTATCTTTACCTAATTCTTCTTCTCCTTCTTAACCTGTTATAGATACACAGTTATCCTGGAGATGTCCATGTTCTTGTTTAACAAGGCAGCCTTACTTTTTAAAATCAAGTCTCGAGATAACCCTGAAGCAAACTTCCTCATTCTAGACCTTATGCTAGAAATCAACTTCGGAGCATACCAAGATAATTGGAGAAACTTCAAGTCATACTCCTTGATAGACATCTTGCCTTGCTTCAGGTTAATAAATCTTCCACTTTTACCTCCCTCAGCTCTTGAGAAAAGAAGCAGTCCAGGAAAGCATTAGAAAAATCATCCCACAGGGCTGACTCAGCATCGTCACCCCTTGACTAATCCTATTTTTTGTACCATTGATATTCCACATCCTTCAATTAGTAGTCGATGAACTCCACACCCTCCATATTAGTGGCATGGATCACATGGAAGATCTTTTCTATTTCACCAAAGACACTTTGAGGATCCTCCCCGACCTTGACTTCAGTAAAGACCGGAGGGTTTAACCTCATAAATTAGCCAACCCTTATGGCCTCAGAAGATGGAGTTACAGAAGCACCATGCCTATACTAAGAAACTACCAACTGATCTAACATATGGATAGACTGACGAAACTCAACATTCATCACATCATCCTGAGGAGCTCTAGAAGGACTGGAGGGGACCGATGGAACTCCAAAAGGGCAATCAAGAATTGGACCCCTACACCAGGTCTGGACCCTATAAGAAGGACGTGTCCCATTAATGTTGTCCTCAAGTGGGACATAGGAGTTTATGTGGGCTTTAGATTATTTGGGAGACATAATCTAAAAATTGAACAAGAGAGAATTAGAGAAGATTTCAAGACTATAGACTCTAAAGCTCAAAAATAAAACACAAGAAATATAAACATTTCTAAATGCCTTGTAGCCTCGCTCTTATGAGTGTGGTGTACTATACACTCTTAAAAGAGACTTTACTCAATACAGATTTGTGGTTACCCAATTGAGCATGAACCTAAGGCTCTGACACCAATATGACACGACTCAAAATAGGGCCTGGTTGTAAAGGATATCTCAAGTCCAACCAAGATCAAAGACCACCCCCAATACCCAAACCATTAACCTCCCTATACCCATGTCAGATGAATTATAGATATATAATAAGATAAGATAATATTAAATTAAAGACATGATAATAAGCCTAATATTAAAATCGAAAGCCACAACCTTCCAATACTAATCCCAATACCAATATCCATGCTAACACTAAGACCAATACTGCCTATGTCTATAGTAGTCCAACAAAGCCTTTAACCAGATTCAAAAAATATCCAGTAGGGACATGCCCCCGATAATAACCAAAACCAAAACTAAAGAAATAAAAATAATATAAAGAATTCCATAGTATGAAATACAGTCTTTCAGAATATAAAAGTTCACCACTTCTGTTTGACTCAAAAGTTATCCCCAAATCACCAAGTCACTGATTAGGAGGAGTGAAAGTATGTCCAGTTCTTACATTGCATGGGTATACAACGTTCAAAAATGGTTATCGGAGTGAATGCTAGCATGTAACTCTGGGATAAATATAAAATAATGCCACTAATTTGAAATCAAGTCAAATAACTATATGCAATCACATATATACATGTATACCATACTGGTATAGGAAACAATGTTTAGCATGCATTTAAATCCTTAACCTAGATTGTGTAGCTTTACCATTATAACTCTACCCATAGGCTATATGATTCCAGTGTTATCCCTTGAACGGGCCTCAGTGCATGTAGCCACACGAACCAAAGATATTATTGTAGGCCACGAATTCTTGTGTACCCTTCGCCCTCCATGATACATATATACATGTATAGATTTGGGAGATTCCCATGTACCCCATAAGCATAAAGTTACTAAGACTAACTCTCATGTTAGAAAATATGAGTTTCTAGTGTTTGTCCTACAGACTCACACCTTTATAGCTAGCTATCACAACCCTCATTATTGCCCAATTAGAATGTTTAGCACATAACCAAACCACCAATTCCAGGAGTCAATTATTAAGGCATTATAAAATGATATCATCATACCGACTATAGCTTGTAAGCAATGTCAATAAGACAACATTTAGGGGATTACCATGTACCCCACACTCTATTATAAAAATCACTTGGGAAATTTCCGTGTACCCCTTAAGGTTTTCATAAATTATTCACTTGGGGGGTTCTAGTGTACCCCACAATGTTTTCAAAACCATCTATAACCACTTAACCATTTATACCATCCATTAGTTTCAAGAGACAAGCCAAGCCAAGTGATAATGTATAAACCAAAATCAATTGTACAAATGAGTTGAGTTTATTACCAATTTCCATACCAAGACAATCAATTTGGGGATTTCATTGTACCCTTATTTCCATCCACTATTCCCATGCACCCCAATGCATTTACTAACCATCAATTTAAGCACAATAGTTTCATAAATATCATAGAAGAAACATTTAATAATTTATATTAAAAACCTGCAACCCATAGTTCAAAACCCAACATCAATATTCCATGAATATTACTTTAAATCACATGATTTTATGAAATTAGCAATGAGAGAAGAGTAACATGCCTAGAATACCAAGAAATTTGGAAGAGATTGCACCCTTATAACTATAGATAACCACTTTCTTTAAAACCCTAGCCTTAGCTTGAACATGGAGTTTGAGAGTGAATTTGTGAGTGTTTTATTTAGAATTATATGTTAATTAATTCCCAATAAAGGTTTTAAGTTGTTGTATTCGTGGGACTTAAAGTGGGAAATAACTAGAATACCTTCAATTTAAAATTTGTAAAAAGTCATCCTTGGTTACGAGTCAACCCATTGACTCATAACCACATTATACAACTCATATTCTAGGGTCATATCCTAGATAGTGAGTTGGGCTCCCATACACTATCCACCTTACAACTTTATGACCCCACACGTAACCTGACTCAATAACTCTACGATCTAATCGTAACCAATACGGTCAGACACTGGACAACCTATGAATTCACCTCACGACTTCTAACCTATCCTCAGGATCCTAGTGAGACACTTGTACTCAGAGAAAAGTCAAGCCACTAAGTTGCTGATTTGTTAATTTTGTCCCAATGACTCATCGCCACCCTTAATGACTCGTATCACCAAGTCATAACCGAGATAAAAAATCCAACCATGACCTACTAGACACCTTACAACTAGGGTCACCTGACTCATCAAGACACCATATACCTCATATGGTTAAGTCATAATCATTGCAGTGAGCTCAAAGGTTAAGAAATTTCCAAAGTCCAAAATCTGAGGTGTTTCATCTTCCCCTTGGAACGTGGACATTTATTCTTGGATGCCAATTGGTTTACACAACATAGAGTTCTAAATGAGACAAATTATCCTAAAATTGCAGTGGACCAATGGGAAAAATATCTCTTTCTACCCATTCTCCCAAATCTAAAAGTGATGTGACCACATACTCCGAGCCTAAAGAAATTAAGAGATAAAATATTGAAAGGATTAAGGGAGTTTAAGGTGGCAACCTAAAAGAGTAAAAAGTAGAGGTTGACAGGAGTGAAATTAAAAGGTTGCCACCAATCGAAGCTAACATTGTTTGTCCTTCTTTTAGTAAGGGCATATATATAGGTACTAAAATGACAAGAAGATGAGAACAAATGCCAAAGAGAAGGTTCTCTTTGAAGATTTTATGAGGGTAATCTTAGATTCTCCCAAAGCTTGTGGAGGACCTTTACCCTAAGGTAAAGAAAAATATTCTCAAGAGATTCAAGGTAATATATCTAACTCTTGTACTTTAGTACATATGAATAATGATTGTATGGATAGTATCTAATTATGTGTGAGTGATAGCTCACTTATATGTGAGTCTAATGATTCTTTGACTCTTGATTATGATGTACATATTATGAATATAGATACACTAGTTGGTCCTATTGATGATAGAATTGACTCTTCTTGCAAGATCAATTTGTGTCCATCTAGTGTTGAAGCCATTATGATAAATAATAGTACATAGTCATGTGAAAATTGTGTTGATCAACTTGTGAGTGAAAATAGTCCACTACTTGAGGATATTTGTGATGTGATTAATGAACCTCAAATGAGTAATGATGTTGAAAACATTTATTAATTAAATAGGAGTGACCCTTTGATCATGCCTTTTAAGGAGGATCATATTATTTTCTTGGCTCATAGGGATAACCAAGTATTTGAAAATCTTTGACACTTTATATTTTCCTTTCAAAGAGTGAACTTGCATGTCCTAATTCCTTATCCTGGATTGGTCCTTTCCTCTTTAAGTACAACATCTTGTTTGAAGATGATGACATCACTTCTAGTGAACCTAGTGGTGTGGATCATGTAAAAAAATAGCTTATATTGAGGGTTATATCCTATATAATAACACACTATGGTGCGACAACATTCCCCCTGAACATTGAAATCTTTTCTTTGAAGATGAGAGTACTTTTAAGGGGAAGGAATGTGAAGTTTTAGAAAGGAATGATAAATTGGGTGATGAAGATTTTGATTTTCTTGAATATTTAAGAAACCCAATTAGTTATTATTCCTATGAAAATGCTTGTGGTTGTGATCCTTTGTGTGACACCCCACCCTTGTTTGTTGATTAGGAGGATGAATTACTTGATTCTCTGATAACTTAAGTAATAATTCCTTTGATATTAGTGGTGGTTTATGTCTACTTAAAGATTCATCCCTTGAAATATAAGGTGATACTTGTTTTGAAACTATTCCTTCTTATTTATATGCCTCTATTGATGAGACTAATCATAGTGATGATCTTAAATCCAATAATAAGTATATGAATGAGGACACCTTAGTTGAAGTTAATTTCCATGATACCTTTCTCTACCCTCTATTTTCTTATGAAATTGCCAATGGACATACATAGGGTAAACTTAGTGGTGTAAATAGAACCTTTGGGGAGAGTGGTATTTCCATGACCCATGTTATTGGCTAATTCTCCCTTTTGACCCAGTAAATTATGGAAAAGTGGTGGTTTTAATACACCCAACTTGATGCTTGGCCTAGATGATAATCAAAGTTTGAATAAGGATGTTGGAATCCTTACCTATGATGGAAAGTGCTTCTTAGGGATTTATAATCTACTTGATAGACTCAAGTTTTGAATGGGAAACATTTCCAACAAAGACGAGTGTTCATTAATGAAGGGGAGCAAAGAGAAAATCCAAGAAAGTTTAATATTGTGTGTTTCCAATCTTGACCAAGGTTTCACTACTTGTAGGTCAAAGAGAGATTCTCCTCTTGAAAATACTTTGGATGGATTCCATGTTTGTGATACCCTTTTCTTTGTGAATTGTTTACAATTGGTGACCCCTTTCTTAAGGAAAGTTATTTGGAAGAAAAAAGTTATATATTCTTAAATGAATTGACTCCATTCTTGTGTGTATTTTTTTCTAAATTTTTTTATCCAAATGATCTTCTTATAAATAATAACACCTTGGATAATGCTTGTATACTTGATTTGTTTCTATACTACCTCTTTGCCTATGAGATATCCAAGCTAGTCTTGGAATGGTTTTATATGGAGGTAGGAAGCTTATTGGTTGGTCCACTTGGTTGAGTGATAATTCTATGTGGGTTATTCACATCTTTGACTCCAAAAAACCCTTGTGGAATCCGAACCTTTGATGGTACTATATTTGGTGTGGTTTCTTGAAGAGATAATGAAATAATTATGTCTTATGTCTTCTAAGATAAATGTAGTCTCACCTTCTATAATACCTAATTTTTAGGACTCTAGAATTTCATTGGAAAATTGATCACTGTTTGAAGTACGGCTCAGGTGAAAAGTCATAGTCACTCTTCACGAGTCGTAGGGTACCAATCGTAGTCGTACCAGTGAGGTTGCTTTAGGATTCTATCTTTATCAAGACTTATACCCTGGGATTTGTAAGGTTTGGTTATAAGTCATGGAGTGTGACTCTTGACCATAACAGTGAAGGGTTAGGGTTTGGTGCTTTATGTGATGCGTCAAGGTGATGACTCATTACCAGTCATCACGAGTCGTTACCCGGCCTATAATGTCTGGCCGCTATTTTCTTGCCTATTTTTTATTTAGAGAAAAGTGGTCTTTTCATTCCCTAACACTACTCCCATGACTTAAAACATTCATTTAGCCCTATTATCATTATTTATAAAAATCAAACACAACTTTCTCCTCTCAAACTCCTAAAGCAACAGAAAAAAAGCTAGGGTTTCAATAGATTGATCATATAGGTTTAACTTGGTGGTTTTATCTCCAAAATTCTTGATTCTTTAGGAATATATCTCTTCCCTAAATTAATTCTATACAAAAGCATGTGTTTAACTACTATCTATGTGGTTTAATTATTGGGTTTTGAATATGGGTTAAGGTATTTAGAATGGTTATTTCATGAATTATTTTCCCATGTTTTGATTTCTATTTTCATGCTATAAATTATGATTTTCATATTGGATAAATGCATGCGTGTGGTAATTAGAAAGGGAACATGGGTTTCCCTAAATTTTATGGTTATGGTTTGGATTTGGCTTTAACCCCAACCCAGCTTGTGAAATTGGTTTTGAAACATGGATATATACATAATGTACTTTGATTTTGAATCCCTGCAATGCATAAAAGGTTAATGGAACATAAACTGGTTTTGAAAGGCCGTGGTGGCCATGGATTGGTTTTAAATTAGAAACTTCGGAGTCAATTTAGCTAATTGGTTTTAGAATGGCATAATGGAATTGGCTTGCAAGCTTAAACTTTATTTGGTATGACAACACCAATGATAAATGCCTAATTAAAAGACTACTTGGTTAATAAATGGGAATATGTGTAAATGTTTTTAATTTTGGCTCAAAGGGGGTTGTGTAGCTCTTTATGAAAAGTAGAGGTCCCGGGGGGACCAACACTGGAAACCACATTTGTCGGCGTGGGGCTCTTTATGATCGTGTGCATAGTTCACACTTTATATATACTTTGGAATGGTTGGGGTCTTGGATTCCCTAGACCTTCCTCGGATTTTCCTAGTTCGTGCGGCTAACATGCGCTAGGACCCTTTCAACAGGGGGAGCTGAACCCATATAGCCCGTGGTGCCCTTGGGATGGATTGAGCTACACAGTCCAATTTAATGATTTTAAAATCTCATGTTTAAACTCGGTACCCTATCCTGCCATCTTATATATATGTATATATGAATGTGTGCATACGGTTTTGACTGGTTTTGGACATGGCATTATTTTATCCATTTCCCAATTTACATACCAGTGCTTATCCCACTAACCATCCCCGAATGCTATATCATTCTGTTACCTTGTGAAGTATTAGGTGATCCGATTTATCATTTGGTTTGCTTTGAAGTGGTGAGCATCCATCATTTGAAAAACATCACTAGTTTATTAGATTTTTTTCATATTTTAGGAATTGTTAGAATTCTATTTGGAATCTTTTGATCATGGTTGAGGGCATGTCCCAACTACTTATGTATTCTAGTACTTTAGAGGGGTTCTTTGGAAAAGTGTGGGTTGGATATTGATTGTTGATTTATATTCTTTATTTGATTATCTTTTCATTCTATTATTATGTCTGGTTATCTTCCGCTGTTTATTTTGGTTATATTTTATTAGCTAGGCTAAAGGGGTAGTCTCCGGCCCTCGGTGGGCTTGAGATACCTATCACGACTAGCTCTTGGTTTGGGATGTGACAAGCTTGGTGTTAGATCATAGGTTCAGGGTCTTTGGGTGTCCATAAAGCTGTGTCGAGTAGAGTCCCTTTATGGATGTGTAGCACACCATACTTATAAGGGGTACGCTCTAAGGTATTTAGGAATGTTTCCTTTTTTTGTGTTCTAGTTTGGACTACAGGGTCTGGTGTCTTGAAATTCCTCTAATCTTTGACTTATTTGTATTTCAAATCATGTCTATCCAAAGATCTGATGCTCATAGGAACTCATCTGGAACCTCTGTCCAGCCAGAGGACAATGTAGATGGAACTCGTCCTGTCTATGGAGTACAGACCCAGTCTAGGGTCCCTGCTCCTAATTGTACTATCCCATATAGACTTATCGGTCCCTACTAGTCCTCATCTAGGTTTCTGGGATGATGATACTCATGCCATGATACCTCAGGGTAATGTTTCTAATGCGTAGTTCAGTTGGTCCATTCATTTGTTTACTCAATTAGTGACATCTTAGTCTCATTAGTCGAATCATGTTGATTCTATTACTCCTTCATATGAGGTCAATCAATTTTTCCAGTTCATGAGGTTAAATCCCCCAATATTTATAGGCTCTATGGTTGAGAAAGATCCTCAGGGGTTTGTGGATGAGATAGAGAAGATTTTTAGGGTTATGCATGCTACTGATGTCGAGGGTGTAGAGTTTGATGCATATCAGTTGAAAAATATAGCTTATTAGTGGTATGAAGAGTGGGAGTAGCTAAGAGGTGATGATGCTCAATTGGCTAAGTGGTATGAGTTCTTAGGGGCCTTAATTAATCATTTCTTTCCTCAAGAGTTGAGGGAATCTAAGGCTGAGGAGTTTGTGAATCTAAAGCAAGGTAATATAAGTGTAAAGAAGTATGCCCTAAAATTTTAGCAGTTGTCTTGTTATACTTCAGAATTGGTGTCTATCTAGAGACCTAAGATGAGGAAGTTTGCTTCAGTGTTGTCCCTTAACTAGGTATTGGAGTGTAAGGCTGCAATATTAATCAATGACATAGAAATCTCTAGGCTTGTGGTTTTATGAAACAAGTGGAAGATGAAAAGAAGATACAGATAGAAATATGAGAAATACAGAATAAGAAGTTTAGACACTCAGAGCAGGGTGTAAATCATCAAAGTAGTGGGTGAGACGATAGACAGTTGTCATGACACAAGACTACCCTCTAGTCGTAACACGATGCTTAGAACTACAAGAGATCCCAAGCTAACCCATGTACTATCATACTACTTGAGAAACTAATTTAAAATGTATATAAAAGATAACTTTGTTGAGCAGAAGCATAATCATGAGATAAGATATTTTAAAATATTACTGTTTAAAGTTTACAACACTATAATCCAAAAGAATGGGGAACTAAAACTACATACAATGATTCTAGCGGACTATCTATGAAGCCTCTACTAATACTGACTATAGGTAGTCGGGACAAGACCCCAATTATCCCTAATTAATACATAAGAATAAGAAAATAAAATACAGGAACTACAATAGAGTTGCCTCCTCGAAATAAGAGAACTCATTACCTGCTATATGAATGCTACAAATTGTATAATCCTGATGTATGGGATACATCCTGTACCTACATCCTGAAATAATGTAGCCATAGACACACATATATATGGTCAGTACTTTGGCATATACTAGTTATATGAGATATGCACTAGTTATGAAAATACGTAAAGCATGCTTTAAAATTGAGGACATAAGCCATATAGGGAAATATACATTCAAAACATTTCTATACATAAAATTGTAAGGCATAGTTAAATTTCTAAATCATGAGCTAAACATTTTTGTAAATTAGGAAGCAGTAGAAACATAAATATTATATTTAATCTCAGGTTAAAGTTGACTATGCTATAAAACTGTACTGAGGATCATGTATGGATACTGGCTCTGATGCTGTGGGACGTGAACTGATGTGATGACCAAGTATAAGCTTATGTTGTGTAAAATTGAATAACTGGAAATAAGGTCATGTATATCTAAACTAAAACATAAGCTTAACATGAAAATCAAATGCAAGACCAATTATAAACATATACTGAAATAATCTAAATAATTGAATAACTAATATACTAAACACTTGGTCAAGCCAACTTGAACTGAACATAATCTAAATACTGAACTGGAAACTGTGGTGGCTAACATTTAATCGACATGCCCTAATCTAAGCTAATCGGGATCTAACCTGTAACCCCAATTGGAATGGTGTTAGTACCTTGCCAAGGGTAATAACACTGGTTGTGTAGGTCCTCAAAAATGTTATCCCAAAGGACTAGAATTTAGTCATCTACTGGTGGGTGACCTTTCATAACCTATGGTGGTAATATAGTTTTGAAACTTAGGAACTTCTACTAAAGGTCTCAGTTATCAATTGGCGGGTGAGCTTTTATCCCTAGGTTTGCTCGGTGCTAAGAACTACTCCCAATTGAACTGGAACTGATAACTAAAATATGCTCAACATGATCTAATAACTGATATATTCTCAAATTGGTAGTATTTTAAATTTAACAACATAAGCATAATCTGAATGGCTCATACCATGTAAACTGATATATGCATGGATTTCCTAGGTATCGAGTGCTCACAATCCTCCAGATCTATCTAATGCAATTGAAAATAATAGTATTAATAGCTAATCATAGTAGGGAATTTCATGAATGAAGCCCAAAAATTCAACAACTGATCTTAATATGGAATTCATGATTCTTGAACATGGGAAGATGTCATTCTTATGGGAAAACCTGTATTCATTGTTTAATTACAAAATAATCTGAAGAAATTAGAAAAAAACTCATATTTGACCTAGAACCTAAATCTTGAAGGGAATTAAGCTTGAGTATTGAGAAATCTTAAAAACATAGATACAACATCATAGCTTGATCATATGCTTTAAATTTGGAGTAATAGCATGCAAATCATGCATGGACATAAGAATAGCATGAATATATGTTATGGGCCTAATAAATCATGAATAATCGCTAAAACATGCTTAGGAATGAAAATTATATCACGGGGGATTGAATTCAAGCTTAGAGTAACAATTGGGTAAAACCCTAGTTTAAGAAGATCATAAAATTCATCAAGAAAATCATAATTTGGGCATGAGTATGAAATGATAACCTCATTGAATACCCACACACAAAATTTTCTTGGCTTCTTGAAAGGGAACTTAGATTTGAAGCCTTGGGAGTTGAATTTTTTTAGAAGAACCCTTATTTGGTGTTTTTGAGAATTTGGGAGGAAAGGGATTGTATATTTGGTGTATTTTAGGGTTATGGGATAAGGATTATGACTTGACTATCCCTTATCATTCGAGCAAGGCTAATATAGTTATGGATGCCTTGAGTCAAAAGTCGAATAGCATGGGTAGCTTGATGCATTTTTTGACCTAGAAGAGGCCTTTGTCCTTAAAGGTTTAGACTTTAGCTAACTAGATGGTTAGGCTTGACATTTTGACACCTAGCATTTTTTGGCATTTGAGGAGCCTAGGTCTTGTTTGATGGAGTGGATTCAAGCTCATTAGTTTGATGATGTTAGGTTGAGGTTGATTCGGGTTAAGGTGTTGAGTGGGGATATTAATTAAGCCCCACTTGATTTGATAGGGTTTTAAGTATTAGAGGTCGAGTTTGTGTGTCGAGAGTAGGTGACTGGATGAGATTGATTTTGGAGGAGGCCCATTGTCCATGTATTTTATCCATCTGAAAGTGACTAAGATGTATCGTGACTTTAGATAACATTACTGGTAGGGTGGTATGAGGAAAGATGTAGATTTTGTAGCTTGTTTCCTAAGTTACCAACAGGTGAACGCCGGGCATATGAGATTGGGCAATTTGCTTTAGAGGTTACCTATTTCTGAGTGGAAGTAAGAATGAATTACTATGGAATTTTTGACTAGGTTGTCTTATTTTCTCATGGTTTTGAAAATGTTTGGGTCATCGTGGATTGATTGATCAAGTTTGCTCATTTCATTCCTATTTAGGTCTCTTTCAGTGTTTGTGAAATTATATGTCTTCATGGTGTGCCAGTGTCTATCATCTCAAATCAAGGTTCTGTATTCACATCTCAATTTTGTAAGACTTTTCATGAGGATTTGGGTACTTGGGTTGATCTTAGTACAATATTTCATCCCCCAAACTAACGGTCAGTCAGAGCAGACTATTTAGGTTTTAGAGAATATGTGTCACGCTTGTGTGATAGACTTTAGTGGTTAGCGGGAGAAGCATCTAGCCTTGGTAGAGTATCTCTCTGGTTGGTTGGTTTGAGGTTTCTGAGATTAGACCTTGATATGGACATGCTTCGCGAGTCTTTGCATAGGGTTCAGATTATTCAAGATACACTTCGAGTGGCTCAGAGTAGGCAGAAGTGCTATACAGACCGTAGACTTTCTTCCTTGATATTTAGTGTTGGTGATCATATTTTCCTTCGAGTTTTATCCATGAAGGGTGTGATGAGGTTTTGGAGGAGGGGCAAGCTTAGACCCAGGTAGTTTGGCCTATTTGAGATTCATCAGACTGTCGGTGATATGGTTTATAAGGTGGATTTGCCACCAGATTTAGCAACTGTTCATCCAATTTTTCATGTTTTCATGCTTCGCTGTTATATTTTGGATGATTCTCATGTCATTCATTGGAAGTCGATTCTATTATATGAGAGGTTATCTTTTCTTGAGGAGTCGATCTCCATCTTGGCTAGGGATGTTAGATGGTTGCGTTCTAGAGTTATTCTAGTAGTTATGGTTTAGTGGAGATATAAACCTGTAGATGACGCTACTTGGGAGATCAAGCCTGATATGCGTAGTTCTTATCCCTAGCTTTTTGTGGTTTTAGGTATTTCTCTTGCCTTTAGTTCGAGGATGAACTAAATTTTTAGTGGTGGATGATGTAACGACTTAACTTTTTAATGAATTATGTGAAATATGTGTTTTTATATAAATTGACTATTTTATCCCTCTCCGTGGTTGTGTTGTGTATTTCTTGGGTGTGCAGTGATTGACATGATTTTCAATGCATTTTGGTGTGATTTATGTGATATTGTGATTTTGGTGGCTTGAGAAGCCATATAGTTGACTTAAGTCAAAATCTTTTGATTTGTGCATCGGATGGCAAAACGGGTTGTGTCAGTAGATCCGAAATGTCAATTTTAAGGTGGTAACATAATTGGTGATGTTAGACGGTTGCGTTCTAGAGTTATTCTAGCAGTTACGGCTTAGTGGAGACATAGACCTGTAGATGAGGCTACTTGGGATATCGAGTTTGATATGCTTAGTTCTTACCACTAGCTTTTTGCAGTTGGCTAGGGATGTTAGGCTACTTAGCT
Organism: Capsicum baccatum var. pendulum; assembly: GCA_030864225.1. Classification (NCBI taxonomy): domain Eukaryota; kingdom Viridiplantae; phylum Streptophyta; class Magnoliopsida; order Solanales; family Solanaceae; genus Capsicum; species Capsicum baccatum. The sequence goes on along the minus strand of CM061552.1, from coordinate 197,551,675 downwards.
AGGGATGTTAGACAGTTGCGTTCTAGAGTTATTCTAGTAGTTATGGTTTAGTGGAGACATAGACCTGTAGATGAGGCTACTTGGGAGATCAAGTCTGATATGTGTAGTTCTTATCCCTAGCTTTTCGTGGTTTTAGATAGTTCTCTTGCCTTTAGTTTGAGGATGAACTAAATGTTTAGTGGTGGATGATGTAACGACTTGAATTTTTGATGAATTATGTGTAATATGTGTTTCTATATGAATTGACTATTTTATCCCTCTCCGTGGTTGTGTTGTGTATTTCTTGGGTGTGCAGTGATTGACATAATTTTCGATGTATTTTGGTGTGATTTAGGTGATATTGTGGTTTTGGTGGCTTGAGAACCCATATAGTTGACTTCAGTCAAAATCTTTTGATTTGTGCGTCGGATGGCAAAACGGACTGCGCAAGCAGATCCAAAACGTCAATTTTAAGGTGGTAACATGATTGGCGTGGTTTTATATTTTTTAAATTTTATTTTGACCCTCGATATGGAAAGTTGAGATTTTGGATTTTGGGGTTCAACTTTGTAAAAATAATATTTTTTCAAAAATCTGATATCGCTATTGAATCTGTGATAAGAAAAAAAAATACTAAACAAGAAATTACTCCTAAGGGACCAAAAATCAGCAACTAGAAGAAGAGTAGATGAAGAAGAGAACATACGGATTCAACAAGAAACAAAAGAAAAGTGCATAAATGTAAAGGATAGATAGTGAGACATACACCTACACCAATGAATAGCACCAAGGTGTATATCAAACACCAAGACACACAACAACAATGGAGGATAACACCACACTCTTAGGTGGACACAAAGGGATCAACTCCTCAAGCACCAACCTTTCTTGCCAAAATATCAACAAGAGTGATTCCACACTCAATGATGATCCTAGTTTCAATGTCTTTTCCAAGACCTACACTAAGATGGATTTTTCAAGCCCTACACTAATGAAAGAAAATACAATTTGAGTTTCACTCAATCAATTCATCAAAATTAAGAAACATAGAAGCCTAATTATCTATTTATACTTATTACAAACAAAGACTAAAATACCCTTAATGAAGGGTGCTCCTTTGAAGTGTAAAATAGGAGTCTTAAAAGACCATAATACCCCTAAGTTGAGGTGCCTTTGGAGTGTATCCAAGGATGCCTTGGAGTATATTCATGGTCCCTCTTCACATATTAGCAAGTACACTCCCTTGGATGAATGTCACTTACTTTCACGAGCCTTCATCTTCATAAGTGGTGCCTTGTGTATTTGGAATTGATGAATGGCACCTCTTTCATGCTCTCAAAATCGAGTATGATTCATTTTTCAAGGCTTATGGTCCTCGGGTTAGTATCAAGGCAAGCATCCAAGAAACCTTTTACGCACAGGATTGCTTTATTTCTTGCTCAAAACAGGCATATTCTTGTGCCTTCGGGATGACCAAGTCTTGAGCCTTTATGTGTTGTCCTCTAAAGAAGTCATCAAAATCTATGATGACCATTTGATTTGCATCATCTTCCCCTTCTTGAAAAGGATTCGACCTCGAATCCAAACCTTGGAAAACCGAAGAGAGGACAACCAAATACAAACTTCTCATGGCATGAGGGTTAGGGTTAGCACAACAAATCATCTCAACATTCCAAGGTTGCACATATTTTCAATATAACCAAGGATCATTTGAATTAAATATTAAAATTTCAATGAAAGATGAACAAAGGTTTTGGTTATGGGATTCACCAAAAGTGATACTTTGCTTGTTATGTAGACCAAGCAACAAGTTGGGTACATCAACATCATCAATTCTATATTTGGCATCACGGTCAAACAGGAAGAGTGGCCATAGACACGGGTCTAGACAACACTCTCATTTCCAATAGGCTTCACCCAAACTACATGGCATACTCTCTATAATAGCATACATATCATCAAAAAATAAGTAGAGAGTGGAGAAAGGTATCACTCAAGTCAACTTCTACTAAGGTGTCTTCATGTATGTACTCACCACTAGTTTCAACATCATCGCCATAAGTACTCTTAACAATAAGGTCACACATAGTAGAAGAAAAAGTAATTTCCAAGAAATGGACACTTTTTTCTTTTATGGAAGATCCCTCAAGTAGACACATACCACCACAAAAATCAAAGGGATTATTTCTTAAGTCTTTACAAGAAACAAGCAATTCATCCTCATAATTATCAAACAAAGGTGGGGTGTCATACAAAGGATCACATCCCCAATTATTTTTTTTCAAGGAAAAAATGCCTATTGGGTTTCTTAAATATTCAAGAAAATCAAAGCATTCATCACCCAATTGGTTATTCCTTTCCAAGACTACACATTCCTTACCCTTAAGAGTACTCTCATCTTTTAAGAAGAGATTTCCATCATTAGGAGGAATATTGTCACACCATATTGGGTTAGTATATAGGCTAAAGCCTCCAAAGTAAGCTATACCATCATTTTCACCACTAGGCTCATTAGGAGTGTTTATATCATTTTCAAACAAGACATTATTCATAAAGAGAATATGATCTAATCCACGGGCAGATTTGGAACACGTGATTTCTTCACTCTCTAAAAGATCAATATCAAGTTTCAAAGCGGTTTCAAGCACAAGATTGTTCCAAGAATAGCTCTTGGGTTTATTCCCATTTTTTGACCAACATTATCAAATCCTTCACTCACTTGAGTTCTATTAATTACAATACACATAACCTTAAATGGTGGGCAATTTTCACACACGAGTTGATCAACACAAGTTTCACAAGACGATGTACGTTCATTCAACACAATGGCTTTAACACTAGGTGGAGAAAAATCAATCTTACAAGAAGATTCAATTCAATCATCATCAATAGGATCAACTAATGTATCTACTCTCACAATATGTAAATCATCAATAATAGGCAAAGAATCAATAGATGGTGTACTTTTATTTATCACATTGGCTTCAACACTAGGTGGACTTAAACTGATCTTACAAGAAGAGTCAATTCGGTCATCAATAGGATCAACTAGTGTATTCACACTCACAATATGTACATCATCATCAAGAGGCAAAGAAACAATAGCCTCACAAACAGATAAGCTACCACTCACACTCAATGGGCTACTAGACACTCAATCATCGTTCACATGCACAAAAGTGTAAGAGTTAGCTATTTTACCTTTAAGTTCTTGAGCACATTCTTATTTGCCTTGGTTTGGATCATGGAAGCCTACTTTCTCCTTTGAGAAGCTAGCATCACAAGGGAGTTTGTCAATTATTCTCCCTTGTTTCACTCTTCATCTCTTTTCCCAAAATTGGGATTTAGTGCACAAAGCATTTGGCATATCTCTTCAATGGTTTGTATTCAATTTTCAGCATAGGCAATGAAGTTATCACAATGGTCATTGATGTGATCAAACGTGGCATTGAAATTATTGGCAGACATGGTACCTAAAAGAAAGAAACAAACCTATAAAACAAACAAATAAGTTAGTTCAAATATCCTCACCAACTCTCTCGTTCTCGAATTCTTACCATAAACTTGGTCTCATAAGTGTTGAAACTTTGGCATGTACTTGGCAAGCGAGTGAGGATTGATTTTACATTGGCACAAAATGGATTTTTATTTGATATGACTCAAAGAAAATTGCTTACAGACTTGAACCAACAGGTTATAACGAATTACAAATGATAAAAGCACAAAAGAAACGTAGACACAAAACAAAGAACTCTAGACTAATTATCAACCTAGTAGATAGTTACTAGTTTGGTAATTAGTGGTAGAATCAACACAAAAGCAACTAGAAACAACAAATGGAAACTTAGTAATCTAATTTAGGACCCAATTTGGCTATTTATATAAGTGATGACATGGCAGCTTGTGATTGGACATCACTTTTCAAAATTTTCAAATCCCAATTTACTTATTTCAGCCAAACAAAATTAGGAGAAGAAGAAATTTCCATTTTAGGGGGGAAATTAAAGGTTTGAAGCCTTTTTAGAGCTTCAAATCAATTCAAAATGGATTGGTCCCCTCAAGTGTACTTTCAATTGTACTTGTTTGTCCCCTCTTCCTTTTTGGAAGACTTAGAATATGCTAGGGAATATTCCTGTGCAAACACTTAGTGCACTCTCTTTATTCTCCCTTTTTAGATAAAACAAGCTACTTGAATATTCTTCTTCAACAATATTTGAAGATGATGGATGAACAAGATGAATATTCAAAAGTTGACCGAGGTTTGACCATTAGGAAACTGAACCCTAAATTCAAATTTTCTTTTAGATCTAGGTTCCTTTAGCCTAGACAAGTTCAAATATCAACAAATCAGCCACAACACGCCACAAAAAAGGTATTCACCAAGAAATCCCACCTCAAAAAGCTTCAAACAAGGCACAACAATGGTGGATCTAGCTAAAAAATAATCAAATTTTGTTCTAAACTTAGATCTAGACCCTTTAAGTGCTTAAGAACAAGAATCTAACACTAGAAACTATCAAAACAAGCTAAAAATTAGTAGATCTAAGTTGACAAATTTGGATCTACTATTAAACACACAAGATTCAACACTTTTTTGCATTTTTTTGACTCTAGACTCTTTTTTTGTTGAGATTTTCTTAGATCCAAGGCTTAGAGTTGTGGAAAATACTCTAATACATGGCGCTTGATACCAAATGATAAGAAAAAAACTACTAAACATGAAATTACTCCTAAGGGACCAAAAATCAGGAACTAGAAGAAGAGTAGATGAAGAAGAGAACACACAGATTCAACAAGAAACAAAAGAAAAGTGCATAAATATAAAGGATAGATAGTGAGACACAAACCTACACCAATAAATAACACCAAGGTGTGTATCAAACACCAAGACACACAACACAAATGGAGGATAACACCATACTCTTAGGTGGACACAAAGGGATCGACTCCTCAAGCACCAACCTTTCTTGCCAAAATGTCAACAAGAGTGATTCCAGACTCAATGATGACCCTAGTTTCAATGTCTTTTCCAAGAACTACACTAAAATGGCTTTTCTAAACCCTACACTAAGGAAAGAAAATATAATTTGAGTTTCACTCAATCAATTTATCAAAACTAAGGAAAATAGAAGTCTAATTGTCTATTTATACTTATTACAAACAAAGACTAAAATACCCTTAATGAAGGGTGCTTCTTTGAAGTGTAAAAGAGGAGTCTTAAAAGTCCATAATACCCCTAAGTTGAGGTGCCTTTGGAGTGTATCCAAGGCTTCCTTGGATTATATTCATGGTCCCTTTTCATATATTAGAATGTACACTCCCTTGGATGAATGCCACATACTCTTACAAGCCTCCATCTTCATAAATGGCGCCTTGTGTATTTGGACTTGATGAATGTCACCTCTTTCATGCTCTCAAAATCGAGTATAGTTTTTTCTTCTAGGCTTATGGTCCTCGGGTTAGCATCAAGGAAAGCATCCAAGCAACCTTTCACGCACAGGATTGCTTTATGTCTTGCTCAAAATGGGTCTTTCTTGTATATTCTTGTTCCCTCGGGGTGACCAAGTCTTGATCCTTTAAGTGTTGGCCTTAAAAGAAGTCATCAAAATCTAAGGTGACCATTTGATTTGTATCAGTTTGGAGCATCGAATTTCATAAGGTAGCATATTTTGTTTGCGTTCATGAGATTTTAAATGAATCTCGAGGAGTCCGCGGAAAATTAGACCCTATATATACCCATGTTTTGCCATTCTTTTCCCTATTTTTGAGACTTGGATCTTAGGGTTTCATACATTTGAGAAATTTCTTCTATTTCTAAGCTTGGGTAAGCTTCTAAACACCTATTTCAACTACTTTATTCTAATTTTATCATCTATTTCTTGTTTTAACTTGGATTAAAGTGAAAATTGGAAATTTTGACCCGAAAGGCCCAAAATTATATTTTTTTATTTAAACTTTTATTTCAACCCATTTTCACTTGGGTAAGTTTCTGATCTTATTATTATTACTTTTCTATCAATTTCATCTTCAAAATAATTTCAATTCTTGATTTTTAAAATAGATTTCGGGGATTTTACACGATAAAGGTTGAAATTATTTTTTTATTTGGACCTCATTTTTAACTCGTGTTCGCTTGAGTTTTCAGCTGTAGACTCTTAAAAATATGGCAAACATATTTTTGAAATAAAATTATAATTTTTTTCTTTTTCTTGAAAATTTATTTCGAGGTCCGTTTTGACCCCGACTTAAAAATAGGAAATATGGGTATCGTTGGCTTTTTTTTCACATATATTTTATATTTTTATATTTTAGTTGATTTTGGGTTCATTTGTGGAGATTAAGTCCTTGGATCGAAGGCTTGTGGATCAAATTTCGGCATTCGAGGTAGGTTGTGGCTTAAATTCTTTCAGATTGGGTTGGATAATTCATTTTGATACAGAATCATATTAAGGATGTGGAAAATAATCATAGAAAATCTCTATCTTATAGTGTTGTGCCCCTGTGGGGGCCTATATGTAATGTATTTGGTAGTCTTGGGATATTATGTGCTATCTGTGATCATGTGGGGTCCTATGTGATGTTGATAGCCTATATGCATGAAAATAATCTTATATTATTTGATGAAAATCCTATTGCGGTACCAATTGTGTATTGTAATGTATTCATACTATATTGGCATGTGAATTATGTTGGTTGTCATGGATGGTTGAAAATATTGAATGGATATTTGGATTACTTGGTTGGTATATTGGTTGGATATGAAAATACTCATTGTGGTTGGTTGTGAGCATTACATCCTCATATCATGCGCATTCATGAAACATTGGTACCACCATGGAAATACTGGAAACACAAAAATACTAGTTTTTTCTGATAGAAAATGTGACATTGTATAAAAACCCTCCTCGAGGAATGTGCTGAGGAGGAGATATGGATATGGACCGGATATGAATTGTATACAGGTTGACAAACCTCCCATGGGTCCTACGTCAGGAAGCTTTATCTCCATACGTGTATATGGATATTGTGCGACAACTTTGTACATTATTGTAATGCCCCGTTTTATACTTAGCTTATTTCAGCTCCTAGTTGCATGGATAAGAGGCTTAAAGCCTGAAAATTTCCCTAAGTGTTGGGGACTTAGTCTTATTTTTTGCCTCTTAACTTAAAGAATTTTTAAATTGGTTTTTCCAACCTCGAGACGTAAGTTTTTGAGTTAATTCATGTTCAGGGGTGTAAGGAGCATATCTCTGAGAAGTTTTAGATTTCTCGAACGAAGATTGGGTCGTGTTTGAATTTTGATTCCAGCAGCTCACCGGGATAGTGGCGCTTCGCAGTAGTTATAGTGGTGGTGGCCTCATCACATTGCGATGACCTCTTAAACCATGTTCCAGTTTTGAATTAATTCTCTGAGGGCAATTGAGTTTTTTCCCTCAATCCAATTCGTAAAAACACGAATTAAAGTGTCAGTTAGGGCATTATATGCCCATTTTCCCCAATTCTCCTCTCAAAGAAACCCTAACCATCTCCTAAGAACATCAAATTCAATTACCTCCTCACCAAGAAAACCAAGAATTTAAGTTTTCCAATCCAAGAACTTTTAAGAAAAGCATCAAGATTGTGTTTCTCTTTCAAACTTAAGGGTTTAATGTATGTGTGATGTTTATCCATGGGCCCTTTCAACCCATGGAGTCCAAGAATCTATTTTTATATTTTAAATTATGAATTACACATGTTTATAATGAATTATCTCCATGAAGCTCTTATGAATTTTAATTATAAATTGTGTTTACAAGTATTTTTCGATGGAATGAGCCTTTACATGTTTGAATGATGAAATTTTCATGTTGAATTCCTAACTCATGGTTTTAGTATAGTAATTATGTTATTATCATATGATTTACCCATTCCCATGTTTAAGTTCATGACTCTTATGTGTTTGATGAAATTCCTAAGTATTAGATTTTGAACAATGATCCCCTACTATGGTTTCAAAGCTTTTATATGTCCATATTATTATTTTTATTTAGTGTTGGTGGGTTATGAACACCCGATACTTAGTTATTTACATAATTTCAGTATCTTCAGAACGGTTTCAGACACACCATGAGCATTGTCATTCAATTAGCTATCATGATCAATTATTTCCTCAGTTAAACTTAGTGCAATCTAGTAATCAGTGTCAATTCAGTTGGGAAAAGGATTTAGCACCAAGCAAATGCAGGGATAGCAGCTTTCCCATCAGTTAGGCAGAGTCATTAGAAGCGTTCCCTGTATTCTAGAACTATGTAGCCAGCGTAGGATATAAGGAGTCACCCATCAGTTTAGGATTGACACCCTGGTCCTTCGGGATATCAGATTACTGGATCCACACAGCCAACATTAGTACCCGTGGTAGGTACTGACACCCTTCCAACTAGGGTTACAGGTGCAACCCCGATTAGCTCAGATTGGGGCATATCAATTAGATGATACCTCCCACAGTCTCAATTCAGTATTCAATACAGAATTCAGTTTAGGTTTTCTTGACCATAGCATAAAGACTTTCAATTATTCAGTTATCAGATTTTAGTAATTGATTTTACAAATTTTTTAAGAAATATTATATTCTTGGTCTTGCATTCTCGGTATTTCAATTTTCTAGCATGCATACTCAGTTATCTTATGTTATTCAACCAGTCATTATTTTATGCACAGTTAACCCTTGTATTACATCCTAACCTCATCTCACATACTAGTACATTCAAAGTACTGATCGTATACTTTCTTCGTGCTATGATATCTTATATCATAGGTTCGAACGCATAGTTTCCTGACTGCGCTTAGATAGTTCAGCATTATAGCACCAGCAGCAGTGGTGAGTCCTCATCTTTCGAGGACAAGTTTATCTTTTATTCAGTTATTTTAGTATTCCTCCACTTCAGTCAGTTGGAGTTAGTTGGGAGTTTATCCCATCAACTCCACAGTCATACAGTTAGAATCTTTTTAGATAATCAAAAAGTCAGTTAGATGGTTATTCAGTTACCAGACCTTTCAGTATTACCAGTTTTTTTTAATTTGATAATTATACTTTCAGTATTCAGATTGGCATGACTATGTTTCTCAGTATTTCTTCTGCATGTGTATTTTGTTACTTTATTCAGTGCTCACAGTAGGTACCAACTCACAGGTTAGCTTGTGGTCACTCGTGACTATAAGTACTGTTGCTATGACTAAGGAGTAGCCTCGGGTCATGACAATTACATCATCATTTTTATTGTATTTACCTTATTATTCTTGTGTAGTGATTGTATTTCTGTGTTGACTTGTTACCTATCCAGTTGTTCTATCTTCTTTTACATGTACTTGATATTCTCATATATGTTTGTTCTTGTTTGCTCTACTTGTATGTGGTATAATGTATATTTGTATTCCTTTTGGTGTTTGTTGCAATTATGTGGGTATTATAGAACTGTTAGTGCAAGCGGTGTGGGCTACCGTTGTGGGACATTTTCTGATTGCATGTGACGTGTTCTTAGGTGTACTTTTGTATGCTTTATTTTCTACTTTGTTCGGTCGATCTATGATACCTACTAAGTTCAAGTGGACCGTACTCACCCCTACTGTACCCTTTTGATGTAGATCCAGGTTCGATTGTGCTTCACAGTGGTTGATTTGGGTGCCTTCGAAGTTATTCAAGGTAGCGGTTGGATTTCATGCATCTGGAGTTCACTTCTATCTTTCTACATTAGACTATGTTTTTACTAGTATTCGGAGACAAAGTTGTTCCTGTTGGATTTCTTATGTATTGGATTCATGAATTGTACTAGTAGTTCTTACACTATGACACTAGGTTTTGGGAGTTATGGCATTATTGGCTATATTTCTTTCCGTTTTTATTATATGTATGTGGTTCAGCTTCGCTCTAGAAGCCTTGTCTTTGGGTTATTATTGTCTTTTTTCCTTGTATACCTGTTTGGGTGACAGGCTTACTTGTCAAAGTTCGTCGCGACAAGTATCATCATGGCCCTTGGTTTTTGGGTCGCGACATTTGCAAGACATTAGTTAAAAATAATTGTAGAAAAATTTCATTTAATATGTCCGTTAATAATAATGATATATATGGTAATATTGAAGTAATTATATATATTTTCGGGCTTTTAATTTCTTTCTATATATTTTAAGACTCATATATTTATTTTTTCCATATATTTATTTTATTAAGGTTCTTTCCTTATATTTTAGAGTCGCTAAGTTAATAAAATAATAATTGAAGGAAAATTATAAAAAAGACGATTTTGTCTAAAGAAGAGACTTTTAATGAAGGTCAGAAAATTCAAATAACATTTATAGGGACCTTCACATTTTTAATATAGTATAGATATAGATATAGATATTGAATATTAGCTATAGTAAATATATAAAAGAAAATATGGCGAAATTTTTTATTATTGGCCGAATTCTTTGTTGGGTTGGGTATGACTTTTCAGGAAAATAATGGTCGGCTAAATTTTTCTCTTAAGCTGAATTTCTTATTTGGTGCAAATAAATATATGGAATTTAATCAAATGAAGAAAACTATATTCATGCTTGTCCTTGTAGAATTTCTAAATTCTCTAGAAAATGAAAAGTTAAATTTTAATTCTAATTATACATAAACATTAAGAAATAATTAAAAATTTTATTTGATCTAGGTAAGAAATCATAATATTTAAGAATTTCAGATTAATTAGAATTTAACCATATTTAAAAAAAAAAGAATTTCTACAATTATATTTAAATAATATTTGGATCAAATTTTAGCACAACAATACACGACTTGTTTTCCCCATTCTTTCTACCTTTCATTATTTTTTAGTTAATAAATTAAAAATTATATATGAAGTATACATAATCAATAATTGACAATGGTTTCTCTCCTTTCAACAATATTTCGTAGTTCTCTTTCAGTTGAAAATTTTTGATCAAATTGGTGAATGAAATAGTCGGAAAAATGAAGGAATATATTACAAAAAAAGTGGCTGCAAGTTTTAACCCTATAGATTTTTCTTTCCTTTTCTTATTTCTTTGTCTATTTATTTAGTAGTCTTACAATAAAAAGAGACTTGAACATTGAGGTTTAAGGTGAGTCTTTCGCTGATTTAAATATACATGTTATTTTTTACTCGAAAAAAAAACAAGATTTATCTTGACTTCTAATTCGATCTTTTCTTTGAAATCTTTTATTTCTGGTAAACAAAACAAAATATTATAGGTGAAAGTACCTTTTGGAGTAAAGGAAGTACCTTTGCATGGATATAAGATTCTGTATTCCCTTTACCAGTTCAATATATCTCTATATGCACACTTATGAACACTTACATATGAAAAAAAAAAATCGGGATGCCCGCTTTGCATTAATTTTAGCCTATATTTTTAGTTAGTGGTTATTGGAGAATTTATAAAGTTCATGTTTCACCTTTTGTAAAGATTAAGAGATCATATTTGTTGTCCTCTTTTAGTTACAATTATAACAACAACAACAAACCCAGTGTATTCTCACCTAGTGGGGTCTGGGGGGGTAAGATGTACGCAGTCCATACCTCTACCTCTGAAGAAGTAGAAAGGCTGTTTCCGATAGACCCCCGGCTCAAGACGCGAGACACCACACAAATATAAAGTAACACACAGAACAGGATTTCATAACGTAAATACGGCACCCATAAGTAGTAGGAAACATCGGAAAACACCCAGATTCGTAATAAAACAAGGAACACCGAAAGCATAACAAGAAGAGGAATAGGAATAGGAATAAAAATAAAAATAGGAAGAATAACAGGAATAAAACCCCCACCAAAAACTTCCCTACCCTAACGCCCCAAACTGGCCCTAGCTTTCTGCCCTAATTCGCGCCCTCCAGACCTTCCTATCTAGGGTCATGTCCTCGGTGAGCTGTAGCTGCTCCATATCCCGCCTAATCACCTCACCCCAGTACTTCTTCGGCCTCCCCCTACCCCGCCTAAAACCATCCAACGCTAGCCTCTCACACCTACGAACCGGGGCATCCGTGTCCCTCCTCTTCACGTGTCCAAACCAACTCAATCGGACTTCCCGCATCTTGCACTCCACTGGAGCCACACCAACCTTCTCCCTGATAGTCTCATTCCTAACTCTATCCCCTCGAGTCATCCCACACATCCAGCGCAACATCCGCATTTCCGCCACCTTCATTTTTTGGATGTGGGAGTTCTTAACTAGCCAACACTCCGCTCCATACAACATGGCCGGACGGACTACCATCCTGTAGAATTTTCCTTTCAGCTTGGGCGGCACCTTCTTATCACACAACACCCCCGACGCGAGCTTCCACTTCAACCATCCCGCCCCGATACGGTGTGAGACATCCTCGTCAATCTCACCGTTACCCTGTATCACGGACTCGAGATACTTGAAACTATCCCTCTTACATACCTCCTGCGATTCCAGCTTCACGACCACCTCGTCCTCCAACCTCACGTCATTAAACTTGCATTCCAAATACTCTGTCTTGCTTCTGCTCAACCTGAACCCTTTAGACTCAAGAGTTTGTCTCCACACCTCTAATTTGTCATTCACACCCTTTCGGGTCTCATCAATCAGAACTACATCGTCTGCAAAAAGCATACACCAAGGCACCTCCCCTTGAATACGCCGCGTCAATACATCCATCACCAAAGCAAACAAAAAAGGACTAAGAGTAGATCCCTGATGCAATCCTGTCAAGACAGTGAAATGCTCTGAGTCTCCTCCCGCCGTCCTTACCTGAGTTTTCGCTCCATCATACATATCTTTAACCGCTCTGATATAAGCCATCGGGACTCGACTCACCTCCAAGCATCTCCAAAGCACCTCCCTGGGAACTTTGTCGTAAGCCTTCTCTAGGTCGATAAACACCATGTGCAGGTCCTTCTTCCTTTCCCTTTACTGTTCCACCAGCCTCCGTACCAGGTGAATTGCCTCCGTCGTCGAGCGCCCAGGCATAAATCCAAACTTATTTTCCGAAATAGACACTATCCGTCTCAGCCTCCCCTCGACCACTCTCTCCCAAATCTTCATAGAGTGACTCAATAACTTAATCCCCCTATAGTTATTGCAACACTGGATGTCACCCTTATTCTTATAAAGAGGGATCATGGTACTCCACCTCCATGCCTCGGGCATCTTTGCCGTCTTGAAGATTTCGTTAAATAGACCAGTCAACCACCTTACCCCAGCCTCTCCAACGTACTTCCAAAACTTCATTGGTATCTCATCCGGCCCCGTCGCCCTACCTCTCCGCATCCTGCGAACAGCCTGTCTAACCTCTTCTACCCTAAAACGTCTACAATAACTAAACTCCCGACACTCCTCTGAAAGCTCCAGTTCCCCTAACACAATAGCTCTATCCCCTTCGTCATTCAAGAGCCTATGAAAGTACGACTTCCATCTATTCTTAATATGGTTGTCCTCCATCAACACTCTGCCGTCCTCCCCCTTAATGCACCTCACCTGATCGAGCTCACGGCCCTTCCTCTCCCTAGCCTTAGCGAGTCTAAACAACTTTTTCTCCCCTCCTTTCCCCTGTAACCCCGCATATAGGCTCTCAAACGCGGCCGTCTTAGCTGCCGTGACTGCTGACTTAGCCTCCTTCCGAGCTAGCTTGTACTCTTTCCTGTTTACCCGTTTCTCTTCTTCGTCCCTGCTCTCAACCAACTTAGCATACGCCTCTTTCTTGGACCGCACTTTCTTCTCCACCTCTTCATTCCACCACCAATCCCCCTGATGGTGCCCGGCCCGGCCCCTAGAAACACCCAACACCTCACTTTCCTTCTCCCTGATGCACCTAGCCGCCCTATCCCACATACTATCCACGTCCCCCCTACACTCCCACACCCCCATTCCCGCCAACTTCTCCCCTATCTCCCACGCATTCACTGGCGTCAAACCGCCCCACTTAATTCTAGGTCTACACTCCTTACTCCTCCTCTTACTATTCGTCTTTATACCCAAGTCCATGACCAAGAGCCTATGCTGGGTCGAAAGGTTCTCACTCGGGATGACCTTACAGTCCCTACACAACACCCTATCCCCTTTCCTGATCAACATAAAGTTAATCTGGGTCCTGGCCATCGCTCTCCAAAAGGTGATGAGGTGATCGTCCTTCTTCTGAAATCCCGAGTTCACCACCACCAGCCCAAAGGACCTTGCGAACTCCAAAAGGGTAGCCCCCTCTTCATTTCTCACCCTAAAACCAAAACCACCATGTACATCACCAAAGCCTCCCGGTAACGCGCCGATGTGCCCGTTGAAATCTCCTGCTACAACAATCTTCTCTGAGCCAGGCACGCCTCTCAGTACCTCCTCCAAAGCCTCCCAAAACCGCAACTTCTCCTCTTTCACTGTTCTTTATTATTTATCAATTAGCCGGTCCGAGATGGGGCATCTCTTAAGGTGTGATATAGACAGCCTAATCTAAAGCATTAGTGGTTGCTTTCACGACTCGAATCTATGACCTTTAGGTCACATGGTGACAATTTTATCGTTGTTCCAAGGCTCCCTTTCCTTATATTGAATTGGATCAACCAAATGTTAATTTGCTAATTTTTAGAGTACCAAAATAAAACCAAAGTACAAAATGTATAGAGCACTCATAATGAATACTAATATAATAAGGGTAAATAACATAAATCCACTAGTTTACTTCTTAATTACCCTCTCATCTGATTTTTTCAATAAACTTTTTCTCTCCCGAATTTTAGTTATTCATATACATAACTGAACATTGATATACATAAATATCTTATGTATCAAAACTAACTTCCGTACCGATATTTAAGGAAAAAAAATACATCCTCTTTTATTATAGCCCTCAATTAACATCTTATTTATTAAAACTTGATTAATGGTCCATTAATTAAGTAACAACTTTTTAATTTTAAAATTTGAAACTGCAAATCAATTATCATGATTAGAACATCTCCCTTCCGATCATTAAAGCTCTGTTTTTCGAATCTCTTCTTTTCAAAAATTTCTGAAGTGCTATTTTTCGTCATAATTTACCAATAAGATAAACATTGCAATTCTCTTTATTTGATATTTCTTCCCATGTAATCACAAAAATTGCATACCAATATTAGTTAAATCTAAAATCAAACTTAATCATTGAAGGTGCAAAATGATGAAAATTGTTCATAAATAAGCCAGATATACATAACTATACATACCTATTGTATGTATCTGATTTGCATTAACTTGAGTTATCCCATTCTTATACATAACATAGTTATGTATCAGGAATGACATCACATGTATATATAAGAAATCCCGTATACATAGGTATGCTATATATCACATTTAACATAACATAAATTATACCAATCCTATACATAGCATAGTTATGTTTCATAAGTGAAATAACATCAAGCCTACAAGAATCCCCCAACTAGAATGTATAACTATAACTGAAGTTATTGCAAAATGATACATACAATAGTTATGTATATGAATTGCAATAAAACCTAGTACAATTGATAATGTCATATATATACATAACTCGCTATGTATCAGAGTTCAAAAAATAGACTAACTTCACTATGTATTCCATCCATATACATAACAAGGTTACGTACATGGGCTAAAATAACAACTTACCCCCAATCTTATATATAGGCACGATATGGATTAGAGTTAAAGTAACAAAAACTAATACTTTATGGCTATGTAAAAAAATACGAAATTGAAAAAAAATAGATTCAGACACAAAGCATTGTACCTTGGAGATACGGGATCGTGATATATCTTTTTTTTCTTCCTTCAAGATTCACCGACAGTCTCTTTTGAGCTTTTACCAGCAAGTGTTAGAAAGAGGAAGAGAGACTGCTAGGGTCCATCGGCCAGTGATATTTTCATGAAAGGGACGAAGAAGGAAGAGGAGTTTAAGGCAGCGCTTGAGAGATGGAATAGATTTGAGGGGCTCCAGCGACATGGTTTGCCGACAGAGGTTGATAGAGGTGTGTTTGGTTGTGGTGGATTCGGCTAGTAAATGTAGTTATGATGCTATGGTTCACTAACAAAGGTCGGCTAGTAAAAGGGTATTTGTTGATGTTGAGAAATTTGAGGACATGTTTGTAAATTCAAAATTTGAAAACTTTTTGATTGAGGTTCCTTAATTTTAGACACTCTTTGAGGAGCATTAAGCGTAAGAAAATGGTAGGTGAGATATGTATATGAAGTTTGGATAGAGAAAGTGCCAGGAAGGGATTTTTGTAATTACTTTTGGTATTTGAAATTTTATGTAATAATAGAAATTTAAGTTGTAGATTTAAGTATTTTTTTCATATAATTATCTTTCAATACATATTAGTGTTTAGTGATTCGTGGAGTTTCAAGAATGACTTTTAAGATTTCTTTTATTTATTGTGATTATTAAGGAAAAGTCATATAAAAAGTCATTTTGAACTCTATATTATGAGAATAAAAGAATGATAAAAAATTCAGTCTCTTTTCTTCCTCTATTCTAAAAATTGTCTTCAATAATGTCTGCTCTTATGAAGGGTGCTTTTTGATTTAATTTTATATATTGTTGATTTAATTTATCTACTTATCGGCCTGTTTGGTTTAATTTTATATATTGTTAATTCAATTTATCATTTATTAGTTTGTAAACATGCTAAATTGATAATAAATTATCATCACATTCATTAGCGTAAGTGACAATAATAATAAAAGACAAACGTAGAATGCACGTTTCCATAAACCAGTACGTATTCTATATTAGAAATGTCATTACATATTATTAGCATATAAATAGCCAAAGAAAACTTTCTATGGCACATTATATAAAAGTGCACATCCCATAAGAATAAAAAAAAAAAAGAAATATAGGGAAAATATTACGAAAGTAAGAATTGGATTCTCTTATTAGTTAGTATTACTCTCTAATAAGAGGAAATCCGTGGAAGAAGCAGGCAGATCTCCGTCAACATGCCTACTTCTCCTAACTGCTTTTCTTGTCTGCTTTATCAGTTGCTTTCTTCATAATTTTATTATGTCATCTCTAATTAATTATTAAAAAATTATTAAAAAGTCATTTAAGTATTAAAACATTTATATAATTAATGTAAATTTACTTGACGTTTTATATGAGACCCATTTAATTTTTTCGCAAGTATTTTTGTATAGTAAGTTTGTTATATCACTTCTAATTAGACATGTCTGCTTCGCTGTTTCAACCGTGATTTTACTATGTCACTCCTAATTAATTATTATGACCATTTAAGCATTGTGTCAATTAATAATATTTGATAAAAAAGGTAAAATAGATATAAAATGATAAGTTAATCAAAAAAAATTTACTAGTATGTTTTATTGTAATTTTGTTATATCACTTCTAATTAGTTGTCGTGAGTCATTAAGACACGTAATTTTACTATATCACTCATAATTAATTATTATGTTTATCTAAGCATTATGACATTTAAATTGGAATAGAAGAAAAAATATTACATATCACAATAATTTAAAAACTTAAATTATTTAAAAAATACAATTGACTATCAGTGCCACAAAAATTTGAACAATGAGAACGAGTATATTATTTAAAAATTACATAAGAAGTATTATAAATTACAATAGCTAATAGCTTAAAATATCTAAAAAAAATTATTATATATTTTTTTAAAAATACTATAAATCAAATAATTAAAATAACTTTTTAAAAAATATATATTGGGCACGAGCTATTAGTAACTAGTTATATAGAAGTGTGGTAAAGCAGGCATGTGTTCGTCGACATGCCTGTTTTCTCCGTAACTTTATTATACCATCTCTAAATAATTATAATATGTCAATTATGTATTAAAAAATTAAAAATTTAGTATTATATAGAAGTGTGGTAAAGCGGGAATGTGTTCGTCGACATGTCTGTTGGCTCCGTAACTTAATTATATCACTTCTAAATAATTATTATATGTCATTTATGTATTAAAAAATTAATAATATTTAATAAAAAATAAAATATACATTTATGACATGTCTATTTTAGTTACTTCAACCGTAATTTTGCTGAATCATTCCTAATTAATTATTATAAGTCATCTAAGTATTAAAAAATTAATAATATTTAATAAAAAAAGATAAAATAGACATAAATTATTATCTCTTGATGTTTTAAATTAACT
This sequence comes from Capsicum baccatum var. pendulum, assembly GCA_030864225.1. Taxonomy (NCBI): domain Eukaryota; kingdom Viridiplantae; phylum Streptophyta; class Magnoliopsida; order Solanales; family Solanaceae; genus Capsicum; species Capsicum baccatum. The sequence goes on along the minus strand of CM061552.1, from coordinate 197,533,541 downwards.
TGACATCTTATATGAGGCCCACTAAATTTTTTTCGTAAGTATTTTTATAGTAATTTTGTTATATCACTTCTAATTAGTTATTACGAGTCATTTAAGACATGTTTGTTTCGCTACTTCAATCATAATATTTGGTTGACTCTCGAAATTATATCAGTGTCACTTAAATTAAAATAGAAAAAAAGTACTATAAATTACAATAAATAAAAACTTAAATTATTTTTAAAATATAATTGACTATTAATGTCACAAAAAATTGAACAAGGAGAGTATTATAAATTACAATACCTAACAGCTTGAAATAGTAAATTACAATGCCAAGAAATTATTATAAATTACAATAACTAACAACTTAAAATATCTAAAAGCATATTGAAAATATAATTGATTATTTAAATTAGATAAAACATTATAAATCACAATAATTAAAAATCTAAATTATTTTTAAAATATAATTGATTATCAATGACACAAAAATTTGAACAAGGGGAGTATTTTACATTGCAATAGCTAACAACTTAAAATAATAAACTATAATGCCAAAAAGGTATTATAAATTACAATAGCTAACAACTTAAAATATCTAAAAATATTTTAAAAATATGATTATCTAAATTTTATTTTTATCACATAAATTGAGTTCAAAACATAACATATACACAGGCCCCTCGATATCTAGTATTATAAGAGATAGCTTGAGAAGCTTCCACCGGCTTTCCGTCATACTACTTGCCGACCAAAGGCTATTATCGTCCTTTCTGGGTTAATCATATTCATCTCCAACTACATCAACAGCTGGAGCACAACTATTTCAAGTAAAGTTTTTTGTACTCCTAAAGTTCTCCATCTTTCTCTGAAATTTCCAGCCTATTTGTTAATTTCTCTTTGAAATATAAGCTTAATCTTCTGCACATGGCTTTCTGCGCATCATTTTGCCAATTGGTTAGTTCTTGCTTTCTATTATCTTCTTTTTCTCTTCTTAGAGGTTTAATTGGGGTCATCTGTTGAAATTAAAGGTTTACATTTGTATTCAAAATAATAACTCAACTTTGGCTTGATTGTTTAGGGAAAACACATGGGTTTTTCGACCAAAAGTTAGTTCCATTGTCTACCCATTATTTTATAGTTGTTTTCTAAATTTGAACCTCAGATTCTAAATATTGCATTTTGAGTACTGGGTTTTTTATATCTAGCTGGTTACTACGCTGCCAAATAAACCCATCGAACCCAATTTCAAACCAACTTGACCCGACCTTTATTTTTTTATTTCAAATCCGATACTCCCTCGGTTACTCCCTTAAAGGTGAACTCCAATCAAATTAAAGTGGTTGGTCACTGCTGCTAGTTGATGTTTACTAGTTGGAAGAAGTGAAGATTAGGCCAGAAGTGGGGGGAGCTAGGGGTGCGACGATAGTACGCTGGTGGGGTGTTTCTAATTCAACGAAGACAGTGGCTATATGGTATTGACCGGTGGTGCATAGTATTTTCCGATGGAATTTTGCTGGAAATTGAAACACGGGGGGTTTGATTTATTTAGTATTGTTTTTGGGTATTATGGATTAATTCTTTTTAAAACTGGTAGTAGTGAATGTTACTATATTATGTGCATTTATCGATATAGGGGTGGGATCCACCAGCTTTCCGTCGTCTTGTTTGCCGATAAAAGGCTATTATCATCCTTTCCGATTAAGTATATCCATCTTCAACTACATCCGCAGCTAGAGTACAACTATTTCTAGTGAAGATTTTTGTACTCCCAAAGTTCTCCATCTGTCTCTGAAATTTTCAACTTATTTTCTAATTTCTCTCTGAAACATAAGTTAAATCTTCTGCACTTAGCTTCTTGTTCATCATATTTCCAATTTCTTAGTTCTTGCTTTCTACTATCTTCTTTGTTGCTTTTATTAAAGGTTTCATTTGTGTTATCTGTTGAAATTAAGGGTTTACATTTGTATTCAAAGTAATAACTCAGCATTGGCTTGATTGTTCAGAGTAAACACATTGATTTCTCGACCAAAAGTTAGTTCCATCATTTATCCATTATTTTTTAGGTGTTCTCTAAATTCAAACCTCAAATTCTAAAAATTGAATTTCGTTCTCTAAATTCAAACCTCAAATTCCAAAAATTGAATTTTGAGTAGTAGTTTTTTTTATATATAGTTGGGTACTACCCGGCATAGTAAATCCATCGAACATAAGTTCAAACCAACTTGACCTGACCTTAATTTTTTGTTCCAAATCTGATACTTCCTATCTTTTTCTCTTAAATGTTAACTCTAATCAAATTCCAATTATTGGTTGTTACTGCTATTTGGTGTTTACTGGTTGGAGGGAGTAGAGATTAGGTCAGAAATGGTCGAAGATAAGAGTGCAGCGATAGTTTGTGTCATGACCCGAACTGGAACCCTGGCCGTGACGATCATTCCTAAACCCGAAGGCTCGAAACGCCCTCTATCTAGCTGGTAATCATGCACAATATTCATAAAGTAAAAGAATTAAAATCTGAAATGGAAACATGGTCATAATATTGAAACTGAAAAATGGGTCTAATAACAATGTCTGACTCAGTCTGCGAAATCTCTACCATGAACTAATCAAAGTTTCCTGAAAGATGGGACAAGGCCCACAGTAGATCAAAACCTAACTAATAGTAGTAATATGAAATAACCAGCCCTTCTGAATCATAGAAGGCTCACCACTGCAACTCCGGTCTGTGATCTGGAATTTCTTCTATTTTTCTGGACCGCTAGACTGTGCCTCAGAACCTGGAAGGAGAAGGGGGTCCGCACAACTGTACTGGTACGTAGAGGTATCAAAACAAAACATAATATTTCTACAAAATATAGTTGAGAGCCATTATAAAGCAGTTTCATATCAAATCATTTGAAAACATATGGACGTAATGTAACTGTTTTCAACAACAATGCAATGCAGCTGAGCTAGGTGGAATACACTACATATCACATTTACACCAACTGTCAAACCTCAGTTGCCGCCGAGATTAGAGTATAAGTGAGGGGAAGACACACAAGATCACACAGCAGGGTGTCTCGACCCAATGGTAGTGCACAAGATCACAAAGCAGTGCTCCTAACCATAGTCCCAATTTGGGAATGACATAAAGTTAGGTACGTAAGATCACAAAGCATGGTACCGAGTTCCCATGTCGGCAAACACGATTTCCAGCGATGAGCCCTTACACTCAAATGCCTTCTTCGGGCATCCACCTATCTCATGTAAAATCAATGCATTCAAATTTCATCTGATTCAATCACATATCATATTCTGTAGGGTATCGTCATACCTAACTTGCAAGCCATCAATATCACATCAACTTATGCATAATTATGTAAAAATCCAGATGTTTCAGCATTTACAAGTAATGAACAATAATCATTTCAAATTCATGCTCTCTTTTGTTGGTCACAATATAATATGGGGTATCAAAACATTATCATGAGAATTTAAAAGCAATTTATCATTCATATTTATCAAACGTTTATGGAAAATCTCAAATCACATATGCATGGTTTCAACCATTGAAGTATATAGGCAAACAATTCCCATGACATTCAAAAAAATGACTTAGAAATCATATTAAAAGTAAGCTATTATCATTTTATTGAAAACCCCCATTTAAAAGCATGCATGTTCATAAAACTAAACCCATGAGATTTTAGGATGACCCCACGTACCTCGATTACTATGAATATTAGGTGCTTCTTGAAGCCTATGTTGAGAGGATTCCAAATATGCAATTAGTTTCTAAAACCCGCAGTTGAATCTTGAGTTTCTTGAGTTTTTATTTTGAAATCCTAAGGAGAATTATTGAGAAATTTTGATGAATGAAGGTGTATTTTGGGGTCTTTTGGAACTGAATTTTGTGTTTAGGGCTAAATAAGGGTGGAAAAAGGACCATTTTGCCCCAAAAAACGGAGTGTTTAAGTCACTTGAAACCTTTACATAGGCGCCGCCTATGCTATCGCCTATTTGTTCCAGTGGCCATGTGCGGTTGGTTAGGCGATGCATATTACTTTGAAAGTACACAACTTCTTGCTCGGGTGCCGAATTTTAGCAAAATTGGTATCGTTGGAAAGCTAACTTGAAAACCTATCATTTTACACATAGTAGGCTCTCTAATTCGAGATATACAAAGAGTCATAGTCGATAGAAGTTGATACAAATTATAATGTCCACTTAAACTTAATCAATCGAAGTAGTTTTCAACTCATCCTTGAGTCAAATGACCCCTATGGTCTAAATTTAAGCTTGAATGGATTCACATACTACACAAATAATTAGCATGCCATATTGGCTTTGGGATTATCAGCACATCAGAATCATGGTTTATATTGTAGCCCAAAATTTGGGGCATTACATTATCCCCCCTTAGGATCATTCATCCCCGAATGATGATACGGGACATAGACAGACATGATTTCAAGCATAATAAGGACTAGGAAAGATAATATAGGAATAGTACCTTTAGTCTCATCATCCATCGAAGCAAAAAAATTGGGATATCTAATTCTCATGTCATCTTCTGACTCCCAAGTTGCTTCTTCAACTTTCTGATTTCTCCAAAATACCTTCACTGAGGCTATTTCTTTGCCCCTCAACTTTCGAACTTGGCGATCTAAAATTTCAACGGGCTCTTCTTCGTAAGACAAGGAATCTGTCACTTTGACACCCTCTACTGGAAATACGAAAGAATGATCTCCAATGTATTTCTTCAACATGGATACATGGAATACCGGATGAACAGAACACAAACTAGCAGGCAATTCTAGCTTATAAGCAACTGCACCAATCTTCCTCAGAATTTGATATGTCCCTATATAGCGAGGGCTCAATTCACCCTTTTTTCCAAACCGCATAACTCCTTTCATAGGAGAAACCTTGAGAAACACCCAATCACCAACTTCAAACTCTAATTCTTTTCTCTGAACATCGACATAGGACTTCTGACGACTCTGAGCAGTCTTGAGTCATTCTCTAATGATCTTTACTTTCTCCATCGCCTGATGAACAAGATCAGGCCCATACAACTGAGTCTCACCCACTTCATACCATCCTATTGGAGACCTACATCTCCTCCCTTACAAAGCCTCAAAACGAGCCATTTTGATGTTGGCATGGTAACTATTATTGTAAGCAAATTCAACTAGTGGTAGGTGATCTACCCAACTACCTTTGAAATAAATAATGCATGCCCTCAACATATCCTCGAGGGTCTGAATGGTACGCTCAGCTTGCCCATTCACCTGAGGGTGGAAAGATGTGCTCAAATTCACTTGTGTACCTAAACCCTTCTGAAAAGATCTCTAGAACTGAGATGAAAACTGCGTACCTCTATCGGATATAATGGACATTGGTGCCCCATACAACCAAACTATCTCATCAATGTAAATCTTAGCATAACCCTCTCCCGAATAATTAGTCCTCATAGGCAAAAAATAGGCTGACTTTGTCAACCGATCTACAATCACCTATATAGAATCATACTGGTTTTGGGATCTCGGAAGTCCTATAATGAAGTCCATGTCTATCATCTCCCACTTCCATAAAGGCAGGGCTATCTCTTGGGAAGTCCCACCTGGCCTCATGTGTTCTACCTTTACTTGTTGACAGTTCAAACACTTGGACACAAAATCAGCTACATCACATTTCATGTTATTCCACCAATACAAGTTTTTAGATCATGGTACATCTTAGTAGAACCTGGGTGAACAGCATACCTCAAAATGTGTGCCTCATCAAGGATTCTTTCCTGCAGTCCATCAACATTCATAATGCACAACCTACCCTAAAATCTCAGAATACCATCACCACCAATTTCAAATGACATAACCTTTTGTTGACCCCCATCTTTTTTGATTTGCATCAAGATGGGATCTTCAACCTGCTTCTCTTTAACTTCAGCATAAAGGGATGACTTAGCTAACTCATGAACAATCACCCCTCCATCTTTGGAATCTAAGAGTAGTACTCCCATATTTGCAAGGTGGTAAATATCCTTCACCATCTCTTTCTTTCCTTCTTCTACATGAGAAAGGCTGCCCATAGACAACCTGTTGAGGGCGTTGGCTACAACATTTGCCTTGCCCGGATGGTAATGCAGGCACATATCATAGTCTTTCAGAAGCTCGATCCAGCACCTCTGCCTGAGGTTCAATTCTTTCTGCGAGAAAACGTACTACAGACTCTTGTGGTCAGTAAAGATATCGACATGAACACCGTACAAGTAGTGCCGCCAAATCTTAAGTGGATACACCACAGCCGCTAAATCCAAATCATAGGTGGGGTAGTTCCACTCGTGCACCTTCAACTGCCTAGATGCATACACCACTACCTTACCATGTTGCATCAACACACAACCAAGCCCCACATAGGACGTATCACAGTATACCACAAAGCCATCTACACCCTCGGTAAGGGTCTAAACAGAAGCAGTGGTCAGTTTGTCTTTCAACTTCTCAAAAGTATTCTCACACAGATCAGACCACACAAACTTCACCTTTTTTTGAGTCAATTTAATAAGTGGAGCAGCTATGGAAGAGAAACTCTCTATGAACCTTCTATAATACCCCACCAAACCCAAGAAGCTCTGAATATGGATTGGAGTCGTGGGTCTGGGCTATTTTCTCACTGCTTCAACTTTCTGGGGATCTACTCTTATCCCGTCACTAGACACAATATGCCCAAGAAGGCAATAGCATCTAACCAGAATTCACACTTAGAAAATTTGGCATACAGCTGATGATCCTTAAGGGTTTGAAGAATAATTCGAAGCTGATTGGCGTGATCCTCTTTACTCTTAGAATAGATCAGGATACCATCAATAAATACAATGACGAACGAGTCAAGAAACTGACGGAATACTCTACTCATAAGATCTATAAGGCTGAAGGGGTGTTAGTCAACCCAAAGGACATGACTAGAAATTTGTAGTGACCATATCGGGTTCGGAAGGCTGTCTTGGTTATGTCTGACTCCCTAACTTTCAACTGATGATAACCCGAACGAAGGTCTATTTTTGAAAAACACTTGGCACCCTGAAGCTGGTCAAAAAGGTCGTCAATCCTAGGAAGAGAATATTTATTTTTAATCGTGACCTTATTCAGCTGATGGTAGTCTATGCACATACGAAGGTAACCATCTTTCTTTCGCACGAAAAGTACAGGCGCACCCCAAGGAGACACCCTGGGGCGTATAAAACCCTTATCTAGGAGATCTGCTCACTTTTATTTCAACTCTTTTAGTTCTGCAGGAGCCATTCTATATGGAGGAATAGAAATAGGACGAGCGTTTGGCAACATATCAATACCAAACTCAATCTTCCTATCAGGTGGTATTCCTGGGAGATCATTTGGAAAGACTTCTGGGAATTCCTTTACTACGGGAATAGATTAAAGAGAAAGACTCTCGGCATTGGAGTCCTTAACTCGAATAAGGTGGTACAAGTAACCTTTAGAAATAAGTTTGCAGGCTCTGAGATAGGATATAAAGTGCCCTCTGGGTGCTAAAGAATGTCCTTCCCACTCTATCACTGGATCATTCAGGAATGAAAAAATGACCCTTAGATTCCTATAATTTAATGCGGCATAGCATGAATGGATCCAATCTATTCCTAAGATAGCATCAAAAGTAACCATATCTAACTCTATGAGATCTGCTAACATATCCCGGCTACCAACAGTCACAATACAACCCCTGTACACCCTCCTAGCAACAATAGAATCCCCCGCTGGGGTGGAAATAGAAAAGGGTTCATAAATCACACTGGGATCAAACCCGAAACCAACAGCCACATAAGGGGTCACATAGGATAAAGTAGAACCAGGATCAAGTAACACATAAACATCACGGGAAAAGATTTGTAATGTACCGGTAACAACATCTAGGGAAAATTTTGCCTCCTGATGGTTGGTCAAAGCATATAACCGGTTGCGACTGTTCCTGGCAGCTGAAGGGGCACCCTTATGAGGAGGAGCCGTGAATGCGGCTTAGTGCCCCTTCCCCCCCTTCCCCTCCCCCCCCCCCCCTCACTTTTCCTCCAGCAGAAGGGCAATTTTTCTAAAGGTGACCCACCTTGACACAAGTATAATAATTCCTCCCCTAAAAATAACACCTCCCTGAGTGATTCTTCCCACAAGTCTCGCACCGTGGATGAGTACGACGTTGTTCGGCCACACTGCCCTGTGATTGAGTATCTGGGGCTCTGAATCTATGAGGAGTCTGAAAACTCTGCGATCATCTGTCTGCTGGTGGTCTGGGCACTGGGGCGCTGGCAGCTGACTGTGCATTACTCCAAGACCTCTTCTTTTGCCATCTGTTTCCTTAATTCCGCCCTGTGGTTGGCTGTAATTATGATTCACGGTTCTGGATCTCTTTGTTTGCCTGTCTTTCTCTCTTGTTTCTATAATTTTCTTTTTCTTCTCTTCTATCTGTTGTATATGAATGGTCAGCCGAGCAAAGTCTAGCTCCTTATTCAACAATTCCCCTTAGCACTCAAGCACAAGGTTATTAGAAAGGATGAATGCAAATTTCCTCATCCGGGCTCTCATATTACTAGTCAACTCTGGGGCCTAGCTAGCTAGTTTATCAAACTTCAAAGTGTACTCCTGGACACTCATACTGCCCTACTTCAGATTTATAAACTCTTCTGCTTTGGCGTCCCTTAACTCCAGAGAAAAGAATCGATCAAGAAGAGCTTCCACAAATTCTCCCTAAACTGTAGGCTTAGCACTCTCACCTTTTGCATCCTCCCAATCGGTATACCACTGATACGGAATATCCTTGAGCTAATAAGTTGCTAGTTCTACCCATTCAACCCCATCCACATACATTACCTTAAAGATCTTTTCCATCTCATCCATGAACTCCTGTGGATCTTCCTCCACCTTGGTGCCAGTGAACTTAGGTAGGTTCATCTTTATGAAATGTCTGACCCTAGTAGCCTCAAACGCAATAGATGCAGACTCAACATCTTTCGATCATTGAGCCTGGTTATCTACCAACTGTGTCAGCATATGAATAGACCGTCTGAATTCTGTATTTGAAATATCTCCCTGAGCAGTTGGGGGATGGTTGACATTAGTCCGCGGAGCCTAAGATGGACTGGTCCAGACTAGAGGGACTCCTGGAGTAGGAATAAGTTTTGGAGTGTCAGCTCTGTTATAGGTCAGCATCCCATGGGTGGGACAGACCTCATCTGCCTGAGCATTCTGATCGATTATACGACGTAGAGGCATAACTGTGTTTCTGAAATAAAGAGATCATTGATTAGGGGATAGAAACTTTGAAGCACGAACTAAATCACAAAGAAGAGAAATATTTCCTAAACGCTTAGTAGCCTCCTGCTTATAAGTGTGGCAGGCTACACACCCATAAATAGGACTTTACACGACATAATTTTGCAGACACCCTAGGACCATGAACCGTGCTTTGATACCAAGTTTGTCACGACCCAAACTGGGGCCCTGGCCGTGATGAGCATTCCCAAAACCGAAGGCCCAAAACGCCTTCTGTCTAGCTGGTAATCATGCACAAAATTCATAAAGTAAAAGATAATGCAGAAATCAAAATCTAAAATAGAAACATGGTCATAATACTAAAACTAAAAAATGCGTCTAGTAACAATGTCTGACTCAGTCTGCGAAATCTCTACCATGAACTAATCAAAGTTGCCTGAAAGATGGGACAAGGCCCCCAGTAGACCAAAACCTAACTAATAGTAGCACAATTGTATTGGAACGTAGAGATATCAAAACAAAACATAATATTTCTACAAAATATAGTTGAGAGCCATTATAAAGCAGTTTCATATCAAATCATTTGAAAACACGTAGGCATAATGTAACTGTTTTCAACAATAATGCAATGCAGCTGGGCTAGGTAGAATACCCTACATATCATATTTACACCAACTGTCAAACCTCGGTTGCCACTGAGATTAAAGTATAAGTGAGGGGAAGACACACAAGATCACACAGCAGGGTGTCTTGACCCAATGGTAGCACACAAGATCACAAACCAGGGCTCTTAACCATAGTCCCAATTTGGGAATGACATAAAGTCAGGTACGTAAGATCACAAAGCATTGTACCAAGTTCCCATGTCGACAAACACAGTTTCCAGTGATGAGCCCTTACACTCAAACGCCTTCTTCAGGCATCCACCTATCTCATGTAAAATCAATACATTCAAATTTCATCTGATTCAATCACATATCATATTCTGTAGGGTATCGTCATACCTGACTTGCAAGCCATCAATATCACATCAACATATGCATAATCATGTAAAAATCAAGATGTTTCATCATTTACAAGTAGTGAATAATAATCATTTCAAATTCATGCTCTTTTTTGTTGGTCACAATATAATATGGGGTATCAAAACATTATCATGGGAATTTGAAAGAAATTTATCATTCATATTTAACAAACTTTCATGGAAAATCTCAAATCACATATGCATGGTTTCAACCATTGAAGTATATAGGCAAACAATTCCCATGACATTCAAAAAAATGACTTAGAAATCATATTAAAAGCAAGCTATTAGCATTTTATTGAAAAACCCTATTTAAAAGCATACATGTTCATGAAACTAAATCCATGAGATTTTAGGATAACCCCATGTACCTCGATTACTATGAATATTAGGTGCTTCTTGAAGCCTACGTTGAGAGGATTTCAAATATGCAATTAGTTTCTAAAACCCACGATTGAATCTTGAGTTACTTGGGTTTTTATTTTGAAACCCTAAGGAGAATTCTTGAGCAATTTTGATGAATGAAGGTGTATTTTGGGGTCTTTTGGAACTGAATTTCGTGTTTAAGGCTAAATAAGGGTGGGAAAAGGACCATTTTGCCCTAAACATGAAGTTTTTAAGTCACTTAAAACCTTTACATAGGCGCCGCCTATGCTATCACCTATGCTTTCTAGTGGCCATGTGCGATTGGTTAGGCAACGCATATTACTTTGAAAGGCCATAACTTCTTGCTCGAGTGCCGGATTTTAGCAAAATTGGTATCGTTGGAAAGCTAACTTGAACACCTATCATTTTACATATAGTAGGCTCTCTAATTCGACATATACAAAGAGTCATGGTCAATAGAAGTTGACATAAATTATAATGTCCACTTAAACTTAATCGATCAAAGTAGTTTTCAACTCGTCCTTAAGTCAAACGACCCCTATGGTCTAAATTCAAGCTTAAATGGATTCACATACTACACAAATAATTATCTTTCCATAGTCGAATAGGATTTATAGCTTCGATATTATTAGCACATCGGAATCATGGTCTATATTATAGCCCGAAATACGGGGCATACAGTTCGCTGGTGGGATGTTTCCAATTCAACGAAGGCGGTGGCTATGTGGTGTTGATAGGTGGTGTGTAGTGTTTCCCAATGAAATTTTGCTAGAAATTAAAATGTGATGGGGTTCAATTTATTTGGTGTTGCTGTGGGTGTTATGGGTTAATATTTTTTAAAAAAATTGGTAGTAGTGAGTGTTACTGATTGTGTGCATTTATCGATATAGGGGTGGGATCCAACAGCTTCCTATCGTCCTGCTTGCCAACCAAAGGCTATTATTGTCTTTTATGAGTTAAGAATATGCATCTCCAACTTCATCCTCTACTGGAGCACAACTATTTTCTAGTGAAGCTTTTTGTACTCCTAAATTTCTCTATCTTTCTTTGAAATTTCCAGCCTATTCGCTAATTTTTTTGAAACATAAGTTAAATCTTCTGCACTTGTCTTCCTGCTATTCATTTTGTCAATTGGTTAGTTCTTGCTTTCTACTATCTTCTTTGTTGCTCTTATTAAGTGTTTAAATTAGGATATCAGTTGAAATTATGGGTTCACATTTGTATTCAAAGTAATAACTCAACTTTGGCTTGATTGTTCAGAGAAACTACATAGGTTTCTCGACCAAAAGTTAATTCCATCACCGTCTACTTCTGGGTAATCTATGTAAAGTTTGATAATTGTATTGCAACTCTGTGGTTGTGATGAATGATTAGGATGATGGAAAAATTTATAATGTCATTGTCCCGTTATTCTCTCATCCTACAGCAAATCTATGTCTTGTATGTTAGATGATTCCAAGATAAACTATACTAACTGATAACGCTCAAAATACACCTCTAATTGAAGGATAAAGAGGTCGCTGTCAAATATAGTAACCCAACTAGGGTGGGGTTGAATCCCAAGAGAATACATTGAAAATCCTTCTTGAACTTGTTACAATTACCAGGCATTGTAGGAAAGTAAAAATGGGGGATTTAGTGAAATAGAAAAATGAGAGAAAAATTGGTTGCTTTTAGTTGTAAACTATCTAAGAAGAACACTAGGCTTGTGTTCCCCCAGGCCTCTCAACTTAGTAGACTTATCGTGCACTATGGAACTATTCTAGTATCTTGCATACAGAATCGATAAGTTACGTACCTTGTACAGACTTTTGGATGAGTAGGAGAATTTCACCCTTTACCTTTTGAGTCACAGGGTGTCACGTTACTAACACTTACCTAGATCCCAGTTAACCGTCACCTTTTGAGTCTCAAGTTATTACGAGAAAGCTAACAATCATTCAAATATATCGTTGTACTACAATAGATCGACTGTTAACTCCTAAATTACTATTGTCTTTATCTTTTCCTTGTCACTACTCCTTTTTTTTATAGTAAGTAGCGATATCTAGGTAGGATCTTAATGTATGCATCCATTAAGAAAGCAATCATAACAAAGATAAAGCAATAAATGCAAGAAACTTTATCTAGAACAACTTCGCACTTTCTCTACTTCGTTAATCCACCAGAGTTCCCACAACCCTAGCTAAGAGAATTAGCCGCTCATATTATGAGATCAATCATGGATTCCACAAACAAAATTACAAAATCAATCTAACAATAATAAGATAATAAATCCCAAAGTTTTAAATTGAATAACAAACCACGATGGTTGAGAACCTGGACCAGAGGGGACTCCTTCTCAATCAATCAATATGTGAATGTATATTTCTGAATTAATGTGTTGAATGAATAAACTAAATAGAGCCTAAGGGTATTTATAGATTATAGGAAATCCTAGAGTTCAAATCCTAAATAAAATAGGAAAACTTAATTACCCATATATAATAGGACTTAAAAGCCTTATAATAGTGTAATTGGGGTACATGAAACCCCTAGAATAAAAAACCGAACGAAATAAGAGAAAAGTGGTTTCGTGAAGTACTCTCCATCAGATATATAATTGAGTTATATTTGCAATTATACCAATTTTTCCTTAATCTGATATCGAGGTGAAAGTTATGGCCAAATTACTAAAGTATTGTCAGCTGTCGGGATGCACTTACAGTAGTACCTATGGTCCTGACCCTGGGCGGGGGTATAGGGCACCGGTAGCGGGGTAAAATATCTTACAAGTTCAGCTCTTGGGATTTTGGATTTTTGGAACGTATTTTACCTACGTGTGGTCCGTAGGTCTTACTTGCAGTCCACATATTGACTTAGTAAGTGTTAGGAGTCATCTTTTTAGCTCTTCTTCAATTCTCGGACATGCTTTGATTAAGAACAAGATGAAAGTTATCCTGAACATCCTTAATTACATCAAAAAGTAGCCAAAAATATCACTTTTCTTTTTTTTCTCCAATTTAGCATCCAAAACCTAATTTCCTGCAAAATACTCCAAAAATACCTTAAATCCAATAAAATATCCTTAAGTACATGCATGTTCTCGTAGTTTTTAAGCATCAAAAATGTTATATTTCTATAGTGCATTAACACCCTCAACTTAGAACTTTGCCTGTCCTCAGGCAACAAAACAGAACAAAATAATACGACGATGCTTAATCAAGAGAAATCTAAGATACCTATGGCAGTCAATCATCAATTTTAGCTTAAGATCATTACCATCTCCAAGTTTAATACTTTGAAATCCAAATGTGTGTATTAATGAAGCACAACAATGTGACACAAAGGAATCAATCAATGGCATTAAATTAGCAACAAGCAACCATGCATACATACAAGTTACGCTATCCAAACAAGTAAGGAGCTAGCAATACAACCCATGTACCCTTACATCAAAGAAGTCCCACTCACTCATATATGAAATCAATTATGTCAATGCAGGGACAGTCAAGAGACACTCACACTCAAAAATAAGTTCCAATCAATGTGTGTCAAATACCAAAGGCTTGCCCTTATTTTCTTTACATTAGCTTTCAGACAATCAAGTCAGGAGCACTATAGGACTTTTATTCGGCTTGTAATGTAGGCTTGGGGTCCGGTATGGTACATATGAATATATCAAGTGACTAAGCCTCCTTGACACTACCTAACTTTGGGATCTCACATATTAGCCATTTTTTACTTTATTTCCACCCTTATTTCTTTTTTTTTTTTTATTTTAAAGCACATCAGATTGGGTGTGGTTTTCTTATTCTTTCTTAGGCATGGTATTCCCACCCCCAACTAAAATATGTGCACTGTCCTCAATGCGCTAAAATAAAGTAAAACATAGAGAGATGAGAACATACCTAGGATGCACTAGGCTCTTGATTCTTTTCTTTTCTTTTTTCTTTTATATTGCTACCACACCCAACCCTACTTTCTTTTTCTCTTATTCTACTCTTCTTCATACCCACTATACACTATGCACCCCTATGATAGCCACCCTCAAATTAGGTGATTTGACTCAGTTGAGGTACATAATGTCTAAGGAGGACCAGGGCCAAAATAGGTTCATTGTAACAACAAATGGGAAGGTGAATGGTGAAACAAGAAAAATAGGCATTCAGGCTTAAAATTGTGATCAAAGGATATAATTCACACATGGAAGGTCATGTAGGCTAAAAGTGGACTAATATAACAAAATGGCCTATGATCCTTTCCTAACCAACTATTCTACAACTTAGGCAAGACTAACTGGGCAAGTTTTGAATTTAACACACAAAGAGAACTAGGTAGTATCTAACATACACGGTACGGAGTCATATCACAAGTTGCTAACTATCTGGTTCATGTAATTATTAGCAATGATTATCATGTCCCTAATTATAATGACATAACAATATTCACAATAGTCACACATATATATACAATCATAAAGTTCAAAAACAGAAAATTGGAGAGGTACTATCATTTATCTCAAAAATCAACAAAAATATGTCAACTGCCTAATATACTTATTTTTCTCCTAATTAACCACAAAACATCACAAAACAAAATACAATATGCCTAAACATGCCGACTTTACTAGGAACAAGACTCTGGAGAAAAGAGGCACGACGATAAAAACCCCAGGAAGACATCAAGACCCACAAGCAGTCCCACCCCCAACATAAAATCATGTATTGTCCCCAATGCATCAAACTAAAATGAGAGAGTTAGGAATATACCTGTGGCGCCATAGGTGCAGCGATCCAACGCCAATCACACAATACAAATACAAACAATAAAATAGCTTGGGTTGCCTCCCAAACAGTGTCTGATTTTATGTTGTGGCATGACGAGACTTAGTTGGGTACTCAGACTTCCCCAACAAGCCCATGGTTACCTTGATTACTCAGACTTCATCAAGGTAGCCCAAGAGTTGGCCTTCAAATTTCTCTTTCCACTTTAAACTTATGAACTGTACCCTTAATTGTTTTTCTAATTTCCCAATATGATAATAGGGCAGATGTAGAAAAATAAAGGACCCAAGAAATAGATGTGGCAAGTGGTACTTCTTGGCCCTTATGTGAGGAATATAATTCTTTGATTCTGGCTCAGTAAATTTTAAAATATAAACATATGTTTTCTCCTTCTTGCAATCTTCTTCAGGCTCAGATCGCTCGATCAAGATCTGACTATCCAAGTACAATATGGAAAAATGCTTTGAATGAGGTCTAATATGCCCCCAATGGAGGAACTGCATCCTTCTTTACATCCCCATATAATTTTAGTATGCTCTTCTAAAGCGTGACATAATCCATAAGATCATGAGTAATTTTTGACTCCTCCAATTTTAGCTCCTCAAGTTAGCTTCTTAGAACCTTTCTAGTCTAATACCACCCATAACTAAGTTGTTGGGTGTTACACGTAGCAGCGTTTGCATTCAACTCTACTTGTAACTGGTAAATATCTAAGCCAAACCTATCAATCTCTTGAATAAGCTTATGATTGATGTGGACAAGGTGTGTTATTATTTCCAATAGGTTATCCTTGTGCTCACACACTATATTTTCTATACTCCTATAATAATGCAGCATATCAAAAGAAAAAGGGTCAATAAATAAAGTGTCATCACACTTCGTACTTCCTATGGCCAGGCTATCATCTTAAGAAGAGTAGGGAAAAAAACAACCAAAAAAATAAAACCCAATAACTCTAACAACTTCAACCAAGAATTTTAAGATCATATTCTTCGGCAACGGCACCAAAATTTGATAATGCTAAAAATACACCTCTAATTGAAGGATAAAGTGGTAGCTATCAAATGTAGTAACCTAACTAGGTTAGGGTCTAATCCCAAGGGAATACATTAGAAACCCTTCTTGAACTTGTTACAATTACCAGGCAGTGTAGGAAAGTAAAAAAGGGGAATTATTGAAATAAAAAAAGGAGATAAGAATTGGTTGCTATTGGTTGTAAACAATCTAAGAGGAACACTAGGATTGTGTTCCCCCTGGATTCTCAACTTAGTAGACTTATCATGCACTTTCAAACTATTCCAGTATACTACATACAAAATTGATAAGTTATGTACCTCTTACTATCTTCTGGACGAGTAGAAGAATTTCACCCTTTACCTTTTGAGTCTTAAAGTGTCGCATTACTAACCCTTACCTTAATCCCAGTTAACTATCACCTTTGATTCTCAAGTTACTAGATAAAAGCTAAAAATTATTCAGATATATCGTTGTACTACAACGGACCGACTGCTAACTCCCAAATTACAATTGTCTTTATCTTTTCCTAGTAACTACTCCATTTTTAGAGTAAATAGAAATATCTAGGCGGGATCCCAATTTATGCATCCATTAATAAATCAATCATAATGAATATAAATTAATAAATGGAAAAATCATTATCTTGAACAACTTGGCACTTTCTCTACTTCGTTAATCCATCAGGGTTCCCACAACCCTAACTAAAGGAATTAGTTGCTCATAATTATGAGATCAATCATGTAATCCATGGAAAAAATTACAAAATCAATCTCACAATAATAAGAGAATAAATCCCAAAGTCTTAAATTGAATAACAAACCAAGATAGTTGAGAACCTGGCCCAGAGGGGCCTCCTTCTCAATCAATCAATATGTGAATATATATGTTAAAATTAATATGTTGAATGAATAAACT
Organism: Capsicum baccatum var. pendulum; assembly: GCA_030864225.1. Lineage (NCBI taxonomy): Eukaryota > Viridiplantae > Streptophyta > Magnoliopsida > Solanales > Solanaceae > Capsicum > Capsicum baccatum. The sequence continues at coordinate 197,516,181 of CM061552.1, read as the reverse complement.
AAATAGATCCTAAGGGTTTTATTTATAGATTAAAATAACCTTAGAGTTCAAATCCTAAATAAAATAGGACAAGTTAATTACCCATACATAATAGGACTTAAAAGCCTTATAGGAGTGTAATTGGGATACATAGAAACCTTCGAATCAAAAACCAAATTAAATAGGATAAAAGTGGTTTCATGAATTCATGTCCATCATAGAGATAATTTAATTAGATTTCCAATAATACAAATTTTTCCTTAATTTGATATTGGGGTGAAAAGTTATGGCCAAATTCCTGAAGCACTATCAGCTATCGGGATGTACTTGCGGTCTATACCAGCACTTTGACCCTTGGGTGCAAGTAGTACCTGCGTTTTTTACCCTGGGTACAGGTATAGGGCACAGGTAGCGGGGAAAACATCCTAAAAGTTCAGGTCTCGTGATTTTATACATTTGACACCTACTTTGCCTATGTGCTATCCGTAGGTCCTACTTGCGGTCCACATATTGACATTGAAAGTGTCGAGAGTTATCTTTTCAGATCTTCTTTAATTCTTGAAAATACTTTGATTACAAAAAAACTAGAAGTTATCTCAAACATGCATAATTGCACCAAAAAGTAGCCAAAATTACCACTTTTCCTCTTTTTCTCAAATTTAGCACCCAAAACCTGATTTCCTACAAAACATGCCAAAAACACCTTAAATCCAACAAAATAGCCTTAAGTACATGCATATTCTTATAGTTTTAAGAATTGAAAGTGCTATAGTTCTATAGCACATCACTAATATTTATGAGCCAAATCTTTGATAGAGAGATTGACATACCCTAGTTATATGACTTTGGAGGTCATTTATTAAAATACAAAGTTAGTAGGTAGTGAACCATTATCTTGATATCCCCCGGTTAGGCTTGGGATAGTTTGGCACCGCGTATCTGACTCTTGATGTGTTCTTGAAATATCATACTTTCGATGGTTAAAACGAGAAAAATATGCAAGTTTCTGAGGTTTTTTGTTATATATGATGCGTTTTGGGTATGTTTTATAGGAAATCATGTTTTGAATTCTAAGTTGATGAAAATATGAAAAAAGGTATTGTTGGCTACTTATTTGAGAAATTATAGATGTTCGAGACACTTTTCGGCTTATTTGTGATCAAAGTATGTTCGAGAAGTGATGAAGAGATGAAAAGATGACTTTCAACACTTAACAAGTCTAACATGTGGACCAATAATAGCACTTATGGACCCCATGTGGGTAAAGCAAGTGCCATAAGTCCAAAATCCTAAGTGCTGACTTACAGGAAATTTTTATTCTGGCACTTGCTCCCTCTCTGCTAATTGCAAGTACTACCTGCGCCCAAGGTCAGAGAGCAAGTGTAGATCATAAGTGGACACCGACCCTATTTTCTCCTATATTATTCGGTATTTGATTTTAGGGTTTCCTCATGTACTATAAATACCCTTTATGTGTTTTTAGTAGGAGTAACAAACTTACGATACTCACAAACATATTTTGATTCCAAGATTTAATTTTGATCTTGGAATTTTCTTGTATTGACTTTGGTTCATTAATTCAGTAACGATTGTTGTTTTTTCTACTTTTTATTATTGTGATTTCTTCTATTCTTTCAACCATGAATGTTATTGATTATTTCACAAGCATGAGTGGCTAAAACCCATAGCTAGGGTTATGGAAACCCTGGCGGATTAACAAAGTCGGGGAAGTTCTATTGTTATTTTGAATTGATATCCATGTATGCATTGTATTATCTTCACTTTAATAATTATTTTAGCGGTGGCCAATATTAAGATCCCGCCTAGATTATTGCTACTTATTTCAAAAGAGGAGGAGTGACTAGGAAAAGATAATAACAATAGTAATCTAGAGTTTAGATATTGATCCATGATATTAGGTATTATCTACATAAGATGGCTAGATTTCATATAATAACTATAAACTTAAAAGATAATAGTTAACTGTGATCAAGAAAAGGGTTAGTAAGGAGACATCCTGAGACTCAAAAGGTAAAGGGTGAAATCCTTCTACTCGTCCAAAAGTTAGTAAAAAGATACATAACTTATCGATTCTATATTCAAGGTATCGAGTTAGTTCAACAAAGCACGATAAGACTATGGAGTTGAGAAACCAGGGGTATAACACCTTGGGTTTTAACCCTTAGAAAATTTCCTAAAATTCTGGTCTCTGGACCCAATACGGCTCATAAGTATGAGCCGTATGATGGGATACGAATGGTATGGTCCTATAATATGCTGACCAATGTTGGTTAGTAGGATGGATTTTGGTTACTGGAATGGATACGACTTTGGGGTACGAGTCGTATTGGCGGGTATGGATCATTTGGTTCCTCAACTTAATCTTAGACTTGGTTACTTAGGTTAGATTTGAGTGGGTCACCATGAGCCATAAGCTAGGGTATGAGTCATGTCATGGACTGTATGGTGGACAGTGTATAAATCTTCGTTGGGATTAATTTTCTAGGGGTACGGATGAAGGGTACAGATCGTATGCTTTGGATACGACTTGGTTGAATGAGTCATATGCTGGACAGTTTTGGATCCAACGGTTGAGGCTAGTATATGAGTAGAGGGTACCAATCATATTGGAGGGTATGACTCGTGATGATCAATCGTACCCCTGGGACGGGATTTTGTGCAACTTAAGTGGGGGTATTTTGGATATTTTTCCACTTATCCTAATAAGGTCCCCCAACTTCTATACTACTTGAGAGGTTATTTACCCTATTATTCCATTTATTAACACTTAGAAAGAATACTCTATAATTTTCTCAAAATCTTTTAGGTAAGGAAAGCTAGGGTTTCAACTAGAGGATTAATTTGGGGATTGTCTTGGTGATTTCTTTCCATCTTCATCTTGGTCTAAAGAATGTTCTCTTCCCTCATTGTTAATTCTATATAAAAGCATGGTTTTTATGAATGTTTTCATGACTTCATTAAATGTATAATTTTTGTTTCAAATATGAATTGGGGATTTTGATATAAAATGGTTGGTTATGGTTTTCCATGGTTTTAATTATGCTTTTTATGCATTAATGGTGGTTTTGGATAATTGGATTATATGGTAATAGTTTAATGGTAATTGTAATTGGTTTTGGTTATATTATTCCCCTAATGTGTTTGACAAAATGCCTATAATAATGTTTTTATTGCATGGAGTATTTTTAATGGAACTCTTGTTTGTTTTAAAACTTGGTAAAGGAATTATACATGTTTTAAATGGCTTGGAAAGGTTAATGGATAAATTTTTATGCTTCTTGGGTGTATGGAATCCCCTAAGTGATTTAATATGGTAAATAGAAGGGCACTTGGAAGTCCCCTTAAATGGATAGTACTTGCAAGTATGGTCGGTTTGACAATACCACTACTAAATGGCCTTGTTTAATAAATAGTAAATGGATTGGTTGGTTCCTAGGTAATGGTTTTAATTGTGCAATAATGGTAGGATGTGTAATAATGTCGTGGAAGGTGTAGGTTTTGAGGAACCAAAACTGGAAACTCGTATTTGCCGATGTGAGGTTGGTTTTGGTGACCGTATGCATGATGTCACACTTTATATTTGGGGGATGAACTAGTCATCCTAGGTTTTCTTCCCTGGTCATACAACGACACATACTAGGGAACTTTTAGCAGGGGGAACTGAACCCATATAGCCGATGGATGGTTTAAGATGGTAAAGCTACATAGACTAGGTAAAGATTTTAAATGCATGCTAAACCCAGTCCCCTTTCCTAGCATGGTTATACATATATGTATGGTTGTGTTCATATGGATGGTTTTACTTGGATTTATAAATGTCATTATTTTATTCTTATCTTGAGATCATGCTAGCGTTCACCCGCTAACCCATCTACTAACGGCTATATACACATATTATGTAGGAACTAATCATTCTCATCGTCTTACATAGTTATCGACTCAGGGACCAGCATTTGAACTGAAGTGGTGAGTTTTTATCCTTTTAGAAGGCTCTATTTCATGTTATGGATATTTCTAAACTTTTTGATTTTATTTTGGATATCGGCTCTGGCCATGGTTAGGGGCATGCCCCAGTTGGATTTTATTACACTTTTGGTTAGAGGATTTGTGGTACTACCTATAGTTTGGAATGGGCGGGATCGATATTGGTGTCAGCCTTAGGCATTGGTATTGGTATTAGGGCTGACACCGATCGACTGGATTGTTGGTTGTTCCATCATATTTTATTTTAGGATTAATTATATTATGTTTTGGAACTTATTTGGTTATGGCTTAGCTTATGTCCTTTGGAATGGTTTGGTATGGTTGGGCGGCTGGTGTGGGATGGTTGGACTCGATTGGGCCGGTCACAGTTGTGATCCTATCCTAGAGTCTTCATGTGAGCTGTTACAATAACTTATTATATGCTTGAAATTTAGCCAATTTAGGACAGACGACTGGAGGTTAGGTTAGGCAATGAGGATGGTCTCTAGTACCGGTTAGACTTGGGAAACCCATTATGACAAGGCCCTCAGTCGGGTTAGTTCAAGTTGGTATTAGAGCCTAAGTTCATGGTCAATTAGGAGTTCATAAAGCCATGTTGAGTAGAGTCTCTTTTAGAGGTGCATATCATGCCAAACTCATAACGGAGAGGCTACAAGGCATTTAGGAATGTTTCACTTTCTTGGTACTCTATTTTCAGGCTTGAAGTCTCAATCTTGGAATCTTCTATAATCCTTGTTTGTTTGTCTTTCAGATTATGCCTAATAGATCTAGAACATAAGGAAATTCTTTTATCCTATCTTAGGGTAATACTGAAGGGGTGCATCCTACTTCTGGGTTTCATCTTCGATCTTACGGCCCTATCCCTGATAGTTTTGGAGTTTTATTGGTTGCTACTAGTCCTTCTCAAGGCGAGGTGACTAATTTAGAATTTCATCAGTCTATTTATGTCATTACTCAGATGGTAGTTGCTCAGAATGAGTGGGGTGTGACTAGTGCCTTATCTGTTGAGGCTATAAGAGTTGGCCAATTTATAAAGATAGGTCCTCCCACTTTTTCTGGAGTAAAGATAGAGGATGACCCACAGGGCTTCTTGGATGAAATAGAAAAGATACTTCAGGTGATGCGGGCTACCAAAGTGGAGTGGGTAAACTTTACAGCTTATCAGCTCAAAAAGGTTACATATTAGTAGTATGAAGAATGGGACAGGGATAGGGGTGATGTGGAAGAATTAGTCTTATGAGATATTTTTTCTAAGGCCTTCTTAGATCATTTTCTTAACCTAGAGTTGAGGAGATCAAAGATGGAGGAGTTTGTGAACCTCAAGCAGGGGAGGATGTTTGTCAAGGAATATACCTTGAAATTTCACCAATTTTCAAGGTGTGCTCCTAATTTAATTGCTAACATGTGGGCAAGAATGAGGAAGTTTGTTTCTGGGTTGAATCGAGACTTGATTTTGTAGAGCAAGACTGCCTTGCTAATTAAAGATATGGACATCTCTAGGTTGACTGTTCATATGCAGCAGGTAGGATGATAAGAGGAATCAGATGAATTTCAAAGATCCGTAGGGTAAGAAGAGTATGCTTTTTTACCAGGAAGGTGCTCAGTGTTGGGGTGGTCGGGATAGAGGCAAGTGGCAGAAAAAGAAGTGGGGGATTTCTAGTTCCTTCTCTTCTGCTAGTGGTTCTTACTAGCTGGGCGACAGACGTCATCAAGGTGGTGACAATTTTTGGGCACAGGGTACCTAATCTCAGGCAAGCGAAGGACAATCAGTTTTTTCATGCCCTTCTTGTCAGATTTGTGGTCATCCTCATCAAGGTTATTGTAATGAAGGAAGGGACAAATAATTGAAGTGTGGCTAGGCAGGCCACTAGATCTGGGATTTTCTAGTTGATAAGGTTGCTATAGGGGTGAATAAGATTCATGTGGCTTCATCATATGCTCCTACACCTGGTGGTGTTGTATCCATTTTTGTTACTACTCCTGGTTCTAGTGTTGGTCAGAATAGGTTGTATGCTTTGGCATCCCGATAGAAATCTAAAGCATCACTTGACATCATTACCAGTATAGTAAAGATTTCTCTCCTAAAGTATATTGTTTGCTTGATCCGAGGTCCACTCTTTCCTATGTTACTCCTTATTTGGTTGTATCTTTTGGTTTCGATCTGAAAGTTATTTTGAATTCTTTTTCTATTTCTATCCTGGTAGGTGACTCAATTATTGCTAAGATAGTTTATAGGGGGTGCGGTATCTGTTGGTGGAAAGCAAACCTTGGTGGATCTATTTGAGTTGGGTATGGTGGATTTTGATGTCATTCTAGGTATGGATTGGTTGCACTCTTGTTACGCATCCTTGGATTGTTGGACCCATAGGTTTATCTTTAGGTTCATTAGTGAATCAATTATAGAATGGGAGGGTAGTTCTTTAGCTCCTAGGGGGAGATTTAATTCTTATCTTAGAGCTTAGAGGTTAATCTCCAAAGGTTATCTTATAACATGGTCCAGGTTAAAGATTCTAACTTGGAAGGTCCTTCTTTCCAATTAGTTCTAATGGTTAATGAGCTTATATAGGTCTTTCTGGATGATATTCCTACTATTCCTTCGGATAGGGAAATAGAGTTTGGTATTGATCTAATTCAGTACACTCGCCCAATTTCTATTTCTCCGTATAGAATGGCTCTGACTGAGTTGAGAAAACTCAAGGAGCACCTTACGGATCTACTGGATAAGGGGTTTATTTGTCTTAGTGTATCTCTGTGGGGTATACTGGTGTTGTTTGTGTGCAAGAAGAATGGTTTCCTATATATATGAATTGACTATAGGCAGTTGAACAAGGTAGCGGTTAAGAACAAGTATCCACTTCCAAGGATAGATGATTTGTTTTACTAGTTGCAAGGTTCTAAGTTTTTTTCTATGATAGATCTTCAGTCCAGGTACCATCAGTTAATGATTAGGAAGGTGGATATTCCTAAGAGGATTTTCGTACTCGGTATGGGCACTTTGTGTTTTTGGTAATGTCATTTGGGTTGAGTAATGCTCCGATGGTATTTATGGAACTGATGAATAGGGTTTTTCATCAGTATTTAGATCTCTTTATTATTATGTTTATTGATGACATTCTGATTTATTCGAAGAGAAAGGTGGATCATGATAATCACCTATGTATAGTGTTACAAACCTTAAAGGAACAATAGTTGTATGCCAAGTTCTCTAAATGTGAATTTTGGTAGAACACTGTAACTTTTTTGGGTCATATTATTTCTAGTGAGGGGATCATGGTGGATCCGCAAAGGTTTTTGGTGGTGAAGGGGTGGCCTAGACCCATGACTCCATCTGAAATTTGGAGCTTCTTAGGTTTAGCCGGGTATTATAGGTGATTTGTGGAAAACTTTTCATCGATAGCTACTCCTTTGACTAAGTTGACTCAGAAGAAGGTCAAGTTTTCTTAGACGGATGCTTGTAAAAGGATTTTTGATAAGTTGAAGGATAAGTTAACTTTGGCTCTAATTCGACTTTGTCGGAAGGCAATGATGGTTTTTTGGTTTATTGTGATGCATCTCGGGTAGGGCTTGGTTTTTTGCTGATGCAACATGGGAAGGTAATTGCCTATGCTTCCATGCAGTTGAAAGTGTATGAGAGAAACTATCCTACTCATGATTTGGAGATGTTGGCAGTTGTGTTTGCTTTTAAAATATGGTGGTATTTTTTGTATGGTGTTCACGTGGATATCTATTTTTATCATAAGACTCTACAGTATGTGTTCACTTAGAAGGAGCTTAATCTCACGTAGAGGAGATGGCTTAATCTTCTCAAGGACTACGATATGAGTCTTCACTACTACCCAGGTAAAGCTAATATGGTTGTTGATGCTCTTAGCAGGTTATCCACGGGGAGTTTGGCTCATGTGGAAGAAGGAAAGCGGGAATTGGTGAAGGATATTCACCGCTTGGCTAATCTTGGAGTTTGCCTCTTAGACTCCAAGAATGGTGGTGTGATGGTGCAAGAAGTGGTTTGATCGTCTCTTGGTACAGAGATTAAGGAGAAGCTAGTACTAGATCCTATCTTGATGAAAATCAAGAGTGATGTTGGTGGGCAGAAGGTAATGGTATTTGAGATTAGTGGTGATGGTACTTTATGGTACCAAGGGAGGTTGTGTGTTCCTAATATCGATGGATGCATGAATCGCACTATATTGTTCATCTCAGCTCGACTAAGATATATCATGATCTCAAGGACATCTGTTGGTGGAATGACATGAAGAGGAATGTGGCTGATTTTGTGGCCAAGTACATGGTGTATCAACAGGTTACGGTTGAGAACATGAGGCCAGGAGGGTTGTATCAAGAAATTGTTTTGCTCGAATAGAAATGGGAAGTAATCAATATGAACTTCGTTACCGGTCTTCCTCGATATTGGAATCAATATGATTCAATTTGGGTCATCATGGATAGGATGACTAAGTCTGTCCATTTTTTACCACTTTGGACTACCTTCTCAGCAGAGGATTATATGAAGTTGTATCTTTAGGAGATTGTGAAACTGCATGGGGTTCCTGTTTTGATTATTTTGGATTGTGGCACGAAGTTTACATCTCACTTTTGGTGATCTTTTCTGAAAGGGTTGGGGACTAAGGTGAGTCTGAGTATTGCTTTCTAATCACAGTCGGATGGGTAAGTAGAGAGAACTATTTAGATATTAGAGGATATGTTTTGGTCTTGCGTGATTGATTATGGTGGCAATTGGGTTGAGCATCTACCTTTGGTGGAGTTTGCTTACAACAATAGCTATCATACTAGTATTTGTATGGCCCCATTTGAGGCATTGCATGGTTGGAGGTGTAGATCTCCTATTAGGTTGTTTGAGCTTGGTGAGGCAGACATGTTTGGTCCTGACATGGTTTATGACAGCGCCCAAGTACACATGCAAGTGTACGTGGTCTATCAAGTAGTAAAGTGGCCTTCAAGAAAGCCAAATATCGATCCCACAGGGACTTGTGTTAACAACTATCCAATTCTAGTTTAACAAATTGAGAAGACTGACAAATAAATTTTTACAGTTGTAAGCTAAAAATAAACTAAACTGATGCAGAAAAGTAATGACTTTGGATAATCAATGGATAGAGACCCAGGGTTAAGGCTTAAGAACAATCATACTACGCTATTGAACTTCATTCGCTAGATTGCTTATCTTAGTTATTGACTAGTAGGGTTAATCGCATGATCATGGTCTCCCGACCTCTAACCATTTACCTAATTTCGATCTTACAACTACATCATTGAGCGGGGATGTAATAATCTAATTAAGTGATTTAAAGCTATCATCCTACATGTGAATCAAGTAAGGCATCTAAGTACATCCCTGTCCTAGACACTAATTTGAATTCCTTATTTTATAAAAGAATATAAACCATACTTTACTTATCTCTATGTTCTATCTCCCTATTCCCTCTCCCGAGATCAAAAGGTTGACAATTGATATATTCTAAGGGTAGATAATTCTTAAAATAGTTAAATTAAGAATAAACAAACAAACATGATAAGAAAATTAAACGAACTTAATTCAAAACAAAAGTAGTCATGATCTTGGCCTTAACCCTGGAAAGAGATTTTAGCCTTTAGTGAAACTATTCATCATCCAATCACTTGGATTGATGATACAAACCATAAAGAGACTAAATTAAAGAAGGATAAAACCTAAAAAGAAGTTTTGGTAGCCTCCAATGCTCCAAGATGTCCAAAAGTAATCAAAAATGTGTATAAGGATGTATTTATAGAAAAAAGGTAATCCAAAGCCGTGTTGGAAAAGAAATCATTGTGCATCTTTCCTGGAATAGATCCCGCATTGCGGGCTCCCACTAGAAGTTGTTCTTAAAATATTTTCTAAGGCATGGGAGCACTGAAATGGAGGGCGCGTTGCGAGCTCCATTACGCTGGAATAGAGCCCGCATCATGGGAAAATTGTAGGAACACACTATTTTGGGTTTCTTCTGAGTCTTTTGGTGTGTATCATGTGCCAATATGACTTCCCATGTGCCATCACTCATCCAAGACATTTTAGGAGTCAAAATTTGCGTCAAGTTGTGTATTGTTCTTTCGTGATCCATTCCAAGCCTTTTTGAGTTATTTCCACTTGATTTGAAGCTTGTATATCCTTTATATATCATCATAATCCATTCATCAAGAATCCAATATAATTAAACACAACTATTTAGAGATCAAAAAAACACAACATCCAAGACGGTGAACTAGAAACACGAGCTAAGCATAGGCTTCATTCACTTTGATTTCTAACTTATTGTTTTGACTCTTGTCTTTATCCAATTTACCCATGCACATTACCAAAAAGTTTTTTCATATATAAATACACAATAACAACCTTAGTAACTCATTAAACACGTTTTAACCCAACACGATAGACTAGACAAATACCTAGCTTAAGCTAGTAACACTAGTTTTCTCGGTTGAACTCTAAATGATCAATTTGAATCAAAACTCATGTGAAAACACTATTAAACATTGTAAACACATACAGGGACACTTATATGTACATTTATATCATTATCAACATATTAAGCACATAAATCATCCTCAAAACTAGGTTAAATAGGCTAGAATATCAATGCTAGAATGCATAAATTCACCCAACATCAGTTTACCAGGATATGGAGAAGGTGAAGGTGATTCAGGATAGGCTTAAGAATTCCCAAAGTCACAAAAATTCCAATGTGGACGTTAGGCACAGAGACTTGGAGTTTGAGGTTGGAGATAATGTTTTTCTCAAGGTATCTCCCATAAAGGGAGTAATGCAGTTAGTAAATAAGGGGCAGCTTAGTCCCCGATGTATTGATCCTCATGAGATTTTGTAGAGAGTTGGTAATATTTCTTATGAGCTAGAGTTTCCTTCTAGCTTGAGCTTGGTTCATCTGATCTTTTATGTTTCCATATTGATGAAGTGCAGTGGTGATCCTTCTATGGTTGTTCCTTTAGAAGGATTAGGTATCATGGATTCTCTGCCTTATGAGGAAATCCTAGTTGAGATCTTATATAGGCAGGTTTGTCAATTAAATACCAAGGATGTGGCTTCGGTTAAGGTTTTGTGGCAAAATCATAAGGCAGAAGAAGCTACATGGGAAATAGAGAAGGACATGAAGTCCAAGTATCCGCATCTATTTTTTGCTCTTGGGATTCATGCAAAAGGTATGTGTCCTCAACACATCTTTATTTTCTAAGTTTGTTGATGGAAAGATTAATATTTTTGCCTTTTTGTTTTCAAACTTTGTGAAAGATTGGGAATATATTTGATAATGCAAATTACTCATGCGTGTGGTTACCCCTACTTTGTTCGTCATTCAGGGACAAATGTTCCTAGTAGGGGAGACTAAAACCCTCTGGGTTATCACCCTTAGAAAATTTTCTGGAATTCTAGTCTATGAACCCAATACGACTCATGGGTATGAGCCGTAAATAAGGTACAAATGATATGGTCCTATCGTATACTGACCAGTGTTAGTTGGTGGGATGGATTTTGATTACTAGAATAGATACGAATTAGGGGTACGTGTCATATTGATGGATACAGATCATTTAGTTCCTTAACTTAATCTTAGACTTGGTTACTTAGGTTAGATCTGAGTATGAGTGGCTCACCATGAGCTGTATGCTAGGGAATGAGTTTTACCATGGACTCTATGGTGGACAATGTCTATGATTCTCTCAAAAACTTTTGGACCAGAGAAGCTAGGGTTTCAACTAGAGGATTAATTTGGGGCTCATCTTGGTAATTTATTTTCATCATCATCTTGGTTTAAGTCATGTTCTCTTCCCTCATTATTAATTCTATCTAAAAACATGGTTTTTATGAATGTTTTCATGACTTCATGGATTGTATGATTTTTGTTTTCAAATATAAATTGGGGATTTTGATATTAAATGGTTGGTTATGGTTTTCCATGGTTTTAATTATGTTTTTTATGTATTAATGGTAGTTTTGGATAATTGGATTACATGGAAATGGTTTAATGGTAATTGGAATTGGTTTTGATTATACTATTCCCCTAATGTGTTTGACAAAATGCCTATAATAATGTTTTTATTGCATTGAGTATTTTTAATGGAACTCTTGCTTGTTTTAAAACTTGGTAAAGGAATTATACATGGTTTAAATGGCTTGGAAAGGTTAATGAATAAATGGTTATACTTGTGGGGTATATGGAATCCCCTAAGTGGTTTAATATGGTAAATAGAAGGGCACTTGGACGTCCTCTTAAACCTATATATGGTTGGCCATGGATAGTACTTGCAAGTATGGTCGGTATGATGATACCACCACTAAATGGCCTTGGTTAATAAATGGTAAATAGATTGGTTTGTTTCTTGTTAATGGTTTTAATTGGGCAGTAATGGCTGGTGTGTAATAAAGCCATGGAAGGTGTAGGTCCCAGGGGACCAAAACTGGAAACTCGTATTTGTCGATATGAGGTTGGTCTTGGTGACCGTGTGCATGATGTCACACTTTATATTTTGGGGATGTTTTCTTCCCTGGTCATATGGCAACACACACTAGGCCCTTTCAGTAGGGGAGCTGAACCCATATAGCCCGTGGGTGGTTTCAAATGGCAAAGCTACACAGCCGAGGTAAAAGTTTTAAATGCATGCTAAACCTGATCCCTTTTCCCGACATGGATATATATATATATATGGTTGTATGCATATGGATAGTTTTACTTGATTTTATTAATGACATTATTTTATCCTTATCCTGAGATCATGCTAGAGTTCACCCGTTAACCTGTCTACTGGCAGTAATATACCCACGCTATGTAGGAACTGACTGTTCTACTCCTCCTACATAGTAATTGACTTGGGGATCAGTATTTGGACTAAAGTAGTGAGCTTTCATCCTTCCTGAAGGCTCTATTTCATGGTATGGATATTTCCAAACACTTTGATTTTATTATGGATATTGGTTTTGGCCATGGTTGGGGGCATGTCCCAACCAAATTTTATTACTCTTTTGATTAGAGGCTCTATGGTACTACCTATGGGTTGGAATGGATAGGATCGATATTACTTTTAGCTTTGGCATTGGTATTGGTATTGGTATTGGGGTTGACACCGATCTATGGGATTGTTGGTTGTTCCATCGAACTTTATTTTGGGATTAATTATATTATGTTTTGGAACTTATTTTTTTATAGACTAGTTTATGTCCTTTGGAATGGTTTGGTATGATTGGGCGGTTGGTGTGGGATGGTTGGACTTGGTTGGGCCAGTCACAATTGTGATCCTATCCCAGAGTCTTTATGTGAGCTGTTACACTATCTTGTTATATGCTCAAAATTCAACCAACTCGGGGCAGGCGGTTGGAGGTTGGGTTGGGTAATGGGGCTGGTCTCTGGTCCCGATCGGGCTTGGGATGCCCATTATGATAAGGCCCCCGATCAGGTCGTGTCAAGTGGGAACACAATCTTTGTGTTCACCAATACTGCTTACAACCAAAGTTGATATTTGCTCCTTGTTCAATATTTCTATTCAGATCCCCTATTTACTTTTCTAATTTTTGCTCGTTGATTACAGCATCTGATATCCATAAGTCCACATATTCCCTTGGTATTCTACCCTAACCTTTGTTGGGTTACTATATTTGACAGCAACCGTATCATCTTCTGAGAGGAGGTATAGATTTGACGTTATCAAATTTTAGTGCCATTGTCGGGAAATCTGGTGTTTAGTTGTGATTTAAAATTGTTGCAATTTTTGGGTTTTTTTTGTTCTTAGTTGGGTATATACCGGTGTATACCTAGCACATGGAGTAGAGGCAATCCCTTACTCCCACTGAGTCCAAATCCATAAAGGATCCTACTAACACCTAGTAGGATGACAAAGCCGAAGAGAGACAATATTCCTGAAAGAGTTCAAGATATAATTGACAAATAGATAGAGGTGTTGTTAGCACTAGCTGCTAATCATGGCGGTGAAGAACAAGATCAACGCTTAGTTCAGGAGGAAGAGATAGCTTTGCATCGACCATAAGTAGACTACCGAGCAACACTCAGTGGAAATCAGAATAAAGTTCAAGGTGGTCGAGCCCACGTGATCACAGCATAGTAGAAATTGCAACCATATAAGGATGATGAAGAGGATCTGGGGTATGTTGAGACAATATATCCTGGAGACATTATTCCTCTTATTTTACCCCCAGGCATTAATTTTAATATATCAAGTGCTATGATCCAGCTTACATACATGAAGGGTGTGTTCGCGGGGTTGCCTACAGATGATGCAAACACGCATCTAGCAAATTTTTCTAGAATTCATACTTCATATACATATCTAGGGGTTAGTCGTGAGGCTCTTTGATTGAGGTTATTCCTTTTATAGCTTATAGAAGAAGCATCTTTATAGTTAGGGGAACTTCCAAAAGGATATATCATAACATGGAATGAGTAGCGCAGATAATTTTTAATCAGTTTTTTCCTCCATCCAAGATGTTGCATCTTAAGGATGAGATCTATAATTTTAGGCAGCTGTAGTCTAAGTCCATGTATGAGGTTTGCTTCAGGACCAAGAAAAATCTGAGTATGGTACCCAACCATCATATTTTAGGGACGAACTTATTGGTGTTATTCTATAGAGCCCTGACCATCATTCTAAAGTTATGGTACATACTATCTCTGGAGGGGCCTTTATGAGATTGTGATGGTAGATAGCTTCTAGTATTATGGATCAAATCTCACTGACTAACCAAGGGTGGCAAACTCGGGAGGCAAAGAGGGGTTCTGCCACTTATGCCATTAGAGCTGCTGGTGACCAGAGAGTATCTAATGATTCTATAGTGCAAGATATTGTGCTACTAAACACTGATATTAATGTGTTGGCAAAGCAGTTCGCGATCGTGAATTTTGAAAAAGTTCATGCAGTAGGGGCACAAGGTGCAGCTTCCAGAGCTTATGAGTCTACATTAGAAGAAGAGGCTAGGTATTCGGATCATTATTCGGAGGGTTTTTGGTCCCAAGGGTAAGGAAATCAAGGTCAAAACTACTATGATGAAAGATATAAAGACCACAGTAGGGACAGAGACAGTGACTAGAGATGGAGAGATGATTACAAGGAGAAGGAAGACAGGTACATTTTGCTTGGCTGATAAGATACCAAGACTGTAGGAGATTTTGTCTAAACTAGTGAAGGGTCAAGAAAATTAGGAGAACGTCCTTAAGGATATTAAGGCTGACATTTCACGGTTAACCAAGAAGATAGAGTCTCATGCCACTACTATCAAGTAGTTAGAGCACCAGTTCAGGCAAATGTTTTCTATGATCAAACAAAAATAGCCTATTATTCTTTTGAGTGAAAAAGTTTAGAGTCCACCAGCTATAAGCCATCGTCTATCTATTACCACGAATTGTGGTGCCACTAATAATGATCCCCCTAGACCTACTATTAAGGGGTTAAAGATTGATAGCACTGAGAGCGATGAGACACATAAGGTAGAGTTTGATAAGTCAGCATGGGTTGATAATAATATTGAGTATGATAGTGGAGAGAATTTGGTCGTCAAGCCCAATGATCATGTGCACCCTTATAGTATGATTTAGGATCAGGAATAAATTTCAAGAAGTCACCATTTCGTGTTCTATTGGGCCTTTCAATGTCAAGCAGGCTTTATGTGACTTAGGATCAGGAGTAAATATGATGCCACTGGTTGTGTACAAGTTTTTGAGGATGGGGGAACTCAAACCTACATCCACAACGTTGTTGATGCCTGACTCATTTATGAAGAAATCGGTGGTTATCTTGTGTGACGTATAAGTAAGGGTTGCATCCTTTATGTTCCCCACTGATTTCATGGTTCTTAATTATGAGGTGAATTCTCAAGACCCCATTATATTGGGTAGACCCTTTTTATCCACTGGTAGAGTATTTATTGAAATGAACTTAGGGGAGATCACCTTCAAACTGGCTGATAAGCAAGTAGTGTTTGATGTGTTTATGGCAGTGCAATAGCCAGACAATATACGAGTGGTGTTTGTAATAGACACTATTGATGAGGATATTGTTGTAGTGGCTAGTGTACCAAATACACCAGGTGTTAATGAGAGATATATGGCAGAACAATTTACAGAGATTGAGATACTTGATCTAGGACATATAAAAAAAAGGTGAATATTCTGCGAAAAAAGGTGTGCTGTCTCACTAAGAGCCACATATTATCCATCCTTCTAGTTGTATCCCTAATTATTAAGCTATAATCTTCACGTGGTCCCAGAAACTTTAATTCATTCACAAAGGATAATGTGGTGGTCCCCATAGTTGGGACCAAGAGAGGCCGAGAGGGGGAATTGTAGAATCCAAATAGGTCATACGAGCAAGCCTTGAAAAGGGCCACCTATGATTTGATGGAGACTTCATTTATTGATAGGCAGAGGCATTCCAATCTAGTTGTGGGTGCATATTATCATAGTGCACCACCACCACCATGCCCTCCGCCAGTGGATATAGCCTCATCTGGGGAAGATCATGACATAGACGCCTAGTGCATCCCAGGTATGTTCTCACTTCCCTCTGTTTTACTTTATTTTAGCGTATTAAAGACAGTACACAATTTTTAGTTGGGGGTGGGACGTACCATAGCCACCGTGGGTTTTTATTGCCGTACTTATTTTCCTATCAGTCGAGATATGGTTGTAAAACTGGCATGTCTAAGTTAATTTTTATCACATTGTGTTTTGTTTTATATTGTGTTATGTGTTGTTTAATTAGTAGATTTTTAAGTAAATAGGGTAGTGCTTTTACTAATTTTTGAGAAAAATCATATCCCTACAAAATTTTATGTTTTAGAACTGTGTGAATGCATATATGTGTAACATTGTAGATCTTATTATGGCATTAGGATTAGGGACATAATAATCACTTACAAACAATTGCATGAACCAGATAGGTAGTAGTTTGAAATATTGACTATGTGCCATGTGTGTGTGAGATGCTACTTATTTCCTTTTGTGTGCAAAATTCAGAACTTTCTTGGTCAGTCTTGCTTAGGTTGAAGGATAGTCAATTAGGAAAGGATCATAGGCCATTTTTTATTTTAGTCCACTTTTATCCTAAATGACCTTTCATGTGTGAATTATATCCCTTGATCCTTGTTTTGAGCTTTGTATCCTGTTTTTCTTGTTTCACCGTTCACCTTTTCATTTTTATTATAATGAACCTATTTTAGCCCTTGTCCTTCTTGGACATTGTGCACCTCAACGTAGGCAAAATGCCTAAGTTGAGGGTGGCTATCATAGGGGTGCATAGTGTAAAATAGATATATAGAAGAGTAAAATAAGAGAAAAAATAGTAGGACTGAATATGGTAGAAAAAGAAAAGAAAAAGAAAAAGAAAATAAAATTGTGAAAATTGTAAAAATAAAAGAATAAAAGACCAAACCCAACTTGAATGTGAAATAAAGAATAAAAAAGAAGATATAAGGGTGGAATAAAAAGAAAATTGGTTAATAAGTTAAACCCCAAAGTTAGTGTAGTGTCAAGGAGTCTTAGTCACTCGATATGTCTATATGTACCATACCAACCCCCAAGCCGACATTCAAGCCAAGAAAAGTCCTATAGTAATCCTAACTTAACTGTCTGAATACTAAGGTAAATAAAATAAGGGCAAGCCTATGGTATTTGATGCACATTGACTGGAAATTCTCTTTTGAGTGTGAGTGTCTCTTGGCTATCCCCACATTGACACGTATTATATCATATGAAAGAGTTGGGACTTCTTTGTTATTAGGGAACTTAAGTCATATTGCTAGATATTTGCTTATTTTGGGTAGTGTAACTTGTATATATGCGTGGTTGTCTGTTTCTAATGTAATGTCATACCTTTCTCCCATTGTGTTACATTATTATGCTTCATGTAAATACACAGTTGGTTTTGAAAAGTTAGGATAGAGAGGGGGTTGTGCTCTAAGCTTAAAGTATTGACTGATTTCCTTAAATAGCTAAGATTTCCATAGTCAAGCATCGTTTTTATTTTGTTGTGTTTTGTTTTCTGAGGACATGCAAAAGTTTTAAGTTGAGGGTGTTGATGTGCTATAGAAATGTAGCACTTTCGACGCTTAAAATGAAGAAAATATGCAAGTTTTGAAGGTTGTTTTGTTAGTTATGATGCATTTTGGGTATGTTTGGCCGAAAATCATATTTTGTATGCTAAGTTCATGAAAAAATAAAAAAGATGTTTTTGGCTACTTATTAGAGCAATTATGGATGTCAAGACACTTTCTGGCTTGTTTGTGATCAAACCATGTTTGAAAAGTGAAGAAGAGCTGAAAAGATGACTCCCAACACTTACTAAGTCAACATGTGGATCAAAAGGAGCACTTATGGACCGCATGTGGGCAAAGCAAGTGCCAAAAGTCCAAAATCCCGAGAGCTGACTAGCAAGAAATTTTTGTTTCGACACTTGCACCCTCCATGCTGATGCAAGTGCTACCTGCGCCCAGGGTCATGAAACACTAAGGTTTTGTACTTTTAGAAAAATCTCTTGAATTGAGCATTCTGACCAAGATATGGTTTAGGCATGCCCCTCATATACTAGTGTATGAGTCTTACCCTTATATCCTCCCTTCTCATATGTTGAACAGTCTTGATTGCTAGCATACTGTCCAAGATATGACTTAACCTCTCCCTAGTCTTATGTTAGGGTGTGGTCCATATCCTACCTAGTCATATAGAGTGTTGAACTTGATCTAGAGTGGACTATTTTGGGTACAAATTATATGTATGGGTTAAGGTAACAATCATACCCTTAGATACTAGTCAAGTGAAGTGTAGTCGTACCCTGGGTAGTGTATGGGTCCTTGGTGAATCCTAGGGTATGAGTTGGGATACTACTCATACCCTATGGTATGGTTTGGTTAATGAGTCATACCCTCATACGGGTTTAATTTCTAGCTTTTGGCTAAGGGATTTATGGTCATTTCGCACCCCAAAACCCTTAAGTCCCCTCAATATATAATGTCTTGTTTCCTCCTAAACATTCATTTGGAAGATCAATACATTCCAAAAACACATCTTACGCTTTTTAACATGATTGGAGGCTAGGGTTTCAAGGATGTTCATCTAGAGGCAAAAAGGAGTCAAGTTTCATGGTGAATCATATTTAAGGTATGGGACTCTCTCCTTTATTAAATAACTCAAAAACCATGAATCTTAAACATGGATTAAGATTTGTAAATGATGATTTTGAAATCAAATAATAAGTATTTTGTTGCCTAATGATGAATAATTGTTTGTTCTTGCTTAGACTTATGTTTATACATGTTATTGGTGATTATTTGCACATATGGGTGCTTGTTTTCTATGGTTTAACAAATGGGTCTTGATTAAACCTAAGTTGGTGATTTCTACATTGATTTTGGCCCTGGTAAAGGCATGCACATAAGGTGTTTGTGAAAATGTATAAGTGAAATGTGTAATCACTTATTTATATTGTTTTGAGTTAGGGCAATAGCCCAATAAGTAAGAGTGGTTGGTAAATGGTATTGTAAAGACTTTTTTATCCATGTAATTAGTTAATTTATGACCTTGTTGTCTTGATGGCTAAAAAGGGGTTAAAGTCCCTAAACATGAAATTAAATTATGCTAGAAATAAAATGTGGTATGAGATTGCTAATGAGAAATAAATGGTTCGTAAGGGTCTTGTGACCATAAATTGAATTGAATAATGAATTGAATCAAGGCAATTCCCTATTAAAGTATTTGAGAGACAAATGCTTCCATGAAGATCTTATGGTCATATATGGTGTTGAATTGGTTAAATGGTTCAAAGTCCTTAAGTGTCGAATTGGTTAAATGGACTAGTCCCTAAGTGTTGAAGTAAATAAATGTTAATGTATGGACAAAGATTTGTAGTCCCAATGTCAATTAATGATAGTCACAATGGCCTATGGTTAAAGTCCTTTCCTCCTAAAGTGGCTTGTGGTTAGAGTCCCTTGCCAAATGAAATGGCTTGTGGTTATAGTCCCTTGCTCAATGAAATTGCTTGAGGTTAGAGTCCCTTTCTTAAATACATCGGCTTATGGTTAAAGTCCGTTATCTAATACGGCCTAAGGTTAGAGTCCCTTTCCAAATAAAAAATGCATGAGGTTAGAGTCCATGTCTAATAAAAAGGCATAAGGTTAGAGTCCCTTGCCTAATAAAGATGTGTGGGGTTAAAGTACCTTGTCCAATGAAAATATATGTGGTTAAAGTCCCTTGTCTAATAAGAATGTATATGGTTAAAGTCACTTGCCTAATAATAAATATTTGAATCGATAAGTGTAGAAGGTAAGAGTCCTTTACCTCATGACAAGTAAATGGGTGCATTGAGAATGCTTCCTAAGCCTTGTTTTCTTTTGGCACGTTATGTACCAATATGTATTCCTATGTATATAAATATGGTTGAATATGATGTTTTGACTTGATTTTAAATGATGACTCAATTTTCTCCTTCTCTTTGAGTTACATGCTAGCGTTCTAACCTATAACCATCTTTGAACGTTATTTCCCTATAGGACATAGGGGCCAGAGCTTTTTCTTCTCTTTCTGTGTAGTGACAGATGTTTGGGTAGTTCATGTTTTGACATTGAAGTGGTGAGATTCCATTCTTCGAAAGGTATACATTTCATAGTCTCTTTATCTATGTTATAGACTTATTTAATTTAGGCTATTGTCGGGGGCTTGTCCCAATAAATATAGACATTGGATCTATGTAGAGGCATGTGGATGACTGTGGACTTAGGTATGTTGGTTAGCATGTTTATGTAAATGAAATGTTAAGACATTTTCTAAGTTATGAATACAAGTTTTGTTTCCGCTACCTTGATATATAGTCAAAGTTCCTCTGACTTTTATGGATGATGTGATGGTTAGGTTGGATTGACAGGGCGATCTTCGATCCTAGTTGGGCTTGAGATTCCCACGCAATATGGCTAGGTTTTAGGTCATCTCAAGTTGGTATCAGAGCCTAGGTTCATGGTTTGTTAGGTGTCCACAAAGTCGTGTCAAGTGGAGTCTCTTATATAGGTGTGTAGCGCACCACACTTATAAAAGAGGGGCTATGAGACATTTAGGAATGTTTCCCTTTATTGTGTTTTAATCTCGAGATTTAGAGCCTAAGGTTTTGGATTTCTCTAATTTCTATTTTCTTATCTTTTAGATTATACCTCCAAGGAGATCTGATGTTCAGGCAAACATCTCATCCCCAACTGAGGGCCCTATGGATTAAGCTCATCGAACTTTTGGGGATTAGACCTGGGGTAGGGCTGCGGCATCTAACCATCTTCGTGAGGTCCCACCAATTCTGACTGTAAGATTGACCCTCTTATTCTATAACCTCAAGAAAATTCTACTAATGTTGAGTTTCATCGCTCTATCAACCTCTAGACTCAATTGGTAACCTCTCAATCGAAGTGTGGTGCTCTGTATACTATTTCATAAGAGGCCACAAGAGTTAGCCAATTTATGAGGTTGAACCCTCCTATGTTCATAGGTATGAAGATGAAGGAGGATCTTCAAGGCTTTGTTGATGAAATAGAGAAGATTTTTCAAATCATGCATGCTTCGAAGGTTGAGGTCGTTGAGTTTTCTTCCTACCAATTGGAGTATGTAGCATACCAATAGTATAAAGGGTGGGAGTTGTCTAGAGGTGTGGATGTTAGTTCTGCCATATAAGAAGATTTCTCTAAGTCTTTCTTGGACCACTTCTTTCCTCAAGAGTTGAGGAAAGTAAAACCGAAAGAGTTTGTGAACTTGAAGCAAGGAAAGATGTCTGTTCAGAAGTATACCTTGAGATTCCATCAGTTTTCAAGGTATGTTTCCAAGGTGATTTCTAGTATGAGGGCTAAAATATGTAAGTTTCTTTTGGGATTGTCAGGTGAGTTGGTGCTTAAGAACAAGACGAATTTGTTGATTAAAAATATAGATATTTCTATATTAGTTGTGTACTTGCAATATGTAGAGGAAGAGAGAAAGAAACAAGTTGAGGAAGTGGTAAGTGGATAAAAAAGAAGTGGGGGAATTCGGGTTCCTTCTCCTAGGTTAGTTCTCCATACCTAAAGTCATCGGGAGATTGCCGATCTCAGTTTAGTGGTGAGTTCCGAGCATTAGGTGCCCAATCTGAGATTGGTAGGTCTCAATCAACTCCTACTTTGTAGATTCTATGGTCAACCTCATCGTGATCAGTGTGAGAAAGGGCGGAACAGATATTATGGATGTGGTCAGATTGGGCACATGCAATGAGAGTGCCCCTCTTTAGCGGCTTCTTAGGTTATAAGGCCCCTATTGCTACTTTATTTACCCCTACATCGAAGGGAATTGTTTCTACTTTTGATTTTATTTCTAGTACCGGTGTTGGCCAGAATCATTTGTATACGTTTGTTACTCGCCAGGATTCTGAGGCATCTCTCGGTGTTGTCACGGGTACGTTGAAACTTTTCTCCTATGATGTGTATTATTTTCTAAATCTAGGGTCTACTCTTTCTTATGTGACCCTATTTGTGGCTGTGCATCTTGATTTTGGTCTTGAGAGTCTGTCAGTTCTTTTTTTTTCTACCCTGGTAGGAGACTTTGTGGTTTTTAAGAGGGTCTAAAGGAAGGGTATCTGTTAGTGGTAGATAAACTCTTGTAGACCTGTTAAAGTTGGACATAGTTGATTTTGATGTTATTTTTGGGATGGATTGGTTGCATTCGTATTATGCTTCTTTAAATAGTCGGACCCGTAGAGTCATTCTTAAATTCTCTAATGATCCGGTAATTGTATGAGAAGGGGGTTCCTTAGTGCCTAAGGGGAGGTTTATTTCATATCTTAAAGCCTAAAATTTGAACTCAAAGGGGTTTGGTATCATTTGGTTTAAGTTAAAAATTCTAACTCGGAAGGTTCTTCTCTAGAATCTGTTCTTGAGGTTTTCCCTGATGATCTCCCCGGTATTCCTCCCGATAGGAAAATTGATTTTGTGATTGATTTTGTTCCAAAAACTCATCCAATTTCTATCCCTCCTTATAGAATGGCTCTGGCGGAGCTAAAAGAGCTTAAGGAACAATTAAAAGACCTCTAAGATAAAGGTTTCATCCGTCCTAGTGTGTCTCCTTGCGGTGCTCTCGTGTCGTTTGTGCGCAAAAAGGATGGTTCTCTTCATATGTACATTGATTATCGTTAGTTAAACAAGGTGACCATAAGGAATAAATATCCTCTTCCTAGGATCAATGACTTGTTTGATCAACTTCAAGGAGCAAAGTGTTTCTCTAAGACTGATCTTAGTTCGGATTATCATTAACTTAAGATTGGGAAAGTGGATATCCCTAAGACTCCTTTAGAACCTAGTATGGTTAGTGAGTTTCTGTTCATGTCCATTAGGTTGACCAATGCCCCTGTGGCATTCATGAATTTGTTGAATAGGGTCTTTCGTCCGTTCTTGGACTTGTTTGTCATTGTCTTCATTGATTATATCTTGGTCTATTCTAAGAGTGAGGTGGATCATATCGATCACCTTCGTGCCATATTGCAAACTTTGAGGGATCATCATTTGTATGCCAAGTCCTTTAAATGTGAGTTTTGGTTGAAAGTTGTGACCTTCTACGGCATATTATCTCTAGTGAAGGAATTATGGTAGATATTCAAAAGGTTGTGGCGATTAAGAAGTGGCCTAGACCTGAAAATCCAACTAATATTTAGAACTTATTGGGTTTAGTCGGTTATTATAGGAGATTTGTGGAGATTGTTTTTTACTATAGCTTCCTCATTGACTAATTTGACCTAGAAAAAGGTCAAGTTCTTGTGGTCGTATATGTGTGAGGGTAGTTTTGAGAAGTTTAAATATAAATTGACTTTGGCTCTAGTTTTGACCTTGCCCGAGGGTAATGATGGTTTGTAGTGTATTGTGATGCTTCTCGTGTTGGGCTTGGTTGTGTATTGATTCAAAATGGTAGGGTGGTGGCCTATGCTTCTAGGTAGTTGAAAGTCCATGAGAAGAACTACCCTATCCGTGGTTTTTGCATTAAAGATTTGGCGACATTATCTCTATGAGGTTTATGTTGACGTCTTTTCCAATCATAAGAGTCTTCAGTATGTGTTTACTCAAAAAGAGTTATATCTCAGGCAAAGGAGGTGGGTTGAGCTATTGAAAGACTATGATATGAGTCTTCATTGTAGTCGCTGATATTTTTAGTAGATTATCCATGGGGAGTTTAGCCCATGTGGATCAGGATAAGCGGGAATTGGTGAAGTACATTCACCGTTTGGCTAATCTTGGAGTTTTTCTCACGGACTCCGAGGATGGTGGTGTATTTGTGCATCTGATATCACAGTAATCTTTTATTGTTGAGATAAAAGAAAAGCAAATGTTGTATCCCGATTTGATGAGGATTAAGAGTAATGTGGGCCAATAAAATATTATTGACTTTGTGATTGGTGGTGATTGTATCTTGAGGTACCAAGGTATGCTATGTGTTCCCAACATCGACAAATTGAGGGAAAAGATTATGGTCGAGGCTCATAAATCTTTGTATGCTATTCATCCCGGTTCTACTAAGTTGTACCATAACCTTAGAGAGTTCTATTGGTGGAGATGAAATGATATGTGGCTAGTTATGTGGCTAAGTGTATAGTGTGTCAACAAGTGAAAGTTGACACATGAGGCCCAGAGGCTTGTACCAAGAGATTGCCTTGCCCGAATGGAAGTGGGATGTAATTAATATGGATTCGTTACTGGTCTTCCCCGATCATGGAATTAATGTGATTCTATTTGGGTTATTATGGATAGAATGATCATGTCCGTTCACTTCTTTCCGATAGGGACTAATTATTCGGCGGAGGATTATGCTAAGTTGTATCTTGCGGATATTGTGAAATTGCATGGTGCTTCGGTTTCTATCATTTTGGATTACGGTACTCCATTTTCATCTCACTTTTGGAAGTTGTTCAAAAAAGGTTTAGGGACTATGGTGTGCCTTAGTACTGCTTTCCACCCGCAAACGGATGGACAAGTAGAGAGGATCATCCAAACATTGGAAGATATGTTGCGTACTTTTGTGATTGATTATGGTGGTACTTGGTATGACCACTTGCCTTTAATTGAATTCGCCTATAAAAATAGTTACCATTCAAGCATTGGTATGTCTCCTTTTAAGGCATCGTATGGTAGGAGATGACATTCCCTTATTGGATGGTATGAAGTTGTTGAGCATAAGTTTCTTTGCCCTAATTTAGTTCAACAAGCCATAGAGAAGGTGGAGGTGATTCATAATATATTGAAAACCGCTCAGGTTCTTCAAAAGTCTTATGCGTATGTGAGATGTAGGGATTTAGAGTTTAATATTGGCGATTGGGTATTCTTAAAGGTATCTCCCATGAAGGGAGTGATAGGATTCGGTAAAAAGAGGAAGCTGAGTCCTCGGTATGTTGGTCCTTACTTGATTTCGAAAAGGGTTGGCAATGTTGCCTATGAGTTAGAGTTACCTTCAAGTTTGAACTCCATTCACCCTGTTTTCCATGTCTCTATGTTGAGAAAATATATGGGCGATCCTTCACTGATTGTTCCCTTAGAGAATGTTGGCATTTAAAACTCTTTGTCCTATGAGGAGGTCCCGGTAAGGATCTTGGATCAGCAAGTTCGCCTATTGCAAATGAAAGAGGTGCCTTCAGTAAAGGTTCTATGGAGGAACCAAAAGTCCAAGGAAGCTACTTGGGAGACGGAAGAGGACATGAAGTCCAAGTATCCACAATTGTATTCCTTTTTGGAAACTCGTGATTGATGTATATGTTAATCTTCTCACTTTGATTTATTTCTTTGTTAGACAATGAGTTTAAGTCCCCAATGTTTTGAATTGATTTATGTCTATATTAGACAATGGGTTAGAGTCCCTAAGCTTTGAATTGAGCAAGTAACTATGGTAGAAAATGGGTTCAAGTCCCAAGGTCAATTGAGTGATTGGTTGATTGACAATTATCATGATATGTGTTGTATCCTTGTTCTGTGACTTGTTTTCTAACTTGTTAAAAAGGTTGGTTTGATGTGTAATAATGTTTAACTTGTGTTTATGCTTGCCTTACCCATCATTCAAGGATGAATGATCTAAGTAGGGGAGAACTGAAACACCTAGGTTTTGAACTCTCAGAAAAATCTCTTGAATTAAGCATTCTAACCAAGATACGGTTTAGGCATGCCACTTGTATACTAATGTACGTGTTGTACCCTTATACCCTCCCCTCACATATGTTAAGAAGTCTTGATTGCTAGCATACTGTCCAAGATATGACTTAACCTCTCTCTGATCGTATGTTTGCGTATGGATAGTATCCTACCTAGTTGTATAGAGTGTTGAACTTGATCTAAAGTGGACTGTTTTGGGTACAAATACCAAACGGTATATAAATGAGCACAAAATAGTTCGCAATCTTCACAAAACAGTCCACACGACAAGACACCAAATGGAAACAACAAACACAAACTTAAACGAAAAAGAAGATAGGTAACTTGTCAAAAAGAGAACACATAATGTAATAACTAAAGAGTATATTAAACTCTAAAACCTTTACAAAATATGTTAACAAGCACCAAGTTCTTACGCAAACCTAAGAGGAACTCGGTTCACTCAAGAACTCGTGTTTCTAGCAGTTTCACAACACAAGTGGAACCTTTCACTTGTGATGTTCAAATGTTGGTGGTATACTCTCTCTTGAGAGGAATGGTGTTCAATATTACAATCTTGAATCAAAATAAGCTAACTCAGAAACAAGACTAAAGAAGGTTCTTCAAATAGTCTATTACAAAAAGTGGAGCAAAAAGACTCTTTTGCCCTTAATGAGAAGTGGCAGGTTTAGAGTGTATTTGGGCAGCCTTGGGTGTAATTTTGAGCACCTAAGGCCAGCCCCCACATGTCAAGGCGTACACTCCCTTGGGCGAGTTCACACCAAGTTAAAATGTGTCAATTTTCATAAACGCGCCTTGAAGTCTTTGTAGTTCTCGAGCTTGGCTTCTAGTAAATGGTCTCGATCCCATGATACCTGTATCATCCTCTCCATCTTGAGAGGATTTTGACCTTAAACTCATGGATCCTTCATCTTCAATGGTATCAATCCATAAGAGATCACACAAGTTGAACGTGTTATGCACTTGATATTCCAGAGGCAAGTCGATCTTGTAAGCATTATCATTGATTATTTCAAGCACTTGGAATGGATCATCACCTCTAGGCAGAAACTTGACCTTTCTTTGGTTGGGAAATCAGTCTTTCCGTAGGTGTACCCACACCCAATCTCCCAGCTCAAGCACAAGATGTCTTCTTCCTTTGTTGACCCATTTGGTGACCTCTTGTTTCTTCTTCTCAAGACGAAACCTCACCGTCTCATGAAGTCTTTTCATAGCTTCAGCCCTCTTGTTTCCATCAAAGCTAACAACAACATCACTTGGCAAACGATTTAGATCCAAGGGAGTTAGGGGTTTGAAGCCATAGACACATTCAAAGGGCGTGATGCCCATACTTGAATGGATCACCCGATTGTAAGATAATTCAATGAGAGGTAGGTGATCTTACCAATACGTCAACTTACCTTTAACCATGGAATGTAGCATAGAACCCAAGGTCCTAATCACTACTTCCGTTTGGCCATCGATTTGTGGGTGGCAAGATGTAGAAAACAACAACTTTGTACCGAGCCGACCACATATTGAATTCCAAAAGTGAATAAGGAATTTGGAGTCCCTATCACTTACAATGGTCCTTGGGATGTCGTGCAACTTAACAATATTTTCAATAAACAAAGAAGCTACACTAGCCGCATCTTTACTATCTGATCAAGGAAAGAAGTCTGCCATTTTGGAGAAGCGATCAACAACAACAAAGATGTTATCCCTACCCCGTAGAGTCCATGGCAACCTTAACATGAAATCCATAGAAATATCAAACCAAGGATGTAATAGAGTGGGAAGCAGGGTGTACAACTCATGAGGAAGAAGCCTAGACTTAGCACTCCTATAATCCATGCATTGGCCGTAAACTTTTACAATATCTTTGTGAATCCTTGGCCAATAGAAATGTTCCTCCAATATTACGAGGGTCTTATCAATTCCAAAATGACCCATGAGGCCTCTATCATGTGCCTCCCTCACAAAAAATTCTCTCCAAGAGCTAGAGGGTACACACAACCGCCTTCCCCAAAACAAGTAACCATCAAACTTAGCATAAGGATTAGAATCCCTATATGAATACCACCTCTCCCTATCCAATGCGTCACTTTCCCTATAAATAGAAGCGAAGTAAGGATCCTCGGGATACAATGATTTTAAGCTCTTAAAACCCATCAATTTTGAAGACAAAGTAGATACAAGAACATGATTTCTAGACAAAGCATAGGCTACCACCTTATACTTGCCCTTTTTGTATTGAATAAAATAAATTAAGGTTTCAAGAAACTCAATCCATTTTGCATGAAGTTTGTTAAGTTTGTCTTGTGCCCGAAGGTACTTCAAGGATTTATGGTCCATTTGGATCACAAATTCTTTGGGCCACAAGTAGTATTGTCAATTTTTGATACGGTACAAATGGCCATCTTATATTTTGATGACATCTTTATAGGCCAAAACATAGAGGCTCAAGACTTGGTCACCTCAAGGATACGAGAACATGCATGGAGGACCCATTTTGAGCATATCATTAAACAAACCCGTGTGTGGAAGATTACGTGGGGTCTTACATTTGATGCCAATTTGAGACTACAAGTTTTGAAGCGTGACCCCATGGTTTTGGAGCATTGAAGAAGCACCCTTCATTAAGGGTATTTTGGGTATTGCACATGTTAAATAAACCCATGACCTCCCCTTTCATTAAGGGTACTTTGGTCCATTATACTTTGTAATAAGCTAGGCTATATATAGTCTTTTATTAGGTCTTTTCTCTTTAGTTTTTGAATGATGAATGTATGAAACACTTGAAAATCCTCTCTCTTGAGAGTAGACCACCTTAGTGTAGTCTTAGTTGGGGCTTGGAAAAGCCATCCTTTGTATAGGGCTTAGAAAAGCCAATAGTGAGCTTTGCTTGGAAATGGTGGATCTTGAGGTGAGTTGATTTCCTTAGCGGTCACCGTAAGAGTGTGGTTTTTATTATTACATTCATTAGGGTTAGTGTTGAAATACACTTGGTTCTTAATCTTGTAATAATCTTGGTCTCACTATCTATCCGTTCATTATTTTGCAAATCCGTGTGTTTCTGTGTTTGTCATCTTGTATCCCTTTGTGTTGCTTGTTCTTCTCACATTTTGTGGACTGTTTTGGCATCTTGGTGGGCTGTTTTGTATAAATTTCCCAATGCTCTAATCAAGGAATACAACTTTAAATCATATGTGGAGTAGTTTAAGTGGCACCTTTAAGATTTTCACTAAAATAAGCAATGGGTTTTAAATCTTGCATCAAAACAGCCCCTATGCCTACTTTACTAGCATCACATTCAACTTCAAACATCGTATCAAAGTTGGGCAATTATAACAAAGGCACGAAAATGAGCATAGCTTTCAAGGCTTCAATCAAGGGGGCGGCTATAGTGCTAAACCCTTTGACAAACCTTATTCAAGCCAACCCGTGAAAGCTTCTTACTTCACCAACGGTTTGTGGGATTGGACAATTTTTTATAGCATCTATCTTGGATTCATCCACTTCAACCCCTCTTGAGCTCAGAACGAATCCCAAGAAAACAACTTCATCAACCCCAAAGGAACATTTATCAAGATTTTCAAATAATTTCTCTTTCCTAAGAACATCAAAGACACTTCTCAAATGAAGCACATATTCGGCCAAGCTCTTGCTATAAACCAAGACGTCATCAAAATAAAAAACAACAAATTTTCCAATAAATGGAGTCATCACATGATTCATTATCCGCATGAAAGTACTAGGAACATTGGTTAGACCGAATGGCATACCATCCATTCATAGAGACCAAATTTTATCTTTAAGGCGGTTTTTCATTCATCACAGGGTTGCATTCGAATTTGGTTATTGCCACTCCTAAGTTCTATCTTGGAAAATACTCAAGAACCATTCAACTCATCAAGCATGACATCTAATCTAGTGATAGGATGATGATATTTTACCATAATCTTGTTGATGTCCCGACAATCCACACACATACGCCAAGTTCCATCCCTCTTAAGCACTAGTAACACTGGAACCGCATATGGTCTCATGATTTCTTTGATGTACCCTTTGTTGAGAAGTTCCTCAACTTGGCATTGAAGTTTCTTTGTATCTGTAGGGTTGCTCCTATAAGATGGCTTGTTTGGCAATTGTGACCCCAGGACAAAGTCTGTTTGGTGCTCAATACCTCGATGTAGAGGTAGTCCTTGTGGCAACTCACTAGGAAACACATCACCATATTCCTGCAAAACATTAGAAATAGAAGAAGGGATAGGGGAAGTGGACGGGTTAGTGTTAAAATTATAAACCAAAAATATCATAGAAGTGGTATCATCATACTCTTTGAAGAGGTCTCCCTTTTGATCTATTACCATTGAGTCCTTACCCGTTAAGGCCAAAAATTCTTCTTCTCCCTCACCTTTCCCACTCTCGGGTTCAACACCCTTCTCCTAAGGTTCCCTTTTTTTCTTTTTCCTTTTCAAGCCCTTCATTTGTTGGTGAGCTTTACACACTTGTGATGGTGAAAGTGGTCGAAGATGGTACTTCCGACCCTTGAACTCAAAAGAATAATAATTGGTTTGTAAATCATGTTTGGTTAACATATCATATTGTCATGGCTGACCCAATAAGAGATTACAAGCTTGCATTGGAATGATGTCACAAAGTACCTCATCTTCATAATTTTCCAACTTTGAACCGAATCACTACTTGACGGGTTACCTTCAATTCTCCATATTCATTCAACCATTATAGCCTATACGGACTTGCATGGGGAGTAGTTGTTAATTCAAGTGTTCCACCATCGAGACACTAGCCACATTGGTACAACTTCCACTATCAATAATCAAGGAGCACACACTCCCCTTAATGAGGCACTTAGTATGGAAGAGGTTTTCCCATTGGCTTGGATCATCGTACGCTTTTCTCATCATAACTATCTATACCACATAATTAGGTACTTCAAGTTCACCCTCTTGAGGCCATACCTCTTTCTCATCATCATCATTAGGCCTTTCGACTCCCTCCTTCTCTATCTTAAGAGGCTTCTTCATTCTCAACCATTTCAAGCCCCACTTTTTCCCCCAAGAAATACAACTCCCCTTCTCTTAAATCATATTTCTTCAATTATAAAACTCACTATCCTTATATCCCCACCCATGATATTTGAAATATTAGAATCCCTGGGAATTAGAAGAAGTATTCAGTTTACCTTCAAACCTTGGAAGTAGATATTGGGCAGCCTTATTCGCGAGTTGTGGAGCATTGGTTGGATGGTTTTTGGACTTGTTCCACCCTGAAGTTATTGGATTCACTTATTTTCCCTTGGTTCGACCCTAGGACCCTTGGTACGCTTTGGTTTTGTATGTCGACCTCTCTTTGTTCTCTCTCTCAATCTCCAAAGCCACTTGAAAAAATCCATCAATAGTTTCAAACTTACGAAGGGTCATATGCATAGATATTTCCTTGTTTAGGAAGACCATGAATTGGATGATGTCTGTAACACCCCAAAAATGGGTCCCAAGATGTCACACATTGCTTAGGACCACAAAAGATCCAAGGCTAACCCGTGAGCTGGCATACTGATAAGCAACTAATTAAATATGTATAAAATGACAGAGTTTACTATGCAGAAATATAACAATGATGGAATCTGTGAAAATACAATACTGGTACACTTGTACATTCTGAGAAAGTCTGAAAAGAGGGACTGAAATTACATGACTGACTCTGGATAACATCTATGAAGCCTCTACTATACTGACCATAGATAGCTGGGATGCGAATCCAACTACCATTAATCAATACATATGAGTGAGAAAGTAAAGTACATAAAAAATATCTAACTAAAGTCTCCGAAGTAGGAGGACTCATCATTTGTCGGCTGGAATCTGCAACGGCCTTATCCTAGCTGTACATGCTACAACTTGTACCTACATTATGAAACAATATATCACATAGACGTATATATGGATAAGTACTTTGAGAATGTACTGAGCATATGGGGGTGAATGCATAAGTAAAAACATCATCTCATCATTATAATTTTAAAACCATGCATGTTAAATGTAAATAACTCACATAAGCTGGAATATCTAAAATACTGAAATTTAAAATCATGAATAGCAATTCAAACTTTATAAATCTAGTGAGTCATAACATTTAGTTCTAGAAGTTGTACTTGTGTTCTCTCTTTAAATCATACTGTCTAAGTATAGAAAGGACACACTCTTAAATCTGAAATTTGAAAGATAAAATCTGTAGCTAATATCTTTCTGTAAAGCATAATTTGAATAAAGTTATGATCCTTTACACTTAGTTTTCTAAAATATTTCTATTATTCTTTTCTGAGAAACTATTCTAAAAATCATTACCATTAAGCTGTAAGGAAAACACTTTATCTTAAGAAAATCTTTCAAAGCTTTTCTTTACTAGTAGGAAGGTTCTCATAACTGATATAAATCATACAAGCTATACGAAATCCAATGTATCGTCCCTCTAAGAAAGAAACCTCACGTTAGGGAAAGGTGCCATACTCTTGCCAGGGAGTATAACCTATTTTCCATGTGATTGATCACAAGCTAAATCTATCATCCACATAGAAATGGGAATATTCTCATAATCTGTACCTACGTCGGCTACGTAGTTTTATGGAATATAGGGCACGCTAATCCCACACTTCCCTCTCGGTGCTAAATACTACTCCCTTTTTATTTGCTATGCTTATTCTGTTGGAAATCCACTTTAAAACTAGCATAAGGGTTTATCTAAAACCAATTATGCATTCATCTGATAAAATCTATAAATAAAACTGATCTAAATTCTGTAATCTATAATAATCTACAAAAATAGATTCCATAGCTAATTTGATGATTGAAAGATCAAAACTTTACTGAAAATCTATAAATAATCTGATAATAGGAAGCTTAAAGCATCATCTTTCTTAAAATAATAATATTCAATATTGGGGTAGTAACCCATGCTTCAATCTCATGTCACAATATCATAATAATCATGCTTGATATTGAAAACAATCATAGTTCATCTCAAAATCTGTAAATTACTGCAATAGGCATGAAAATATGAAAATAGACATGCAATTCAACTTCTAAAACACTTGAAATCACAAAATCTTACAAAGAGCAATAATGGGTATGAACCCTAATTCAAATCTCATGAATAATCATAATCATATAAATTTTAAATAAAAGCTTGGTTTTGGGCACAAGGATGGAAGAAGATCCTTATTCATAAACCCCACATATCTTGATTGCTGATTGGATAAAGAAACTTGAATTATTGATTCCTATTTGAGTTCTTGAAGATGAGTTCTTGATTATCTTGTCTTGGGAATCCTCAATTTAGAGATTTATTGGAGAAACAATGGGGGATTTTGATTTCTTGGAGAGAAAGCTTTGAGCTCTAGGATTTTTCTTTGAGAGAGAATTGATGAATAATAAGCATAATAGGCTTAGAATGAGTTTAATCTCATGTTATACACGAATTGGGGGCTTAGGAATTGGCCAAAATAACCCCCTTTAAACTTCTAAAAGGAACTGGAAAAAAGCAATATTTTCGAACTGGTAGGCCACCACAATGCGCCACTAGTTTGGTGGCTCACTAGATAAGGGACAAATGGGAACTAGAAACACAACGTGATGCGCCATCATCGCGGTGCCCTTTTGGAATGTCATTTTGGCCGCTGGCGCGATGCGCCAGTATCTCATTGGGCTACTGGATTTTGACAATTAGGATTTTAGACCTCTCCGCAATGCGCCAATATCGCAGAGGTCCACTGGAATTAACAATTATGAAATTATTCTTTACCGTGATGCGGTGGTTGCTCAAGTGGGACACTGTCAACTTAAAAATGCTCTAACTCCTCAACCGAGTATTGAATTTAGGAAAATTTGGTATCGATGAAAAGCTTATTCCATTTTCCACACAAGGTCTAAATCTAGAAAATTTCACACAAAATAAATATTCTTTATTTTGGAAGCTATTCCTTAATGTTCTAGGAACGAATTTAAACTAGGAAAACTATGGGGTGTTACAATATCTCCCCTTTGGAAACAATCGTCCTCGAATGTGGCTAGATAAACTGATAATACTGAGGAATCTAAGGCTATCAGTTATCATGCACAACTAAAATAAACTGAATAACTGAACCTCAACATAATGAGCTACTGAACTGATTTGCTAGTGCATGAATTCTCACGAAATTAGCTACATAGCTGAATCTGAGACTGGAAAAGAACTGAATAAAGAAAGGCAATTATCTTTGACTGAATCTGAGTTCATGGAGAAGAGGTGAGGATACTTGGTACGCATGTTTCCTTCTGCTTTCCAAGTAGCATCCTCAACGGACTAATTGGAATGAGAGTTCTGAGATTACATATTGAGCATTCACATCTGGGAATATACTTACATGACTAAGTCTAGAACATTAGAAATCTCTCCCATTTCTGAGCTGACTTGCCTTTACTTATTATAAGAAGATGATTCAGGCTGAGAGTTTAGAATTCACTTGAAGTGTTCATGATGCAATTATTCATGTAGAACTGAAGTGAAAAATTATGCAGGCATGAATCAGGAGACAATGAGGCTAAGATCATACAATGGGTATTACATTGTTTGGGTTGGGATGCTTGGAAAACTAAGATCATTCACTGAATACTTATGAACTGAATCATAACTAGATATCTGAATCTAAAACTGATGCCTGATGCATATACTGAGCTGAATTCGCAATTTACCTGGATGGGAATGAACTACCTCTTGAAATGGCCATACTCATGAAATTTCAGGTAGTAAGACTAGACTAAATCGAAAGATAGAAAACTATAGAAAATTTTCTGTCCGACTGTTAAACTGGATTGCTAGCTATATGGACTGAATCTTACTGAATGCTCATACTCAGATGGAGTATCTCTTAAACACTTTTCTAAGAAATTAATAAAATGCTATTAGGGAGTAAAGAACTTTGGGCATGATCTGAACAAAATATCTGAATATGAAATAACAACATTGCTACCACTCTATAGCATGGAACATAGACCCATGAATCATAAGCTAGGATAGAATTACTAGGCCTTAAGCAATGCAACTTCTTAATTTCAAACTTAGCAACACTTCTCAAATACTTCCTTAACCATACTATCCCCCTTTGAATACCATATTCGCTTGATTCAACTTGTAATTCTCACATGGGCATTGATAAATCCATCTACTAAAGTCTAAACTGAATTAAATCCTTTCATCATGGTCAAGCCTAACTCAGAATCATGAGGTACTACACATAACACCATAATACTAGTCTGAACCATGGATTCAATACCCCAAGATTTGTCATAACTACTTTTCTCTAAGATGATTCTTCTTATCACTTTAATAACTAAATTCAACCTCTTACTAAGAAATCTTTAATACACCATACACCTATACTCTTATACACCAATATGACATTCAAGCCTATCTTCATAACCACATATACACTTCTAAACAAATACCCATAAGAGCATCTTTCTCGTATTCTCTAACACCTCTACCAATAACAAATTCCATGCACTATTCTTAAGAAAGCACGCATAAAATATTCTCAGATAATCAAGTCATACACAAAAAGATTCACCTCAATATTTCTTCATTTATAGACTTACATAAAACTAGAATACAACCATCTTTCCCAATATAACTCATTTACTCTCTCCCATCTATGCAACTGTTCATCATCACTATCTTGACCTAAGAGAAGGTCACTAAAATTTTGGGATACCAGGGCCAGAAACATGAAGAGATACTAAGCATAACTTGACATTTTACCGAGGCCTAGGGAAAAGAATGTTCACAACATGGATTTATTAAAGAGATCAAATCTGAGGGCATACATGATATAGACCTGAATTTCACTAATCGCTGAGAGTGTTGCCTGAGTACTGGAACTAAACATATGGTAAAGCATAAGTGCATGAGTCATGAGCTGCATATCCTAAATTTTGGAGTTCATAACTTTATGGAATATGATTCCAACTATTGAATGAACTAGAACTCCTCATACTAGAAACTAGGAGAGTACATGATCCTCTATTATATGCATGAGAATAAACTATGATCATGGATCTAACACGTAAGGCGTGATTAGATATTGGGATAACTAAAATACCAATACTAAAATAAGAATGGGTTGAGCCTCACCCCCACTTTCTGATGTTCTATAACATACTGGCATCACTACTAGAATATGAGAGCTTGGCCTGGTTACTCTTTCTATCATATCCCCCTTAGCTTTAAGCCATCATTCTAAGTCTGAGAAGCCCTTTACTAAACTCTAAACTGGACTACACTCACTGCACTCTTGAGTCTGGAACACAACGCTACACGTAAATAACAAACTTACTCTAAAAGACTACACCTGAAAGTGTAAACCTACTTCTAATACTTCCTTCCGAGGTACAACTCTATCTTTATATAGCCCCACTAATCATCATATAATATCTTGAACACTTACTAACTTAGAATCTTCATGAGTATCACCGCATCCTGAGTTCATGTCATCTAGATCTTCAACTCTCATTTTTGTTCGCTCAATCTTCAAAGATTAAGACTTAGATTCTAACACTTAACATGGATATCTTCAATCTTTAATAAAACACACTGCTTCTGTCATAGCCTACTAATATCGCATCTCTAAATTTATATTTCTAAACCATAAGAATAAAGATCATACCAAAAGGGCTCAACATCATCTATCCATAACTCAACTCCTTAACTCAGCTATTAAGAACATCATATACTATATAAATAGTCTTCTTCCTCTTAGAAACTCAACGATACTCCTAACCCCACATAACACGTAATAACCTTAGAAAATAATGCAACCCCATATCACCTTGAGCATACTCCATCATCATACATACAACATTATACTTAATTACGAATTAAAATGGACTCAAACTCTAGTACATACTATTTAAGCCTACTAGATCACTTCCATATAACTAGCACCACTAACCAAGAAATTATTACATCCACCTTGATGACTATTGACTATTAAAACTTAATGTCTAGTGCTAAACATGATTCAACAACCCACCTTATATAAAATTCCACTAAACTAGCATGAAAGGATACATCACCTTAACAAAACTAGACAACATGCCGGAGTTTATCTTTATACTTTCTATCAATCGTCATTCCCACTTTCTTGCCACTACTCTTCTATACCCATACTTCCAACTATAATAAGGTTTGACTATTCATAATTCACAACACTGAAGTTCATAATATCCCTCGAATGCATACTTTATTTAACAGTGTGTCAATGGTCAATCTGAATACATATCTAACTCTGTCTTAACTAAATAACTCATAAGGATGAGGACATAACTTTCAACTTGAAGGACTTATGACACACTAAAGAGCTCATCTCAAGCCCTTGGTGTGATTTTTGAGACTTCTGCTATCAAATTTGAGTGTATTATCGAGGGAGGAAATTGGAACTAGCTAATCATGTTATCTCAAGAATAAGTTGTAAATGAGAAATTTTGGGGTAACACATGAATTGATGGGAGATTCTGAGAGAACAACTTTACTACACAATTTAGAGTAGGAAAAGAGGAAAACTTTTCTTAAATTCCTTGTAGCCTCTCAAAGAAAAGTACAGACGTCTCTATACTATTCTGTAAGACTCTACTAGACACAGCTTCACAGACTCCCTAGGACACTTGAATCTTGTGCTCTAATACCAAGTTTGTAACGCCCTAAAAATAAGTCCCGAGACATCACACAAAGCTTAGGACCACAAGTGATCCTAAGATAACCTATGAGTTGGCATACTGATAAGCCACTGATTAAAAATGTATAAAATGATAGAGTTTAATGTGCGAAAACATACCAATGATGGAATCTGTGAAAATACAATACTAGTACACTTGTATATTTTGAGAAAGTCTGAAAAGAGGGATTGAAATTATATGACTGACTCTAACTAACATCTATGAAGCCTCTACTCTACTAAACATAGATAGCTGGGATGCAACTCCAACAACTACTAATTAATACATATAAATAAGAAAGTAAAGTACATAAATAACATCTAACTAAAGTCCCCAAAGTAGGAGGACTCATCATCTGCCGACTGGAATCTACAATGGTCTGATCCTGGTTGTATATGCTATAACTTGTACCTACATTATAAGACAATATAGCACATATATGTATATGTGGATCAGTACTTTGAGGATGTAATGAGTATATGGGGGTGAATGCATAAGTAAAAACATCATCATAATTTGTAAAATTATGCATGTTAAATGTAAATAACTCACATAAGCTGGAATATCTGAAATACCAAAATCTGAAATCATAATAGCAATTCAAACTTTATAAATCTAGTGAGTCATAATATTTAGTTCTAGAAGTTGTACTTGTGTTCTCTCTTTAAAATCATATTGTCTAAGTGTAGAAAGAACTCACTCTTAAAT
Organism: Capsicum baccatum var. pendulum; assembly: GCA_030864225.1. Lineage (NCBI taxonomy): Eukaryota > Viridiplantae > Streptophyta > Magnoliopsida > Solanales > Solanaceae > Capsicum > Capsicum baccatum. Next base: position 197,477,571 of record CM061552.1, on the reverse strand, counting down.
CTGAAATCTGAAAGCTGAAGTCTGTAGCTAGTATCTTTCTGTAAAGCATAATCTAAATAAAGTTGTGAGCCTTTAAACTTAGTTTTCTAAAAGGTTTCTATTATTTTTTTCTTAGAAACTATTCTGAAAATCTTTACCATGAAGTTGTAAGGAAAACACTTTATCTTAAGAAAATCTTTCAAAGCTTTTCTTTACTAGTAGGGAGGTTCTCTTAACCTACATAAACCATGCGAGCTACATGGAGTCCAACGTCTCGTCCTCCTAAGAAAGAAACCTCACGTTAGGGATAGGTGTCATACTCTTGCCAGGGAAAATAACCTGCTTTCTATGTGGTCGTTCACAATCTAAATCTATCATCCATATAGAAATGAGAATAATCTCATAATCTGTACCTACATCGGATACGTAGTTCTGTGGAAGATAGGGCACGCTAATCCCACACTTCCCGCTCAGTGCAAAATACTACTCCCTTTTTATTTGCTATGCTCATTCTGTTGGAAATCTACTTTAAAACTTGCATAAGGGTTTATCTAAAACCAATTATGCATTTATCTGATAAAATCTATAAATAAAACAGCTCTAAATTCTGTAATTTGAAATAATCTGAAAAGTGAATTCCATAGCTAATCTGATGATCGAAAGATCAAAGCTTTACTAAAAATCTATAAATAATTTGATAATAGAAAGCTTAAAGCATCATCTTTATTGAAATAATAATATTCAATCTTGGGGTAGTATCATATATTTCAATCTCATGTCAAAACATCATAATAATCATGCTTGATATTGAAAACAATGATAGTTCATCTCAAAATTTGTAAATTACTGCAATAGGCATGAAAATATAAAAATAGACATGTAATTCAACTTCTAAAACACTTGAAATCTCACAATCTTGCAAAGAGCAATAATAGGTATGAACCCTAATTCAAATCTCATGAATAATCACTCAAAATCATATAAATTTTAAATAAAAGCTTGGTTTGGGCACAAGGGTGGAAGAAGATCCTTGTTCATAAATCCCACAAACCTCGATTGATGATTGGATGAATAAACTTGAATTATTGATTCCTATTTGAGTTTTTGAATATGAGTTCTTGATTATCTTGTCTTGGAAATTCTCAATTTAGAGCTTTCTTGGAGAAACAATGGAGGATTTTGATTTCTTAGAGAGAAAGCTTTGAGTTCTAGGATTTTTCTTTGAGATAAAATTGATGAATAATGAGCATAATAGGATTAGAATGGGTTTAATCTCATGTTATAATTGGTGGATTAGGAATTGACCAAAATACCCCCTTTAAACTGCTAATTGAAACTGGAAAAAAGTAATATTTTCGAACTGGTAGGCCACTGTGATGTGCCACTATCATGGTGGCTCACTGGATAAGGGATAATTGGGAACTGGAAACACAATACAACACTCCATCATTGCGGTGCCCTTTTGGAATGTCATTTTGGCCACTGGCGCGATGCGCCAGTATCACATTGGGCTATTGGATTTTGAAAATTAGGAATTTGGACCTCTCTGCGATGTGCCAATATCACGGAGGTCCATTGGAATTGGCAATTATGAAATTGTCCTTCACCGCGATGCGGTGGTTGCTCAAGTGGGACACTGTCAACTTAAAAATGCTCTAACTCCTCAATCGAGTATCGGATTTGGGCGAATTTAGTATCGATAGAAATATTATTCAATTTTACACATAATGGGAGGTCTAAATCTGAAAAATTCCACACGAAATAAATATTCTTCAATTTGAAAGCTATTCCTTAATGTTCTAGAAACGAATTTAAGCTAGGAAAACTACGGGGTATTACAATGTTGTGGATCTCTTGCTATCCTCTATGATCAAGTTTCAAGATGAGTTATTAAAACTCATCATAGTAATCTACCACACTCTTATTCCCTTGCTTTAAGTTATACAATTTTTCAAGGAGTTCATGTTGATAACTCTCGGGGAGATATTTTTATCCCATAAAATACCTTAGCCGAAACCAAGGAGGGGGTTTCCTTTCAATCAAGATATTGTCAAAATATTTGACAAACACCCACCACGTGGTATCATATCCCTCAAAATGGGCAGTGGCGTAACAACTCTTCTTCTCTTCCATGAGATCATTCACTTGGAAGACCCTCTCGCATGTGGATTCCCATTATAGAAACTCTTTGGGATCACTTTCTCCCTTAAAGATTGGAAGTCCCATTTTGATAATGTTAAGACCAATATCCCTGTCTCTAACACCTTGGTCGCCTCTCCCTTTAAGTCTCTAGTTTTTTCTTAGCTCTACTTTTTTCCTGTCATCCCATCATCCACTAAATAAGGATCATCATACATTCTATACCCTCCCCTCTGGTTCTCCCTAACATACCCCTCTTCTTGAATTGGTGGGTTTTGGATATTTGGAATTTGGTACGGTGGGTTGGCATTTAGTGGAGGTGGTCTTTGGATTGAAGGGTTTTGATTTGGAGGATTCGGGTTTAAGGGTGGCATTTGGGTTCCAAGTCCTTCATGTGGGACTTGGCGGAGTGGGGTATCGCTAGGTCCGTCAAGGCCTCAGTTTTGTGAGTAAAGGTTGGCTTGATGTATGAAATTTGGTAGATACAATCTTTGGTGCATGGCTTCGGGGTAATGGTTGGTGATGTATTTTGAGGAGTTGAGGGTTGAGAACTCCGTTGGCTTTCCACCCTATCTATCTGGCCACTAATATAGACCATTTTTTATCCTAATTTCTCAATCGTAGCATTTATCCTAGCCACATCAGGAGATAAGGACTCAAGACTAGCCACAGGGGCATTCATACCATTAGTGTCCACGGTTAGTTCATTAGAATTTTTGGGTTCCATGTGTGGTTCCATTTCAATTGTACCAACAAAATGAGCAAACATTATTTCAAAATATTCTCACACACTCTTCACACTCGACTTTCTCACTTGGCCCTTCAAGTGTTATAAATCGGCTATCAACTTATGAGTACTTGTGAATGAGTATGCTCTCGAGTTAGAATAGATTTAGACTTGAAAGACTCAAGAAAGTTTTGTATGCACTTGATCCAAAAACAACTACGAATTATGAACGAGCAAAGCACTACAAGGAACGCTAACACGAAAGAAGGACTTAAGAACTAGTTCACAACTTAGTAGGTTGTTACTACTTATCAACTAGTATAGGAGACAAGAAAATAAAACTATTAGAGTCAAGGAAAAAAACTATGAATGTCCAAGGACTTGATTCTAGTTTGTTGGTGTGGCCCATAAATTTTGCCCGTTGGTATTGTTGTTTTTGTTGAATTTTGATGTTTTCCAATTTAAGTTGTTCAATCTTGTTGGTTTGGTTATTACTTTTGGTTTTGGAGTAAGGAGACAAGACTTTGGACTCTCTTTCCAAAGGTCAAAAGGTCCCCACCAACTTGCACTAATTTGGCAAAACATCTTTTTGCTTTGGCTTTGTCCCTTTCCTCTTTTGGTTCTTCTTGAAAAATGTTTGACACTCTTTTGGTAACTATGCTTTTGGATCCCTTTTTTTTTCTTTACCACTTTAGTGTTGTCTTGAAAGTATTTCCAAGACAAACATAAATCTTTGCCTCTCTCTTCTCTTTTTCAAATCAAACAAGCATTTTGTTGAACATTTATCTCAAAAACAATATGAACTACAACAAGAACACTTATGAACAAAAACAATCTCTAAGCCATTCAACCCTTCAAAAACAACTTGAAAAGAGCTAAAATCTTGGACTTTAGACTCAATCATGTTAGTGAACAATAACCCAACACTCAAAACAACTAAGACAAGCAAAAACACATCTAAATCTAGACAACTTCTCGGCCAAACACAAGACACCTAACAACACTCTTTTTTTTTAATTTTTAACTAGAAGAGCCCAAGATTAATAGTGTAAGAACATGATCAGACTTTGCTCTGATACCAAACGGTATCTAAATGAGCACAAAATAGTCCACAATCTTCGCAAAATAGTCCACACGACAAGACACCAAACGAAAACAACAAACACAAACTTAAACGAAAAAAAGATACGTAACTTGACACAAAGAGAACAAATAATGTAGAAACTAAAGAGTATATTAAACTCTAAAACCAAAATATGTTAACAAGCACCAAGTTCTTACGTAAACCCAAGAGGAACTCGGTCCACTCAACAACTCACATTTCTAGCTGTTTCACAACACAAGTGGAACTTTTCACTTGTGATATTCAAATGTTGGTGGTCTACTCTCTCTTGAGAAAAATGGTGTTCAATATTAAAACCTTGAATCAAAATGAGCTAACTCAGGAACAAGACTAAAGGAAGTTCTTTAAATAGTCTATTACAAAAAGTGGAGTAAAAGGACTCCTTTACCCTTAATGAGGAGTGGCGGGTTTAGAGTGTATTTGGGAAGCCTTGGGTGTAATTTTGAGCACCTAAGGCCAGCCCTCACATTTCAAGGCGTACACTCCCTTGGAAGAGTTCACAACAAGCTCAAACACATTCATTTTCATAAACGCGTCTTAAAGTTTTTATAGTTCTCAATCTTGGATTCTAGTAAATGGTCTCGAGCCCATGATACCCATATCAGGTTGTATCCTACCAAGTCATATAGAGTATTAAACTTGATCTAAAGTGGACTATTTTGGGTACAGATTATGTGTATGGGTTAAGGTACCAATCCTACCCTAGGATACAAGTCAAGTAAAGTGTAGTCATACCCTGGGAAGTGTATGGGTCCTTGGTAAAGCCTAGGGTACAAGTTGGGGTACTACTCGTACCCTAGGGTATGATTTGGTTAATGAGTTATTCCCTCATACGGGTTCAATTTCCAGCTTTTAGCTAAGGTCTTTATGGTCATTTTCCATCCCAAAACCCTTAAGTCTCCTCACTATATAATGTCTTGTCTCATCCTAAATATTTATTTGAAAGATCAAAACATTCCAAAAACACATTTTACACTTCTTCAATAAGATTGGAGGCTAGAGTTTCAAAGGTGTTCATCTAGAGGCAAAGGGGAGTCAAGTTTCTTGGTGGATCATCTTTTTTAAGGCATGTGACTCTCTCCCTTGTTAAATAACTCAAAAATTATGAATCTTAAAAATGGATTAAGATTTGTAAATGATGATTTTGAAATCAAATGATAAGGATTTTGTTGTCTAATGATGAATAATTGTTTGTTCTTGCTTAGACTTGTGTTTATATATGTTCTTGGTGATGATTTGCACATATGGGTGATTGTTGTCTATGGTTTAACAAATGGGTCTTGAGTACCCTAAGATTGATAATTTTTACATTGATTTTGGTCTTGGAAAGGCATGCACATAAGGTGTTTGTGAAAATGTCTAAGTGAAATGTTTTATAATTCTTGTCTTAGAGGCAAGGCTTGTTCGAAAGGACTTTGAAACAACAAGTCATCTCTTAAATTTACTTTGATGTAAAATAAAGAAGATCCTCTTTGCAGATTATCCAACTTTCTGTTCATTAGCAAAATATAATAGAAATTGAGGAAAAAAATAAAATAAAATAAAGATTGATAAAAAAATAGAGAAAAAAAAACATAATGTTAAGAAAAAGGAGAGAAGAACAAAAAAATAGAAAGAAATAGGAAAAAATAAACATTGAGAAAAACAAAAATGAGAAGAAAAAGTTAAAAATAAAAAATAAAGTTTGATTAAAAAGAAAAGATGAAAAAGGATAAAAAAACAAAAATAAAAATAAAAATAAAGGTTGAGATAAATGAATTAAAAAAAGATATATAAGAATAAATAATATTTGAGAAAAAGATAAAAGAGAAGAAAATAAAAAAGAAAAAGAAAAATAATGGTTCGGCTGAATTAAAACAAGAAAAAAAAAAGTAAAAAAATAAATAAAAGAAAAAATAGAAGTTAAAGACAAATGAACATGAAAAGTGTAAAAATATTTGAAGCATTGAGGGGTAAAATATTTACTTATTCTATACATAAAAAAAGATGGAAGATTGGTGTTTAAAGACTTTCTTATGGGAGACAAAAAAGTAAAGTCACCCTCTATGAGGATCATCTCATGTAATTTTCTGCTAACCCTTGGGTGGCGCCACCCATTATGAGGGTCATCTCATGTAATTTCTTGCTAACCCGCGCCACCCATTATGAGGGTCATCTCATGTAATTTCTTGCTAACACCTGGGTAGAGCCACCCACTATGAGGACCATATTATGTAATTTTCTGCTAACCCTCAAGGTGACTTTAGTTTTTTATCCCTCATAAGAAAAGTCCTACAGAACTAATCTTCAAAGGACAAGTATCTATTTGCCCCTTTATACCTCAAATATTTTAAACTAGCCTTCATGTTTATTTATCTTTCAACTTTTATATTTTTTCTCTTATTTATCATACTTTAATTTTTATATTTTTTTTTCTTTTTTTAAAAAAGTTTTTCTCAATCTTTTCTTTTTTCTCTCAACTTCTACTTTCTTATATTTTTTTATTTTCTCCTTTCAACTCTAATTTTTTTCTTTTTTTTTTTTAATATTTATTTGTTTATTTAAAGGTTTTCCTTTATTTTTTTCTTTTTTCTCAATTTTTATTATTTTTTTCTTTTCTTCGATTCGTTGCAAATAAGAAATTACATCCCATATGCAAGACGTGACACTGTCACATCGTATCTTGATTTATGAGATATTCTATAACTCTTGTCTATAACTCTTGCTTTAGTGGCAAAACTTAGCCCCAGAACTTTCAAACAAGAAGTTACGCCCCATGGGCAGGAGTTGATATTGTCACATTGTGTCTTGATTTATGAAATGTTCTATAACTTTTGTCTTAGATGCAAGATTTAGGCCAAAAACTTTCAGACAACAAGTTATGCCCCATGGGCAAGAGTTGACACTACTACATTGTGACTTGATTTATGAGATGTTCTACAACTCTTGTCTTAGAAGCAAGACTATCCCAATGACTTTTAAGCAACAAGTTACGTAGAATGGACAAGAGTTGGCACTACCACATTGTATCTTAATTTATGAGATGCTTTATACCTTTTCTTTTAGAAGCAAGATTTAGTCCAAAAACTTTTGAAGAATAAGTTACGGTCCTTGGACAGGAGTTGACACTGCCACATTGTGTCTTGATTTATGAAATATTTTGTAACTCTTGCTTCAGAGGTAAGACTTAGCTCAAGGAGTTTCAAACAACAGATTACGCTCCATGGGCAAGAGTTGATACTACCACATTGGGTCATGATTTATGAGATGTTCTATAATTCTTATCTTAGAGACAAGACTTAATCCAAAGACTTTCAAACAAAAAGTTACGTCTCATGAGCAAGAGTTGATACTACCACATTGTGTTTTGATTTATGAGATGCCCCATAACTCTTGCCTCAGAGACAAGACTTTTAATTTATGAGATATTCAATAACTCTTGCCTTAGAAGTAACACTTATCCAAAGGACTTCCAAACAACAAGTCACACTTTTAAATTTACTTCAATGTCCAAAAGAGTATATCTTCTTTGCGGATTATCCAGCTTTCTATTCACTAGAAAAATATAACAGAAGTTGAGGAAAAAAAATAAAGATTGAGAAAAAAAAAAAGAAGAATAAAAAACAAAAATTAGAATAAAAATAAAAATAAAGTTTAAGAAAAATGAAAAAATTAGAAAAAATGAGAAAAGATAGAAACTAAAAATAAAAAAAGGTTGAGACATTGAATTACAACAAGCAAAAAATAAAAGAAAAATAAAAAATAAAAAGAAATAAAAATAGAAGTTAAGAGACAAATGAGCATGGAAAGTGTAAAAATATTTGAGTTATAAAGGGAAAAAACGTATTATTGTGAGAAGGAAAGATTCATGCACTTGTTCTATATTTTCTATACATAAAAAGGAAGAAAGTCTAGTATTTAATGACTTTTCTTATGGGGTACAAAAAAATTATGGAAGTCATCCCATGTAATTTCGTGGTTTCGGTTATAGATAGATCTGATCTTTTTGAATTGGATCAGAATTTTACATGGATCAACAAATAAAAACCATGTATTTAATTTAAGGGTAATTTTCATATATCTCAATAGTTTAATACGTAATTACATAAAATTCCGACTGTGTTTATATTTACGTAAAATCCCAATTTTTCATTTATTACTATGATACATAGCTAAGACTCGCAATACATCTTCATTTGATACATAAGTATCGATACATAACTCTTAAGTATTAACATCACATAGATACTTTCAAATACATAAGTCTTATGTATTAATAGCACAAAAAGCATTTTGATACATGATTTTTGTAGATTTTCAACCAAACACATCTTTCTTACATAACGGTAACAAAATATTCAGTATGATACAGAACTTGTTGTACATTTGATGGAGGATCACATGATGTATCTTCTTGAACTTTTTTATTCTTATGTATCTCCTAACTTTCTTAACAAATACATCATTCTTATGTATCTTCATTAATATCGTCATCTTCAACCTCAATTGATGAATCTCTAACCTCCAGAATTCCACCTGACTTGAACTGTCTTGTACTTCATCGTGGATTCGAAATGTGATGATGCAGGACGTCGTGAATTCGAGATCAGATGGTGAAAATTCGAGATTTGTATATGAATTCTGTACGAATCATTTGAGATTTGTATATACATTCGTCGTATACGAGCTCGCCGTTATGTTGGTTGGTTTGACCTCGTTAGAGCTCAGCTGATTTCGTTATTGCTGCGTCGTGGTTCGTTGCGATTCATCAGAGCTGGAGCTCCTCGTCGGAGCTACAACTTGAATGGGCGAAAGGGATGGATGGAGCTGCTAGTGGTAGTTGGATAAATGAGCTGAGCAGTGGGGTTTGGGTGGTGGTAGTCACAGTTGAGGAGAAGGGAAAAAGAGGGGTCGACTATGTTGAGCAAAGAGATTTTTTTTTTCTTTGTGATATTTTGGATTTGAGATTTGGGATAATGTATCGACCCTTTTAGAGAGAGAAAGAGAAATCAAGAATTTTTGTAATTATTTTAAGGGATCGAAATTGTAAGTAATAATGATAAATTAAGGTATAGTATTATATAATTTATGCTCAATTTAGTGGTATATATCCGCACCATTAATAAAGGAACAATTTTAAACTTAAAATAATGTTAGGACCGAAGAACAAATTTGATCCAATAAATGAAAGGTGAACATTTTCAAGTCATCTTTAGCGTTAAGGATGTCTTGAACCTTGTCAATATATATCTTCGCCGCTTTAAAATGAGATTTTTTGTTAAATGGCTTTTTCAAGTCTTTTTTTTAATTAAATAGATTATAAGTTTTTATTTTATTTTAGAAAAATGACCTACTTTTGAATTTTTTAATTTATTTGTGATTTAAAAATTCTTTACAAGTTTTAAAAGTTATAAATTAGTCCACAAATCACCAACTTACAGAATTAAAACAAAACCCTTTCACCAAAGCTTTTACACATTTTATAAATTAGCCCAAAACCTGATTTACGATGGACAGATCTATTATTGATACGATTGATATATGGACAGATCGATTATTGATCCGATCAATTACATACATATATATACAAACCTTTTTCTTTTTGAAAAATAAAATGAACTAAAATTAAAGGAGAGTAGAAAATTTACAAATTTGGGAGGAGATAGAACATTTAGGAATAAAATACTAGCTTCAAAAAGGAGAAAGTTGAAGAAATAATGAGTTTTTAGTAAGAATGGAGGAGAAAAAAGCTAGAGGAAAAAAGTAATTTGAAATTGAAAAATTGAAGAAACAATGAGTCTTTAGTAAGAATGGAGGAGAAAAAAGTTAGGGAGAGGGAAAAAAAGTAATTTAAAATTAAAAAATTGAAGAAACAAATTGAAAAAATGAATTAGCGTTTTATATTTTAAATATATTTGTAAATAAATCCCATAATTTTTAATATGTTATTGTAGTTTAATTCTTTCTTAAAGTTATTTCTTTTATTTTGTTTTAAAATGAGAAAGTAGAATTAGGTTATTTTGCTAATTGAAAATTGAAAGGCTTATTAGCCAAATTTTCTCCTTTAAAAGCAAAATACGTCTCCGGCGAAAATTGGTCATCTTTATCCTTGCTCTCTAAGAGAAAAGATTGCACAGCTTTATACCAGTCCATGAAAACCCAACCTGCAAAAGATTCTGTCTACACATCCTCCAATTCCTTCTCCATTGCAATCACCACGAATGACAAAGACACTCACAATTGCATCAAGAACAATACGTTTCACTTTTAAGATGCCTTGGTGATGAAATAATAAACACACAAAAATGATGTCCTCTAATCTCAAACTAAAATTCATAAAAATGACAATGATAGATAAAGAAAATGTATAGAAAAAGAGGCTTATGTAGTATGGCCCTTATTCCTTTTTACGCTAATTGCTCTGCTCCTTATGTCTTTTAGACCTCAACTCAGTTCATCCAAGGATGCAGAGAGAAGGAAAGATTAATGAACGTCCATTCAATGAAACCTCATTCTTTTTCTCTTTAATATCGGAGGGAACAGCCCTTTCTAAGAATGGTTTGGGACCTATGAAGATTGTTCAAGAATACACGTTAAGGGTTGAGGTTATGCATTTAATCTCTAGTAATAGATCCATTGTTAAAATAGTCTCTGTCTCTGTTCCAAAAGATATTGTAGAGTTACAACAGTTGATGCATGCGTTCCACCAATGCTAGATATAGAGGCACATAATAAATCATGAATTGCCCTGTAAAAAAACCAATAATTGTTGTATGGATGAATCTGAAACAAAGCAGAATTCCAATCAGGGCTACCAGTACAGTTCTAAGAAAGGGCATTTGCCTCAAAGCAAGAAGACGGGTACAAAAGTAACTACGTAAGATGAAACTTAGTGCATAAAAACAGTTCAAACTGGTGAAATATATTCAAGCAATAAATTATCCCTCCTTGCTAATTGGGTGTCATGAAAAAGTGTGGGAAAGGATTTATCAGGGAAAGAGATTAAATTGTTACATAGCTCTATTTGCATGTCTGAGGTATAGATGGTTGCAACTTGATTAAATAATCAGGGACGAGCTATGTCAAAGGCCCCAATAACTTTGACAAAATTTACTGTTTATTCTAGTTTTTAGCTTGCGCTAACACTCGGGTATACCACGAAAATCAAATGAAAAGTCAGAGATGGTTGTATATCTATCTTCAAACATCAAGGAGCAGGCGGTGTGGATCTTCTACCACATCTTTGATCCTTCTCAAAAAGTATACTGCCTCTCTTCCATCAATCAGCCTATGGTCATATGTCAGCGCAATGTACATCATTGGTCTTGAAACAATGTCGCCTCCAACAACCATTGGGCGATTTACTATTGAATGCATTCCCAAGATAGCGGACTACAAAGTCAAGCAGCAAACATCAATGGTGAGATAGCTCTACGGCAAATTTCAAACCTTGTAGACTCAATAAGGACAAGTACCTGAGGAGGATTAATGATGGGGGTACTTAGAAGACTTCCATACACACCACCATTGGATATTGTGAACGATCCTCCAGCCATTTCATCAATAGAGATGGTTCCATTAGTTGCCTTCTTAGCAAGCTCATTTATTGTCTTTTCTATCTCCGCAAAATTCATCTTGTCAACGTCGCGGAGAACAGGGACAACCAGACCCTGAATAATTGGAAAAGGAAAGTTGTAAAACATAGGCAATAAACTCAAAGAGTAAGGTCTGTCTCAAAAGCAGGCAAAAGGGAAAATTTGAGACATCAGATTACAGGTTGTCTACAAACTGCCAATTTATTCAAAATATTGAGTCAAAGAAAGGGTGGGCATGCCTTTGGGGTGCCAACAGCTATACTGATGTCTACATAGTCCCGATATATGATGTCATCACCGTCAATAACTGCATTAACTATAGGTTGATTCTGGAGTGCACTAACTGCTGCCTGAAATTTAATGTAAGATCTTTTCCATTGGAGATTGTCAACGAAAATATATTAAAAAAATTATTAAGATTGATGCTTTTCTTACCTTCACAAATCCAGACATGAGTCCTAATTTCACACCATGTTTTTCAACAAATGCATCTTTGTACTCGCCTCGGAGCTTCATCAAATTTGTCCTGCAATAAGAAGGATTGAAGAAAGTGAAGACAACTAATATAATGGGTGCATAGCAAGCATTTCATGGGCTATGACAAATGTCTCCTACACCTCTAATGTATCAGAAGAACAGAAACACTCTACTTACAGGATATCAACTTGAGAAAGATGCTTAAGTTATAACCACAAATGTCACTAGCTACAAAAAAGTATCACAAAGAAGAAAGAAGTAGTAATATTAGACCTTCTAAATCACTCAAGTAAACCAATCTTAGTTGTCCAAGGACCTGTTAAATGGACCCTTCCATTTGCTTTGGCGTACCCATGTCGAACGGGTGTGATATGGGCATGGGTATTTCAAGTGGATTCATCAAAATACAAAGTTGGCAAAAATTAGCACGTCAGTACCGGGGACACATACTGAATATGTACCCTTATATGAATACATGCGACATAGATCAAGTTGTCAAAGGACTTCGGTTCTCTTTCTGATAACACTAGGGTTAAGCTATAACATATGACAAAGAAGCTCATAAATTTGTTTATCAAAATAACAATCCAAACTTACATATCAACTTCATTGAATGTAGTCAGCAATGCGAATGTGTTCTGAGAATCTTTCAATCGAGTGGCAACTCTTTTCCTGAGCCTAGTCATGGGAACCTATCATCAAGGGAGATTCAGATGTTGCTACTCAGTAATAGAGACAGATGCTCAAATGAATAATGTTGTGACAATAAGCCTCAAATGTTTAAGAGACTTACTCGTCTTTCCCGCTCTTTAGGGGGAAGTTGGGGTTCTGTAGCAGAACGCTTGGGAGGTGGTGAAGTTTCCTTGGACTTCTTCACAGGAGCTATCTCAACTTTGGGTTTCACATCTTCCTCTTTTTTCTCTTGAACAGGAGAAGGTGGTTTCGGAGCTTCTTTTTCAGATGGCTTCTCAGATGGAGCAACATGATCTACACTCTCCACACACTCACCGGATTTTGAAATGATAGCAACCTTGTAGCCTGGTTCCACAGTGTCGCCTTCCTTAGCTACAAACTATAAATGTTCCAAAGCAGATGAAAAATCCATTGATATCAAAATAACAAATGCATTATAAACCTGGGGAAGAAAATGAAGAGCTCTAATATTAAAGCTTAAAACGATATTCTACCTTTTGGATTACACCGGCTTCAGGACTGGTTACATCAATTGTTACCTGGATGACATGTAATCCATTAAACTCCACAGAAACCCATAAAATATTGGAGTTAGATTAGTTAAACATGTTCAAATACCTTATCTGTTTCAATTTGAGCAATTGGCTCATCAACTTCTACTTTGTCACCAGGATCTGAATAAAACGAATGAGAGATTATAAGAACCAAGTGTTAAAAAAATCATCATCAACAACAACAAAATACATACTCTTCAGCAATTTAGCCAGTGTGCCATCGCTTATGGATTCGCCCATGTAAGGAACAACAGCATCAACCAGATCATCTTTGGCAGAAACACAAATGAGGCCAAAAAAGGCACAAAATATTAGTAACTGTATCACAGACATTTGAACAAAGTAGGAAATGACAATTTAAGCATTTTCTGAATTACAATTAATAAAATTGTCCGTAATCTCACTGATTGTCTCATTCACACCCACTTTAAGGGTTGACACATCTTATGATTAAATGAATTCATGTATATAACAAAGGAAACAAAGTGATGACTAGTAACTTTGTCACTACAATTGATAGACAACCAATAGTGCACAAATGAATACACGGATTAAAAGCCACTATAATGAACTTGCTAGACATAACATTGGTAGTCATCATTAAACTCCATTATTTCAGTACAACTATAGCTGATTCCTCCACTTTGGATTAACGTATTTCAAGACATCCATTCAGCTGAATTCATGTATTAATAGTGAAAATAGATAGGTAAACATCCTAATATTCTTATGTATTCACACTTAATCCCAACCAAGCCCAATAGAAGAAGAAAAAGGATAGCACTGAAAAGAAGACTAGAAATGGTAACAAGAAAATGAATAAGAGTAAACATCCAACCAATCCATCGTTTCACAACATATGGAGTATAAATTAATTGTAAATTTCCAATGAATACTTAATTTCATCCCATTCCAAGTGGCTATCTCTGCATCTTTAGATAGATATATGCAAATTAATCATCCACTCTCAGATAGGAATTTGCATATTACCATAATTGACATGTTAAAGTTAGATATTATAATGGAAATAGCAAAAGAACTTTCAAAGTTCAATCAATATCCACATAAGATCTCAATAATAAAACAGAAAAGGAAAGGTATCTTCTCCATGGACACTGTTAAGAGTCCCACATCAGAAGAAGGATGGGTACTTGGTCATGGACTTGAGCAACCCTCCCCTCATATGCTAGGTTTTGAGGTTAAGTTAGGTCCAAGATCCATTCTTTACATGGTATAAGAGCCAGACTCATCCAAATTCTTTGTTCACCATTGTTGGGCCCCCATATTATATTGTTCACGCTCTGGGCGTGAGGGGGAGGTTTAAGAGTCCCACATCGGAAGAAGGATGGGTACTTGATTTCCTTATATGGACTTGGGCAATCCTCCCCTCATGAGCTACCTTTTGAGGTTGAGTTAGGCTCAAGATCCATTCTTTAAAGATACCAACAGGTTCTAATTATTTTAGTGTCAAAAACAAGAAGACATTTTTTAAAAATAGTTATATGTTAGACATTAGCAGATGCAGCATTATTATCAATATCACTTATATAGAAGATATACCACTATTTGAACAAAAAGGCCTGCTGCAAATTTGTACTGATAGACTTGCATGAAGATTACCCATAGCTCCCCTGCAGACAATGAACTAATTCATGTGGACCAACAATAAGGAGGGGACAAAAAAGTAGAAGCAGCAAAATCATCAATTCTCTTACTCTTTACTCACTAGCATCCACCAATGAAAGAATTCCATCATAACAGGGTGCCGCATAAGAAAGAAAGCATTAACCGGTGGCAACACAACACGCACATACTTCAAGGCATATTATCTCATTTTTTCTTATACAGATGGTGATGGGAGAATAATAGTTACATATCATTTCAGTTATTTTACTGCATATCCAGCGGTTTATTTTGTTCCAAAAAAAAAGGTTCAAAAACACCCTCAACGTCTGAAAAATAGCTCACAAATACCTCTTCTTTCCACGTTTGGTCTAAAAATACCCTTTAACCTTGGGAACTCTAACATCTAGAGGTTTCAAAATTTCTTTTCTTTACTTTTGATATTAAGAATTAGCAAAATCGATAAGAGAGTGGCACATGTGGATTGAAGCTCAGTAATTGAACGAAAGATCTTTTATTAAAACCGCTATGTTCAATTTTTTTGCTTTCATGAAAAAAAAAAATCTGTTTTCTGTAATATGAAAGAGGAAAAACATTGGGTCGAAAGAAAATAACATTTTTACAGCTTGATTCTTAATATATACACAGATAATAGTAGCTACTATTCTCGAAATCCTTATATAAAGAATACAAATTAATATCGTTTTAACAAAGATGTAACTAACATGAATTAGAAAAAATTAGCTGATAAATTTGTGTCAAAGATTTTACTTTAAGAGAACCACAGCTGTCACTTTAATATCACAAGAGTATTAATTTGCTGCCGTGCTAATTTATAATAGTTGCCGTTGACCAAATGAGACAAGTAAAGGAGTAATCTATTCATTTTGTAGCATTTTTCATAATATATTCCCAATTGGCTTTGATTCAGTATCGCCTAGTCTTTGAACAATTTACAACAAACTGTGATAAGAATTTTTAAGTAAAATGAAGTGTGTTACTATAAATGGAACTAAAATAAAATATAGAATTATAATTTCCACAAATTCCAAAAATCCGTGTGTGCCACTCTCATATCGATTTTACTAATTCCTAAAATAAAAAGTAAAGAAAAGAAAATTTTAAACAGCTAAATATTGAAATTTTCAAGGTTGAGGGTATTTTTAGACCAAAAGGAGGAAGGAGGGGTATCCTTGAGGTAAAAAGAAAAGTTGAAGGTATTTTTAGACCAAAAGATGGAAGACAGGTATGTGAGTCATTTTTCACATTTTAGGGTGCTTGGGACCTTTTCCATATATTGTTTTCCTTTCTTACACGAAAATTTAAGAATGACCTAACGGTGTAAAAGCGAAATACCTTAGTGATCAGTGTTGTATTATTGATACAGGTCAACTGCTGAAATAATAGATAATACATGTACAGACACACACACACACATACAAAAACAGATTAATATTGTTTTTTAATATCCACTTTGTTTGACTATTTCAAGATCAATTTTTTTGTTTTGGGGGTACAAACACTTCTTTGAGCATACAAAGTTATCAGACCTTTGATCATAAAAACTCCCTCATTCTCGGTTTGTATGACAAAGTTTCACCCCTATGGATGTCCCAAAAATGCCTACACAATATAATCATTCACACCTTTTGCAATTGTAAAGTTCACTGCCATTAAGATACAAATATATCACATTATATGATCTTCTTTTATCAATCTTCAAGTCTTCAACAATTATAATATATTCTTCTAACCACAATGTGAACAATAATGCAAGTCATTTTATAAATCTATAGGCAATCTAATTATGTTTGTTTGCTGATATTATTATCAATATTCGATATTGGGTCATTCATAGCATTATTTTGCATTCCCTATTCATGGAGTTGGTTATTTGTCAGCACTTATCTTACAATGTGTTGGGAAGACCTCCGCCATTGTATTGTATAAAACAGGAAGTAGGGAGTATTCTACTTATATCATGTATAGAAACATGTAGATCTTTATCACTTTAGGGCACATGAACATGATATCCTTCTCACACTGCCTCAGCTCTTAATTTCTCATTTAAGTTCAGGAAGACACATCGGCGGCTGCCAAAAATAAGGTCTCTTTTCTTGTAAAGCATAATGACAAAAAAACAATGATCAAGCTATATAGCTAACACCAGTACTAAGTTATGCAAAGATCAAAAAAACATTGTTGGTTTCACCTCCAAACATAGAACTAAAGCAAGGTTGTCCTACAAGGAGAAAAACAGGAAGGCTAATTGGAGGAAGCATATGGCGCATCCTTTCATGCTATACACCTTTACGAAAACAGGTCTCCTAGTAATCAAAATGGTTACTAACCTTTCTGGCCTCAATTTCAGTGAGTTTCCTGTATCGAAAATTAGGAGTTAATAACAATAGTAACATGAGGGGAATATGTTAAATTTTGTGATTGAGCCACCATGATTACCAGGTAAAACAAGGTGACTGAAATGCCGAGCATGACCACATTGTCTCGGAAGAAGTAATATCTGTTGACATGTGAAAAGTATGTTATACTTAAAATCTCAAAATAGAATAAAGTATACAAGGAAAAGAAAGGAACATAGTCAGTCCAAAGATATGAGACTGGAATTTCGAAAGACAAATACCATCCTAGAATATAAAAAAAGGGCAGCCTGGTGCACTAAAACTCCCGCTATGCGCAGAGTTCGGGAAAGGGAAAAAGGGCATGATAATGTAAACAGCGGGTGACATCTAAGGACTGACATCATATTTCGAACCCAATTTATCTAATTATCAAAAACGTTTCTTCAAAATAGGTCACAACGAGCCAGACAGAAATGGACGAGATCAAACACAAGGAATAAGAAGCAAGCTCGCCTTCCTTTTTAATCATTTTAATAGAGGATATGAAGAAAGTGGACAAAACAGATTCACATTTCTCATCGAACAAATACAGGAAAAGAATCATATCGGAAACGCTCCTAATATAACCCATTCCTTCGTAGAGCCTGTGTATTTTAAGTTACAGGAAAGTAATTTCATGAACAGTACTCCCCGTTTAGATAACCTGATATTCTACTCAAAACAGCGCTGTCATTTCATTAACCAAGATACACTTTGACAAATAATCATAATATACTTTAACCCAATAGCTCAATAATTTATTCATCTTAAAACGGACCCAACGCCACAGCTCAGACGCAAGTATGCAAGAATTCCAGGTTGAAATGTTCCAAACAGAATATAGCAAAAACTTGACCTCCTAAAAATTGAGAACAAGGAACATTTTGTTTTTTGATAACCCTGGTGTCTGGACAACTTGCGTGTACCTGACTAATTCCACAGGATACCGGCCACCTCCCACCAGCAACAGGTACCAAACAACAACAGTTACCAAGCAGGTAATTCTGTCCACCAAGGCAAATAATGAATATTTGGTATCCCGCTGTAAAATAGACATTACATTACCTCTTGTGTTACGGCAGAGGAATTTCTAGATGTAGATACTGCAGGTCGAACCGCATATATGGATTTCCCTAAACACTGCCCAAAATGAAGAACCAAAAAATTCTAATATGAATTTCATCAACTCGGCAACTAGAAAGGAAAAAAAAAAGGCCAAATCAGAAATCACACCGAAGCAGAAGAGGCGCAAGAAGCGACCTTGCGCCTTAAAACGCCCAGCATCGTAGACTTGGTCTATTAAATCTGCAAAATCAATAACAAAGACATTTCAATGATAGATCTCTTACAGAATATAGAAGAAAAGTAACATATATGAGAAGTGGGGGTTTGACCTGAAGAATAAATGGAGGAGATTAAAGGCTTGGGTTTGGGAGAGCACCGATTAAGGAAATAGAGAAGGGAAAGTCTTGAGGGAGAACCAGTTTGCACTTTCTGCAGCTGTTTGCTTTTTTCTTTTATTCAGGTTTCAGACTATTCTTTTCTTTTTTTGCCTTCGAGATGAGGTGAGAGAGTAAGCTCTCGAAATGTCAACTTGTCCCCAAAAGAGAAATAGAGAAATTTAGAAATAAACTATTCTCTCATGCTAATATATTATTTATTGGATAAATTACACAAATCTCATACTTAATACCTAATATTTCTTATTTTTTTAAAATTTACATAAAATCCCATTTTTTTACTTTACTTTTGGTACATATCCAGAAAACCCCATCTTTTATTTTTACTCCACCATTAACTCATTCAAGATTTCCTTCACTAAAATATCTCTTTAATTATCAACAATTAAATTATCTTCCTTCCTGATTTTTTGTCTTCCATTAATGTTTAAATCATCTCCCTTTCTATTTTTTTCTCCTCCGCTAATGCATGCAACTTTTTTTCCTCTCCTAAAATCTCTCTCTTTTTAAAAAAAAAACTATTGATGCATATATAAATTTATTTAGTTATTCATACATATTTATTTTTTTAATTGTGATTCATATGAATGATAAATATGATATCATTATATGGGTATTATGGTGATTCATCTGATAGATACATTTTTTATGATTTTAATGGGTGATACATATTGTATTATGGTGATTCATATGGTAGATGCAATTATTGGGTGATTCATATGATATTAATGGGTGATATATATGGTATTATGGTGATTCATATGGTAGGTACAAATATTTATTTTAATTATTGGGTGATTCATATATATGGTATTATGGTGATTCATATGGTAGAAATAATTATTTATTTCAATTATTAGGTGATTCGTACTATACTAATGGGTGATATATATGGTATTATGGTGATTCATATGGTAGATACAATTATTTATTTCAATTATTGGGTGATACATATGTTATTAATGAAAGGTAATGGTGTAGTCAGTGTAGGAAACCAAAATAATAATATTTAAAAAAAAAGACTAAAAGCAGAATTGAAATATAATTAGAATTAAATCTAAAAAAAGAAACAGACTAAAATTAAAGATGAAAAAGAGAAAAAAATACCAAAAAAAAATATATCATTCATAATTAAAGACTAAAAAGAGAAACATAATTAAAACACCTAAATTAAATCTTAAAAAAAAAAATTAGATATCTTTCCTTAAATAAAAGAATACAACGAATAAAAGAGAATCTATTATTTCTTTAAATAAATTTCTTGTTATTTTCAAATGTATCACTTTTTTATATGTATCACCATATAACATATGTATCACCATTTCAAAAAATCGGGATAAAATATAATTAACAAAATAGTCGGGATTTTATATAATATCACTTGAACATTTAGGGATTTATGTAAGTTACCCTTTTTTATTTCCTAAGCTTATAAAATCCCTTTTATTTTACTAAAAATATCTCTCTAATTACATTTTTAGATGACTTATATCCTTTAAGGGGTGTGCAAAAATCGAACCAATCGATAAATCGAACCGATAAAAATATTGGTTTATTGTTATTGGGTTATTGGGCTTTTAATGATTTTATAAAAAAAAAATATTAGGTTATTGGTTCGGTTTATTTTTTTCTTATTGGGTTATTGGGTAAACCGATAACCCAATAAGTATATATATATATATATATGTGTGTGTGTGTATTAATTTTACTTTAATTTTTATAAATTAACAAACCTATTATTTCAATTATACAAACTCTTAAATTCTCCTTACAACATTTAGTTCAAACTTGAAGATTCTTGTAAATTAAAACACATCATGTAGGATTTTTCTTAGGTTATTGGGTTATTGGTTCGGTTTGTTTTTTTCTTATTGGGTTATTGGGTATACTTTGTATGTGTGTGTATGTGTGTGTATATATATATATATATATGTATATATACTTCACTTTAATTTCTATAAATTAACAAACCTATTATTTCAATTATACAAACTCTTAAATTCTCCTTACAACATTTAGTTCAAACTTGAAGATTCTTGTAAATTAAAACAAATCATGTAGGATTTTTCGTTACAACTAAGATTTGATTTTTTTTTTCACGTTAGTTGCTACTATTTCTATTTTATGAGTATTTTCTTATCGATTAAATTGAAAACCGAACCGATAAGAACTAAAAATCGATAAACCAAATTTCTATAAAAAGAATATCTTATTGGTTTATCATATTTAAAAATCAAAAATCGATAAATCGAACCAATAATATATAAAATCAAACCGAACCGACCGATGCACACCCCTACTTCAAACCGGCATCCCCTTCTCTACTTAAAAAAAAAAGGTCCTCACTCTTTCTTCTTATTTCTTAAAATATTTATTACGTGTCATATTTTTATAGGAATTTTTTTGAAATAGCTATACTTTGCTGTAAAATTAACCTTCTATAGCCATATTTTACATAATTATCATTTATAGCCACTATATTCAATTCACGCCAGTTGTATTCTATTTTATCAATAGTCTGTATTCATATAAAATATAAATACAGTACCTATTTATCCGCTGCATTCGATTCACAGCCGTTGTATTCATAAAAAACATAAATACACTACATATTTAGTCTTGTCAAAAACATTATCATTTTTTTTCTTTTTCATTTTTTATATTTTTTCTTTTTCATGTTTTCTCTTCTTTTTTCTATTTTTTCTATTTTATTTTTTTCGTTTTTTACTTTTTTGTCTTTTCTATCTTCTATCTCTAACTTCTATTTTTCTTTTTTTTTTTTAAATTTCCTTCTTTGATTTATTTTTGTTTTCTTTTTTTGCAGTTATTTTCTTTATTTTTTTTTGTTCTATTTTATATTTTTTGTATTTTCAAAAAGTATGACTACTGGAGCATAAATTTGTAACACCCCGTAGAATTTTAAGCCTAGCTTAGTCCCCTTAGAGCATGAAAAAAGTCCCAAGACTTAGAAAATTTCAGCGAAGTGTCTACACTTAGAATTATTTTAGCCTTCATAAATTGGTGGTTTCATTTCACGATCCATACGATCTTTAAATATCGATTCTTAGGTTGATTCATGAACAAGAATGTCAGTAGGTGTTCTCGAACAAGTTTCAGATTTTTCGGACTTTGTTGGAAGAACGTTTGGAAGCCCAAACCAGTGGATCAACGCGATCTCGATACGCCGCATCGCCTATCGCGTTGATAAATGTTTTCCCCAACTCCTAGTGCCGATTTCCAATGAGCCAACGTGAACTCGACGTGGCACAATGGCCATAGCGTCAACCCCATCAACGTGACGCGTCGGTCTACGCGTCACTAGGCCAGTTTTCAGTCATTAAAAAGTCGTGCCCTCAGGGGTATTTGGGTCATCTTCCCACGTCTATCAGACCCCAAAACACGAGATTTAGCTACTTTAGAGGCAAAATCCATTCACTATTCTTAAAATTACTCAAGAAAAAACCTTAGGGCTTCCAATTCAAGATTCAAATCCCAAGAATTTCACCATCAATCTTCCAAAATCCAAGCAATAAGGTATGTGAAGTGTTTATCCAAGGGTTTCCTTCCACCCTTGGAGTTCAAGAAACTCTTTTAAAAACTTCAAGTTAATTAATTTCATGAATTCCATGTTGGAGTTAAGTATGTTCATGATTATGATGTTAATTGGGTTTCTATTCTATGGTTTATTATAATTTCATGTGCAATTACTTAACATGTGTGTAGTATCATGTGAATTCATGTTAAACCCTTGATTTGGTAAATTGGGATTGAAGTTATGATGTCTACATGTTATTTAGTATCATGTGTAAGCTTATACCTCACCTGTGTTTGGTAAAATGCCTATGTGAATGAAATAGTATCATTATAACATGATAGCATGTATTTCCCATTCATGTATCAGTAAATGCATTACTAATGTTTTCTGAAACGACTCAATGAGTGGATTTAGGCCAAGTAGCCATTATTATATTTTCAAGATTTTTCCATGATTTACTTTGATGTAATTGAGTCCTGAGGGTATTTAATACCCAATAATTTAGCTGTTTACCTAGAGCCAGTGTCAGTTACAAAGTCGTATTAGTTATGTCATCATTAGTAAAATTCATTCAGTTACAGAACTCAGTAGAACTTAGTCAATTACAAAACTTAGTAGAACTCAGCCAGTTACAGAACTTAGGAAAAACTCAGTAAACTCAGCCTCAGTCCAGTCCAGTTCAGTATACTCAGTTCAGTATCTATTAGTTGGGAGTAGGATTCAGCACTGAGTGAACCCAAGAATGATGGCTCACCTGCCAGTAGAGGGTGTGATCTTTAGAAGCAGCCCTTGTGTTCTAGAACTACGTAGCCAGTGTAGGTTGAGACAATAACCTGCCAGTTGAGGGTTGATGAGGTGTCCTACCTGCCAGTAGGGGTACCACCATTCTCATTCAGAGCACCTGCCAGATGAGTATGACTCAGTACTTATCTTTACCCGTGGTACGGTACTGACACCCTTTCAATTGGGGTTACAGATTGGACCCCAACTCAGTTATCTTATTTGGGGCATATCGGTTAGATGATTATTTACCATAGTTTCGGGTTCAATTTCAGTCTCAGTATAGAACTCAGTTCAGTTCTACCAAAATCAAGACTGTTAGAAACAACCACCTAGTTATCAATTAGGATTGTCAGAAATAGTCACCTAGTTATCAATCAGGACTGTCAAAAATAGTTACTCAGTTATTAGTATTACAGTATCAGTAAACTCATATATCAGTAGATCAATATTCAAAACTCAGTAACCAGCGTTAACATAATTTCAGTTACAGTTTACTTATTCATGCATGTTCTCTTATTCAGTTATGCTCATGTTACTTAGTCAGTTATTGTCCATGCATATCAGCCTACCTCACTTAGCATACCAGTATATTCAAAGTACTGAAGCATACTTTTCTTTTGTGCTATGATGTCTTATATCATAAGTTCAGATGCACGGGCTCCTAACCGTACTTAGCAGCCCAGCCTATCAACAACAGACTCAGTGGTGAGTCCTCATAGTTCGAGGACAGAGTATTATTTCAGTACAATTTCAGTAGTCAGAGTTAGTTGGGGGTTTGTCCCATCAACTCCATAATTCAGACAGTTAGAGGCTTTCAGACTAAAGTATTTCAGATGGATGTTTTAATTTTCAGTATTCAGCTTTTAGTATTCAGTATTGGTCTTTCAGTTATGAACCTTATGGCGTTTTTAGCCTAACTTCCGTACTTAATTCAGTTATGTTATTATTACAGTGTAATTATTATTCAGTGCTCATAGCAGGTACTAGTCATGCGTTAGTTGATGGTCTTTCGGGGTCACTAGCACCATGTAGCGTTCGGGGTACAGACTCGGGGCATTACAAAATTATGGATGATAACGTAAATACCACAATTATTTATCGTATTTATAGTCACACCGTCATTTTTTTATATTTTTGTATTTATTGATACAACTGTATTTGTATTTTAAAGTTCGCGCTTGTATTTGTATTTTACAGTCTGCATTCATATTTATATTTTATAGTTCGCACTTGTATTTGTATTTGTTAGTTCACAACATCAATTATATTTTATATAATTCACACTTGTATTTTAAAGAACTATTTTGTATTTGTATTTTATAACTGACTGTATATTGTGTTGGATCATATTTGTATTGTGGTTTTATTATGTTTGTATATTTAGATTATATTTATATTTGTATTCTATTTTCATCGATGCTTTTTTATTTTTAAAGAATTATTTTATATTAGTATTTGTAAGTTGATTGCATATTGTATTTAGCCGTGATTATGTACAATTTATCATTTGTATTTGTATACAAACAAGTAAATGCATTAATTGTATTTTCTTGATTCTTAAATATATAAATATGTATTTGTATGTCAAAATTATCATTCGTATTTGTAAATAAAGAAATATCACTTGATACAAATATAATTACAAACACATAAAACAAATGATTTTACAAATACAATATGTATTTGTATAAAAGATTAAATTATATTTATTTGTCTCAATAAATATAACTCATATCAATAAATACAAACAAGTATTCATAGAAAGAAAATAAATCATTCCTTTTCAATAATTAAAATATACAAATGATAGTTGACACTTGTATTTGTATGTTATAGTTCGCATTTGTATTTGTATTTTATAGTTCACACTTGTATTTGTATATTATAATTCACACTTGTATTTGTATATTATAGTTCACATTTGTATTTGTATTTTATAGTTCGCACTTGTATTTGTGTTTGTTAGTTCGCACAAATAAAAAGAAGGAGAAAAAATAAAAAGGAAAAAAAGAAAGAAAAAAAGGAGAAAAAAATACAAAAAAAGAAGGATTCAGGACTTCACCCGAATGAATCCTCCTTCATTTATTGGGTCTAAGTCAGATGAAGACCCTCAAGAATTCCTTGATCAGGTGCAGAAAGTTACAGATATTATGGGGGTGACAAATAGTGAGAGTGCTGAGTTGGCCGCATATCAGTTACAGGATGTAGCACACTCATGGTTTAAGCAGTGGAAGGCACAGAGGGACGATGATGCAGGGCCAGTAGAATTGGAGGAGTTTTCCACTGCTTTTCTGGATAGATTCTTCCTACTTGAGTTGAGGAAAGCTAAAGGTTCTAGAGTTCATTAATCTGAAGAAGGGCAATATGACAGTGAAAGAGTATTCTCTCAAGTTTACTCAATTAGCCAGATACGCTCCTCATGTGGAGGCAGATAACAGATCTAAGATGAGTATATTTATGTCGGGTGTGTCAACAATGTAGTCAAGGAGTGTTGGACCGCAATACTGATTAAAGATATGGACATATCCAGGCTCATGGTCTATGCTCAGCAGATAGAGGAGGCTAAGAATAGGGAGAAAGAAAGGGAGAACAAGAGAGTGAGAATAGGTAGCTTTAACTTCGCTCAACTTAAGTCAGAGGGTGGGAATCGCTGTCAATTCTACCTGAAATCCTCAGTTCTAGCTCTATCCTCAGCTAGTGCTCCAGCACTGAAATTGAGAGATAGCCCCAAAGATAGGGCTCAAGGCCCTAAGCCTCAACATAGTGTTAGCAGTGTCCAAGCAAATCCTCTTTGCCAAAAATATAGCAAAAACCATCGGGGTGTCTGCAGGGCTAGCAGTGATGTATGTTTTGGATGTGGTAAGCCAGTCCACAGGGTCAGAGATTGTCCTCAGTCAGGTTATCAGGGTCAATATAATTGTCCCCAACTTAGTCCGGTCGTTTGAATCAGTAGGGGGCCGCTTCCAGTGCCACCAATGGGCAACACCCAAACAGACTCTATGCACTTCAGTCCTGATAAGATCGGGAAAATTCTCATGATGTGGTCACTGGTGCATTACAAATTTATTATTTACATGTTTATGCTTTGCTAGACCTAGGAGTTTCTTTGTCCTTTGTAACTCCATATATAGTCATTGAATTTGGAGTCAGTCCCAATATTCTAGTAGAGCCTTTCTCAGGTTTTGCCCCAGTGGGTAAATCTATCATAGCCCAGCGGGTATACAGGAAATGTTCGATTATGGTGTCTTAAAAAGTTACTTTAGCAAACTTAGTAGAATTAGAGATGATAGATTTTGATGTCATTCTTAGCCTGGATTGGCTTCATTCATGCTATGCTTCAGTTGACTGTAGAAACTGAATTGTTCAATTTTAGTTTTTGAATGAACCTGTCCTGGAGTGGAGGGGTAGTACTTCGGTAATTAAGAGTTAACTTATTGCCTACCTTAGGGCAAGGAGAATGATATCTAAGGGATGTGCCTACTATCTTGTCTGAGTCCAAGACTCTAGTTCAGAAGCCCCTACTCTTGAGTCAGTATCAGTAGCATGTGAATTCCCAGATGTGTTTCCCAAAGATCTTCTCGGAGTCCCTCCCAAAAGGGAAATTTACTTTGGAATTGACATTCTTCTAGATACCTAGCCCATCTCTATTCCGCCATACAAAATGGTTCAAACAGAACTCAAGGAGTTAAAGGAACAATTGAAAGATCTCCTAGATAAGGGATTCATCAGAGCCAACGTATCCCCGTGGGGTGCACCAGTTCTATTCGTGCATAAGAAAGAAGGTTCTCTTAGAATATGTATAGATTACCTTCAGTTGAATAAGGTCACGGTCAAGAACAAGTATCCACTTCCCAAATCAATGACTTGTTTGACCAACTTCAGGGTGCCAGTTACTTTTCTAAGATAGACCTCAGATCAGGCTATTATCATCTTAGAGTCAAAGAATGTGACATCACGAAGACAGCCTTCAGAACTCGGTATGATTATTTTGAATTCTTAGTTATGTCATTTGGTCTTACCAATGCCCCAGCAGCTTTCATGGACTTGATGAACCGTGTGTTCAAGCAATATTTGGACATGTTCGTCATAGTCTTCACAGATGACATTCTTGTCTACTCCTGCAGTGAGTATGATCATGCAAACCATCTCAGAATAGTATTATAGACTCTCAGAAAATCATCAGTTGTTCGCCAAATTTAGTAAGTGCAAATTTTAGCTAAGGTCAGTAGCTTTTCTTGGTCATATCATTTCTGGTGAGGGCATTAGAGTTGATCTTCAAAAGATTGAAGCAGTGAAAAACTGGACCAGAACCATCTCTCCATCAGATATCAGGAGTTTCTTGGGTCTGGCTTGCTATTACTGATGGTTTTTTGAGGGATTTTTATCTATTGCATCCCCTATGTCCAGATTGACTCAGAAGAAAGTCAAATTCCAGTGGTCAAATTTTTATGAAAAGAGTTTTTAGGAGTTAAAGACTCAACTTACTACAACCCCAGTTTTGACTTTACCAGATGATTCAGATGGATTTATGGTATATTGTGATACTTCTAGAGTTGGTTTGTGGTGTGTTCTAATGTAGAGAGGTAAGGTTATAGCCTATGCCTCTAGACAGCTTAAGCCCCATGAAAAGAACTATCCCACTCATGATCTTGAGTTAGCTGTTGTAGTATTTACCTTAAAGATTTAGAGGCACTATTTATATGGTGTACATGTTGATGTGTTCACAGACCATAAGAGCCTTCAGTATGTGTTCTCTCAAAAAGACCTAACCTCTATCAGAGAATGTGGTTGGAGTTGTTGAAAGACTATGATATGAGTGTTTCATATCATTCAGGCAAGGCCAATGTAGTGGCTAATACTCTTAATAGAATGTCTATGGGTAGTGTTGCTCATGTGGAAGATGATAAGAAGAAGTTAGATCAGCAGCTTGCCCGACTATGTATCCGCTTAGTCAACTCGGCAGAAGGTAGTGTATGGGTGTAGAGTAGTTCAGAATCATCTTTGATTTCCAAGGTAAAGGAAAAGCAAGATAAAAATCCCAGTCTAGTTAAGTTGAAAGAGTCAGTCAAAGATTAAAAAGTGGAAGTTTTCTCCTAAAGGGGAGATGGTGTATTGCGTTGCCAAGGTTGGCTATATGTGTCAGGTGTACATGACTTGAGGCAGCGGATTCTTGCAAAAGAGCATGGTGCACGCTACTCTATTCATCCAAGGGCTACTAATATGTACCGCGACTTATGAGAAGTCTATTAGTGGAATGGGATGAAGAGATACATTACAGAGTTTGTAGCTAAGTGCTCTACGTGTCAGTAGGTTAATATTGAGCACCAAAAGCCTAGTGGGTCCATGCAGGAGTTCGGTATTCCCACATGGAAATGGGAAGAAGTGAACATGGACTTTATAATGGGTTTACCTCGTACTTGTCGTCAGCATGATTCGATTTAGGTCATTATAGACAGAATGACTAAATCAGCTTATTTCTTACCAGTCCATACCTCTTATTCAACCGAGGATTATGCCAAGCTTTATGTTAGAGAGTTGGTCAGATTACATGGAATTCTGTTATCCATCATTTCAGACAACGGTACGTAGTTCACCTCTCATTTTTGAAAAGCCTTCCAAAAGGGTCTAGGTACCTAAGTTCACTTGTATAGCCTTTCATCCTCAGACAGATGGTCAAGCAGAAAGGACCATTCAGACTTTGGAAGATATGTTAAGGGCGTGTTCCATTGACTTTAAGGGTAATTGGGATGACCACTTACGTTTGATTGAGTTTGCATATAATAACAGTTACCATTCCAGAATTCAGATGGCTCCATTTGAGGTGCTCTATGGGAGGAGATGTAGATCTACCATTGGTTGGTTTGAAGTGGGTGAGGCCATAGTAGTAGGGCCTGGCTTGGTATTTGATGCCTTAGAAAAGGTTTAGTTAATTAGGGAAAGGCTTAGGACAGCTTAGAACTGACAGAAATCGTATGCCGATGTGCGCAGAAAGGATCTCAAGTTTAAGATTGGTAACTACGTGTATTTGGAAATCTCTCCTATGAAGGGAGTGAAGAGGTTTGTCAAGAAGGGGAAGCTCAGTCCTCGACAGGTCGGTCCCTACCGAATTCTCAGCTATTTTGGAAGGGTAGCTTACGAGCTTGAGTTGCTTTTAGACTTAGCTTCAGTGCATCCAACGGTCTATGTCTCCTTGCTAAAGAAATGTGTAGATGACCCAACAGTTGTAACCCCTATAGAGGGTATAGATGTTCATAACAGTCTCTCTTATGAAGAGGTTCCAGTCAAAATCCTTGATTATCAAATTCGCAGACTGAGGAACAAAGAAGTCCCTCTAGTCAAAGTTCTTTGGTGGAACCAGTCCGTTAACGGAGCTACTTGGGAAGTAGAAGTAGATATGCGAACCAAGTATCCTCACCTTTTCTCCGCAAACTCAGACTCAACTCAAGGTAACTGTTTTCCTTGAATTTACTCAGTTCTATATTCAGATTTTTTTATGAGTTAGATATCAGTTCAGCTGCATATCATTCTCATATCGTGCATACCTTCATGAATCAGCTCAGTCATGTACTCATGCATCAGATATGTATATTTAGTATACAAATTCAGTTTATCAGTAATATCAGTCACGAAATCATGCTTCAGTCATGCATGCCCAGTAAGTAGACTTAGTCTATCAGTATTCTCATCTTAGTCATACTTATTCGAGGATGAATGCTCCCAAGGGGGAGATATTGTACGACTCCGCAGAATTTTAAGCCTAGCTCAGCCTCCTTAGAGCATGAAAAGAAGTCCTAAGACTTAGAAAATTTTAGCGAAGTGTTACACTTAGAATTAATTTAGCCTTTATGAGTTGGTGGTCTCATTTTACGATCCATATGACCTTTAAATATCGATTCTTAGGTTAATTCATGATCAGGAATGTCAGTAGGTATTCTCGGAAAAGTTTTAAATTTTTCAGACTTCGTTTAAAGCACATTTGAAAGCCCAAACCAGTGGGTCAACACGATCTCAATATGTCGCGTAGCCTATCGTGTTGATAAATGGTTTCCCTAGCTTCTAGCGCCGATTTCCAGTGAGCCAACGCAGACTCGATGAGGCGCGTCGGCCATAGCATTGACCTTATCGACGTGATGCATCGGTCTGTGCATCACTAGGCTAGTTTTTAGTTATTAAAATGTCGCGCCCTCAGGGGTATTTGGGTCATCTTCCCACGTTTATCAGCCCCCAAAACACGAGATTTAGCCACTTTAGAGGCAAAATCCATTCATTATTCTCAAAATTACTAAAGAACAAACCTAGGGCTTTCCATTCAAGATTTAAATCCCAAGAATTTCACCATCAGTCTTTCAGAATTCAAGCAATAAGGTATGTAAAGTATTTATCCAAGGGTTTTCTTTCACCTTTGGAGTTCACGAAACTCTTTTAAAAACTTCAAGTTAATTAATTTCATGAATTCCATGTTGGAGTTAAGTATGTTCATGATTATGATGTTAATTGGGTTACTATTCTATGGTTTATTACAATTTCATAAGCAATTACTTAACATGTGTGTAGTATTATGTGAATTCATGTTAAACCCTTAATTTGGTAAATTGGGATTGAAGTTATGATGTCTACATGTTATTTAGTATCATGTGTAAGCTTATACCTCACATGTGTTTGGTAAAATGCCTATGTGAATAAAATAGTGCCATTATAACATGATAGCATGTATTCCCCACTCATGTATCAGTAAATGCATTATTAGTGTTTGCTAAAACGTCTCAATGAGTGGATTTAGGCCAAGTAGCCATTATTATGTTTTCAAGATTTTGCCATGATTTACTTTGATATAATCGAGTCCTGAGGGTATTTAATACCTGACTATTTAGCTATTTACCTAGAGCCAGTATCAGTTATAGAGTTGTATTAGTCATGTCACGATTAGTAGAATCCAGTCAGTTATAGAACTCAGTAGAACTCAGTTAGTTATAGAACTTAGTAGAACTCAGTCAGTTACAGAACTTAGGAAAAACTTAGTAAACTCAGCTTCAATTTAGTCCAGTTCAGTATACTCAGTTCAGTATCTTTCAGTTGAGAGTAGGATTCAGCACCGAGTGAACCCAAGGATGGGGGCTCTCTTGCAAGTAGAGGGTATGATCCTTAGAAGAAGTCCTTGTGTTGTAGAACTATGTAGCCATCCTAGGTTGAGACATCAACCTGCCAGTTGAGGATTGTTGAGGTGTCCTATCTACCAGTTGAGGGTACCACCATTCTCATTCAGAGCACCTTCCAGATGAGGGTAACTCAGCACTTGTCTTTACCCGTGGTACGGTACTGACTCCATTCCAATTGGGGTTACAGATTGGACCCCAACTTAGTTA
The DNA here is from genome assembly GCA_030864225.1 of Capsicum baccatum var. pendulum. NCBI lineage: Eukaryota > Viridiplantae > Streptophyta > Magnoliopsida > Solanales > Solanaceae > Capsicum > Capsicum baccatum. Next base: position 197,446,142 of record CM061552.1, on the reverse strand, counting down.
TCTTTTTTGGGGAATGTTGGTTAGATGATTATCTCCCACAGTTTCAGTTTCAGTTTCAATCTCAGTATAGAACTCAGTTCAGTTCTACCAAAATTAGGACTGTTAGAAACAGTCACCCAGTTATCAATTAGGACTGTCAGAAATAGTCACCCAGTTATCAATTAGGACTATCAGAAACAATCACTCAGTTATCAGTATTACAGTATCAATAAACTCAGATATCAGTTGATCAGTATTCAAAATTCAATAACCAGCGTTAACATGATCTCAGTTATAGTTTATGTATTCATGCATGTTCTCTCATTTAGTTATGTTCATGTTACTCAGTCAGTTATTGTTCGTTCATATTAACCCATGCATATCATCCTACCTCACTTAGCATACCATTATATTCAAAGTACTTACGCATACTTTTCTTTTGCGCTGTGATGTCTTATATCATAGGTTCAGACGCACGGGCTCCTGACCGTACGCAACAGACTAACCTACCAGCAACAGACTTAGCGGTGAGTCCTCTTAGTTTGAGGATAAAGTATTATTTCAGTACAGTTTCAGTAGTCGAAGTTAGTTGGGGGCTTGTCCCATCAACTCCATAATTCAGACAGGTAGAGCCTTTTAAACTAGATTATTTCAGATGGATATTTCAGTTTTTAGTATACAACTTTTAGTATTCAGTATTGGTCTTTCAGTTATAACCCTTATGGCGTTTTCAGCCTAACTTCCACACTTATTTCAATTATGTTATTATAACAGTGTAATTATTATTCAGTGCTCACAACAGGTACCAATATGGGTTTGTTGGTGGTCGTCCTTCGGGGTCGCTAGCACCGTGTAGCGTCCGGGGTACAGACTTGGGGCATTACAAAATCATGGATGATAACGTAAATACCACAGTTATTTATCATATTTATAGTCACATCGTCATTTATATTTTTGTATTTATTGATACAGCTGTATTTGTATTTGTATTTTAAAGTTCGCGCTTGTATTTGTATTTTGTAGTTTGCATTCATATTTATATTTTATAGTTCGCACTTGTATTTGCATTTGTTAGTTCGTACCATCATTTATATTTTATATAATTCGTACTTGTATTTTAAAGAACTATTCTGCATTTGTATTTTATAATTAACTGTATATTATGTTGGCTCATATTTGTATTGTGGTTTTATTATGTTTGTATAGTTAGATTATATTTGTATTTGTATTCTATTTTCGTCAATGCATTTTTATTTTTAAAGAATTATTTTGTATTTGTATTTGTAAGTTGATTGAATATTGTATTTAGCCGTGATTATGTATAATTTATCATTTGTATTTGTATACAAACAAGTAAATGCATTAATTGTATTTTCTTGATTCTAAAATATATAAATTTGTATTTGTATGTCAAAATTATTATTCGTATTTTTAGATAAACAAATATCACTTAATATAAATACAATTACAAACACATGAAAGAAATGATTTTACAAATATAAATACAATATGTATTTGTATAAAAAAATATATTATATTTATTTGTATCAATAAATATAACTCGTATCAATAAATACAAATAAGTATTCATAGAAAGAAAATAAATCATTTCTTTTCAATAATTAAAATATACAAATGATAGTTGACACTTGTCTTTGTATGTTATAGTTCACATTTGTATTTGTATTTTATAGTTAACGCTTGTATTTGTATGTTATAGTTCACATTTATATTTGTATTTTATAGTCCACACTTATATTTGTGTTTTTTAGTTAGCACAAATGAAAAGAAGAAGAAAAAATAAAAAGAAAAGAAAAGAAAAAAAAGAAGGAGAAAAACGAGAGAAAAAGAAGGAGAAAAAAATACAAAAAGAAGAAGAAGAGTAATAGAACATAGAGAAAAAAACAAAAGAAGAAAAAAAAGGAGAAAAAATAAAAAGAAAAAAAAGAAAAAGAAAAATGGAAAAAAGAAAAAAGTGAAAAAAGAAAGAGAAAACAAAAAAAGGAAAAGAAAAAATGAAGAAAAAAATCGAAAAAGAAAAAAAAGAAAAGGAGAGTAATAGAAAATATAAAAAAATAAAATACATGAGAGAGAATTGAAATTAGGGATAATTAATAGGCAAGAGGGGCTATGAATTGTAATTAATTGAATTTTAAGTTAAATAGAATAATTAGGAGTCTATGTTTGGTAAGTTATGTAGTTATCCCTTTTTTTATTGGATGAAGGAAAAGCCCATCCACAGTAATTTTTTTTGGGGAAAGGATAGAAACGGCACTTCAAATTAAACTCTTTCCTTGAAAATGACAATGAAATTTAAATTCCACTTTTTAGCCATTTTAATTTACTGACTGGTTCTATACTGTTTTTACACAACTTTTATACATGTTTTATACAAATCTTATACATAAATATTCTATACGGAAATTATACAGTTTTGATACATAATTTATATAATAACTGTACATTTGCACGTCAAATTAAACTATTTCCTTGAAAATGGCCATGAAAATTTAAATTTCACTTTCTAGCCATTTTAATTTACTGACTGGTTCTATACCGTTTTTACACAACTTTTATATAGATTTTATACTAATCTTATACATAAATATTCTATACGGAAATTATACAGTTTTGATACATAGTTTATATAATAACTGTACTTTTTTTTACACGTTTTATACAACAATTATATAATTTGTATACACTTGCTATATATTGTACATATACACATTTGATAGAACTATACAATTTCTATACCTATATCTTATATAGATCCATATTCTATTTAATGATTATATCGTTTTTATATAATTTAATTATTATTTCTAAACAATAAAAAAAGCAGAATATTTGATCAATTGAAAAATTTATAGTAAAAAAGAGTTGAAATATTTTTAAAAGGGTCGAATTGCGCAAGTTGAATATTGTATCAGTATTGTATATAAACTGTATCAGTATCGTATATGGACTGTATATGGATTACGTGGATCAAAATGACCAAAATTGAGAAAGATTAGGAAATGACCATAAAATGACATTTGTTTAGCCGACTAGACATTATTTGTCCAAATGCCAAACTTGGACTATAATTGGGCTATTATTTTTTAAAAAGGTCATAGAGTGTCCTTTGCCCATTTTTTTCCTATGCTTAATTTGTCGAACCCAAAATAATACATCCAATCCATGACACAAAAATTAAAACATCTCTTTTACAGATCCATTCCCAAAAAAAATTATTCTGCATATTTACACAAATAAAGGACGTACAGGTTTCGTTGTAGTTTTTAAATGAACAAAAAAAATTAGCTAAGAAAGGAAGAGAAAAATTAAGCAACTAGCACATTCTCATTCATAATTCCTTCTATTAATCTCCAACAATACAAATACTATTTATGTGGTAAAGAAAAGGACTAAACAATAAATATGAAGGACTAAAGTGTAGAAAGCAAATCTAATATTTAAACTAAGAGGAGTTGTTACTGCTCCCCCAAGTTATAATTAACTCCTTAACCATTTCGAGGTACTGTCTCCTAAGCTTGTGGTACTACTCTCATCCTCCATCTCCTATAGATCATAACAGTACTCCCTCCTTGAAAAATTCCTTGAACTCAAGGAAGAAAAGAGGGAAATCTAGTCTGGAATGCAACTGCATCTTCCCAAGTGGCTTGATCCTTTGATAATTTATCCTAATGAACTAGAAATTGCACAAAGTTTTATTATCCTTCTGAACCATTTTTTTCTGCAAAATCTTCACTGGTTGGAGGCATTAGATGCTGGACATATCAAGGACAAGTGGATGAGATATCTTATTGTAACGACAAAAGTTCTTTTTCAATTATTCCAGAATATTACATGTACATATACAATCGCAAGAGGCTCTATCAAAGGTAAGAAAATATCTTACAAATCTCTCCTATGATTCAGCTGACTATATAAGGTAATATAATATATTTACAATCTTTCTATATTATTATGTAGCACTCCCCTTCAAACTGGAGCATATATGTTGATCATGCCCAGCTTGTTACACAAATAGTTAACTCGAGCTCCATTCAATGTCTTTGTGAATAAATTAGCTAGCTGTTCTTCTGTCTTCACATAGCTTGTGGAAATAAAGTTTTCTTGGTTCTTCTCATATTGCAGTCCACTTTGGTGTCCTTTGTTTGTGATACATTGGATTTGAGGCGATATGAAGGGCAACTTGATTGTCACACCAAAGTTTTGCTGGGATATGATACTTCAACCCAACTTCACTTAAGAGGTGATATATCCATATAATCTCACATGTGAATTGTGCCATAAGTCTATACTCAGATTCTACATTGGATCGAGATACAACATTTTGTTTACTAAATTTCCATCCACAAAAATACAATAGCTAGTAGTAGACTTCCTATCAATTTTGGATCCAGCCCAATCAACATCTGCAAAACACTCAATCCGAGAATGTCCATTGTTACAATATACTATGCCAAGTTCAGGGGCTCTTATTAAGTAACAAAAAATATATTCCAAGGCTGCCCAATGTTTGACCGTAGGTATGGATATGAACTGACTACCAGTACTTACTGCAAAAGAATATTGGAATGAGTTACAATGAGATAGTTTAATTTCCTAACAATCTCCTATATCTCTCTGGATCATCAAAAGGATCAGTATTATCTTTTGTTAGCTGCATATTAGGAACCATTGGATTACGACAAGGCTTAGCTGCCCAGTTTCTAGTTTCCTCAAGAAAGTCAAGGATATACTTTCTTTGAGATAAACAGATTCCCTTTATGCTCCTACTTACTTCTATTCCCAAAAAGTATTTCAGTTGTCCCAAGTCTTTCATGTGAAACATTGCATGGAAAAATGATTTGAGAGAAGATATTCCTACATAATCACTCCAGTAATGACAATGTCATCCACATATACAAGAAGAATAATCCCAACTATTAATGTTTATAGAAGATCGAATGATCATATTTGCTCTTCGTAAGCCCAAACTTCTGAACCACTTCACTAAAGTTCCCAAATCAAGCACAAGGACTCTGTTTCAGACCATACAAAGATTTCTTTGGGTGATAGACTTTTCCATACTCCCCTTGAGCAACAAAGCCAGGGGGTTGCTTTAGCCTCTATATACACTTCTTCTTAGAGATCACTATAAAGAAATACATTCTTGATATCCAATTAATATATGAACTATTTACAGAAGCAACTAGAGAAATAAGCAAATGAATGGAAGTGAGTTTGGACACCAAAGAAAAACTATCAGAATAATCCACCCCATAAGTTTGAGCATATCCTTTAGCCACCAATCTAGCTTTAAGCCTTGCCACAAAACCATCAGGATTTACTTTGATAGTAAAACCCTATTTACATTCCATTGCCTTTTTTTCTTTTGGAAAGTTCACCAAATCCCAAATGCAATTTCATCTAACATATGTATCTCCTCGAGCATTGCAATATACCACCCAGGGTCAGTCTATTTTGGGTACAAAGATAGAATCTAGAGAAACTATTAAAGAACAAGATATAGGAGGCAAGTGGTCATATGAGATAAAATTAGCAATAAAATATACTAATTGACAATGATGCTTACCTTTGCAAAGAGCAATAAGAATGTCAAGATTTTTTGTTGGAGAGGAATTGATCAAAAAAGGATCTGATGATGAAAGAGTTCGTGCACTTGTACTATCGATGGCTTTGTTTGAGCAGGAGGGACATCATCAGACAAAATTTCAGTTGACTACTTGACACTAGCAGGAATATCTTTATGGTTTTATGATCTTGGTGGAGTGATCTTATAGATAAGCCATTATTCCTCTTCCTCCTAAGTGGGAGAAGTGTCAGAAGAGGAAAAAAAGGTATGTTCTAAAAAAATACCACATCTATCAACACCATAAATCTATTAAGAGTTGGATAGTAGCACTGATAACCCTTTTATAGGCGAGAATATCCCAAAAGACACACTTTAAGGCCTTTGTATCTAATTTTGTAACATGGGGTATCACATCACGAACATAACATGTACTCCTAAACTCCATTGGCTCTACTAAAAATATTTGCTTATTTGGAAAGAGAACATTATAAGGAGTATTATCATTAAACACTATGGATGGCATACAATTAATTAAAATATCAGTTGTGGATATCTGCCCAAAATTACTTAGCTACCTTGATTATAACAATGCATTGGCAGTCTCAAGCAAATATCTATTCTTTCTCTCAGCATTTCATTTCGAAGGGATGTATCAACACATGAAAATTGATGAAGAACACCATATTGATTTATGTTAAAATGATGTTGACATGAATTCTTTGGCATTATCACTACTCAATATATGTACAAAAGCATTAAATTATGTCTTAATCTCATTACAAAATTAGAGAAATAGGAGAATACTTTAGAATGATTTTTCATAAGGTAAATCCATTTCATTCGAGAAAAATAATCCATAAAAGTAACAAAATATCTGAACCCAAACTTAAACACAATAGTATACGGTCCCAAATATCTAAATGAACTAATTCAAAAGTAAAATCAACTCGTTTATTATTTGTAGGACTTTATGAGCTTCTATGGTATTTTGCGAAACGAAAAGACTCACAATCTATTAAAGGTAATTATGAAACTATGGACATAATTTCTTCAAAACTGGTAGTGAAGAATGTCCCAATCGGTAATACGCTTTAAATGATAAGGTGATACTGGATCAAGCAATTGATGAAGGAACCCAATCATCAAGAATATAGAGACTGTCGTCTGATACATGTCCTTTACCACTAATTTGCTTAGTCATAAGATCCTGAAAAAGACAATAATTGGGAAATAATAAGACAAAACATTATTGTTCTTTGGTAAGATTACTCATAGAAATTAGATTAAAGGCAAGGATCAGTAAACCTAACACAGAGGATAATGTAATAGATGAAGTGGGGTTAATTGTCCTAGATCCCTTAATGGTATAACTATACCCATCAGCTATGGTAATAGAGGATGGTGTTTTATATGGCCAAAATTTTGAGATAATTTTGGGATTACCTAACATGTGATTTGTGGCACCCGAATCAATGATACAGTTGCTTGAGACATTTGTTACCTAACTTAATAAGGGTAGGGGATGGACTGGTTTTATTCATAAGTTCTTGATACTTTGTAAGTCTAATATACTCATCGGCTGAGATTGTAACAATTAAGGGTGAAATAAAACTGGCAGCAATAGTGGTCGTTTAAATCTGTTGGTTGTAAATTTGTAATTTCTTACAGTCTCACTTCATGTGTCTGGTTCCTTACAATAGTAACAAGTATTATCTTTGTTACCTCTTTTGATATTGTTTCATCTCCTAGCATCATTATCTCCTCTTTTAGTATTGTTCCATCTCCTAGCATTACAGTTATTGTTCCACCTTCATACATTATTATAGTTCTATTTCCCTACATCATTGTTATGGTTCCATCTCCTTACATCATTTTTATGTTCCATTTCCCTGTATCACAATTATTGTTCCATTTCCCTACATTATTTCTTCCTCCCCCTCCTCTTTTTGCAATAAACACACTGGTTTGCTAATTAGATGGAGTACTCTATGTGTGCAACACTCGACTAACAATGTCTTTGAGAGAGGTGATCTTAAAACTAGAGAGAATTTGTGATTTATCAGTATCAAACTCAGAGGGGAGTCCAACTAAAAAATTTATTATAGCCATTTGTTTCTTCTGAGCTTGTTACACCTTGATATTCGTACTGAATGGTAGAAGTACATTTAGTTCCTCATAAATTTTCTTGAACTCCATAAAGTATGTAGTGAGTGACTTAGTTTCCTTCTTAGAATGATAGAAGGCTTTACAAGCTTCTTAAATCTAAGATAAGTTACCATTGCTGGAATATAAGTATTCCAAATATTCCATCAACTCCTTTACAAACCCACAGTGATGAACCAAACTAACTACTTCATTATCAATAGAGTTAATGATTTGCAAGAGTAGTCTAGCATCACTTCTTAGCCAAGCCTTTTTAGCATCATTAGTTAGAGGATCTAGGATAAGATGGTCATCATTTTTAATAGTACATAAATGGACCCTAATTTTCCTACTCCAATCTAAATAGTTATGCATATTTAGTTTATAATATGTTATTTTGGATAACGCTAGAACAATTTTAGTCATGATAGATTTATCCATAGACATTTTAACTAATATTTAGCCAAGAAATTAATTAAGAAAAAAAGGAGCAATAATCTAACACTAACTGGTTAACGGGCAATAAGTGACATCCAAACTGAACCAAGCAGCCATAGAAGGACAAAACAATTCCAGATTTAAAGTTACAAATGCAAAGGCAAAAATGAACCTGAATGAAGATAAAATTATCAAACGGTGATTTCACACTAGAAACCAATATAGAATATGTCAAAATTGATGAGATGATGCTGGAACAACAAGCCAGATTTATACTACTAGACCTAATTAGCCCAAACCTTTTCCCAAGATGCCAGGAAAGGTTTTTAATATTTTGAACCAAAATCTTGAGCCCTAGTGGCTCTGATACCATGAAAGCAACAAAAGTTCTTATTCTATTATGCCAGAATATTACATGTCTATATACAGTTGCAAGAGTCTCTGTTAAAAGTAAGAAAATATCTTACAAATCTCCACTGTGATTCAGCTAACTATATATGGTAATAGAATACATTTACAATCTTCATGTATTACTTTGCAACACTTATTAAGAAAAAATGACATGGTTTCGACAAGGAAAGATGAAAGGTATGCAAAAGAATTCTGTTGGCAAGGAAAATTTATAAGCCATTGCACCCACCCTTTGCACTACTTGGTTTGTACCATAGTATTTGTAAGATAATTTAGTGAAGTGATGTTAGGACATAGTTAATTGTCTATAAGGCTGAATATTAAGAAAAACCCAATCTCCCACCTTAAGCTATCCTTTTTATCTTTATTTGTTAGCTTGATCCTGCATTCTTTATTGAGATCTGGATAAGTGGAACTTCAATAGCTACAACTTGAATTTCCTGATAACTAAGCTTCTATCAACTTCTAGTACCTTAGAGTCACCTTGCACATAAGGCAAATGCAATGGTAGAGGTTGCCCATATAGGGCCTCATATGGAGTAGTTTGAGTGGCAGTATAGTAAGTTGTACCACCACTTTACAAAAACCAAGCAGTTGGACCAGTCAGTGGGTGAGTCTGAACCATACCATCTTAAGTAGGTTTCCAAACATCTATTGGTTACTTCAATTTTCCCATCACTTAGGGGATGGTATGAAGTAGATGTACTAAGAGTAACACCCTGAATAATAGTCAACTCCTGTTATAATTTGCTAGTAAAGATGGGATCCCTATCACTGACAGTATTCTCTGGCATTTCATGTAGTTTGAAAATATGCTCGATGAACAACTTAGCAATATCTCCAGCAGAATAATAATGACTGAGACTAATAAAATGTGTATATGTGTTAAGTCTGTCAACTACTACCCATATCACTATCTTACCAACTAACTTAGGTAGTCCTTCAATAAAATCCATATTGATACTACTCCAAGCATTAGTGGGATTACTTAGAGGTTCGAGTATACCAGGGTAATTTTCATGGTCATACTTACTTTTCTAGCATACTGCACACTTCTTGACACAAGTGATAATGTTATCCTTTCATCCCCTTCCAATAAAATAGGCTAGCGTCATACCACAATTGCAGTAAAGTCTATTTAAGTCCAAGATCAGGTCCAAGAATGAGTTTACCCTTCTTTCTAAGTTGTTAGTTTATGAATGTTATTCCTACCCCCTCTCTTATAGTATGTACTCTATGAATCAAATCCATCAAGGTAGGATCTAGCTTCCATCTATTCATGATATACTATAGTAGATTAATACGTACATATGACAATGTGAGAGATGAAACCTTAACTGCAGGCAACCTGGATCGAAAATCTACTACTTTGTTCTTCTTCCCTTTCTTGTAAAAAATCTCCAAATCAAACTACATTAAGTTAATCACCCACTTGAACTGAGTTTTTGTGTAAAAATTCCACTCCAAAAAAAATTTGAGTGTTTTTTGGTCTATCTTTGCAAAAAAATATTTGTCTGCTATAGACTACTGCTATTTATTAACTGCTAACAAGGTAAGCAATTCTTTGTTATATACTAAAAGGGATAGTTTTGAGGAGATAATCATTTTTTATAGTAGGCAATTAATTATCCTTGTTTCATCAAGATAATTTCAATTCCTACATCACAAACATCAATTTCAACTATAAAAGAGAAGGGTACAATCAAGCAACATCAACACTGGTGCAGTGGTAAGGACATTTTTAGTGTAATAAAAGCTTCAGTGGCCTTTAAAACAATTCGTTTTCAACAGATCACTCCAGGGGTTTGCTGACCAACCCAAGAATTGTCACGACCCAAGCCAGGCCCTAGTCTTAACGGGTATCTCAAGCCCACCATGAGATGGAGACCTTCTCCTTAGCCTGACATCCGAAACACAATAAAAGAATACAATGGAAGTCAACCCAAAATAGTAATAAGAAAGACATTCAAATGCAAACTCTATAAATCAAACAATCATCCCACTCACAATTGTCCACAAAAGCCTCTATACTAGAATACCAAAATAGGTCAAGACATGCCTCCGACCATGAAAATGAGAGTTCACAATTTCTAAAAGCTAAAAAGAAACCTAATGAAATAACAGGTCTTTTTGAAAGAAGGAGGCTCACTACTTCACAACAACTAAAACAACGAACCACACCACCTAACACTGAACATGAGTAACAGAAGAACCCTCGGACCCTACATCAAGAAATAATGTAGCATCTAGGAACAGTCAATGGGATAAACACTTGCATGTAACTCATAGAAAGTGATAAAGTAATGCCATTTCTGAAATCAATCAAAACCAAATGCACATACAAATTCATATATACATCTATAAGATGTCGAGATAGGGTCAAGAGTTATGAACGTGAGACTATAAAACATTAACTTAGATTGTGTAACTCTATCTATCCTAAGGGAACCCACGGGCTATTTGGGTTTAGCTTCTCCTATTGAATGGGCCTCAACGCGTGTTAGCCACGTGAACCAAGGAAATTAAAAGGAGATACAGAGGTACCAAGGCTCCAACCATCCCAAAAATATAATGTGTAAACCAAGCACACGGCCATATAGACACTATGCCGACAAATGTGGTTTCTAGTATTGGTCCCTCCAGGACTTTCGCATTCATGGTGAGCTATACAACCCCATTTAAGACCATATTAAAACCTTTTTGCATATATTCCAAACCATAAACCAAGGAATCTTATGATGTGTGAGCTGATGCTCACATATTTGAGGCTTTTAACTTATAATAATTGCAAAGTCTTAAGTAAATTTTATCATTTTTGAGTGTTTTATCTTTGATTTTGCAGTAGAAGCTAAGATGCTAGAGAGATGAAAGCAAAAGAGTTGAAATCTAAAGCAAAAAGAAGAGAAGTGTGGCTGATGACATTCCTGATAAGTCATTAGCCCTATGATATGTTATCAGCTTCATCGTCAACCTTAGACAGAGAATGGTCCTTAGCTGAAATTTATGACGATATTTCATGATAAACCATCAAAGAGTTGATAGGTCGTCAAAATTGTCATCATTCTAAGGCAGAACATGGGAGCTGAGGTAGATAAGTGACGATATTCGTGATAAGTCGTCAAAGATCTGATAGGCCGTCACAGTTCGTCATCAGCCTAAGGCAGCAAATGTCAGAATCAAAGAGAAGCTAACAACATATGTTATAAGTCGTCAGCCTCCTGATAAGGCGTCATGAATGACATCACCTATCCAAGAAATTGCTGTACTTTATGATTTTGTTTCCATAATTAGGGTGAACTATTTAAAGAATTATTTAGGGTTTCTAAGGAGTTTCGAACATCTTTTGGAGACACGTGTTTTGTTACTTTTCTCTCTAGTTTCTTGGTTTGAAAAACAATTAACTTTGAAGAAATTTCCATCAATACTTTGGGGATTCCTATTGTGATCTAATATAAGAATCACTAGTTATTATTCATTTTGTGGTAAGTTTATCTTTAAAATTATGAATTCATCTAGTTGTTTCGATCATTGCATCATGAGTGGCTAAACCCCTCTAACCCGAATTATGGGATCTTTTCGTTAAGTTTTGGTAAGATGCTAAGTGTTTAAGATTCAAAAGGTAATAGGACTCCTTAATAATTCTAAGATTTTAATCATTTTCTATTGGTTACAAACAATAGATAGCACCTGCTTTGATTTGCTTGAGATAAAAAATCAAATACAGTAGGAAGTGAATTATTGACAAGGACTTGGAAGCACTAAAAACTTCCATTTAATAATTGACGCTGTAACAAGGTCAATTAACCTGAGGTAAAATCTGGTCAGTGAATATATATTCCCTAAGTTTGATGGAATTAGGTAATTAAATGCTTAAGTAGGTCGAGAGACATTTAGGCATAACTTTGATAAAGATAATCTACTGTCCTATTTATTATGAGAATCTTGAATCACTATTAGCATCTGTCAAGTACCAAAACCCATAGTAAGCATAATTTTGATTTTCCATAAACTCTTGCTTACAAACACTGAAGCTAAAGTGACCAACAATTATTTGATAAACTCAAAATCCCCCATTTCAGGAAATATCCAACTATCAGTTGATTAACTCGCAAACGACTAAAGTTCACACCATATTTCTTGTGGGATTCGACCCCAACCTAGTTGGGTTATATATTTACAACGATCGCTTACATTCTCATTAGATAGTTATAGTTTGAGTGTTATAAAAAATAGCACCATTACCGGGGGAATACGGTTGTAAATTGAAGTTTGTGTACGCTAATTGACTGTTAGTCAAGTTTCCTAGTTTTACGTTTATTTGTTGTTTTTCTTTATTGCAGGATCTTTGTAGTGTATGCCAAGAACCACAAGTTTCGGAGAACCATTAGTACCACTTAATCCGAAACCGCAATGAATTGGAAGAATGGAAGACCAGCAAGAGGCTGACAGATTAGCAGCCTTAGCTAGAGCTCAGGTGAATGTGTAGAATGTCGGGCAACAAGCACGACATCCAAATCCTGAGGATGAAGATTTGGGAGATGAGGAGTTCCTAAATCCTGGTAACCAAGGCGTGCATAGCAAATAGCTGCACCAGTAAAACATAATTCTAACAAGAATCATCCATTCCGAGGAAGGAAAGATTACCAACCGGTCTAGTATGACCTCAATGATAATGATGATGGAATGGATAGAGCAGGTGAAACGGGTACAATTATTCCTCCACCGTTGGTACCTAGGGAAAAATTCAACATTATGAGTATATGATTCAACTCCTCTATCTGAAGGAGTTGTTTGGTGGCCTTCCTGGAGATGACCCGAACTTGTATTTGGTGAACTTTGTCACCATCTATAAATCTTTTGATAACCCAGGGGTGGTTCAAAATGCTATTCGATTGAGGTTATTTTTGTTGTCTCTGTCTGGGGAGGCAATATTATACCTTAATGAGTTGACACCTGATTCTATAACCAACTGGAGGTAGCTGAAAGGAGCTTTCCTAGAAAGGTTCTTTCCGCCTTCCAAGAGGGTTCAGTTGAGGGATGAGATCAGTAACTTTAGGCAGCTTCCAACTGAAGCCTTGCATGAAACCTATGAGAGATTCAAGAAGAAGCTAACATAGTGTCATAACCATAATATGGCGGACATACACTTGATGGAGACTTTGTGCAATGATCTTAACTCTGTCATAAAATTAATTGTAGATAATGCTGCTGGTGGTTCATTTGTTGATATTATATTCCCAGAGGGTTCAGAGACGCTAAAGAGAATGACCAAACAGAGTCGGGCATGGCATACCAAAGACTTTATGGTAGCTAGCCCCACTGTTTTTGTAGGCATGACGGTGGAATAATGTAGAAGAGATGAGGAGCATGACCAAGACATGGCTCACGTATAAACTCAGATGGATCTACTAACCAAGCACTTGCTATCAAGCAAGACTGAGAAGGTAAAAGCTGTGGGATCTCAAGATTGAGTTAATGCAGATGCAAAAGAAGAGGCAATCTATGTTAATAATTAGGGGGTTTCCGAGGCAATGGCCAAGGGAATCAAGGTCAGAATTATTATGATAAGCGTGGTTACAAAGATAGAGAGCAGGGAAATCAGAGGAACAATAATGATAGGAGCCAGCTCTATGTCCCTCTTAGAAATTGTGAGGCTGCTATAACAAGTTCTAAAAAGATATCCATAGAGGACATGATGGCTAAGTTACTGAAGGGAATGGAGGCTACCAACTGTAGTGTGACTTCTATGAAGACTGATTTATCATCTATTCGTCATTTGGTAAACTCACACTCCATCGTAATTAAACAGTTAAAGTAGAAGATGAGCCAACTCTCTGCAGTATTTAACTAGAGGAAGAGTGGGACATTACCAAGTGATACGGTCTAGAATCTGCAGAATGATGGCTCATGTATGGCGATTACCACTAGGAGTAGTAAGATGTTACCTGGCCCTTTTGTGGGCAAAAGTTTGGTTGAAGATGTGACTAAGGTAGAGAATGAACCCGAAGAAGAATATCTAGTGGAGTCTGAGAAGTTGGATGGTTCTGTTGCTCCTTTAGAAAAAGAGAATGAGAAGGAGAAGGAGGTAGTGTTGAAAACTCTCCCAAGACCACTACCTCTCTTTTCTCAACGATTAAAGAAAAAAATTAATGATGCAAAATTCAGCAAGTTTGTGGTAATGCTCAAATAATTGACGGTGAATGTGTCATTAGTTGAGGCACACGAGAAAATTATAGGATATAAAAAGTTTATAAAGGGCCTTATGACTAAGAAAATAGCGGTGAGCTATAATCTGGAGGATAATCTCCTCCATTGTAGCGCTATCTCTACGCGGACTTTGGTGCTGAAGAAGCTAGATCCAGGAGAATTTATTATTCCCTGTACGATTGGGTCTATGGAATTCGCTAAGGCATTATGTGATCTGGGAGCAAGCATTAATTTGAAGTCGCTGACTATATATAGAAAGCTGGGCCTGGGAAATCCCATACCCACCAATATGCAACTCATGATGGCGAACAGGTCGGTAAAGCAACCTATTGGTATTTTGTATGATGTGTTGGTGAAGGTAGCTAGTTTTTTATTCCCTGTAGATTTCATGATTCTGGATTGCAAGGTGGACTTTGAGGTGCCCATAATCTTAGGTCGACCTTTTCTCGCAACTAAAAGTATGTTGATTGATTTGAGAGCAAATGAGCTCTTATTTAGGATGAATGATGAGGTGGTATGATTTGATCTGAGCAAGTCAATGAAGCAGTATAAAGAAATGAGTGTGTTCTCAATGGTTGATGTGCATTATGAGGACGAACAAGAGATGTCAATAGAGGAACAACTTGTTGTCGAGACTTCAACTGCAGTTCTGATGAATTTTGATCATGAGGGCAGTGAGGAATACGAAGAGACTATTTATTCTTTGTCAGGAATGGGCTCATACCCTTATGCTTCTAAGAATCTAGACCTTGATCCTGCAAATCAACTGACACAGCCGGCTAAGCCATCCATTGAAGAGTCACCAGTGTTGGAATTAAAAGAACTTCCTGGGCATTTAAAATACATTTTTTTGGGCCATAGAAACACGTTACCTATGATTATTGTGGATGATTTGGGTGAGCAACAGGTAGAAACACTTATTTTTGTACTTCAGAGGTATGAAAGAGCAATCGGATGGACTATTGCAGATATTATTAGCATTTTCCCTGGCATCTGCACTTATAAAATACAACTTGAGAAAGATTATATTCCGACCATTGAGCACCAATGCAAGAGGTGGTTAAGAAAGAAATTATTAAGTGGTTGGATGCAAGAGTGGCTTACCCTATTTTAGACAACAATTAGGTGAGCCCAGTTCAATGCGTGCCTAAGAAATAGGGCATGACTGTGGTTACAAATGACAGGAATGAGCTGATTCCACTTAGGACTATGAATGGGTGGAGAGTTTACATGGACTACTGCAAACTAAATTCATAGAATTTGAAAAACCACTTCCTGATGCCCTTTCTGGACCAAATACTTGATTGATTAGCTGGAAGGGGATGGTACTGCTTCTTAGATGGCTATTCTGGATATAATAAGATCTGTATTACTCCTAAAGATCAGGAGAAGATGACATTCATTTGCCCATATGGCACCTTTGCATTTAAGAGAATACCGTTTGGGCTGTGCAATGCACCCGCTACTTTTCAATGGTGCATGATGTCTATCTTCTCAGCTATGGTAGAGGACACCATAGAGGTATTCATGGATGATTTCTCTATGGTGGGAGACTCATTTGTGTTGTGTTTGGCAAACCTGAGTATGGCCTTGCAACGATGTGTTGAATTTAATTTGGTGCTTAATTGGGAGAAATGCCACTTTATGGTACAGAAGGGCATCATTCTCGAGCACAAAACTTTAGTAAAAGGAATAGAAGTTGATCGAACCAAGGTTGAAGTTATTGAGAAACTACCACCTCCCATTTTAGTGAAGGGAGTGCATAGTTTCCTTGGGCATGCTAGTTTTTACCAGAGGTCTATGAGAGATTTCTCGAAAATTGCAAATCCACTTTGTAAACTTTTGGAGTAAGAAGTGAAGTTTTTCTTCGATAATGAGTGCTTGAAGGCATTTGAATGCCTTAAAATAAATCTAGTTGAGGCCCCTATCATTATTGCACTGGACTGGTCAAAACCATTTGAGTTTATGTATGATGCAAGCAGTGTTGCCCTTAGAGCTGTATTGGGATCAAAGAGAGACAAACTATTTCATCCAATATATTATGCCAGGAAAGCACTGAATAGAGCGCAAAAGAACTACACCATCATTGAGCAGGAACTTCTGGCTGTAGTATATGCTTTTGAGAACTTCAGGGCTTATCTGCTTGGGACCAAGGTGGTGGTTCACACTGAACATGCAGATTTGAGGTATTTGATGGCTAAGAAGGATACATAACCAAGGCTGATTAGATGGGTGTTGCTACTACAAGAATTTGACTTTGAAGTCAAAGACAGAAAAAGGTGTGAAAACTAGGTTGCGGATCATCTGTCTAGAATGGAAGGTGAGCAAGAAATTAGTGATGAAATGGAGATAAATGATGCATTTCCTGATAAGGAGATCGGATGATAGGCGTATTTACACGCCTAAAGTGCTATAATTTACCCATATTTTAGCTAAGTTTTGAGGACAAAATATATAATTCATGCACTTTTAGTCCTTTTTCCTGTAAGTGAGCTAACAAACATGATTAGCAAGTTTTCAGGTATAAATGATGAAGATTTCAGCATTTTATGGATAACTTGACGCCAAAGGAAGCTTCACGAAAGAAGGAGAGCAGAGCTTGGACGCCTAGGACTAAAAGTGACGCATGGGAAAGCTGTCCCGGGCAAAAACAACATTTCTCAAGACTTTGGGGATCAACAGTAACTTATTAGGATTAGGATAATGATGCAGTAATTTATTAGGATTAGGATAAGTACGCAGTAGCCTAGTAGGAATAGGATATGGGTATTATAGATACCCTATTTTGCTGAAGCTTTTATTCATTCTGATTATTCTCATTATTCTCATCATTCACATTCTAATTCATTCATCTACAACTCTAAACAATTTGCTTTCAATTAATTCTTATTTACTTTCTCTTCATCTATTCGACTTAAAATTTCCATAACAAGAGAACCGCTACTTGTAAGGTCTTCACGCCACAAAGCCCTACTAACATATACTACACGTGAGATCTTTATATTGGTATGATGATAATGACTATTGTGATTTCCATTGCACCCATGAGTAGCTAAACTTCTCGGTTGGGGTTATGGAAGCCTTATGAGCTACTATCTATTGCTATGAGTTTGTGAATTTGTGACACATATGCTGCTTATATCATTATTCTCTTCATCTTAATTTAAATTCTTGTGGTTGCAAACATATAGAATACGCCAGTATAGCATTAACTTGTTTGAAAGAAAAGTTATATGTCTGGAAAAGAGATAATGTCAAGGTAATAGGGCACCAACCCCTGTTAAAAAGTTAGTGCCATAACTGGATTAACCTCTTGGAGAATTTGTACCATTAGATATGCTTTAAGCTCGAAAGAGTTAAAGTGAAATAGTCCTTGATGGTCGAAAGACGCCTGGATTTACCATAGAATACGATTCTCTATAAGCGCATGCATGTCTGAATTCCGTATAACTCATAGTCAATAGATACGTACAACTCATGAGGTGGACATAACCCTAACTCTCAATTCTCATTGATCAAAACCAACCAAACAATCCGTTTTACTCTTCTATTTTCTATTCTTACGTTATTATTTTGTTACTCACGCTACAATCCCCCCTTTTTACGAAACTTTCACCAAAAGCCTAATAATATTTTCTTACTTAGTGACCAAGCATTCTCTGTGGGATTCTACACCTAACCCAGTTGGGTTCTATATTTGACAACGACCGCTTACACTCTTATGAGAACTGTAGTTTGAGCGTTATCAAATTTTGGCGCCGTTGCTGGGGAACAAGGCAAGGCCTATGCTATGGCCTAAGCTCTCGGATTCTAGAGTGCCATAGCATAGGCGCCGCCTATGCAAAAGCCTTTTGTCTCTGAATCTCATATGCCATGGCATAGGCGCCGCCTATGCCTAACATTGCCATAGCATAGGCGCCGCCTATGCTCAACAATGCTTTGCAAAAGGCGCCGCCTATGCCAAGCATAGGCAAAGCATTAGGCGCCGCCTATGGTCACTTTTGGTCTCCAAATCCGATTCCAAATGGGTCAAAACCCAACCCAAGTTTGTCCTATAAATAGAACCTTAGTCTTAAATCAAAAACACCTTGCAATTCACCCTAAAGTGCCGCCTACCTCTCCAAATTCTCCCAAAAATTTTCCTTTTGCTCTTTTATTTTGCAAGAACATCTTCCAAGGCCATCAACCAAGTACAATGGCACCAAAACCAAGACAAGGGAAAGAAAAAGCAACCACTTCACAAAAAGGCCAAAAAAGGGAACGAAAAGAGCAAGGAGAATCCTCCTCGCTGCAAATACCTCACCACATGTTTGGAATTAAATGGGTCCTCGAGGAGGAAGGAAAGGAGTGGTATAGGAACAATAAAGAGAAAAAATATGTTCATGTGGAGTTGATACACAAGGAAAGCCTAGCAAAGAAAGAACCCCGTATGTTGGCTAAGATAATAGCGTTACATCTTGATTTCATCTTCCGAGATATGGGAGAGTGCAATCTTGATTTAACACGTGAATTCTATGCCAACTGGTCACCGAAAACTACAGGGAGTGAAGTAAAGATTCGGGGCTAAGTTCTGCAACTAAATGCGGAGTTCTTCAACTCCTTTTTGGGTTTGCCATCTGTTGATCCATCACCACTCAAAGATCTGTGTAACAGACCTCCGTATAGGCAAATTAGACACACATTGTGCGGAACAAGATCTATGGCATGATGGAGCAGACATAAGGACACCGGTCGGCACAATACCTTCCCATATGCTTTCTTGAATAGAGAAGCTCGGATATGGATGCAAATAGTCAAATCTTGTCTGATTCTAGGGACCCAGTACACGAAGATTACATGAGATAGAGTTTGCTTGGTGTACGCGTTGATGACGAATGTTCCTATCAACATTGGGGCAATTATTCGATCTACAATGCGAAAGGCCAGGCTATACAAGAGGTCCCACTTCAGCTTTGGCAATCTGTTGATCGCAATATTAAGGAAGGAGGACATCGAAGAGGAACTGGCTGATCATAAACTTCCACACAACCCAAAGAAGGTTGACCTCACAAAGGTTAAAGATGCTGAAACCACGCATGGCGTCAACCTTACCACTGCGTAAAGGCATGCTCGGGATGAGAGTTTCTTTCGCCATCTTTATGGCATGACTCGGTTTACCATGATGAGCGGAGGTCGTGTTCCAACTGCTGCAGAGCTCCAACAGCTGGATTATGACTACCCAATGAATGAGCATGCAAGGCAAATATGTGGAGTAGGTGTGTACTTTGAGGAACCTATTGATGACGATGTGCCAACCGATGATGATCATCGAATGCCAGACTCCGATGTGGAGGAGAACTCTAATGGCGACGACTCTGATGATGATTCCGACGAAGGGGGTATGACCCCAGACATAGAGCAGGAGTCCGACTAACCAGGTTCTTCTTATTTATTTTCCACTGAAGGCAGTGTGTCCCGTCTAAGTGTGGGGTGCTGGTATTTGCATGCTAATAACCTTCTTTATTTGCATTTGCATTCATTTATGTTTGTTTGTTTTGTTTTTTTTTTGTTTTTTTAGTAGTTAAATTATTTTTTAAAATTTTTAACTTTGCATGAAATTGTTCTGATAGGCAGTATGGTATTACGACAAGAGTCTGTGATAAAATCATTACTATTGAGACGTTTAGTCTCTAATAGTGACTCATTATGTGATAATTGTGTGGTTCAATTCCTTCATCTGTTGGGTTAAGAGTCTATACTGCTTCCAATAAAGTCGACCATGTGCCTTGTGTGTGTGAGATGATAGTATATTCTATGTTTGTGGCTGATGCTAGAACTTGCTTGGTATGTATGTAAAGCGAAATAAAGAGTGTGAGTTTAGGAGATGATTTAGGCATTTCTTTGGTAGCCTATGATTGTTTACCTTCATTTTATCTACCCATGGACATCATCCTAGATAACCCCCTTTGAGTCTTTAGCCTATTTTCTTTGACAGCCTCATATGTAAGCCCAATCCATTTTTTTTCAAGACCATAATTTGATCCAAAGCCCTAAGTGCTTTAAATTGTAAAGTAATGTGACAAAATAAGAGGAAATTGGGTGAGAATAGTGCCTTAGAATGTATTGGTGCTTGAATTTGTTATGAAAAATAATTGCTATCATAAGAGGTGTGTTATGAAAAGAAAAAGGAAAATAAAAATAAAAAGTTAATTCTGTTCAAAATTGAAAAACAAAAATGGTGAGAAAGGGTGGTAGATTAAAAGAAAGTAGAAAGGTTGTAAATGGCTTAATGTGATGTATTAAAGCGCTTAGGAACATAGTCACTATTTCTGGCCAAAATAGTCCTACCCGTCCCTTAGCCTACATTACAACCTGTAAAGACCTATTTGATCCTAAGCTTAGCGTTCTTATATTTAGTGGAGCATTACACTAAGGGCAAGCCTATGGTCATCAGTTGCAACATATGAATTCTTTGTGAGAGTGAGAGCAAGGATAATCTTATACCCATATTCGAGATATATATAATACTTGTGAGTGATTATGGGTGACATATTGTGAGACACACATGGTTGATGAGTTTTGGGTAGTCGTATATGAATATTTGTACCTTAACTTTTGAATACGAATTAACCATCATCACGAGTCTATATTAGAGGTTGAATTGTTTCTAGAAGTGATTAGAAAACTACTCTTTGTTAATAATTGTCGTGCCTGTCTTGATGAATATTTTGTGTTGTTACTGTGAAACCCTAAGTGGATGTTTATAAGGACATGATATTTTGTTCGAGGACGAACAAAGCTTTAAGTGTGGGGTGTTGATGATAGGCGTATTTACACGCCTAAAGTGCTATAATTTACCCATATTTTAGCTAAGTTTTGAGGACAAAATATATAATTCATGCACTTTTAGTCCTTTTTCCTATAAGTGAGCTAACAAACATGATTAGCAAGTTTTCACGTATAAATGATGAAGATTTCAGCATTTTATGGATAACCTGACGCCAAAGGAAGCTTCACAAAAGAAGGAGAGCAGAGCTTGGACGCCTAGGACTAAAAGTGACGCATGGGAAAGCTGTCCCGGGCAAAAACAACATTTCTCAAGACTTTGGGGATCAGCAGTAACTTATTAGGATTAGGATAATGATGCATTAATTTATTAGGATTAGGATAAGTACGCAGTAGCCTAGTAGGAATAGGATATGGGTATTATAAATACCCTATTTTGCTGAAGCTTTTATTCATTCTGATTATTCTCATTATTCTCATCATTCACATTCTAATTCATTCATCTACAACTCTAAACAATTTGCTTTCAATTAATTCTTATTTACTTTCTCTTCATCTATTCGACTTAAAATTTCCATAACAAGAGAACCGCTACTTGCAAGGTCTTCATGCCATAAAGCCCTACCAACATATACTACACATGAGATCCTTATATTGGTATGATGATAATGACTATTGTGATTTCCATTGCACCCATGAGTAGCTAAACTTCTCGGTTGGGGTTATGGAAGCCTTATGAGCTACTATCTATTGCTATGAGTTTGTGAATTTGTGACACGTATGCTGCTTATATCATTATTCTCTTCATTTTAATTTAAATTCTTGTGGTTGTAAGCATATAGAATATGCCAGTATAGCATTAACTTGTTCGAAAGAAAAGTTATATGTCTGGAAAAGAGATAATGTCAAGGTAATAGGGCACCAACCCCTGTTAAAAAGTTAGTGCCGTAACTGGATTAACCTCTTGGAGAATTTGTACCATTAGATACGCTTTAAGCTCGAAAGAGTTAAAGTGAAATAGTCCTTGATGGTCGAACGACGCCTGGATTTATCATAGAATACGATTCTCTATAAGCGCATGCATGTCTGAATTTCGCATAACTCATAGTCAATAGATACGTACAACTCATAAGGTGGACATAACCCTAACGCTCAATTCTCATTGATCAAAACCAACCAAACAATCCGTTTTACTCTTCTATTTTCTGTTCTTACGTTATTATTTTGTTACTCACTTTACAATCCCCCCTTTTTACGAAACTTTCACCAAAAGTCTATTAATTTTTGCTTACTTAGTGACCAAGTATTCTCTGTGGGATTCGACACCCAACCCAGTTGGGTTCTATATTTGACAACGACCGCTTACACTCTTACGAGAGCTGTACTTTGAGCGTTATCAAGATCTTGGCTGAACTGTGAAAAAATTGCCTTGGTACGCTGATTTTGCAAATTATGTTGTAAGTGAGTTCATTCTAGAAAATCTTTCTTTCCATCAAAGAAAGAAATTCCTATATGACGTGACACATTACTTCTGGGATGAGCATATCTTTTTCGATAATGTGCCAATAATATTATAAGGAGATACGTGCCAGAAGTATTGCAGAGCGGTTACTATTGGCCAACATTGTTCAAGGATACCCACGAGTTTATGCTGAAATACGACCAATGTCAGAGGTAGGGGTTAATCTCCAAAATACATGAGATGCCTTTGACTAAGATGCTTGAAGTGGAATTATTTAATGTTTGGGGCATCAATTTTATGGGTCCTTTTGTAAGCTCATATGGGATAAAATATATTTAAGTTACTGTTGACTATGTCTCGAAATGGGTCGAAGCTGTTGCCTTGTCTGATAATGAAGGAAAGAGAGTTTTTGCTCTTCTCAAGAAGAATATCTTCCCTCTCTTTGGAGTACCACACACTATTATAAGCGATGGAAGATCTCATTTTTACAAGAAAGTGTTTTGAGCAGCTTTAGCAAAATATGGGGTAAAATAGCATAGAGTAGCCACTTCATATCACCCACAGACTAGTGGGTAAGTGGAGGTGTCAAATTGAGAGATTAAAGCCATCCTAGCCAAAACGGTGAATGCTAGTAGGAAAGACTGGTCTAGAAAGCTCGATGATGCCTTATGGGCATACTGGTCTACTTTCAAGACACCCATTGGCATGTCACCATTTCAGCTGGTCTATGGAAAAGCATGCCACCTACCAATAGTGCTGGAGCACAAGGCCTTATAGGTACTCAAATGGTTGAATTTGAGTTGGAAGGAGGTAACAGAGCTGAGACTGGGATAACTGAATGAGATGGATGAATTCCATCTTAGGGCATATGAACGAGCAAACCTATACAAAGAAAAGATGAAAAAGTATCACGATTGGAGGATAGGGAAAAGAGACTTCTGAAAGGGTGACTTGGTGCTTCTGTTCAATTCCAGACTCAAACTATTCCAAGGCAAACTTAAATCCAAGTTGTCGGGCCCATTTATAGTTAGTCAAGTCTACTTATCTGGAGTAGTAGAACTTGAAAATGAAGATGACAGTACCTTCTAGGTGAATGGGCAACGAGTCAAACTTTATATTGGTCCAAAAAAATTAATAAAAAGTAGTTCTGCTCTCTGTCTCGATGAAGTCTAAAGTAATCGAGATACCTGAGTATTGCCGCGATGTTAAATCAGGCGCTACATGGGAGGCAACCCATGATCCTCCCGATTGATCTACTCCAGGTATACCCTAACCCTTTGTTCAGATTTTCTTTGATTTTAAGTTGAGGGTGTAGGGTGAATTGTTGTTGTAAAATTTTGCAGCCGACTAGGAAAAATACTAGTACTTGAGGCAGTTAACTTATTTTTGTAATTTTTGAACACCTCTCCAATGGACTGAGTAGTTACTTATGTGAATTGCATCTAAGTGTGACCACTATGCATCTTTGTATGACATTAGTTCTAGTGACGAAATAACCAGTGCTTAACAGCTGCATGAACTAAACAAGTAGTATCTTATGATATACTTTTGTTCTATGTGTGTGTGAGATCTTACTCAGTTCCCATTGTATGTTGATCCAAAACTTGCCTGGTTAGTCTTACCTAGGTTAAAGGATGGGGGGTAGGAAAGGATCATAGGCCATTTCGATATTAGGCAAATGACCTTCCCTGTATGTAGAATATCCCTTGATCCCTACTTTGAGCCTGATTAGCCCATTTTTTGTATGACACCTATCACCTTCCAGTTTATATCATAATGAACCTGTTTTGGCCCTAGTCCTCCTTGGACACTGTGCACCTTGACTTAGGCAACTGACCTAAGTTGAATGTGGCTATCATAGGGGTGCGTGATGTAAAATGAGTAGGAAGAAAGGTAGAGTAAAAGAAAAGAATAAAAAGTTAGGTGCAGTAGAAAAGATCAAGAAAATGAAAAGTTGTGAAAAAAAAAAGTGATTGTAGAAAAGACCGTACCCATCCTGAATAAGTGTGATTAAGAAAAGAGAAGAATAGAAAAAGGCTAATGAGTGAAACCCCCAAAAAATAGTGTAGTGTCAAGGACGCTTAGTCACTTTAAATACCATCGAGTATCATACCAACCCCTAGCCTATCTTACAAGCCAAAGAGAAGACCTATAGTGATCTTAGCTAACCTGTCTGACGATCTGGGTAATGAAAATAAGGGAAAGCCTATGGTATTCAGCATATATTGATTGGAACTTCATCTTGAGAGTGAGTGTCTTATGATTGTACCCATGGTTATATATGTGATGTCTGATATAAGAAAAGGAGGATTTCTTTATAGTGAGGGCACACTATTACATCGCTAGTTACTGACTTGTTTGGATAGTGTAAACTTGATGCATGCATGGTTGTGTTGCTAAGTTGGTATATCTTGATTCCCATGTGTTGCATTGGTGTTATTCAATAATATACATAGTTGTTCTTGAATTGATTGACCTTGGAGATAGTAAAGATGTTTGAGATGATATAGATGGTTGACTGGCAAATGTACTTTGTATTCTCTTAGTTGTGTTTGAGTTGCTTGAGGACAAGCAATTGTTGTAAGTTAGGGTGTTGATGTGTGAGATGATGCTAACATATTTGAGGCTTTTAACTGAGAATAATTGCAAAGTATTAAGCAACTTTTGTCGTTTTTGAGTGTTTTATCTTTGATTTTGCAGTAGAAGCTAAGATGCTAGAGAACCAATAAGGATGGAAGCAAAAGAGTTGAAATCTGAAGCAAAAAGAAAAGAAATATGGATGACAACATTCTTGATAAGTCATCAACCCTGTGATAAGTTATCAGCTTCATCATTAACCTTAGACTGAGAATGGACCTTAGCTGACAATTGTGATGACATTTCGTGATAAGCCGTCAAGGAGTTGATAGGTCATCAAAATTGTCATCAGTCTAAGGCAGAACATGGGAGCTGAGGTAGCTAAGTGAAAATATTCGTTATAAGTCATCAAAGATCTGATAGGCCATCATAGTTTGTCGTCAGCCTAAGGCAGTGAATGTCAAAATCAAAGAGGAGCTGACGACATTTGTGATAAGTCGTCAGCCTCCTGATAAGGCGTCACCAATGGTGTCACCTATCCGAGAAATTACTGCACTCTATGATTTTGCTTTCATAATTAGGGTAAATTATTTAAAGCATTGTTTAGGGTTTCTAAGGAGTTCCGAACATCTTTTGGAGACATGTATTTTGTTACTTTTCTCTCTAGTTTCTTGGCTTGAAAAACAATTAACTTTGAAGAGATTTTCATCAATACTTTGGGGATTCCTATTGTGATCTAATCTGAGAATCACTAGTTATTATTCATCTTGTGGTAAGTTTATCTTTCAAATTATGAATTCATCTAGTTGTTTCGATCATTACATCATGAGTGGCTAAACCCCTTTAACCCGAATTATGGGATCTATGGGTTATGTTTTGGTAAGATGCTAAGTGTTTAAGATTCAAAAGGTAATAGGACTCCTTAATAATTCCAAGATTTAATCATTGTCTATTGGTTGCAAACAATAGATAGCACCTGCTTTGATTTGCTTGAGATAAGAAATCAAATACAGTAGGAAGTGAATTATTCACAGGGACTTGGAAGCACTAAAAACTTCCATTTAATAATTAACACTGTAACAATGTTGATTAGCCTAAGGTAAAGTCTAGTCAGTGAATATAAATTCCCTAAGTCCGAGAGGATTAGGTAATTAAATGCTTAAGTAGGTCGAGAGACATTTAGGCATAACTTCGATAAAGATAATCTGTTGTTCTATTTACTGTGAGAATCTGGAATCATTATTAGCATCTGTCAAGTACCAAATCCCATAGTGAACATAATTTTGGTTTTCCATAAACTCTTGACTACAAACATTGAAGCTAAAGTGACCAACAATTATTTGATAAACTCAAAATCCCCCATTTCAGCATCCAACTATCAGCTGATTAACTTGCAAACGACTTAAGTTTACCCCATATTCCCTGTGGGATTCGACCCCAACCTAGTTGGGTTATATATTGACAATGATCGCTTATATTCTCATTAGAGAGGTGTAGTTTGAGCATTATCATCTTACTTTAAGGCATTTACCACTTGGTATCATCGTGTCAATTATGATTGCAAGTTTATATAATCATGCCAATCCATTCCAATTAACTAATTGACTGCCAAGTCCTTCTTAAAAATCTAAAACCATGGTCACCAAGGACTTTTAAATTTGGTTTTATCTATTTGTCCATTAATGTAATACAATAGTTTCAAAAGTGATTTAATTCATGCAAATTCCAAATTTAAAACCAAAATAATGCAGATAGGTTGAGGTTAATGCACTTACTAAGCCAAAATCCATCAATTTGGGAAAAATAATGTTCCCTATTCTATATTCCATAATAATATACCCATTTAGTCCCAAAAATCATCAACTTAAGTATAAATAAGACATTTAAACTATGGGAATTATAATTCAAGTGATAATCATCAAAAACCCTTAACCCAATTTCAAACCCAATAATTAAATCACATGAACAATGATTAAAACATATGTCGTAGTATAAAATCCAAGTTAGGGATGAGAGACATGCCTAAAACACAAAAGAATTTGAAGAGAAATCAAGGATTGGAGCCTAAGTATTGAACCCCTTGTAAAACCCTAGTGTTATTACTTTGGGAGTTAAAGAGGATAGGAGTAAGGTTTTTGATTTGATTAATGGAAGATAATAAGGGCCCTTATGCATTTTTAAGTAATGAGAGTAGTGTAAAGGTAGGAAAAGACCAAATAACCTTAATTAAAATGTGCTGGAAATTCTGGGCCTAATCATCAAAACTCAAGTAATGACTTATTAGGTCTGACCATGAGTCGTTACCTAGACTCGTACCTGAAGATCAATATCTCGAACCTTCACTATTATGACAACGATTCACTATCACGACTTGTTGTCTAACATATGACCCGTGATGTTAACTCGTGATCAGGGCAGAACTCCAGGGCAACCCCACTATTGTGACAATGAGTCACCTATAATATGGCTTACTACGCCTCATAACGAGTCGTACCTTAGAATTATTATCAAAGGACAAAATCTTGGGCAAACTCACTACTATGATCACGAGTGCCTATCATGACTCGTTATGATTTACAACGAGTCGTGATCACTGGAAACTGAGATATTTGTTTAGTATCTTGGCTAATTCAATTAGGCATCACTTGGAGGGTTTAGAGCACAAAAACCTGGGGTGTTACATTAACCCTCCCCCCATGTTCATTTATCCTTAAATGAGAAGTTAGGGCACCCTTAACACGATAAAAGATAGAAAAAAACTAGATTTTCAGGAAAATTTAAAAATGCAGTAAGAGGGAAATGAAACTCATACCTCAAGTATTTTCATCCAAGGTTGGGAATAAGAATAGATACCTGGCCTTCATATCTTCCTTGGCTTCCCAAGTAGTTTTTTCTACCTTTTGATTCTTCCAAAGCACCTTTACCGAAGCTATATCCTTAGTCCTAAATCTATGAACTTGTCTATCCAATATCTTAATTGAGGCTTCCTCATAAGACAAAGAATCTGGCACATCAACATCCTCAATAAAAACTATCAAAGAAGGATAACCACACACTTTTTAGGATAAACACATAGAAAACAGGATGAATCAAAGCTAGGTTTGCAGACAATTATAACTCATAAGCGACATTTCCTATTCTCCTTATAATTTTATATGGTTCAATGTAACAGAGACTGAGCTTCACCTTCTTCCCAAACCTCATGACTCTTTTCATAGGAGATACCTTTAAGAATACCCAGTCACTTACTTTAAATCCAACTTTCTTTGCCTCATATCCACATAAGACTTTTGGAGACTTTGATCAGTCTTAAATATTTCTCTAATTACCTTTACCTTTGCCATGACTTGGTGAACCAAGTCAGGACCAAATAACCTAGACTCATGTAACACCTTCAAAATTTTAGGTATTTTATTTTTGGCCTTTCTATTCTTAAAATATTAATTTTTGACTCAAATTATGTTTGGGGATGTTAAAAGGGTATTCCAAAAGAGTTTCAAAATTTTCAAACAAGGTTTAAGGTAGTTTTGGGTCACTAAGGTAGCAAGCCTCAATGATATCCCCATGTCACAGAGGCTAGTCTCCGTGATAGATTCTATGTCACGAAAGCTGGGTGTTTGTGATAGGGTCCGCGACATGAAGGTTAGCCTTAGAGATGAGGTCCGTGCCACAAACCTTTACAAATTTTGGCTGTTTTGTTCTATTTTAATTAGTATAAAGGGTAATGAGGTCCTTTCACTTATAAACGAACTTTAAACATTAAATAGGGATATTCCCATTATTTTTTATGATAAAACATCAATTATTTCACTCTTAAACTCCAAACTCTAAGAAATCTTAAGGGTTTTAACTTACGTTCATCATTCAGGTTCCAAATTCTCAATTGGTCACAAATCTTTATGTGTCTAAGGAATGTATCTCTTTCCATATACTTATACTTTACTTAATGGCCTGAATTGATTATAAATTAAGGATATGGGTCTTGGCATAATTGAGGGCTTTTGACATGATTGGTCATTAAATTAATTTTTTCATGGTTTATTATACAATATTCATGATTTATAATTTATTTTAAACATTGTAGGGGTGCATAGGAATGGTGAATAAACTGAGGGGTCATGTTTAAACCCCAATTTGATGATTTTTCCTTGATTTATGATTTGAAAACAATGTGCCCTCAACCTGTTTATGAAATTGACAATGAATATGATTTTGTCACATAGTTTTGCTTATTCATTTGAACTATTGAATTAGTATAAAAGGTTAATGAACCATGGTTTGATCTTATTGAACTTGGGATATGTGGATTCCTTGTGTGAATGTCAATTGATTTAATGGGTTAGAGTCCCAAATGTTTAAGAGTTTATATGGAATAATAATAAACTTGTAAGTGATATTGGTATGATGATACCAATGGGATACCTTAATGAATAATTGGTTTAATTAGTGAGAGTATGTGTTAAATTCTTTAATTGGGCCTAAAATAGGGTTGTGTAGCTAACCGTAGAAGGTGGAGGTCCCGGGGGGCCAATACTGGAAACCGTACTAACCAGTGTAGGGGTTGATATGGCTTAAGGGTTCGAGTACCCTTGCTAAGACCAAGTAGTTTGAGTTCACCTTATTATATGAGTGGGAGGTTCGATTCCCTCATATTACATTACATGATTGGTTGCTTAAGTTACCTAAGTGTATAATTAGAATTTTTGAGTCCCCCGTATATATATATGAGATTATCCTCCGATTCGTGTGGCTACACATACTGGGTCCAGACCAAAGGGTGAAATCTAGGGCCCATATAGCCCATAGGTACTGTTATATAAAGGTTAAGCTACACGGTCTAGGTTAATAATTTTAAACATCTATGTTAAGCCTTGTTCACCACCTCGACATGCGATATATACATATGTATTTGCATTTGATGGTGTGCATGAGTTTCGACTGGATTTGAATTATTATAAATAATATTATTTATTTTCTTGTGCTTGATTTATATGTTGGAGCTCCAACAGCTACCCATCTTCAGATGCTGTATTCTCATGCGGTGCAGGAACTAGCCATACTTTTACTCCTCCTATATAGTGATTAGGTGTTCGTGGTTAGTTCTGAGTTAACTTGAAGTGGTGAGCTTCCATCCTTCGAAATCTTTCATTTCATATATGGTTCTTTCTATCATAGTCTTTATTTCATATTTTTTTGGCTATGGTCGGGGGGTGTTGCGACAACTTATTGGTACTCAGTTTTTGGTAGAGGCTTTATGGATACCATGGACTTTAGTATTGTGGATGATTTTTGGATGTTGATTCGACATGGATCCTTCTTGGATTTCTTATTAAATTTTGTCTTATATTGGTATTTATCCACTTCTTGGTGTTCTTAGTTGTATTAGAATATGTTTAAGGGGTGGTCTCTAGTCCTCGATGGTCTTGGGATGCCCTTCATGGCTAGGCCTTGGTTTAATTTGTGACAAAGTTGGTGTTATAGTCTAGGTTTTGATGTCATGGGGTGTCCACAAAGTCGTGTTAAGTAAAGTATCTTTTAGGGGTATGTAGCACGCCACACTTATAAGGGAGAGGTATAAGGTATTTAGGAATATTTATCTTTTCTTGTTGTCTTATTTTTGAGCTATAAAGCCTAAGGACTTAGATTCCTCTAACTCCCACTTATTCAG
This sequence comes from Capsicum baccatum var. pendulum, assembly GCA_030864225.1. NCBI lineage: Eukaryota > Viridiplantae > Streptophyta > Magnoliopsida > Solanales > Solanaceae > Capsicum > Capsicum baccatum. The sequence continues at coordinate 197,414,906 of CM061552.1, read as the reverse complement.
TTTTTAGATCATGTCTCCCAGATGATCTGAAGCTCATGGGAGCTCATTTGTCCTTTCTGAGGACAATGTTGGTAGATCTCATCCAACTTATGGGGTACAAACCTAATCTAGGGTCGCTACTTCTAATTGTCCCCGTGGAGTTCCACCTATCTCCACTGATCCTTCTTCAGCTGGTGGCATTCATACTCAACCACCTCAAGGAGACATTACTAATGCTTAGTTTTGCTTATCCATTCATCTGTTGACTCAATTGGTTATATCTCAGCCATATCAAATGAGTTCTGCTTGTATTATTGGGAGTCTATTTGAGGCCACTAGAGTTGACCAATTTATGAGACTAAGCCCTCTGACTTTTATTGGTACTAGGGTTGGAGAGATCATGAAGGTTTTATAGATGAGATGGAGAAGATCTTTTTTGTTATGCATGGTATTGAAGTAGAGATGTGGAATTCGCTGCTTATCAATTAAAGGATATAGCGTACCAATGGTACAAAGAGTGAGAGCATCTTAGGGGTGATAATGATAACCCTACTTTATGGGATGATTTCTCTAATGTCTTTTTGGATTGCTTCTTTTCTTAGGAGTTGAGAAAGGTGAAAGCTAAGGAATTTATAAATTTGAAATAAGGCAGGATGGCAGTAAAGGGGTATGCGTTAAAGTTTCATTAGTTGTCGTGATATGCTTCTGAGATAGTGTTTAGTATGAGGGATAGAATGAGTTAATTTGCTTCAGGTTTATCTTATGAGTTGATTTTAAAGAGTAAGGCTGCCTTGTTTAACAAGGATATAGATATCTCTCAACTGGTAGTGTATATACAGTGGATTGAGGAGAAAAAAAGAGGCCAGTAGATATAAGAAAGAGGCAGAGTAGGAAATTTTGGTATTCAAATTAGGGTGGGGGTCAGCAGTAGAGTGGTAAAGATGGTAGGAAGTGGTTTAAAAAGAGGTAGGGCAACTCTAGTTCATATTTGACGGCTAGTGCTTCTTATTCAAAGTTGTCTGAAGATCGTTGTTTTTTGAGTGGTGATCATTTTAGGCACAGGGTGCCTAATCTTAGTCCAGTGGGGCCCATTCAGCTGCATCATATCCTTTTGGCAAATTTTATGGTCGGTTGCATTATGGTTTCTGTGATGAGGGGAGGAATATGTGTTTTGGTGGTGGTTAGATTAACCATTTACAGTGGGATTATCCTTCAAAGTATTGTTTCTAGGGCCAATAAGGTTCCTACTACTACTCTATCCGCTCCTATACCAAAGGGTGCTGCTTTTGGCTCTAGCGCTGGTCGAAACTGCCTCTATGTTCTTACTATCATCAGGAGTCTGAGGCATCCCCTTATGTCTTTACTGGTATGTTAAAACTCTTCTATTGTGATATGTACTATTTACTTGACCTTAGGTCTACTCTTTCTTATGTGAACCCATTTATGGCTATGCATTTTGGTTTCAATCTCAAGTGTATTTCGGACCCCTTTTCTATTTCTACTTTGGTGTATGACTCTGTGGTTGCTAGAAGGGCCTATAGGGGTTGTGTAGTATCTGTTAGTGGTAGGGAAACCTTGGTGGATTTGTTTGAATTAGACATGCTAGATTTTGATATTATCTTAAGAATGAACTGGTTGCTCACATGCTATGACTTTTTAGACTGTCGAACCTATAAGGTCATCTTTAAAGTTCCTAATAAGCTATTTATTTTGTGGGAAAGGAGTTCCCTAGTGCCTAAGGAAAGGATCATATTTTATCTTAGAGCACGAAAATCGGTTTCGAAGAAATGTCTTTATCATTTGGTCTGAGTTAAAGATTCTAAATTGGAGAGTCCTTTTTACAATATGTTCCCATGGTAAGTGAATTTCCTAAGGTTTTCCGTGATGACCTTGCTGGTGTTCATCCTGATATGGAAATTGATTTTGGGATTGATTTTATTCTAGACACTCGTCCTATCTCTATCCGTCCTTATAGAATGGCTCCAACTGAGTTGAAAGCGCATAAAGAGCGGTTGAAAGATCTTCTTGACAAGGGTTTTATCCGCCCTAGTGTGTCTTCGTGGGGTGCTTTTGTTCTCTTTGCGTGTAAGAAAGATTGTTCTCTTTGGATTTGTGTTGATTACCATCAGTTGAACAAGGTAACTGTGAAGAATAAGTACTCTCTTCTAAGGATTGATGATCTGTTTGGCCAATTGTAGGGTGCTAAGTATTTCTCCAAGATTGACCTCCATTCAGACTATCATCAGTTAAAGATTAAGGAGGATGATATTCCTAAGACAACCTTTCGTACTTGATATAGGCATTTTGAGTTCTTAGTCATGTCTTTTGGGTTGACCAATGCCGGATAGCATTTATGGATCTCATAAACTGGGTAATACATCAATTTTTTGATTTTTTTAGGATTATGTTTATTAATGATATTCTGGTATATTTAAAGAGTTGGGTGGATTATGCCAATCACCTCTGTGTTGTGTTGTAGACCCTAAAGGATCAATAATTGTATGCTAAGTTTTCTAAGTGTGAGTTTTAGTTGAATGCTTTTACTTTTCTAAGTTGTGTTATTTCTAGTGATGGGATCATGGTGGGTCCATAGAAGGTTGCAGTGGTTAAGAAGTGGCCTAGACCCACGGCTCCAATCGATATTCGGAGATTCTTGGGTTTAGTATGTTATTATAGGAGGTTTATGGAGAGCTTTTCATCGATTGTTGTACCTTTGACTAGGTTGGCTTAGAAGAAGGTGAAGATTCTCTGGTCCGTTACTTGTGAAAGGAGTTTTAAGAAGCTAAAAGATAAATTGACTTCTACTCCGGTTTTAACCCTACTTGAGGGTAGTGATGGTTTCTTGGTTTATTGTGATGCATTTCGAGTGGGACTTGTTGTGTTTTGATGTAACATGGCAAGGTAGTAGCATATGCTTCTAGGCAGTTAAAAGTTCATAAGAGGAATTATCTGACTCATGATTTGGAATTATTGGTTGTTGTGTTCGCATTGAAGATTTGGCGACATTATCTATATGGGGTTCATGTTGACATTTTTTAGATCATAAGAGCCTACAAAATATTTTTACCCAGAAAGAGCTGAATCTCAGGCAGAGGAGATGTCTTGAGTTGCTCAAACTCTACAACATGAGTCTCTACTATTAACTAGGTAAAACTAAGGTAGTTGTTATGCTCTTAGTAGGTTATCTATGGGGAGCTTGTCTTACGTGGAAGAGGAGAAGCGAGATTCTGTAGAGGATATTCACTGTTTGGCTAATCTTGGAATTCGTCTCTTAGATTCTGAGGATGGTGGTGTATTTGTGCAAGAGGTGGCAAAGTCATATCTTGGTGCTGAGGTAAAGAAAAAACAAGTGTTGGATCCTATCTTGATGCAAATAAAGGATGACGTAGGTAGGCAAAAAGTGATGGCTTTTGAGATTTGTGGTAATGGTACTTTGAGGTACCAAGGAAGGTTATGTATCCCGATGTGGATGGGTTGCGAGGTAGAATTTAGGTGGAGTCTTATGAGTCGCATTATGTGATTCATCCTGGTTTGACTTAGATGTATCATGACTATAAGGAGATTTATTGGTGGAATAATATGAAGAGAGATGTGGCTAAGTTTGTGGCTAAGTGCATGGTGTGTCAACAAGTCAAAGTGGAACAGTTGAGGCTTGGTGGGTTGTCTCAAGAAATTGAGTTGCCTGTATGGAAATAGGAAGTGCTAAATATGGATTTTGTTATCGGTCTTCCTTTGTCTCGAAAATAGTTTGATTCTATTTAGGTCATTATGGATAGGATGACTAAGTTTACTCACTTCTTGTCGATGAGGACTAATTATTCTACCGAGGATTATTCAAGGTTGTATATTCAGGAGGTCAAGAAGTTGCATAGTACTCCTATTTCCATTATTTGGGATCATGGTACTCAGTTCTCATCTCATTTTTGGTGGTCATTTCTCCAAGGTTTGGGGACTAAAGTGAACCTTAGTACCGCTTTCCACCCGTAAGCGGATGGACAAGTAGAAAGGACCATTCAGGCTTTAGAGGTTATGCTTTGAGCTAGTGTAATTGACTTTGGTGGTTGTTGGGTTGACCACTTATCTCTTGTTGAATTCGCTTATAATAACAGCTATCACTCTAGTATTAGTATGGCACCATTTGAGGCTTTGTATGGTAGGAGGTGTAGATCGCCTATTAGGTGGTTCAAAGATTTTAAGGTGAGGTTATTCGATCCTGATTTAGTCCATCAAGCTATAGAGAAAGTGAAGGTGATTCGAGATAGGCTTAAGGCTTCCCAAAGTTGCCAAAATTCCTATACAGAGGTGAGGCAAAGAGAATTGGAGTTCAATGTGGGTGATTGGATGTTCTTAAATGTGTCTTCCATGAAGGGAGTGATGCATTTTAGAAAGAACGGAAAGCTCAGTCCCCATTACGTTGGTTCTTATTTGATTTTGAAGAGAGTAAAAAATATTTCTTATAAGTTAAAATTCCCTGTGAGTTTGGGTTCTATTGGCCCCGTGTTTCACATATCCATGTTGAAGAAATACGTGGGTGATCCTTTCTTAGTGGTGCCTATTGATAATGTTGGTATCTCAGATTCCCTGTCTGACGAAAAGGCCCCGGTGGAGATCCTAGATAGACAAGTTTGTAGATTATAGACTAAATATGTATCATTGGTAAAGGTCCTTTTGGAGGAACCATAAAGTGGAAGAAGCCACTTGGGGAGGTGGAAGATGATATGAATGAAAAGTATCTATTCCTATTCCATGTGATGGATGAAGAAGATTGAGGTATGAATTCCGTTCTTTTTTGTTCTTATTCGGGTTTATCTTTTGATTCTGGTGTGTTGTTATCATTGTCGTACGAAGCATGTCCTAACTCATCATTCGAGGATGAATGATCCTAAGAAGAGGGGATAATGTAACACCCATAAAATTTTGAGTATTTTATTTTTGGCCTTCCCATGCTTGAAATATCAATTTTTGAATCAAATTATGTTTGTGGATGTTAAAAGGGTAACCTGAAAGAGTTTCAAAATTTTTAGACTGGGTTTGGGGCATTTTTGGGTCATAGAGGCCGCATGCCTTCACGTTAGTCCCGTGTCATGGAGGCTAGTCTACACGATAGCCTCTGTGTCATAGAGGCTGGGTTTTTGAGATAGGGTCCGCGACACGTAGGATAGCCACCTTGAAGAGATCCGTGGCGTGGACCTATGCAAATTTTGGTTCTTTTGTTCTTTTTTAAATGGGATGAAGGCTAACGTGGTCCTTTCACTAATAGATGACCTCTAAACATTGCATAAGTATATTCCCATCAGTTTTCACGGCACAACTTCAGTTATTTCACTCTCAAACTCCAAACCCCAATAAAGCATAAGGGTTTCAACTTATGTTCATCATTCAGTTTCCAAATTCTCAATTACTCACAAATCTTTGTGTGTCTAATGCATATATATCTTTCTCTTTACTTATACTTTTCTTAATGGCATGAATTGATTATAAATGCATGGTTTTGATGTGGGTATTGACATAATTGAGGGCTTTTGACATTATTGATCAATAAATTGATTTTCCATGGTTTATTATGCAATATTCATGTTTTATAATTAATTTTGAACATTGTGTGGTGCATGGGAATGGTGAATAAACTGAGGGGTCATGTTTAAACCCTAATTTGATGATTTTGTATTGATTTATTGTTTGAAAACAATGTGCCCTCAACCTGTTTGTGATATTGAGAATAAATATGATTTTGTCACATAGTTTGTCTTGTTCTCTTGAACTAATGCATTGGTATAAAAGTTTAATGAACCATGGTTTGATCTTATTTAACTTGGGGTATGTGGATTCTCTGTGTGAATGCCATTTGATTTAATGGGTTAGAGTCCCAAATGGCTACGAGTTGATATGACATAATAAAAAACTTACAAGTGATGTTGGTATGACGATGTCGACGGGATGCCTTAATGCATAATTGGTTAAATTAATGAAAATAAGTGTTAAATGCTTTAATTAGGTTTAAAAGAGGGTTGTGTAGCTAACCATAGAAGGTGGAGGTCCTGGGGGACCAATACTAGAAATCGCACTAGCTGGTGCGGGAGTCGATATGGATTTAGGGTTTGAGTCCCCTTGATAAGATCAGGTGGTTCAAGTCCTCCTTATTATATGTTTGGGAGGTTTGAGTTCCCCATATCACATTACACGATCAAGTCCTTAAGTCACCTTAGTATATGATTGGTAGGTTCGAGTCCCCCATGTATATATATGAGATTATCCTCCGGTTTGTGTGGCTACACACACTGAGGCTCGACCAGGGGGTAAAAGCTGGGGCCCCATATAGCTCGTGGGTACAATTATATGACGGTTAAGCATCTAAGACTGAGATTGGTCTAGTCCTGCATCTAAGACTGAGATGCATAGCTTTATTGGCTTGGCCATTTATTATAGAAAGTTTCCTAAGGGCTTTGCTACTACTTTAGCACCTATGCCCAGATTGACTCGAAAGAAGGTTCCTTTCTGATGGCTCAAGGATTTTCTTACTTCGGCTCCTATTTTAGCTCTTTCTATTGAGGGTGAAGGAATCACCATGTATTGTGATGCTTGTGATGTTGTTTTAATTTGTGTATTAACGTAACAGGGTCATGTTATTGCTTATACTTTGAGGCAGCTTTAGTGTACGAGCACAACTATCCTACTCATGATTTGGAGTTAGCAGTAGTAGTTTTTGTGCTTAATATTTGGAGGCATTATCTCTATAGTGTGCATTGTGAGATTTTCACAAATTATTGTAGTCTTCAGTATCTTATGCCTAGAGGGAGATTAATGCTAGGCAATGTAGATAGATGGAGTTGCTTAAGGATTATGATATTTCTATCTTGTATCATCCGGGCATGGCGAATATTATAGCAGACACCTTGAACTGAAAGACAGTGAGTATGGGTAGCTTAGTTTGTATTTTAATTTCTCAGAGGTCATTGGCATGAGATATTTATCCCATAGCCAATTTGGTGGTGCAACTTGATATTTTTGACCCTAGGAGGATTTTTGCTAGTGTTGAGGTTAGGCCCTCGCTATTTGAGCAAATTCAAAATCATCAGCTTGAGGATAAGAGACTTTAAATCCTTGTGATCAGGATTTGAGTAGTGAGTCTAAGAGGGCTACCATAGATTCTGAGGTTGTCTTGAGATTTGATAGCCTCAGTTATGTTTCAAGGGTTGATAACTTGATTCAGTTAATTCTACGTGAGGCTCATAACACTAGGTATTCTATTATCCCTAGTATAGCTAAGATGTATAGAGAATTTAGTCACCATTATTGGTGAAGTAGTATGATGAGAGATGTGGCAGACTTTATAGCTCATTGCCTATGTTGTTAGCAGGTGAAGGTCGAGCATCAATGACCCAGTGGATTTATTTAGAGGTTTCCCATTCTCGAGTAGAAGTAGGAAAGGATTACCATAGACTTTGTTAGTGGTTTGCCTTGTACTTCATGTAGTTCTGATGGTATCTCAGTCATTATGGATTGATTGACCAAGTCAACATATTTTATTCCTATTTAGATGTCCTTCAGTACCGAGAGGTTGGCTCGTATTTATATTAGTGAGATATTCAATTTAAATGATGTGCCTATATCTATAATTTTAGACTGAGGGTCAGTGTTCAATTCTAGCTTTTGGAGAGTTTATTAGGAGGAGTTGTGTACTCAGGTGGATCTTAGTACAACCTTCCATCCTCAGACCGATGGCCAGTCAGAGCAAACTATTCAGGTTTCCAAGGATATGCTCCGAGCCTATATTAGGTATTTTAGAGGTCAGTGGGAACAACACTTAGCCTTGGTAAAGTTCATATATAAAAACAACTACTATTCGATTATTAATATTGCGCCTCTTGAGGATTTATATGTTAGGAGACGCCACTTCCCGATTGGATGGTTTGAAACTTTTAAGATTATACCCCATGGTATTGATTTGTATCAAGAGTCATTGGATAGAGTTAAGGTAATTCAGGACAAGTTGAGGGCAGCTCAGAGTGGGCAGAAGGCTCATTCAAACCATAGACTTCGTGCCTTGAGATTATAGTCATGTATTGCCCATGAAGGGAGTGAAGAGGTTTGTGAGGAAAGGCAAGATCAGCCCTAGATTTATTGAACCCTTTGAGATTCTTTGCATAGTTGGTGAGGTGGATTATGAGTTAGCCTCATCCCTAGGTTTTGCTGTTGTTCATTCAGTTTACTATGTTTCTATGTTACATTAATACATTCCTGATCTATCTCATGTTCTTAGATGGGACTCAGTCTAATTGGATGAGCGATTGATTTTTGTGGAAGAGCTTGTACTCATTTTGGCAAATGATGTCAAGCAGTTACGCACTAGGGAGAATCATATAGTTAAGGTTCAGTGGAAGCACTACCTAGTAGAGGAGGCCATTTGGGAGATTGAGAGCGAGATGCGGACCCAGTATCCTTACATGTTCGAGGGTTCAGGTATATACAAATCCTATACTTTTGCGGCCAAAAGTTCTTTTAGTAGTGGATATTGTAATGACCCTTTAAGATATTTTCTATATTTTTGCTTATTTTTGCCATTTAGAGCTTTCCTCTAGATGCCCCAAGTCATTTATGACTAGCTGGGACTAAAAGTTTGGTTACCAAAAAAATCGTTTATTTTAGTGCCAATTCTATGTTTTAAAGTCTTTGCTGGTTCAAATTACCTACTGGGAAAAAACTTTAATTCAAACAACCTCGTTTCCAGTTCTGACTATTTCAACAGCTCCAAAATGTCAATTTTAGGCTAAGAGAACCCTTTATCTGGGTATCGAGGCATCCAGGATCATTTTGAGCTATCGATCGAAAGTTAAGAAAAATTTCAAATGGGTGTTGGACCTATTTTTCATCAAAACGACCTCGAATAGAAATTTTAACTGCGCCATTGAGTACAGAACGTTGAATTTTAAAGGAAAGCATAGTCTATTTGCATATATGGGATTCTGGATGAATTTCAAGGGGTTGGTGGTGACTTGGAAACTTTCCAAGTCTCAGCTGGTGTTGGTGCATCACTTCTGCAAGCCCTTGATCGATTAAGCAATCTGCCAGTCACCAGAAAATGTCACATAAGAAATAATTTTAGTCATATAAGAACAACACCCCTGGCAGCATGCCAAGTATCGCGTATGCAATGTTGATGTCGCATAAGAAACTTCTGCACCTTTGGCCAAGTATCGCATATGTGATACCCGTGTACCTAGAAAGGATATAAATACCTCTTTTAGACCATTTTTCAACATTTCTCATCCCTCTCCAAGATATTTAATCCTTATAAAGTGAGAGAGCTTGGGGATAATATTTGTAGGCAATTTTGGAGCTTTGGTAAGGATTATTCACATAATTCTCCTTCAAATTTATGGTAATATTTCATTCTTTTTATGGTTGATTTCTCCATTCTCATCTAAAAATTCCAAAATCTTGGTGACTTGATTTTAGAACCAATATAGCTTGGAATTCACCCAATTTGAGGGTACATGTTCCTTGAGAAAAGAGGGACGTTGAGTGAGCTTCGAAAACGCAATTTCCATAGATAGGCCCCACATGGGATATTTAGGTAATTTTGGACCCATATCTCAATAGTGCAATATGGGTATCATTATTCCCATTTGGATGAGTAGATTGTAATTTTGATAGCGTGGTACTTTGCGGAAGATTTTTGAAAGGGAAAATTGGTGATTTAGTAGATTCTTCGGGCTTTTTTTGGCAACCAGGTAGGCTAGACTTACATTATTCATAGATTGAGTTATCTCATCGTATGAATATGATACATGCTAGATATAGGGTGGGATTTAGGTGATTGAAGTGGGAATACAAATTTTTTGTTTAATTGAACCATTAGCCTACTTTGAAACCTTGGACTTGGAATATTGTCATAGTTAGTTGTGACTTAGGCTAATTTCACTTCACGGTTAATAGATAGAGTGGAAATACCTTAAATTATTCAAGGTAGGTTAAATTGCCCAAGTCATTCATGTTAGAGAAAAATTGTCCTTAGTTGCTTAAGTTAAGGCAATTGCTTTAGTTGCTATCATTTTGGGTAGAATTGCATTAGTCGCTCATGTATGGGAAGGAACACTACTTTAGGATAAACTATGGATCAATTTTCATATAGGAATTAACTTAGATTCCTTCGCCTAGTACGATTAGAATTTATATAGATTTTGGTTTTGGCTAATAATATGGCTTATAGATATAATTATGGACGAGACTTGTGGCTATGATTCTTGATCTGATAAATAGATATGAGTAAAGAGATGATTTGTAGCTATGATTTATTAGCATAATCTATTGAGTTTAGCTTAATGAATTGGCTTACTAATATGATTCGTTGATACAACTTATAAATGAGTTTCGATTTAAGTCCGCCAATTATTGATGGTATTGATAAAATGAGTTCTTGTTCAAGTATGACAATTATTGATGGTATTGATAAAATGAGTTTCAATTCATGTCCAGAAATTATTGATGGTATTGATAAAATAAGTTTTGGTTCAAGTCCGGTAATGATTTATGGTATTGATAATATGAGTTTCGGTTTGAGTCCGGCCTTGAGAGTTTCTTATGATGTGGCATGGGTTGGATGAATTCTTGGTTATGATATGGTAATTGGTAAATTATGGTTATATTGGGGTATATTTTTTTGATTGTACTCTCCAGGCTTATGAAGGACTGCGTGGGGTTATTTACTTATGCACACTTATTGGCTTATGAGGGTCACTTTAATAGTTATAATTGTATGATTGTTTATCATTCCGGTTCTATTTATTCATGTATATATATTGTTGTTGGAAGTTACTTCCAGCTTTGCCCTTTTATCTTAACTTAACTTATGCTATCTTGTATCTTATTGTATTTATATCATGATTTAGCTCAGTCGGCTGATGATGCCTACTGACTACCCATTATTTTGGTACTCATACTACACTTCTGTACCCTTTGGTTCATCTCCAAGTACTAGTTACCACAGTTGATTCGATGTTCGTACAGTGTTGATTTCGGAGATTGGTTGATCTCTCAAAGTTGGAGTTACCCTTTTCCTTCTATTTATCTATGTTCAGTCTTTCATCTTCAAGATGGATAGTATTTGGTAATTCAATAGTCATATTTCTTTTGTAGTAGCTCTTGTACCGATATTACTGAGTCTTGAGATATTTGTTGGTTTCTATCTATTAGACCTTTATGACAGTATTATTGCTATTTGAAAGCAAAACTTTATCAACTATATCAGGAAAACTTCTACTTCTGTAGTTATCTATTGTTCCCTTCTCTTCATTCTTCTATATCTATTTCATAAGCCAACGTTAACAACAAAATTATCACTAAAAAATAAGAATAAACTTTCATGCAGATTTCTTCATAAATTGATCAATATCAATGATATTAATTTGAAATTGGCTTACCTATGAATCTTTTACTTATCAAAGTCATCATTTCAAAGAAAATAGATGAGCAATATGACCTATAACCTTCTGATGGCTTATGATTTTAGCACTCATTCTCACTAAACATTTGTGCATATTACCTTGTTTTGAATGAATGAATGAGACACATTGGTGATAAAATGCACAAATATCCACTCTTTGCAGGCACAAAGTTGAGGAGATCAAAAGATGTGGATTGGATCATAAACTGATCAAAAGGGAGCAAGAAAAGTACAACTGAAGACTTGGAGCAGAAAGGCCTCAGGTACCGCGGTCGCGGTCTGCTGATCGTGATTGCGACAGTCAAGCAAATGTCATTCAATCTCGATCGCGAAAGTTAATCGCGGTCGTGTAACCACGGTCGTAGCCATACCCGCACAATCGCGGCATAGTTGAATATATCAGCCTAAGGGCCAAACTTAAAATGCACGTGGCTGAACCCAATTTTAACAAAAAGACTCAAACCTTAACATCATGTATCATATTCAATCTTCCGCACTTTCCAGGTTTAGCTCTTCAGTTCATAGCCTCCGTTTTTGGATAAGAAAATATTGTATAATTTTTGGGTGAAGAATACATTAGAGACCTTTTTGTGGAAGATTAGCTCACTTTCATTATTGATTTGTGGGAGTGCCAAGTTTGAAGTACCTTTTTTGTGAAAGATTAGCTCACTTCCATTATTGATTTGTGGGAGTTACAAGTTTGAAGTAACATTCACTTAAGCTTAAATAAATTACTTCAATGAAGATTATGGGTATTATGTGTAGCTAGATCTCTCTCTTAGGGTTATGTGTGAATAGGGATTAAAGTTTGTGTGGGTTGTTATGGATTAACTTCTATTTAGTAGTTCATAGTTATGGATTTTATCATTGCTATGCCAACTTTGTTGGGGTTTGATGGGTGAAATCTCCAAATACCCACATAGGTATGATAAGTGAAAGCTCCATGCTCTAGAAAACCCGAAGCCATCTTTAAAAGAAGGGTTTTGGGTGAAGTTTAAGAATCCATATCTTCCTTGAAAGAGGGATGTGGAGACCAAAGCAATGATAGACAATTGTATGTGTAGTTTGCTAAATTTTCACTATCTTAGACATAAGGGTGAATGTGAGGTTGAATATACCATGGGTATCATCCTAGAAATAGGGATCCCTAGATTGAGGCTGCGGTTACCAATTGTTGAACACACCTATTAGGTATTCGAAAGAAACAACAGGTGAAAGTTTGGTGTTTTGTTGAAAGATTGACTTACTAAATTGATGTTGATTGCTAACACCCACATATTACTCCCTTAGTAGTGCATAATCCCAAGATCCTTACATACCTATTAAAACTCTAATTATTCATAGGCCTAAATTTATACAAGAAAACCCCAAAAAGAAACATTAGTGTAGATATTTATTTCCCTCATTTTTACCTTATTGTAAAATTGGTTTGGATTTAACTTGTATCTATAATTTTGAAGTAACTTGATTTCCACTCACATTGTTCCTCGTGGATTTGACCCTAACTCCAAAGTTGGGTAAATTTATTGACGACATCCGCCTTGCACTTAAACTGACATGTAATTTGAGCGTTATAAACAAATAGCACCGTTGCCAGGAAACAATTTGGCGTATTAAGTTAGTTTGAAATTTTAGTTACTTGCTTGAATTCAAGCTTGTTCATATTTGTTTGTGATTTTTATTTGTAGGTAGATTTCATTTTATTTTTATTTTTCTCTATGGCATCTCCTAACAAATATGATATTGGTAGTTGGTAATCCTATCGTGATGGCCCATGTCCAATCTATGACGGACCATACTTCAGGAGAGATTGTAATGATACTCTCCGGAAAGAGGTGGACCCTTTGTCTAAATTCATAGTGTAAGACCCCACAAAATCCTAAGCTTAACTCAGTCCTTTAGAGCATGAAAAGAGGTCTCAGACTTAGAAATTTAAGCTAAGTGTTTATACTTAGAATTATTTTTAGCCTTCATAAGTTGGAGATCTTATTTTATGACCCTTATGACCTTAAAATGTCGATCCTTGTATTGAATCATGATTAGGTGTGTCAATAGGTCACTTTGGGTGAGTTTCAGATTTTTCGGACCTCATTTGAATCATATTTAAGAGTCCAAAATAGTGGGTCGACCCGATCTCGACATGTTACATCGTACATCACATCGATGAATATTTTTTCCATCTTTAAGTGCAAATGCCAGTGAACCAACGCAAATTCAATGCGATGCAGTGGTCATCGCATTGATGCTATCAACGCAGCACGTTGGTTTGCGCGTCACTAGGCATAGTTTTTACTCTTTTAATTTCGCGTTCAAAGGGGTGTTTAGGTCAATTTTCCCAACTTGTTTCAGCCCCAAAACATGAGATTAAGCCTCTCTAAAGGAAAAGTACCTCATTCTCTCTCAAATTTACTCAAGAACAAACCCTAGAATATTCAAATTTCAAGACCAATCCTCAAGAACACACCATCAATCTTCACAAATTAAATTTTCAGGGAATGTCAGGTGTTCATTCATGGGTTCCTTTCACCCATGAAGTCCAAAACCCCCTTTTTAAAACTACAAGTTTATGATTTCATGATTTACATATTGGAATTGGACTGTATTCATATGTGAATTGATGTTTGGGGTTTAATTCCATGGTTTATTAAAATTTTCATGAAAACTAGATTATTTTAGGCAGATGCTCAGTTTTCAGTATTTATTTACCAGTATTTGATTTCAGTTATGAACCTTATGGCAGTTCCAACCTAATTTCCATATTATTACAATATTATTACTCAGTTATTGTAGCAGGTACTAGTCATGGGTTAGCTTGTGGTATTTTAGGATTACGAGCACCGTGTGATGTCAGGGGTGCAGACTCGGGGCATTACAAACTTGGTATCATAGCTTAAGGTTCAATAGAGTCCTAGGAGTCTGAAAGCCGCATCTAGTAGAGTCTTATGCATGGGTGTGTAGCGTGCCACACTTATGAACAAGAGATTATGAGTCATTTTAGGAAAAAATTCCCTTCTTTCAGTATTCATATCGTGCGAGTGAGCATAAGCTCAAGTTAAACTCTCTGTCTAATTTAAGTTTCCCTTCCATTTACAGAATATGTCTCCAAAAAGGACTAACGAAAGAAGAACGGGAAACTAGCCAACACCTTTGACCATCCCGCTAAATCCCCTGGATGAGAATGTTTCCCATGCAGAATTCAGAGTAGCTTTCACCACTCTAGCTCATTCTGTGGCAGCCCAAAATAAACGTCCAGCTGTCGTTCAGACTAACCCAGTAGCCAATACTGCTGTAGCTAAAATTTGAGACTTCACCCATATGAATCCCCCATCATTTACAGGCCCTAAGTCATATGAGGACCCACAGAAATTCCTTGATCAGGTGTAGAAAGTCAAAGATATTATGGGGGTGACTGCTAGTGAGAGTGCTAAGTTGGCAGTATATATTAGTTGCAGGATGTGTATCACTTATGGTTCAACTAGTGGAAGGCAGTGAGGGCCGCTGATGTAGGGCCCATAGAATGTAAGGAGTTTGTCACTGCTTTTCTAAATAGGTTCTTCCCATTGTAGTTGAGGAAAGTGAAGGTTTTGGGGTTTATTAATCTAAAACAGGGCAACATAAAAGTGAAGGAATATTCTCTCAAGTTTATTATTTACATGTTTATGCTTTGCTAGAGCCAGAATCTTCTTTGTCCTTTGTAACTTCGTATATAGTTGTTGACTTCAGAGTCAGTCCCGAAATCCTAGCAGAGCCCTTCTCAGTTTTTACCATAGTAGGTAAGTCTATCATAGCCCGACGGGAATACAGGAATTGTTCGGTTATGGTATTTCAGAAAGTCACTTCAGCAAACTTAGTAGAATTAGAGATACAAATTTTGATGTTATTCTCGGCATGGATTGACGTCATTCATGCTATGCTTTAGTTGACTATAGAAACAGAGTTGTCCATTTTCAGTTTTCGAATAAACTAGTCCTTGAGTGGAGGGGTAGTTCTTTAGCTCTTAGGGGTCATCTTGTTTCTTACCTAAGGGCAAGAAAAATGATATCTAAGGGATGTGTTTATCATCTTGTTCAAGTTAAGGATTCTAGTTCCAATACTCCCAGTCTTGAGTTAGTTCCAGTAGCATATGAATTTCCTGATGTGTTTCCTGAAGATCTTCTTGAAGTCCCTTCCGACCAGGAAATTGACTTCGGAATAGACCTTCTTCCAGATACTTAGCCTATCTCTAACTCGCCATACAAAATGTCTTCATTAAAACTCAAGAAATTAATAGAACAATTGAAGGATATCCTAGATAAGGGAATCATCAGACCCAGTGTATCCCCTTGGGTGCACCAGTTCTATTGTGCGTAAGAAAGATGGTTCTCTTAGAATGTGTATTGACTACCGTCAGTTAAACAAAGTCACATTCAAGAACAAGTATCCACTTCCCAAAATTGATGTCTTATTTGACCAACTTTAGGGTACCAGTTACTTTTCTAAGATAGACCTCAGATCAGGCTATCATCAACATAGAGTAAGAGAATGTGACATTTCAAAAATAGATTTCAGAACTTTATATGGACACTTCTAATCCTAGTCATTTCATTTGTTCTTACCAATGCTCCAGCAACCTTCATGGACTTGATGAACCGCGTGTTCAAGCATTAATTGGACATGTTCGTCATAGTCTTCATTGATGACATTCTTGTCTACTCCCACAGTGAAAGTGATCATGCAAACCACCTCAGAATAGTATTACAAACTCATAGAGCCCATCAGTTGTTTGCCAAATTCAATAAGTTTGAATTTTAGATAAGGTTAGTATCTCTTCTTGGCCATATAATTTTCGGTGATGGCATTAGAGTTGATCCTCAAAAGACTGAAGTAGTGAGAAACTGGCCTAGACTCATCTCTCCATCAGATATCAGGAGTCTCTTAGGTTTGGATGGATATTATCGATGGTTTGTGGAATGGTTTTCATATATTGCATCCCCCATGTACCGATTGACTCAGAAGAAAGTCAAATTCTAGTGGTCATATTATTATGAGAAGAGTTTTCAGGAGTTGAAGACTCGACTCACTACAACCCCAGTTTTGACTTTCCTAGATGGTTCAGGTGGGTTTATGGTATATTGTGATGCTTCAAGAGTTGGTTTAGGGTATGTTTTGATGCAGAAAGGTAAGTTCATAGCATATGCCTCTAGACAACTTAAGCCCCATGAAAGCAATTACCCTACTCATGATCTTGAGTTAGAAGCTGTAGTATTTGCCTTAAAGATTTGGAGGCACTATTTGTATGGGGTGCATGTTGATGTGTTCACAGACCATAAAAGCTTGCAGTATATATTTTCTTACAAGGAACTGAATCTGCGTCAGAGAAGGTGGTTAGAGTTGTTGAAAGACTATAACATGAGTATTTTGTATCATCTGGTCAAAGCCAATATAGTGGCTGATACTCTCAATAAGATGTCTATGGGTAGTGTTGCCCACGTGAAGGATGGTAAGAAAATGTTAGTTCAGGAAGTTCATCAGCTTGCCTGACTAGGTGTTTGCTTATTTGATTTAGCAGAGGGTAGTGTATGGGTAAAGAATAGTTTGGAATCCTCTTTGGTTTCTGAGGTAAAAGAAAAGTAGGATAGGGATCCCAATTTAGTTAAACTAAAAGAGTCAGTTAGACATAAAAAAGTAGAATTTTCTCTCAAGGGGGAGATGGTGTGTTACGCTTCCAGGGAAGATTATGTGTGCCATTTGTAAATGGCGTGAGACAGAAGATTCTTGCAAAAGTACATGGAGTACGCTACTCGATTCATCCATGGGCCCCTAGGATGTACCGCAATTTATGAGAGGTCTATTGGTGGAGTGAGATGAACAGAGATTGCATAGTTTGTAGCTACGTGCTCTACATGTCAGCAAGTCAAGATTGAGCATCAGAAGCCTAGTGAACCTATGCAGAAAATCAGTATTCCCACGTGGAAGTGGGAGAAGGTGAACATAGATTTTGTGACGGGTTTTCCCCGTACACATCACCAGCATAATTCGATCTGGGTCATTGTGGATAGGATGACCAAATTAGCCCACTTCTAACCAGTTCATACCTCTTATTCTAACGAGATTATACCAAGCTCTATGTTAGAGAGTTGGTCTGATTGAACGGAGATCCATTGTCCATCAATTCAGATAGAGGTACACAGTTCACCTCTCATTTCTGCAAAGCCTTCCAAAGGGATCTTGGTACCCAAGTTCACTTCAGTACAACCTTTCACCCTCAGATAGATGGTCAAGCAGAAAGGACCATCCAGACTCTAGAAGATATGCTAAGAGCGTGTGTCATTTACTTTAAGGGTAGTAGGATGACCACTTACCCTTTATTGAATTCATGTATAATAACAGTTATCATTCTAGCATTCAGATGGATCTATTTGAGATGCTCTATGAGAGAATATGTAGATATCATATTGGTTGGTTTAAAATTGGTGAGGCCACAGTGGTAGGTCCTGACTTGGTATTTGATGCCATAGAAAAAGTTTGGTTGATTAGGGAAACACTTAAGACAACTCAGAGCTGAAAGAAATCGTATGTAGATGTACGAAGAAAATATTTTGAGTTTGAGATTAGTGATTATATATATTTGAAAATCTCGCCTATGAAGGGAGTGAAAATATTTGGCAAGAAGGGAAAGCTCAGTCCCCAATATGTCGGTCCTTACGAATTCTCAATAGTTTCAAAAAGGTAGCTTACGAGCTTGAGTTACCTACAGACTTAGCCTTAATGCACCAAGTGTTTCATGTCTCCTTTCTAAAGAAGTGCATAGGTGACCCAACAGTTGTGGTCTTTATAGAGGGTATAGATGTACAGAACAACCTCTTTTATGAAGAGATCCCAGATGAAATTCTTGACCATCAGGTTTGCAGATTGATGAACAAAGAAGTTCCTCTAGTCAAAGTTCTTTGGCGAAATTAGTCCGTTGAGGGAGCTGCGTGGGAAGCAAAAGTAGATATGCAGATCAAGTATCCTCACCTCTTCTCCCTAAACTCAGACTCAGCTCAAGGTAGCAGTTTTTCTTGAATTTACTCAGTTCCATACTCAGATTACCTTTACGAATTCAATATCGATTTTAGTTGCATAGCATTCTAATATCATGCATATCATCATGAAATAGCTCAGTCATGTGTCATGTCTTCAAAATTCAGTCATGCTTTAGTTATGAATGTCCAGTATGAAAACACAGTATGTCAAATGTCTCAGTCATGTAATCAGGCTTCAGTAGTGTGTGATTTAGTATGTAAACTCAGTCTATCAGTATCCTCAGCTTAGCTAGTCTTATTCGAGGATGAATATTTTTAAGGGGGAGATATTGTAAGACCCCGCAAAATCCTAAGCTTAACTCAGTCCTTTAGAGCATGAAAAAAGGTTCCAGACTTAGAAATTTCAGCTAAGTGTTTATACTTAGAATTATTTTTAGCCTTCATAAGTTGGCGATCTTATTTTACGACCCTTACAACCTTAAATTGTCGATCCTTGGATTAAATCATGATGAGTTGTGTCAATAGGTCACTTTAGGTGGGTTTCAAATTTTCCAAAACTCATTTGAATCATATTTAGGTGACCAAAACTGTGGGTCAACATGATCTCGATGTGTCGAATCGTGTCGCCCATCGTGTTAACGAATATTTTTCTCTACTTCAAGTGCAAATTCTAGTGAATCAATGTGAACTCAATGTAGAGCGTTGGTCATTGCATTGATGCCATCGACACAGTGCGTCGGTCTACGTGTCACTAGGAATAGTTTTTGCTCTTTTAATTCTGCATCCTGAGGGGTATTTAGGTCAATTTTCCCACCTTATTTAAGCCCCAAAACACAAGATTAAGCCTCTCTAAAGGCAAAATCCCTCATTCTCTCTCAAATTTACTCAAGAACAAACCCTAGGGCATTTAAATTTCAAGACCAATCTTCAAGGAAACACCATCAATCATCACAAATTAAATTTCCAAGGTATGTTAGGTGTTCATTCATAGGGTCCTTTCACCCATGAAGTCCAAGAACCCCTTTTTAAAACTACAAGTTTATGATTTCATAATTTACATGTTACAATTAGATTGTGTTCTTGTGTCCACTGATGTTTGGGGTTTAATTCCATGGTTTATTACAAGTTTCATGAAAACTAGATTATTTTAGATAGATGCTCAGGTTTCAGTATTTATTTACCAGTATTTGATTTTAGTTATGAACCTTATGGCAGTTCCAACCTAATTTCCATATTATTATAGTATTATTACTCAGTTATTGCAGTAGGTACCAGTCATGAGTTAGCTTATGGTCCTATGGGATTATAAGCACCGTGTAAAGTTTGGGGTGCAGACTCGAGGCATTACATATAGGGAGTATAAGTGCTCGTTATGTAGTGGTCGATATGGACATTAGGATAATTGTGCAAATGCCCACTCCCTCGATTATACTAACCAAGTTGCTAGTTTTTCTTATGAAATTGATAGGTCTTATGATGGAAAGAAAGAGGAGCAACAAATCAGACCCATTGATCTTGGAGCAATGCTTCAAACCATTTTGTATCGGGTAACTATAATCGGGGAGAATGCATAAGACTTGCATCAATCCTATGGGGTATTCAAAAGGAAAAATGTCAAGGCAAAGGAATTGGGAAAAGATATAATTCTTGCAAACCTCACAACCATGCCCATTTCCTAAGAGGAGGTTTGTTGAGAAGAGAAACCAAGCTATGATGATGGGCTTGGTGGCAAAACGTTCTCGGGGACTTCCCAACAATCCAAATCATACGAGGTAGAAGAAGCCAAAATAAAAGAAATGGTACTAGAGTCAAAAGAATAATTAATGCAAACCTCTTATGATGACTCTAGTTCATTTAGTGGTGAAAATTCTTTGGAGGAGGCTAACCCGGAATTATGAGTTTGACCTCATTAAAACCACTTTTCAACATTATCCTTAGAGGATGTGATAAGGATCCATCCCTTCGAGAAATGGCCAAGGAACACAACTTACAATGTAAAAGAAATGGCCTATTGATGTTCCCACTTTTTCCCAAAGAGCCAACTCAGAAATTTGATATCAAATTGGGTAAAAGGTTCAAGTCTTCAATATGGCGGGATTAAAGCTTGCTCGCTATGTCCTCACATCTTCCAATTTTTATCTTTTAAGAATTAAATCTTTTGTCCCTCTACCGCTCATCGCATGTTAAATGAAAGTTGGGATGGTGATTCAAATCTTTTAAGTGGAAACATAAAATGAAGCAATGGAGACATCATGCCATGAAGTTAAACTAAGCGCTCAATGGGAGGCAGCCTATCATACCACGAAAAGTGGCACATATCCCTTAGATTTATGCATGTTAGAGTAAATTTCATTTTTGTTTTGTTTTATTGCATGCATAATCTATGAAATATGGTGCTAAGAGAAATTTTGATTAACTTTGAAAAAAAAGTGTGAAACTGGCATGTTGGAATGAATAAGAAGTGTAGGAAACCTAGTTGTTTGGTCTCACTTTCTGTGATCGTGGCTCGTACGAAAAATCACAGAGGCTGCGTGACCGCAATTATGTAACTTAGACCACGATCGCGTTCGAATCAGATTAAAAAAACCATTCGAATGCCATTTTCCCATGCACCTCATTTTCAAAATTTTCTCAAATTTTCTCTCAAGTTTATGGCTTTGAATTGCATATCCAAGTGTCATTTTACCCTAATTACATCATATAATTTGGTAAGTTGTCTCAACACCTTTGATTTGGATAAGTATATGCTTAGAAATTATAGTTTAGGAGAGGCCTAAAATAATGTTTTCATCACTAAATGCATGCTTATTTGTGACTATTGTTGTGGTTAGCTATTGTAGTTGGTGTACACACTAACGGGGAAGTCTTGAGTACCTAAATTTATGGTTTAAATGGTTTAAATTATTGTGCACACCAAGTGTTCGATTCAATACCCCTATGAACTCTATGTTAAATTCTTTGAGTTTGGGGTTATAATAATGATAACTAGGCTTCATTCCCTTAGTCTTAATGCTTAAATGCTTAGTTGAACATGAATGCGTCGATAAAATTATGTGTTCTGATTGAATTGAAAACTTCAGACTACGGTCTCAGGTACCGCGATCGTGGTCCCGATGAACACGATCAAGTCTCCGCGATCGTGGTCACTGCTCTATGATCGACATAATTGAGGGCAGTGTTTGCAGGAACTGAAAATTTCTACACATCCATTTCTTCCTCCAAAACCATCTATAACACTACCGTATGCATGTATTTGTTTGATTTAGCTTGTTTTTGGTATGATAATACTAATGTTGGTCTAAGCTACATGACTTATAGGTTCTCATCAATAAATATGGGAGATTTTGACGACACCAGATTCATGGTCACACAATGCCAACACATCTAATATGAGGATTTCCATAGGATAAAGCTACTCCCAGATAGGAGTATTAGCTCAGACAAGGTGGAGGATAAGCTCCAAAAATTCTATGCCAGACTCATTACAACTTGGTGGATGTGCTTTTTCCTGGAACCCTACTATGATAATGAGCAGTGGGTGTGTGAGTTCTATGCAAACCTCAACGTAGTTTCTTTCACAAACCCATTAATGAAAATTTGGGGTAAGTAAGTAAACTTCAGGGCAGAGCAGATTAATGTGGTGTATAGGCTCCCAGATGCTGACATGGGGTAGTTTCATGCCAAGGCATACGAGCCATAGACCGAGATGGCTAGTATCTTGTGCCTTGGAAAAATAGTACCCTGGGCAACCACCAAAAGAGATATTCTAATGAATGACTTCAAGGATGAAACGAGGTTATGGATGAACACTATCTATAGTAGAGTCTCTCCATGCACTCATATAATTATTGTCACAGACACATGAGCACAAATGGTGGCATGTCTCCTCTTGAGCATTGCTTTGAATGTAAGAGAAATTATGATCTCAGAGTGGTGGTACTTCAAGAACCGTGGAAGTACTCATCTTCTCTTTTATTTCCTGATCACTGAGTTATGTAGGAGGGTGGAAGTGGAGGAATATGCTACAGATACCTGGGTGCATCTAGGTTTTCTCATTTGTCCACTCAAATTTTAAGGTGAGGGTGAACCATGCAAGAGTAAGAAATGGAAGATAGACTTTGGAAAATCTACTCAAGAGGAAATAAATTCATGTAGACCCTCGTTAGCTAACCCCATCAATGATATTTTAGGTTATATGAGGGAGGTTAGGGAGTTATTGTCTAGATTGCCTTAGGGAATAGGAGAACCATTTACTTTTCATCATTCATACGTAGCTTAGTCAGATTATGAGAAGTACCTAGAGGAATATCAGAAGCAGGGAGCCACCATATCTAGCATGGAGAGAGAATATTCAGCCTTGGCTATATCTCATACGGACCTCAAATATTCGTATAAAAAGATGGTGAAGAGAGAGAAGTAAAGAGATACGTTCTTTAAGAAGATTTAGAAGGGGGTAAAAGGCATCTTCAAGGTGCTGAAGCCTAATCATTGATTATCTTCACCGAGGTTGGACAGTGAAGATAAGGACCTTGCAGATTAGTCTACTGATGATGCTGATGGTGATGGTGTAAAGTAGCAGTAGATGATAACTCTTGATGCAGATACAGGGGCACCCCTCTTACTCTTGTTATATTTTACATGCAGTGAGGACACTGCATTCCTTTTTGTTAGGGGTTCCCCTGGAATTGTATTGTTTTGATTGATGCTGGATGTTTTATGATGTTTTGGTTGACACTCTGGATGCTGTTTTTATTTGATTCTAAGATGCTACATTGTTGGGCACTCTAATGGTGCCCACGTTTTATGGATTATCATGTGGTTTTTAGTTTTAGTTTTTCTTTTACTTTTATTTTAGTTTTGATGATACACGACTAGCTTTACCCTATGAAAGATTAAGTGACAACATTCTTAAGGGTAAAGTGTTGTGTTTAGGTTTTGAGGCATAGGTGCAGGTGAAGTTTAACTACCCGTAGAATAAATGTTGAAAAAACAAGGGAAGTCTGAGTACATGTGGCATTGTATGTTGTAAAGTTGGGGTCACTTTGTACTCCATAAGCGATGTTTGAGTAGCTATATAGGTAATTTTCCCATTTTGAGCCTAAATATGAGACTAAGGCTTTGGCTGTAGCCATAGTTTAGCGAATTGTGCGAGAGGCTAATGCAAAATAACAACCCCTTCCATCCAAAATTTTTGAAAAATCATAAGGGCATGGACGTGAGAAATACTGTAACAAAACTTTTTTTTTCTGGCTTCATAATTTTTGACTTATCAGTAGAAATAGATACTCTCATTTTGTCTCTCGCGGGAGGGGCATTTGATCCTTCTTGGCAAATTTTACATGCCATGTGTGGTGAGATTTTGGTATTCATCTCTTGTATACTTGTGTTATCTAGAACTTGCTGCGTTAATCTTTCAAAACTAATTTTGATTGTATATGGTTGGAGAAATGATCTTAGGCCACCTTTATAATTTTGGAACCCACACTAGCCTAAAAAGCCTACCCATTCATAATTATAATCCTTAGTACCCATTTTGAGCCTTTGGACCTTTCTTTTGCAAACTCATTACAATCCGTGATCCATTTTTGTATCTCTCTTTTGAACCAAACCCTCCTTGAACTTAAAAATATAACTTGAGGCTAAAAGCCTAAGTTGGGGGTGGTAAAGGTTGATGGAAGAAAGTGTGAGGCCACAAAATTGTTAGTGAAATGCCTTATGAGCCTAAACTATGAAAATAAATAAATAATAAATGAATGAGTCCATCAAAGGAATTAATTGCACGTAAGTTGAAAGAAAAAGAAATGAAAGAACAGTGGTGAACAAAGAAAGATAAAAATAGGCATAAGAAAAGAAAAAAATAGAGAAGAATGTCCCTTAGTAAAAAAAGAGGATTGAAAAAATATGATGTAGATGTTCAAGGAGGGGTGTAGCCATGTTATTCCCAAATGATATCCTACCCTAATCCAAACCTATGTTTCAAGCTTAGAAAGTCCTTTGAGATCTCCAACCATGTATTTTCTTTATAGTGACGATTGAAAATAGGGGAAAACTTATGGTATGACACTTGTTGCATAGAGATTTCTTTTGTGTGTGTGAGAGAGAGTTCTTGTACTTAAAACTCCGTATTGTATTTTTGGTAGCTTGGTGTGTAGAATTTTCTTTCTTGTGAAGATTGGCATGTGAAACAAATTGGGGTGGGTGATGTTGTCACCCTCCGAAGAATGAGGCAAATGGAGTATAGCTAAGTTGTGGTCAAGAGGAATCCACCTCTAGAGTATTCGTTGTTATTGCTTCGTTTCTCTTTAAATTCCTATGCATTATTGAATGATGCATCTTATGATAAGGGGTGTAGAGGAAATTAGCTTAACCTATATGCAACGAGGTACTTATGGTTGCGACTAGATTTGAAGTCATTAGGAGCTTTAAGGTATAAAGTTTAGGCATAGAGAGTTATTGTCTCATGGTAAGAGTTAGTGTTGCTTGAGGGCACACAAATACTTTAAATTGGGGGTGTTGATGAGTGATGATTTTACCACTCTTTATCACTAAGCATTTATGCACATTACCTTATTTTGAGTGAATGAATGAGACATATTGGTGATAAAATGCACTAATATCCACTATTTGTAGGCATAAAGTTGAGGAGATCAAAAGATGTGATCAAAGCATAAACTGATCAAAAGGAAGCAAGAAAAGTTCTGCTGAAGACTTGGAGAAAAAAGGCCTTAGGTATCGCGGTCGCGGTTTGCTGACCGCGATCACAGTAGTCAAGCAAAAGTCATTCAACCGCAATCGTGTAAGTTAACTGTGGTCATGTAACCGCGTTCGCAGCTAGACCAATGCGATCATGGCTTAGTAGAAGAAATTAGACCAAGGGAAAAACGAGAAATGCACGTGGATGATCCCAATTTTGACAAAAAAGACTAAAACCCTAGCATCATGTATCATATTCCATCTTCTATAATTTTTAGGTTTAGCTCTTAAGTTCATAGCCTCAATTTTTGGGGAAGAAAATATTGTATAAATTTTGGGTGAAGAATACATTGGAGACTTTCTAAGTAGAAGATTAGCTCACTTCCATTGTTGATTTATCGGAGTTTCAAGTTTGAAGTGACATTTACTTAAACTTCAACAAATCACTTTAATGGAGATTATGGGTATATCTATGCTTATTTATCTTATGTATAGCCAGATCTCCCTCTTAGAGTTTTGTGTGAATAGGGGTTAAAGTGTGTGCGGGTTGTTATGGATTAGCTTCTATTTATTAGTTCATATTTATGGATTTTATCATTGCTATGCTAACTTGGTTGGGGTTTGATGGGTGAAATCCCCAAATACCCACATAGGTATGATGAGTGAAAGCTCCATGCTCTAGAAAACCACCCCATCTTTGAAAAAAGGGTTTTGAGTGAAGTTTAGGAATCCATATCATCCTTGAAAGAGGGATGTAGAGACCAAAGCAGTGATAGAGAATTGTGTGTGTAGTTGGCTAAATTTTCACTATCTTAGACATAAGGGTGAATGTGAGGTTGACTATACCATGAGTATCACCCTAGAAATAGGGATGTCTTGATTGAGGTTGGTGTTACCAATTGTTGAACACACCTATTAGGTATTCGAAAGAATCAATGGGTGAAAGTTTGGTGTTTTGTTGAAAGACTAGCATCAAAATCTATAACCAAACCTACCCATATTTGACTTACTAAATTGATGTTGATTGCTAACACCCACATATTACTCCTATAATAGTGCATAATCCCAAGATCCGTGCATACCTGTTAAACTCTAATTATTCGTAGCCCTAAATTTATACTAGAAAAACCCAAAAATAAACATTAGCGTAGATACCTATCTCCCTTATTTTTTACCTTCATGTAACATTGGTTTGGATTTAACTTGTATCTATTATTTCAAAGTAACTTGATTGCAAATCACATTGTTCTTCGTAGATTCGACCCTGACTCCAAAGTTGGGTAAATATATTGACGACAACCGCCTTGTACTTAAATTGACGTGTAAGTTGAGCATTATCACCTTCTTATCTATTGTAGAAATTATCTATGATAAAAAAGAAATGTTAAAATATAATTCACAAAGATGTTTCTTTAGTTTTATATACTACTATCATGGTAGTATTTTGAATAAAAAAAATATGCAAGGACATAAATATGATTTTGTTAGTACTAAAGATGAGAATAAAAACTTCTATTATATCTACATTGAATGTATACAACAAAATATTATTAATATAAAAAACAAAGATTAATCAAAATCTCTATGAATACGATCATAGAAAATTCTATCTAGATAAATAAAATCTAAATTTGAAAATGATTATCTATAAAAAAGAAGAAGAAAGTTGACACTGGTATAGGTGTCACTGATGGGTACTTGTATGTGTGGATATATATATATATATATATATATATATATATATATATATATATATATAATATTAACAAAATTGGATATTCATGAAAACCAAAAAGTTGTTCAAATTCAAAATTGAATTTGATATTATTTTTTTAGAAAAGATATGATTTTAAAATATCATAATTATCTTAGGGCTTAAACTTTTGAATTATAAAATAATTATATTAAATTAATATAAGATTGATATGGTTGAGAGATATTCTTATCAATTCAACATCAAAAATACAGATATTTTTCATTTCTGTTAAAACACACTATCCATTATGTATAAGACACATTAAAATTTAACACATACTAATCTCTCAAATAAAAAGTCTCCATATATTTATAAGAAACTTATTAAAAATATATTATTTTAAAATAAAAATATATCTTCTGTCTAAAAAATTTTGTAGTTAGAATTTATTTAATACTCCTTCAATTATGAGTTTCTAGTTTTCAAGCTAACGAAAATTATATTACTTTGCTGCTACTACTACTGCTATTTATTACTTCTACCATTACTACGTGCTACTTATTATTTATTTATTATATAATTAATTATTATTATCATCATCATCGTCACCGTCAGTGGAACTACATTTTTTTTTCAAATTAAAAGCACTACAACTTGGGTACTACTACTATTATTATTTATTGCTTATTATTATTATTATTATTATTAAAATAAACTATCTCTCTCTCTCAAGATATATATATATATATATAAAAGATAAGTTTGAAATAGTAAGAGTCTATTAGAACTCTTCAATTATGGATTTATTTATTAAGATAACGAAAATACTTTTTGTAAACAAAATGATAATATATTTTCAAATTCAATTACTTAATCTCTTAATTCAAAAATTTTATCACAATATTTTAAAACTTTGTCTTCAAATATTTTTTAACTTTGTCTAAAAATTGCCACTTGGCTTTTTCTTGTGCTACCACTTGACTTGTTCTTTTGCTTTTAGTTTTGTTGTTATATATATAGAGAGAGAGAGAAAGAGAGAGAGAGAGAGGGATTATTACAAACCCATGAACAAAAAAATGCTAAATTAAGAAGACTTTAATCAATTATTAAATCCCTAACAACTTTCCACTCTGCTCTAAAATCCAAATAGCTTCAATCAGAACCTATTGAGTACACAGAAATAGGCCGATAGAAAAGAAAAGGTCCTAGATTAATCTCATCCTAGTCATTCTTATAAATTTAAATACATAAAACAAAACAATGCAAGCAGAGAAGCAGATTACTAAAATTGAAAGACATATCGAAAACAAAAAAGTTCAAGAAACATATAGCAGAAACTCATATGAAAACAGATCTAACATTCATGACCATAGAATTATATAGGACAATTACTAACCTTTTAGAAGCAACATAAGACAATAAGCCAACCAAATAGTTAAGAGGAGATTGAATGATAAAAACTTGAATGGAGCAATTAGCAGTGAAAATAACCAAAAAGACCAAGACAACAATAAAATATTTTAAGTACGGAGGAGAGTAAAATGTTGTAAAGTGTGAAAGAGAAGAGAGAGTATGAATGATGTCTGAGAAATAGTGAAGAAATGTCCTCTCTTTAAAGTGAATAAAAGAATCATTAAGAAAAGGGAAGGGAATAAGTTAAAAATAATCAGGAATTTTTTTTCTTAATTAACCTAATCAGATAAAAATTAAAATGAACAAGCCACAATTGACATAAATAACCACATAATAAAGTTGTCCAAATTAATTAAGAAAAGTAAATGAGAAGGAAAATGTATAGTTTATCAATTAAAGGAATTCATTTTCCTTAAAACAAAAGACTGAATCAAATTAGTATAAAGAGAATCTTCATTTGTCATAAATAACTAAGTAAGAATACATAAAGAAAATCATGCTTAAATAGCTAAGTATTAAGATTGTTCAAGATACACCAAAGGAAAGTAATTATGGCAAGTATATTGGTCCAATCCTAGTTGACCAATTTTACTTAAAATTACCATTATTTGTCAAATAAAATAATTGGCCGGCCTTATATTAAGGAGAAAAATCACCTGTTAAAAAAATTTAATCAAAGAATCCAAGTTTACCAAAATGATACAGTATTGGACTGTCACAAAATTATATTAGAGGGATTTCAATTAATAAGATATGACATGAACCATATTCAAATGAAATAAGTAGAAAAATCCTCAATGGCAGAACACATATTTCAAGCCATGAACAATCAATAATCAAGCTTAATTAGGGTTAAATCATAGTTAATCCAAATTAGGGATTTTCAAGTTTGATAATCTAAGAAAATTAACAAACCAAAATCACAAGGAATGAAATACAAAATCTTAACCGAGCTTTGTTAAATTCTAATGTAAGAATTTATCAAAAGGAAAGTAAAAGAAGGAGTAGAAGAGAATTGAAATTAGGGTGTAAAGTTAAACAAAAAATAATGGATTTTTAAGAATCCATCTTTATATTTTGACTTCTTTTGATGAAGTTTGGCTGGAGCCCAGAAGTAGCAGTTTGATGGATTTGATGGTGCCTTGCTGGTCATCACTTTCAATGAGGTATCAACAACCACTAAAAAAAGGAGAGTAAGGCAGTTGTGGTCTTTGGGGTTCCACCGGCGGTCGACGATTGTTGTCGATCTGTGGGCATTGAAGGTTGGCTCGCCAATGGGGGTTGTTGTTTCCTCAATGTCTAGACAAATCTAAAAGGTGGTGGAAGTTTTTTAGTTTAAGGGAGAAGAGGGTGGAGGAGGTTGGATGTTTGTGGTGCGGCATTGGTGATCTTAGCTGGATTTATGCACCTAAGTGTTGTTATATAGCCTTATTTTGCTTGATTTTGAGGAATTCTTGTGTGTGTAATGAGTTAAACTTCATGTAAATGAGAATTTAAGTGTTAATTGATGTATTTATGATTGTTTAAGGGTATTCAAACAAGTTTGGAAGAAAAATGTTCAATTAGAATTCAAATGAGAAAAGTAGTACTCTCAGTTTGAGCTATGTGCAATCTAGTTGTTCTTTTTGGATTCTATCATGTTGTGAGATCTAATTCGTGGGTGTGATATGCTTTAGGAGCCTTGGTGATATGATACACATGATCAATGGATGATTTACAAGTTTTAATTGATGAGAAAAAGTTACCATGAAGCAAGGACTTGAAGGCTAAATGTTTGGAGCAAAGGATTACAAAATCTGGAAAATTTGAGAACTAGGGTATGCCACACCCTTTGTTTCACTTGGAATTTCAATTTCCAGTATCCCTCCATGATATAACCATGCAACACTTCCTAGGCATTGCGATAAGGGCGTGGTACACTGGCATGTTCAAATCGATAATTCTTGTTCTACGATAAATAGGACACTCCACTTATTTTTTAAACACCTTGGATGACTTGTGGGGATGAAACACACTTGACGAAGCTGAAATTAGGGTTTTTAATCTCTTACTCTAGTTTACTCTTGGATTATTACATAGAATCCATAATTTTGATCTTTCTAAGTCCATGAGTGGCTAAACACCCTCATATAGGGTTAAAGACAACAACATGATCACTTTTGCTATTAATTCAGTTGGTTATTGTTCATTATCATTATTGATTTTTTATGTATCCTTATTTTTACTATCTTATGGATTCTCTACTCGTAGGATAAATGCATAATTCTATTGGGATCTAAAAGGAGGAACGATAGAATAGAACGTGGGATATATGGGATAGGATTGTGATCTTTCAATTGATTGATGTTATAATTTACGATTAGGATAGGAATATACCTAATTCGCCCTATTTGATTCATACATGGGAATAAATACAAATGTGTTTAACTTAGTTCTTGCATAATGTTGAAACATAAAGGAACTGGACCACACTATAAGGGACCAAGTCCCTTAGAGTCAAACACAGAAAATAAAACATTAAAGCATTGAGAAACTAAAATCTTATAATAAAGTAAAGAACACAATGATTTAACATGGAAATATCCTTGCTCAAGGGAGGAAAAACTACGGCTTTCCCTCACAAGTGTTAAACAATCCACTAATTAAATTCTTGATTACAAACTCGATTTGAACCTAACTCTAGGCTCAACTAGTTTGTAACAACCCTATTACAAACTTACCTTGACAACTGTTCCAACAACTTGCCTTGATATTGATTAACTCTAATCCAATATCAAACTCAGATATCTTTACCTAAGAACTCTCAAGAACACAACAAAAGGAGAATTACTTTTACAACAGGATCAATTAAATTACAAACTCAAACATGACTCAAGAACACTCACTATTTCAACACACACAAAAACTATGAACTTGAGAAACGTTGTAAAGTTGAGTTTTAGCCTATTTCCCTCTTCTATATTTTGATTTGCAAAAACTACCAATTGAGAAGAAATTTTTTTCTATTTATAGTGGAATAATGATTAGAGTAGAAATATTATTGAGAATTAGTTTTTAAGTAATTCATGTTAATATGGTTATGGCAAACACGAACTAGTTCTTTTTGTCATACTCAATGTTCTTTGATAATCATAAAAGCAAATGTACTCCAAATCAATTTTGATAATATTAGTTTGATGCCAATATTTATGGTCTAAGAGAAAATAAAAGGGAAACTCAGTGCACAAAGCATCCCACGCTAGTAGGGTCTAGGGAAGGGCCACATGGCAAGGGGTGTGATGTTCAAATGATAATAATGGAAAAAAGGTTTACTGTCTAATGGAATTTATGGTCTCAAATGTCGTTAAAGTATTGTTATTGACTGCAGACTACATCTCTATTGCACATAGATGCTTGTTGTTGTCAACTACAGGCTGCTATGCTGCTGAAGCTGCTTCTTAACTTACTGTTGTTGGAGTGAACTTTTAGAAGAATTAATATCTCTATGTTCCTTGGATGGAATAGTCATGTAAACCTATTTAATTTTGTTTCTACTAGAGTCTAGTTATTGCTACTCCATATCATTTATAGGTTACTAGAGTCTACAATATCTTCTTTACTAATCTCTATTTCTACTTCAGGGATATTGCTGGATGAGTTATAATTTTTCCTGCTTTCCTTAATTATGGGTTTTTGCTGTTGCATATCATCCTTAGGGGCAATTTGTTCCTTATCTTCATTGTGAATCATTGTTGTATCTTCTGTCAACCTATTACTTTTTGCATCTTTTACCTCAATGTCACTATGCTCTTTAACAAGTTTTTTTCATTGCTCTCTCTTTGTCTCATTCAGCAAGATCTTTTGATTTGTTATTTTAGGTGATCTATAAATGTCACCTTCTTTCTCCTTAGGATTATAGTTTGAGGTTCCACTACTATTTTAAGAATCGTCATTATTTGCTAAGTCTTCATGGACAGTCAAGTCTATAAATGATTGAAAACAAGTCCTTGCTTCGATCATTAACTCTATTGAAGTTATCCCTACTATAGAGGTTGACCAAGGTACATTTTTACATGGGAAAAGCTTAGATACAAACCAGATACCTGGAGCACAATCCTTTGTTGTGTACTATGACTAATAAGAATTTGAAAGCTATAACCTCAACTTTGAAATGTACAGCCTTGCATCTTATTTTTATCATTGGGGTTGATAATCTTATATCCTTGAGATTAGAATAAGACTCTTTATCCCACCGCTCATTACCATGACGTGGTACAGGTGCAAAGCATATCTACCCCATAGTCTCTAGTCTCTGATAAATAGTAGAAAGGTTCTTAAGAACCTGCTCGAGTAAGATCCACTCTAGGAGTAACTTATTCCTAACCAAGTTTGCATAATATGTCGTTTGATACTCAAAAGAGAGAAACCTATCTAGATTATAATATATTTTGACCTCTACTTAATTAATAAGGTGGTGTGCTATTCTTGGAATTTTGTGATCCTAAAAAAACACACAAGCATGAGTGCATAATATTTTTATGTAAAACATTGCAATATGGGTAATTAAAGCTAGAGAAATGAGCCAAGAGTCAATTTGGGACTTAAAATCAAGCGTCAACTTTTTTAACAGCCTGTAGAATCTGACTTGAGATACAACTTATGTAGTCCAAGTTTCTTTTGTGACTGGGGGACTCTTTTGTGATTTTTGCTTAAGTGCTCATATATCGTGAATCAACACTTTCTGAAGTAAAGAAAAGGGCAATAAAGCAGACCTTCATCCCCAACAACCTAAAATCCAAATTTCCAATCTTGTTTTGCACATATACCGTAACACCCTTAGGAAATGGCAAAATCTATACGAGTTCCAAGAGAAATTGGGTGATCTGATGGTACTTTAGGGTCTGTTTGTTTTGACAGTATTGGTTTTGGATGAGTTGCATCTGAATAAAGTAGAATTAATGCAAAAGATTTATATAATCAACCTGAGATAATGCTTAAATTGCTGCAGGTTGCTAGCTTTGGTGGCTTAAATATTGATCTGTCTGCTTAGGAGGACAAGAAGAACCCTAGTGAATCTCGCTTTCCTGCTCAGGTGAGACAGTTTCTTAGCTAATGCTTAAATTGCTGCAGGTCGCTGTAACTTTTGGCATCTTCTAAGGTTTGCAATTTACTCATACCACACACTCTCCTACTTGTTGAGACCGTGTGTATTCTCTTTTTTTGCATAAAGGTTATAGTTTTATTTGCGAGACCAACCTACTAATCTATATGACCAGCCTTTAAAGACTAATCTATACGTAAATTTTAATGTCCACCGTTAAGTAAACAACCTTATATTAGTAAATAACCTTATAACCTTAATGACCACCATTTATCCTTATAATCTTAACGACCATTGTTTTTGTGTGGATATACTATCTTTAGTGTTGGTTAAGTTTTTTTATAACAAATTGTATTATTAACGACACAACATGTTTCTATAATAAATGGAGGCATACCTTCAGTCGCTGAAGCAACGTCTAAGCACCAAAAGCTGCTAGATAGGTATCTCTTAATCCCTCTGACTTATGTTTCCAACTAGACAACTTTTTAGTTTATTAATAAGTTAATCATATATCCTTTTATGGTATCTCTGTCCACTTTATATACATATTGGTTTCAAGTGCCAATGTTAAGAAGTCCTGAACTTTCTCAATATGAGTCAATAGATTTAAATGGATAGTTGATACGTTCACAATTGTTGAGCCTATTCCAAAGATGATGGTGACAAGGCACAATAGGTAATTGAGCTCTAACGACAAAGGATATCTACTCCACAAATAAAAGTTTATTCATTTTTAATATGATGAATTCTCCTTTTTTTAAATATTCCTGTTGATAAGTCAAAAGTTTTCATTACTAAACATCAAGTTGCTGTCAAAAGTTTGAACAAATCGTCTGCTGGCATCTAAAGTTTAAACAAGTTTTCAGTTGTCAATACAACATGTTATTCAATTATTACACCAAGCTAACAAGTTAGACATAAAGGATCTTTTAATGCCTTTGATGTCATTGCAGCACACTAAAATATTCTTTCTTCCTTGCATTACGTAAGCACTAAAAGTGATGTATTGGTGATTTTCAGGCTATCTATCTCCCACGTTTTATCCTTTGTGATCCCTAGTCTAGCATGTGGTTGAATTGTCTTCTTTCATTGTGTAACACCTTGATTTATTATATAAGCTAGAATGTAAGTGCTCACAATTGTGTTGTCAACTTGCAATGCAACAGGAAATTAATATCTTTTCCAAATTCTCTGTGCGTACAACACTAACTTACTAATATCCTCTTTCTCAAGTTGTCAGTTTCTGACTACTTTGATTAAGCCAAACATTTTCTTTTTACATATGCCCAAAATTCTGTCACTGAATTCTATGAGATCTTTTAATCTATCAAACATATCTTTTTCTGTAAAGGGGCCTTGTGCAGAAGGCACTCTAGTAAGGCCTATTGAGTGACTTCTGCGAGGATGTTCTTTCACTTTGAAATTTGTTAGAAGTATTAGCAAAACCATAATCAGTAGAAATAAATCACATACAAAGGAACTGTGAAAAAGTTTTTCAATTATTCTTTAAGTTATTTGGTATGCTGAAACATTCCTTGTTCTTTGTATTGCCATAGTCAAGGTAGTTCAGTTTATTTAACTAAAAATTGCACATAATGGGAGTTCATAATCTTGGCCACCACAGTTATTAAGGTCTAGGTACTTCCTCACTCCTCATGAGATATTGGTGTATAATTTTCCTTCATTAATGTCTAGGTACTTCCTCACTCCCTATGAGATATTAGTGTATAATTTTCCTTCGTATTGCTTCAGGTTGTCCAACTATTCTAAGAGTTGTTTGCTCAAACCAAGTATAAAGAGGTTGTTGAGCTTGCTATAAAATCCCCACAAGGCATACTCTGTACATCGGATACTGTTGCTAAATCCACGTATTGGCTATGTTATCTAATCATGGAAAAAAACTATGTTACCAAATTCATGTTATTTCATATCAGATTATTTGTTTCCTTTCAAGGTCACAGAGGGTTGTAAAATCAATTGAATATGTTTCTTAATGTCTCATTTTGTGGAAGGTAATGTATGTTGTATTAGGTGCAGAGTGTTCCTCTGATTTTGATTTGATAGAAGAAAGGTTTGTGTAAGGATTTTTTTGTTAAACATATTAAATAAGTAAATACGTTGGTACGTATGGGCTATGACAAATAAAACTAAAAAATAGTATTATGTGATTTTGGAAGTGTTGCTTCTTCAACATTATAGGACATCTAATTGTTAGACTAGAGAATAATCAAGTTTTTTCATCTTGGAATGTGTGTTCCTTTTGAACTGTGGAACTACGTGCTAACTGGATCACATATGTTAGACCTATTTAAATGTGAACCTGCAGTTTTCTGTTTTGGATGTTTGTAGTTCTTTCTAACCATGATTGGTTGATTTATCACTTCACTAGCTAACTTATATGTGGTTTACATTGTCATTTAAGTGCTAATTTATATTATTTGTTCTCTTTTTATAGTTGTCCAAAATGAAGAAAGAGATGAAGATATTGACCTAACTTGAGAAGATTTTTGGGTTGAGGATAAATGCTCTAATATCAA
Source organism: Capsicum baccatum var. pendulum (assembly GCA_030864225.1). Taxonomy (NCBI): domain Eukaryota; kingdom Viridiplantae; phylum Streptophyta; class Magnoliopsida; order Solanales; family Solanaceae; genus Capsicum; species Capsicum baccatum. The sequence goes on along the minus strand of CM061552.1, from coordinate 197,379,058 downwards.
TAATTTTGTGTTGAATTTTTCAAAACTTATCGTGACTTGAACTTGCTTGTATGTAAAAACATAACTAATCATTTGGACTTGATTACATTTTACTTTTGTGTTTAAATTACTAGCTTGTTGCATATTTTGAATTATGAGATTATTAATGAATGATTTTGTTTTGTGATATGTATATATTGTGTTATAATTTATTATGTATGTAAATAAAAATTTATATTAATAAACCATTGCAATAGGCTGCAAAAAAATATTGCAACAGAATAAAAAAAGCATCGTAATAGATCTATTGCAACGGTTTGTAACCATTGCAATAGCTAAAAATATGCATTCCAATACGTAATGAAATAGTTGTAACAGGTAGTCAAAAGTGTTGCAACAGAACAACAAAAGCGTCTCAACAAGTTAAAAACTAACCGTCACAATAGGTCTATCTATGGAGATGGTTTTCACAAACCGTCACCATAGCTCTACCTATGGCAACGGTTTAGTCAACCATCGCAGAAACTGTTGCAATAGACCTATCGCAATGCCCACCTATGGGACGCTTGCAGAACTGTTGTGATAGATCTATGGAAACAGTTTTTTGTCTATTGCAATAGTTTTGCAACCGTCACCATAGATCTAATTTCTGGTAGTGCCCATACATTACCATAATAATACCATGAAAACCATCGATTAAAACATGCTTTTAGTTGAACTAAAAATGAGGGAGGAGTAACATGCCTTAGACAATAAGTAAGACTTAGAGAAACCACCCTTTAGAGCCTTTATTGATTGCGTTGGAAAAAACCTTAGTCTTTCTTGAACCAAGATCTTGCGAGAGATTTGAGAGTGTTTAAAGAGTATTCAATTGTGAATAATAGGTTTAGGAAGAATCCAAAGGTGTTTTATGTTGTGGGGTCAAAAGGGGTTAAGAGGGAAAATATCTATCCCAACCACCCTACTTCTGAGCACCACCTTGCTCATAGAACCTACTCTTCATACCTTGCTTTTTCCTAAACTCCACCTATTTTCTCTTTTCATACTCCACCTACTGCATGTGGATAACCAACCTCGAAATATCCATATGTTTAATCAGCAAAGTTGTTTTTCTATGAAGGATCAAATCATGAGAAATCCCAGTAGTAAACTTTATCAGCCTCACTCTTATATCAGATACACAATCTGGAGCACACCTTGACAACTGATGGAACTTCAAGGCATATTCTATAACAAACATTCTTCCCTGCTTAAGATTCACAAACTCCTTCATCTTTGCTTCCCTCAGATCCTGAGGAAAGAAACAATATAGAAAAGCATTAGAAAAGGCCTCCTATGAGAAAAACTCCTCAACATCACCTTTATCTCTATCCCACTCCTCGTACCATTAGTACGCAATATCCTTGAGTTGATAAGCTACTAAATTTACCCTTCCACATTCATGGCTTGTATCACCATGAATATTTTATCTATTTTATCCAAAGAATCCTAAGGTTCCTTCTCCAGCCTCAATCTAATAAAAGTAAGAGGATTTATCTTCATGAACTAGACAACCCTTGTGGCCTAAGTAGAGAAAATATCAAATGTATCCAGCTCAACTTCAGTAGCAACCAACTTAGCAATAGTATGAATCAACAGACCAAATTATACATTAGTCACCTCAACTTGAGGAGGGCTAGTGGAAATCGAGGGAACTCCATAATAATCAGGGATAGGACCTTGAGATCGAGTACAAACTCTAGGTGTAGGACGTACCCTATCAACTTCATCCACAGATAGGACATAATGATTTTTTGTGTTCCATATCGACGAGGCATAATCTGAAAAGAGAGAAAACAAGGATAAGAGGAAATTCCAGGACTTAGACTCCATGAGTGAAAATAGAATACCAAGAAAGTTAACCATACCTAAATTCCTTATAGCCTCTCTCTTATGAGTGTAGCGTGCTGTATATCCCTAAAAGAGACTCTACTAGACACGTCTTTATGGAATCCCAATTAACCATGAACCTAAAGCTTTGATACCAACTTGACATAACCTGAAATGTGGACTTATCATAATGGATATCCCAAGTCTGACCGGGATTGGAGACCACCCCCGTTACACAACCCAACCTTCAGTCACCTGCCCTGAGTTAGCTGAATTTTGAACATATTACAAGATAGCATAATTTTCCATATCAGAACTCTTGGATAGGTTTATAAGTGAGACCATCCCAACTGAGTCCAACAACCCAAGCCCATCTAATAACCAAACCAAACCATAAACCGATCAACCAAGTTCCATAACATAGCCTAAAATAATGGAACAACCAATACCATCAATTGATGTCATCCCTAATATCAATACTAATACTAAGCTAAAACTAATACTAATCTCTCCCATAGCAACACATAGTAGTTCCACAAAAGCCTCTAACCAAAAGAATACCAAAATCTGATTAGGACATACCCACAACCATAGCCATAACCAATACCCATAAAGAAACTAAAGTATGAAATAACATCCATGAAATGGAGCCTTCTAGAATGATAGAAGCTTACCACTTCAATCCAATAGCTGACCCCAAATGTTTGAATGCTAAGCAAGAGGAGTAGAACAACTTATTCCTGGATCGCATGAGGAAATAGCCACCTGAAGATGATTTAGCAGGTGAATGCTAGTATGTCAGGATAAAAATAAAATAATGCCATTTAACAATCCAAGAAAACCATCCATATACATATAAATACTACATATATATATATATTTATATATAACCATGCCGAAAAAAAAACTAGGTGTAGCATGCATTTAAAACCATTTACCTGGGTATATGTAGCTTAACCGTCCTAAACCACACACGAGCTATACGGGTCCTGTGTAACCCCATGAATGGGCCCTGATACGTGTAGCTACATGAATTGGAGATACCATAAGAGAAAGAGATTCCCAAGTACCCTCACTCTCAATGATATATATGTACAATGTACTTAGAGGATTCCTACGTACCTTATAGTATCATAAAATGGTTGCCATGCCCTACATCTCATGTCGGTAAACATGAGTTTTCAATTTTTATTCATTAAACTCCCACCTTCATGGTTAGCTATCACACCCCACCATTATTACCCAATTAAAACCATTTCCAACCAACCAAACCATTGTTATTAAATGAGGCTATACATAGTGGTAACATCATATCGAACTTAACATGCAAGTATTGTCCTTACCCAATTCTTTTTGAGACCAAGGGATTTCTATGTACCCATATATCATATTATCCAATTAACTTGAGGGAGTCCTGTGTACCCCATAAGTGTTCCATTATTATGATTACTTAGGGGATTCCATTGTATCCTACAAGAATGATTGTTAAACCTAAAACCATTACATTTAACTATTCCAAACTATTTAAACTATTTAGAGTTATATTACCAAGTTTAAACCATGCAGTAATTCCATTAAAATCCAACAATGTAGTGAAAAAATTCTTATAGGCAATTTATAAAACATATTGGGGGCTTAGTATTTTCAAAACCAAAGCCAATTACAAAATAACCATTACCATGCAACCAATAATACAAAACCACCATTAAAGAATATAAAGCATAATTAAAACATGGGTAAACCATAACCAAATATTTATAACCAAAACCCCCAAATCATATTTGCAAACTCAAGGCCATACAATAACCAAACCATAAAAATTTATAAAATCATGCCTTTAGTTGGAACTAACAATTAGGGAAGAGAATATGTCTAAAACCAACAAGATAAGGAGAGAAATCACAAACAAATGCCCCAAATACATTCTCAAGATGAAATCCTAGCCTTTCTTTTACCTAAAAGCCTTAGAGAGAATTGTAGAGTAGTTAAGATAAGTTTATAAGTGTTAATAAATAATATAATAGGGCAAATAACCTCCTAATATAAATATAAGTTGTGGGGCCTTATTAGGTTAAGTGGGGAAATATCCAGATTGCCCTCACTGAAACTCCCAAAAATCCTATTAGGTGTGTACAACTATTCATACTAGTCATACGCTCAAATATGAGTGGTACCCACCACTCATACCCAAGGCCATTTCCCTTGGTCCCAACACTATCCAAGGTACAACTCTACCAAAATCATGTTGTATCTAAGTATATAAGTAGTACCCTCGATCGGTACCCTTGTCAGGATAGAATCTCAGGAGGATTAAATACTTTCTACTATACGAGTCCATGGTATGACTCATACCCCAGCTTTCAGCACTTGGTGAGCCATTCATAGTCAAATAAAACTTAAGTTACCAAGTCTATGATTAAGTAAAGTAACCAAACAACCTATATCCACCGATACAACTCGCACCAAGCAAATCATACCCCTTTCAGAAACCAAATCCAACCCCCCAACCAATACTGGTCAACATATAACTAACTCATACCACTCGTGTCCTAGTGAAAATTTCCCCCCTAGCCATATCTTGTTCAAAGACCAGAAATCTAGGAAATTTTCTAAGGCCAGAAACCTAGAGTTTTTCTAGTGGAATAAGGTGACAATTAAGAATAAGTATCCTATTACTCGTATTGGTGATTTATTTGATTAACTTTAGGGTGCCGTGGTTTTTTTGAATATTGATTTGAGGTTCGATTATCACTTGTTGAGGATTAGAGTATCGAATATTTTAAAGATAACCTTTTGGATTTGATATGGTCATTATGAGTTTTTATCATGTTCTTTGGGTTGACCAATGCCTCTTCTGCATTCATGGAGTTGATTAACTTGGTATTTTATTCATATCTATACACCTTTGTGATTGTATTAATAGATGATATCTTGGTTTATTCTAAGAGTGAGGCTGAGCATGAAGAACATTTATGGATTGTGCTTCAGAGATTGAGGGATGATATATTGTATGCTAAGTTCTCTATATGAGAGTTTTGGTTGGAGTTTTTTTCTGTGATGGGTGATATGGTAACTAAGAAAGGTATTATGGTTGATCAAACCAAGGTTGCAGTACTTCATGATTTGGCTAGACCTACTTTGCCAATTGAGATTCAGATTTTTATTGTCTTGGCAGGTTATTATCAATATTATTTTAAGGCTTTCTCATCTTTTGCAGCTCCATTGACCATGTTGACTCAAAAGAAGATTTATTTTCAATGGTAAAATAGTTGTGAGAAGAGCTTTCAAAAGCTTAAAAGTTTGTTGACTTCAGTTTCTATATTGTCTCTGCCTAAGGAGGGCATAGGTTTCCCCGTGTTTTACTGATGTAGGAGTTCAAGGTTATTAATTATGCTTCTCATCATTTGAATCCTCCTGAGTGAAATTATACTACCCATAATTTACAGTTGTGCATAGTTACCCATAATTTACAGTTTGCTTTGAGGTTGTAGAGAAACTACTTGTATGAAGTCCGCTGTGAGATCTTCTCAGATCATTAAAGCCTTTTCTATTTCTTTACCTAATGAGATCTTAATATGAGATAACATCATTGTCTTGAGTTGCTTAAGGATTATGTTTTGGCCATTTTTTATCATTCGGGCAAGGCTAATATGTTTGCGAATGCCTTGAGCTGGAAGCCGACTTGCATGGGTAGCTTGGTGTATTTTTTGAACCAGGAGAGGCCTTCAGCCTTAGATTTTTAGTCTTTAGCTAACGAAGTGGTTAGGCTTGATATTTTGACATTTGGGTGTATTTTGGTATTTGTGGAGGCTAGATCTTCTTTTATGGAGTAAGTTCAACCTCATTCATTTGATTATGTTTGATTGAGGTTGATTCAATATAAGATGTTGAGTGGCGAGGTGAAGCAAGCCTCAATTGATTTTGATGAAGTTTTTAAGGATTAGGAACCGAGTTTGCGTGTTTAGAGTAGGTGATTAGATTTGATTGATCTTAGAAGAGGCCCATTATTTAAGATATTTTATCCATCCAGGAGTGACTACACTTATCATAATTTCAGGCATCACTATTGATTGGGTGGTAGGAGGTAAGATATGGAAGATTTTATGGATCGTGTCTTTGTTGTCAGCAGATAAAGGCTAACATATGAGACCTAGTGGTTAGCTTTAGAGGTTATTTATTCCTAAGTAAAAGTGGGAACGGATCACTATGGACTTCATGACTTAGTTGCCTCATACTTTTTGTTGTTCTGACAATGTATGGGTCATCATGGATTGACTGAGCAACTCAAATCATTTTATTCCATTTTAAGTTTTCTTCAATGCCGAGAGGTTGGCTCATATCTACATTTATGAGATTTTGCGTCGGTATGGTGTGCCAAGGTCTATCCTTTCAGATCATGGTTCAGTATTCACATCTAATTATTAGAAGACATTTTAGGATATGTTGGGAACTCAAGTTGTTCTTAGCATAGAATTTCTCCCCTAGAGTGGACTAGTTAGGTTTTAGAGGATATGTTTTGCACTTATGTGATGGATTTAGGTGGCCAGTGGGAGCAACATTTGGTGTTAGCGAAGTTTTCCTATAATAACAACTACCATTCCAGTATTGATATAGCTCCTTGTGAGGCATTGCCACTCTCCAGTTAGTTGGATTGATATTTCTAAGGTTAGACCTCGAGGTATGGGCTTGCTTTGTGAGTCCTTGGATAGATTTTGGATCATTCAGGATAGACTTTTAGTGGCTCAAAGTAGGCAGAAGTGCTATGATGATCGTAGATTTCGTGCCTTGAGGATTAGTGTTGGTGACCATTTTTTCTTTTGAGTTTTACCCATGAAGATTGTGATGAGGTTTAAGAGGAGGGGCAAGCTTAGATCTAAGTATATTGGTCCATTTGAGATTCTTCGGACCATTGGTAATGTGGCATATGAGTTGGCTTTGCCTCTAGATTTATCAATTGTTTTTCTTGTTTCTATGCTTCATCGTTACATTCCATATGAGTCTCATGTTATCTATTAGAAGTTGGTTTAGTTAGATGAGCGGTTGTTTTTTGTTGAGGAGTTGATCTCTATTTTGGCTAGGGATATTAGGCATGTAAAACCCCGTGTTTTTGGGCTAGTGTTTGAACCATTGTTCCTCCATGTATAATCTATAATCCAAATGGTTCCCAAATGAATATAAGTTTTGTTATCTTTATCATCATATTTGATGTGCTTTTGAGGCGATAAATGTTCATAAGAATCACTTAGAACAAAGTTGAGCTAAGAGCTATCGATTCATCCAAAGATTAGTATTCAATTCTATAAGGGTTGACTTTGAATGTGTACAAATTTTATGTATGCAGAATTTGCAGCTCAAGACCTACCAAATTATAGATAATTGAATTATCTTTCCAACTATACAAATTTTGCTTTAATCCGAAACCCGAGTGAAAAGTTATGGCATTTTTCGTGTGAGGTAGTAAGCCGACGCGATTGGACCGCGGACCACTGGTCCTCGACGTGATGAATGATGAGACACATTATTGTCCCCGACATGATGGCTGACGTGATTTAGAACTATTTCACCTACTGCTTTAGTTCCTAAAGGGTCTAGGGTCACTTCGGTCAATTCCCCTCACCCAAAACCATCCATTACACATAATTTCAGTCCCTAAAGAATTAGATACATTATTATTCATCCATTTCTCACCAGGAAAATCCTATCCCCCTAAAGAACACTAAGAACATCATCAATTTTTCTTCAAGAAAAGCAAGAACCCAAGCTTCCTAATTCAAGAACTTCAAGAAAAAGCTTCAAGAACATCCTTAGGGTTTCAAAGTCAAGCTTTCTATATCAAATTCATGATTTCTTCAGGAATCCATCTAATTAAGGTATGTGGGAGTTCATCCATGGGTTCCCCTTGACCCATAGATCCCAAGAACCCTTTCTGAATTTAAAGTTATGAGTTTTACATATTTCAAGTTCAAAGTTATGATCTTTACATGTTAATATGAATTATATCCATAAAATATTCATGAATTTCGATTATGTATTATGTTTACTAATGGTTTTTGTTGAAATTGGCTTGATATGCTTGAATGGTGAATTTTACATGATTAAATCCTTAACGTCTATTTTTAATATTAAGATTTATGTGATTTTCATGGTTTAACTACTCCCATTTTTTAACTCATGATCCTCATGTATTTTATTTCAATTTAAGAGTAAATGTGTTTTCAAGCGGAATAGGCCAATTCATATTTTGAATGTTATGATCTTCATATCAAATCCCTAAGTTATGAATTGATTTGTGTAACCATGATATTTTAGCATGCTTGCTTATTCCCATGCACAAGTATAGGGTCTCAACATGTTTGATGAAATTCTCATATCATGTTCAATTATTTTTAGGATAAACCCAAAGTTATGAATCTAGCCATGTTATCCTATTATTTTTCCATGTTTAAGACATTCCCATGTCAAGTTCATGATTCTTAAGTGATTGATGAAATTCTCTAATAATTGGGTCTTTAATATTGACTAATTATTATGTCCCAAAGATTTAGTATGTCTTATTGTTATTGTTATCGAGTCCTGGGGGTTATGAATACCTAAAATTTAGCTGTTTACTTCGTTTTAATATTTTTAGAAAGGCTTCAGATAAACTTTCTTGTCATCCTGTTAGTCAACATATTTAGTTTAAATATTAATAATTACCCCAGAATCTGTATGAACTGTTATTTTCAAAATACCATGAATTGAGCTTATCTTATCAGCTTCAATGCATGCACCATCTAGTATTTTAGTGTCCTTCAGTTAGGAGTAGGATTTAGCATCGAGTGGGAAGTGTGGGTTTAACGCATCCTGCTTCCCTATAAACTACCTGCCATCATAGGTTTAGGGGTCTCGCCAGATAGTGTTTTCCTTGCCCATTATGGGCTCAGATAAGTGATTACTACAATTCAGGTTCTATTTTGATGGAAAAGATAGAATATCCCTCCTCAATGTGGGTCAGACGTTTGAATCTATGATAGCTCACATGGTTTATGTCGGTGAGATGATAGCTCCCATAGTCTCAATTAATATTTTGTGTGTTATCAGTTCAGGTTTTCTTGACTAAATGTACAGACTTTTAGATACTCAGTTTTATAGCTTTTAGTATTTCAGATTTTAGAGTTATCTCAGTAACAAAACAAATATACACTTACTCCTACATTATCAGATATTACACTTTTCATGCATTTATTCTCAGTTATCTCATGTTATTCAGATAGTCCTTACCTTATATGTATAATACTCCATAGTTTTAGTCCATTTGTTAAGACTAAGTATAGTTCAGTCTTACATGATCAGTATTCAGCTACGAGTCATTTAGTTAGTCAGATAAGCTTAGCATATTTTATGTTTGGTTTTGTATATGTATGCATTCGTGCTCAGTATAATTGTATATTCAGATCCTCGAGTTATGCTAGTCTCCATCACGTAGTTTCAGACCTATTATTCAAACAATATCCATGTTTTACTATTTTTCAGCTCCAATTTTACTTATATTACAAGAGTAAAGTTTTAAGAAACAAAGTGTAGTGATTCACCATTTTATCAGATTATGGTTGTTACTCATGTTTGAAGATATTTTAGCTTTTAGTTTATTTCAGTCTCTTGGTGAGTCTACTTACACCTAGTCATGCATGTTTTAAGATTACGTATGAAACCAATTTTACTTATTGCATTCACCCCTACATACTCAGTATATTCCAGAATTACTAATCCATATATACGCCTGTATGGTTACATTGTTTCATAATGCAGGTACTATTTGTAGCCCACACATCATAATTAGATAGTCGCAATTCCAGCCAGCAGGTGATGAGTTCTCTTATTTTGGGAACTCCAGGCAGTTTAAGTTCATGTGCTATTTATTTATTTCACATATGTATTGATTATTTATAGTTGGAGGCATGTCCCAGCTATCTATAGTTAGTATAGTAGAGGCTTCATAGATGTGTTAGTCATGAAAATTTCAGTTTCTTCCTATAAGTTTATCAGATTGTCAAACTTTATCAGTTACATACTATTTCAGATTTTCAGTATGATTATTGTTCCACATAGTAGATCTTGTTATTTGATCTATTATAATTCAGTTGCTTAATAGTACACCAGTTCATGGGTTAGCTTGGGATCACTTGTTATTCCAAGCACCGCGTGGCATCCAGGGTGTACTCTTAGGGCGTTACAAGGCGATTGTGATCTAGAGTTATCTCTATGGATAAGTTTCTGGCTTAACATCGACCTATTAATGAGGCTACTTGGGAGGTCGAGTCTGATATGCATAGTTCTTATTCATTCAGGTATTTCTTTGCCATAGTTCAAGGATGAACTAGATTTTTAGTGGTGATGAAATAACGACCTAAAAATGTGATGAAGTATGTGAAATATCTATTTTGGTGTGATTTAACTATTTTACCCCTACTCGTAGTTGTGTTATGGTATCTTTAGGGTGTGGGGGTGATTGGCACGGCTTCCGAATGCATTATGGCATTATTTGCAATATTGTGGGTTTTGATGGCTTTAAGAGCTTTATTTTAGACGAATGTGGGTATCTTATTATCCATGTGATGGATGGTTGAATGGACTACACCAGTAGGTCTAGACTATCGATTTTAGTCTAGGTAAATCTTTGTTTCAGTTCCTAATTCACTTGAGCTTATTTTGACCTATTAGTCAGAAAGTTGGAAAATTAGAAATATAGGTATGGGACCCACATTTGGTCGACATGACCTTGAATGGAAAATCTAACTATGCCAGAAGCTCTGGAATGTTGATTTTAGGATGGTGATATGTTTGGTATGATTTTATAGCTTTTAAATCTCATTTCAAACCTCGGTTTGGAAAATTATGATTTCGGGTTTTAAGAGTCAACTTTGTGAAAATGACTTTTTTTGAAAATCCAACTTTGCTAACGCATTTGGAACATCGAATTTATTATGGTTGCATTATTTATTTTCATATATTTGACTCTAAATGAATCACGGGCACCCTATCGAAGTCTGCTTGGACTAAGAAAAATCTGCACTGCGCTATAGCAGATTTTTCTACAATGTATAGCAGTTTTTTTACCCCTTTTTAGCCCATTGTGTCCATTATTTTACCTTGTTTCTTGAGAGTTAAACCCTTAAATAGTGTGAGATCTTCAAAGTGAAGCTTCTGGGTGCTTGTGAAGCTATATTAACATCTATTTTTTGATTCTATTGTGGATTTAAGGTGAGATTTCATCCTTTTCTACTCTAATTCCTTGATTAATTTCTCAAAAGCCCAAAAATCTTAGGACTAGATTTTAAACTCCCATTTCACTCCTTTACACTTTAATAATATTTAATAATCTTATAATTACTAGTTTTTGATCAATTTAATCTTCAAAACAACTCTGATTCTTGATTTTAACATTGATTTCAAAGATTTTACCCAATAAAACTTTGAAATGATTTTTCTTTGTTTTGAACCTCGTTTTGACTCGATTTAACTTGTGATTTCATCTGTAGGTTTCTAAAAATGTGGGGAAACATGTTTTTGAAGTAAAATTATGATTTTGCCTCTTTTTCTTGAAATCTCATTCCGGGGGTCCGTTTTGACCCCGAACCAAAAGTAGGCAATATGGGTATCATTGGCTTTATTTTGACACGTAGATTATATATCTCTTGATTTTAGTTGATTTTGGGATCAAGTAAGGTCATGGGTTCGAAGTGTAGCGGACCGATGTTGGAATTTGAGGTAGGTTATGGCTTAGCTCTTTCAGACTGGGCTAGGTAGTAAATGAAGGTACAAAGTACATGTTAAGGGTGCAAACTTGACACGACCCCACCCTGGGCCTTGTCGTAATGGGTGTCCCAGTTCCGACCTGGACTAGAGACCAACCCCACTATCCAACCCAACCTCCAACCACCTTTCCTGAGTTGGTTGAATTTAAAACATATAACAAATAATCATAACTGAGACCGACCTAGCCGAGTCCAACCATCCCTTACCAACCATCCATCCATACCAAGTCAAACCACTATAGATCCAACCATAACCAAATAAGTTCCACTATAATTAAATAATCCCAAAATAAAATATGATGGAATAGTGAGAATTATATCCAATGGTGTCAGCCCCAATTCCAATGCCAATACTAAGGCCGACACTTTTACTGATCCCGCCCATACAGCCCATATCAGTACCACAATGCCTATAACCAAAAGAGTAATAAAATTCGGCTAGGACATGCCTCCAACCATAGCCAAAACCAAAATCCATAAGTAATCCAAAGTATGAAATAACATCCATGAAATAAAGCCTTCTGGAAAGATAAAATCTTATCACTTCAATCCAACGGATGACACGAGTATCCGAATGCTAAGTAAGAGGAGTAGAACGACCGATTCATACATAGCATGGGTATATATCTGCCCAAAGATGGGTTAGTGAATGAAATCTAGCATAAACTCAGTATAAGGATAAAATAATACCATTTGTAAAACCATGTAAAATCATCCATAGTGAATACGACCATACATATGTATACATAACCATTAAGGGAAAGTGAATTGGGTTTTTCATGCATTTGAAATAATTAACTAGGAATGTAAAGCTTAACTATCATAAAGACGCCTATGGGCTATATCGGTCCAGTATAACCCCCTGAACAGGCTCTAATGCTTTTAGTTGCAGAAACCGGAGATATCATAAGAGTAGGGTATTGGAGGTATACCCATCACTCTATATGATACATATATACATGTGTTAGGGTATTCCCATGTACTCCTCAATATACCTGGATACCAAGACCATTCCTTATGTCGCCAAACATGAGTTTCTAGTGTCTGTCCTTTGGACTCACACCTTCACTATTAGCTATCACACCCCCACAATGATTTCCCAATTAAAACCATTACCAAACAACCAAACCATTGACCATTTATTAACCAAGTCTATTAGATAATGGTATCTTGTTACCGACTATAACTTGCAAGTATTGTCCTTAGACAAACCTTTTAGTGATCAAGGGATTTCCCATGTACCCATAGATCAGATTATCCGATTCACTTGGGGATTCCCATGTACCCCACAAGTAGGTTTATTAATCCAAACCATTCATTTAAACTATTCCAAAACTATTTAAGACATTTAGGGTTCCATTACAAAGTTTAAACCATGCATAAGTTCCATTGAAAATCTAATAATATAGTGAAAACATTGTTATAGACATTTTATAAAACACATGGGGGGCATAGTATTTCCAAAACCAATTCCAATTGTCAATAACCATTTCCATGCAATTCAATTATCCAAAACAACCATTAAAACATATAAAAGCATAGGGAAACCATAACCAAGAATTTATAAATAAAACCCTCAAATCATATTGGAAAACCCAAACCATACAACATTCAAACCATACAAACATTGTATAAAACTATGCCTTTAGTTTAAACTAAAATTGAGGGAGAGAACATGCCTTAATCCAAGAGGATGATAGAGAAATCACCAAAACAAGACCTAAACCAATCCCTGAGGTAAACCCCAGCTTTCCTTGAGCATGAATACTAGAGAGGATTTAAGAGTGTTTTATAAGTGTTTTAAAAATAGAATAATAGAGTAAATAATCTCGCAAGTTCAATACAAGTCGTGGGACCTTATTAGGATAAGTGGGGAAATGTCCAGATTTCCCCCACTTAAACTGTATAAGTTCCCATCATAGGGTACGACTGACCCTTACGAGTCGTACCCAGCAAGTACAAGTGGTACCTACCTCTTGTACCCTAGGCCTTTCTCTTGGACCCAACACCGTCCAAGGTAAGACATACCCAAACCTAAGTTGTATTTAAATGTACGACTGGTAACCATAAACTTTACCCCTGTCAGAATAAAATCCCAAGAAGATTGAACACCGTCCTTCATACGAATTCATGGTATGACTCATACCCTGAATTACGGCTCATGGTGAGCCACTCGTACTCAGATCCAAGCTAAGTCACTAAGTCTAAGGTTAAGTGAATAAACCAAATGACATGTATCTACCAATATGACTTGTACCACATAGTCGTACCCATTCCAGTAACCATAATCCATCCCACCAGCTAAAATTGATCAGCATACGACTAGACTATACCAACTGTACCCCAGTGTATGACTCGTACCCCATAGTCGTATCATGACCAGAAGCTAGAAATCCAAGAACTTTTCTAAGGGTCAAACCTATGGTGCTATAGAACTAATCATGAAAAATGGCTAACTATGTGTTATGCCCATATGGAGTCTTATATGTGATATAATTGTTAAAATTATGATATTTTGTGATATGTATGATCATGTGGGGTCCTATATGATGTTTATAACCCTAAATACATGTGAATAATTGTATTATGTTATTGCAAATGGTTATTGTGGTACCTTTGGTGCATTGATATATATATATATATATATATTCATACTTTTGGCATATGAAAATACTGAAATTCATGGATTAGTGGAAAGAATAAATGGATATTGGCTCACGTGATTATGAAAATGTATCATTATGGTTGGTTGTGGAAATATATCAAGTGTTTGGTTATGGAAATACTCATTGTAATTGGTTATGAGCATTACATCCTCATATCATACTCATTCATGAACAAATGGTACCATCGTGGCAACACCTGAGAAACACTGTTAACACTTTTTTATGACATAAAATATGACATCTAGTAAAACATTCCCCAAAGAATATCTAGAGAAGGAGATATAGCTATGGATATATATATATATATATATATATATATATATATGGATATACATATATATATGGATTGTATATGGGTTGATGACCCCCATGGGTCCCATATCGAGAGGCTTGCCTTCGTAGGTGTATATGAGGATTATGCGATGGTTCCAGAGGCTGTGCGATGACCTCGTGAATCATAATCATCAACATTATTTCACTTGCTTTATTATTTTTATGTTGTGCATGTTTTGCCATATTGACTTGTCATATATTTATTTGTTCTATATCTTGACTTGTTAATGTCTTATTATTCTATCTTCCTTTATTTAAAATTAATGATATTTATTATATATGTTTCTCTTTGTTTCTACTTATATGTGATATTATGTGTATTTTTAGCCCTATCCGATGCATTGTTGTATTATGTGTCGATATTGTAGAATTGTTAGTACAAGCAGTGTAGGCTACCATTGTGGAACATTTTCTGATTCTAGGTGACATGCCCTTATTGTATATTTTGTATGCTTTATTTACTTCTTCTGTTGGTCAGCCTATGATACCTACTGAATACAAGTTGACCGCACTCATGCCTATTGTGCCCTTTTGCTGCAGTCATAGATCGAGTGTGCCTCAGTTTGCTTGACTCGGGCGATTGTTGGAGCTTCCAAGAAAGTGGTTGGACATTCATGCGTCCGGAGTTCACCTCTATATTTATATAATATTTATTTCCTTATTAGTATTCAGAGACCGATGTTGACCTTGTTTGTATATTTTTGATGTATTTCACTCATGGTTTGTATTAGTAGTTCTTCACTATTGACACCTGGTTTTGGAAATTTATGGTAATTGGATATGTTCTTTTCGTATTGTTATAATTACTTGTATGGTTCGGCTTTGTTCTGAAGCCTTACCTTGGTGTACTTCTGTTTGTTTTTCTCTTTTTATATTAGTTTGGCGATAGGCTTACTTGTTATGGTATGCCGTGACAAGTGCAATCATGACCCTCATTTTTGGGTCGTGACATATATATAATTTTAAAAGCGATAAGTTTGAAATAGTAAGAGTGTATAGAACTCTCCAATTATGGATTTCTATTTATTAATATAATGCAAATCTTTTTTTTTTAAAACAAAAGGATAATATATTTCAAATTCAAATACTTAATCTTTTAATTCAAAACTTTTATTACAATTTTTTACACTTTGTCTTATAATTGCCACTTGGCTTATCTTGTGCTGCCACTTGGCTTTTTCTGGTGCTTTTAGTTTTGCTTTTATATATGCATATAGATTATTACAAACCATGAACAAAATAATAAAGAAAAAAATAGATGTGATAAATTAAACAGACTTTAATCAATTCTCAAATCCTTAACGACTCCGCCTTTCCCTAAAACCCAAATAGGTTCAATTAGAACATGTCAAGTGAACTCACAAAAATAGGCCGACGAAATCAAAAAGGTCCTAGATTGATCTAATCCTAGTCATTCATATAAATTTAAATACATAAAATAAAACAATGCAAACAGAGAAGCAGATTATTACAATTGAATGACCTATCCATGCAATGAAGTTCTAGAAACATATAGCAGAAACTTAGATACAAACAGGCCCAATATTCATGATCATTGAATTATATAGGATGATTACTAACCTTTTAGAAAAAATAAAAGACAATAAGCTAACTGAATAGTTAAGTGGAAATTGAACTACCATAACTTGAATGGAGCAATTAGCAGTGAAAACAACCAAAAAGACCAAGACAGTAGAAAAATATTTTAAGTACAAAGTAGGGTAATATGTTATAGAGTGTGAAAGAGAAGAGAGAGTATGAATGATATCTGAGAAATAGTGAAGGAAACTTCCCCTTTAAAGTGAATAGAAGAATCATAATTAAAGGGAAGGGAATAAGCTAAAAATAATAAGGGAAATTTCTTTTCCTAATTAACGTAATCAGGTAAAAATTCAAAAGAACAATCCATAACTGACATAAATAACCATATAAGAAATCTTTCCAAATTAATTAAGGCAAGAAAATAAGAAGGAAAATGTTTAATTTTATCAATTAAAGGAATTTATTTTCCTTAAAACCAAAAGACTAAATCAAATTAGTAGAAAGAGAATCTTTATTTGTCATAAATAACTAAGCAACAACACATTAATAAAAATCATTCTTAAATAGCTAAGTATTAAGATTGTTCAAGATACACCAAAGGAAAGTAATTAAGGTAGGAATATTGGTCCAATCCTAATTGACCAATTTTACTCAAAATTACCATAATTTAGTAAAAAACTAGGGTTTCAAGTGAGGTATTAGCTTACATATTTGTTGAAACACTTGACCATAATATAAAAATTTTGTTAGATTCAGTTATACGTGGGCAAGAAATAGAAAAAACATATGATGATCTTTATACCTTATTGAACCGTATTGCATAAGAATTCTGACTGGCATGGTGATATATCCATAGGTGCAGTGAAAAATCCTGCAGGAATGATTGAAGTTGATAGTGTCATTACCCTTACTCGGCCAATTGTCAACACTTAAGAATAAAATGATGATGCGGTTTAGGAAATTGAGGGTGAGTCAGTCTCAAGATTTGGTTAATGTAATTCAGCAAACCCCATCTTGGTGTGACATATACGACAATAGTTGTCACTCTGCAAACATGTATGGATAAAATCTGAATTATGTAAACTTTGTGGGCAATGCAACTTATGTAAATGCCAACAACCACAGTGGAAAAATCAGCCCAATTATTCATGGGAAACAATCAGACTCAGTTATTTCAGAAGTAGAATATGCAGGACAGTAATATTGAGAAGATATTAAAAAGATCATAGCAAAACAAGAAGAAATGGATGCTAAGATAACGATTTAATATCTTGCTCAAAAGAATTTAAAGGCGCAGTTAGAGAATCTAGCTCAAATACAAAACACCAGAACCCAAGGTACATTACTAAGTGACAAAGAATATAACAGGTTATGTCAATCACCTTAAGGAGTGGTAGAGAACATTTGATAATCCTCCCAAGAAAAATAAGAAGGTTCAGGTAGTATTAGTTCCACAGCAGGTCATGAAGTATCAAGTTGTAGTTGAAGATGCTAAAAATTTGGAAAAGTTTGAGTACTTAAATACAAAGGTCGCTGAGCAAGGAACTGAAAAACCACTACCATCATTCCCTTAAAGGATGAAAAAGGCCAAGAAGGATGTTTATATCAAGAAGTTCTTTGACACGTTTAGAGAACTTCACATCAATCTTTCTTTGTTATATGTTTTATAGGGTATGCCTAAGTACTCTAAGTACTTGAAGGATATGGTGACTAACAAGACAAAGCTACAGGACATTGGGATGGTGGCACTAACTAGGAAGTGCATTTCAGTGGTTATAATGAAGATTTCTAAAGAAATTGAAGGACCCAGAGAGTTTTACCCTCCCTATATAAATTGGTGATAATTATGGTGTCCATGCTCTAAGTGATTTAGGGGTAAGTATAAACTTAATACCCTTGTCAGTGTTCAATACTCTTGGTTTTAAAAGACGGGGCCATGTTTTGTAGTGCTCTAAATGGCGGAGTTCAGCCAAAAAGAATTATTAAAAGATGTTTTCATCAAGGTTGGTAAGTTCATTATTCTTGCTCACTTTATTATTTGTGACTATGATATGGATGGAGGGGTACCAATTACCTTATGACGTCCATTCTTGGCGAATGGACGATTATCGATTGATGTGAGAGAGGACACTCTTAAGATAAGATTGGACAACAAATAGAGGGTTTTCAAAGTCTACAAAAGACTCAATCCACCTTCTCTTTATAAATACTTATGCATGATTACAACCATAGAAGTGGATAAGTATGGGGTGGTGAAATCCAAAAAATCAATAACCTCTCTAGATAGTATCATAGAGTTACCCAAGCCACCATTTAAGCCCAAAAGGGTGACATTACAAAAAGATCTTGAAAAGGTTATTATTGGAAAAAAATAATGACCTTGATGATGCACACTCAAAAAGGTCATAAATGAGTGAGAAGATGGCCTCCGAGTAGGAGGAAGAGGTGAAGGAATATGGTTAAGATATAGTGATATAGGTCATTTCACGACACTAAATTAGGCATTGCTTGGGAGAAAAAAATCAATTTAAGGTAGGTATTTTATTTTTGTATAATAGTATTTTATTTTATGCAATTATTGTCTTTTAAGTCCCAGGGTAATTGAAAGTTAGCGTAGCGGAGAACCAAGCTACGAAGCATGGAAAAGACTGGGAGTAGGTGCACGCTTCACCCGCTCTATGGTTTTTCTTTTTGGTTCTTTTGTATGATTTCTTCCCATTGAACCCAATAACGTTTTTCATTTTTAGGAGTAATTTTGAATTTCTTGTGTTAGGAATAACTTAGATGCTTGTTAGAGCTATGTATAATTACATGATGCATGTGGTTGTTTTTGTAAAAAACATGTTGATTGTGTTTAATGACTACTTTTGAGACACCTAGGATCATGAATATGACTCGTAAACTTTGTTTGCTTGGTTGTGAATTCATGCTAATACTTGATTAAGAATCTATAATGATCCTACTTGAGTTAAGCACATACAATGTATGATGTAAGGTTTTTGTCATATTTCTCATTACATAATAATGTCTAGAACTTGTCTTGTGTGAGTACAAAGAGAAATAAGGAATGTGGGTTTAGGAGATGATACAGAAATTTCTTTGATAGCCATGTTTTGTATCCCTTTATACTGAAATACCCCAAATGTGTTGTCCAACCTTCTAATCTAGTGATGACTTGAAGGTACCACTCATTTGTAGTGGTGATGAGTTTCAGGGTCAACTCATACCCACCTACGAGTTTTCAACAGTTTTTAAGATGAGGGTATTTTGGACCTTTTCCACCCCAAATCCTTAAGAGCCCATGTTTTATAACACTTGTTGGGCATTTATTCTACACTTTAGAAGATAAAACACTATCTAAACTCTCTCTAAAACTTCTAAAGAATAATTGGGCTAGGGTTTCTTCAAGGAGTTCAACTAAAGTCTTAAAGATCAAATTCTCTCCATGAATCTTCATAACTCAGACATGTGACTCTTCCTTTGTTGTTAGCTCACTAAACTCATATGTTTAAACATTGTTCATGATTCATTAAGAGTGGTTTGGAAACCAAGGTTGAGGGTTTGAATGAATGTTGCTGGGTAATGCTTTCTCATGATTTAAATTGTATTTATGCATGTTTTAATAATAGATTTGCATATATGGGTCCTTGGGAATAGTGATTAAAACTAAAGGGTTATGGTTAACCCTAACCTGATGGTTTTTGGCTTGAATAATGGTATGTCCTCAACCTATTTGTGAAAATATCAATGAGAATGATCTTGTCATATGTTGCATTATGTTTTGAACTAAGGCATAGGCTAAATGATGTAAGTGGTTGGTATAAGGTTTTATAAAAGCCTTGTTGGCCATAAATTAATTTTAAATATAACCTTTGTGGTTTTGTTGGCTAAATGGGTTTGAGTCTCTAAATGTTGAATTAAATTGATGCCTTTGATTAGACAATGGATTTGAGCCCCAAAGTTGATTAGTAATAGTTATGCCAAGTTTTACACTTGCATTGAGTTGGTATGATGATACCAATGGGATGCCTTGGGTAAGTAATCTGATTAATAATTTTGTATATGTGTAATAAATGTTTTAATTTGGCTTTAAAGAGGATGTGTAGCTGAGCCGTGGAAGTGAAGTCCAAAGGACTAACATAGGAAACTGCACTAGCCGGTGCAGTTGTCTGTATGACCAAGAGGTTTAAGTTCCCCAAATGAATTTATAAATTAGAGGTTCAAGTCCCCCATATTATATAAATTGGTTCTTAAGTCACCTTGATTATTCTTGGAAGTTTGAGTCTCCCATAAAGGTATATACAATTATGGATATTCTCTGGTTCGTATGGATACATGCACTGGTCCTCCCAGCTTGGTGAGAGCTAGGTCTATATAGCCCGTGGGTGCCTTTTTTATGAAGGTTATGCTACACAACCCAGGTTAAGGTTTTTAAAGTTCGTGCAAAGCCTTGTTTCTTATCTCGGTACAATATATATATATATATATATATATATTTGACTTGGTTTAAATAATGGCATTATTTTATTCCTTAATCCTAGGTTATATGTTAGTGCTCCAACTACTAGCTGTCTTTGAATGCTATGTCCCCATGCAATGCAGGCACCATAACATCTTCTACTTTTCCTACATAGTGATCAGGTGTTCAAGTGGTTTATGAGATAACACTGAAGTGGTTAGCTTTCATACTTTGGAAAGCTTCATTTTATGGTCTTTATATTCTATGTCTCAGACTTTGTTAGACTTTGTTTTTCACTATTGTCATGGGTTTGTCCCAATATTTTATTAATTTTGGACTTATAGTGGCTTTGTTGGATTACAGTTGACTTGCACATATTTCTTGGTGGATTGGTTTAGTGAAGGAAAGTTGTTCAGTTACTGGTGATTGGTTGAGAAATTTCATGAATCAATATCAATCTTAGCTTACACAATCTTGTAATATGTTCAAAATTCATCCGATACTTGAGGTTTTATGTTTACTAGGTTAGGTGAAGGGGGTGATCTCCTGTCTATGTGGGACTTGAGATACCCTTTAAGACAGTCCCTGGTTTGGGTCATGACAAAGTTGGTCTCAAAGCCTAGGTTATTGATCAATTGGGTCTCCATAAATCCGTGTCAAGTAGAGTTTTTTTTATGGTTGTATAACATACCACACATATAAGAAAGAGGCTATGAGACATTTAGGAATCTTTCTCTTTCTTGTTGTCTTAAATTTTGAGCCATAGAATCTAAGGTCTTAAATCCTTCTGATTTCTATTTGCCTATTTTTTAGATCATGCATTCAAGAATATCTGACGTCTATATAAACTTTTCTGTCCCATTTAAGGATAATGTGGATAGAGCTCGTCCAACTTTTAGGGTCCAAACCCAGTAAGGTTCGCTGCATCTGACTGTCCTTGTGAAGTCTCACCTGTCCCCACTAATCCTATTACTGAAGGAAACACTCATACTTAGGTACCTCCTGGGGAGGTTATTAATGTTGAGTTTTAGTGCTCCATTAACCCATTGACTCAGTTGGTGATGTATCAATCACAATATTTGGGTTCTACTAGGTTTGCTATGGGTTCTTCTGAGGCTAATAGAGTTATCAAATTCATGCGGTTGCACCCTCCAATGTTTACTAGTACAAAGGTTTAGAAGGATCCTAAAAGTTTCACTGATGAGATGGAGAAGATCTTCTGGGATATGCATTCTTTCGAGCTTGAAGGTGTAGAGTTTTCTTCCTATCAATTGAAGGATATGGTGTACCAGTGGTATAAAGAGTGGGAACGATTAAGAGGCAAGGAAGCTAGTTCTGCATTGTGGGATAATTTTTCTAGTGCAATTCTAGATCATTTTTTGCTTAGGAGTTGAGGGAGGCTTAAGAGAAGGAATTTGTTAATTTGAAGCAAGGAAGAGTGGAAGTAAAGGAGTATACTTTGAAATTCCATCAGTTGTCTTGGTATGCACATGAGTTAGTATCTAATATGTGGGCCCAAATGAGAAAGTTCTCTTTGATATTATCTCGTAAGTTGATTCTTAAGAATAAGGTTGCCTTGTTTAATAAAAACATGGACATTTCTATATTGGTTGGGTATATACAGAAGGTCGAAGTTGAGAAAAAAATAGGTTAGTATTGATGAGAGGAAAATTAAGAAATTATGATATTTAGAATAGGGTAGAGGTCAATAGTAGAGTGGTAAGTGGTCTAAGAAGAAGAGTTGGGGGAGTCCCAACTCCTATTCCATGGCTAGTGCTCTCTACCCAAAGCCTTTTAGTGACTAATGTTTTATGGGTGGTGATATTTTTAGGGAACAGGGTGCCTAATCTTATGCTAATGTGGCCCAGTCAGTACTATCCTACCCTATCTGCAGATTTTATGGTAAGTATTATTGTGGTTAGTATGAGAAGGAGAGAAACTGATGTTTTATGTCTGGTTAGATTGGGCATATACAACGGGATTATACCTTTAGAATTTATTCGGGTAAAATTAATGTTCCTATAGCCTCTTCATAAGCTCTTGCACTAAAGGATTCTACTTCTAGCTCCGGTACTGGTAGGAACTATCTTTATGCTCTCACTAGTCGTTAGGAGTCTGAGGCATCTCCGAATGTTATTATTGGTATGTTGAAACACTTTTTCTATGATGTGTACTATTTACTTGATTTGGGGTCCACTCTTTTTTATGTGACCTCATTTATGGTTTTGTATTTTGGTTTTGGTCCTGAGTCTCTATCGAACCCTTTTTCTATTTGTACCTTAGTGGTAGACTTTGTGGTTGTCCGAAGTATCTATAGGAGATGTGTGGTATCTGTTGGTAGTGGAGAAACTCTGGTAGACTTGATAATGTTAGACATGGTTGGCTGTGGTGCTATTCTAAGAATGGATTGGTCCCACTCATGCTATGATTCTTTAAATTGTTGGCCCATAAGGTCATGTTTAAATTCCCTAATGAGCCGATTATTGAATGGGAGGGAAATTATCTATTTCCTAAGGGGAGGTTTATATCATATCTTAGATTCTGAAAGTTAATTTCTAAAGGTTGTCTCTATCATCTGGTTTGGGTTAAGGATTCTAAATTGGAGGGTCCTTACTTACATTCTGTCTATATGGTAAATGAGTTTCCTAATGTCTTCCCTTATGACCTTTCTAGTGTCCCTTCTAACAAGGAGATTGATTTTGGTATTGATCTTGTTCCTGATACTTGTTTTATTTCTATTTCCTCGTATTGAATAGCCCAACTAAGTTAAATAAGCTTAAAGAGAAACTAAGAGTCCCCGTGGAATACATCAGTGTTATTTGAGCGTATGAAGAATGGTTTCCTTTGAATGTGTATTGATTACTGGCAATTGAATAAGGTGATGGTAAAGAATAAGTATCCCCTTTTGAGAATTAATGATTTTTTTAATCAGCTTCAGGGTATCGAATTCTTCTCTAAGATTAATCTTTGATCTAGGTATCATCAGTTAAAGATTAGGAAGGTGGATATCCCTAAGACTACTTTTTGTACACAGCATGGGAACTTTGAGTTTTTAGTTATGTCTTTTGGGTTGACAAATGCCTCAGCGACATTCATGAATTTGATGAATAGAGTTTTTTTTTTATCAATTTAGATCTATTCATGATTTTCTTCATTGATGATATTTTGTTGTACTCTAAGAAAAAAAGGATCATACCGATAACCTCTGCCTTGGGTTGTAAACCTTAAAAGATTAGTAGTTGTATGCTAAGTTCTCTAAATGTGAATTCTGGTTAAATACCGTAACTTATCTGGGTCATGTTGCGTCTAGTGAGAGGATCATAGTAGATTCTCAGAAGGTTATTATAGTTAAGATGTAGGCTAAACCTATGACTCCAATTGATTTTCAAAGCTTCTTATGTTTAGCTGGTTATTATAGGAGGTTTGTGGAGAGGTTTTCTTTTATTTTTGCTCCATTGACTAAGTAGACTTAGAAGAAGGCATAAAAGTTCTTATAGTCTAATTCTTGCAAGAGCAGCATTGAGAAGTTAAAAGATAAGTTGACTTTAGCTCTGGTCTTGACTCTACCTGAAGGTATCAAGGGTTTTATCATCTATCGTGATGCATCCTATATTAGTTGGGGTATGTGTTGATGCAGTATGGTAATGTGGTTTCGTATGCCTTTAGAAAGTTAAAGGTTTATGAGAGGAACTATCTGATTTATGACTTGGAATTGTTATCCATGGAGTTTGTATTAGAAATTTGGCATCACTATCTGTATGGGATCCATGTTGATATGTTTTCCAATCATAAGAGACTATGGTATGTATTTACTTAGAAAAAGCTTAATCTCAGGAAAAGGAGATGGCTTGAGTTGCTGAAGGACTATGATATAAGTCTTCACTACAATCTAGATAAAGCTAATATGGTTGTTGATTCTCTTAGCAGGTTGTCCATAGGTATCTTATCGCATGGGAATATGGATAAGTAGGAATTGGTAAAGTATATTCACCATTTAGCTAACCTTAGAATTCATCTCTTGGACTCTGAGGATGGTGGTGTGTTTGTGAAACAGGTGGCACAATCATCTCTTGGCTTGGAATTAAAAGAGAAACAGATAGTAGAACCTGTTTTGATAAAGATCAAGGATGATATGGGTAAGTAGAATGTGTTGGACTTTGAGATCGTTGGAGATGGTATCTATAGGTACCAAGGAGGTTATGTTTTCGTAATGTTGATGGATTTTGAGGTAGGGTTTTGATTGAGGCCCATGAATCACGATATATAGGTCATCCCGATTCAAAGAAGATGCATCATGATCTCAATAATATTTATTGGTGGAATAACATAAAATGGGATATCACCGACTTTGTGGCTAAGTATGTGGTGTGTCCGCAAGTAAAGGTGGAGCACATGAGGCCCAATGGGTCACTTCAAGAAATTGAACTACTAGTTTAGAAGTGGGAAGTAATTAATATAGATTTCGTTACCGGCTTTCGCAGTTGCGAAATCAGTGTGACTCTATTTGGGTCATCATGGATAGGATGTCTAAGTCTTCTCACTTCTTACTAGTGAGGACTACTTATTTTGCCGAGTATTATGCGAAAGCTTTTCTTTTAGGAAGTTGTAAGGTTACATGGTTCATATGTCTCGATTATTTTCGATCATGGAACTTAGTTCATGTTGTATTTTTGGCACCCCTTTTAGCGTGGTTTTAGGACTAAAGTGAGTCTTAGTATGGCTTTTCACCTATAGTAGGATGGTCAAGCTAAAAGGACTATTCAAATTCTGGAAGATATGCTGCGAGCCTGTGTGATTGACTTTGGCGGTAGTTTGTTGGACCATTTGCCTCTAATTGAATTTACTTGTAATAACAGTTACATTAGTTTGAGGCATTGTATGGTATGTGGTGTAGATATTTTATTAAGTGGTTTGAGGTTGGTAAAGCGAAGATATTTGGCTGAGTTTTAGTTCACCAAGCTATGAAGAAGGTGAAAGTAATTTGGGATAGGCTTAAGATTGCCCAAAGTCGCCAAAAGTGCTATACAGACGTAAGACGAAGGGACTTAGAGATTAGGTTGGAGCATGAGTGTTATTGAAGGTGTATCCTTGAAGGGAGTAATGTAGTTTAGAAAGAAGTGAAAGGTTAGTCCCTGATATATTAGTTCATACTTGATTTTAATGAGGGTTGATGATGTTACGTATGAGTTGGATTTTCCCTTTAGCATGAGTTCAATTCATCCGGTATTCCATGTGTCCATGTTACAAAAATGCATGGGTGATCATTCATTGGTTGTTCCATTAGAGAACATAGGTATTTTAGATTCTTTGTCCTATGTGGAGGTCCTAGTGAAGATCTTGGATCAGCAAGTTCTTAGGTTGTGAATGAAAGATATGGCTTCGATAACAGTTCTATGGCAGAACCAAAAGTTCGAGGAAGCTACTTGGGAATCCGAGGAGGACATGAAGTCCAAGTATTCATTCATATTCTGAATTTTGAAAATTTGTGCTTGAGGTATGAGTTGTTCTTAACATCTTTGTTTTCTATCTTTGTTGATGGTAGATTGTGATTCCTTGGTATTTTGTTTTCTATCTATAAGGTAAGATTACAGACGTTTCAGGTTTAATCATGCTAGTCATTGCTTTATACCACCATTCGAGGACAAATTATCCTAAAAGGGGGAGACTAAAATGCCTCAAACTTTAACCCTTGCAAATTTCTCGAGTCTTTAGTTTATGGTCATCATAAGACTCAACCACAAGCCGTATGGTGTGGTGAAGGGTTTAGGGACCCTAGTCATATGTTGGTCAGTATATTTCTAGCCAAGTTTTCTCATAGTTACGAGAGACTACATATGAGTTATATGGTCTTGCGACAAGATCTTTAGGGTCCAATCATATGTTGTCTAGTGTCTATCCCTTGATGTTCTACCTTAGATACGACTTGATGGTATTGTGAAGAGTTGGTCATGGAAGTCCCATGTTGGACAAAATATAGTGTCCAACCTTCTGATCTAGTAACAACTTGAAGGTACCACTCATATATAGTGGTGACAAGTCTGAGGGTCAACTCATACCTACCTGCGAGTTTTTTACAGCTTTTAAGCGGAGGGTATTTTTGACATTTTTCACCCTAAAACCTTAGACCCCCTATCTTACAACACTTATTGGGAATTCATTCTATACTTTAGCAGATCAAACACTCTCTAAACTCTCTCTAAAACTTCTAAAGAAAAATTGGGCTAGAGTTTCTTCAAAGTGGTTAACTAAAGGCTTAAAGATTAAATTCTCTCCATGAATGTTTGTAACTCAGGCACGTGTCTCTTCCTTCAGTATTACTTCACTAAAATCATATGTTTTAAACATTGTTAATGAGTCATTAAGGATGGTTGTAAAACCAAGGTTGAGGATTTAAATGAATGTCGTTGGGTAATGCTTTTTAATGATTTAAATTATGTGTATGCATGTTTTAATATGGTTTACATATGTGGGTCTTTGGGAATTGTGATTTAAACTAAAAGGTCATGGTTAACCCTAGCTTGATGGATTTTTTCTTGAATAATGATTTTATTTTGGTATGCCTCAATCTATTTGTGAAAATGTTAATGAGAATGATCGTGTCACATGTTGAATTATTTGTTGAACTAAGGCATTCACCTAATAATGTAAGTGGTTGGTAAATGGTTTTATGAAAGCATTGTTGGCCAAAAATTTATTTGAATTATAATCTTGGTGGTTTAGTTGGCTAAACGGGTTTGAGTCCGTAAATAATGAATTAAATTAATACCTTTGGTTAGACAATGGGTTTGAGTCCTAAAGTTGATTAGTAATGGCTATGACATGTTGTACACTTACAAGTGGGGTTGGTATGATGATACCAACGGGATTCGTTTGGTATGTAATTTGATTAATGGTTGTGTATATGTGTAATTAATGATTTAATTAGGCTTTAAAGAGGGATGCGTAGCTATTTCATGAAAGTGGAGTCCAAAGGACTAACACTGGAAACCGCACTAGTCGGTGAGGCTGTCTGTATGATCGGGAGGTTTGTGTCCCCCGAATGAATATATGAATGGGAGGTTTGAGTCTCCCATATTATATATATTGGTTCATAAGTTACCTTGATTATGCTGGGAGTTCGAGTCCACCATAAAGGCATATACAGTTATAGATATTCTCTAGTTTATGCAGCTACACATACTGAGGCCCTTCCAGCAAGAAGAGAGATAGGCCCATATATCCTATGGGTTCCTTATTATATGACAGTTATGCTCGCAGCCCATGTTAAAGTTTTCAAAGTTCATGTTAAGCCTTGTTCCCTATCCATGCAAGATATATATATATATATGTATGTATATGTGTGTGTGTATAAATGTGAATTATATATGGTTATTTTATTTGATTTGAATGATGGCATTATTCTATTCCTCTATCCCTGTGTTACATGCTAGTGCTCTAACCAGTAAATATCTCCGGACGTTGTGTCCCCACGCGATGCAGGCACCTAAACTTCTTCTACTTTTCCTGTGCAGTGTTCAAGTGTTCGAGTGGTTCGTGAGTTACCATTGAACTAGTGAGCTTCCATACTTCGGAAGGCTTTATTTTATGGTCTTTATATTCTATGTCGCAAACTTTGTTAGACTTTGTTTTTGGCTACTATCGGGGGTATGTCCCGACATATTGTTGATTTTGGATTTATTGAGGCTTTGTTAGATTACTGTGGACTTGGGTATATTATTTGGTGGATTGGTTTGGTGATGGACGGTTGTTCGGTTATCAGTGATTGTTTGAGGCATTTCATGAATCAATATCAGTCTTAGTATGCAGTATCTTTTTATATATTCAAAACTCATCCGACCCTTGAGGTTGTGTTGACTAGGTTAGGTGAAGGGGGTGATCTCCGATCCACGAGGGACTTGAGATACCCATCATGGCCAGGCACTAGTTTAGGTTATGAAATTTATGAACCCTTGTGCATAATATTATTTAACCACATTGAGCCTTACCTTATTTCTTTGGTACCCTCATATGTAGCATTTTCCCTTTATTTAATTGACCATAATTTGATCCAAATCTTCTAGGTGCTTTAATTGAAAATTAATGAGGTTAAGGAGTGTAAAATTGAAGATGAAAAAGGTAAAAGTAAAGCCCCAAATTAGTATTTATGGGTGGTGAAAAAGTTCATGTTATGGGTGGGAGTAATGTACTAAAAAAGAAAGAAACTAATCAATACTGAATCATGCGTTGATAGAGAATAATCCTTACTCAATATATGTGAACTGCACTAATAAGTTGGGAAAAACAAAAGAGATGTGTGAAGGTAGGAGTGGTGAAATCCTAGTTGTTTAAAGAAGATTTTAACGTACAATATGATGTATTAAATTGCTTAGGTAAGATAGTCACTATTAATCAAAATAGTTCCTACCCGTCCCTAGCCTATATTACAACGCTTAAAGCCCTATTTGATCCCGAGCCTTAACATTATAACAGTAGTAAAGCACGAAACTAAGGTAAAGCCTATGGTTCATCTTATGTGGAATGTGAATTCTTTGTTAAAGTGAGAATAATTTGATTCATATACCCATTACTTTGATAGATTGTATTTATGTGAGTGAATATTAGTGCTTTCTTATAGTAAGGGCACAAGTTTGATAAGATTTAGATGATTTATAAGATATCTTTTATTGAGATTTATAAGATATCTTTTATTGAGTAATATGCATGAGTTTTCCAACTTGGTGAGTCAATTCTGGAGGTTAGGATGATTTAGAGTAGTGTTCACGAGCTTACAAGTGTATATATTATGCTTAGTGTAAAACTTTCTACTTGTGTAGCCATTTTACTTTCTACTTGTTGTCTTAGTAATGTAAATTCCTCCTTGATGTGATGCTTAAGTGAAAGAGTTGTTCGACGATAAACAAGGCTTTAAGTGTGGGGTGATGATCATAGGTGGATTTATGCTCCTAAGTATAGTTATCTAGCCATATTTAGCTTGGTTTTGAGGACTTTTTGTGTGCATAATGAGTTAAACTTAATGTAAATGAGAATCTAAGTGTTAAGTGATTTATTGATAATTCTTTAAGGTGTGTTCAAACAATTTTGGAAGCAAAACATTCAATTATAATTCAAATGAGAAAACTAGTACCCTCAACTTGAGGTATGTGCAATTCTAGTTGTTCTTGCAGGATTTTATCATGTTATGAGCTCTAATTTAGTTTGTGATATGTTGTAGGAGTATTAGTGAGATCGTACACATGATAAATGGCTTATTTACAAGCGTAAATTTATGAGGAAAATCTACAACAAAGCAAGGACTTGAAGGCCAAACATTTGGAGCAAAGGATGCCAAAATTTGCAAAATTGTAGCACTATGGAATGCCACACCCTTGGTTTTACTTAGAATTGTAATTTCTAGTACCCCTACGCAATAGCAGCATGCCACACTGCGTAAGTAGTGAAAAGGGCATGGCACGCCGGCATGTTCTAATCGACAAATCCTGTTCTACTATAAATAGGACACTCCACTAATTTTTTAACATCTTGGACGACTTGTGGGCATTGAAACACACTTAAGGAGGATAAAATTAGGGGTTTTAATATTTTACTTTAGTTTATTCTTGTATTATTACACGGATTCCATAACTTTGATTCTTTATAAGTCCATGAGTGACTAAACACCCTCTTCTAGGGTTAAGGCCAAGAACATGATTACTTTTGCTATTAATTAAATTGGCCATTCTTCACTATCATTATTGGTTGTTCATGTATCACTGTTTTTACTATATTGCTGATTCTTGACCCATAGTATAAGTGCATATTTTTATTGGGAGCCTGAAAAGAGAAATGATTGAATAGAATGTAGGATATATGGGATGGGATTGTAATTATTCAACTGATTGACGTTATAATTTGTGGTTAGGATAAGAATATGCCTAATTCAGCCTATTTGGTTAATAAACGAGAATAAATACAAATGCATTTAACTTAGTTCTTTCATCCTTGCTAAATGATGAAGTTGTAAGGCTAAGTTACTTTATTAGAGGCTCAAAATATCACAATCATGTTATCAACCCTGTGAATCAACAACAAAGATAATTACCTAAACTAACTAAGTTATATAGCTAAGTAGGATTGGTTGCATTTCCTTAACCGTGGTTTTCTCCCCATTATTGTTCAAGACATTTACATTATTGTATTGATTAGTTTACTTTTAATTGTTAACTCTTAATTACTCTTGGTTTCTTTTGCACTTGCTTCATCTTAACAGTGAACTAGAATTGGATAGTTGTTTAACATATGTCCCTGTGGGATCGATACTTGGCTTTTTTTAAGGCTATTTTTCTACTTGGTAGACCACTTACAATTCTGTATGTGCTTGATGATGATAGGCGAATTTACACGCCTAAAGTACTATATTTTACCCATATTTTCACTAAGTTTTGAGGACAAATTATATAATTCATGCACTTTTAGTCATTTTTCCTGTAAGTGAGCTAACAAACGTGATTAGCACGTTTTCAGGTATAAATGATGCAGAATTCAGCATTTTATGGATAACTTGACGCCAAAGAAAGCTTCACAAAAGGAGGAAAGCAAAGCTTGGACGCCAAGGACCAAAAGTGGCACATCGAAAGTCTGTCCCGGGCAAAAACAACAATTCTGAAGACTTTGGGGACCAGCAATAACCTATTAGGATTAGGATAATAATGCAGTAATTTATTAGGATTAGGATAATGATGCAGTAACCCAGTAGGATTGGGTTAAGTAATGCATTAGCTTAGTAGGAATAGGATATGGGTATTATAAATACCCTATTTTGCTAGAGATTTTTAATCATTCACTACTACTTTTAATTCTTCCATTAGTTACAATTCATTCTATTCTCATTCTACTTCTTATTCCACAACTTACAACTCGGATTCTAATTCTTCCATTAATTCTACTTTTTATTCTTCTTCTATTCATCTAATCAATTATTATTTTTCCACAACAAGAGAAACGTTACTTTGCACGGGAGTTCACGCCTAACGCCTACCACACTCTACTACACGAGATCTTTATTGTGGTACAATGATAATGTCTATTGTGATTTCCTTCGCACTCATGGGTAACTAAACTTCTCTGTTGGGATTATGGAAGCCTTATGAGATACTATCTAAGGCTATGAGTTTGTGAATTCATGACACGTAGGCTGCTTATATCATTATTCTCTTCATCTTAATCTAAATTCTTTGTGGTTGCAAACGCATAGAATAATGCCAGTATAACATTAACTTGTTCGAAAGAAAAGTTATATGTCTGAAAAAGAGATAATGTCAAGGTAATAGGGTCCCATCCCCTATTAAAAAGTTAGTGCCGTAACTGGATTAACCTCTTGGAGAATTTGTACCGTTAGATACGCTTTAAGCTCAAAAGAGTTAAAGTGAAATAGTCCTTGTTTAGGTCGAAAGACGCTTGGATTTACCATTGAATACAATTCTCTATAAGCACATACATGTCTGAATTCCGTACAACTCATAGCCAATAGAGACGTACAACTCATAAGGTGGACATAATCCCAACTTCTCAATTCTCATTGTTTTACATCGTACTAAACATTCTTTCTTTTTACTTTGCTATTTTCTGTTTTTACTTTACTATTTTGATTACATTATTTGCACATTAAAATCCCCCCTTTCACGAGACTTGCACCAAAAGTCTAATAATCTTTGCTTACTTATTGACCGGCTATTCCCTGTGGGATCGATACCCAACCCAGTTGGGTTATATATTTGACAACGACCGCTTTACACTCCTACGAGAGCTGTAGATTGAGCGTTATAAAAAATTGGCGCCGTTGCCGGGAAATACGAGTGTCAATTAAGTTTATGATAATTACTAGACCCTTTGGTCAAAGATTCTCGTACTTTTACTTTTAGTTTTTGTTTTTGTTTTCTGCAGGTTTTCGTTTAGTGCATGCCTCATACTCGAAGTTCTGGTCAACCGTTATTACCTATCAATCCTGAACTACAACGTATTAGCAGAATGGAGGCACAACACGAAATTGAAAGGATGGCTGCTCAACAGGAACAGGCGAGACTAGCTGCTCTAACCGCCGCTCAAGTGCATCAACAGAATATTGATAACCTTGGGAGAGCAATAAATCCTGACGACGAGGACCTAGGTGATGACGAGTTACTAAACCCTAGGCATGCTGCAGAGATCGCAACACCTGCCAACATAAGAGATTATCAAGCTAGGTTTAGATCTGAACGCCGAGCTATGCAACCAACTTTCGACGATGATGATGATGATCTTGATGGAGCCGGAGCCACAGGAGCCATTATTCCTCCACCATTAGCACCCGGAGCCAAGTTCAACATCACAAGCACCATGATTCAGTTATTGCAACTCAAGGGATTATTTGGTGGACTAGAAGGCGATGATCCGAATATGCATCTCATCAACTTTATTTCTACATACAAGTCGTTTGACAATCCTGGTGTTGGTCAGAATGCAATTCGATTACGTCTATTTCCATTGTCTTTGTCTGGGGAGGCAACTCTATGGTTGAATGGGCTGACTCCTGATTCTATTACAAATTGGAGGCAATTGAGAGACGCTTTCCTAGAAAGATTCTTTCCGCCATCCAAAAGAGCACAATTAAGAGATGAAATCAGCAACTTTCGGCAGCTTCCAACCGAAGCTCTTCATGAAACATGGGAGAGGTTCAAGACGAAGCTTATGAGGTGCCCAAACCATCACATGACCAATGTCTACCTAATGGAGATACTATACAGAGCCTTGAATTCAATAACTAAACCAGTGGTAGATAATGCGGTTGGAGGATTATTTATGGACCTCATCTTTGGGCAGGCAAGCAATATGCTAGATCGGATGACGAAGAAAAGTAGAGCTTGGCATACCAGGGATTCTGAGGTAGCAAGCCCCACTTTATCTATTGGCATGACTGCAGACCAAAGGAGAAGAGAAGAAGAACGTGATCAAGATATGGCGCACATGAAAACACAAGTGGATCTTCTTACAAAGCATCTATGATCAGGGAAGACCAAAAAAGTTAAAGCGGTTGCGTCAAAAGAAAGAGACGAATCTGATTCGAAAGAAGAAGCCAACTACTTAAACAATCAGGGGGGTTTCCGAGGCAATGCCCAAGGAAACCAAGGTCGGAACTACTATGACAAATCTGGAAACAAGGACCAAGGTAGTTGGAAGAACAAGAATGACAAAAGTGGTTTGTACGTTCCCCCAGGAAGACGTGACACCACTACATCCGGTTCTGGAAATATGGAAGAGATGATGGCTAAACTATTGAAAGGAGTGGAAGCAACCAGCGCTGGAGTAACGGAGGTAATAAATGACTTGTCCTCAATGAAATAATTGGTTGACTCACACTCCACTTCAATAAAGCAAATAGAGCAGCAATTGAGCCAACTTTCAGCAGGATTGAATCGAAGAAAGGCTGGCACTTTACCTAGTGACACTGTGTAAAACCCAAGGAATGATGGGTCATGCATGGCTGTTACTACCCGAAGTGGTAAGGTGATGGAAACTTCATCAAAAGGCAAGAAAGCGGTTGATGAAATAGCGGACGTCGATGACAAGGCAAAAGGAGAAGATTCCGCAGAAGCTACCCACGACGTCCATGATGTCACACCGAGTTTGTTGCAGCCTGAAAAGGCTGAAAAACGGAAGCAAGAGAAGAAGAAAGCCGTGGAGAAAACAATTCCTTATCCACCACCACCTTTTCCTCAAAGATTGAAGAAAGTGGCGAATGATACAAAGTTCAGCAAATTCATGACTATGCTAAAGCAGCTAACCATTAATGTTCCATTGGTTGAGGCACTTGAACAAATGCCTGGGTATGCAAAATTTATGAAGGATCTTTTGACAAAGAAGCGGGCAGCCAGCTATGAGTTGAAAGATGACGTTCATCACTGCAGCGCAATCGCTACCCGATCACTAGTTCAGAAGAAGGCTGACCCCGGTGCTTTCACTATTCCTTGCACCATTGGATCTTTGAATTTTTCCAAGGCATTATGTGATTTAGGAGCCAGCATCAATCTGATGCCATTATCTACCTATAAAAAGTTGGGGTTGGGAGATCCTACTCCAACCAATATGAGGCTCGTAATGGCGGATAGGTCGGTAAAATGACCTGTTGGTATTCTATGTGATGTATTGGTAAAGGTTTCTTCATTCATCTTTTTGGTAGACTTTGTTATTTTGGATTGTGAGGCAGACTCAGAAGTCCCCATAATCTTAGGGCGCCCTTTCCTTGCTACGGGAAGTGTGCTTATTGATTTGAGAGCTAATAAGCTTTCATTCCGAATAAATGACGAAGTAGTTCGCTTTGATGTGCGCAAATCAATGAAGCAACCCAAAGATCTGAACGTCTTTTCGGTGGCTGATATTTACTTTGATGAAGATAAAGAATTACTTGAAGAAGAGCAAATTATTGATGAACCATTGGTGATTGTGCTCATGAATGGAGAAAGTAAGGATGCTGAAAATTGCGAAGAAGCTATTTGTGCTCTATCAGGATTAGGGACATATCACCATGCTCCCAAGAAGCTGGACCTTGATCTCAAAAATCGACCTACACCACCAGCAAAGCCATCCATTGAAGAGCCACCCACGTTAGAATTGAAAGAGCTGCCTAGTTATTTAAAGTATGCATTCTTAGGAAACGGAAACACACTTCCAGTCATTGTGGCAGCAGATTTGGGTGAGCAACAAGTTGCAGCTCTCATTGCTATTCTACGGAAGTATATAAGAGCCATTGGTTGGACCATTGCTGATATTATTGGTATTCCACCTGGGATTTGTACACACAAGATTCAGCTTGAAGAAAATTGCACACCCACCATTGAACACCAAAGACGTCTCAATCCACCTATGCAAGAAGTAGTCAAGAAAGAAATAATTAAGTGGTTAGACGCAGGAGTTGTGTATCTAATCTCTGACAGTACATGGATAAGCCCGGTGCAATGTGTTCCCAAGAAAGGAGGAATGACGGTGGTCGCGAATGAAAAGAATGAGATTATTCCACTCAAACCCATCACCGGATGGAGAGTATGCATGGACTACCAAAAGCTGAATTCATGGACGCTCAAAGATCACTTTCCAATGCCATTCATGGACCAAATGCTAGATCGATTAGCGGGGAAAGGATGGTTTTGTTTCTTAGACGGTTATTCAGGCTATAATCAGATTTGCATTGCCCTCGAAGACCAAGAGAAGACAACATTCACATGTCCATATGGCACGTTTGCCTTCAAACGTATGCCATTCAGGCTATGTAACGCACCAGCCACCTTTCAGCGTTGTATGATGTCTATTTTTTCTGATATGGTTGAAGATACTTTGGAGGTATTCATGGACAACTTTTCAGTTATTGGCGAATCGTTTGAAGCGTGCTTGGCAAACCTAAGTATGGCGTTGCAAAGATGTGTAGAATTCAACCTAGTGCTGAATTGGGAAAAGTGCCACTTCATGGTAAAAGAAGGAATCGTTCTTGGGCATAAAATCTACGAAAGAGGAAATTAGGTTGATCGAGCAAAAATTGAAGTCATCGAGAAGCTACCGCCCCCAATTTCAGTGAAGGGAGTTCGTAGTTTCCTCGGTCATGCAGGTTTCTATCGGCGGTTCATCAAAGACTTCTCCAAAATTGCGAGTCCATTGTGCAAACTCTTGGAGAAAGATGCAAAGTATGACTTCGATGAAGATTGTTTGAAGGCATTCGAATGCCTCAAAAGAAAACTCATTGAAGCCCCTATCATGGTAGCACCAGATTGGTCTTTACCATTCGATGTCATGTGTGATGCTAGTGGGGTTGCTGTTGGCGCTGTACTTGGCCAGAGGAAGGAGAAATTATTTCATCCTATCTCCTATGCTATCAAGGTCCTAAACGAAGCCCAAAAGAACTATACTATCATAGAACAAGAGCTCCTAGCAGTTGGGTATGCTTTTGAGAAGTTCCGTGCGTATCTGTTGGGAACCAAAGTGATCGTTCATATAGACTATGCAGCTCTGAGGTATCTAATGACAAAGAAGGATGCAAAACCAAGACTAATTCGATGGGTTTTTCTGCTGCAAGAATTTAATTTCGAGGTTAAAGATAGAAGAGCTTGCGAGAACCAAGTGGCTGATCATCTATCTAGACTCGAGAACGAGCATGTGGTGCAGCCTGAAATTGAGATTGATGATGCATTCCATGAGGAGGAGATCTTAGCGACAATAATGGAAGGATTAGCATGGTATGCCGACTTTGCAAATTTTGTGGTGAGTAATGTGATACCTGCAAACTTATCTTACTATCAAAAGAGGAAGTTTATGCATGATGTAAAACACTACTTTTGGGATGAGCCATATTTGTTTTGACGATGCGCGGATGGTGTTATCCGATGATGTATATCCCATGTAGAGGTGCCTACTATATTGGAAGCATGCCACACCTCCCAAGTGGGGGGACATCACGCAGGTAATCGGACAACATGAAAGGTATTGCAAAGTGGATATTATTGGCCTTCGATCTTTAGAGATGCCTACGACTTTGTGAGAAGATGCGACCAATGTCAGCGACAAGGTGCTATTTCAAAGCACCATGAGATGCCCTTGTCGAAAATTCTTGAAGTAGAACTCTTTGATGTATGGGGTATTGATTTCATGGGTCCATTCGTAAATTTGTTTGGAATGAAGTACATCCTAGTTGCTGTAGATTATGTCTCAAAATGGATTGAAGTAGTAGCGTTGGCCGACAATGAGGGAAAGCGTTTTGTAGCATTTTTGAAGAGAAATATCTTCTCTCGTTTTGGAGTACCACGTACTATCATAAGCGATGGAGTGTCTCACTTTTGCAACAAGCTATTCAAATCCGTGTTGGCAAAATATGGTGTCAAGCAACATAAGTTAGCCACGCCTTATCACCCACAAACTAGCGGCCAGGTAGAGTTTTCCAACCGAGAGATCAAGCAAATCCTTGCTAAAACGGTAAATGCTAATAGGATAGATTGGTCTCGAAAGTTGGACGATGCACTATGGGCTTATAGGACTGCATTAAAAACACCAATTGGCATGTCCCCGTACATAGTAGTTTATGGGAAGGCTTGTCACTTACCCATTGAGCTTGAGCATAAGGCATTGTGGGCGTTGAAACGATTAAATTTGAACTGGGATGATGCAATGAATCTGAGATTAGAGCAACTGAACGAGATGGATGAATTCCGTCTACATGCTTATGAAAGATCGGATCTCTACAAGGAGCGGATGAAAAAGTATCATGATCAGCAGGTTGTTCGACGAAACTTTCAAAAGGATGATATGGTACTTCTCTTCAATTCCAGACTGAAGTTATTCCCAGGTAAGTTAAAGTCCAAGTGGTCTGGTCCATACAAAGTTAACCAAGTCTACTCGTCTGGAGTAGTTGAGTTGGAAGACACTAATGGTGTTGTCTTCAAGGTGAATGGCCAATGAGTAAAACCATATATCGGTCCTCTTGATTCGATAAACTATATGGCCATCACTTATCTCGACGAAGTCTAAGTACTCGAGATAGCCATGTCGTGCCGCGACAATAAATCAAGCGCTAGATGGGAGGCAACCCATCGTTTTTCATTTTCTATCTTTCTTTCATTCTATTACGTATTTTCTTTTGATAAATAAAAATTCAAAAAGAAGAGTCGTTCCACGACCAAAAATAAGGCACTTTATGGGAGGCAACCCATCGTTCTAATCGTCTTTATTGTTTTTAAGTAAATGTAGGTGCAAAGAGGTGTAAAACGAGGAGGTCGGTTTCAAATTTTGATTTGGACATATTTCATAGTAGTTAACTTTTTTTTACTTAACTTCACATAAAATTATTCTAATAGGCAGCATGAGATTATAACAAGAGTTTGTGCTAAAATCATGACTATTGAGACGTTTAGGCTCTAATTGTGACTCACTATGTGATATTGTGTGGTTCAATTCCTTCATCTGATGGGTCGAGAGTCTATACTACTCCCAATAAAGTCGACCATGTGCCTTGTGTGTGTGAGATAATAGTATATTCTGTGTTTGTGGCTGATGCTAGAACTTGCCTGGTATGTATGTAAAGCGAAAATAAGGAGTGCAAGTTTAGGAGATGATTTAGGCATTTCTTTAGCAACCTATACTTGTTTACCTTCTTTTTACCTACCCATGGACATTATCCTAGTCAACCCCCTTTTGAGCCTTTAGCCTATTTTCTTTGACAACCTCATATGTAAGCCTACTCCATTTTTTTTCAAGACCATAATTTGATCCAAATTTCTAAGTGATTTAAAGTGTAAAGTCATGTGACAAAATAAGAGGAAATTGGATGAGTATGATGCTTTAGAATGTAATGGTGCTTGAATTTGTTATGAAAAAGAATTGCTATCATAAGAGGTATGTTATGAAAAGAAAAAGGAAAAGAAAACTAAAAAGTTAGTTATGTTCAAAAATTGAAAAACAAAAAGATGTGACAAAGGGAGGTAGATTAAAAGAAAGCAAAAAGGTTGTTTGAAAGAAAGCATAAATGGCATATTGTGATGTATTAAAGCACTTAGGGAACTTAGTCACTATTTCTGGCCAAAATAGTCGTACCCGTCCCTTAGCCTACATTACAACCCGTAAAAGACCTATTTGATCCTAAGCTTAGCATTCTGACATTTAGTGGAGCATTACACTAAGGGAAAGCCTATGGTCATCAGTTGCAACATATGAATTCTTTGTGAGAGTGAGAGCAAGGATAATTCTGTACCCATGTTCGAAATATACAATACTTTTGAGTGATTATGGGTACTATATTGTGAGACACACATGGTTGATGAGTTTTGGGTAGTTGTGCATGATTCTCTATGCCTTAACTTTTTGAATACGAATTGACCATCATCACGAGTCTATGTTGGAGGTTGAATTGTTTCTACTAATGATCAGAAAACTACTCTTTCTTACTGATTGACGTGCTTGTCTTGATGAATATTTTGTGTTGTTACTGTGAAATCCCAAGTAGATGTTTAGATGGACATGATAGTTTGTTCGAGGATGAACAAAGCTTTAAGTGTGGGGTGTTGATGATAGGCAAATTTACACGCCTAAAGTACTATATTTTACCCATATTTTAGCTAAGTTTTGGGGACAAATTATATAGTTCATGCACTTTTAGTCCTTTTTCCTGTAAGTGAGCTAACAAACGTGATTAGCAAGTTTTCAGGTATAAATGATGCAGAATTCAGCATTTTATGGATAACTTGATGCCAAATAAAGCTTCACAAAAGGAGGAAAGCAAAGCTTGGACGCCAAGGACCAAAAGTGGCGCATGGAAAATCTGTCCCGGGCAAAAACAACAATTCTGAAGACTTTGGGGACCAGCAGTAACCTATTAGGATTAGGATAATAATGCAGTAATTTATTTGGATTAGGATAATGATGCAGTAACCCAGTAGGATTGGGTTAAGTAATGCATTAGCTTAGTAGGAATAGGATATGGGTATTGTAAATACCCTATTTTGCTAGAGATTTTTAATCATTCACTACTACTTTTAATTCTTCCATTAGTTACAATTCATTCTATTCTCATTCTTCTTCTTGTTCCACAACTTACAACTCGGATTTTAATTCTTCCATTAATTCTACTTTTTATTCTTCTTCTATTCATCTAATCAATTATTATTTTTCCACAACAAGAGAAACATTACTTTGCACGGGAGTTCACGCCTAACGCCTACCACACTCTACTACACGAGATCTTTATTGTGGTATAATGATAATGTCTATTGTGATTTCCTTCGCACTCATGGGTAACTACACTTCTCTGTTGGGGTTATGGAAGCCTTATGAGATACTATCTAAGGCTATGAGTTTGTGAATTCGTGACACGTAGGCTGCTTATATCATTATTCTCTTCATCTTAATCTAAATTCTTTGTGGTTGCAAACGCATAGAATAACGCCAGTATAATATTAACTTGTTCAAAAGAATAGTTATATGTCTGGAAAAGAGATAATGTCAAGGTAATAGGGTCCCATCCCCTATTAAAAAGTTAGTGCCATAACTGGATTAACCTCTTGGAGAATTTGTACCGTTAGATACGCTTTAAGCTCAAAAGAGTTAAAGTGAAATAGTCCTTGTTTAGGTCGAAAGACGCTTGGATTTACCATCGAATACAATTCTCTATAAGCACATACATGTCTGAATTCCGCACAACTTATAGCCAATAGAGACGTATAACTCAAAAGAAGGACATAACCCCAACTTCTCAATTCTCATTGTTTTACATCGTACTAAACATTCTTTCTTTTTACTTTGCTATTTTCTGTTTTTACTTTACTATTTTGATTACATTATTTGCACATTAAAATCCCCCCTTTCACGAGACTTGCACCAAAAGTCTAATAATCTTTGCTTACTTATTGACCGGCTATTCCCTGTGGAATCGATACCCAACCCAGTTGGATTATATGTTTGACAACGACTGCTTTACACTCCTACGAGAGCTGTAGATTGAGCGTTATCACTTGGGCGCAACAGTCGGTGGCTGGACGATAATATAGAGACTCACCGACTAGGCTTGACAATGGCGATGGTGGACTAGTGAGGCGGTGATGGATAGGGGCTAGGTTAAAGAAAAGTGAATTAAGACTAGTGGTTTTGGATTTTTATATAACTAAAAGGAAAGATTAAATTAGAATCGTTAGATAAAAACGACAGACAAATGTGATTGAAAGTTAGAAACATGTCGAGTCATGGGTCAAAAATTGGATTAAGTAAAAATTGAATTGGGGATGCTTAAAATTGAATTGGACATTTTGAAATTGAGTCAAATTAGGCTTAAAATTGACACAAGTTTAGTACTAAAATGGCTAGAATTTAAATAATTCTAGAAATTTAATTGAATTGGACTGCTATTTAATAAATGTAATAATAATTCAATATTAATAATGAAAAAATTGTAATATGCTATAAAAATCGTTATTCTTTATGTATATGAAGTTAATGTTATGTAAAATATTATATAAAATTGATGGTAATACATTTGAAATTAATTAAGCACAAATTTTAAGAAATGATATAATAATAATAAACAATGTATTTGTTAATTATGAGTTTACAAGTTTGGAAAAATATATACTATAAAATATTATATTTGAACTGTATTTTCTATATAAAATATAAAATTACTTGATAAAATAAATTGCATACTTCAAAATCATGTGTGACACGTCAATATTTTTTTTGATACCCAAATAATATATAAAGAAATACTAATATTCAAAATTAATAATTTTGATAAAATAGTAGCCTAGGAGGAATGAGGTCAAAATTTGGTGTCAATAGTCGCCCCTTCGTTGCTCGAAAATGATTAAATAATTATCGAGCAATGACGTTGATATAGATCCAATTTTTTCCGACCGAGAGAATGGTAATTGGAATTGAAATAATAGGAGTGTAATTAGTAAATAGTGTGGTTGAGACTTGGGTTTCAAGTCTCCTACATATCTCGAGTTCACGAGAATCAGGTAGTATGTAGTTTTAGATGTTGAAACAAGTATGATTCCTAAAGAAAAAGGATGAATATTGAATTTGAAGGACGATATCATGAGTTGACAATATGTAGAATGTAAATATAATTTAGGTTGTGTTGTAAGACATAGAGATAAAG
This sequence comes from Capsicum baccatum var. pendulum, assembly GCA_030864225.1. Taxonomy (NCBI): domain Eukaryota; kingdom Viridiplantae; phylum Streptophyta; class Magnoliopsida; order Solanales; family Solanaceae; genus Capsicum; species Capsicum baccatum. The sequence continues at coordinate 197,336,776 of CM061552.1, read as the reverse complement.
AATTATGTTTCGAAATGGGAAAGAGAATCGTTTAATCGTCATTAATGACCCACCAGATCATTTCCTCAATTTGCATGCATTTTCAGCATTTTAAGCTCCCCCATAGTGGCTACAGATCATTTAAGACTTATCGAAACTGTCGGTTCGGCGATTGGATAGTTCTTTTGGATTTTAGGATCATTTTCCTATTTTAGAGCTTCATAGCTTAGGATTTGTCTGAGGACAAAAATCCTAGTAGATGACCTTAGATGGAAATTTTAACAATGCCATCAATTCCGAAGCATCAATTTTAGGCTAGATGGACCCTTGGTTTAGGTCCTGAGGTTTCCAGACTTATTTTGGACAATTGAACGGATTATACCAAAAAAAGAAACTTTACATGTGGGCCCCAGTTTTTACTAAAAAAACCTCGGATGAAAGTTTTGATGATCCCATTGGACTCGAAATGTGGTTTACACTCAAATTTCACTATTGGATCATGTTCATAAGGTTCCGAATGAGTTTCGAGGGTAAAAAATAAGTTTGTGACTTTGCTGGTACTGATGAGTTCGCGATCGCAAGTACAAAATCACGGTAGCAATATCTTTAGTGTCAAAAGTTTGCGATCGCGACCATCGCAGAGTATAAAATTGCAAGTTTGTATTTTTAACATTTTGGGAGCTAGGAAGCTTCAATTTTGAGGATTTTTAATGTATTTTTCTCGTACAATTTTTTTCTATCAGTTTAGAACTCTATTTCCCTGATTTTTCAAGAAATTATGTTTTATTTTTCATGATTTTCACCCAAGTTTAGAATCAAATCCTATTTTCATCATTTTGGTGCTTGAGAGCTTGGATTTGAGTGATTCCAAAGGAGTTTTTGAGATTTCATCCATGGGTAAGTTTTCTAATCTTGTAATTATAATTTTTTCCTTGATTTTAACTTTAGAAAAATTTCAATTTTTTTTAATTTCAAAATGGATTTTTGAGGGGGTTTTGCCAGTAAAGTTTTAAAGTGGTTTTACTTTGATTTGAACCCAACTTTTAACTCGTTTTTGCTTGGATTTTAAGTTGTAGACTTATATGAGTATGGGTAATGAATTTCAAAAACAAAATTATGATTTTACTCCCTTAATTTTTGAACCCATTATTAGGGGTCCATTTTTAGACTCGTTTATAGCCATATGGGTCTCGTTTTACTTCTAATGATGCATAAATTATGATTTCTATAGCGTGGCAACATCTTGAGATCATGGAGTGAAGGTGGACATTTTATGAACGATTTGAGGATTCGTAGTTCGGCTTTGAGGTAGGCTCCTATCTACTCATCTTCACAAGATGATGTGATTATATATTGCATGTGAATGTGAATGTTAAGAATAATCATAGGTAGAATACCGTGACCTAGCCTAGAATTTAAATTTTTGTGGATTATACTGGTGAATTGACTCGTAAGGCAAAATACTTATTATGCCTCTGGAATTCTATTAGCCTAGGATGTTAGCAAATTAGTTATAGATTAGACTAATGAATCCTTAGAAATGCTTATGTATTACTCAGTGAATTGTGATAGTTTTTCCCGAATTATGATGTATAATTATGCTGGATATACACTTGGGCCTAAATCTATGATTATGATGTTTTAGGTATTTCTAGATATATTCTTAGGTCGAAGGCCATGTTCATGATATTGATTAGTTCAATTTCAGGACGTATTCCATCCTTGTAGAGAAAATAGTTGTACTTTATCAGCATATTAATGTTTATGATTTCATTGTTTGAATACTGGTGATGGAATGCATAAATTCGGTATATTCATGATCATTAATTATGGTAAATGGTATAATTCCAACCAAAATATGATTTACGATTTTTCCTAAATAAGGGTTAAAGCTCACCTTTCACCTTAAAAATGGTTTTATTCATAAGAACAATTGCACCATCTATATGGATGACTTATGTATGATAAGATTGAAAATTATACTTTAAAGATTTAATCGAGATAGATTCCGGTCTATGATTCTTATACTACTATTTTTTCCATTCGTGAGAGATTCCGACCCTTCTTATACTTTAATAACGATTTAGTCTCAATGTTTACCTCAGGTAATGGATTTACGGATTTACACTCTTTTAGCCACGACATAAGTAAGTGCACCTACTATATATCTATATACACATCTCTCCGATATGGGATGGAGGAGGAGGATGGTATTGATGATATAAATTCTGGGTAAAACTCGACGATCGATGATATTGAGGATATTGATTATATATTTGCTGGTTTGAGTCCATCTAATGATTATATATTTATAGGTTCAAGTTTATCTATTGATTATATATTTATCGATTTGAGTTTGGCTATTGATTATAAATTTATCTATTCAAGTTTGGCTATTATTATATATTTACCGATTTGATTCTGACAATTAATTATAATATTGATGATATGAGGTTATACACTGAGTTATTCATGGTATTTAATTAGTTATGGTGTAAAGAATTATCTTTGAGAATTCGTTCTCGCATGCGCATCACCTATCACCAGTTTACGCCTATATCTATCAGCCTTATGGGAGGTTACATAGGTATGGGTGATGAGTATGGGTTATGGTGTGTTGTATGTTGATTGAACCTTCTGATCCTGGGGCAGTGGGGGTTCACGAAGGGCTGTATTAGATATTGTTTATTTGGACTAGCTGGTTACTCGTGTTGTCATTGCCATGTTAGTATTATTATTATAATCATTATTGTGGCTAGTTTTTAATAGATTGGTTAATGATTAAGTGTCGATATTTGAGGTATGTCTAGCTCTTTTATATTATGATTACATTATTATGTATAATTAACTCATGATTAGATATATGGATTGGGAACTCTGAGTATACTAGCGCTAGTTCCTACTATGATTACGACTTATTATCTCATTGGCTTTCTTATGTGGTTGCTGGACATTTGGGTGTAGTTTTCCATTCTGTTTATATGTTATATATGTCTACATTATTTTTGGAGCTCATTCAGCAGTTTCCTATTAAGTACCACATATTTGGTACTCATACTACACTTCTGCAGCCTGCAGATCATTGTATAGGTTATCATCGTTGTTGTGTGTGTCATGCAGAGCTGCTATGGTTCTAAGACGTAGGATGAGATCCTAGCATTTATAGTACTACTTCCCTCCCTCATATGTACTAGACTAGTCTCTATGTAGTATTTAGAGATGGTTGTATCTTTATATTTATTTAGTACCTCATTAATATCCTTCTTATGTTAGGAGCTCTTGTACTGATTCCACCAGGTTTTGCGATTATCTTTTATATGTTAGTATTTTATTACATCTATTCTGCATTCTTTCCTTTATTGTTTTGGCAGTCCATTACTAACAATTCTAGACTACATGATTGGCTTGACTACTGGTGGGTTATAGTAGGCGCCATCATGACATGAGAAATTGGGTCATGACAAATTGGTACGATTCCATCCAAAATATGATTTTCTTATAATTTACCTAAATAGTGGTTAAGGCTCACCTTTAACCTTAAAAATGGTTTCCTCATAATAATAATTGCATTATCTTAATTGATTACTTATGTATGTTAGACATTGAAAATGATATTTTAACGATTTGATCGAGACAGATTCTGATCTATGATTCTAATACTACTATTTACTCGAGTCTTGCGAGATTTCGAACCTTCTTATCCTTTTATTATGATTTAGTCCCAAAGTTTACCCCAAGGAATGAATTTACGGATTTACACTCTATTTAGCCACAGCTTATGTCTGTGCACCTACTCTAAATCTATACACACATCTCTCTAGTATGGGACAGAGGAGGATGATAGTATTATTGATATAAATTCTAGGTAAAATCCATCGATCTATGATGTTGAGGATATTGATTATATATTTACTGATTCAAGTTCGGATATTGATTATGTCTTTATCGGTTCAAGTCTGGTTATTGATTATATATTTACTGATTCAAGTCTTACTATTGATTATATATTTATCGATTCAAGTTCGGGTATTGATTATATATTTATCTGTTTGAGTTCGGCTATTGATCATGATAATGATGATGTGAGGTTATACACTGGGTTACTTATGGTATTTGATCGGTTGTGGCATTACGGATTATCTCTAGGCATTCATTCTCACATGCGCATTGCCTATTACCAGTATGCGCCTATATCTATTAGCCTTATAGGGGGTTATATAGGTATGGGTGATGAGTATGGCTTGTGGTGTCTTATATGTTGATTGAAACTTCTAAGCCTGGCATAGTGGGGATTTATGAAGGGCTCGATTAGGTATTGTTTTTTTGGATTATTCGGTTACTCGCGTTGTTATTTCTATTGTTAGTATTATAGTTATGATCATTATTACGGCTAGTTTATAACAAATTGGTTAATGATTCTATATTGAGATTTGAGGTATGATTCTGTCTCTTCATCTTACGATTTTATTATTATTGTAACACCCCGAGTCTACACCCTGGATGTTACACAGTGCTTATGACCCCGAAGGATCACAAGCTAACCCATGATTGATACCTGCTATGAGCACTAAATAATGATACTGAAAATCATATGTGAAAGTATAACTGAAAATGCCATAAGGTTCTCGCAATACTAAAATAATAACTTAATATACTGATAATAATATTTGAAAAACTAAATATTTGTCTGTGGTAGTCTAAAAGACTCTATTTCAATATGAAGTTGATGGGACAAGTCCCCAACTAACTCTGATTACTAAACTAACTGGAATACTGAGATAAATAAACTCTGTCCTCAAAGTATGAGGACTCACCGCTATATATGTTGTTGATAGTCTGAACTGCTAAGTACGGTCTAGACCTTGAGCATTCAAATCTATGCTATGAGACATCATAGCAGTAAGAAAGAGTATGCTTAAGTAAGGTAGGCTGATAAACATAGGTTCATATGCATGAGATAATAACAAACTGAGTGAACATCATGAAATAACTAAATAAGAGTGCAGGCAAAACTGTAACTACTGGTCATGCTGATTATGCAATACTATGCATATAACCTCTATCTGAATTATACTTAAACTGAAGTACTGAGTTCTGTTAATTGAATATTGATAACTGAGGTTTAGACTGATATTGAAGTACTGAATTCTGATTACTAAGTAACTAATAAATGATAGCCATGGTTCTGCAGAACTATCTGAGTTCTTTACTGAATTTTGAGACTTAATACTGATTACTGAGTACCAAAATCTAATGGCTATATATATGATAACTGATAGCCATTGTTCTGTAGAACTGTCTGAGTTCATTACTCAGTACTGAGACTGAAACTATAACTATGAAAGTGTTCATCGAACCAACATAACCCGATTATAAGATGACTTAGGGTCCAACCTATGACCCCAGTTAGAAGGGTGTTAACACCTTGCCAAGTGATACTAACAAAGCTGTGTCAACCCTAATCTGACAGGAAGACCTATGAACTGTATATATAGATGCATCAACCCTAATATGGCAAGAGGATGACTTACCCTACGCTGGTTATGTAGTTCTGTAACTCAAGGACTGCTACTAAGGGTCAAACCATCTGCTGGCAGGAATTTCTCCATCCCTGGGTTCGCTCGGCGCTGAATCCTACTCCTAACTGAATAGACACTGAACTGATCACTAGACTGTACTAGACTTGACTGAACTATTACTGATAGTGTTGACTGACTAAACTGGACTGATTTTACTGAGTTCTGTTACTGACTGAGTACTACTGTTCTTTAACTGACCCATGTAGCTACCTTAACTGACTGATTCTGCCGAATAACGTTGACCGAAGGGACTTCTTTGTTCTTTAGTCTACGAATATGATGATTAAGGATTTCAACTGGGTGCACTGATGCTAAGTCTGCAGGCAACTCAAGCGTATAAGATCCCTTGCCGAAACGACTGTGGATCCTATAAGGACCAAAATATCTGTGACTAGGCTTCTCCTTCTTGCCAAACTCTTCACTTCCTCCATGGGAGTGATTTTCAAATACACAAAGTCACCAATTTGAAACTGAAGATCTTTTCTTCTCACATCTTCATAAATTTTTGGTTGCTCTGAGCTATATTAAGCCTCTCTCTAATCAATTCCACCTTCTCTAAAGCATCAAACACCATGTCATGTCCTACTACTATGGCCTCACCTACCTCAAACTAATGAATGGGAGAGCTGCATCTCCTCCCCTAAAGTGCCTCAAATAGAGCTATCTTAATACAGGAATAGTAGATGTTATTATACGTGAAATCAATCAAGGGTAAGTGGTCATCCCAACTACCCATAAAGTCAATAACACTTGCTCTCAATATATCTTCTAAAGTATGAATGGTCCTTTTTTCTTGACCATCTGTATGAGGGTCAAAGGCTGTACTGAGGTGAACTTGGGTATCAAGACCTTTTTAGAAGGCTTTCAAAAAATAAGAGGTGAACAACATACCTCTATCAGAAATGATGGACAAAGGGACACTGTGTAATTTGACCAACTTACTAACATAGAGCATGACATAGTCCTCGGTTGAGTAAGAGGTGAACTGGAGAAAGATGGGTTGATTTTGTCATCTTTTCCACAATAACCCAAATTGAATCATGATGACAACGAGTAAGACGCAAACCCATCACAAAGTCCACGTTCACTACCTCCCACTTCCAAGTAGGGATACTAAATTCCTGTATAGACCCACTAGGCTTTTGGTGCTCAATCTTCACCTGCTGATATGTAGAGCACTTAGCCACAAACTCTACAATGTCTCTTTTCATCCCACTCCACCAATAGGCTTCCCTCAACTCGCTTTACATCTTTGTGGCCCATGGATGAATCGAGTAACGTGTACCATGCGCTTCTACACGAATCCGCTGCCTCACGCCATCAACACATGGAACACATAATATACCCTGGCAAAGAAACACATCATCTCCCCTTTAGGAAAAAACCTCTTCTTTCTAATTTTGGTTTGACTCTTTCAGCTTAATTAAATAAGGATCTCTGTCCTTCTTTTCTTTTACCTTAGAAACTATAGATGATTCTGAACTATTCTATGCCCAAATGCTAGCCTCAACTGAATCAACCAAATAGACACCTAGTATGGCAATATAATGAACTTCCTGAACTAACTTCTTCTTACCATCATCAACGTAAGCAACAGTAACAATGGATAGTCTACTGAGAGCATCTACCACTACATTGGCTTAGTCCAGAAGACACAAAACACTCATGTCATAATCTTTTAACAACTCTAACCACCTCTGCTAATACAAGTTCAAGTTTTTTTGAGAAAATTCATACTGCAGGCTTTTATAGTCTCTGAACACATCAACATGTACCTTATACAAATAGTACCTCGAAATCTTTAAGGCAAAAATAACAATTGCTAACTCAAGATCATGGGTGAGATAATTCTTTTCATGGCGCTTAAGTTGTCTAGAGGCATAAGCTATGACCTTACCTTTTTATATCAAAACACACCCCGAACTAACTCTAGAAGCATCACAATACAAAACAAACTCGTCTGAACCATCGGGCAAAGTCAGAACTGAGGCTGTTTTGAGTCAAGTTTTTAACTCTTGAAAACTCTTCTCACAAGAATCTGACCACTCGAATTTGTCTTTCTTCCAAGTCAGTCTAGACATGGGGGATACAATAGACTAAAATTCTTCAAAAAACCATCGATAATAGCTAGCCAAGCTTAAGAAACTCCTCATATCATACAAAAAGATAGGTCTAGGACAGTTTCTCACTACTTCAGTATTTTGAGGATCAACTCCAATTCCATCACCAAACCTATATGACCAAGGAAAGACATTGATCTTAGAAAAAATTTGCATTTGCAAAATCTGACGAACGACTGATGGGCTTTGAGGGTCTGCAATACGATTCTGAGATGGTCTAAGCGATCATTTTCACTGCGCAAGTAGACAAGAATGTCATCAATGAAAACTATGATGAACATTTGAAAGTACTACTTGAAGATGCGGTTCGTCAAGTCCATAAAAGCTGTTGGGGCTTTGGCAATATCAAATGACATTACTAGGAATTTGAAGTGACCATATCGAGTTCTAGAATCTATTTTTAGAATGTCACATTCTTTGACTCTGAGCTTATGATAGTTTGATCAGAGGTCTATCTTAGAAAATTAACTAACACCCTAAATTTGGTCAAACAAGTCATGGATTCTAGGAATTGGATATTTGTTCTTGACTGTGACTTCTTTCAACCTACAATAGTTGATACACATTCTGAGAGAACCATCTTTCTTATGCATGAATAGAACTAGTGCTTTCCATGGTAAAACACTGGGTATGATGAATCCCTTATCTAGAAGGTCTTTCAACTATTCTTTTAGTTCTTTGAGTTCTGCTGGAGCCATTCTGTATGTTGGAATAGAAATGGGTTAAGTATCTTGAAGAATGTCTATTCCGAAGTAAATTTCCCTTTCGAGAGAAACTCCAAAAAAATCTTCATAAAACACATATAGAAATTCACATGCTACTAAAACTGACTCAAGGTTAGGGGTCTCCGAACTAGATTCTTTAACTTGAACGAGATGATAGACACACCCCTCGAATATCATTTTCCTCACCCTTAGGTATGAAATAAGCTGACCCTTGAGTGCTGAGGTACTACCCCTCCATTCTAGGATATGTTCATTTGGGTATTAAAAATAGATGACTCTGTTCCTATATTCAACTGAAGCATAGAATGAATGAAGCCAAAATATGCCAAGAATAATGTCAAAATCTATCATCTCTAGCTCCTCTAAGTCTGCTGAAGTGACTTTCTGAGATACCATAATTAGACAGTTCCTGTATACCCGCTGGGATATGATAGACTTACCAACTAGGGTAGAAACCAAGAAGGGATCTTTTGGAATTTGAGGATTGACTCCAAATACAATAGCTATATAAGTAGTTACAAAGGATAAACAAGCACCTAGATCTAGCAAAGAATAAATATGTAAATGATAAACTTGTAATGTACCAGTGGCCATATCAGGAGAAATTTCCATATCATATTGGGACTTGAGTGCATAGAGCATGTTTGGGTGTTGCCCACTGGTGGCACTGGAAACAGGACACTACTAAGTTGAGAATTACGGTCCTACACTCCTTGACCACACCGTTAGATACAATCGATATAAACTTGCTCATCTTAGACCTGTTATCCGCTACCACATGAGGAGCATACCTGGCCAACTGAGTAAACTTAAGGTAATACTTCATCACTGTCATGTTTCCTTGCTTCAGATTAATGAAATCTAGACCTTATCTTTCCTCAAATATAATGAGAAGAACCTATCTAGTAAGGCAGCAACAAACTTCTCCTATTCTATGGGCCCTGCATTTTTGCCCCTATCTACCTTCCACTAGTTGAATCATATGTGAGCCACATCTTGTAACTGGTAGGTGGTTAACTCAACACTCTTACTCGTAGTTACCTCTATAATATTTGTTACCTTCCATACCATGTCAAGGAGTTCTTGTGTGTCCTCTTCAGGCTTAGACCCTATAAATGATAAAGGGTTCATTCGGGTGAAGTACTAAATTCTAGCTACAACAGTATTAGCCACTGGTTGGCCAAAACAGCAGCTGGGAATTCATTCTGGGCTACCAAAGAATGAGCTAGAGTGGTAAAAGCAGCTCTGAATTCTGCGTGAAAGACATACTCGTCCAGGGGATCTGCCTGAACGGGCAGAGGTGCTGGATGGTTTCCAGTTCTTCTTTTGTTAGTCTTTTTTGGAGGGATATTTTGTAGCCAAAAGGGAAAATTGGATTAGATAGAGAGTTTAGCTCAAGCTCATGCTCACCCGCACGACATGAATACTAAAAAAAGGAAAACTTTTCCTAAAAATGCCTCATAGCCTCTTGTCCATAAGTGTGGTACGCTACACACCCTTGCACATGACTCTACTTGACACAACTTTCAAATTCCCTAGGTGTCTATTGAAACTTAGGCTCCAATACCAAGTTTGTAACACCCTAAGTCTACACCCTAGACGTCACACCATGCTTACGACCCCGAAGGTTCACAGGCTAACGCATGACTGGTACTTGCTGTGAGCACTAAATAATAATGCTGAAAAATATCTGCGAAAGTATAACTAAAAATACCACCAAGTTCTCACAATACTGAAATAATAACTGGATGTACTAATAATAATATCTAAACAACTGAATATCTGTCCGTGCTAGTGGAAAAGCCTCTAACTATTTGAATATGAAGTTGATGGGACAAGTCCCCAAATAACTCCAACTACTGAACCAACTGGAATATTGAGATAAATAAACTGTGTCCTCAAAGTATGAGGACTCACTATTGTATCTTCTACTGATAGTCTGAACTCCTAAGTATGGTCAGGACCCTGAGCGTCCAAACCTATGATATGAGAAAGAAAGAGTATGCATCAGTACATGAAATGTACTGGTATGCTAAGTAAGGTAGGATAATATACATGGTTCATATACGTGGTATGATAACTGACTGAATGAACATCATGAAATAACTGAATAAGAATACAAGAAAAACTATAACTACTGATCATGCTAATTATGCAATACTATGCATATAACCTCTGTTTGAATTAGACTAAAACTGAAGTACTAAATTTTGGTATTTGAATACTGATAAATGAGGTTTAGACTAATAATATCATACAGAATTCTAATGGCTATGTAATTAATAACTAATAGCCATGGTTCTACAGAACTATCTGAGTTCTTTGCTGAATTCTAAGATTTAATATTGATTACTAAGTACTAAATTCTGATGGCTATATATGTGATAATTAATAGCCATTGTTTTGTAGAACTGTCTGAGTTCTTTACTGAATACTAAGACTGAAATTGTAACTATAAGTGTTCATCTAACTAGCATACCCTGATAATAAGCTGCGTTGGGGTCCAACCTGTAACCCTAGTTGGAAGGGTGTGAGCACCTTGCCAAGGGGTACTAACAACAGTTTGCAAACCCTAATCTGATAAGAAGACTCATGAACTCGATATTTAGTTACGTCAACCCTAATCTAGCAGGAGGACAACTTTTCCTATGCTGGCTATGTAGTTCGGTAACTCAGGGATACTAACTTGGTGCTGAATTCTACTCCTAACTAAATAGACACTGAACTGATCATTAGAATGTACTAGACTTGACTGAACTATTACTGATCATGTTGATTAAGTGAACTGGATTGAGTTTGCTGAGTTCTGTATCTGACTAAGTACTACTGTTTGTGGTTTTCTGAGACTATTCTATAGCTATTATAATTCTAGTTCAACAGCTAGATTGTCAGGTATTGAATACCCCAGGACTCGATAGCATCAATAGTAAAACATGGAAAAATCTTAAAGGCATTACATTAGTTACTAGTCCACCATGCATTCATTTAGACATTTTGTCAAACATTTGAGAGGCATGAACTTTTGCATGAATGGGACCACGTGATAATGTGTCATGAATTAACTACTCACTTACATAGGCATTCTATCAAAGACTTGGAGAGCATGATTAATCCACAAATAAATCATCAAGATATAAACATCATGGCTACAACATTCGACTTGCAAATTCAAGGGTTTAACATGAGGATCACATGATTCTACATACTTGCTAATTAGTTCACTTGAAACTTGTACGAATCTTGATTTGAAAACCATACAACACTACATGCATGAACACAATCCAACTCAAATATGTAAATAATAAAATCAGCCCCGGATAAAAGAATGCTGGGCAGGGTCCCCATCGTATCGTGACCCCTGCATAGGACAAGCGACCCTCGTGATGTGACCCCTGCTTAGGTCAAGCAGCCCTCACAGAGCGACCCTAATACTGAGTTAACTGGCCCTTGTGGCACAGCCCTATCATGACCCTTTATAGTTTTGGACATCCAAACTCACCTTTACGCTAGTCTGAAAATTCCAAAACTTGCCTGAGATGTCCTATATGTGACCCTGATCATGAATCAAATTGAAAATTGACATACTAAGGTCAAAAAGGTTAAAAATAAGATCCTCCAATTTTGAAGGCTAAAATGATTCTAAGTCTTGACACTTGGCCAAAATTTTGTAAGTCTAGGACCTCTTTTTGCATGCTATATAGGACTGACATGACTAGGATTTTATAGGGTCTTACAATATCTCCTCCTTGGGAATATTCGTCCTTAAATAAGACTGAATGAACTGAAAGAAACTGAGGAACTGCACGTACTTACACTGACATAAGATAACTGAAGCATGATTGAATTTTGGAGACATGAAACATTATTGAACTATTTCATGAATGCATGAATTATATGAGAATGCTATGTAGTTATAACTAAACATAGAATAGAGTAAATCTAAGGAAGGTTGATACCTTAGGTTGAGTCTGAGTTTGCGGAAAAGAGGTGAGGATACTTAGTTTGCATATCTACTTCTACTTCCTAGGTATCTCCCTCAAATGACTGATTCTGCCAAAGAACTTTGACCAAAGGAAATTCTTTATTCCTTAGTCTACGAATATAACGATTAAGTATTTCAACTGGGACTTCCTCATAAAAGAGACTATTCTGAACATCTACACTCTCTATAGGGACTACAACTGCTGGGTCACCTATGCACTTCTTTACCAAGGAGATATGAAAGACTGGGTGCACTGATGCTAAGTTTGCAAGCAACTCTAATTCATAAGATACCTTGCCAAAACAACTTAGAATCCTATAACAACCAACATATCAGGAACTAAGCTTCCCCTTCTTGCCAAATCTCTTTACTTTCTTAATGGGAGAGATTTTTAGATACACAAAGTCACTAATCTCAAACTCGAGATCTTTTTTCTCATATTTGTATATGATTTCTGTTGGCTCTGAGCTATCTTGACCCTCTATATAATCAATTTCACTTTCTCTAAGGCATCAAACACTAATTCAGGCCCTAATACTACGGACTCACCTTCTTAAAACCAATGAATGGGAGATCTAAATCTTCTTCCATAAAGTGCCTCAAACGGAGCCATCTGAATATTGGAATGGTAGTTGTTATTATATGCGAACTCAATCAAGGGTAAGTGTTCATCCCAACTTCCCTTAAAGTCAACACACACTCTCAACATATCTTTTAAAATATGCATGCTCCTTTCTGCTTGACCATCTGTCTGAGGGTGAAAGGATGTATGAGGTAAACTTGGGCACCAAGACCTTTTTGGAAGGCTTTCCAAAAATAAGAGGTGAACTGCATACCTCTATCTGAAATGATGGACAAAGGGACGCCGTGTAATCTGACCAACTCTTTAACATAGAGCCTGTCATAGTACTCGACTGAGTAAGAGGTATGAACTGGCAAGAAATATTTTGATTTAGTCATCCTATACACAATGAACCAAATTGAATCATGTTGATGACGAGTAAGATACAAACCCATCACAAAGTCTATGTTTACTTCGTCACACTTCCAAGTGGGGATACTGAATTCCTGCATAGACCCACTAGGTTTTTGGTGCTCAATCTTCACCAACTGACATGTAGAGCACTTAACAATAAAATCTTCATGGTCTCTCTTCATCCCACTCCACTAATAGGCTTCTCGCAAGTCGTGGTACATCTTAGTGGCCCCTGCATGAATCAGTAATGCACACCATGCACTTCTACAAGAATCCATTGCGTCATTCTATCCACACATAGCACACATAATCTACCCTAGCAACGCAACACACTATCTCTCCCATTGGAGAAAAACTCTACATTCTGATCTCGGAATAACTCTTTCAGCTTAACTAAACTGGGATCTCTGTCCTACTTTTTTTTACCTCAAAAACTAAAGATGATTCTGAACTATTCTGCACCCAAATGCTAGCCTTAACTAAATCAACCAAATGGACACATAGTCTGGCAAGCTGATGAACTTCCTGAACTAACTTCTTCTTACCATCCTCAACGTGAGAAACACTATCCATGGACAGTCTATTGAGAGCATTTTCCACTATATTGGCTTATCTCGAATAATACAGAACACTAATGTCATAATATTTCAATAACTCTAACTACCTCCTTTGATACAGGTTTAAGTTTTTTTTGAGAAAATACATATTGCAGGCTTTTGCGGTCTGTGAACACATCAACATGCACCCCATACAAATAGTGCCTCCAAATTATTAAGGTAAACACAATAGCTGCTAACTCAAGATCATGGGTGGAATAATTCTCTTCATGAGGTTTAAGCTATCTAGAGGCATAGTCTATGACCTTACCTCTCTAAATCAAAACACATCCTGAACCAACTTTGGATGAATGACGATAAACAACAAACCCGTCTGAACCATCGCACAAAGTTAGAATTGGGGCTATAGTGAGTCAAGTCTTCAACTCCTAAAAACTCTTCTCACAAGAATCTGACCACTAGAATTTAACTTTCTTTTGAGTCAGTCTAGACTTAGGGGATGCAATATACAAAAATCCTTCAACAAACTATTGGTAATAGCTAGCCAAACCCAAGAAACTCATGATATCTAAAGAAGAGATAGGTCTAGGCTAGTTTATTACTACTTCAATCTTTTAAGGATCAACTCCAATGCCATGACTGAAAACTAAATGACTAAGGAAAGCTATTGCTCTTAACCAAAATTAGCATTTTCTAAATTTGGCGTACAACTGATGGGCTCTGAAGGCTGCAATACTATTTTGAGATGGTCTAAGTGATCATTTTCATTTTGTAAGTAGACAAAATGTCATCAATGAAGACTATGATGAATCTATCGAAGTACAGCTTGAACACACAGTTTATCAAGTCCATGAAAGTTGTAAGGGAATTGGCAAGACCAAATGACATTAATAGGAATTCGAAGTGATCATACCGAGTTCTAAAAGCTATTTTCAGAATGTCACATTCTCTGAATCTGAGCTTATGATAGCCTGATCTGAGGTCTATCTTAGAAAAGTAACTGGCACCCTGAAGGTTGTCAAACAAGTCATCAATTTAGGGAAATAGATACCTGTTCTTGACTATGACTTTGTTCAACTTACAATAGTCGATACACGTTCTGAGAGAACCATTATTCTTACACACGAATAGAACTAGTGCTCTTCATGGGGAAACACTGGGTATGATAAATCCTTTATCTAGAAGGTCTTTCAACTGTTCTTTTAGTTCTCTGAATTCTGCTGGAGCCATTCTGTATGGAGGAATAGAGATGAGCTAAGTATCTAGAAGAAGGTCTATTCCAAAGTTAATTTTCCTCTTGGGAGGAACTACAAAAAGATCTTCGGGAAACACATTTGGAAATTCTCATGCTACTGAAACTGGCTCAAGGTTAGGAATCTCTAAAATAGAGTCTTTAAATCAAACGAGATGATAGACACACCTCGTAGATATCATTTTCCTCGCCCTTAGGTATGAAACAAGTTAACCCCTGAGTGCTGAGGTACTACCCCTCCATTCTAGGACAGGTTTATTCGGGAACTAAATATAGACGACTCTATTTCAATATTCAACTGAAACATATCATGAATAAACCTAATCCATCTCAAGAATGACGTCAAAATCTGTCATATCTAGCTCTTCTAAGTCTATTGAATTGACTTTCTAAGATACCATAACCTAACAGTTCCTGTACACCCGTCGAGCTATGATAGACTTACCCACTTGGGTAGAGACTGAGAAGGCCTTTGCTAGGATTTTGGGACTGACTCCAAATTCAACAGCTATATAAGGAGTTACAAAGGACAAATAAGATCCTACATCTAGCAAAGCATAAACTTATAAATGATAAACTTGTAAAATACCAGTGACCACATTAGGAGAAATTTCCTGATCTTGTCAGGACTGGAATGCATAGAGCCTATTTGGGCATTTCCCACTGGTGGCACTGGAAGCTGCATCCTACTGAGTTGGGCGACCTGATTGAGCAGTGGGATAATTATGCTGACTCTGCAAACAAACCTAAGGATACTCTCTAATTCTATGAACTAGTTTACTACACCTAAGACATACATCACTTCTAGCCTAACAAACACCCTGATGGTTTCTGCCACACTTCTGACATAGAGGATTTGTTTGGGTACTACTAACACTACCCTTAGATGTAGAGCCTTGTGCCCTATCCTTATTACCGTATCTGAATTTTGGTATTGGAGCACTGGCTGAGGACGAAGCCAAAGTAAAGATTTTGGGGTTAACTGAGAATAGTGGCCACCCTCTGACTTAGGCTGAGTGAAGTTGAAGCGACGTGTTCTAGCTATCTTATTTTCCCTCTCTTTTTCCTTAGTTTTCTGCTCCTCAATTTATTGAGCATGGACTATCAACCTGGAGAAGTCCATCTTCTTAATCAACATTGTTGTCTTGCACTCCTTGACCACACTGTTAGATACACCCAACATAAACTTGCTCATCTTAGACTTGCTATCTGCTACCACAAGAGGAGCATACCTAGCCAACTGTGTAAACTTAAGGGAATAATCCTTCACTGTAATGTTTCCCTGCTTCCGATTGATGAACTCTAGACTTTAGCTTCCCTCAACTCCAACGGGTTGAACCTATCTAGAAAGGAAGTAACTAACTACTCCCATTCTATAGGCCCTATATTTGTGCCCATATCTACCTTTCACTGCTTGAACCATGTATGAGCAACATGTTGTAACTAGTAGGTGGCTAACTCAGCACTCTCACTCGTGGTTACCTCCATAATATCTGTTACCTTCTACACAATGTCAAGGAATTCCTGTGGGTCCTTTTAAGGCTTAAACCCTGTAAATGATGGAGGGTTCATTTCGGTAAAGTCCCAAATTATAGCTGCAGCAGTATTGGCAACTGGGTTGGCTTGAACACAGCTAGGCGTTTATTATGGGCTACCATAGAATGAACAAAAGTGGTGAAAGAAGCTCTGAATTCTGCGTGAGAGGCATGCTCGTCCAGGGGATATGCCTGAACAGGCGAAGGTGCTGGCTGGTTTCCAGTTCATCTTCTGTAAGTCTTTTTGGGAGGCATGTTCTGTAAACAGAAGGGAAAATTGGATTAGATAGAGAGTTTAGCATGAGGTCATGCTCAGCCACACTACATGAATACTCAAAGAAGGGAAACTTTTCCTAAAAATGTATCATAGCATCTTGTCCATAAGTGTGACGCACTACACATCCACGCACAAGACTCTACTTGATGCGGCTTTCAGACTCTATAGGACTTGGGTATTTATATAACGAAGAAATTAACCAATGCATATACAAGTCCAATAATTTCAGATAAATCCCCTACATGGGCAACATATACAAAATAGCATCTCAAATTACCAACAACAACAAATCCCGAAAATGGGTTTTGAAACAAAAAGGTAAACCAGAATTTTAGTTTAGAAAAACCTGACATATGATTAAAGAAATCCATAGGAGAAAAACCAAGTGTAAATGGGTTAAAACAAGTCTTAGATCGAAGAAATACCCTTTTAGGACTCTTGTGCTAATAATCCCCAAAACCCTATTTAAAATCAGGATTTAAGGAGTTTTAAAAGACATAGTTTGAAGTAAAATAATTAAAATAGTGATTTAGAGATTATCCAAGCTCAATAATGGAAGAAATCATCCAAAAATTTCTTAACCCGTAGCTCAAAGTCTCAAAATAGAAGAAAATCAAGAAAATGGGCTTTAAATGTTTGCCAGCTATAACCACTTAAGCGGTCCAATGACCATTTAAGAGGTCATCACTTAAGCGGTTTAGTACCATGCATGTGGCTACTAAAGTGGTCAAACATCCTCTTTTGTGGTGGCTGACCATCCACTGGGTTCGCTTAAGTAGTTGGAGTAAGTACAGATGCATCAACAACTTTGCTAAGTTGCAAAGTTGCCGATCAACCTCTCACATCTCGTGAAAGCAAATAAAATATGCTACTAGACCAAATTCGATGCTCCAAACTCAATATTGACATTAATTTTTAAAAAGAGTTTTTTTTTCACAAAATTAAAGCTTGAGACCAATTTTACTAATTCCCGAACCAAGGGTAAAAATGAGATCCAAAATCCATAAAATCAAATCAACTATGCCACCAACCTAGACTCGAGCTCTCCTAATTAACTCTCGAATGTATTAGTAACCATGCAACCATTTACAAACCTCATAACTAGCATATGCCAACAACACAAAAGGGTAGAATAACCAAAACACACAAAAAAGGAAAATTTCTCATTTAAGGTCAATACATTATCCACTACTAAAATACTAGTTTTTCCCCTAACTAAAAAAATAAAGTACCTGGAGCGGTAAAAAGCTTGGGGTATGTATGACGCATGTAGGACTCAATCTCGCCAGTGGCCTCTTTCATAGGGTGATGTTTCTACTGGTCATTTACTTAATTAACACTCTTAGACCTCAACTTCTAAGTCTGTCCTTCTAGGATAGCGATAGACTTCTCTTTAAAGGATAAATTAGGGTCTAAAACGACGGAATCCTATTAAGTCACATTAGCATCATCTGGATAATACCTCGTCGATATGGAGGTATGAAATACAACATGGATAGTTGATAGATATGGAAGCAAAGCTAGCCTATACACCATATCACCAAGCTTCTCACTAATCTCTAAAGGTTAGTGGACGTCAGACTAAGCTTCTCTTTATTCTTGAACCTTATCACACCTTTCATGGGAGAAACTTTCAATCACAACTCTATTTCTTAAGTCATGATGACACCTACTTTATCCCACCAGTAAGTAAGCCAAACCTCAGCCTAGAATAGCAAGCAATAGGCTAAATAATGAAAGATTAAGAAATACAAAATTTAACATACAAGTAGAGAACTAAATGACATCTAATAATAATAAAAGTACTAAAAGACATGAAAAAAGGAAATAGGCAAGAAGAGTATCCCATGACCTGGTATGATCAATATAAGAGCCACTAAATCGAAAGAATGGAGTGTCAACGGTGGTAGATAATAATCAGATATGCATTAGGAAAAATATATAACATGGGTATGAAAATCAATAGGTACCTGGTAGGCATCAACGATTGATTAAGCTAAACTATAATAAAAGTATAATAAACTGCGAGAAAGTAATCTAAAGTTATAGATAAGGAGTATATCAGAAAAACCACTCTATAATTAAATAAAGTTATATATATACAAGAATAGACCAATCAACGAAAATACAGTATAACTATAACCAAAGTGGACCCCCATAAGTCCAAAAAGTGTAAACATGAAAAGAATAAACCAATCGAATCCTAATTAGACCGATGGATGAAAATAAGTAGGACCATCGACAATGATATCATAAAATGTGACTGAATGTGAAAATATACCTAGAAACCTCTTCAAACTATAGCTACCAAACTTTAATCGAAACTAAGAGTAAAACCATTTTAATAAAGTTCCATATAACGATCATGAATGTTGAAATTGAATTGAAATTAGTAAACAAGTACCTAAAATAAATATGACATAAATGATACCATAATAATGAATATCAAAAGAGCCACCAATCTCCAGACTCGAGTAAAAACATAATAATTGGGCAAAGAGTCATAAGGTTCCAAGATAATAATTCCATCAAATCAATAAGAGTTGTGATAACAACTACCAAGTTTAGGTGCATGATTAAGAAAGATGAGAAGTCACTTTTTTTGGGTTAGTAAAACTAACCGCAGTACATTAAATTGCATAACTTATCCCAAGGTCCAATACTTAATCTATGTTTATGTTGAAACCCTTGAGGGTTGCACCACACAGTAAGGGCCCAAGTCCCTCAAAATTAATCACTGAAAAAATTACACAAAAATAACCAGAAAGTAAGAGAAAGTGCAGGAATAGTAGAAACACAAAATATTTATATGGAAACTCACGAAAGGAAAAACCATGACTTTCCCTTACAAGCACCAAAGAATCCACTATAATCAACCTCCTAATTGCAGTCTATATTTCAGCCTATCTCTAGGCTCTTTTCTCTTGTAGCAACTCTACTACAAACTCATCTTGGTAACTCTACCACGGAACCACTCTACTGATTAACTCTAATCACCAACTAGCTTAGGCAACTCTACCTAAGCACCTCTCTCAAAGAGAAAACAAGACATTACTTTTATAACTGAAGCAATTCTTTTATAAATCAACACTTAAGAACACTCACTCATTCTTTAAGCAGACTACAAAGATAAAAATATGAGCAATGCTTGAGCAGTCTTGAAATGGAGTTTTTGCTGCCTTTCTTCACTCTTTAGAACTATTCAAAAATTGTTTGATGAAGAGGCGTCTCTTTTATTTTATAGTTAAATGATTATTAGGGATTGAAAGATCATTGGACCAACTGTCTTTGTTACTTTGTTACACAAGATGACAAAACTGTGTTGACAACGCGTTCCAACTATAGTGTATCTTGCACATTAAGGGAACTATTACCATGCAGTTAGTTGCTCATCATCAAAACTAAATTTATCAATTCATAACTTACAGGCTCTTTAAGTTTACGAGAGTTAAACAAAGCACACTACCTAAAAAAAAAGATCGATGAGGCTCGCTACTAGTCCCAAAAACCCATGCTAAGGGGAACACCTATCAAAACATAGAATAATGTATTATAATTCAATACCAAGGTTATAAATAAGACTATACTATGCATAATATATCAATCTAATTCAATATGGGAAATGATCGGCCAAATTCTACCCAAAAGCTATCTAATCGGTTAAGTAATTCCCATAATTTACCAAATTGTCGACCAATCCATAAATACCCACCTAAATGTAGAATAATACCATAATAATATCATACTTAATCTTAATATAAGAGTAAAGTAATCCTATCCTACCTAGACACCACCAAAAGCTCAGAAAAGTCCACTACAGAAACGTTTTTCCCTTTAAAGAAACCTTTGAATGTTGTCAAGCTATCAAAATAATAATTTATACATTACAATAAGAATAATGATACCTATATTGCGTATATTGAATCTGGGTTAAGTCGAGCTAAAAATCCCATCTGGGGCCTACTTGCAGAATCACATACTTGAAATCATATACGTGTCGCTCTAATCTCAAAGATCATTTACTTCTAAAAATGGATAAAATCTGAGCATAAATGGACCCCTAAATAAGCCACAATGTAATTAGGGACTTATATCTAATCAAATGATCAATAAATATATTAAGAGGAAACTTACGAAATAAATAATAGAAATATGACCACAACAACTCCTCTAACTCACCTCGATGCCTAAAAGTTGATCTCCATAATTCTCTAAGCTCTCTAGAGATTTTATGGTGTTTTAGACTTAGAAAAATAAACTTGGCCAAATAGGAAGTAAAATATATAAAGGTACTAGTAATTGATGCTTTAACGGATAAATGAGTGCTAAACCAATGGAGTGCCATTAAGGAGACCAACCTTACACATTCATCCTCCACTTAAGCAATCAAACACCACTTAAGTGACTTCTGCTAAAAAGGTTAAGAGTCTATTTAAAGGATAGGGTATACTAGTTGGCTACTAAAGAGACCCCCTAGCTTCTTAAGCGAGTACTGCTTAGGAACCAATTGGTCGCTTAAGTGGCTGCACAAGATGATGCCCAATATCAGCAAACTTGTCAATTTGCCAAGTTTTATTTTCAGACCCTTGGGATTAGCTTGGGATCCCGTGAACACAAATTAACAATACTTCTCTACAAAATAAAAAATTCATAATGACATCTCAATTCCATCTAAGGTTTTTTCGATCGAATGTGGGTCCTAACCTAAAGGTTCATTTTAACCAAATTCCTCCCAATAGCCCAAAATGGGTCTAAAAGTCTTGGGATATAAACCAAGGGAATCCTTAGCATAAAAATGACATTTCAAAGCTAACGGAATTGTAATAATTGGCATCCAAGGATATTTGGCTGAAATTTAGGTTCGATACCTAATTCATAATAATGAAAGCTCTAAAATAAAGAATTGGATCTTGAAACCAAATGAACAGCTCAGTTACTGAACTGTCAGTCCTAGAAAGTCATAACTGACTTAGGGAAGCAATGAAAAAGCTCTAGACTTCAAAAAAGCATTAAAACCAAGAAGGTCATTACAATATCCATTATAAAAAGTAATTATGTATGCAAACATAAAGGAATAAGATGTACCTAAAAACTAGAATAGGTGGGGATACTGGACAAATATCTCACTCTCGATATCCCAAGCAACATCTTCGACTGGATGGTGCCAACAATAAACCCTAACCACTGGAATCTCCCTAAAGCATAACTGTTTGGCATTGCTAGCTAATATAGAGGATGGTTCCTCCAAAAAGGTCAACCTCTC
This sequence comes from Capsicum baccatum var. pendulum, assembly GCA_030864225.1. Classification (NCBI taxonomy): domain Eukaryota; kingdom Viridiplantae; phylum Streptophyta; class Magnoliopsida; order Solanales; family Solanaceae; genus Capsicum; species Capsicum baccatum. The sequence continues at coordinate 197,314,531 of CM061552.1, read as the reverse complement.
TTCCAACTGAATCAAGTTCCAACAAAGCATGCAAGACTCATCCAAAATATAGCATCGTAACATAGATAGATGAAAACTAGATGAACATCAGAAAAGTCCATGAGCAAGGCTAACACATAAGATACCTACCTAATAGCTTGAAGTATCTCAAATGGCTCGATATACCTAGGGATGAAATTTTGTCACTTTGTGAACCTCGTCATTCCCTTTATGGGTCATACTCAAAGGAAAACCCGATCACCCACTACAAACTTTAAAGTAAAAACCTACGGTAAGCATAACTCTTCTGGATTTCATGGGATGCTCGTAGCCTATCATAAATCACTTGAGCCTATCCAAAACTCAAGAAGTAATTCAGTACTGTGGGGTGTAACCTTAAATATCTCAAACCAACTATTAAGAGATCGACAATGCCTACCATACAATGCCTCAAATGGTGGCATCTCAACAGTTTAATGATAGTTATTATTATAACCAAACTCTGCTAAGTTTAAATATTGCTCCTACTGACCTCCAAAGACCATAACATCTGTGTGAAGGATATCCTCAAAAACATGAATAGTCTACTTCAACTAACTAGTGATATAAGGGTGGAAAGTAGTGCTAAATCAAACTATGTACCAAACACTTCCTGAAATATGTACTAGAAATTAGAAGTAAATACTGAGCCCTTTTCTAAAATAAAAGACACGGGTACTCCATGAAGGCAAATGATCTCTTAAACATAAATTTTTGATAACCTCTTTGTGCTGAAGGAAACTTGAAAAGGAATGAAATGAGTTAATTTGGTCAACCAATCTACTATGAGCTAAATGTTGTTAGAACCTTGAGAAGCGCAAGGACAGCCACTCACAAAGTCCATAGTAGTACACTCCTACTTCTACTCAGGAATGGGCAGTCTCTGAAGCAAGATACCAGGTCTATAATATTCGACTTTAACCTGATGAAAATACATCATGAGCACCAAAGTCTATTATATTATTCTTCATACTAGTTCACCAGTAATGTTGCCATAAATATCAATACAACTTACTTGTCCTCGGGTGAATAAAATATCTGGAGCTATGAGCCTCTTAAATACTCAACTGAATACAGTATCAACTCTCAAAAAACAAATAGAAAAATTGAATCTCAAAATTCCCTCAAAATTTAAGGTAGCACTATTGGACTCACCTCTCAGCACCTGATCACTAATACTACAAAACCTGTTATCTTCAAACTAATGACTTTAAATCTGCTCAACAAGGTAGACTTAGCCTCAACACTTGCGATAATCCTCTACGGGTTTTATATATTAAGTCAAACAATTAATTTTTCTAAGTACTGAATTCCAAAGCCAACAAGCGCTCCAAAACTGAAATAAAGGCAAAGCTAGTCATACTCATTTCCTTTTGGCTCAAGGAATCTACTGCTACTTTCATCTTGACCAGATGGTATATAATGGTTATATCATAGTCCTTCAGCAACTCAATCCACCTGTGCTATATCGAATTTATCTCACTCTAAGTCATGAAGTAGTGGGACTACAATAATGAGTAAATATCTCATAATAAAAATTATACAAGTAATTTGTCTAAATATTAAGTGCCGAAACTACCACTACCAACTCCAAATAATAATTGGGGTAGTTTTCTCATGCACCTTCAATTGCATTATATTCAATAACTCAACCTCGATGCAGAAGAAGACTACACAAACCAAAATAACTAACATCACAATAAATAGTAAACTCCTCGACTTCAACTGGAATAATTAAGATGGAAGTAAAAGTAAACAAGACCTTGAGCTTCATAAAGCTTAACTTACACTTCTTGGACCATTAAAACAAAACATACTTCTTAGTCAATCTGTCCATAGGTGCTAGAATAGCAATAAATCCGTTAACAAACCACCTGTAGTAGCCTACTAATCTAATGAAGCTGTGAACTTTAATCAGAGATGTAGGTCTAGCCAAATAATGAATAACCTCAATCTTCGCCAGATCTACCATAATCCAATTCTTAGACACCAAATGTCCTAGGTCTGACTCTATCTAGAACTCATACTTCAAGAATTTGGCAAAAAAACTATAATCTCGGAGTGATACTTGTGCTCTTCTATACTACTCAAATCTACAAGAATATCATAAATGAAGACGATCACAAAGGAGTCTAAATAAGTCATAAAAATGTGGATCATTAAGTCTACGAATGTTTCTAGGGCATTGGTTTACCCAAAAGACATCACTAGGAACTCATAATGGCCATAGTGAGTCTTGAAGGTTGTCTTAGCAATTTTTTCTACCTGAATTCTCAAATAATAGTGATCGAATCTCAAGTCAATCTTAGAGAACACTGCCGCACCCTAAGTTGGTCAAATAAATCATCAATTCAAAGCATAGGATACCTATTCATAACTGTTACCTTATTTAACTGTCTGTACTCGATATATATATGCACAAAACCATCTTTTTATATATGAATAGGATAGGAACACCTTAGGAAAATACACTCAACCTAATAAAACCCTTACTTGAAAGATCCCAATGTTTAGAATTTAGCTCTTTAAGCTTGGAATAAATGATACGGTAAGGTTCCAAGGAAATAAGTTGGGTGCTCGATGCAAGATAAATAGCAAACCCAATATCACACTAAGGAGGAAGGCCAAGTAGGATAGTAAGGAAAATAATAGAAATAAAATGAAAACGGGGATAAAATCACGTGAAGGACTCTATATTATAATACCACAAATATAAGTAAGACAAAAATTGCAACCCCTCGACACTAGTATTCTATCTAATATATAAGAAATAATCCTCATTGGTGCATGGCTAAAAGAACCCTACCACATAATCGAGGGCGTGCTACGCATAACTGAGGTAACAATCTTGGAAGATCTATCAAACCATAAGATAGGTGATGTTGGGCATATTTACACGCCTAAAGTACTATAATTTACCCATATTTTAGCCAAGTTTTAAGGACAAAATATATAATTCCTGCACTTTTAGTCCTTTTTCCTGTAAGTGAGCTAACCAACGTGATTAGCAAGTTTTTAGGTATAAATGATGAAGATTTCAGCATTTTATGGACTGTTGGACGCCAAAGGAAACTTCAACATAGAAGAAAGGCAGCTTCTGGAAACTGGTGGACTGAAAGTGATGCATGGAAAACTTATCCCGAGCAAAAACAGTATTTCCAAAGACTTGGCGATCAACAGTAACTTAGTAGGATTAGGACAAGGATGCAGTAACTTAGTATGATAAGGACAAGGATGCAGTAACTTAGTAGGAATAGGATATGGGTGTTATATAAACCCTATTTTGCTGAAACTTTTCAGCAATTCAGTCCTCCCCATTCTTTCTTATTACTTACGATTTCTTCTAGTCCATTCGTTAATACATTGTTGACATTATTTTTCATCTATTCAACTTTTAATTTTCCCAACAAGAGAAACGCTACTAGCAAGGAAATCACGCCACAAGTGACGCTAATACATACTCATCGTGATATTGTTATTACTTTGGTTTGATGATGATATCCTCGTTGTTTTCCTTCATAATTATGAGTAGCTAAACTTCTCTGTTAGGGTTATGGAAGCCTTATGAGATACTATCTATTGCTATGAGTTTGTGAATTCTTGATACGTATGCTGCTTATATCATTACTCTTTTCATCTTAATTGAATTCTTGTGGTTGCAAACATATAGAATACGCCAGTATAGCATTAACTTGTTCGAAAGAAAAGTTACATCTCTGGAAAAGAGAGAGTGACAAGGAAACAGGGCTACCAACCCTTATTTAAAAGTTAGTGCCGTAACTGGATTAACCTCTTGGAGAATTCGTACCATTAGTTATATGCTTTAAGCTCGAAAGAGTTAAAGTGAGATAATCCTTGATGGTTGAAAAACACTAGGATTTACCATAGAAAACGAAACTTTATAAGCGCATGCATGTCTGAATTCCACATAACTCATAGCCAATAGATACGTAGACCTCATAAGGTGGACATAACCCTAACTTACAATTCTCATTGATTAAAATCTTACTAAACATACCGTTTTTACTTTGCTATTTTAAATAATTTCACTTCACGCATAAAATCCCCTCTTTTTTTGCAGAACTTTCACCAAAAGTCTACTAATCGTTGCATACTTAGTGACCGAGTATTCCCTGTGGGATTCGACACCCAACCCAGTTGGGTTTTATATTTGACAACGACCGCTTACACTCTTACGAGAGCTGTAGTTTGAGCGTTATAAAATTTTGGCGCCGTTGCCGGGGAATACAGTTGTCTACTAAGTTTGTGATAGTTACTAGACCCTTTGGTCATAGATTCTCAGATTTTACTTTTAGTTGTTGTTTTTGTTTTATTCAGGTTCTGTTCAGTGCATGCCAAATACTCGAAGTTCTAGTCAGCCATTATTACCCGTAAACCCTGAACCACAACTTATTGGCAGAATGGAGGCACAACAAGACACTGAAAGAAGAGCTGCTCAGCAGGAGCAGGCCAGATTAGCTGCATTGGTCGCTGCTCAAGTGCATCAATAGAATATGGATAACCCAGGTCGAGCAACAAATCCTGATGATGAGGACTTGGGTGATGGTGAGTTACTAAACCCAAGGCATGCTGAGGGGGTAGCGACACCTGCAAACAGAAGGGATCGCCAAGCTAGATTGAGGCCTGAACGCCGAGCTGTGCAGTTTTCTTTTGATGATGATGATGATGATTTGGATGGAGCTGGTGCCACAGGGGATATTATTCCTCCACCCTTGGCACCTGGAGCCAAGTTCAATATCACTAGTACCATGATTCAGCTATTGCAGCTCAAGGGATTGTTTGGTGGACTTGCAGGTGATGATCTGAATATGCATCTGATTAATTTTATCTCAACATACAAGTCATTCGACAATCCAGGCGTTGCATAGAATGTAATTCGGCTGCGCTTATTTCTATTGTCTCTATCTGGGGAGGCAACTCTATGGTTGAATAGGCTGACTCCTGATTCTATTACTAATTGGAGGCAATTGAAAGACGCTTTCCTAGAAAGATTCTTTCCGCCATCCAAGATAGCACAGTTGAGAGATGAGATCAGCAATTTTTGACAGCTTCCAACTGAAGCTCTCCACGAAACATGGGATAGGTTCAAGAAGAAGCTTATGCGGTGCCCAAATCATAATTGACCAATGTCCACTTGATGGAGATATTACACAGGTCATTGAATTTGGTGACTAAGCCAGTGGTTGATAATGCTGCAGGAGGGTCATTCATGGACCTTACTTTTGTTCAGGCAAGTGATATGCTAGATCGTATGACAAAGCAGAGTAGAGCTTGGCATACCAGGGATTCTGAGGTAGCAAGCTCTACTGTATCTATTGGCATGACTGCAGAACAAAGTCGAAGAGAAGAGGAACCTGACCAAGATATAGCTCACCTGAAAATGCAAATGGATCTTCTTACCAAGCATTTATTATCCGGGAAGACCAAAAAGGTTAAGGCTGTTGCATCTAAGGGAAGAAATGAATCTGATTCTGAGGAGGAAGCGAACTACTTGAATAATCAGGGGGGTTTCCGAGGCAATGCCCAAGGAAACCAAGGTCGGAACTATTATGATAAATCTGGAAACAAGGACCGTGATCAAGGTAGTTGGAAGAACAAGATTGACAGGAGTGGTTTGTATGTTCCTCCTGGAAACTGTGAGGCAGTGGCGTCTGGCTCTGGGAAGATGTCCATGGAAGATATGTTGGCTAAGATGGTGAAAGGAGTGGAGGAAACTAACACGGGAGTAAATGAGGTAATAAATGATTTATCCTCAATGAAGCAATTGGTTGACTCGCATTCCACTGTAATAAAACATCTGGAACAACAAATGAGTCAACTATCGGCGGTATTCAATCAACAAAAAGCTAGCTTTTTACCTAGTGACACTGTGCAAAATCCAAGAAATGATGGATCATGTATGGCTATTACTACCAGGAGTGGTAAAGTATTGGACAATCCATCCAAAGGCAAGCAGGTAGTTGATAATACAAAGAAGAATGTTCTTGATACAGAGTTTGAAGATGCCGTAGAAGCTGAAGTGAGTGCTCATGATGTTACACCTAGACATCACCAGCCTGAAAAGAGTGATAATTTAAAGCAAGATGAAAAAGTAGTTGTGGAGAAAATGATTCCTCTCCCACCACCACCTTTTCCTCAGAGACTGAAGAAGAAGGCTGATGACACTTCTGAAAAGGTTGATAATTGAAAGCAAGATAAAGAGGAAGTGGTGGAGAAAACGATTCCCCTTCCACCACCACCTTTTCCACAGAGACTGAAGAAGAAAGCTGATGATACCAGGTTCAGTAAATTTATGACTATGTTGAAGCAACTAACTATTAATGTTCCTTTGGTAGAGGCGCTGGAACAAATGCCTGGGTATGCTAAATTCATGAAGGACCTTTTAACAAAGAAACGGGCAGTAAGCTATGAGCCGGCAGATAATATTCATCATTGTAGTGCAATTGCCACGAGGTCCTTAGTACAGAAGAAGGCAGACCCTCGTGCTTTCACTATTCCTTGCACGATTGGATCTATGAATTTTAATAAAGCATTGTGCGATTTGGGAGCTAGCATCAATTTGATGCCACTCTCCGTCTACAGAAAGTTAGGGTTGGGCGACCCTACACCAACCAATATGTGGCTCGTGATGGCAGATAGGTTGGTAAAACGACCTGGTGGTATCTTGAATGATATATTGGTGAAGGTGTCTACCTTCATTTTTCCTACAGACTTTGTGATTTTAGATTGCGAGGTGGATTCTGAAGTTCCCATAATCTTGGGACATCCATTCCTTGCAACAGGAAGTGTGCTTATTGACATGAGAGCTAATGAGCTTTTATTTCTGTTGAATGACGAAGTGGTCCATTTTGATGTATGCAAAGCAATGAAGCAGCCAAGTGATATGAATGTATTATCTGTAGATAATGCGTATTATGAAGATGAGAAAGAATTATCTGTAGAGAAGCAGCTGACTGTTGAGCCATTGTCTGCTGTGCTTTTGAATTTTGAGAGTGAAGATGTTGAGGATCATGAAGAAACTATTTGTGGTCTAACAGGAATAGGGTCCTATTCTCATGCTCCTAAGAAGCTGGACCTTGATCTTAAGCATCAATCTTCACCTACAGCAAAAACTTCCATTGAAGAGCCACCAGTGCTAGAATTGAACGAGCTCCCCAGTCACCTAAGGTATGAGTTCTTGGGAAGTGGAAATACACTTCCGGTGAGTATTGTGGCTAATTTAGTTGAACAAAACATAGAGGCTCTCATCTCTGCTCTGTAGAGGTACAAGAGAGCTATGGGTTGGTCTATTGATGATATAATTGGTATCCGTCCTGGGATATGTATGCACAAGAGTCATCTCGAAGAAGATTGCATGCCTACAAGTAAGTATCAGCGTCGTCTAAATCCATTCAGAAAATGATGTACCATCTATCTCGACGAAGTCTAAGTAATCGAGATAGCCATGTCGTGCCACGACAATAAATCAAACGCTTGGTGGGAGGCAACCCATCATTTTTAATCATTTTGTTAGGAGTTTGTTTTTGTAGTCGATCCACGACCAAAACTAAGGCGCTTAATGGGAGGCAACCCATCGTTCTAATCGTTTTTGTTGTTTTTGAGTAAGTGTAGGTGCAAGAGGTATAAATGAGGAGATTGGTCTCGAATTGTGATTTGGAAGAGTCATGTTGAAGGTGGTAAGTTAGGAATGAAGAAGCAAAGGCTATGGGTTAGGCATTGCCTATGAAAATCTAGGCAGCGAACAAGGCAAGGCCTATGTAAATCTAGGCAACGAACAAGGCATGGCCTATGCTATGGACTAAGCTCTCTGAATCAAGAATGCCATAGCATAGGCGCCGCCTATACCTAACAATGACATAGCATAGGCTCCGCCTATTCCAAAGCCTTTTGTCTCTGAATCTAGAATTCCATAGCATAGGCGCCGCCTATGCCCAACAATGCCATAGCATAGGTGCCGCCTATGCTCAACTAGACTTTGCAAAAGGCGCCGCCTATGCCAAGCATAGGAAAAGCATTAGGCGCCACCTATACTCACTTTTTGGTCTCCTAATCCAATTCCAAATGGGTCAAAACCCTACCCAAGCTTGTCCTATAAATAGAACCTTAGTCTTAGAACAAAAATTCATTGCAAGCTCAACCTAAGCGCCGCCTACCTCTCCAAAATCCCTCAAAAATTTTCTTTTGCTCTTTTAACTTTGCAAGAAAATCTTCCTAGGTCATCAACCAAGTAAGTACTTCTTTACTCTTCTCTTATATTCCGTAAGTATTACAATACTACACCTATAATAAGTTGTTAAATCTTGAAGTAGTGTTGATAATTTGAATGTGGTTGATTTGTTGCTACATCTAGTTGAGTGAAAGAATACGTGAGGGTGTTCTTGACTTGTTTCCAACATGTATTTGATTTTGATACACTGTCATACTTTTTGCGAAATCGACTTGGTCAAGATAATTACAAAATCTTGTAACTCGAAAGCTTACATGTTGGAATGATTTGTTCATCGAGATGAAAATCATGATTGACTACAAACATGTGATGTTGTGATTATTTCTATGCCATAAATTGATACGATATCTATGTAGTAGTTTTGTTCAAATAGATGCATTAGTCCAAACATGAAAGCATTGTCAAGATTATGTGAAATATAATTGCAAAAGGATAGTTAAGATAACAAGAAAAGTATTACTGCACTGATTATATTGTTGGAACATAGCGCCCAAACGTATATCGATGAAGTCTGATTAATCGATATCATTCACTTAATCAGTTTGTGCCAACAAACTAAGTGTGGGGTGGTGCCATTACAGTTTGTTTTCCGATTACAGTGAATCTTCTGAGATTAAGCTAACATGACTCTATTAGAATCTCAGGTAGAATGGCCCAAAAGGACGACAAGGAAAACAAGAAGTGTCCACCTCACAAAAAGGTTAGAAAAGGGCAAGAAAAGAGCAAGCTAAATACTCCTCGCTACAAATACCGCGATGCACTTTTGGGATCAATTAGGGTACAATCTGAGGAAACTCTGAGGATGACGACTCTGATGATGATTCCGCCGCAGGGCGTATGACCCCAGACATAGAGGAGGAGTCTGACTAATCAGGTTTTTCGTATTTATTTTCCACTGAGGACAGTGTGTCCCGTCTAAGTGTGGGGTGCTGGTATTTGTATGCTGTATTTCTTTGCCTGGATTTTTTTTTGTTTTAATTAGTCGTAGATTTTTTTTAGAATTTGATGCATAAAATTATTCTGATAGGCGGCATGGTATTATGACAAGAGTTTGTGCTAAAATCATTACTATTGAGACGTTTAGGCTCTTAGTGTAACTCGCTATGTGATAAGTGTGTGGTTTAATTCCTTCATTTGTTGGGTCAAGGGTCTATAATACTCCCAATAAAGTTGACCATGTGCCTTGTGTGTGTGAGATTATAGTATATTCTGTGTTTGTGGCTGATGCTAGAACTTGCCTGGTGTGTATGTAAAGCGAAATAAAGAGTGTAAGTTTAAGAGATGATTTAGGCATTTCTTTGGCAACCTGTATTTGTTTACCTTCTTTTTACCTACCCAGGAACATTATCCTAGTTAACCCCCTTTGAGCCTTTAAGCTATTTTTCTTTGACAGCCTCATATGTAGCCTAATCCATTTTTTTTCAAGACCATAATTTGATCCAAATTCGTAAGCGCTTTAAATTGTAAAGTCAGGTGACAAAATAAGAGGAAATTGGGTAAGAGTGATGCCTTAGAGTGTATTGGTACTTGAATTTGTTATGAAAAAGAGTGGCTATTATAGAGGTGTGTTATAATTTAAAAAAAAAGGAAAAAAAGAAAAAAATTGAAAAGAAAATAAAAAGTTAATTCTGTTTAAAATTGAATAACAAAATAGGTGAAAAGGGGTGTTAGATAAAAGGAAAGTAGAGAGGTTGTTTAAAAGAGAGTGTTAATGGCATAATGTGATGTATTAAAGCGCTTAGGAACATAGCCACTATTTCTGGCCAAAATAGTCCTACCTGTACCTTAGCCTACATTATAACCTGTAAAGACCTAGTTGATCCTAAGCTTAGCATTCTGATATTTAGTGGAGCATTACACTAAGGGCAAGCCTATGGTCATCAGTTGCAACATATGAATTCTTTGTGAGAGAGAGAGAGTGTTAATGGGTAGTTGTGTATGATTCTTTGTGCCTTAACTTGTGGATACGAATTAACCATCATTACGAGTCTATGTTAGAGGTTGAATTGTTTCTAGTAGTGATCAACAAACTACTCTTTGTTAATAATTGTCGTGCCTGTCTTGATGAATATTTTATGTTGTTACTGTGAAACCCTAAGTAGATGTTTACATGGACATAATATTTTGTTCGAGGACGAACAAAGCTTTAAGTGTGGGGTATTGATGTTGGGCGTATTTACACGCCTAAAGTACTATAATTTACCCATATTTTAGCCAAGTTTTAAGGACAAAATATATAATTCCTGCACTTTTAGTCCTTTTTCCTGTAAGTGAGCTAACCAATGTGATTAGCAAGTTTTCAGATATAAATGATGAAGATTTCAGCATTTTATGGACTGTTGGATGCGAAAGGAAACTTCAACGTAGAAGGAAGGCAACTTCTGGAAACTGGTGGACTGAAAGTGATGCATGGAAAACTTGTCCCGGGCAAAAATAGTATTTCTAAAGACTTGGGGATCAGCAGTAACTTAGTAGGATTAGGACAAGGATGCAGTAACTTAGTATGATAAGGACAAGGATGCAGTAACTTAGTAGGAATAGGATATGGGTGTTATATAAACCCTATTTTGCTGAAACTTTTCAGCAATTCATTCCTCCCCATTCTTTCTTATTACTTACGATTTCTTCTAGTCCATTCGTCAATACATTGTTGACATTATTTTTCATCTATTCAACTTTTAATTTTCCCAACAAAAGAAACGCTACTAGCAAGGAAATCACGCCACAAGTGACGCTAATACATACTCATCGTGATATTGTTATTACTTTGGTATGATGATGATATCCGCGTTGTTTTCCTTCACAATTATGAGTAGCTAAAAACTTCTCTGTTAGGGTTTTGGAAGCCTTATGAGATACTATCTATTGCTATGAGTTTGTGAATTCTTGATACGTATGCTGCTTATATCATTACTCTCTTCATCTTAATTGAATCCTTGTGGTTGCAAACATATAGAATACGCTAGTATAACATTAACTTGTTCGAAAGAAAAGTTACATGTCTGGAAAAGAGAGAGTGACAAGGAAACAGGGCTACCAACCCCTGTTTAAAAGTTAGTGCCGTAACTGGATTAACCTCTTGGAGAATTCGTACCATTAGTTATACGCTTTAAGCTCGAAAGAGTTAAAGTGAGATAATCCTTGATGGTCGAAAAACACTAGGATTTACCATAGAAAACGAAACTCTATAAGCGCATGCATGTCTGAATTCCGCATAACTCATAGCCAATAGATACGTAGACCTCATAAGGTGGACATAACCCTAACTTACAATTCTTATTGATTAAAATCTTACTAAACATACCGTTTTTACTTTGCTATTTTAAATAATTTCACTTCACGCATAAAATCCCCTCTTTTTCCGCAGAACTTTCACCAAAAGTCTACTAATCGTTGCATACTTAGTGACCGAGTATTCCCAGTGGGTTAAGACACCCAACCCAGTTGGGTTTTATATTTGACAACGACCGCTTACACTCTTTCGAGAGCTGTAGTTTGAGCGTTATCAATAGGGGGAAAACCAATACCAAAATCATATCAATGTTCACTATGTCTAGCACAATAAGGTCATCATGAATATAAAACTCACGAATGATCACAACACATAATCTAAAAACCTGATCCACTACTAAAGAATCACCCATGAGAGTAGGTACACATAATGGCATAGATAAACGGTTCCAAGACAACTCTAACTGCAGTGCATAATAAGTAGAAACATATAAATAAGTGGATCCCGAATCAAATAAGCAACAGCTACCTAATGGCATATTGAAATCATACTTGTAATAACAACATCTAAAGTCTCTACCTCTGGCCTAATAGGTAACCATATAAATGACCATATCTGTCTCTAAACTAGGTACCTAACTTACCATCCATCCTACCTGCCTAAGGACCTCCTTTAGCACCTTAGGGATTACCCTTATTACTCTATGAACTACCTCTATTTAGAGGCATTAATGATTTAATTAGTTAAATATTTTGTGCTATAGACTAAATTATCCCACGTTGGGGACACTTTCTACAGAAATGACAAATGACTCTACAACCATAATTTGCCTTGGGCACTCTTCTATATCAAGAAAATTTAGCTTTCTTAGAATAGCCGCCACAACAAGAAGTCTATGACTGAGCACCTCTACAAGACTAACCACTGCTCTGACTTTTATAATTGATATAACTAGGTTGACCCCCTTAAAAAATCTGAGGAGCTACCTAAACAAGTCTATAAAACTAACCTTGATGCTAATAACACTAATGTTGGGGGTACCTCTGTTGAAATCCTCTATCTTTGAGCTGTGAGCCACTACAGTTCCCGATAAAACTACCGTGGTGATGCAACTGATAACGCCCAAACTACAGCTCTCATAAGAGTGTAAGCGATCGCTGTCAAATATAGAACCCAACTGGGTTGGGTGTCGAATCCCACAGGGAATACTTGGTCACTAAGTGTTGTATTTGTTAGCAGACTGTTGGTCGAAAATTCTACGGAAAGGGGGGATTGGTTTTAGGCATGAAATAGTGTTAATAAAATAAAGAATGAAACGATTAATGTAGTAGGATTTAATCACAGAGAATAATAAGTTAGGGTTATGTCCACCTTATGAGTTCTACGTATGTATTAACTATGAGTAATGCGGAATTTAGACATGCATGCACTTATAGAGATTCGTATTCTAATGGTAAATCCTAGTGTCTCTCGACCATCCAGAATTATTTCACTTTAACTCTCTCGAGCTTAAAATGTATAACTAACGGTACAAATTCTCCAAGAAAGTTAATCCGATTAAGGCATTAACGTGTAAACAGGGGTTGGTAGCCCTATTTTCTTGTCATACTCTCTTTTCCAGACAAATAACTTTTCTCTCGAACAAGTTAATGCTATACTGGCATATTCTCTATGTTTGCAACCATATGAATGTAATTAAAACGAAGAGAGTAATGATATAAGTAGCATACACATGACGAATTCACAAACTCATAGTAATAGATAGTATATCACAAGGCTTCCATAACCCTAAAAGAGAAGTTTAGCCACTCATGAGTATAATGGAAATCAACGAAGGCATCATCATCATACCAAAACTGTAGCAATCTCACGATGAATAAAAATTGGTGTCCAAAAAGGAGAGAAGAACGTTGTTCTTTCCGTTGCTCAAGAAAGCTGTGTTTTTCTCTGTCTCAAACTTACAGAATCTGTAACATGAATAATACTAAAAAGTCGAATGAATAGAAATTGAAAAGCAATGCTGAAAAATTCAGCAAATAAGATTTTTATAACATCCTTGTCCTAGTCCTACTAGGTTACTGCTGCACCCCTAAGTATTAAGAAATAGTGATTCTGCTCGGGACAATTTTTTTATGCATCACATTCAGTCCACAAGCTTCCAAAAGCTGCCTTCCTTCTTACGTGAAGTTTTCCTTTGCTGCCCAAGGGTCCACAAAGTGCTGAAATCTTCATCATTAATACCTGAAAACATGCTAATCACGTTGGTTAGCTCACTTACAGGAAAATGGACTAAAGGTGCAGGAATTATATATTTTATCCTCCAAACTTAGCTAAAACATGGGTAAATTATGGTGTTTAGGCGTGTAAATACGCCCAACATCAACACCCCACACTTAAAGCTTTGTTCGTCCTCGAATAAAATATTTCGTCCATGCAAACATCTAACTAGGATTTCACAGTAACAGCACAAAATGTTCAACAAGACATGCACAACAATCATTAACAAAGAGTAGTTTTCTTGATCTCTCCTAGAAACAATTCAACCTCCAACATAGACTCGTGATGATGGTTAATTTGTATCCACAAGTTAAGCCACAAAGAATCATATAACACTACCCAAATATCATCAACCATGTGTGTCTCACACAAGATATCACCCATAATCACTCACAAGTTTTGCATTTTTCGAAACATGGGTTCAAGACTCTCCTTGCTCTCTCTCTCTCACAAAGAATTCATATGTTGCAACTGATGAACATAGGTTTGCCCTTAGTGTAATGCTCTACTAGTATCAGAATGCTAAGCTTAGGATCAAATAGGTCTTTACAGGTTGTAATGTAGGCTAAGGGACAGGTAGGACTATTTTGGCCAGAAATAGTGACTAGGTGCCCTAAGCGCTTTCATACATCACATTATGCCATTAACACTCTCCTTTTAAACAACCCCTCTACTTTCCTTTCATCTACCACCCCATTTTCACCTAGTTTGTTATTCAATTAGAAACACAACTAAATTCTCTCTTTTTTTTATTCGATTTATTTATTTATTATTTTTTTCTTTTTTTATAACATACCACTATGATAGCCATTCTTTTTCACAACTATTTCAAGTACCAATACACTCTGAGGCATCACTCTCACCCAATTTCATCTTATTTTGTAACATGACCTTACAATTTAAAGCGCTTAAGAATTTGGATCAAATTATGGTCTTCAAAAAATGGATTAGGCTACATATGAGGCTGTCAAAGAAAATAGATAAAGGCTCAAAGGGGGTTAGCTAGGATAATGTACAAGGGTAGGTAAAAAGAAGGTAAACAATCACAGACTTCCAAAGAAATGCCTAAATTATCTCCTAAACTCACACTCTTTATTTTGCTTTACACACAGCAGGCAAGTTCTAGCATCAGTCACAACACAGAATATACTATAACCTCACACACACAAGGCACATGGTCAACTTTATTGGGAGCAGTATACACTCTTTGACCCAACAGATAAATGAATTAAACCACACAATTACCACACAGTGAGTCACACTTAGAGCCTAAACGTCTCAATAGTCATGATTTTAATACAAACTCTTGTCATAATACCATGCCACAATAAAAAATCTAAAAATCTAAAAATTTAACTACCAACACACATAAATAAATGTAGGCAAGTCAAATAAGTACAACATACAAACACCAGCACCCCACACTTAGACGGGACACACTGTCCTCAGTGGAAAATAAATAAGGAAAACTTGATTAGTCGGACTCCTCCTCTGTCTGGGGTCATACCCCCTGCATCAGAATCATCATCAGAGTCGTTGTCATCAGAGTTCTCCTCTACGTCTGAGTCTGGCATTCGGCAATCATCATCAGTCAACACATCATCATCGAGAGGTTCCTCAAAATATACCCCTACTCTGCATATAGACCGCGCATGCTCATTCATCGGGTAGTCGTAATCCAACTGCTGGAGCTCTGCATAAGTTGGAGCACGACCCCCACTCATCATGGTAAACCTCGTCATGCCATATAAATGGCGGAAGAAGCTTTCATCGCGAGCATGTCTTTCTGCAGTGGTCAGGTTGACGCCATACATGGTTTCAGCATCTTTAACATTTGTCAGGTCAACCTTCTTCGGGATGTGTGGAAGTTTATGATCTGCAGGTTCCTTTTCAATGGTTTCCTTCCTTAATATCGCAGTCAACAAATTGTCAAAGCTGAAGTGGGACCTTTTGTGTAGCCTAGCCTTACGCATTGACGATCGTATAACCGCACCAATGTTGATGGGAATATTAGTCATCAGAGCG
Source organism: Capsicum baccatum var. pendulum (assembly GCA_030864225.1). Lineage (NCBI taxonomy): Eukaryota > Viridiplantae > Streptophyta > Magnoliopsida > Solanales > Solanaceae > Capsicum > Capsicum baccatum. The sequence continues at coordinate 197,298,731 of CM061552.1, read as the reverse complement.
TACACCAAGCATACTCTATCACATGTGATCTTTGTGTACTGTGTCCCAGGAATGAGGCAAGAGTTGACTATCCTCAACCATATACGCACTTCTCTATTTAGGGAAGCATATGGGAAGGTATTGTGCCGACCAGTATCTTTGTACCGATTCCAACGTGCCATTCATATAGTTCCGCACAGTGTGTGTCTGATTGCCCTATACGGAGGTCTTTGTTGAAGCTCCTTAACTGGTGATGGATCGACAGATGGAAGACCCAGAAAAGTGTTGAAAAACTCTGCATTCAGTTGCAAGACTTGGCCCCGAATCTTCACTTCACTTCCAGTAGTATTTGGGGACCAATTTGCATAAAACTATCGCGTTAGGTCAAGATTACATTCTCCCATATCTCGGAAAATGAAATCAAGATGTAGCGCCATGGTTTTAGCCAAAATACGAGGCTCTCTCTTCTCTTGACTTTCTTTTTGTATCAACTCCACGTGAACATATTTTTTCACTTTGTTGTTCTTGTACCACTCCTTTCCTTCCTCCTCTAGGACCCACTTTATCCCGAAAGTGCAGTGAGGTATATGCAGCGAGGAGGATTCAGCTTGCTCTTTTCTTCCCCTTTTCTTACCTTTCTGTGAGGTGGATGCTTTTTCTTTTCCTTGTCGTCCTTTTGGTGCCATTCTTCCTGAGATTAAAATAGATTCATGTTAGCTCATCTCGAAAGATATAATAGACAAACAAACAATAGTGGCACCACCCCACACTTAATTTGTTGGTACAAACTAATTAAGTGAGTGATGTCGATTACTCAGACTTCATCGACATACATATAGGTGACACGTTCCAACAACACATTTAGCAAAGTCATACTTTTATGTCATCTTAACTATCTTGTCCAACTCTATTTCACGTAATCTTGACTATACTTTCATGTTTGGATTGATGCACTTTTTGAACAAGACTACTACTTGGAGATCAAATCAAGTTATGGCATAGAAATAATCACAACATCTCATGCTTGTATTCAATCATGATCTTTATCTCAATGAATGAGTCATTCAAACATTCAAGCTTTCAATTTTAAAGATTATGCAATTAAATCTACCATGTCGATTCCGCAAAAGTATGACAGTGTATCAAAATCAAATACAAGTTGGAACCAAGTCAAGAACACCCACACGTATTCTTTCACTCAACTAGATGTATCATAACAAACCAAGCATATTCAAATCACCAAAACCACTTCAAGATCTTGCAAATCATTATAAGCGTAGTATTGTAACACTTACGGAATATAAAAGAAGAACTTACTTGGTGAAGGACTTGGAAGATGATCTTGCAAGGTTAGATGAGCAAAAAGAAAAATTTTGAGAGATTTGGGAAGTAAAGGCGGCGCCTAGGTTGAGAAAATAAGTGTGTTTTGTTCTAATGTTGAAGATCTATTTATAGACCAAGGCTTGGGTCGGGTTTGACCCATGTATAATTGGGTAAGGAGACCAAAAAGTGAGCATAGGCGGCGCCTAATGCTTTGCCTATGCTTGTCATACGCGGCGCCTAATGCTTTGCCTAGTTGGGCATAGGCGGCGCCTATGCTATGGCATTGTAGATTCAGAGAGCAAAGTCAATGGCATAGGCGGCGCCTTTAGCTTTGCCTAGTTGGGCATAGGCGGCGCCTATGCTGTGGCATTGTAGATTCAGAGAGCTTAGGCCATAGCATAGGCCTTGCCTTGTTCGTTGCCTAGATTTACATAGGCCTTTCCTAGATTAGCATAGGTAATGACTAAACAATAGCCTTTGCTTCTTCATTCCTAACTTACCACCTTCAACATGACACACTTCCAAATCAAAATTTGGGCTAGATCTCCTCCTTTATACGTCTTGCACCTACACTTACTCAAAAACAATAAAAACGATTAGAACGATGGGTTGCCTCCCACCAAGAGCCTTAGTTTTGGTCGTGGCTCGACTCTTCTTTTTGGATTTTTACTTAACAAAACCAAAATCCTAACAAAACGATTTAAAACTATGGGTTGCCTCCCACGTAGCGCTTGATTTATTGTCGTGGCATGACATAGTTACCTCGATTACTTAGACTTTATCGAGATAGATGGTCGCCATGCATTTTATCTAGTTGAGAGGACCGATATATAGCTTCACTCGTTGGCCATTCACCTTAAAGACACCACCATTGTTGTCTTCTAACTCTACTACTCCAGACGAGTAGACCTGACTAATTTTGAACGGACCAGACCATTTAGACTTCAACTTACCTGGAAATAGCTTCAGTCTGGAGTTGAAAAGAAGTACCATATCACCCTTTTGAAAGTTTCATTGGATAATCCGCGGATCATGATACTTTTTCATCCGTTCTTTGTAGAGGTCTGATCTATCATACGCATGTAGACGGAATTCATCCATCTCATTCAACTGCTCCAATCTCAGATTAATAGCATCATCCCAGTTCAAATTAAGCCGCTTTAACGCCCACCATGCTTTATGTTCGAGCTCAATTGGCAAGCAGCAAGCCTTCCCATAAACTAGTGGTGTCTTGAACACAGTCCTATAAGCCCATAATGCATCGTCCAGCTTCCGAGACCAATCTTTCCTACTAGCATTTACAGTCTTAGCAAGGATCAACTTGATCTCCCGATTGGAAACCTCTACCTGCCTACTAGTTTGTGGGTGGTAAGGTGTGGCTACCTTATGTTGCTTGACCCCATATTTCACCAACACAGCTCTGAACAACTTGTTGTAAAAGTGTGATCCTCCATCGCTTATGATGGTACGTGGTACCCCAAAACGAGATAAGATATTTCTCTTTAAGAATGCTACCACACGCTTACCTTCATTATCAGCCAGCACTACTGCTTCGACCCATTTGGATACATAATCCACAGCAACTAGGATATATTTCATCCCAAACGAACTCACAAATGGGCTCATGAAATCAATACCCCACACATCAAATAGCTCTACTTCAAGAACCTTAGACATGGGCATCTTATGATGCTTTGAAATCGCGCCTTGCCTCTGACACTGATCATATCTTCTCACAAAATCGTATGCATCCTTAAATAATGAAGGCCAATAATAGCCGCTTTGCAATACCTTCCTGGCTGTCCGATCACCTACATGGTGACCCCCAACTTGGGAAGCATGGCTTGCTTCCAATATGCTAGGCACCTCCACATGAGATATGCATCACCTAATAACACCATTCGCACATCGTCGAAAAAGATATGGTTCATCCCAGAAGTAGTGTTTTACATCATGCATAAACTTCCTCTTTTGATGAAAAAAGAGATTCTCAGGCAGCACATTACTTACCATGTAGTTCGCAAAGTCTGCGTACCATGGTAACTCTTTCACCATTGTGGCTAGGATCTCTTCATTGGGAAATGCATCATCAATCCTGTGATCGGGCTGCGCTATGTGCTCATTCTCAAGTCTAGATAGATGATCCGCTACTTGGTTTTTGCAAACTTTTCTATCTTTTACCTCAAAATCAAATTCTTGCAGCAATAACACCCATCGAATTAGTCTTGGTTTCACATCCTTCTTTGCCATTAAATATCTCAGAGCTGCATGATCTGTATGAACCACTACTTTGGTTCCCAACAAGTAAGCACAGAACTTTTCAAAAGCATAAACAACCGCTAGAAGCTCTTGTTCTGTGACGGTGTAGTTCTTCTGATCTCCATTCAAAGTCTTGCTCGCATAGTAGATTAGATGAAATAACCTTTCTCTTCTCTAACCAAGTACAACACCTAAAGCTACCCCACTGGCATCACACATAACTTCAAACAGTAGAGACCAATCAGGTGCAACAATAATAGGAGCTTCAACTAGCTTTCTTTTGAGGCATTCGAATGCCTTCAAGCAGTCTTCACTGAAGTCGAACTTAGCATCTTTCTCCAAGAGTTTGCATAATGGACTAGAAATTTTGGAGAAGTCTTTAATAAACCTTCAATAAAAACCTGCATGACCGAGGAAACTACGAACTCCCTTTCCAGAAATTGAAGGTGGTAGCTTCTCGATAACATCAATCTTAGCTCGATCGACCTCAATTCTTTTTTCTGAAACTTTGTGCCCAAGAACAATACCTTCCTTAACCATAAAGTGGCACTTCTCCCAGTTTAGTACCAAGATGAATTCAACACATCTCTGCAACACCATACTCAGATTCGCCAAGCATGATTCAGACGATTCACCCACGACTGAAAAATCATCCATGAACACCTCCAAGTTGTCTTCAACCATATCAGAAAAAATGGACATCATACAACGCTGAAAAGTGGCAGGTGCGTTACATAGCCCAAATGGCATACGTTTGAAGGCAAACGTACCATATAGGCATGTAAACATTGTCTTCTCTTGATCTTCGGGAGCAATAAAAATCTGCTTATAGCTAGAATAACCATCTAAGAAACAAATTCATCCTTTCCTTGCCAATCGATCAAGAATTTAGTCCATAAATGGCATTGGGAAGTGATCTTTAAGCGTCCACAAATTCAGCTTCCGGTAGTCCATGCACACTCTCCATCCTGTGACAGGTCTGAGTGGAATTAGCTCATTCTTTGTGTTTGCAACTACCGTCATGCCCCATTTCTTGGGCACACACTGTACCGGACTCACCCATTTACTATCGGAGATTGGATACACTACCCCTGTATCTAACCACTTAATAATTTCTTTCTTCACCACCTCTTTTATAGGTGGATTCAGACGCCTTTGATGCCAAATAGTGGGTATGGAATTTTCTTCAAGCTGAATCTTGTGCATACATATCCCAGGCGGGATACCAATAATATCAGCGATAGTCCAACCGATGGCTATCTTGTATCTCCTCAGAACAGAGATGAGAGCTGCAACTTGCTGCTCACCCAAATCAGATGCAACAATAACTGGAAGTGTGTTTCCACTTCCCAAGAATGCATACTTTAGATGACTGGGCAGCTCCTTCAATTCAAACATTAGTGGCTCTTCAATGGATGGTTTTGCTGGTGGTGTAGGTCGATTTTTTAGATCAAGGTCCAGCTTCTTGGGAGCATGAGAATACGACCCTAATCTTGTTAGAGCACAAATAGTTTCTTCATAATCTTCAACATCCTCACGCTCAAAATTCATTAGCACAGCAGCCAATGGCTCAACAATAAGCTACTTCTCTACAGATAATTCTTTCTCTTCTTCATAGTACACATTAGCTACAGAGAACACATTCATATCTTTGGGCTGCTTCATTGATTTGCATACATCAAAATGGACCACTTTGTCATTCATTCGGAATAAAAGCTCATTGGCTCTTAAATCAATAAGCACACTTCCTGTTGCAAGGAAAGGACGCCCTAAGATTATGGGAACTTCAGAGTCCACCTCACAATCCAAAATAACAAAATCTGTAGGAAAAATGAAGGGAGAAACCTTCACCAATACATCATATAGGATACCAACAGGTCATTTTACCGACCTATCTGACATCACGAGCCGCATATTGGTTGGTGAAGGATCGCCCAACCCCAACTTTCTGTAAATAGAGAGTGGCATCAAATTGATGCTAGCTCTCAAATCGCACAATGCCTTAGCAAAATTCAAAGATCCAATCGTGCAAGGAATAGTGAAAGCACAAGGATCTGCCTTTTTCTGAACTAACGATCTTGTAGCGGTTGCGCTGCAATGATGAACATTATCTGCCAGCTCATAACTTGCTGCCCACTACTTTGTCAAGAGATCCTTTATGAATTTCGCGTACCCAGGCATCTTTTCCAGTGCCTCTACCAAAGGGACATTAATAGTCAGCTGCTTCAACATAGTCATAAATTTAATGAACCTGGTATCATCAACTTTCTTCTTCAGTCTCTGAGGAAAAGGTGGTGGTGGAAGGGGAATAGTTTTCTCCACCACTTCCTTTTTATCTTGCTTCTGATTGTTGATCTTTTAAGGTTGCAGACGTCTAGGGGTGACGTCATGCACATTTACTTCAGCTTCTTCGGCATCTTCACACTCTGCATCAACAACATCATCTGCTATATCATCAACCACCTTCTTACCTTTGGAAGGATTCTCCAATACCTTACCACTCCTGGTAGTAATAGCCATACATGATCCATCGTTCCTTGGATTTTGCACAGTGTCACTAGTTAAAGTTCCAGCCTTTCTTTGATTGAATGCCGCTGAAAGTTGACTTAATTGTTGTTCCAACTGTTTTATTGAAGTGGAATGCGAGTCAACCAATTGATTTATTGATGACAAATCATTCTTTACCTCTTTTACTCCCGTATTTGTTGCCTCCACTCCTTTCAACAGCTTAGCCATCATATCTTCCATAGACATCTTCCCAGATCCAGATGCCACGGCCTCACGATTTCCAAGAGGAATATACAAACCACTCCTGTCAGTCTTATTCTTCCAACTACCTTGATCACAGTCCTTGTTTCCATATTTATCATAATAGTTTCGACCTTGGTTTCCTTGGGCATTGCCCTTGTAACCCCCCTGATTATTCAGGTAGTTCGCCTCTTCCTCAGAATCAGATCCATCTCTTCCCTGTGATACAACAGCTTTGACTTTTTGGGTATTCCCTGATAATAAATGCTTTGTAAGAAGATTCATCTACGTTTTTATGTGCGCCATATCCTAATCACGTTCCTCTTCTCTTCGCCTTTGTTCTGCAGTCATGCCGATAGATACAGTAGAGCTTTCTACCTCCGAATCCCTGGTATGCCAAGCTCTACTCTGCTTTGTCATATGATCTAGCATATCACTTGCCTGAATAAAAGTAAGGTCCATGAATGACCCTCCTGCAGCATTATCAACAACTGGCTTAGTCACCGAGTTCAAAGACCTGTATAATATCTCCATCAAGTGGACATTGGTCATATGATGATTTGGGCACCACATAAGCTTCTTCTTGAACCTCTCTCATATTTCGTAGAGAGCTTCAGTTGGAAGCTATAAAAAATTGCTGATCTCATCTCTCAATTTTGCTCGCTTGGATGGCGAAAAGAATTTTTCTAGGAAAGCGTCTTTCAATTGCCTCCAATTAGTAATAGAGTCAGGAGTTAGCCCATTCAACCATAGAGTTGCCTCCCCAGATAGAGATAATGGAAATAAGCGCAGCCGAATTGTATTTTGTCCAACGCCTGGATTGTCGAATGACTTGTATGTAGAGATAAAATTAATCAGATACATATTCGGATCATCGCCTGTAAGTCCACCAAATAATCCCTTGAGCTGCAACAGCTGAATCATGGTGCTAGTGATATTGAACTTGGCTCCTGGTGCCAAAGGTGGAGGAATAATAGCCCCTGTGGCACCAGCTCCATCCAAATCATCATCATCATCATCAAAAGGAATCTACACAGCTCGGCGTTCAGGTCTCAATCTAGCTTGACGATCTCTTCTGTTCACAGGTGCCGCCACATCATCAACGCGCCTTAGGTTCAGTAGCTCATCATCACCCAGGTCCTCATCATCCGGATCTGTTGCTCGCCCTGGGTTATCAATATTCTGTTGATGCACTTGAGCAGCGGCCAGTGCAGCTAATCGAGCCTGCTCCTGTTGAGCAACCCTTCTTTCAATGTCTCATTGTGCCTCTATCCTGCCAATAAGTTGTGGTTCAGGGTTTATGGGTAATAATGGCTAACCCAAACTTCGAGTATTTGGCATGCACTGAATAAAACCTGAATAAAACAAAAACAACAGACAAAAAGTAAAATTTGAGAATCTTTGACCAAAGGGTCTAGTAACTATCACAAACTTAGTTGACAACCGTATTCCCCAGCAACGGGGCCAAAATTTGATAACGCCCAAATTACAGCTCTCGTAAGAGTGTAAGCGGTCGCTGTCAAATATAGAACCCAACTGGGCTGGGTGTCGAATCCCACAGGGAATACTTTGTTACTAAGTGTTGTATTTGTTAGAAGACTGTTGGTCGAAAATTCTACGGAAAGGGGAGATTGGTTTTAGGCGTGAAATAATGTTAATAAAATAAAGAATGAAACGATTAATGTAGTAGGATTTAATCACAGAGAATAATAAGTTAGGGTTATGTCCACCTTATGAGGTCTACGTATCTATTAACTATAAGTAATGCAGAATTTAGACATGCATGCACTTATAGAGATTCGTATTCTAATGGTAAATCCTAGTGTCTCTCGACCATCCAGGATTATTTCACTTCAACTATCTCGAGCTTAAAGTGTATAACTAATGGTATAAATTCTCCAAGAAAGTTAATCCGATTAAGGCATTAACGTGTAAACAGGGGTTGGTAGCCCTATTTTCTTGTCATACTCTCTTTTCCAGACATAACTTTTCTCTCAAACAAGTTAATGTTATACTGGCATATTCTCTATGTTGAATGTAATTAAAACGAAGAGAGTAATGATATAAGTAGCATACACATCACGAATTCACAAACTCAAAGTAATAGATAGTATATCACAAGGCTTCCATAACCCTAACAGAGAAGTTTAGCTTCTCATGAGTATAACGGAAATCAACGAAGACATCATCATCATACCCAAACTGTAGCAATCTCACGATGAATAAAAATTGGCGTCCAAAAAGGGAGAAGAACGTTGTTTTTTCCGTTGCTCAAGAAAGCCATGTTTTTCTCTGTCTCAAACTTATAGAATTTGTAATGTGAATAATACTAAAAAGTCGAATGAATAGAAATTGAAAAGCAATGCTGAAAAATTCAGCAAATAAGGTTTTTATAACATCCTTGTCCTAGTCCTACTAGGTTACTGCTGCACCCCTAAGTATTAAGAAATACTGATTCTGCTCGGGACAATTTTTCCATGCATCACATTCTGTCCACAAGCTTCCAAAAGCTTCCTTCCTTCTTACGTGAAGTTTTCCTTTGCTGCACTAGGGTCCATAAAGTGCTGAAATCTTCATCATTAATACCTGAAAACATGCTAATCACGTTGGTTAGCTCACTTACAGGAAAATGGACTAAAAGTGCAGGAATTATATATTTTATCCTCCAAACTTAGCAAAAACATGGGTAAATTATGGTGTTTAGGTGTGTAAATACCCCCAACATCAGCGACCTTTTATTATTTCCCCCTTGGGCCTCATAATCTTCTCCGTTATAGTGTATGCATGATTATTAATCTTATTTAAAAGACTTCCCTAAATTCACCAAACCCTAAGTAGCCCTACAATGCAGTAGTCTCAATAATCATAGCTCACATCTTAGTCATTTGTGAAAGAGTGAAACAAATGAAAACTTAGAAAATAAGATAGACTCATTGCACGAAATGTTAGATTTTCCTAACAATACCTTATAGGCTCTCGAGGATAGAATACAAACACCATTGTATCAATTCATGAAACTATACTAGACACTTTCTCTCATAATAACAGCACTAGTGAACCTAGATCAAATACTAATTTGTCATGACCAGATTTATCAAGTCATGATGGCAACTAGTTTACACTGCTAGTAGGTAAGCAAAACCATAGGCCAAAATATCATGTAAGGGGCTAAATGGTGAAATATTAAAGAATACAAATTTAACATTCAAGTAGAAAACTAAATAGCATCAAATAACAATGAAAGTACTATAAGGAAGGGAAAAGAAGGAAATATGCAAGAGGAATATCCCTCGACTAGGTATGGTCGGTACAAGAGCCACTAAATCAAAAGTAATAAAGTACTAAATAGTATCCAATATATACATGTAGTCTAGAGAAAATATAATACTATCCAAATATAGAAGAAGAATAGAGGATCAACTCTAAATTTGAAATCTCAACCCACCTCTAAATCCCAAAAAGCAAGACTGACTGAAGCAATAACAATGATAGCTCATATTTGGATCTGCATCAAAAAAAGATGCAAAGTATTTCATGAGTTCAAAAAACAATAAGTACTCAGTAGGCATCATCTGCATAATGAGCTAAATTGTAATAAAGGTATTTAAAATGTGAGAAACAAAGCTAAAGTTATGGATACAAAATATATCCAAAATACCACTCTAAAATAAGATAAAATGGTAAATCTACAAGAATAGATCAATCAAAGAAAATATAGTCCTACTACAACCTAACTAGACCCCTATAACTCTAGAAGATTCAAACATGAAAGAAATCACATAACTAAGGCTCCATAATACCAAGGGATTCAAAAAAGGAGGAACTACTGATAATGAAATCACAATATTTGCCTGAATATGACAATATACCTAAAAAACTCTTCAAACCATATATTCTAGACTTGAACCAAAATTAAGAATAAAACTATCATAATAAAGTGTCGCATGTAGATCATGAATGTTAGACTTGAACATAAACTAGTAAACAAGTTCCATGAGTAAATATGCTAGAAATGAGCCTAATATAATGAATATCACGAGAGTTACCAGTCGTGAACTCGAATTGGAACTTAATAATTATTCTTGACCACATCATCTAAAACATCAGACAAAAACTTGCTCATGTGAGCCTTGGAATCAACAACTATAGCTTGAGCATACCTAGCAAACTGAGTAAATTTAAGGGAATATTCCTTCACACTCATGCTACCATGCTTCAGATTTATGAACCCCTACACCTTGGCCTCCCTCAACTCAAGCGGGAAGAACCTGTCCAAAAATTCAATCATAAAGTCATCCCATTTTACCAATTATGTATTTTCACCCCTATTCTCCTTTTACAACCTGTACCATGAGTGAGCTACCTCTTACAGTTGATTGGCAAGCAGGTCAGCACTCTCAATTGGGGTAACACAAAACTTTTATAACATTTGGAATAATATCCATGAAATCTTATGGATCCTCCTCCGACTTGGACCTAAAAAAACACTGAGGGATTCATCCGAGTGAAGTTTCAGACTCTTGTCATTGTCGGGATGGTTGGTGCCACGATAGGTTGGTTTATTTTAGGTAGTCACGGACTAGTCTAAGGTTGGAAAATCAGCCCTAAATTCAACATGGAAGACATGTTCACTAAGAGGGTCTTCTAAAGTTGGTGATGCTTGTTGATTCTCTACCCTACTCTCATTTCCACTCCTCCTTCCACTAGTCCTCTTTCGAGGAATTTTCTATAAACATGTGTATAATGAGTTAGAAGAAGGTTTTAATAAATCTAACACTCTATCACATGACACGAGCATAAAAAAAGGGAAATATTTTTAAAAATGTCTCATAGCTTCTCAGTCGTAAGAGTGGCGTGCTTCACACCCATAAAGAAGACTCTATTACATGCGAATTTAAGACATCCTAGGATACTTTAAACCAATTGCTCTAATACAAAGTTTGTTTCAACTCTAGAATACCCCAAGTCATAACTCAGTGCTTAGAATTAAAATGACTCCAAGCTAACCCATAGACTGGCAAAACACTAAGAAATATAGATCATAAAAGATAAAACAACACTCATGCAAAAGCCAAACTTGAATAATACAATAAAAGTACAAGGGGAATCAAATCAACATTGAACAAGTCTGAGATCAAAACTGAACATCTAATTGTATATCCTAAAAGCCTCTACTATGATGAGTTGTTGGGACAGTCCCTAGCTAACACTAACTGTCTTAGGGGAATGACAAAAACAAAATGAAATAAAAATCTGACTCTGGTCCTCGTATGAAGAGGGTTCACCAAAACTACTACTGCTGTGGGATGAGATCTTCCTAAACGCGATGAGGATATGAGCGTCCGAAGCTATATTATAAATAATATTTCCTAAAAGAAGTAAGTGATTAGTACTTTTAATGTACTGAGTAAGCGAGATATTAAAATAACTAATATGAATTGAACATGGAACATATTACGTGATAATTAGTCCAAGAATAAGTAATAAACACATGATTCAAATTGAATTGAATAAATAAATAGAAGTTCATGAAAGAATATGAAATCTAAACTATAAATTATGGACTTTGAGAGATAGTAATAACCGACATACCATAATAAGAGCTAATCGATGTCCAACCTGTAAGTTAACTTGAAGGGTATTCAGTACCTTGCCAAGGGTATGAACACTAACTGATGTGGATCTACTAAATTGATGTCCAAAAAAGAACTAAGGTATCAAGCTGATATAAGGGGTAACCCTTAAGAACTTTGGGAATTAAGGACTTCTGGCGGATGAGCCTTCAGCCTTACATCCACTCGGTTCTAAGTACTACTCTGAACTGAATGACACTAATAATAATAATGCTCAGTGATGGTAATAATATGATGAATGAAATAAATATAATTTCTAAAATAACTCAAAGCATGTAAACTATGGAGTATAACATTCAATAGTGTATGCATGAAAAATCCCAAGTCAACGGGTGTTCATAACCTGCCATCTCTGAAGTTTGAAACTATTGTGTTAAATTCGTAAACTGGTTGAGTTAACAAAATTCAATGACTTATGTCCAACAATCATGGATTTTACAATGTAACTAGGGTTTAGGATCATAGTTAAATAATAACACTGAATTTACGTTAAACTACAATTATAACTCAATGACACAAAAAGACTAATATATCAATGAATCTACCGATACCCATAAACTTGAGTTGTGAAAAAAGGGTTTGTACCCAGTATTGGGTTAATCTAGGGAATCAATGGGTGAAAAGAAACCCATTGATGAAATCCCACATACCTAGAGATGAGAACCCTTAAGAATTGTATAGAGTTGCATGCTTGAGAAATATGAACCATAACTGGACTTGGGAAAAGGGAATCGCCTTTTTTTCTTTTCTAAAGTTAAGTATAAGATTAAATTCTAAGTAATGAGATATTAGGGTCTTAGTAGACTCAATTATGACCCTTGGTATTCCTAAAACAATGTATCTTTGATATGAAAAGAGTGGGAAAAGAATGATTATCCCTGTAAAATTTCATAACTTGAAATATGAGGAGAAACATATCAGACATTCCCACGATCATTAGAACAACTAAGGATCGTGGGTTAAGATCGAGGTTGGAGCTGGATATGAACTCTCTGAACATTATCAGAAAAGCCACAGTAAGATCATAGGTTCAACATACGGTTGTACCTCTTCATAAGAGAGACATTCTTTCATGCAAACCCTTTGCAAGGTAACAAACAATGTGGGGTCACCAATGAACTTCTTTAGCAAGGAAACATGGGAGATTTAATGCACTACTACTAAATCCCCTAGAAAATCAAACTCATAGGCTACCTTGCCAACATGACCTATAATCTTCTGGGGACCAATAAAGCAGGGACTAAGCTTTCTTTACTTTTTGGACATTTTCACCACTTTCATTGGCAAAATTTTTAAGTAGAACAAACTACCAACGACAAACTCAAGCTCTTTTCTGCTTATATTTGTATAGGATTTCTTACAACTTTGATTCATTAATAACCTCTCTCAACTAAATAAACTTTATTTATAGCCTCATGGACTGAGTGTGGCCCTATTAATACTGCTTCATGAACTTTAATCCAACTAATAAAAGATCTACATCCATGAAGGGACTCACATAGGACTATCTAAATAATAAAGTGATAACTGATATTGTACACAAACTTGATCAAAGGTAGATGATAATCCCAACTTCCCATGAAATATATCACACATGCTCTTAACATATCCTCTAAGGTCTGAATGATCCTCTCTACCAGAACATCTATTTATGGATGAAGGGTTGTAATGATATGAACATAGGTACAAGACTCTTCTGAAATGCCTTCCAATATTAGGAGTTAAACTTAGTACCTGTATCTATAATGATTGTAAAAGGGACTCTATACAATCTCACCAACTTCTTCAAGTAGAGTTTACAATTGTCCTCGGCTGAATCTGAAGTGTTAACTGGTAAAAATGGGCCAACTTAGTCATCATGTCCATAATAACCCAAATATAATCATGCTATCAACGAGTATGAGCCAACCCTATAACAAAGTCCATGCTCACTACCTCCCACTTATAAATAAGAATACTGATGTCCAGAAGTATGCTATCAGGTCTTCGGTGCTCAACCTTAACCTATTGGTTATTCAGGTACTTGGCTATAAATTTTGGGATATAATTCTTAATACCATTTACTAATATACTTCCCTTAAATACCAGTATATTTTAGTGGATTCTGGGTAAATAGATATCGAGAATCATGTACTTTTTCTAGCGTCAGCTATCTCAGTTTGTTTACATCTTACACAAAATATCTGCCATGATAGTCAAGAACACTATCTCCCTCTTGGGATAAAAACTCAACCTTCAGACTCTGAACCTTTGCTTTTGATTTAAGAAAAATATGATCACTATTTTTCTTTTCCATAGTGTCAGCTACCAATGAGGATTAAGAAGCATTTTGAACTGAAATACTACCTTCGATTAAGTTAAACAACTGAACTCCCAATCTGGATAATCTATGAACCTCAAAAGAAAATTCTTTTTTCTCATCCTGTACTTGAGCAAAACTCCTCATAGATAATATTCTAAGAGCATCGTCCACTACATTGGCCTTGCTTAAATGGTATAAAACACTTATGTCATTGTCCTTGAGCGACTCTACCATCTTATCTATTAAAGATTTAAATCCTTTCTGGTTGAACACATACTAAAGACTCTTCTTATCAGTGAACACATCGACATGAATCCTATAGAGAAAGCTTCTTGAAATCTCTAAGGCAAAATCCACTGCTGCCAATGCAAAATCATGAGTCGGGTAATTCTTTTCATCAAGAGTGAGTTTTCTAGAGGTATATGCTATAACCTTTCCACATGAATCAACATATAACTAAGACCAACTCTATAAATATCACAATAAACAACAAAACCATCTAAACCCTCTAACAGAGTTAAAATCAAAGTGGTAGTGAGCCGAGTCTTCAACTACTAAAAACTCTTCTCGTAAGAATTAGGCCACTAGAATTTGACTTCTTTTGAGATAACTTAGACATAGGATAGGCAATAAAGAAAAATATAAGAAATCTTACCTTGGTTCATAAGTTTATTGGTTACATCAAGGATATATATGGGACTCAGGATTGTTCTTGGGGATCAAAGTTACAAAGCACGATCGTGGTTCTCTCTCATGGCATGAGGGTACAGTTTGTCAACTTTTAGAAATTGGGGTTATCTTGACCAGATGAGTGCTTTGTATGGAGTTAAAATGTCTCCACTATCATGATTGGTCTCGTAGTATCTCAATATAGATGTGTTTAACTAAAAAGGCCATAAATTCCTACTCTAATGTTGGATTAAGGCAAAATTGAATGTGCTGGAAAGTTAATTCAAATATCTATCACTTGGTGTGTTTGTATCTTAAAAAATGCATCGGGATATGGAAGTTATACTCTTTTGACGTTAATCACTACTTTAGGAATTGATCCGTAAGGGAGGTATTAGCTTGGTTAAGGGCTAGGGGGTTCTTGTGGATTTGGTACATAGCCAAATCACCTTTTATGTCGTTAAAACTTGATGATTTAGCCTACATGTACTTGAAGCATGATTCTAGTTTAGGCTTGGATTTTTTGGGCTTTGTAATATCTCCTTTTGGAGTCATTCATCCTTGAATAGAATCTAACTAGGCTGGAAGCTTAGAGGAAAAGAGCTATAATTCCCATATTTTCTTCACCACTTCTCTTGATACTACAGGAACCCTTCACACTATCTATACCTGAAATTCCTAAACTAAGTTTCTAAGATTTGAGCACTGATATGGTTTTAGATTAGTAACTAAAATATAAGCTGATTGAGACACACGGGCGTATGCTATGGCATGGGAATAGCTAGGCGACATGAAATATAAAGAATTAATTAATTAGGAAAAGTTATTACCTCAAGCTAGGACTGAGCTTGAAATAAAAAGATAGGGGGTACTTTGTCATTATCTCTTCCTCTACTTCCTAAGTAGCTCCATCAACTAACTATTTTTTCCAAAGAACCATTAACAAAGAAACTTTTTTATTCCTCAACCTCCAAACCTAACGGTCAAAGATTTCCACAGAAATCTCTTATAAAAGAGCTTGTCTTTTATGCCTACTCTTTCTAAGGGAATAATCAACCCAGGATTACTAATGCACTTCTTCAACAAGGAAACATGGAAGACTAAATCCATCGATGGTACATCCACCGACAAATTTAACTCATAGGCTACCTTACCAAAATTACATATAATTTTATATGATCCAATAAACAAGGGATTGAGCTTTCCTTACTTTGTAAACCTTTTCACTCTTTTCATAGGCAAAACTTTCAAGTAGACCAAATCACCAATGAAAAACTCAAGCTCGCTTCTCATATCCGTATAGGACATCTAACGACTTTGATCTATTGTCAATCTCTCTCTAATCAGCTGAACTTTCTACATAGCCTTATGGATCGAGTCTGATCCTTTTAATACAACTTTACCAACTTTGAAACACCCAATAAGAGATTTACACCTCCTTCCATAAAGTGCCTTAAAAGGGGCTATCTAAATATTAGAGTAATAATTGCTATTATACACAGTCTCGATAAAAGTTAGATTATCATCCCAACTACCCTTGAAATCAATCACGTATGATACAACATATCCTCTAAGGTTTTAATCATCATATCTTCTTGACTATCTATCTACAGGTAAAAGGATGTAATGAGCTAAACTTAAGTACCAAGACCCATCTAAAATGCCTTCCGAAATTGGGATTTAAACATAGTACCTCTATATGAAATGATAGTCAAGGGGACACCATGCAATCTCACCAACTCATTCAGGTAGAGTTTTTCATAGTTCCTTTCTGAATTTAAAGTGTTAACTGGCTGGAAAATGGTCTCCCTAGAGGGTGTAGCACACAATGCATGGCCAGGTTTGGGGGGTGCGGTGCAAGGTACCTCCATAATGATGCAATTTCACTTTCGTTTTGCTCCTATCTTTTCGTACGTTTGACCTTTATTTTTTCACTTTACATGACTTGTTTGATGGCTTCAATTAGCTTCCAAGACACCTCTAACAGTATCCTACAACATCATGTACAAAGCATTAGTTCTTACAACACAATAGAGCTCATCAAAGAGCACTAGAACAATCATAGCTCAATCTAGCACCACTAGTTTTCTCGACTAAATTCTATTTGATCATTTTGATTTTTAACTTGATTCAATAGCACTTTAAATATGTTAAACATATACGTAACACATAATTACCCAATTATATCCTTAATACCTCATTAGGCACACAAAAGAGTCCTCAAAACTAATCTAAACACGCATAGATAATGACAACCATAATCATTGTTAAGATATAAAACCAATATCAAATGTGTAACAACGAAAATAGCATAGGACATAAAGAAATATAGTTTCCAAAATGTAAATCTCAATTCAAGTGAGCGAGCATCTACAATTTCTTAGTACACAAATGTATGAAACATGGCCTGAAAACAATAGACTACAACATCCACAGATCAACTATATGGGTCAACTTATGTAACAACCATATCTTAGGAAAATTGGCCAACACCCAATTATCAAAATTAATGTATCCATTATCTAATTATCTTAAAGATTTACAATAAACTAAAATAAAATGCTTAAATAGTGAAATATAATAAGTCAAACAATCTCAATTATAAGGAAGTTGAAAACGCTCCAAGAAGTACTATGTATGACAGAACTAATACAATGCAACATAATGGAGACATCTATAGAATACTATGGGACATGTCAAAGTAAGATAAAATTATCTAGAAATGGAAAACCAACAATAATAAAAGTATGAATGGCGGGCTACCAAAATATATACCATGTTGTCCGTTAGTTATTAATAGTGATTTCTCATCCTTGGAAATTATGTTTTGCAGGATATATGATGATAGCAAAAAGATATATTCAACTTATTTTCCTACTTATTTATTCTCTGGACATCATAAAAATTGTATCCGCAAAAGTAAATAAATCACCAAAACAAGAAAAAAGTACAGATCATGCATATTTTGTCAATAAAACAATTGTTCGGAATGCTGTGTCAAAAGGAGCAGATTAATTACAACACATAAAAGTTGAAAAAATTCATGTATGTAGTTGCATAAAGAAGTTGTTGACTTAGCTTGTTTTACCTCCAGTGTGCTTAGATGGATCACCTCCAGCATACCATCTTGATCGAGGATTTGGACATGGAGTTAAAAGTTAGATCATTCTATTCTCAGTAAGTTTAACATATTGTAATGTTGATTATATTAATATACATTGATATATCAAGATATTTTATACAGTTGACTGCTTTAATGTTTTGACTTCTTATGGGCAATTTATTTAAGCTACTCTTTAAGTGATCTAATAGAAAAACACATGTATAAAAACTTAAACTTTTTCTTTCAAAAGAGTAGGAAAACTTATGATCTTCAGTTATTGGACGTCTTTTGAAAATCTTTTAAATATTTCAAAACATTCACTTGTCTATAGGGAGAAGCGTGGTGCAGAAACATCATAGACTGCCTGAACCGTTCTAAGACTGAGTTAGATTCTTCAAAACTTATGATGCAATTTATATTTTTAGGCATTTTCAGCAAGAGCAAAAGCAAAAATCCAGGTTCTCTTTGATTAAGCTACCTAATATCTTGTTTTGAATTATTTGTATAAAAAATTATTTCTCGAGAACTATTTGATAAAATAAACAGAATAGAAAGTCTAGTTTGATTGAGAAAGTCTTATATGATGATAAGGTTAAAACAACAACAACAAACCTAGTGTATTCCCACATAGTAAGGTCTGGGGAGGGTAAGATGTATGCAGTCCATACCTCTACCTCTAATGAAGTAGAAAGGCTGTTTCCGGTAGACCTCAAGGTTAATTTATGAAAATCATGCAGATTTTTACAATTGGAACAAAGTCTTTGTTAGGTATTGTGATGGTGGAACTTTCACCGGAGATATCAAAAGTGTTGATCCTGTATGTTCTCCTTTGAATTCATGTTTTAAAAATTATAAATGTGTATCCGTGTTTAAGACATTTCTTTATCATTTATGTAATTTGACAAGACAACATTGAACTACACTTACACCAAATTTTGCTTAGGCTACCAATCTTCATTTTAGAGGTGCAAGGATATTTGATGTAGTAATTGAGGATCTATTAGCAAAGGGATTATCGAATGCAAAGAAGATATGTAAGTTTGATTTATAGTAACTGAAATAGTATTTGTGTTGTCGAATGTTGGAAAATACTGAGAGAAATTAAACATTACAGGCCATTCTTTCTGGTGGTTCTGCTCATGGATATCCAGCAATGCTATACTGTGATCACTTTCACAATTTATTACCTAAAGCTCAGAGTGAAA
This sequence comes from Capsicum baccatum var. pendulum, assembly GCA_030864225.1. Lineage (NCBI taxonomy): Eukaryota > Viridiplantae > Streptophyta > Magnoliopsida > Solanales > Solanaceae > Capsicum > Capsicum baccatum. The sequence continues at coordinate 197,279,510 of CM061552.1, read as the reverse complement.
TGCTTAGTTGATGCTGGTTATTTTATCCATGTGTAAGATGCACATTTAAGGATTTTACAATTCCTATATAATAAAATTAAATGATACTAGATGTTAATTCAGAATCCTGAACATAATATATCTAACTCTGAGATGATCAATTTTCTTTCTCTACTTGTAGGAAAAATCCACTACTAACAAATGTGTTTGAGTCGATCTTCAGAGATGTTGTTACTTTACTTGTAAAATTCTATCTCTTTCATTTACTTTAATTTATGTAGCTAACGAATATCTAAGCAAGTGCTTAGATGAATATTCTATAAGAGTTCATTATTAATTGTTAGTATTTTTTTTTGACCGTTATATGTATGTTGATTTAAGGTCGTGTGTTATAACTAAAGCCTATTTTTTGAGTTTCAGGGATTTACCAAAGTGTTACCAAAATTATGCATTTCAAGAATGAAACCAGAATTGGTACATTTTATAGCTTCTTAGATTCAACTGTCGTCTTGTGTTTCTTTTGTCATTGAGATAATGGATATATACAAAGTACTATACGTTCACCCTGCAGTGTTTTTTCCCAGAAAACATACAACAAGATATCAAGACACCATTTTTTACTATGATGTCAACATTTGATGGTTATCAGGTATAAAGGCATTTTATATATTGAAGATTATATTTAGATATATGCATCTAAGAAATGTAGCATGAAAATGTAACCATGAATAAGAAGCTGCAACAACAAATTATCACTTATACATTACTCCCTTAGTCTTAATTTATGTGGCACCATTTGACTTGACTTAAAATTTAAGAAGGATAGAAGACTTTTGAAATTCGTGCTCCAAAACAAATCATAAACATTTGTATGAAGATAAATTATTTCATTAAGGGTAAAAGTAAAGTTTTAAATTGTAGTTTTTTCTAATTATGAAAAGATGACATTTTTTTTGAAACAAACAAAAAAGAAAGTGTCACAAAAATTGTTCAGATAGAGTGTATAAGTTATTTCTTAACGCATTTAATTATATATGGATATAGTTATAATTATCTATTTTTCCTTTTTTATTTGAGGTTTGTAATGAAATGTTTTTCAGGTGGACAATATTATAGGCTCTAATATTAGCCAATACATTCAAGCCTGAAATTGCACTGAAAGTCAAAACAAATCCTTCAAAGGTTTGCCCAATTTCAAGTAGCTATATTCTACTTTTTTTAACACTACCTGGATGATTAACCGGCTCTTCGCATGGTGATGAATGATCTCATCAGTCTTACATACAATCATTCACTAATATCCATATCACTAATATACATATATCTTTTAGATATTATATACCAATGCAACTTATTTTTCTGCACTCTTCAGAGACTACTCCAATTAATTACAATAGTGCCACAACCCAAATGGCCGTGACATCCAAACTAGAGAACTATCTAACCCAAACTCAGAGGCGGATCAAGAAAATTTGAGGCCTAAGGACAAAATTAAATGGAGGCCTTAGGTTTTTAAGAACAAATAATTGTTTTTATAAAGTCTACTTTAATATTATATAATCGATTTCTTCGAATAATTCTTTTTTAATTAATAATATATCTTGAGACATAACACTCAGAACTAGATATATCAAAATTCTTCAAAAATTTTTCATATAAAAAATCTATTTTTCATAAAATAATAATTAATATTCTTTTTAAAATCTGTAATCTATTATTACTTTTAAAAAATGAGGGCCCTCAAATTTGAGGGCCTTAGATGACTGCCTTTTTTCGAAATGATAGAGCCGCCCCTGCCCAACCTTAAATACATCCAATTAATCAATTAATATGAAATAAAAATAAATCTCAAAAACTAATTAATAATTAGTAAGTGAGAAATTATTGTATGTTACATCCCCAGGACTCAAAAGTCACTGTACAAAGACACTAATCCAAAACAAGTGTCTAAGCATAATACAAAAAGAACAAAAAGAACAAAGTCATTGTCTGGAAAAAATAAAATAAGAACTATAAAGATCCGTGACAACATGAAATGCAAGTAGCTTACCCTCGGATCGAATCAACCGGTACCGCTAGAGATGAGGTCATGTCTAAGTTTCTGAAACACTGTCTGTACTCAATAAAAGAATAGCACATGGTATAATCAGTACAAACATGTCACAAATCAAGACTACCCTTTTGTCGCAACACGGTGCTCAGACTCGCAATTGACCTCAAGCTAACCATTGGCCTATCAAAACACTAAGACTATTGAAACAAATAATGAAATTTTGAGTGAAAACTAAACATAAATGAGAGGAGTATAATAAAATCAAAATAAAAGAAAAATCAATACTAGATGTCAAAACTAAGACTACCCAACATAATTAATATGTTGGAAATATAACTATTTATTTGAAAGCCTTTAAATCTTATAAGTTATTGGGACAAGCCCTCAACTAACTCCAATGATCTAAAATTAGAATATTACTAAATAAAAATATTGATAATTGACCCTCCAATGATGAGGAATCACCATAACCTACTGGGATATGCTGAGAAATCATACTAAGCGCGATCTGGATGCTGAACATCAGAACCTATATTATAAGACAATATAGACAAAAAAATATGCGATCAGTAATTTAAATGTAATGAGTAGATGAGATAGGAAATAACTAATATAGGTCAAACATGATGCATGTGACATGGTAAACTAATGCAAGACAAACCAAGTAATAAATATGTAATGTATGATAAGTTGAATAATTGAATTCAAGGTTATGCAAGTATCTGAATCTTAACTATGAACTATGGACTGTGGGAGCTACCATTAACCAATATACCCCAATTTGAGCTAACCAGGGTCTGAACTGTAACTCCATTTGAATAGGTATTCAGTACCTTATCAAGGGTAGGAAAACTAACTGAAGTGGATCCACTAAACAGATGTCTAAAAGGGACTAAGGTGTCAAGTCTAGTCTGATGGGTGGCCTTTTAGAACCTACAGTGGTGCCGTAGTTCTAGGACAGAGATTTCTACTAAAGGTCTCATCATAACTGACGGGTGAGCCTTCATCCCTGCATTTTATTAGAACTAAGTACTACTCCAAAATTAATGACACTAATAACTAAAAAATGCTCAACAATAGTAATATTCTGAAAACTGAAAATAAATGCATAGTCTAAAAATATTAAATAACATGTAATCTTGAGGATATAAAACTAATATGTGTATACATAAAATCCTAGGTATCAGGTGTTCATAAGCCACAATCTCTGAAGAATACAACTAATCATGGCAATGCTACAATCTGAACAAAATAAGAAATTTCATAACTCAAGCCCAAATTAAAGAATTTATTACTATAATGAGATTTAATTGTCATGAGTATGATAAGATTCTCAAATTTATGGGAAAGCATATATTCATGGTTTAATCAAAGCACAGAACTGAAAACTAAGGGAATCCTCACTTTACTTGAAAACCTTAAGCTTGAAAGGTGAATTAGACTTGGGGGATTGAGTTAAATTTGGGACTCCATGGGATAAAAGAAACCCATTTATGAAATTCCACATACCCGAGGTTGAAAACCTTGATGGTATCTTGGGATTTGAAGACTAAAGTTCAAGAGCCCTAATTATTGCTTGAAGGAGAAAAATCAGCTCTTCTCTCTAAATTTTTCAAGTGTTGAATGAATTTTGAGGAATGCTGGACTTAGGGTATTTTAAAATTAATATTCAACCCTTGGGAAGGATAAACAACATATTTTTGATGTTAAAGAGTAGGAAAAGAATGAATAACCCCTTCAAAATCATCTAGAAAACTTCTGCAAGTAGTCTCGATGACTCACGTAATGACTCGTAGGGTTAGGCTATGAGTCATAGCCAAAGGAATCAAATTTTGATTCCAACCATTTTCAATATAAGTCACTCTATGACTCGTATTTTCTCGCGACTACTCGTAGGGTCAGACGATGACTCATAGTCTGAGTTGTCGTTACTGACAGGTTTGATAATACTTTAGTAAATTGGCCATAACATTTTACTCCAATATCCTATTTAGGCGAAACTGGATGTGTTGGAAATGTGGTCTTAAGCTTCAAAAATCTTAGTAATCTATAAGTTATACTCATTTTAAGTTGACTATAGCAAGATTCTTCATAAGAATTTAATCGGTAAAGGATATTTTGACTTGTCTATAAGCTAGGAGTTTTTTGTGGCCTTAATATATCTCTAAATTACTAATAAAACTACTAAAATTGATGTTTGATTTTGTATGTACTTGAATCATGGTTCTAATATTGTCTTGAATTTTTGGGGTTTTACAATGTCTCTCCCTTAGGGTCATTCATCCTCGAATGAAAACTAAACTTAAGTGTTAGGAGAAAGAGTTGTAATTCCCATACTGAATTCCTACGAGTAAAATAATGACTTGATAAATGATTCTATGACTGAAATGTGGACTGAAAATACTCATTAATGTATGTTGTGACATTAAAATAGATTAGTGGCCTAAGACAAAAATTTTTAATTAAGGAGAAATTATTACATCGAGCTGAGACTGATTCAAAGATAAAATACGAGGGTACTAGGTCAACATAGCTGTCTCTGTTTCCTAAGTAGTTCCTTAATTGACTGATTTCTCTCTTGAACGTTTACCAAAGAGAACTCTTTATTTATCAACTTCCAAACCTGATGGTCAAGGATATCAACTGGGACCTCTTCGTAAGAGACATAATCTTTCACACCTACATTCTCTAAAGGAACAATCAATGTTTGATCACTAATGCATTTCCTTAAAAAGGAAACATGTAAAAATGAATGCTCTAATACTAAATCTGAATGCAATTCCAACTCATAAGCTACATTTCCATAGTAACCCAAAATCTTATAAGGACCAATATAGCGGGGACTGAGCTTTCCCTTCTTACCAAATCTCTTTACCCCTTTCATGGGAGAAATATTTAATTTAGACAAGATGAATAAAAGTAAACTCAAGATCCCTTCTCCTCACATCTGTATAGGATTTTTAACGACTCTAAGAAGTTTTTAGCCTTTCCGTAATCAGCGGAACCTTTTCCATAACCTCATGTACTAAATCTGGCCCTATCAATATAGGTTAATAAACCTCAAACCGTCCAATAACATATCTACACCCTTTACTATAAAGTGCTTCAAATGGGGCCATCTAAATATTGGAGTAGTTTATATTATTATAAGCAAACTCAATCAATGGAACTTGATCATCCCAACTACCCATGAAAACACATACTCCCAACATATCCTCTAAGGTCTGAATGGTCCTTTCTGCCTGACCATCTGTCTATGGGTGAAAAGTTGTACTAAGATTAGCTTGGGTGCCAAGACACTTCTGAAACGTCTTCCACAAGGAAAAAATAAACTGGTACCTTATTGAAAATAATAATCAAAGGGACTCCATGAAATTTCACTAACTCACTCAAATGGAGTTTAGCGTCATCTTCGGCTGAATTTAAAGCATTAATTAGAAAGAAATGGGCCTACTTATTCATTAAGTCCACGATAACCCTAATAGAATCATGCTATTGATGAGTGTAAGGCAACCCTATAATGAAGTCCATATTTACCACTTACCACTTCCAAGTAGAAATACTAATATCCTGAAGGATACCACTAGGTCTCTAGTGCTCAACCTTAACTTGCTGGTGATTTGGACATTTAGCTACAAATTTCATAATATCCCTTTTCATACCATTCCTCCAATAGACTTTCAATAAATTACGGTACAACTTAGTGGCTCTTGGGTTAATAAAATACAGAGAACTGTGAGCTTCAGCTAGAATTTACTATCTCAAGTCATCTATATTAGAAACATATAGTTTTCCTTGACAATAAAGCACACCATCTCCCTTTGGGAGAAAACCTCAACTATCTGACTTCGGGATGCTTTTTAAATTAAGAAAAATAAGATCATTACCTTGTTTTTACTTCACCTCAACTATCAATGAAGATTTCAAACTATTTTAAACAATGATATAACCTTTGATTGAATGAACCAACCAAACTCTCAATCTAGCAAGCTGGTGAACCTCACAAACTAACTTTTTCTTCTAATCCTTAATATGAGAAACACTTTCCAAACATAATCTACTAAGAGTGTCAATCACAACATTAGATTTATCCAGATGGTACAAGACACTCACTTCACAATTCATTAAAAACTCTAGTCACCTTCTCTAACAAAGATTTAGATTTTTATAGCTGAACACATAGTGAAGAGTTTTGTGATCACTAAACACATCAACATGAACCCCATACAGATAATGCCTCCAAATCTGTAAGGAAAAAATGTTTGTTGCCAACATAATATTATGAGTCAGCTAGTTCTTCTCATGATGTTTGATTTGTCTATAGGCATATTCTATAACCTTTCTTCACATCATTAACAAATAACAAGGTCAAACTCTTGAAGCATCACAATAGACTACAAACCCATCAAAACCCCCTAGTAGAGTCAAAATTTGAGTAGTGTTGAGTCGAGTCTTCAACTTTTGAACACTCTTCTCAAAGGAATCAAACCACTAGAATTGGATTTTCTTCTGAGTCAATTCAGACATAGAAGAAGCAATAGAGGAAAATCCTTCCACAAACCATTTGTAGTAATTGGCTAAACCTAAGAAACTCCTGGTATTTGATTAAGAGATGAGTGTACGCTAGTTCCTCACTACTTAGATCTCTTGAGGATCAACTTGAATGCCTTCACCAAAAATGATATGACCATGGAATTCTACTTATTTTAACTAGAATTCACATTTGGTGAACTTAGAGAATAAGTTGTGATCTTTGAGGGTTTTCAAAACATTCCTTAAATGGTTTGCATGTTAATCCTCACTATAAAAATAAATGATGATGTCATCTATGAAGACTATAATAAACATACCCAAGTACTTCTTGAACACCTTGTTCATTAAGTTCATAAAGGTTAAAAAAACATTCGTTATTCCAAAAGACATGACAAAAAATTTAATGTGACCTTACTGAGTTTTTAAGGTTGTCTTTGGAATATCACATTCTTTGACTCTGAGTTAATGGTAGTTGGATCTGAGGTCTATCTTAGAGATACAATTAGCACCCTGAAGTTTGTCGAACAAATCATCAATCCTGGGAATTACATACTTCGTCTTGTTTTTGAGTTTTTTCAACTAACGATAGTCGATACATATTTTGAGGGATACATCTTTCTTGCACATGAAAAGAATGAAACACCCCATTGAGAGATACTAGGCCTTATAAAACCCTTTTAGGAGATATTTCAATTGTTCCTTTAATTTCTTAAGCTTGGTTGGATCCATTTTATAGGGTGGAATTTAAATAGGTTGGATATATAGAAAAAGATCTATTCTGAAGTCAATTTCCCACTTGGGAGGCACTCCTGAATAATCTTCAAAAAGCACTTATAGAAATTTATTTACCACAAGAACTGACATAAGACTTGAGATTTTGGACTTTGAACCCTTAAACTAAACAAGATGATAGATGCACCCTTTGGAAATGATTTTCCTTGCCTTAAGGAAAGAGATAAATCAACCTATAGGCACTAAGGTACTACCCATCTACTCTAAGATTGGCTCATTTGGAAACTGAAATTGTACTACTCTAATTCTACAATCAAGTGAGGCATAGCAAGAGTAGAGCCAATCCCTTCCAAGAATAACACAAAAAATTTTCAAGTGTAACTCGACAAGATCCACTTAGGTAACTTTTTGGGATACTATAATCAGGCAATTTCTGTATGTCTATCTAGCTTTGACTAAATTACTGACTGGAATAGAAACAAAGAAGGATTCTGAGAAGATTTTAGGGCCGACACCAAAGTTTAATACTATATAGGGAGTCACAAAGAAAAGTGTGGCTCTAGGATATAATAAGGCACAAACATAAATATAAAAGACTTTCAACATACCAGTGACCACATTAGGAGAAACCTCCTGGTTCTGTCGAGTCTGAAGGGCATAGAACATATTCTAATGTTGTCCTACAACCTTACTAGATAATGTACCCTACCAAGTTGGGTGACTTGCTAAAGTTACTAAAGAGTTAGATTAAATTTGCTGATGATAATCCATACCTTTCTGTGAAGCCATTTGTCATGACCCGAACTGAGGCCCTGACCGCAACAGGCATCCCGAACCATGAAGGATGATAGCCATATTAACTTGTAATTATATGCAATATGCATCTATTAAAAAAATGGAAAATAAATGGAAACATGATCATTTTACTATTTTAATTGAGCAATATGGACATAAGTTTAATAAAACTCAAACCATCTAATACAAGTTTGCAAAATCTCTTCTACAACTGGAAACAACAATCTGTATGAAATTGAGACAAGGCCCCCACTCGAACCATAAACTAAAACCAAATGAGATTAACATAAGTGAACAAGATGCCTTCTGAAGTAAGAGAGGCTCACCAACTATGAATGTCTGATAATAATTTACTAATTAGCAGGATCACTAGACTGGGCCTTAGAACCTAAAATATAGGGGTCAATACAAATGTATTGGTACATAGGGAAATCTAAAATAATATACTTTTATTCAATATATGTGAGAGAAATTTATAAAACATTTTACATACATTATACAAAAACACATGGGCTTACTTTAATGACTTTGAAATATTTCTTTGAAATCATGAACCACTCTTTATTTTACTTCTGAGAAAGATCGTAAAACCTACAAGTCTAGTACCCACGGGATATATGGGTCCGCCATTAACTCATTGGCCAAGAACTCACATCCAAGTTTGATGCAAGGATAGGGGTAATACATAATAGTCTAGTATACCAGTGTCTTAAGGATAAGTATACATTGGCCTCAGCGAATCATATCACCCGAATCAGTAAAACTCAATTTCCATTGATGAGCCCTTACACTGCAATGCCTTTTTCGAGTAACCATCTAACTTTATTTAAGCCTATTTTTAATATTTTAAATCATGTATCTTTATAAAAAATGGTCTAATGTCTAAAAACCGTCTTTAGTCTAGTTTGTTCTGAGTCTGTTTTGGAATTAGTCTTATTTGTTATCATCATACCAAGACTTGCAAGTCAGATAAGCCATAAAATATCATGTTATATTTTTTTATTCAAAACATAATGTTTGGACCACCAAATCATTCAATCGGTATAAGAGAATTTGTATTTTGACATATATAAAACTTATTCAAAGATTCTCTCTTTCAATTCTTAAGCATATGGTGGTCAATTACATTGTAGCATACTAAAAAATTCTTTCAATAATCATCTTTAATGTTTAAAAGAAAGAAAACACACTCTCTTAAATTTACAACCAATATAAAGTCCATATCAATAATAAAATATTTATCTTATTCTTCAAAATATGTAATTAATAACCCATAATATGTGAAATCATTAGGTATCGAAACAAGAGAGGGGTTTCATCAAGTATCAAAACAAGAGAGGGGTTTTGTCATTTATGCTCTCGATTAAAGTTTGCAAAATTGAAAATGCATATTTATACATGGTTATAATTAAATTCTATAAAATGGGTTCAAGACAAATGTTTACTTTCATCAAAACAAGTTCATAATATATGCTATTCAAAACCATGTCAAAAACCTCTTTGTAAACATGATTATATACCCTTAAAATTGATAAAAACCATAAAACTTATGGCCAAGGAGTTTAGGATAGCCCCACATACTGTAACACCACAAGATCATACCCTGGATGCCACACGGTACTTACGACCCCGAAGGACCACAAGCTAACCCATGACTAATGTCTACTGTGAGCACTGAATAGTAATACTAAAATAAATATAGAATTAGGCTAAATTGGCCTAAGGTTCAAAATCTAAATACTAATAAATAATAATATCTGGTAAAAACATTTGAAAACTAAACACTGTCTAAACTGGTCTAGTCTGAAAGCCTGTAATGTCCCAAATCTAGTACCCAAAATGCTATATAGTGTTCATAACCCTGTAGGACAATAATCTAACCCATGACTCATAACTATAATTGAGCACTAAGTAATACATTGTAAATAAATAGAATATAAGTTGTAAGGACATAAGGTTCAAAACTGAACTAATACTACATAAAATATAATGTTTGTAATAGGGTATGACAATACCCAAAACTGAGATAAACTGTCTGAAATATAATATAGTTCGAAAGCCTCTAAACTGTCTGAAAACTGTAGAGTTGATGCAATATGTCCCCAACTAACTCTGAACTATTAAAATAATAAAGTAATAAAATAATTATGCTATCTTAGATTGATGAGGACTCACTGTAAGTATGGCTGCTAAATGTCTTATCTACTAAGGATGCTCAGGAGCTCGTGTTTCTAAATCTATGGTATAAAACACCATAGCGCAAATGTGCCAGTACTTTGAATGTACTGGTATGCAAGTAAGGTAGGCTGAATGCAATGGTTCATGTGCATGAACAATACAACTAATTGAATAACATGAATGTAAGAATGCATACATGAATATGTGACTATAACACTAAGACCCCATGAAATTCTCTTATAAAATGAACCTTGGGGCGTGTCAAGTGAGGCATGATTTTGGCCCTAAAAGATTGAGAAGTGACATCCTAAATGAGTATCATGTAAACAATATAGAATTTCTCCAATTTCAACTTTTTATCACATGGGAAATTTGATAAGCTTTCTGTCGATATAAGATTCTCCCAAATCTAATACCTGGGTAAGAAGTTATGGCTAATTTAAGTCCTAGACATAAAACAACATCATTTTAGTTCTTGGTGCATCACGGAGATGATCTATTTGAGAATTGTCAATTTCCAGTAGAACTCCACAATAGTGGCACATCGCGGAGGACCCCAATTTCCCAATAGTCAATTTCCAGTGGCTTAGCGCGATTGTGACACGTTGCACTGAAGTTCTAGGTCTCAACTAGTAGGATAACGCGATGGCTCCGCATCTCGGTGACTACCAATTTCTCATTTTTCAATTTCCAGTGAGCCACCATGATAGTGGCGCATCGCGGTGGCCCATGAAATCGGGTTCCCAGTTCAATTTTTCCAGCATCGTACAGAAGTTAAAAAGAGAATTTTTGGACTTTTTCCAAGCCTCTTAAACCATGAAAAAAACAAATTACGGTCATTTACAAGCATTCTATGAAGTCTCTCTCAAGTTTTCTCTCAATAAAAACCCTAAGCATCCAAAATCTCTTCCAAGAATCTCAATAATCCACCATAGATTTTCTAAATTGAGTCAAGAATCAACGTTCCTAAGTCAAGGGCTTCAAGAACCCTCATTTAAGAGTACTAATAAGGCTCCAAAAGCAAGACTTCATTCAATGCTTCTAATTCAAGGTATGTGGGGTTTTGAACAGGGGTAATACTTTCACTCTTTTGCCCAAAGGCTTATTCAAACTGCAAGTCTTTGTAATTTATGTGATTTTACATGAAATTAAATAGGGATATTTCACCCATTGTTATTGGTTTTAAGCTTTTGATGTTTTCCTTAAATTGAGAGTCTAATGACATGATTTTTACATGTTTTCTTGAGAAATTTCAGCTGGGTCTATACCCCATGATTTTAATCCTTGAGAAGTTAATAGTTGAAATGTTTGAAACATTGAATTATGTGAGTATGTTGAGATTTTGAGATAAATTGCTGAAATTTCTAGATTTCTACATGAGTTATGAATCTATATGCTATCTATTATGCTTTTGAGGAGTTTTAACTTGGGATTAAACTATGGGTTACTAAGCCCTGCTTGAGACTTGTGATTTTATGAACTATTGTGTTATAAGAACCAATGATTTGAGTATTGTGAGATTATTGAGAAATATTACCTAATGGTCATTGTGTTTTGAAATCCACTCTACTCTATGAGATTACAGGTTTGATTATTGGGTTCTTATTGAACCATGAGATTATTCTAAAGTGGATTTTAATGAGATGACCGAGATAAACTAAAGGGAGTAGTATTTAGCACCGAGTGGGTAAGTTACTTCGGTTTCTTACCCTAAAACTATGTGCCACCATAGGTTGTCTTGAGGCCAAGTTTATGATTGTTATTGGTCCTAAGGCCAAGATGATATTGGGACTGAGGCTGAGTTTGTTTAGTGATCACTGGACCTAGGTCATACTCCTTGGGAAGAGTATGAAGCCTCTCCCTGACGTGAGGTCTCTTTCTTAGGAGGACAAAACGTTGGACTCCATGTAGCTCGTATGGTTTATGTCGGTTAAAAGAACCTCCATTGACATTTTAAACTTTGAGATCAGTTACCTCCCTAAACTAAAGTATTCTCCATTGAGATAAGATAATTTTCTTTAAAACTAAAATACTTTCTCTTGATATGAGTATTTTATCCTAAATCTTGAAATGATATATTTTCCTAACATGAATGAAATCCCTTAAAGTATGTTCCAAAGTTATATGATTTTTAATTCCAAGTATTTAAGTTAAAAAGAGTTATAAGTTCTTGAGCATTGAAGAAGTTTTACTCTCCATGAGACATATGCATGAGTTGAAAGAATTTCTTAAAGTTTCCTTTTTCCTTGAGTAATGAGAATAAGAGAAGAATGCAAATTTTAAAGCTGAAAGTACAATAACTCACAAGATTGTGTTACATGTTCAATTTTGCATGATTCATGAGCTTCTCAGTTTATACTTATTCAACCCATGTGAGTCATTACTTATTACATGCATGATTTGATTAAAGAATATTGATGTTTTTAAATATAAATGCATGCACCCTCACATACTCATTACATTTCCTAGTGCTGATCTATATGTACATTTATATGCTATATTGTCTTATAATATAGGTCCAAGTGCTCAGTCACAGCCTAGTCAGTGACTTTTGAGTACCTCTGTCTACATTCCGATAGTGGTGAGTCCTCATTGTTCGAGGACCTATCTTCAAATATTTCTATGTTTGAGAGACTATGTTTTTACTTTCAGTACAGTTTGAGTCAGTTGGGGACTTTTCCTAATGGCTCTCTAGTTCATGGATTAGTTGAGGCTTTGTTAGACTAATCATATTATGGTTGTGTTGAGGTTTCCGATATTGCTTGGTCATTTAGACCTAGTATTTTTTTCTGTATTTTCTTTCATATGATCTGACTATGCTAGTGTTTAAATTATTTCATCTTGAAATGAGCGGTATTAGTAGAACAAGATCATAGGGTTAGCTTGTGGCTACTTGTAGCCTTAAGCACCGTGTGACATCCTGAGAGGCGATATTGGGTTATTACAAACTTGGTATCAGAGTCTAAGGTTTTAAATGAGTCCTAGAGAGTCTGATAAGCTGCGCTGAGTAGAGTCTTGATCATCGGTGTGTAGCGCACCACATCTATGAGCAAGAGTCTACAAGACATTTTAGGTAAAAGTTTTTTCTTTCTTTTGGATTCTATCAAGCCTACAGTTGTCCCTCTCATCTAATAATTTGTGCACTTCTATTTTAGAAAATGCCTCTCCGAAGAGCGAATGCCCATGGAATGATGATGAGTAACCCCCACCTGTTGATCCTTTGAATGAAACTATGTCTTATGCCGAGTTTCAGGCGGCATTTCAGGCATTTGTCCAAGCAGTCATCGCTAATGTTCGGTCCAATAACTAAGCTACAGTTGCTAATCAGCAGGGATGTGATGTAGCCGCGGCTAAGATTCGTGATTTCATGTAGATGAATCCACCTAAGTTTTATGTATCCAAGTCAGGTGAGGAACCACATATGTACCTGGAAGAGGTGAGAAAGAACACGCAGGTAATGCATATTTTTTAGGAAAAAAGGTGTTGAGTTAGCATCTTACAGGTTGAAAGGCATAGTATATGACTAGGTTGTATCGTGGAGGAAGGGTAGAGGTAAGGATGCTGCTCTTATGACTTGACAGGTATTCCAAGATGCATTCTCGGACAAGTTCTTTCTCCTTGAGATGAGGGAGACAAAGATCAAAGAGTTTATTAACTTGAGGCAGGCCTCTATGACTGTTAAGGAGTATTGCTTGAAGTTCAACTAGTTGGACAAGTATTTTCCTGATTTGATTTCTGACACCCGGGCTAGTATGATCAAGTTTGTGACTGGTGTTCTGGGTTGGTACTAAAGAAGTGTAGGACTGCAATGTTGCATAGGGATATGGATCTGGCTAGGTTGATAATACATGCCTAGTATATAAAGGCAGATAAGATTAGAGAGAGAGATTGAGTGAGGGGTAACAAGAGGGCTAGATCTAAGCAGCATGAGTTTAGCTAGCCTAGGTTTCATGAAGGGAACCACCTTTAATTTTAGAGGCATCCATCTATTCTAGTGCCTTCATCAACTAGTGCTTCCACGCCTAGAATCAGGCAGGAGCAAGGGGGCAGACCTTTTATGTCTAGGTCACAGAACAGTATTGGTAATAAGACTCGCTATCCTCCCTATGCTAAGTGTGGTAGGAGTAATCTCGAGGAGTGTTTTGTAGATCTGAGGGGTTGTTTTGGTTATAGCAAGCAGGGCCACAGACTTAGAGATTGTCCTTAAGCTAGACAGGGGAACAGAGATGCCTGACCTCAGGCGTAGGCTACTAGTGCACCAGCTTTTGTACCCTATCCCGCCCTTACTCAGGGCACTTCATCTAGCACTGATGGCGGTCAGCGCCAGAACATATTTTATGCCTTACCATCCCATTAGGAGCAAGAGGACTTTCCCGATGTTGTTACTGGTATGCTTCATGTTTTTTTCATTGATGTCTATGTGTTTTTGGACCCCAGGTCAAGTCCCTCTTATGTGACCCCACTTGAAGCAATGAATTTCAAAATATTTCCTGAAAAGATTCCTGAGCCTTTCCTAGTTTCTACACCTATTGGGGAGTCAATTGTTGCTAAAGAATTGTATAGAGATTGTCCTGTTAATGTTCTTCATAGAGTCATACTTGCTAATTTGATAGAGTCAGACATGGTGGATTTTGATCTTATTCTGGGTATGGATTGACTTTATTCTTGTTATGCATCTATAGACTGTCATACTCGTGTGGTCAAGTTTTAGTTTCCCAATGAACCAGCTTTTGAGTGGTCCAGGAGTTCGGTATCTCCCAAGAGTTATTTTATCTCCTATTTCAAAGCCAGAAAGCTAATATCAAAAGGTTGCATCTATCACTTATTTAGAGTCAAAGATACTAAGTTTGAGGCTCCAACTATTAAGTCAGTCAATATTGTTAATGAGTTTCCAGATGTTTTTTTGGAAGATCTCCCAAGGGTACTTCCCGATCGAGAGATAAAATTCAGGATTGACCTTCTTCCCGATACTCGGCCTATTTCTATTTTGCCATACCGTATGGCACCTGTAGAGTGTAAGAAGTTAAAAGAGCAACTCAAAGATCTTTTAGACAAAGGTTTCATAAGGCCTAATATTTATTCTTAGGTCACGCCTGTCTTATTCGTGTGAAAGAAATATGGTTATTTGCGTATGTGCATTGACTATCATTAGCATAAACAAGGTCACAGTAAAAAATAAGTATCCTCTTCCAAGAATTGATGACTGATTTGATCAGTTGCAAGGTGCAAGTTATTTCTCTAAGATAGAGCTTAGATCCGGCTATCGTCAACTTAAAGTGAGGGAATGTGATATTCCAAAGACAGCCTTCCGAACCTACTATGGTGACTTTGAGTTTCTAGTCATGTCCTTCGGGCTAACCAATTCCCCTTCCTCCTTCATGGACCTCATGAATTGAGTTTTCAATCCATATCTTGATGTTTTTGTCATTGTCTTCATAGATGACATCCTTGTATACTCCCGTAATGAGAATGACCATGTGAATCACCTTAGAGTTGTCTTGCAAACTCTTAGAGATCACCAGTTATTTTCCAAATTCAGTAAGTATGAATTCTGGCTAAGGTTTGTAGCCTTTCTGGGTCATATTATTTTAGCCAAAGGTATTAGAGTTGACCACCAAAAGGCATAAGCTATAAGAAATTGGCCTAGACCTATCTCTTCATCTTATATTAGAAGTTTCTTGGGTCTAGCGGGCTACTACCACCATTTTGTTGAAGGTTTCTCTTCTATTGTGTCACCCATGTCCCGGTTTACCCAACGAAAAGTTAAGTTGCAGTTGTCAGATTCCTGTGAGAAGAGTTTTCAAGAGTTGAAGACTCACTTACTTCAACCCCTATTTTAACTTTACCTGATGCTATAGATAGATTTTTGGTATATTGTGATGCCTCTAGAATTTGTTTGGGTTGTGTATTGATTGAAAAAAGTAAAGTTGTAGATTATTCCTCTAGGCAGTTGAAGCAGCATGAGAAAAATTACCCAACCTATGATCTTGAGTTAGCTGTTATGATCTTTGCTTTAAAAATCCAGAGACACTATCTTTATAGTGTTCATGTTGATGTGCTTACTAATCATAAGAGCCTACAGTATGTGTTTACTGAGAGGGAGTTGAATCTTAGGCAGAGGAAGTGGTTGGAGTTATTAAAAGACTATGATATAAGTGTGTTGTATCACCCGAGCAAGGCCAACGTAGTGGCGGATGCCCTTAGCAAATTGTCTATGGGTAGTATTACTCGTGTAAAGGAAAGGAAGAAAGAGTTAACTCGCGATGTACATTGTCTGGCTAGATTGGGTGTAAGGTTACTTGATTCAGCCGAGGGGATTACATTGGTGCAAAGTAGTTCCGAATCTTTTTTAGTTTCAAAAGTGAAGAAGAAGCAAGAAAAGTATCCTAGTTTGGTCGGACTGAAAAGGGCATTTCAGGACCAAAAGGTAGAGGTTTTCTACCTAGGGGGAGATGTCATGTTGAGAGTGCAAGGTAGATTTTGTGTTCCATGTGTTGATGACCTGAGGTAGAGGATTATGGCTGAATCACATGGTATGCGGTATTCTATTCATCCCGGAACCTCCAAGATGTACCGCAATTTGTGGGAAATCTCTTAGTAAAATGGTACGAAGGAGGATATAGCTGAGTTTGTAGCAAAGTGTGCAACGTGACAACAGCTTAAGGTAGAGCACCAAAGACCTAATGGTGTAAAGCAAGAGTTTGGTATACCCACTTGGAAGTGGGAGGTGGTGAATATGGACTTCGTGACCGGGTTGCCTCTTTCACGTTGTCATCATGATTCTATTTGGGTTGTTGTGGATCGGCTGACTAAGTCCACACATTTTTTGCCCGTGCTCACATCTTATACAGCTGAGGATTATGCTAAATTATATATTCGGAAGATTGTCAGGCTGCATGGAGTTCCCTTATCTAATATTTTGGATAGGGGCACTCAATTTACTTCTTAGTTTTGGAGGGCGTTTCATCAGGGTCTTGGTACGCAAGTTCTTTTGAGTTTTGCTTTTCATCCACAGACAGATGGTCAGGCTAAGAGGACTATTAAGACCCTGGAAGATATGTTGAGGGCACGCGCTTTTGATTTCAAAGGTAGTTGGGATGAGCATTTTCCATTGATAGAGTTTGCCTATAACAATAATTACTATGCTAGCATCTGGATGGCACCATTTGAGGCCTTGTATGGTAGGAGATGTAGGTTACCCATAGGGTAGTTTGAAGTGGGTGAAGCTGGCGCAATTGGGCCTAATGAAGTATTTGAATCTATGGATAAATTTAAGTTGTTCAGAGAGTGGTTGAAGACCACTCTGAGTTTCCAAAAGTCATATGCTGACGTAAGGAGAAGAGATCTTGAGTTTGAGGTAGGTGATTTGGTGTACTTGAAGATTTCACCCATGAAAGGGGTGAAGAGGTTTGGTAAAAAGGGAAAGCTTATTCCCCGTTATGTTGGCCCGTATAGAGTCTTAAGCTGTGTTGGTAAGGTGTCCTATGAGGTTTTGTTTCCCATAGAGTTGTCAGCTATTCATCCTATTTTTCATGTCTCCATGCTTAAGAAGCATATTGGTAATTCCGTTGTAGTGGATCCCTCAGAGAGTGCTTATATTCATAACAGTCTTTCCTTCAATGAGATTCTTGTTGAGATCCTAGATTTTCAAATCCGTAGTCTAAGGAAAAAAGAAGTTCCCTTGGTTAATGTTTTATGGCAGAACCAGTCTATTAAGGGTGCTACTTGGGAAGCAGAAGCAGACATGTGAGCCAAGTACCCACACCTCTTTTTCGTGAGTTTAGATCAAGCCAAAGGTATTATTCTTCCATAAGTTAGCCCTTCGAATCTATAGTGCACCTATGTATCTATTCTTGGATGACTTCGTACAATTTCTGAGGTATTCAAGAGTTTAGAGAGATTCAGCTATGTGTACTCTATTTTTCCTGTGTTTCTAGTCCAACCAGCGACATTCGAGGATGAATGTTTCCAAAGGGGAGTTCTCTCATAAATGAACCTTAGGGTGTGTCAAGTGAGGTGTGATTCCGACCCTAAAAGATTGAGAAGTGACATCCTAAATAAGTATCATGTTAACCATATAGAATTTCCCTAATTTTTACTATTTATCACATGGGAAATTCTATAAGCTTTTCGTTGATATAAGATTCTCCCAAATACGATACCCGGGTAAGAAGTTATGGCTAGTTTAAGTCTTAGTCGCAAACTAACATCATTTTGGTACTTGGCACGTCGCGGAGAGGGTCTATTTGACAATAATCAATTTCCAATGGAACTCCACGATAGTGGCGCGTCGCGGAGGACCCCAATTTCCCAATAGTCAATTTCCAGTGGCCTGGCGTGATTGTGATGCGTCGCGTTGATGTTCCAGGTCTCAACTAGTGGGACAATGCGATGGCTCCGCATCGCGGTGACTACCAATTTCCCATTTGTCAATTTCCAATGAGCCACCGTAATAGTGGTGCGTTGCGGTGGCCCATGAAATCTGGTTCCCAATTTAATTTTTGCAGCTTGGTACAGAAGTTAAAGAGGGCATTTTAGACCTTTTCGAAGCCTCTTAAACCGTGCAAACATCAAATCAAGGTCCTTTACAAGAATTCTATGAAGTCTTTCCCAAGTTATTTCTCAACAAAAACCCTAAGTATCCAAAACCTCTTCCAAGAATCTCAAGAATCCACCATAGATATTCTAAATTGAGTCAAGATTCAAGGTTCTCAAGTCAAGGTCTTCAGGAACCCTCATTCAAGAGTATGAATAGAGTTCCAAAAGTGAGAGTTCATCCAAATCTTCTAATTTAAGGTATGTGGGGTTTTGAACAAGGATAATCCTTTTACTCTTGTGCCCATAGCTTGTTTAAACTACAATTCTCTACAATTTATGAGATTTTACATGAAATTGAATTGGGGTTTTTCACCCATTGTTATTGGTTGCAAGATTTTGATGATTCCCTTGTATTGAGAGTCTAGTGGCATGATTTTTACATGTTTTCTTAAGAAATTGCAGCTAGGTGTATACCCTATGATTTTAATCCTTGAGAAGTTAATAGTTGAAATGTTTAACATTGAAGTATGTGAGTATGTTGGGATTTTGAGATAAATTGCTGAAATTTCTAGATTTCTACATGAGTTATGAATCTTTATTCTATCTATTATGCTTTTGATGAGTTTTAACTTGGGATTGAACTATGGGTTATTAATCCCTACTTGAGACTTGAGATTTTATGAACTATTGTGCTATAAGCACCCATGATTGAGTATTCTAAGATTATTGAGAAATGTTTTGACCTAATGGTCATTGAGTTTTTAAATCCACTCTACTAGATGAGATAACAAATTTGATTATTGGGTTCTTATTGAACTATGAGATTATTAGTGGATTTTCATGAGATGAGCGAAATAAACTAAAGAGAGTAGTATTTAGAACCGAGCAGGTAACTTACTATGGTTTCTTACACCAAAACTACATACCACCGTAGGTTAGGCAGGAGGTCGATTTTATGACTGTTATTGGGCCTAAGCCTGAGTTGATATTGGGCTCGAGGACGAGTTTGTTTAGTAATCACTGGACCTAGGTTATACTCCCTGGAAAGAGTATGAAGCCTCTCCCCAACATGAGGTCTCTTCCTTAGGAGGATAAAATGTTGGACTCTATGTAGCTCGCATGGTTTATGTTAGTTAAGAGAACCTCCCTTGACATTTTAAAAATCGAGATCAGTTACCTCCCTAAACTAAAGTATTTTCCATTGAGATAAGATATTTTACTTTAAAGCTAAAATACTTTTCCTTGATATGAGTATTTTTCCCTAAAGCTTGAAATGAGATATTTTCCTAACATTAATGAAATTCCTTAAAGTATGTTCCAAAGTTATATGATTTCAAATTCCTAGTATTTGAGTTCAAAAGATTTATGAGTTGTTGAGCATTGAAGAAGTTTTACTCTCGATGAGACATATACATGAGTTGAAAGTATTGCTTAAAGTTTCCTTTAGCCTTGAGTAATGAGAATAAGAGAAGAATACAAATTTCAAAGTTGACTGTATAATGACTCTCAAGATTGTGTTACATGTTGCATTTTACGTGATTCATGAGCTTCGCATTTTATACTTATTCAAGCCATGTAAGTTATCACTTATTCATTGCATGATTTGATTTAAGAGTATTGATGTTATTTTATATAAATGCATGCACCCCCACATACTCAGTACATTCCCAAGTGTTGATCCACATATATGTCTATGTGCTACATTATCTTATAATATAGGTTGTGGTATTCAATCCCAGCTTCTTCAGTGACTTTCGTGTACCTCTGGCTACATTCTTACAGTGGTGAGTCCTCATGGTTCGAGGACCTATCTTCAAAAACTTCTGCGTTCGAGAGACTATGATTTTACTTTCAGTTTATTTCAAGTCAGTTGAGGACCTTTCCCAATGGCTTTCCAGTTCATGGATTAGTAGGGGCTTTGTCAGACTAGTTATCAAATTATGGTTGTGTTGAGTTTTTCGGTATTGCTTGGTCGTTTGGACCAAGCATTTTCTCTATATTTCCTTTCATATAATATGAATATGCTAGTGTTTGAATAATTTCATCTCAAAATGAGTGTTATTAATAGAAACAGGCTCAAAGGGATAGCTTGGGGCTACTTGTAGCCTCAAGCATCGTGTGATGTCCCGGGAGGCGATTTTGGGTCATTATAGTAACTGAGATCGTGATAGGACTGAATACTGAGTTCTGATTACTGAGTCTACTGATAATGGGGTTTTACTGATATCTGAGTTTACTATTCCTGAAATATAGATTAACTGTATTACTGGTAAGCTGACAGTTGAGTTTACTGATATGGATATCTGAATATTTTTTTCGATAGTTCTGATTATGAAGAACTGATCTGATTGACTATTTCTGACCGTCCTAAGTTTGAATACTAATAACACAAGTTCTGATAACTGATATAATTGATAACATAAGTGACTGTATCTAACAGTCTTGAATTTGATGGAACTTGCTGAGTGTCGTACTGTCTCTGAGTGACTGGATCTGGCAGTTTTGAAATCTGTAGAACTATCTAAGTTCTATCGCTGAGACTGAGACTGATACTAAAAACTGAGACTGTGGGAAGTAATCATCTAACCGACATACCCCATACTAAGCTATCTGGGTCCAACTGGTAACCCTAGATGGAAGGGTGTCAGTACCGCGCCACTAGTAAAGACAACTATTGTGGAGTCAGTCCTAATCTAGTGAGTGACCCTTGGGATCAGTCCTATACATTTAAATGTGCTAACGGGTGATACCTGAGTATGTCAGTCCTATCTAACGGGTAATATCTCGTACCTACACTGGCTATGTAGCTCTGGAACTTAGTGATTTCTTCTAGGGATCTCAGTCCTATCTAGCGGGTGAGTCCCATCCCTAGGCTCGCTCGGTGCTGAATCCTACTTCTATCTGAAAGAAACTGAAGTGATTATCTGAACTGAGCTGATACTAATGGCATTATTTAGCGGAGCTAAACTGAGTTTACTGAGTTCCGCTGACTAACTGAATGTACTGAGTTCTTAGAACTGACTGAGAGTACTGAAGTTACTGAGATTACTAGGAATACTTCGGTTACTGAGATTACTGAGTAGGACTGATCTGATAGATACTGAATTTACTGAGATTTCCTGAGTCATGAGACTGACTAAATTTTAC
This sequence comes from Capsicum baccatum var. pendulum, assembly GCA_030864225.1. Taxonomy (NCBI): domain Eukaryota; kingdom Viridiplantae; phylum Streptophyta; class Magnoliopsida; order Solanales; family Solanaceae; genus Capsicum; species Capsicum baccatum. The sequence continues at coordinate 197,257,555 of CM061552.1, read as the reverse complement.
TGATCATGGCTTGACTGAAATTATCTTGAAAACCTGAATGGCTTTAGGCACAAAGCTAAATTGTCGGGTACAAGTACCCCTAGGACTCGATCGAAAGAAACTGACATAGCATGGCTTACTTTAACGCATGATCAACAACATAATTCATAATTCATACATTGAATCACTTCATCAAACATGTGATATGCATAAACTTGTACATAAATGTGAATTTCATAATATCATGCTAGTTGGGCACTTTTCTTTCATATAGGCACTTAATCAACACGTAGTAGGAATTATATATGTAGACAACATTATACAACAACTAAACATCATGATTCAACATCTAATTTCATCATCTCAGGGTTTAATCATAGGTTTATATGAATATACATCTATACAAATCAATTTCACAAAACATTGATCACCCAACATGGATTTGAATTCAATTGATCATTCTCAGCATAAAGAAAACAAACTCAACATGAAATTCATAAAGAAATCCATAAACTTGAACTTATAAAAAGGATTCTTGGGCTTCATGGATGAAAGGAGTCCATGAATGAACACTATGCATACCTTGGTTGGTAAATACAGGTAGATGGAAGGAGGAAATTCTTGAACTTGAATCATCCATGAAAAACTCTAATGTGTTCTTGAGAGCATTTTGATAGAATAGAGTACATTTTGGTGTAATGGAGGCTCAAATCCATGTTTTTGAGCTTATATAGGGTAGGAAAATTGACCCTTTTAACCCTAGAACACGTATTTTAATTCTTGTGAAAAATTCCAAATTTTTATCCTTGGCGTGACGCGCCACTATCGCGCCAAGTCACTGGAACTGGACAATTGCGAATCTGCATGGTGGCGCGATGCGGAGCTATCGCATTGCCACCTTGTTTGAGACCTAGAAGTTTGGTGCAATGCATCACTCTCGCGGAGCAACACTAGAAATTGTCAATTGCCATTTAAGCGGGCTCGGCGATGCGCTGATGGCTCAGGTGATACACTGTCTCACTAAAAAGGCTCTAAATCTTTGCCCGGGTGTAGGATTTGGGCGAATTTGGTATCGATGGAAGGCTTATTGAATTTCCCACATGACAAAAAGTGAAAATATTGAAAACACCATATGTATAAAAGTGGATTCATCTTTGAAACAATTCTTTGACATTCTTGGGATGAATTTTAGCTGGTAGAAGTATGGGGTATTACGAAATCTCCCACTTGGGAATATTCGTCCTCAAATGAGACTGATTGAGATGGGAGAAATGATAAGCTGGAGTACATACTAAACATGAACAACTGAGACATGACAACCAAACTGATATTACTGAGACTCATACGGAGCATGCATTTTTTATGCATAATTTTATGACTGAGCTGACATATGACTGCATGACTGAGAGTACTAATAAGCTGATCACGCATATCTGATGCGTCAATACATGACTAAACCGACTCATGAACATGCGGCTAAACATGTAAGGGTAAAGATTCCAAGTTTTAAATGTAAACTAAGCATGGAACTGAATACCATAGTTGTAACTGAAATCTGAACATGAAAATAGATAAGCTTAAGAAAAGTTACTACCTTGGGCTGAGTTTAAGCTTAATTACTAAATGTGGATGAGAGGAAACGTAACAGTGTAATTGGGTATGGAACGTAATACATGAGCTGAAATTGGTGATCTGAACTAAATACCTTGAATATGTGGCTTACTGCTGAGATCGGAGTCTGGGGTTCAAACTATGGGTAACCACTACTCCAAACTGGATTCGTTATACGAAGAGAAACTGAATTTAAGACATGAGAGCGTTAAGGAATAATGGGGTATGTCCCCCTTGGGACACTACGTCCCTCTAATAATGCTAACCTTATTGAGTGTAACAACCAAAAATCGCCTCCCCGGAGTCACACGGTGCTTGAGGCTGCAAGTAGCCCCAAGCTAACCCTTTGAGCCTTTTTTCTACTAATAATACTCATTTCAAGATGAAATAATTCAAACACTAGAATAGTCATATCATATTAAGGGAGATACAGAGAAAATACTAGGTCCAAATGATGACAGTACTGGAATTTTCAACACAGTCACAATCTGGTAACTAGTCTAACAAAGCCTCTACTAATTCATAAACTAGGGAGCCGTTAGGACAGGTTCCCAACTGACTTGAAATGAACTGAAAGTAAAATCATAGCCTCTGAAATGCAGAAATGTCTGAAGATAGGTCCTCGAACCATGAGGACTCCCCACTATAGGAATGTAGACAGAGGTACTCGAAGATTACTGACGAGGCTGGGACTGAGCACCCGAACCTATATTATAAGACAATGTAGTACATAGACATATATGAGGATCAATACTTGGGAATATACTGAGTATGTAGGGGTACATGCATTCATATAAAACAACATCAATACTCTTTAATCAAATTATGCATGCAATAAGTAATGACTCACATGACTTGAATAAATATAAAATGTAAAGCTCATGAATCATGTAGAGTGGAGCATTTAACACAAATATCACGAGTCATCATAGTTTAACTTTTAAACATACTTGAAAGAAATTCATTCACTTTAGGAAAATATCTCATTTCAAGCTTTAGGGAAATCATTCTATCTCACTGGAAAGATACTCTAGTTTAGGGAACTAACTTATGTCATAGCTTTAGAGAAAATGCTTATATCAAGGGAAAATACTTTAGACTTAAGGAGAAAATCTGCAGCTTTACTATCAGGAAAATAACTTGTATCAAGGGAGGTTCTCTTAACCGACATAAACCATGCGAGCTACATAGAGTACAACATTTTGTCCTCTTAAGGAAGAGACCCCACGTTGGGGAGGAGCATCATACTCTTTACAGGGAGTATAACCTCAATTCAGTGATCACTTATCTCGGCCTCGGGCCCAATATCTCAGCCTTTGGCCCAAAATCTCAAACCTATAGTGGAACGTAGTTCTGGGGATAAGAAACTATAGTTACTTACCTAACTCGGTGCTAAATACTATTTTCTTTAATTTATCTTGCTCATCTCATGGAAGTCCTCTTTAAAATAATCTCATGGTTCATCAAGAACCCAATAATCAAATCTGTAATCTCATGTAGTAAAGTGGATTTCAAAACTCCACGACCATTAGGTCAAAACATTTCTCAATAATCTCAGAATAATCAAATCATGGGTACTTATAGCATAAGAGTCATAAAATTGCAAATCTCAACTAAGGATCAGTAACCCATAAATAAATCTCAAGTTATAACTCATCAAAAGCATAATAGATAGCATATAAATTCATAACTCATGTAGAAATCTGAAAATTTCAGTAATTTGTCTCAGAATCTCAACATACTCATATACTTCAATATCTCAAATATTTCACCTATTAATTTCTAAAGGATTAAAATCATGGGGTATAGACCAAGCTGCAATTTCTCAAGAAAACATGTGAAAATCATGCCATTAGACTCTTAATTCTTGGGAAAAATTAAAATATTGCTATCAATAATAATGGGTGAAAAACCCTAATTCAAATTGATGTAAAATCTCATAGATTGCAGAAAATCATACTTTAAATAAGCCTTTGGGCGGAAGGATGAAAGGATTAACCTTGTTCAAAACCTCGCATACCATAGATTATGAAATTGTATGAACAAGCTTGCTTTAAACTCTTCTTCTTACCCTTGAGAGAGGGTTCTTGCAACCATTGAACTCGGGGAACTTAAATCTTAACTCAATTTGTAGAATCCATAGTTAGTTCTTGGAACTCTTGGAGAAGAATTTCAGGTATGATGTTGAGGGAGAAACCTTAGCTCTCTTGAGTTTTGGATGATGAATGAAGCCATTTTCTTCGCTTGGAATATATCTGGTTGATAAAAGAGTTGAAAGACCGAAAAAACCTTTTAAAAATACGCTAAAAATACTGAACGGGGTCTGCGATAATCCATCACAAGTCTGATGGTCCATTAGGTCGTCCATCGCACAATGACCAAAAAAGGGACACACTGCCTCGATGCAATGGTCGGATGATAGTCCATCGCAGGTCCAACGGTCTATTAGATAATCCATCATATGATGGCCAAAATGAGACCACACTACCTTAGTGGCGATAGTCTTAGCGATGATCCATCGCAGCCTTGATGGTCCGTCGTCCTGGCGGTCGCACTTGGGATAGGATGGGGAGTTTCTGCCTTGGTAGCGAAGGTTCGAGTGATGGTACATCACAGACTCGACGATCCATTGGATCGTTCGTTGCACCTGAGCGTTTCAGAAAACTCTCAGTAAAACAGCCATAACTTCTCACCCCGATATCGAATTTGGTAGAAATTGGTATCGTTGAAAATCTAATTCAATTCTCTTCATGACAAAAAGTCAAATTTAATAAAATTCTATATGGTTTAAATACCAATCACTTGGGAAGTCTCTTCTCAATTTTTTAGGGCCAGAATTACACTTTACTTGACACGCTCTAAGGCTCGGACTACGAGGGAACTTTGTGGGGTCTTACAAAATCCCCCCTTGGAAATATTCATCCTCGAATGTCGCTAGTTAGACAAGAAACACAGGAAAAATAGAGTATACATAGCTGAAGCAATTTGCTAAACAACTCAAAATCTCGTTAAACTCTTGAATACCTCAAAAATTGCAAGAACTCATACAAGAATAGATTTATAGCTGAACTTTAGATTAGAAAGTCTGAATTAAGGAAGAATAATATCTTCGGATCAATTTGAACTCGCGGAAAAGAGGTGTTGTACTTGGCTCGCATGTCTGCTTCTGCCTCCCAAGTAGCTCCCTCAAATAACTAGTTTTGCCACAACACTTTAACCAAAGGAACCTCTTTGTTCCTCTGTCTGCGGATCTTAAAATCTAGGATCTTAATGGGAACCTCATCGAATGAAAGACTGTTTTGAATATCAGCACTCTCTGAAGGATCTACCACAACGGAATCACAAATTTGCTTTTTAAGCATAGAGACATGAAAATAGGATGAACAGCTGACAACTCTGTGGGCAACTCAACCTTATAGACTACTTTGCCAACACGGCTCAAGACTCTATACGAGCCAACATAATGGGGACTAAGCTTTCCCTTTTTACCAGACCTCTTCACTCCTTTCATGGAAGAAATATTCAAGTATATCAATTCACCCACCTCAAACTCAAGATCTCTTCTCCTCACATCGGCATAACACTTTTGATGACTCTAAATTGTCTTTAACCTCTCTCTAATCAACTTAACTTACTCCATAGTTTCAAACACTGCATCAGGCCCAATCAAGGCATCTTCGCCCACTTCAAACCAACCTATGGGTGATCTACATCTTCTACCATAAAAAGCCTCAAATGGTGCTATCTCGATGCTAGCATGGTAACTATTGTTGTAGGCGAACTCTATTAATGGAAAATTCTCATCCCAACTACCTTTGAAATCAAGAGTACATGCCCTCAAAATATCTTCTAGGTCCTGAATGGTCCTCTCAGCCTGACCATCTATCTGTGGATGAAAAGAGAAACTCAAAAGAACTTAGGTATAAAGACCTTGCTGAAACACCCTCCAATACTAAGAAGTAAATTAAGTACCCCTATCCAAAATGATAGATGAGGGAACTTCGTGCAGCCTAACTAACTCCCGAATATACAATCTAGCATAATCCTCAGCTATATAAGATGTATGCACAGGAAAGAAGGGCACAGACTTAGTCAACCTGTCTACAACAACCCAAATAGAATCATAATGACGACACAAAAGAGGCAACCCGATTACGAAGTCCATATTCACTATCTCCTGCTTCCAAGTGGGTATACTACACTCTTGCATCACACCACCATGCCTTTGGTGTTCTAGCTTAGTATGTTGGCACTTGCACACTTTGCTACAAACTCAGCGATATCCTTCTTCATACTATTCCACCAATAGATTTCCCGCAAGTTGCAGACCATTTTGGTAGCGCCGAGATGAATAGAATACCGCGCTCTATGTGCTTTAACCATAATACTCTACCTCAGATCATCAACACACGGAACACACAATCTACCCTGCAATCTTAATACGTCATCTCCCCCTTGGGAGAAAACCTTTACCTTTCGGTCCTTAACTGACTCCTTCAGCCTGACTGAACTAGAATCTCTATCTTGCTTCTACACTTCCAAAACTAAAGAGAATTCAAAACTACTTTTCACCAAAGTACTTCCCTCAGCTGAATGAAGCAACCTAACACCCAATCTATCCAGACAATGCATATCATGAGCTAACACTTTCTTACCTTCCTCTATATAAGAAACACTACCCATAGACAATCTGCTAAGGGCATCTGCCACTACATTGGCCTTACTCAGGTGATACAACACATTTATATCATAGTCTTTCAACAACTCTAACCACCTCAAGTGCCTAAGATTCAAATCCCTCTGACTAAACACATACTGCAGGCTGTTATGATCAGTAAACACATCAACATGAACATCATAAAGAAAGTATCTCCAGATTTTCAAAGCAAAGACCACAACAACTAACTCCAGATCATGGGTAGGGTAATTCTTCTCATGCATCTTTAACTGTCTAGAGGCACAGACTATAACCTTACCTCTTTTCATAAACACATAACCCAAACCAATTCTAGAGGCATCAAAATACACCACAAAACCATCTGTACCATCAAGTAAAGTCAACACAGGGGCTGAAGTAAGTCTAGTCTTCAACTCCTGAAAACTCTTCTAACAGGAATTTGACAACTAGAACTTAAATTTCTTTTGGGTCAACTTGGTTATGGGAGACGCAATAGAAGAGATACCTTCAACAAAACGGTGGTAGTATCCCGCTAGACACAAGAAATTTCTAATATCAGATGGAGAGATAGGTCTAGGCCATTTTTTGTAGCTTCTGTCTTTTGGAGATCAACTCTAATACCTTTTGTTTAAATAATATGACCCAAAAAAGGCTACAGACCTTAGCCAAAATTCATACTTACTGAATTTGGTGAACTACTGGTGAACTTTAAGAGTTTGCAAGACAACTCTAAGGTGATCTGTATGATCATTCTCACTGCTGGAGTAGACAAGGATGTCATCTATGAACACTATGACAAACATATTAAGATATTACTTGAACATTCGATTCATGAGGTCCATAAAAGCTACTGGGGAATTGGTTAGCCTAAAAAACATTACTAGGAACTCAAAGTGACCATAGCAGGTTTGAAAGTCTGTCTTTGGAATATCATATTCCCTCCTTTTAAGTTGATGATATCCGGATCTAAGGTCTATCTTAGAGAAATAACTTGCACCTTGCAACTGATCAAACAGGTCCTTAATTCTCGAAAGAGAAAACTTATTTTGGACCGTGACTTTTTTAAGCTGATGATAGTCAATGCACATACGCAAAGAACCATATTTCTTCTGCACGAATAGAATAGGTGTGCCCCAAGGAGAAATACTAGGCCTTGTAAAACCTTTGTCTAAAAGATCTTTGAGTTGCTCTTTCAAATCCTTATGCTCAATAGGTGCCATACTATATGGCAAAATAGAAATAGTATGAGTTTCGGGAAGTAGGTCAATCTTGAATTCTATCTCTCTATTGGGAGGTACCCCTGGGAGATCTTTCAGAAAAATATCTGGAAACTCGTTGACAATTTTGACTGACTGAATAGTTGGAGCCTCAGACTTAGTATCTTTAAATCTATCTAGGTGATAGATACAACCTTTGGATATTAGCTTTTTGTCTTTTAGATAGGAGATAAAATGACTCTTTGAAGATACCGAACTCTTGGACCACTTAAAAGCTGGTTCATCAAGAAACTGAAACTTGACCACACGGGTACAACAATTTATAGATACATAACAAGAATAAAGCTAATCCATAACCAAAATAAGGTCAAAATCCACCATGTCTAACTCTATCAAATCCGCAAGCATGACTCTCTGAATAATAGTAACAGGACAATCTCTATACACTTGTTTAGCAACAATTGACTCCCCTACTATTGTAGAAACTAGGAAGGGCTCAAAAATCTTTTCGGGACTTATTTTGAAATTCATAGCTATAAGTGGGGTCACATAAGAGACACTTGACCTGGGGTCTAAAAACATATAGACATTAAAGCAAAAGACACGGAGCATACCAGTAACAACATTGGGAGAGTCCTCCTACTCCTGACAGGATTGTATAGAATAGAATCTATTCTGGCACTGACCGCCAATAGTGCTAGATGAAGCACCCTGAACAGGGGCGGGATGAGGTACCGAAGCTGGTGCACTAGTAGCCTGTGCCTGAGGTCGAGCATCTCTGTTCTCCTATCTAGTATGAGGACAATCTCTAAGTCTATGGAATTGCTTGCCATAACCAAAATAGCCCCTCAAATCTATAAAACATTTACTGGGATGATCCACATTTAGCATAAGGAGGATAACGGTGCCTGTTACCAACACTGTTCTGCGACCTAGACATAAAAAACCTACCCTTTTGCTCCTGCCTACCTCTAGGCGTGGGAGCACTAGCTGATGAAGGCGCTGGCATAGACGGACGTCTCTAAGACTGAGGGCGGTTCCTTATATAAAACCTAGGATGTCTAAACTCATTCTGCTCAGATCTATCCCTCTAGTTACCCCTCACTCTCTCTATCTCTAATCTTATCCGCCTCTATCTACTGTGCATGCATAATCAACCTAGCAAGGTCCATATCCTTATGCAGAATCACAGTCCTATAATCCTTCAGTACCAACCCAGAAACACCAGTTAGGAACTTTCTTATACTAGCTCGGGTGTCAGCAATCAAATCAGGAGCATACTTGGCCAACTGGTTGAACGTCAAGCAGTACTCCTTAACAGTCATGGATCCCTTCCTCAAGTTTATAAACTTCTCAATCTTTTCTTTCCTCATCTCAAATGGAAAGAACTTGTCTAAGAATGCATCTTGGAACACCTACCAAGTCATAGGATCAGCTTCCTCACCTCTACCCTGCCTCTATGATACAACCCAGTCATAAGCTATGTCTTTTAACCTATAAGATTCTATCTCAACACTTTCTTCCTTAGAAACATGCATCACCTGCGTGATCTTTCTCACCTTCTCAAGGTATAACTATGGGTCCTCATCTGTCTTAGACCCATAAAACTCTAGTGGATTCATCCGCATAAAATCATGAATCCTAGCCGCAGCTACATCACCTCCCTGCTGATTTACAACTGTAGCTTGGTTATTGGCTCAAACATTGGCAGTGACTTCTTGGGCTAACGCCTGAAAGGATGCCCAAAACTTGACATGAGACACAGTCTCATTCAAAGAATCAATAGGTGGGGATTGCTCATTATCGTTCCTGTGGGAATTCTCTCTTCGGAGAGGCATTTTCTGAAATAAAAGAGCATGAATTATTAGAATAGAGGGAAAACTGTAGGCACGATAGATTTTGAAAGAAGAAACAACTTTTTTCTAAAATATAACCCAGCCTCTTGCTCATAAATATGGCACGCTGCACACCGATGATTAAGACTTTACTTAACGTGGCTTGTCAGACTCCCTAGGACTCCTTAAAACCATAGGCTCTGATACACAGCTTGTAACGATCCAAAATTGCCTCCTGGGATGTCACACTGTACTTAAGTCTACAAGTAGCCTGAAGCTAACTTTTTGAGCATGTTTCTACTAATAATACTCATTTCAAGATGAAATAATTCAAACACTAGCATAGTAATATTATATGAAGGGAGATACGGAGAAAATACTTGATCAAACGACCATAATATCAGAATTTTCAACACAATCACAATCTGGTAACTAGTCTGACAATGCATATACTAATCCATAAACTAAAGAGCCGTTGGGACAGGTCCCCAACTGACTCAAAATAAACTGAAAGTAAAAACATAGCCTCTCAAATACAGAAATGTCTAAAGATAGGACCTCAAACAATGAGGACTCACCGCTACAGAAATGTAGACAGAGGTACTCGAATGTCACTAACGTGGATGAGACTGAGCACCTGAACTTACATTATAAGACAATGTAGCACATAGACGTATATGTGAATCAGCACTTAGGAATGTACTGAGTATATAGGGGTGCATGCATTTATATAAAACAACATCAATAATCTTTTATCAAATTATGCATGCAATAAGTAATGGCTCACATGGCTTGATTAAGTATAAAATGTAAAGCTCATGAATCATGTAGAATGGAGCATGTAACACAAATCCCGTGAGTCATTATAGTTTACTTTGAAACATACTTGAATGCATTTCATTCACTTTAGGAAAATATTTTGTTTAAAGCTTTAGAGAAATTATTCTATCTTCCTGGAAAGATACTCTAGTTTAGGGAACTAACTTATCTTATAGCTTTAGAGAAAATACTTATATCAAGGGAAAATACTTTAGTCTTATGGAGCAAATCTGCAACTTGACTATCAGGAAAATAACTTATATCAAGGGAGGTTCTCTTAACCGACACAAACCATGTGAGCTACATAGAGTCCAACATTTTTTCCTTCTAAGAAACAGACCCCACATTGGGGAGGAGCGTCATACTCTTGCCAGGGAGTATAACCTCAATTTAGTAATTACTTATCTTGGCCTCGGGCCCAATATCTCGGCCTTAGGCCCAAAATCTAAAACCTATGGTGGCACATAGTTCTGGGGTGAGAAACCATAGTAACTTACCAAACTCAGTGCTAAATACTAATCCCTTAAATTTATCTTGCTCATCTCATGGAAATCAACTTTAATATAATCGCATGGTTCATCAAGAACCCAATAATCAAATCTGTAATCTCATGTAGTGAAGTGAATTTCAAAACTCCATGAAAATACCTGTCCTTGCCCTCTATTTTACTTTTCTTTTACCTTAATATTTTGCTCTTCTATCTAATGAGCATGGTTCATAAGTCTGGCTAAAGTCATGTCACTTTTCAGCATGGTGGATCTGCCCTCATTTACCATTCTATCATTCACCCTTGACACAAACTTACTCATCTTAGCCTTACTATCTACAACCACATGAGGGGCATATCTGGCTAATTGAGTAAACATATGAGAATACTCTTTCACCGTTATCTTGCCTTGTCTGAGGTTGATGAATTCTAACACTTTAGCTTCTCTAAGCTCTAGGGTAAAGAACCTCTCAAAGAATGTAGTGAAAAATTCATCCAATTCTATAGGCCCTACATTATCTCTCCTTTCTGACTTCCACTACTTGAACCAAGTATGAGCCACATCCTGCAACTGATATGCAACTAGCTCAAAACTCTCAACAATAGTCACCCCATGATATTAGTCACCTTCTGAACCTGATCTAGGAATTCTTGAGGGCCCTCATCTAAATTAGACAGAAGAAAGGATAGAGGGTTCATTCGGATGAAGTCCCAAATCCTGGCTACAGCTGAATTAGCCACTGGGTTGGTTGGAATGAAAGCTAGTCATTTATTTTGAGCAGCAACTGAATGAACAAGAGTAGTTAATACAGCCCTAAACTCTTCATAAAAACCATGTTTTCCCGAAGGATATATTCGGGCTGAGGGGCTGACTGATTCCTGTTTGTTCTTTTAAGAGGCATGTTCTATAGAAGAAAGGGAGAAATGATTACACTGAGAGTTTAACTTTGAGCCAATGCTCACTGGCATGACATGAATACTGAAAGAAGGGAAACTATTCCTAAAACATCTCATAGCCTCCTGCACATAAGTGTGGTGCACAATACACCCATGTACAAGACTCTACTAGATGCGGCTTTCAGACTTCCTAGGACATTATTGAACCTTAGGCTCTGATACCAAGTTTTAACATCCCAAATCTGGTACCTAAAACTCTACATAGTGCTCATGACCCCGAAGGACCACAAGCTAAACTATGACTAATATCTGTAACTAAGCACTAAATAATACACTATAAATACGCAGAATATAAGTTGTAAGGATATAAGGTTCAAAACTAAACTAATACTAAATGCAATATAATGTCTGTAATGGGGTATGACAATAACCAAAATTGAGATAAACTGTCTGAAATATGATGTAGTCCAAAAGCCTCTAAACTGTCTGAAAAATATGAAGTTGATGGGATATGTCCCTAAATAACTCCGAACAATTGAAATAATAAAGTAATAAAATAATCATGTTATCCTTGAATGATGAGGACTTACTATATGTCTGGCTTCTGAACGTCTAATCTATTAAGAATTCTCGGGAGTTCGTGCTTCTAAACCTATGGTATAAAACACCATAACACAAATGCGTTAGTACTTTAAATGTACAGGTACACAAGTGATATAGGCTAAATGCAATTGTTCATATGCATGAACAATACTAACAAACTGAATAACATAAACGTGAGACTACATGCATGAATACGTGATTTTAACTAAGATCGTGATAAGATAAAATATTGAGTTCTGACTACTAAGTCTACTGATAATGGGGATTTACTGAAATCTGAGTTTACTATTACCAGAATACAGATTAAATGTATTACTGGTAAGCTGACAATTGAGTTTAGTGATATGGATTTGAATATTTATTTTTGATAGTTTTGATAATAAAGAATTGATCTGATTGACTGAATCAGATCGTCCAGAGTTTGAATACCGATAATATGAGTTCTGATAACTGATATAATTGATAACATGAGTGACTATATCTAACAGTCCTGAATCTAATAAAACTAGCTGAGTTCCGTACTGTATCTGATAGTCCTAAAATTTGTAGAACTATCTGAGTTCTATCACTGAGACTGAGACTGAAACCGAAGACTGAGACTATGAAAAGTAATCATCTAACCGATATTCCCCATACTAAGCTAACTGGGGTCCAATCAGTAACCCTAGTTAGAAGAGTGTCAGTATAGTGCCACTGGTAAAGATAACTACTATAGAGTCAGTCCTAATCTAGCGGGTGACCCTGGAATCTGTCCTATACATTTAAATGTTCTAACGGGTGATCCCTGAGTGTGTTAGTCCTATTTAATGGGTAACATCATGTACCTACGTTGGCTACATAGTTTTGGAACTTAGGGATTTCTTCTAGGGATCTCAGTCCTATCTAGCGGGTGAGTCCGCATCCCTAGGCTCGCTCGGTGCTGAATCTTACTCCCATCTAAAATACATTGAACTGATTAACTGAACTAAAGTGATTATTTGAACTGAGCTGATACTAATGGTATTTTTTAGTGAAGCTAAACTGAGTTTACTGAGTTCTGTTGACTGACAAAATGTACTGAATTCTAAGGACTGAATGAGAGTATTGAAATTATAGAGATTATTAAGAATACTGCGGTTACTAAGATTACTGAGTAGGACTGATCTGATGGATACTGAATTTTTTGAAATTTCCTAAGTCATAAGACTGACTAAATTCTACTAATCATGGCTTGATTGAGATTATCGTGAAAACCTGACATGGCTCTAGGCACACAACTAAATTATTGAGTACAAATACCCCCAGGACTCGATGGAAAGAAACTGACATAACATGGATTATTTGAATATATGACAAACAACACAATTCATAATTCATCTATTGAAGCACTTCATCAAACATGTGATATGCATAAACTTGTACATAAATGGGGATTTCATAATATCATGCTAGTTGGGCACTTTTCCTTCATATAGGCACTTAATCAAACACATAGTAGGCATAATATATGTATACAATTTATACAACAATTAAACATCATGATTCTACATCTAATTTCATCATCCTAGGGTTTAATCATAAGTTCACATGAATATACATCTACACAAATCAATTGCACATAACATTTATCACCCAACATGGATTTGAATTCAATTGATCATTCTCAGCATAATCAAAACAAACCCAACATGAAATTCATAAAGAAATCCATAAAATTGAACTTAGAAAAGCGATTCTTAGGGTTCCTGGATGAACGAAGTCCATGAATGAACACTATGCATACCTTGATTCGTAAATAAACGAAGATTGGTGGAGGAAATTCTTGAAATTAAATTTTCTATGTAAAACCCTAATGTGTTCTTGAGAGTATTTTGAGTGAATAGAGTATATTTTGGTGTAATGGAGGATCAAATCTGTGTTTTTGAGCTTATATAGAGTAGGGAAATTGACCCCTTTAACCCTAGGACACGTATATTAATTCTTGCAAAAATTTCCCAATTTTCATCCTTGACATGATATGCCACTATCGTGCTAAGTCATTGGAACTGGACAATTAGGAATCTGCATGGTGGCGCGACGTGGAGCTATCAGGTTGCCACCTTGTTTGACACCTGAAAGTTTGGCACGACGCGCCACTATCATGGAACAATACTGGAAATTGACATTTGTCATTTAAGTTGGCTCCGTGATGCGCTGAAAATCTTTAAAATACCACATGTATAAAAGTGAATTCATCATTGAAACAAGTCTTTGACATTCTTGGGATGGATTTAAGCTGGTAGAAGTACAGGGTAGTACAAAACCTTTAACTGAACTGTATGAATATGAAGTTTAATTGACAAGCCCCCAACTATCTCCCACTACTGATAAACAGAAATAAATTATATCCCTAATAGATGTGGACTTACTAATAAATCTACAACTGCTGACTCGATCTGTCTAAATGCGGTCGGGATCTTGAGCGTTCGAACCTATGATATGAGACATAATAGCGCAAAGAAAGAGCATGTGGTCAGTACGTGGAATGTATGAGTATGGTAGATGAGGTAAGACTGCATACAAAGGTTCATATGCATGAACAGTAACTGACTGAATGATACAGAGTAACTGAATATAAGAGTACGCGAGTAATTGATACTACTGAAATCACTGAGTATGCCATATCATGCATATATGTATATACTATAACTGAGCTTTTCTAAAGCTGAATACTGAGTTCTGATAATTGAGTAATTGATATCTTAAGTTATTGATAACTAATTTGTTGATACTGATTGACTATTTCTGACAATCCTGATTCTATAAAATGAACTAAGTTATACACTGAAGATTGAAACTAAGACTGTGGGAGGTAATCATCTAACCTATATGCCCCAAATCTGAGCTGATAGTGGTCCATCTTGTGACCCCAGTTAAAAGGGTGCTAATACCATGCCACGGGTGCTAATACCTGGGTGGACCCAAGCCTAATCTAACGAATGACCCCTGGGAGGTAGTCAATCCTAGTTTGCTGGGTGATTCCTTATCCTGCGCTGGCTATGCAGTTCTGGAGTACAAGTACTGCTACTAACAACTTTGCCTCTCTGATAGGGAAGCTTTTATCCCAGGACACACTCAGTGCTAAATCCTACTCCAACTAAAATACACTAAACTGAGTATACAGAGCTGGACTAGACTGATATTGAGTTTTCTGAGTTTTCCTGAGTTCTATAATTGACTTAGTTTTGTAGCTGATTGAATTTTACTGATCATGACATGACTGATACAAATCTGTAATTGACACTAGCTCTAGGTAAACAACTAGATTATAGGGAATTAAATACCCCCAGGAATCGATAGCATAAAAATAAAGAGATAATATGATCATAAACGCATAACAATACTTGCTTGCTAACAATGCACTCATTTAGATATTTTGCCAAACACTTGATATTCATGAACTTGTGCATGAATGGGATCAAATAATAACATGTCATGCTTTCACTAGTCAATTCACATAAGCATTTCATCAAACACTTGTAGGGCATCATAAGCTTGTACATGTTTGGGACCACATAATAACATGTCATGATTCCACTATTTACTTCACATAGGCAATTTAGAAAACACTTAGGGAGCATGGATTATTTACATGATAATGGCCTACATATGAACATCATGATACATTAATCAATTTGTAAATTCAAGGGTTTATCAAGATAATCACATATTCATCACACATACAATTCAATTTCATGAAGGCTTGTAATTTAATCATGGACTAAGACCCTACAATAACATGAACATAAATTCAATTTAATTCAAACATGAACGTTCATAATCCAACAATTTGTAATTTGAAATCAGATTTGTGGACTCTATGGGTAAAAGGAACTCATAGATGAACACCTAACATACCTGAATCTTATGGATTCTTGAAGTTCTTAAAGGATTTCCTGAGGATTAGTCTTGATTCTTGAAGCAAGGGTTTTTGCCTCTTTGAGAGAGAATGCCTTTTGATTTGGGGAAAAGTTAAATAATGAATGACTTAAAACATTTTTAGGCATTAAATCCCATATCTGGGCATATAAAAATTATGGGAAAAGACATTTTTAACCCTAAACAAAATATTTAATTTTCATCAAAATTTTCCAATTTGTTCCCTTGGCTTGGCGCGACGCGACGCTATTGTGCCGTCTCTCTAATATTTGCAAACAGGGAAAGTGGTTGGTGGCGTGACACGATGATATCACGTTGCCACCTTGGATGTGACCTAGAGGTTCACCGCGATGCGGTTGGATCATGTTGGTACACTGAAAATTGACAAATCTGAAGATAATTTGTGGCACGATGCACCCATATCGCGGTACCTCACTGGAAACTGACAATTGCCATTTTTACATACTCCACGATGCGCTACTATCCTGAATGATGGTGCTTAGCGACTGAAACATAAATAGCCATAACTTCTTACTCGGTTATCAGATTTAGGTGAATTTTATATATTTGGTAAGCTGACTAAATTTTCTACGCATTGGAATGCTCTACACTAAAAAATACTGAGTAATAATAAAAAATTATATTGGATCACTCATGTACTGAGAGTTAATCTAGGCTAGGGAAATATGGGGT
This sequence comes from Capsicum baccatum var. pendulum, assembly GCA_030864225.1. NCBI lineage: Eukaryota > Viridiplantae > Streptophyta > Magnoliopsida > Solanales > Solanaceae > Capsicum > Capsicum baccatum. The sequence goes on along the minus strand of CM061552.1, from coordinate 197,240,839 downwards.
ATTCAACTGATTAAGTTGAGAAACATTGATATACTGATTAAGTTGTGAAACACTGATATACTGAGTTTACTCACAGAACATGCATATCTGATGAATGGAATACATGACTGAACAATTGACAAGCTGAATTTTCCTACTGAACATACATATCTGATGCATGAGTACATAACTAAATTGATTCATGAATGCTTGACTGAATACGTAACAGTAAGGAATACCAAGTTTACATCTGTAACTAAATCATGGATCTGAGTAAATCTAAGGACGACTGTCACCTTTTGTTGAGAATACTAATGAACCTAAGATCTTTTACTGAACATGTATGAACGGGAACATGAGAACATGACTGATTCTGAAACATGATACATGAACTAAATACCATGAACTGAACTAATTTCTTGAATACATGTCATACCATAGAATGGTCATACAGCTCAGATTGGAATGATAGAGTTCACTTATGAGTGCCCGTTACATCAAATTGGATCTTATTATGAAAAGAGAAAATGGAAGGTTTAGGACATAAAAGCCTGGGGGTTATCGTGTATCTCTCCCTTGGGACATTATGTCCCCCGAAGAATGCTGACTTGGTTAAGATACTGAGGAAAACTAAGACAATACACAGGGCACCTATGAATTGATTCATGACTGAATATCTGGAATCTAAAACTGAGGCATGATACATGAACTGAGATTAACTCCTAACTACTAGGATGCTCTATCTTGGAACGGTCATATTCACAAAACTGCATATAGTACGACTGGGTGGAAAGATGAGAAACCGTATGAATTATCCGCCTGACTACTAAACTCGACTCCTGGCTTTACTAACTAACTCATACTGAAAAGTTATAATCAATTGGATCATTTCTTTACACTCTTTTGATATAGTTCTACTGACTTTAGGGAGCAAGGAGATCTTGACATGGTCTTAATGAGGCATCTGAATAAAAAGTCACAATATGGCTAAAATTCTGTGATATGGGCACTAATAACTCTACCTACTTGTAAGGACCCAAAATCACCTCCCGGGATGTCACATGGTGCTTAAGGCTACAAGTAGGCCCAAGCTAACCCTTAGAGCAGGTTTCTACCCAAAAACACCCAATTCAATATAAGGATAGACTTAAACACTCACATAACCATATCACAAGAAAGGATAATGGTTCATATGACCACAACATAGAGAAATCTCAACAAAACTACAATACTGATCATTCTCGACATATCACAAGTCTGATACTAGTCTGGCAAAGCCTCCATGAATCAAAATCTAGAGAGCCACTGGGATAGGCCCCAACTGACTCAAAATGAACTGAAGATAAAACAGTCTCTCAAGTACGGTAGTTATCTGAAGATCGGTCCTCGAATCATGAGGACTAACCACTGTAGAAAACATAGGAAAGGTACTCGAAGAATCACGAGCGAGGCTGGGACTGAGTACCTGAACCTATATTATGACACAATGTAACGCATAGACATATATGTGGGTCAGTACTTTGGAATGTACTGAGTAAGCGGGGGTACATCCATATGTATAAAGTAGTAATGATATTTTCTTCAATCAAATCATGTATGCATAATGAGATAACTCACATAGCTTGAACATGTATAAAATATGAAACTCATAAGCCTTGAAGAATGAAGCATGTAACACAATCTCATGAGTCATCATTATTTAACTTCAAAATCGGAAACCTTCTCTTACTCTCAATGCTCAAAGGCTAATGGATTTCAAACCACACTTTCAAGTCATGCATATATCTTAAGAGAGTAAAATTTCTTCAATGCTCAACTCTCCACAATCATTTAGAAACTCATATACTTGGAATTCGAAATCATAAAACTTGCAAACATACTTGACGGCATTTCATTCACTTTAGAAAATATCTCATCTCAAATCAATACCTTGATCAGGGAATATCTTTGCAATTCAACCATTTAGGGAAAATAGCTTATAGGGAAGGAAAATAAGCATTTAATTTCAAAGTTTGAAAGGAAAGGAAGGTTATCGTAACCGACATAAACCATGTGAGCTACATAGAGTCTAACGTTTTATCATCCTAAGAAAGAGACCCCACGTTGGGGAGGAGCGTCATACTATTACCAAGGAGTATAACCTAGGTCTAGTGATCACTAAACGAAAATTAACCTCAGGCCCACATTATCAAATCGGCCTCAGGCCCACTCATAATCATAATATAATCAGCCTCAGGCTCACATCCTACGGTGGCATGTAGTTTTTAGGGTAAGAAAATATAGTAGCTTACCCGCTCGTTGCTAAATACTACTCCCTTTAGATTACCTGCCCTTATCTCATGAAAATCCACTTTTAGAGCATTCTCATGGTTCACCACGAACCCATTAATCAAATCAATAATCTCATATAGTAGAGTGGATTTCAAAGCTTTCGAACCATTAGTTCAATTCAATTTTCAACCATCTCAAAATACTCAAATCATGGGTGCTTATAGCACGAGAGTTCATAATTTCATAAGTCTCGAATAGGGCTTACTAACCCATAGTTCAATTTCAAGTTAAAGCTTATCAAAAGCATAATATATAGCATATAGATTCATAAATCATGAGGAAATCTGGAAATTTTAGCAATTCATCTCAAAATCTCAATGTTGTCATATGCTTTAATAACTCAACATTTCAAATATAAACTTCTCAAAGAGTAAAGTCATGGGGTTTATCCAGCTGTAAAAACTCAAGAAAACATGTAGAAATCATGCCATTTAACTCTCAATTCATGAGAAATATCAATACAATGCATTCAATAAATATGGGTGAAAACCCCAATTCAAACTTATGTAAAAAAACCCATAATTTCAGCAAAATCATGATGTAATAAACATTTTGGGCACAAGGGTGAAAAGGTTACCCAAGTTCAAAACCCCACATACCTTGAATTTGAAGCTTTAGAAGAACTCTCACTTTTGGAACTCTACTCTTGCTCTAGATTGAGGGTTTTTGAAACCCTTCACTTGGGAACCTAGAATCTTGACTCAATTTAGAAAATCCATGGTGGATTCTTGGAAGAGGTTTTGATTATTTAGGGTTCTTGTTGAGAGAAAACTTGATAAAACCCTTATAGGATGCTTGCAAATGGCTTTGATTTAGTGTTTCCATGATTTTATAGTTTTGGAAAAAGTTCAAAACGCCCTTTTAAACATCTGTGCAAAACTGGAAAAATTGAATTGGAACCCAATTTTGTCGGCCTCCGCGATGCGCCACTAATCGCATTGGCTCTCCAAAAAATGACAATTGCAAAATTGACAGCTTCCGCAATGCGGAGCCATGCATTTTCCCACTAGTTAGGACCTGGGACTCCTTCGCGATGTGCCAATATTGCGGAGTCCCACTGGAAATTGAAAATTTATAAATGCACCCTCTCCGCGATGCGCTAGGCTCTCAAAGTACGCAACTTTTACGACGAAGGCTTAAATTGGCCATAACTTCTTACCCGAGTGTCCGATTTGGGCAAATCTTATATCGATGGAAAGCTTATCAGATTTCCCACGTGATAAAAAGTAAAAATTAGGGAAATTCTTCATGGTTAGCATGATACTCACTTAGAAAGTCACTTCGCAGTCTTTTAAGGCTAGAATCACATCTCACGCGACACACCCTAAGGCTCAAACTACGAGGGAACTTTACGGGACCTTACAATAACTCCCTCTTGGGAACATTTATCCTCGAATGTCGCGAGTTAGGCTAGGAATAATGGAAAATAGAGTACACGCATCCAAAACAAGGACTAAATAGTTCAAGGTCTCTTTAAACTCATGAATACTCTAGAAAATACACGATCTCATACAAGAATGAATGCATAGCTGAACTTTAGATTAGAAAAGCTTTATCAAGGAAGAATAGTACCTTCGGATTGGTCTGAACTTACGAAAAAAAACGTGCAGGTATTTGGCTCGCATGTTTGCTTCTTTCTCCCATGTAGCACACTCAACAGATTGGTTTTGCCACAAAACTTTGACCAAGTGAACTTCTTTCTTCCTTAGTCTACGGATCTAAAAATCTAGGATCTCCATGGGAATCTTATCGAAGGAAAGACTATCCTGAATATCAACACTCTATGAAGGATCAACCATAATGGAATCACCAATATACTTCTTAAGCATGTACACATAAAAGATAGGATGAACAACGGACAACTCCGAGGGCAACTCAACCTCATAAGACACTTTACCAACATGGGTCAAAACTCGATACAGGCTAACATAACGGGGACTAAGCTTCCCCTTTCTACCAAACCTCTTCACCTCTTTCATGGATGAAATCTTCAAGTACACTAAATCACCTACCTTAAACTCAAGATCTCTTCTTCTCACATCAGTATAAGACTTTTGATGACTCTGAGCAGTATTTAACCTTTCTCTAGTAAACTTAACTTTCTCCATAGCTTCAAAAACTGCATCAGGCCCACACGCGGTAGCTTTTACCACTTTAAACCCATCTATGGGTGATCTACACCTCCTTCCATAGAAAGACTCAAATGGTGCCATCTCAATGCTAGCTTGGAAACTATTGTTATAGGCAAACTCTATCAATGACAAATGCTCATCGCAACTTTCTTTAAAATCAAGAGCACACGCCCTCAACATATCCTCTAGGGTCTGAATGGTCATCTCAGCCTAACCACCTGTCCGTGGGTGAAAATCTGAACTCAAAAGAACTTGGGTGCCAAGACCCTGCTGAAATCCTCTCCAAAACTAAGAAGTAAATTGAGTACCCCTATCCAAAATGATAGACAAGGGAATTCCATGTAGTCTGACCAACTCCCGGAGATACAATCTAGGATAATACTCAGCCGTATAATATGTATGCACAGGCAAGAAATGTACGAACTTAGTCAACCTATCCACAACAACCCAAATAGAATCATGATGACGACACGAAAGAGGCAACCCGGTCACGAAGTCCATATTCACCATCTCCTACTTCCAAGTAGGTATACTAAACTCTTACATCACACCAACTAGTCTTTGATTCTCTACCTTAACCTGTTGACACATCACACACTTTGCTACAAACTCGGCGATGTCTTTCTTCATGCCGTTCCACCAATAGATTTCTCGTAAGTCGCGATACATCTTGGTAGTACTAGGATAAATGGAATAATGCGTGCCATGCGCTTTACCCATAATCCTCTGCCTCAAATCATCAACACATGGAACACACAACCTACCATGCACCCTAAACACATCATCTCCCCCTTGGGATAAAACTTTAACCTTTTAGTCCTTAACTGACTCCTTCAGTTTGACCAAACTAGGATCTCTATCCTACTTCTTCTTCACTTCCAAAACTAAAGAAGATTCAGAACTACTCTGCACCAACGTACTCCCTTCGGATGAATCAAGCAATCTAACACCCAACCTAGCCAAACAATGAACATCACTAGCTAACTTTCTCTTACCTTCCTCAATATGCGCAACACTACCCATGGATAATCTGCTAAGGGCATCCGCCACCATATTGGCCTTGCCCGGGTGATACAACACACTTATATCATAATCTTTCAACAACTCTAACCACCTCCTCTGTCTAAGATTCAACTCCTAAGCATGTACTGTAGGATTTTATAATCAGTAAACACATCAACATGGACAACATAAAGATAGTGTTTCCAAATTTTCAAAGCAAAAACCACAGTAGCTAACTTAAGATAATGGGTTGGGTAGCTCTTTTCTTGCGTCTTCAACTATCTAGAGGCATAAGCTATAACCTTACCCCTTTGCATTAAGACACAACCCAAATCAACTCTAGAGGCATCACAATACACTATAAAACCATCAGTGCATCAGTCAAAGTCAACACAGGGGCTGAAGTGAGTCGAGTCTTCAACTCCTTAAAACTCTTCTCACAGGAATCGGACCAGTGGAATTTAACCTTCTTTTGGGTAAATCGGGTCATAGAAGATGCATTAGAAGAGAAACCCTCAACAAAATAATGGTAATAGCCCACTAGACCCAGGAAACTTCTAATGCCAGACGGAGAGATAGGTCTAGGCCAATCACTAACAGCTTCTGTCTTTTGGGGATCAACTCTAATACCCTCGGCTGAAACAACGTGACCCAGAAAGGCTACAGACCTTAGCCAAAATTCACACTTACTAAACTTGGAGAACAACTGATTATCCCTACGAGTTTGTAAGACAATTCTAAGGTAAGTTGGTTATTCTCATCATGGGAGTACACAAGGATATCTTCTATGAAGACAATCACAAACGTATCAAGGTATTGCTTGAACACTCGATTCATGAGATTCATAAAAATTCTGGGGCATTAGTTAGCCCAAAAGACATGACTACAAACTCCAAATGACCATAACGAGTTTGAAAGGCTATTTTTTGAATATCATATTTTCTCACCTTAAGCTGATGATAGCCGGATATAAGGTCTATCTTGGAGAAATAACTTGCACCTAGCAACTGATCAAACAAGTCATCAATTTTTGGAAGAGGATACTTATTTTTGACGCTGACTTTGTTCAGTTGACGGTGATCAATGCACATACACAAAGATCTATCTTTCTTTCGCAAGAACAAGATGGGTGCACCCCAAGGAGAAATACTGGGCCTAATAAAACCTTTATCGAAGAGATCTTTGAGTTTCTCCTTCAACTCCTTGAGTTCTGCAGGTGCCATAGATATGGCAGAATAGAAATAGGCCGAGTGTCGAGAAGAAGGTTAATCCCAAAATCTATCTCTCTATTGGGAGGTACCACTAGGAGATCTTTTGGGAAGACATCGGGGAACTCATTAACAATATCAACCGACTAGATGGTTGGAGTCTCAAACTTAGTGTCCTTGACCCTAACTAGGTAGTAGATGAAACCTTTGGATATAAGCTTTCTGTCTTTGATATAGGAGATAAAATGACTCTCGGGAGATACCGAACTCCCGGACCACTCAAACACTGGTTCATCTGGAAACTAAAACTTGACCACATGTTTACGACAATCTTTAGATGCATAACAAGAATGAATCTAATCCATACCCAAAATAAGGTCAAAATCTATCATGTCTAACTCTATCAAATCCGTAAATATGTCTCTATTAAGCACAGTAATTAGGAAATTTCTATACACTCGTTTAACAACAACAGACACTCCAAAAAGTTTAGAAACTAGAAGAGGCTCAAAGATTTTTTTTTAGGGACTCATTTTGAATTCATAGCTATAAGTGGGGTCACATAAGATAGATTTGACCCAGGGTCCAACAACACATACAAATCAAGACAAAAGACACAAAGCATACCAGTAACAGCATTAGGGGAGTCCTCCTACTCCCGATGGGGTGATGAGGCATAGAACCTGTTCTGGTGCTGACCGCCAGCAGTGCTAGAAGAAGTGCCCTGAGCTGGGGCGGGACAAAGTACTGAAGCTGGGGCACTAGCAGCCTGTACCTGAGGTCGGGCATCTCTGTTCCCTGGTCTAGCATGGGGGCAATCTCTAAGTCTGTGTCCCTATTTGCCACAACCAAAACAACTCCACAAATTTTTGAAGCATAACTTAATATAGTTCCTACCACATTTAGCACAAGAAGGATAACAAGGTCTGTTACCAATACTGTTCTGTGGCCCAGACATGATAGGCCTACTACCTTGTTTCGGCCTACCTCTAGGCGTGGAAGTAATAGCTAATGAAGGAACTGGAATAGGTGGGCGTCTCTGAAACTGAGGGAGGCTCCCTCCAAGGAACCTAGGCCGGCTAAACTTGTGCTGATAAGATCTAGTCCTCTTGTTACCCCTCAACCTATCTCTCTCTCTAAGCTTATCCGCCTCCATCTGTTAGGCATGAGTCATCAACCTATCAAGATCCATATCCTTATGCAATATCGCAGCCCTACAATCCTTCAGCACCATCCTAGAAACACTGATCACAAACTTACTCATACCAGCCCAAGTGTCAGAAATCAACTCTGGAGAATACTTGGCCAACTGATTGAACTTCAAGCAATACTCCTTAATAGTCATGGAGCCTTGCCTCAAGTTTATGAACTCCTCAATATTAGCCTCCCTCATCTCAAGCGGAAAGAACTAATCCAAAAAAGCATTTTGGAATAATTGCCAAGTCATAGGAGCGACATTCTCACCTCTACCTTTTCTTTATGATACAACCCAACATAAGCAATGTCTTTCAATCTATAGGATGCCAACACAACACTCTCTTCTTTTTAAACCTGCATTACATCAGTGATCTTCCTCACCTCTTCCAAGTATAACTGGGGTCCTCGACTGTCTTGGACCCATAGAACTCAGGTGGATTCATCTGCATAAGGTCATGAATCCTAGTTGTGGCTACATCACTACCCTGCCGATTAGCAACTGGGGCTTGGTTAGTGGCCCTAACATTCATAGTGACTGCTTGGGCTAAGGCTTGAAAGGCTATCCTAAACTCAGAATAGGACACCATCTCATTCAAAAGATCAACAGGTGAGGGCTGCTCATCATTGTTTCTGCGGACATTCACTCTTCAAGGAGGCATTTTCTGAAAATAGAAAAGCAAGGATCATTAGATAAGAGGGAAAAGTGTAGGAATGATAGAATCTGAAAGAAGAAACAACTTTTTCCTAAAATGTCTCATAGACTCTTGCTCATAGGTGAGGTGCGCTACACACCGATGATCAAGATTCTACTCAACGCGACTTGTCAGACTCCCTAGGAATCCTTAGAAACCTTAGGCTCTGATACCAAGTTTGTAACGACATGAAATTTTCTCCCAAAATGTCACACGGTGCTTAAGTCCATAAATTGTCCTAACCTAACCCTTAGAGTTGATTTCTACCCAAAAACACCTAATTCAAGATCAGTATAGACTTAAACACTCACATAGCCATATCACAAGAAAGGAAATAAGAAAGGATAATTGGGTCATATGACCACAACATAGAGAAATCTCAACAAAACCACAATATTTATCCCTTTTGACATTGCACAAGTCTGATACTAGTCTGACAAAGCCTCTATGAATCAAAATCTAGAGAGCCATTGGGACAGGCCCCAACTGACTCAAAATGAATTAAGATAAAACATAGTCTCTAAAGTATGGTAGTTATTTGAAGATCGGTCCTCAAATCATGAGGACTCACCACTGTAGAAAAGGTAGGAAAGGTACTCGAAGAATCAGAGGCGAGGCTGGGACCGAGCACTTGAACCTACATTATGACACAATGTAGCGCATAGACATATATGTAGGTCAGTACTTTGGAATGTAATAAGTATATGGGGGTGCATGCATATGTATAAAGTAGAAATGATATTTTCTTCAATAAAATCATGTATGCATAATGATATTACTCACATAGCTTGAACAAGTGTAAAATATGAAACTCATAAGTCATGTAGAATGAAGCATATAACACAATCTCTTAATTCATCATTATTTAACTTCAAAATTGGAAACCTTCTCTTACTATCAATTCCCAAAGGCTAAGGGATTTCTAACCACACTTTCAAGTCATGCAAATATCTCAAGAGAGTAAAAGTTCTTCAATGCTCAACACTTCACAATCATTTAGAAACTCATATACTTGGAATTTGAAATCATAAAACATGAAAACATACTTTAAGGAATTTCATTCACTTTATAAAATATCTCATCTCAAATTAATACCTTGATTAGGAAATATCTTTGTAATTCAACCATTTAAGGAAAATAGCTTATAGGGAAGGAAAATAAGCATTTAATTTCAAAGTTTGAAAGGAAAGAGAGGTTCTCATAACCAACATAAACCATGCAAGCTACAAGGAGTCCAATGTTTTTTAATCCTAAGAAAGAGAAGAGAAGCGCCATACTCTTGCCAAGGAGTATAACCTAGGTCTAGTGATTACTAAATCAAAATTAGCCTCAGGCCCACATAACAAAATTGGCCTCAGGCCCATTCATAATCATAATATAATCATCCTCAGGCTCATATCCTATGGTGTAATGTATTTTAGGGGTAAGAAACCACAGTAGCTTACCTGCTCGGTGCTAAATACTATTCCCTTTAGATTACCTATACTCATTTCATAAAAATCCACTTTTAGAACATTCTCATGGTTCACCACGAACCCATTAAGAAAATCAATAATCTTGTATAGTGAAGTAGATTTCAAAGCTTTCGGACCATTAGGTCAACTCAATTTTCAACCATCTCAAAATACTCAAATCATGGGTGCTTATAGCACGAGAGTTCATAATTTCATAAGTCTCAAATATGGCTTACTAACCCATAGTTCAATTTCAAGTTAAAGCTTATCAAAATAATAATATATAGCATATAGATTCATGAATCATGTGGAAATATGGAAATCTCAACAATTCATTTCAAAATCTCAATGTAGTCATATGCTTCAATATCTCAACATTTCAAATATAAGCACCTTAAACAGTAAAGTCATGGGGTTTATACATTTATAAAAACACAAGAAAACATGTAGAAATCATGCCATTTAACTCTCAATTCATGAGAAATATCAATATAATACATTCAATAAATATGGGTGAAAATCCCAATTCAAACTCATGTAAAAAAACCCATAATTTCAGCAAAATCATGATGTAAATAAAATTTTGGGCAAAAGGGTGAAAAGGTTACCCAAGTTCGAAACCCCACATACCTTGAATTTGAATCTTCAGAAGAACTCTCTCTTTTGGAACTCTACTCTTCCTCTAGAATGAGGGTTCTTGAGAACCTTCACTTGGGAACCTAGAATCTTGACTCAATTTAGAAAATCCATGGTGGACTCTTGAGATTCTTGGAAGAGGTTTTGAGTATTTAGGGTTCTTGTTGAGAGAAAAATTGATAAAACCCTTATAAGATGCTTGCAAATGGGTTTGATTTAGTGTTTCCACAATTTTATAGGCTTGGAAAAAGTCCAAAACGCCCTTTTAAACATCGGTGCAAAACTGGAAAAATTGAATTGGAACCCAATTTTGTCGGCCTCCGCGATGCGCCACTAATCGCATTGGCTCTCCAAAAAATGACAATTGCAAAATTGACAGCTTCCGCAATGCGGAGCCATGCATTTTCCCACTAGTTAGGACCTGGGACTCCTTCGCGATGTGCCAATATTGCGGAGTCCCACTGGAAATTGAAAATTTATAAATGCACCCTCTCCGCGATGCGCTAGGCTCTCAAAGTACGCAACTTTTACGACGAAGGCTTAAATTGGCCATAACTTCTTACCTGAGTGTCCGATTTGGGCAAATCTTATATCGTTGGAAAGCTTATCATATTTCCCTCATGATAAAAAGTCAAAATTAGGGAAATTATATATGGTTAGCATGATACTCTCTTTGGAAGCCACTTCTCAATCTTTTAGAGCCATAATCACATCTCACTCGATACTCTCTAAGTCTCAAACTACGAGGAACTTTGCAGGACCTTACACTACTGAGGTGTGATCTCGACTTAATTCTCCCACTATGTTCAAGCCTACTTAAGTCTCTGAAATGCATTTAGCCCCTTATACATCATCATGACATTCAAGCCTATCTTTATAACTATAACTTTGTGTAAACTAGCGTGCAACCATCTTTTATTTACATGAAACATTTTATCTTTCCTATCTAAGAAAATGATCATCACCACAACATCTAATAAAGAGAGTTCAGTGAAGGTTAAAACATGAATACCTGAAGCATTAATGAACAATATACTAAACTTGACATTTAACTAGGGCTTAAGGAATAGAATATCAACCTTATGGATTTATCAAGGGATTTAGACTAAGGATATACATGACATAAATATGAATTTAAATGACCATTAGGAATATAGCATAAGTCATGAAAACTATGCATACTTTAAGGCATGAGTACATGAGTCATGAGCTGCATGACCTGATTTTAGAGTTTCTGTATTCATGGAACATGATTCATAACATTGAGTGACTTGGAACTGCTTATATTAGGAACTATAAGCATACATGATTTTTGATAACATGAACGAATAAGAGTTTTGATCATAGAGATGACATGTAAGGAATAAATAGATATCGTGATAGTTGAAGTGTAAAACTTTGCACTGAGGTAAGGACGGGTTGGGCATCAACCTCTCCCACTGCTTCTCTACACATACTGATATTACTACTAAAATCTGAAAGTCTAACTTGGTTAGTTGTTCTACCATCTCCACCTAAGCTTAAAGTCATCATTCTAAGTCTGTGAACCTCTTAATAAACTCTAAATCAAACTAAAACAAAGCCTAACTGATAGGTGATACCTAGGCAGAGCTAATCCTAATCTAATGGGTGACCCTTAAGAGGTAGTCAAGCCTTGTCTGATGGGTGACTCCTCATCCTGCACTAGCTACACAGTTCTATAGTACAAGGACTACTACTAACGACTCTACATTTATGATGGGAAAGACGTCATCCTTGTACTCTCTCGTTGCTAAATCCTACTCCCAACTAAAAGACACTGAACTGAGTATACAAAACTGGACTGGACTAATACTGAGTTTTCTGAGTTTTCCTTAGTTCTATAATTGGCTGAGTTCTATTGTGTTCTGTAGCTGACTGAATTCTACTGATCATGACATAACTGATACAATTCTGTAACTTATACTGGCTTTAGGTAAATAGATAGATTGTCAGGTATTGAATACCTCCAGGACTCAATAGTATAAAAATAAAGACTTAATATGATCATAAAGGCATAACAATGTTTTCTTGCTAACAATGCACTCATTTAGACATTTTGTTAAACACATGATATTCATGAACTTGTGCATGAATGGGATCACATAATAACATGTCATACTTTCACTAGTCAATTCACATAAGCATTTAATCAAATACTTGTAGGGCATAATCTTGTTCATGATTGGGACCACATAATAACATGTCATGATTCCACTATTTACTTCACATAGGCAATTTAGAAAACACTTAGGCAGCATGTATTATTTATATGATAATGGCCAACATATGAACATCATGATACATTAATCAATTTATAAATTCAAGGGTTTATTAAGATAATCACATATTCATCACGCATGCTATTCAATTTCATGAAGGTTTGTAATTTAATCATGGACTAAGACCCCACAATAACATGAACATGAATTCAATTTAATTCAAACATGGAAGTTCATAATCCAACAATCTTGTAATTTGAAAATGGATTTGTGGACCCTATGAGTGAAAAGAACTCATAGATGAACACCTACCATACTTGAATGTTATGGATTCTTGAAGTTCTTGAAGGATTTCTTAAGGATTAGTCTTGATTCTTGAAGCTAGGGTTTTTGCCTTTTTAAGAGAGAATGCATTTTCATTTGAGGAAAAGTTGAATAATGAATGACTTAAAATATTTTTCGGGTTTAAATCCCATATCTGGGCATATAAAAATTATGGGAAAAGATAGTTTTAACCCTATACGAAACATTTAATTTTGGTTAAAATTTTCCATTTTGGGCCCTTGGCACAATACGGCGCTATCGCACCGTGTCTCTAAAATTTGCCAACTGGAAAATTAACTAGTGGCGTGATGCGGTGGTATCGTGTTTCCACCTTGGATGCGACATAGAAGTTTACCACGATGCAGTGGGATCGTGTTGGTACACTAGAAATTGACAAATGTGAATATAATTTATGGCGTGATGCGTCGGTTTTGAGGTACCTTACTAGAAGCTGAGAATTGCCATTTTGACATACTCTGCGATGCGCTATTGTCCTGAATGACGGTGTTTAGCAACTGAAACTTAAAATAGCCATAACTTCTTACTTGGTTAATGGATTTAGGCGAATTTTATATTGTTGGAACGCTAACTGTATTTTCTACACATTGGCAGGCTTTAAACTGAAAAATACTGAGTATTTACAAAAATTTATATTGGATCACTCATTTACTGAGATTTAATCTAGGCAAATGAAATACGGGGTATTACACATACCTTAATTGAGGAAGAAATCATGACAAAATTGATCCCTTCAAACTTGAATGTTCAAACCCTAAATTATTTTTCTCCTCTTATGTTGTAGAAAGATAAACTAGGGATTTGAGAGAGTTCAAATGTATTTAGGGACTTTAATTTCATGTAAATATGTTTAGGGGAAGTTATTGGATGGAAAAAGACTTTGTTGCCTTTGTATTAACTAAAAAATGGAGTTTCTACACTGCAAAAACATAGGGTAGGCGCCGCATAACCCATGGAAAACCTTAAGGCTTACAGTGCCTAACCCATGGAAAACCTTAAGGTTTGTGGCACTTATCCCATGTCAAACCTTAAGGTTTGCGGTGCCTAAGATATGGTAAACCTTTTCCAGTGAAGGTATGCGATGGTAATATGATGCCTTGCCATCATCTATACATTATTTTGCAATTCCTACTTAGTTTTAAGGTCCTTAAACACTCCCAACACCTACCACAATGTTAACACATGATCTACAATCACTATGGGGGTCCAAAAGGTCATTTTTGATGCATTAATAGAGTGTTACAAATACGGGGTGTTACATTATCTTCCCCTTTGGATCATTAGTCCTCGAATGATGGGTAGGGACTTTTTGAAGCTCTAAAAGTATGGAGTAAGTAGCGTAACCTCTCATTGAGCATTTTTCCTCACCAAAATATGCAAAGGCATTAAAGAGCTCATGATGACTCCAAGTGAAAAGTGTTAGCACGAAGCGTGAGATAACAAAGATTGATATAGAGATGACCTTTTACATAATTTCTAAGGATCATGATCATCGCAACATATGGTATGAGTTTATTAGGTATGATTTACATCGATACTAGTCATGAAATAAGGTTTTCATAATACATAGGATCAGAAGCATTCTCTACCTTACAAGGTACAACGAATAGACATAAACTTAGAGACACTACTTGGCTACGCCCCAAACAATAAATAGCATACTTCATACATTCCAACTTACAATTATCCCATCACACATCTAACCATAAGAGTTTGAGCTCCACAACATAAGGATTTTATGTTAAAGCCTAACTCGAAGAAAAGAGATGCTAGCTTAACCTATGGGACCTTGTACTCTACATCTTATTAAAAAAAATTACTTCACCTTATCACTACCATCAAATGCACTCGATTTTTAAATCAAGGAATACCATCCATATAACACATTGGTTTGCATTTTCATCAATCATAACATTCAAACCTATCATTACTACACCCACATCATGGATCCTCCTACTAAGAGTAGTAAATTTAATCACTCTCACAAAAATTTTCACCACATATATCCTTCCTAATATTTCACGTAACTAAAGTTCATCTCCTTATTCCCCCTTCTCCTATTGCCTTAGCTTAAGAAATCACATAAAAAATGTCACCTTCAAGAACATCAACTCCCCTGCCTAATACATTAGTATGCTTCCACAACTACCATCATACTAACATATGGAGGGTCATTAAGGGACCTGAGCACAAATATCCTAATTGGAAGTAACAGTGTTAGATTATATTATGTACTTATTACACTTCTTAAGGTAGGAGATAAGATAAACATATGATATGATAGACACAAAGTGCTTCATATATAAAGTGTATGGATCATAAGTAGAGAGTTGTTCAGCATAAACACAACACAAGATGAGTGCTCAGGATAGACCATAGTGAGAAACATGAGCTCTTACATTACGAGTCATATAACAGAAGTTTGGAACTCATGAAGTCAACGATTAAGACAAGGACTTCTACTCAAAGCTATCGCTTTCCATTTTCAGAGCTGAAATAGTCATGAGTTTGCACAACTTTATCATTTATGCTAATCCCAATATAAAATGAATTAGTAACATATGAAAACATAGTTCCTAGAACCAAGCATGATTTAGGACATAGATTTATGGATCATGAACAACATAACTTATATCTTGAATACATGAAAGACTGGATTTACTGAGACATCATTGCTTCTAGATTGGAGGTCTGAACATTACATAGTTACAAAGAGATCTCAGACCTTAGACATAGGCAGGACTTGAATACATAAGACATTGGTAGAATGACATCTTAAACTGAAGCAGGAGGAATATGATTGAATAGGAATAGGTTTATCATGACTCCTCCCCGCAACTTTCCACACTAAGAAAATTTGAGAAGGACCATAATTCACCATCTCCACCTTAGATCAAAGTCACAATACTATAAATGTGGACATATCCCCTCATCAAATCTATAACCACAACTCTCAAAATAATGGGGGGGTCAGTATACACATGAGCACAACTCCCCTCAATAATTTTAATTAAAACACATGAATTTCTTTCTAGCCCCTCCCCCTTAAAGGTCACTAATCATAACTTTCACCAACCCCTAAAGTCATGGACTTATGACTAACATTATCATGGGACTAGACATCCATGCTTCTTAACACTTACCACTCTGTATTCAACTTCTTCGGAAACTAGCATCACACCTCTAATCACATAAAACTAAACAAAATTGGTAAAAATATTCCAAGGAAGCATATTGTCTACCCATATTTCCTCAATTCCACTCAAAATAATGTTATACAAAAACTCCCGAGACTTCTCATACTACAAGATTCGATAATGAAATCTAGGTACGTGTGACACTCATAAACATCATAACTTTTCTAACAACATGCTACCTCAGGGTTTAACTTATTTTTTTATACTTACAGCCTTATCCACTTAATGATTCAACCATAATTCATCATTTTTAACACTAATCCTCATGGCTATATATATATATATCATAATTTCCGACTTCTTATTTTGTAAGTTGCCAACCTAGGAGATTTTACACCTCACATTAAGCCCACTAATTCATTCCCACAAAACATGCACTATTAATCTTAATCTACTATTCTCATCACCACAATCAGCATCTAAAGTTCAAGCCTATTGTCTAACAACACCAATCATATAGAGCATTCCGTATACTATACTAATCAATTGATTAGAAATATCAACCTAAGTCTCTTGTTTTACTTAACTATGGTCCATAAGTTCATCCTCTCCAAGACATTACTTCTACACTTCAAAATCTACTACATACCTTCTCACACATAGTACTAGTTTACAATGACGAGAAAAGACAATTAGGGGGTAAAGTCAAATAATAAGGATAGTCGATCTTAATCTTATAATATAACCTTCTACCATCTATTAACACATTCTACTTCCTCATATCATATTTTCTTACCCATCCATATATTTAGACTACATTCAAATTCCATTTACACCAATGAGTCTCTACTACCATTTGTTGGCTTAGTTTTGAATTCATGCTATTACTTGGTTAAGAATATATAATGATCCTACTTGAGATGAGCACGTACAATGTATGATGTTAGGTTTTTGTTGTATTTCTCTTTGTATAATAATGTCTAGAACTTGTCAGGTATGTGTGCAAAGAGAAATAAGAAATATGGGTTTAGGAGATGATACATGAATTTCTTTGATAGCCATGTTTTGTATCCCTTTTTACTAAAATACCCCAAACTTTGGGCCTTGTAAATTTTTTACGTCTTGAGCTTTCTACATATCATATGACTCATACCACAAGTCATATGGTGTGGTGACAGCTCTAGGGACCCCAGATTGGTTAATATGTTTCTGGCCAAGTTCTGTCCTAATTATGAGAGACTCTATACGAATCGTATTATCCTATGATGAGAGGTTTAGTGTCCAATCGTATGTTGTTAGTGTCTATACCTTGATGTTATACCTTGGATACAACTTGATGGTATAAGTCATATAGTATTATGATGAGTTAGGCAAGGGAGTCGTATATTGTACAAAATATGTTGTCCAACCTTCTAATCTAGTGACGACTTGAAGGAACCACTCATTTGTAGTGGTAACGAGTTTTAGGGTCAACTCATACCCACCTGTGAGTTTTCAATAGTTTTTAATATGAGGTTATTTTGGACGTTTTCCACCCCAAACCCTTTAGGCCCCATGACTTATAACACTTGTTGGGAATTTATTCTTTACTTTAGAAGATAAAACACTATCTAAACTCTCTCTAAAACTTTTAAGGAATAATTGGGCTAGGGTTTATTTAAGGAGTTCAACTAAAGGCTTAAAGATCAAATTCCCCCCATGAATCCTCGTAACTTAGGCATGTGACTCTTTCTTAGTTGTTAGTTCACTAAACTCATATGTTTAAATATTGTTCATGAGTTATTAAGAGTGGTTTGGAAACCAAGATTGAGGGTTTGAATGAATATTGTTGGGTAATGCTTTCTCATAATTTAAATTGTATTTATGCATGTTTTAATAATGGATTTCCACATGTGGGTTCTTGGTAATTGTGATTGAAAATAAAGAGTCATGGTTAACCCTAACCTGATGGTTTTTGGCTTGAATAATGGTATGTCCTCAACCTATTTGTGAAAATATCAATGAGAATGATCTTGTAATATGTTGCATTGTGTTTTGAACTAAGGCATAGGCCAAATGATGTATGTGGTTGGTAAATGGTTTTATGAAAGCCTTGTTGGCCATAAATTGATTTGAAATATAACCTTGGTGGTTTATTTGGCTAAATGGGTTTAAGTCTCTAAATGTTGAATTGAATTGATGCCTTTGATTAGACAAAGGATTCGAGCCCCAAAGTGGATTAGTAATGGTTATTCCAAGTTCCATGCTTACAAGTCAGGTCGGTATGATGATACCAATGGGATGCCTTTGGTAAGTAATCTTATTAATAATTTTGTGTATGTGTAATGAATATTTTAATTGGTCTTTAAAGCAAGATATGTAGCCGAGCCATGAAAGTGAAGTCCAAAGGACTAACATAGGAAATCCACTATCTAGTGCGGGTGTCTGTATAACTGAAAGGTTCAATTCCCCTAAATGAATTTATAAATTAGAGGTTCAAGTCCCTCATATTATACAAATTGGTGCTTAAGTCACCTTGATTATTCCTGGAATTTTGAGTCCCCCATAAAGGTATATACAATTATAAATATTCTCTGGTTCATTCGACTGCATGCACTAGTCCTTCCAGCTAGGGGATAACTAGGCCTATATAGCCTGTGGTTGCCTTGTTATCTGAAGGTTATGCTACACAACCTAGGTTAAGGTTTTCAAAGTTTATGCTAAGCCTAGTTCCCTATCCCGATATGATATATATATATATATTTGATTTAGTTTAAATGATGGCATTATTTTATTCCTCTATCCTTGAGTTATATGTTAGTGCTCCAACCGCTAGCTGTCTTTAAATGCTATGTCCCCATGCAATGCAGGCACCAAAACTTCTTCTACTTTTTCCACATAGTGATCAGGTGTTCGAGTGGTTTGTGAGATAATACAGAAGTTATGAGCTTTCATACTTTGGAAAGCTTTATTTCATAGTCTATATATTCTATGTCTCAAACTTTGTTTTTCACTACTATCATGGGTATGTCCTGATATTTTATTGATTTTGGATTTATATTGGCTTTGTTGGATTACAGTTGACTTGGGCATGTTATTTGGTAGATTGGTTCGGTGAAGGACGGTTGTTTGGTTACTGTGATTGGTTGAGACATTTCATGAATCAATATCAATCTTAGCTTACACTATCTTGTAATATGTTCAAAATTCATCCGATACTTAAGGTTGTATGTTTACTAGGTTAGGTGAAGGGGATGATCTACTATCTATGTGGGACTTGAGATACCCTCCAAGACAGTCCCTGGTTTGGGTTGTGACAAAGTTGATCTCAAAGCCTAGGTTATTGATCATTTGGGTCTCCATAAATCCGTGTTAAGTAGAATTCTTTTTATGGATTTATGGCATGCCACACATATAAAAGAGAGGATATGAGACATTTAGGAATTTTCCCTTTCTTGTTGTCTTAAATTTTGAGCCATAGAATTAAAGGTATTAAATCCTTCTATTTTTGTTTGCCCATCTTTCAGATCATGCTTCCAAGAAAATCTAATGTTTATGTGAACTTTTCTATCCTGTCTGAGGACAATTTTGAAGGAGCTCGTCCAACTTTTGGGGTCCAAACCCGATAAGGGTCGATGGATCTTACTGTCCTTATGGAGTCCCGTTTTTCCCACTAATCCTACTTCTGAGGGTGATACTCATACTTATTCGCCTCCTAGGGAGGTTATTAATGTTGAGTTTCAGTGCTTCATTAACCAATTGGCTCAGTTGGTGATGTCTCAATCATAATATTTGGGTTCTACTAGGTTTGTTATGGGTTCATCTGAGGCTAATAGAGTTATCAAATTCAAGAGGTTGCATCCTTCAATATTTACTAATAAGAAGGTTGAGAAAGATCCTTAATGTTTTATTGATGAGATGGAGAAGATCTTCTGGGATATGCATTCTTCCGAGCTTAAAGGTGTAGAGTTTTCTTCCTATCAATTGAAGGATATGGTGTACCATCAGTATGAAAAGTGGGAATAGTTGAGAGGCAAGGATGCTAGTTCTGCATTGTGGGATAATTTTTCTAGTGTATTTCTAGATCATTTTTCCTTAGGAGTTGAGGGAGGCTTAAGAGAAGGAATTTGTTAATTTAAAGAAAGAAAGAGTGGAAGTCAAAGAGTATGGTTTGAAATTCCATTAGTTGTCTCGGTATGCACATGTCCTAGTATCTAATATGAGGGCACAAATGAGTAAGTTCACATCGAGATTATCTCGTGAGTTGATTCTTAAGAGTAAGGTTGCCTTGTTTAATAAAGACATAGACCTCTCCATATTGGTTGGGTATATACAGAAGGTCAAAGAGGAGAAAAAGAAATAGGTTAATAATGATGAGAGGAAAAGTAAGAAATTCTGATATTTAAAACAGGGTAGAGGTCAACAGTAGAGCGGTAAGTTATCTAAGAAGAAGAGTTGGGAAAGTCCCAACTCCTATTCCACGGCTAGTTCTCTGTACCCAAAGCCTTTTAGTGACTAATATTTTAAAGGTGGTGACATTTCTAGGGAACAGGGTGCCTAATCTTAGGCAAATGGGCCTAGTTAGTACCATTCTACCCTATCTGTAGATTTTGTGGTAAGCATTATTGTGGTTAGTATGAGAAAGAGAGAAACTGATGTTTTATGTCTGGTCAGATTGGGCATATACAATGGGATTGTCCCTTTAGAGTTTCTTTGGGTGAAAATAAGGTCCCTATTTCTTCTTCATAAGCTCCTGCACCAAAGAATTCTACTTCTAGCTCTGGTACTGGTCGGAACTATCTTTGTGATCTCACTACTCGTTAGGAGTCTGAAGCATCTTCGAATCTTATTATTGGTATCTTGAAACACTTTTCCTATGATGTGTACTGTTTACTTGATTTGGGATCCACTCTCTTTTATGTGACCCTATTTATGGTTGGGTATTTTGATTTTGGTCTTGAGTCTTTATCTGACCCTTTTTCTATTTCTACCTCAGTGGTAGACTCTGTGGTTGTCCAAAGAGTCTATAGGGGATGCGTGGCATCTGTTGGTAGTAGAGAAACTCTAGTAGACTTGATAGTGTAAGACATGGTTGACTTTGGTGCTATTCTGGGAATGGACTGGTCGTACTCGTGCTATGCTTCTTTAGACTATTGGCCTATACGGTCATGTTTAAATTCCCTAATGAGTCAATTATTAAATGGTAAGGAAGTTATCTATTGCCTAAGGGGAGGTTTATATCATATCTTAGATCCTAAAATTTAATTTCCAAAGGTTGTCTTTATCATCTGGTTTTGGTTAAGATTCTAAATTGGATGGTCCTTTATTATATTTTGTTTATGTGGTAAATAAGTTTCCTGAAGTCTTTCCTTATGACTTTTCTAGTGTCCCTACCAACAGGGAGATTAATTTTGGTATTGATCTTGTTTCTGACACTCATTCTATTTTTATTTCCCTATATTGAATAGCCAGCTAAGTTAAAGAAGCTGAAAGAGCTACTAAGGGTCCTTTTTAGACAAGAGTTTTATCTATCCTAGTATGTCCCTGTAGAATGCATCAGTATTATTTGAACGTAAGAAGGATGGCTTTCTTCGAATATGTACTGATTACTAGCAATTGAATAAGGTGATGGTAAAGAATAAGTATCCTCTTTCAAGAATTGATGATCTTTTTTATCAGTTTTAGGGTATCAAATTCTTCTCTAAGACTGATCTTTGATCTAGGTATCATCAGTTAAATATTAGGGAGGTGGATATCCTTAAGACTATTTTTCGTACATGGTATGGTTACTTTGAGTTTTGAATGCCTCGGCGACATTCAGGAATTTAATGAATAGAGTCTTTTGTCAGTTTCTAGATCTATTCATGACTGTCTTCATTGATGATATTTTGGTGTACTCTAAGGAAAAAAGGATCATACCGATCATCTCCGCCTTGTGCTGCAAACCTAATAAGATCATTAGTTGTATGCTAACTTCTCTATATGTGAATTCTGGTTGAATGTCGTAACTTATCTGGGTCATGTTGTGTCTAGTGAGAGGATCACGGTGGATCCGTAGAAGGTTATTGTTGTTAAGATGTAGGCTAAACCTATGACTCTAATTGATTTTCAAAGCTTCTTATGTTTAGCTCATTATTATAGGAGGTTTGTGGAGAGTTTTTATTTTATTTTTGCTCCATTGACCAAGTTGACTTAGAAAAAGGTGTAAAAGTTCTTGTGGTCTAATTTTTGCAAGGGAAGCATTGAGAAGTTAAAAGATAAGTTGACTTTAGCTCCGGTCTTGACTCTACTTGAGCGTATCAAGGTTTTTATCATTTATCATGATACATCCTATATTGGTTTGGGGTATGTGTTAATGTAGCAAGGTAATATAGTTTCATATGCCTCTAGAAAGTTGAAGGTTCATGAGAAGAACTATCTGATTCATGACTTGGAATTGTTAGCCATAGGGTTCGTATTGGAAATTTGGCATCACTATCTGTATGGGATCCATGTTGATATATTTTCTGAGCATAAGAGCCTACGATATATATTTGCTAAGAATGAGCTTAATCTCAGGCAAAGGAGGTGGCTTGAGTTGCTCAAGGACTATGATATAAGTCTTCACTACTATCTAGGTAAAGGTAATATGGTTGTTGATGCTCTTAGCAGGTTGTCCATAGGTATCTTGTCGCATGGGGATAAGGATAAGCGGGAATTGGTGAAGTATATTCACCATTTGTCCAACCTTAGAATTCATCTCTTGGACTCTGAGAATGGTGGTGTGTTTGTGAAACAGGTAGCGCAATTATCTCTTGGCTCAGAATTAAATGAGAAATAGATAGTAGATCCTTTTTTTATGAAGATCAAGGATGATATAGGTAGCTAGAAGGTATTAGCCTTTGAGATCAGTGGAGATGGTATCTTGAGGTACCAAGGGAGGTTATGTGTTCCCAATGTTGATGGATTTTGAGGTAGAGTTTTGATTGAGGCCCCTGACTCACGGTATATAGTTCATCCTGATTCATCAAAGATATATCATGATCTCAATAATATTTATTAGTGGAATAACATGAAATGGGATGTAGCTAACTTTGTGGTTAAGTGTGTGGTGTGTCAGAGAGTGAAGGTGGAGCACATGAGGCCTGGTGGGTTACTTTAAGAAATTTGAACTACCGGTTTGGAAGTGGGAAGTAATTAATATGGATTTCGTTATCGGCCTTTCGCGGTTGCGAAATCAGTGTGACTCTATTTGGGTCATCATGGATAGGATGTCTAAGTCTTCCCACTTTTTACTAGTGAGGACTACTTATTCTGCCGAGTATTATGCGAAGTTTTTCCTTTAAGAAGTTGTAAGGTTACATGGTTCATATGTCTCGATTATTTTGGATCATGGTACTTAGTTTATGTTGTATTTTTGGTGCCCTTTTTAGCATGGTTTTGGGACTAAAGTGAGTCTTAGTATGGATTTTCACCTACAATAGGATGGTCAAGCTGAAAGGACTATTCAGATTCTAGAAGATATGCTGCGAGCCTGTGTGATTGACTTTGGTGGTAGTTGGTTGGACCATTTAACTCTAATTGAATTTTCCTATAAAAACAATTACAATTCTAGCATTGGTATGACCCCGTTTGAGGTATTGTATAGTACGTGGTGTAGATCTCCTATTAGGTGGCTTGAGGTTGGTGAAGCGGAGATATTTGGCCTATTTTTAGTTCACCAAGCTATAAAGAAGGTGAAAGTAATTTGGGATAGGCTTAAGACTACCCAAAGTCGCCAAAAGTCCTATGCAGACGTGAGATGAAGGGAGTAAGAGATTAGGTTAGAGCTTAGGTTGTTATTGAAGGTGTATCCTATGAAAGGTGTAATATAGTTTGGAAAGAAGGGAAAGGTCAGTCCCTGAGATATTGGTTCGTACTTGATTTTAATGAGTGTTGGTGATGTTACATATGAGTTGGATTTTCCCTTTAGCATGAGTTCAATTCATCCAGTACTCCATGTATCCAAGTTACAAAAATGTGTGGGTGATCATTCATAGGTTGTTCCTTTACAAAACATAGGTATTTTGGATTCTTTGTCCTATGTGGAGGTCCCAGTGAAGATCTTAGATCGGCATGTTCTTCGGTTGCGAATGAAAGATGTGGCTTCGGTAATGGTTCTATGGAAGAACAAAAAGTTCGAGCAATCTACTTGGGAAGCCGAGGAGGACATGAAGTCCAAGTATCCGTTCATATTCTCAATTTCAAAAAATTGTGCTTGAGATATGTGTTGTTTTTAACATCATTGTTTTCTATCTTTTTTTATTATAGATTGTGAATTCCTTGATATTTTATTTTCTATCTAAAAGGTAAGATTACAGACGTTTCAGGTTTAATCATGCTACTCAATGCTTTCTACAATTATTTGAGGATGAATGATCCTAAGAGGTGGAGACTAAAATGCCTCAAACTTTGGCCCTTGCAAATTTCTTGAGTTTTTAACTTTCTGCTCATCATAAGACTCACACCATAAATCGTATGGTATGGTGATGGGTTTAGGGACCCTACTCATATGTTGGTCAGTGTGTTTCTATCCAAGTTTTCTACTAGATACGAGAGACTACATATGAGTCATATGGTCATGTGACAGGAGGTTTAGGGTCTAATCATATGTTGTCTAATGTCTATCCCTTGATGTTCTGCCTTAGATATGACTTGATGGTATTGTGAAGAGTTGGTCAAGGGAGTCCTATGTTGGATAGAATATAGTGTCCAACCTTCTGATCAAGTAACAACTTGAAGGTACCACTCATATATAGTAGTGACAAGTTGGAGGGTCAACTCTTACCCTACTACGAGTTTTCCACAACTTTTAAGCTGAGGGTATTTTGGATATTTCTCACCCTAAACCCTTAACCCCATGTCTCATAACACTTGTTGGGAATTCACTCTATACTTTAGCAGATAAAACACTCCCTAAAACTTCTAAAGAAAGATTAGGCTAGAGTTTCATCAAAGTGGTCAACTAAAGGCTTAAAAATCAAATTCTCTACATGAATCTTTGTAACTCAGGCATGTGACTCTTCCTTTAGTATTAGTTCACTAAAATCATATGTTTTAAACATTGTTAATGAGTCATTAAGTGTGGTTTTAAAACCAAGGTTGAGGATTTGAATGAATGTCATTGGGTAATGCTTTTTAATGATTGAAATTATGTTTATGCATGTTTTAATAATGGTTTGCATACATGGGTCTTTGGGAATTTTGATTTAAACTAAACGGTCATGGTTAACCCTAACTTGATACATTTTGTCTTGAGTAATGATTTTATAGTGTATGCCTCAACCTATTTGTGAAAATATTAATGAGAATGATCTTGTCACATGTTGAATTATGTCTTGAACTAAGGGATTCACCTAATGATGTAAGTGGTTGGTAAATGGTTTTATGAAAGCATTGTTGGCCATAAATTTATTTGAATTATAACCCTGGTGGTTTAGTTGGCTAAAAGGGTTTAAGTCCGTAAATGATGAATTAAATTAATACCTTTGGTTAGACAATGGGTTTGAGTCCCAAAGTTGATTAGTAATGGTTATGGCATATTGTACACTTGCAAGTGGGGTTGGTATGACGATACCAATGGGATTCCTTTGGTATGTAGTTGGATTAATAGCTGTGTATATGTGTAATGAATAGTTTAATTAGGCTTTAAAGTGGGATGCGTAGCCGGTTCATGAAAGTAGATTCCAAAAAAGACTAACACTGGAAATCGCACTAGTTAGTGCGGGTGTCTGTATGATCAGAAGATTTGTATCCCCCGAATGAATTTATGAATGGTAGGTTCGAGTCTCCCATATTGTATATATTGGTTCAGAAGTTACCTTGATTATGTTGGGAGGTTCAAGTCCACCATAGAGACATGTACAGTTATGGATATTCTCTGGTTTGTGTAGGTACACATACTGAGGCCCTTCCAGCAAGGAGAGAGCTAGGCCCTTATCATGTGGGTGACTTATTATATGATTGTTATGCTTGCAACCCATGTTAAAGTTTCAAAGTTCATGCTAAGCCTTGTTCCTTAGCCCGGCATGACATATATATATGTGTGTGCTTTTGTGTGTGTGCATAAATGTGAATTATATATAGTTATTTGATTTGATTTGAATGATGGCATTATTCTATTCCTCTATCCATGTGTTACATTCTAGTGCTCCAATCGGTAAATATCTCCGAACATTATGTCCTCCGTGATGTAGGCGCCGAAACTTCTTCTACTTTTCCTATACAGTGTTTAGGTGTTCGAGTGGTTCGTGAGTTTCCTTTGAACTGGTGAGCTTCCGTACTTCGGAAGTCTTTATTTCATGGTCTTTATATTCTATGTCTCAAACTTTGTTAGACTTTGTTTTTGGCTACTATCGGGGGTATGTCCCGACATATGATTGATTTTGGATTTATTTAGGCTTCGTTATTTTATTGTGGACTTGGATATATTGTTTGGAGGATTGGTTTGGTGATGGATGGTTGTTCGGTTATCGGTGATTGGTTAAGATATTTTATGAATCAATATTAGTCTTAGTATACAATATCTTGTTATATATTCAAAACTCATCCGACCCTTGAGGTTGTGTTGACTAGGTTAGGTGAAGGGGGTGATCTCTGATCCACGAGGGACTTGAGATGCCCGACATGGCTAGACCCTGGTTTAGGTCGTGACATTTACCTACCCTTGTGCATAATCTTATGTAACCATATTGAGCCTTACCTTATTTCTTTGGTACCCTTATATATAGCATTTTCCTCTTCTTTGATTGATCATAATTTGATTCAAATCTTCTAGGTACTTTAATTAAAAAATTAATGAGGTTAAGGAGTGTAAAATAGAAGATAAAAAAGGTTAAAGTGAAGCCCAAAATTAGTATTTTTGGGTGGTGAAAAAGTTCATATTATGGGTGGGAGTAATGTACCAAAAAGAGAGAAACTAATCAATACTGAATTTGTAACTCGTTTTTGCTTGGATTTTAAGTTGTAGACTTATATGAGTATGGGGAATGTATTTCAAAACCAAAATTACTATTTTACTTCCTTAATTTTCGAACCCATTATTGGGGTTCCATTTTTAGACTAGTCTTAAATATAGCCATATGGATCTCATTTTACTTCTAATGACGCATAGATTATGATTTCTATAGCATGGCGACATCTTGGGATCATGGAGTGAAGGTGGAAATTTATGGATGATTTAAGGATTCGTAGTTCGGCTTTGAGGTAGGCTCCTATCTACTATTCTTCACAAGATAATGTGATTATATATTGCATGTGAATGTGAATGTTAAGAATAATTATAGATAGAATACCGTGACCTAGCCTAGAATTTTAATTTTTGGAGATTATATTGGTGAATTGACTCTTAAAGAAATACTTATTATGACTCTGTAATTCTATTAACCTAGGATGTTAGCAAATTAGTTATAGATTAGACTAATGAATCCTTAGAAATGTTTATGTATTACTCGGTGAATTGGGATAGCTTTTCCCAAATTATGATGTATGATTATGTCGGATATACACTTGGTCCTAAAGCCATGATTAGATGTTATAGCTATTTCTAGATGTATTCTTAGGTCGAAGGCCATGTTCATGGTATTGATTAGTTCGATTTCGGGACGTATTCCATCCTTGTAGAGAAAATAGTTGTACTTTATCAGCATATTAATTTTTATGATTTCATTTTTTGAATACTGGTGATGGCATGCATAAATTCGGTATATTCATGATCATTAATTATGGTAAATGGTATAATTCCAACCAAAATATGATTTACGATTTTTCCTAAATAGGGGTTAAAGTCCACCTTTCAACTTAAAAATGGTTTTCGTCATAACAATAATTTCACCATCTATATGGATGACTTATGTATGATGATATTGAAAATTATATTTTAAATATTTAATCGAGTTAGATTCCGGTCTATGATTCTTATACTACTATTTATTCCTTTCGTGAGAGATTTTGACCCTTCTAATACTTTGGTAAAGTTTTAGTTTCAATGTTTACCCCGGGCAATGGATTTACGAATTTACATTTTTTTTAGCCACGACTTAAGTACGTGCACCTACTATATATCTATATACACATCTCTTTGATATGAGACGGAGGAGGATGATGGTATTGATAATATAAATTCTGGGTAAAACTCGACGATTGATGATACTGAGGATATTGATTATATATTTACTAGTTCAAGTCGTCTAATGATTATATATTTACAGGTTCAAGTTTATCTATTAATTATATATTTATCGATTTGAGTTTGGCTATTGATTATAAATTTATCTATTCAAGTTTGGCTATTATTATATATTTATCGGTTCGAGTCCGACACTTGATTATAATATTGATGATGTTAGGTTATACACTGAGTTAGTCATGGTATTTAATAAGTTATGGTATAAAGAATTATCTCTGGGCATTCGTTCTCACATGCTGATCGCTTATCACCAGTTTGCGCCTATATCTATCAGCCTTATGGGGGTTGCATAGGTATGGGTGATGAGTATGTCTTATGGTGTGTTGTATGTTGATTGAACCTTCTGATCCTAGGGTAGTGGGGGTTCGTTAAAGTATCTATTAGATAGTGTTTATTTGTACTAGCTAGTTACTCGTGTTGTCGTTGCCATGTTAGTATTATTGTTATAATCATTATTGTCGCTAGTTTTTAACAAATTGGTTAATGATTCAGTGTTGATATTTGAGGTATGTATAGGTTTTCTATATTATGATTACATTATTATTCTTAATTAACTCATGATTAGATATATGGATTGGGAACTCTCAGTATACTAGCACTAGTTCCTACTATGATTAAGACTTATTATCTCATTGGCTTTGTCATGTGGTTGCTGGATATTTGGATGTAGGTTTTCATTCTGTTTATATGTTATATATATCTACATTATTTTTTAAGCTCAATCAGCAGTTTTCCACTAAGTATCACATATTTGGTACTCATACTACACTTCTGCAGCCTGCAGATCATTGTATGGGTTATCGTCGTTGTTGTGTGTGTTATGCAGAGCAGCTAGGTTTGAAGACGTAGGATGAGATCCTAGCATTCATAGTATTACTTCCCTCACTCATTGTATTAGAATAGTCTCTATGTAGTATTCAGAGATGGTTGTATCTTTATATTTATTTAGTATCTAATTAATATCCTTCTTGTGTTAGGAGCTCTTGTACTAATTCCACCATCTTATGCGATTATCTTTTACATGTTAGTCTTTTATTACATCTGTTCTACATTCTTTACTTTATTGTTTTGGTAGTTCGTTACTAGCAATTCTGGACTACATGATTGACTTGCCTACTAGTGGGTTATAGTAGGTGCCATCATGACATGAGAAATTGGGTCATGACAAATTGGTACGATTCCATCAAAAATATGATTTTCTTATAATTTTTCCCAAATAGTGGTTAAGGCTCACCTTTAACATTAAAAATGGTTAAAATGGTTTTCCTCAAAATAATAATTGCATCATCTTAATTGATTACTTATGTATGTTGAGATTGAAAATGATATTTTAACGATTTGATCAAGACAGATTCTGATCTATGATTCTGATTCTACTATTTACTTGAGTCATGAGATATTTGGACCCTTCTTACCCTTTTATAATGATTCAGTCCCGAAGTTTACCCCAAGCAATGAATTTACGGATTTACACTATTTATCCACGACTTATATCTGTGCACCTACTTTAAATCTATACATACATCTCTCTAGTATGGGACAGAGGAGGATAATGGTATTATTGATATAAATTCCAAGTAAAACCTGTCGATCAATGATGTCGAGGTATTGATTATATATTTACTGATTCGAGTTCGGCTATTGATTATGTATTTATCGGTTCAAGTCTAGCTATTGATTATATATTTACCAATTCAAGTCCGACTATTGATTATATATTGATTCAAGTTCGGGATTGATTATATATTTATCGGTTTGAGTCCAGCTATTGATTATGATACTTATGATGTGAGGTTATACACTAGGTTATTTATGGTATTTGATTGGTTGTGGTATTACAGACTATCTCTTGGCATTCATTCTCACATGCGCATTGCATATTACCAGTATGCGCCTATATTAAAAGCCTTATAGGGGGTTACATAGGTATGGGTGATGAGTATGGCTTATGGTATCTTATATGTTGATTGAACCTTCTGAGATTGGCATAGTGGGGATTCGTGAAGGGATCAATTAGGTATTGTTTGTCTGGATTAGCTGGTTACTCGTGTTGTCATTTCTATTGTTATGATAATTGTTATGGCTGGTTTATAATGAATTTGTTAATGATTCGATATTGAGATTTGAGGTATCATTCTATCTCTTCCATCTTATGATTTAATTATTATTGTAATGCCTCGAGTCTACACCCTTGACGTCCACAGTGCTTACGACCCCGAAGGATCACAAGCTAACCAATGAATGATACCTGATGTGTGCACTAAATAATAATACTAAAAATTATATGTGAAATAATAACTGAAAATTCCATAAGGTTCTCGCAATACTGAAATAATAACTGAATATACTGATAATAATATCTGAACAACTGAATATTTGTCTAAGGTAGTTTGAAAGCCTCTAGCTATTTCAATATGAAGTTGATGGGACAAATCCCCAACTAATTCTGAATACTAAACTAACTGGAATACTGACATAAATAAACTTTGTCCTCGAAGTATGAGGACTCACCACTATATCTGTTGTTGATAGTCTGAACTGCTAAGTATGATCTGGACCTTGAGCATTAGAACCTATTATATGAAACATCATAGCGCAAAGAAAGAATATGTGTCAGTACGTGGAATATACTGGTATGCTAAGTAAGGTAGGCTGATATACATGGGTTCATATGCATGAGATGATAACTAACTTAATGAACATCATGAAATAACTGAATAAGAGTGCAGGCAAAACTATAACTACTGAACATCCTGATTATGCAATACTATGCATATAACCTTTGTCTGAATTAGTCTGAAACTGAAGTACTGAGTTCTGGTAATTTAAGACTGATAACTGAGGTTTAGACTGATACTGAAGTACTGAATTCTGATTGCTAAGTAACTAATAACTGATAGCCCTAGTTTTGCAGAACTATTTGAGTTCTTTATTGAGTTTTGAGACTGAATACTGAGTACTGAGTACCAAATTCTGATGGCTATATATCTGATAACTGATAGCCACTATTCTGTAGAACTATTTGAGTTCTTTACTGAACATTGAGACTAAAACTATAACTGTTGAAGTGTTCCTCTAACCGACATAACCCGATTATAAGATGAGTTGGGGTCCAACCTATGACCCCAGTTGGAAGGGTATTAGCGCCTTGCCAAGGGATACTAACAATGCTGTGTCAACCCTAATCTGATAGAAAGACTTATAAACTGTATATATAGATGTGTCAACCCTAATATGGAAGGAGGAGGACTTACCCGACGCTGGCTACGTAGTTCTGTAACTCAGGGACTGCTACTAAGGGTCAAACCATCTGCTTGTAGGAAAGTCCCCATCCCTGGGTTTGCTCAGCGCTGAATCCTACTCCCAACTAAATAGACACTGAACTGATCACTAGACTATACTAGACTTGACTGAACTGTAATTGATAGTGTTGACTGACTAAACTGGACTGAGTTTAGTGAGTTCTGTAACTGAATGAGTACTACTGTTCTGTAACTGACCCATGTAGCTCCCTCAACTGACTGATTCTGCCAAAGAACGTCGACCAAAGGAACTAATTTTTTCCTTTATCTGCGAATATGACGATTAAGGATTTCAACTGGGACGTCCTCATAAGAGATACTGTTCTGAACATCTACACCATCTATAGGGACTACAACTACTAGATCACCTATGCACATCTTTAGCAAGGAGACATGAAACACTGGGTGCACTGATGCTAAGTCTGCAGGTAACTCAAGATCATAAGCTACCTTGCCAAAATGACAAAGAATCCTATAAGGACCAAAATATCGGTGACTAAGCTTCCCCTTCTTGCCAAATCTCTCCACTCCCTTCATGGGAGAGATTTTTAAATACACAAATTCACTAATCTGAAACTCAAGATCTTTTCTTCTCACATCTGCAAATGATTTTTGTCTAATCTGAGCTATCTTAAGACTCTTTCTAATTAATTACACCTTATCTAAGGCATCAAACTCCAAGTCATGCCCTACTACTGCGTCCTCACCTACTTCAAAATAATGAATGGGAGATTTGCATCTGCTCCCATAAAGTGCCTCAAATAGAGCCATCTGAATATTGAAATGGTAGCTGTTATTATACATGAACTCAATCAAGCGTAAGTGGTCATCCCAACTGCCCTTAAAGTCAACAACACATGCTCTCAACATATCTTCTAAGTATGAATGATTCTTTCTTCTTGACCATTTGTCTGAGGGTGAAAGGTTGTACTGAGGTAAACTTGGGTACTAAGACCTTTTTCGAAGGCTTTCAAAAACTAAGAGGTGAACTGCATATCTCTATCTGAAATGATGGACAAAGGGACACTGTGTAATCTGACCAACTCTCTAACATAGTGCCTAGCATAGTCCTCGGCTGAGTAAGAGGTAAGAACTGGCAAGAAATGGGTTGATTTGGTCATATTTTCCAAAATAAGCCAAATTAAATCATGCTGAAAATAAGTACGAGGAAAACCCATGACAAAGTCCATGTTCACTTCCTCCTACTTCCAAGTGGGGATACTGAATTCCTGTATAGACCCACTAGGCTTTTGGTGCTCAATCTTCACCTACTGGCATATAGAGCACTTAGGCACAAACTTTACAATGTCTCTCTTTATCGCACTCCACCAATAGGATTCCCGCAAGTCGCGTAACATCGTAGTGGCCCCTGGATGAATCAAGTAACGTGCACCATGTGCTTCTACAAGAATCTGGTGTCTCACGCCATCAACACATGGCACACACAATCTACCCTAGAAAAGCAACACACCATCTCCCCCTTAGGAGAAAACCTCTACTTTCTAATTTCGGTTTAACTCTTTCAGCTTAACTAAACTAGGATCTATATCCTAATTATCTTTTACCTCAGAAACTATAGATGATTCTGAACTATTTTGTGCCCAAATGCTAGCCTCAATTGAATCAACCAAAAGGACGCCTAGTCTGGCAAGATGATAAAATTTCAGAACTAACTTCTTCTTACCATCCTCAAGGTGAGCAATATTACCCATAGACAGTCTACTAAGAGCATCTGTCACTACATTGGCTTAGCCTAGAAGATACAGAACACTTATGTCATAATCTTTCAACAACTCTAACCACCTCCTCTAATACAAGTTCAAGTCTTTCTGAGAAAATTCATACTGTAGGCTTTTATGGTCTCGGAACACATCAACATTCATGTCATACAAATAGTGCCTTCGAATCTTTAAGGCAAAAACAATAGCTGCTAACTCAAGATCATAGGTGGGATAATTCTTTTCATGGGTCTTAAGTTGTCTAGAGGCATAGGCTATGAACTTACCTTTCTGCATCAAAACACACCCCGAACCAACTCTTGAAGCATCACAATACACAACAAACCCGTCTGAACCATCGAGCAAAGTCAGAACTGAGGCTATTTTGAGTCGAGTCTATAACTCCTGAAAACACATATCAAAAGAATCTGACCACTGGAATTTTTTTCCTTCCAAGTCATTCTAGACATGGGGGATGCAATAGATGAAAATCCTTCAAAAAACCATCGATAATAGCTATCCAAACCCAAGAAACTCCTGATATCAAACAAAAAGATGGGTCTAGGCTAGTTTCTCACTGCTTCAGTATTTTGAGGATCAACTCCAATCCCATCACCAAAACTATATGACCAAGTAAAGCTATTAATCTTAGCTAAAATTTATATTTACAAAATTTGATGAACAACTGATGGGCTTTGAGGTTCTGTAATATGATTTTGAGATGGTCTAAGTGGTCACTTTCACTACGTAAGTAGACTAGAATGTCATCAATGAAGAGTATGAGGAATATTTCAAAGTACTGCTTGAACACGTGGTTTGTCAAGTCCATGAAAGCTGTTGGGGCATTGCTAAGACCAAATGACATTACTAGGAATTTGAAGTGACCATACCGAGTTCTAGAAGCTATTTTCAGAATGTCGCATTCTCTGACTCTGAGCTTATGATAGTCTGATCAGAGGTCTATCTTAGAAAATTAACCAACACCCTAAAGTTTGTCAAACAAGTCATGGATTCTAGGAATTGGATACTTGTTCTTGACTATGACTTCGTTCAACTGACAATAGTCGATACACATCGTGAGAGAGCCTTCATTATTTTGCATGAATAAAACTAGTGCTCCCCATGGTAAAATACTGGGTCTGATGAATCCCTTATCTAGAAGATCTTTTAACTGTTCTTTAAGTTCTTTGAGTTCTGATAGAGCCATTCTGTATGGCAGAATAGAGATAGGCTAAGAGTCTTTAAGAAGGTTTATTCTAAAGTCAATTTCCCTTTTGAGAGGAACTCCAAAAAGATCTTTATAAAACACAACTGGAAATTCACATGCTACTAAAACTGACTCAAGGTTAGGGGTCTCTAAAATAGATTCTTTAATTCAAACGAGATGATAGGTACACCCCTTGGATATTATTTCCCTCACCCTTAGGTATGAAATAAGTTGATCCCTGAGTGCTGAGGTACTACCTCTCCATTATTGGACATGTTTATTTGGGAATTAAAAATAGATGACTCAGTTACTATATTCAATTGAAGCATAGAATGAATAAAGTCAAACCATGTCAAGAATAATGTCAAAATCTGTCATCTCTAGCTCCTCTAAGTCTGCTGAAGTGACTTTCTGAGATACCATAACCAGACAGTTCCTGTATATTCGCCAGGCTATGATAGAATTACCCACCAGGGTAGAAACTGAAAAGGGCTCTTCTGGAATTCTGGGATTGACTCCAAAGTCATTAGCTATATAAGGAGTTACAAAAGACAAAGAAGCTCCTGGAACTAGCAAAGCATAAACATGTACATGATAAACTTGCAATGTACTAGTGACCACATCAGGAAAAATTTCCTGATCATGTTAGGACTGAAGTGTATAGAGCCTGTTTGGGCATTTCCCACTGGTGGCACTGGAAGCGGTACACTACTGACTTGAGCACCTTGATTGAGATGGGGGATGATTATGATGGCTCTGTGAACCCACATGAGGACACTCTCTAATTCAATAACCTAGTTTACTATACCCAAAACGTACATCACTGTCAGCCCTACAGACAACTTGATAGTTTTTGCAACACTTCAGACAAAGAGAATTTGTTCGGAAACTGCTAACACTACCCTGGGATATAGAGCCTGCACCCTATCCTTATTACCATCACGAAATTTTGGCACTGGAGAACTAGATGAGGTCAAAGTCGGAACTGAAGATTTTAGTCAAAACTAAGAGTGGTTACCACCCTTTAACTTAGGCTGAGTGAAGTTGAAGCTACCTATTCTGTTTTCCCTCTCTTTCTCCTTAGTTTTTATCTCCTTAATTTTTTAAACAAAGACCATCAAACCTGGAAAAGTCCATCTCCTTGATAAGCATTGTGGTCCTACACTTCTTGACCACACTATTAGATACACCCAATATGATCTTGCTCATCTTAGAACTGTTATCCACAACCACATGAGGAGCATACCTGGCCAACTGAGTAAACTTAAGGGAATAATCCATCACTATCATGTTTCCTTACTTTAGATTGATGAACTCTAGACCTTATCTTCCCTCAACTTCAACGGGAATAACCTATCAAGAAAGGCAACGTCAAACTTCTCCCATTCTATGGGCCCTGCATTTATGCCCCTATATACCTTCTGATAGTTGAAACATGTGTGAGACACATCCTGTAACTGGTAGGTGGTTAACTCAGCACTTTTACTTGCAGTTACCTCTATAATATCTGTTATGTTCTACACTATGTCAAGGAATTCCTATGTGTCCTCTTCAGGCTTAGATCCTATAAATGATAGAGGGTTCATTCGGGTGAAGTCCTAAATTCTATCTACAACAGTATTGGCCACTAGGTTGGCAAGAACATTAGCTGAGAATTCATTCTGGGCTACCACAGAATGAGCTAGAGTGTTGAAAACAGCTTTGAATTCTTCTTGAGAGAATACTCGTCCAGGGGATCAGCTTAAAAATGCCTCATATCCTCTTGTCCACAAGTGTGGTGCTCTACACACCCATGCACATGACTCTACTTGACATGGATTTCAGACTCCCTAGGTCTCTGTTGAAACTTAGGCTTTGATACCAAGTTTGTAACGCCCTGAGTCAACACCCTAAATGTCACATGGTGCATACGACCTCAAAGGTTAACAAGCTAACCCATGACTGGTACCTGCTATGAGAACTAAATAATAATACTTAAAAATATATGTAAAAGTATAACTGAAAATGCCATCAGTTTCTCACCATACTGAAATAATAACTAGATATACTGATCATAATATCTAAACCTAAACAACTGAATATCTATCCGTGCTAGTCGAAAAGCCTCTAACTATTTGAATATGGAGTTGATGGGACAAGCACCTAACTAACTCCGACTACTGAACCAACTGGAATATTGAGATAAATAAACTCTATCCTCAAAGTATGAGGACTCACCACTGTATCTGCTACTGATAGTCTAAACTCCTAAGTATTTTCAGGACCCTAAGCGTCCGAACTGTGATATGAGACATCATAGTGCAAAGAAAGAGTGTGCATCAATACATGAAATGTACTGGTATGCTAAGAAAGGTAGGCTGACATACATGGATTCATATGCATGACATGATAAATGACTGAATGAACATCATGAAATAACTGTATAAGAATGCATGCAAAATTGTAACTACTGATCATGCTGATTATGCAATACTATGCATATAACCTCTGTCTGAATTAGACTGAAACTAAAGTACTGAATTTTGGTAATTGAATATTGATAACTGAGGTTTAGACTGATAATGAAGTATAGAATTCTAATGGCTAAGTAACTAAATATTGATAGCCATGGTTCTGCAAAACTATCTAAGTTCTTTACTGAATTCTGAAACTAAATATTGATTCCTAAGTACTAAATTCTGATGGCTACATATGTGATAATTGATATCCATTGTTCTATAGAACTGTCTGACTTCTTTACTGAATAGTATGACTGAAATTGTAACTAAGGGAGTGTTCATCTAACGGCATACCCCGATAATAAGCTGAGTTGGGATCCAACCTGTAACCCCAGTTGGAAGGTTGTTAGAACCTTTCCAAGGGATACTAACAATGGTGTGTCAACACTAATCTGATAGAAAGACTCATTAACTATTTATATAGTTACATTAACCTTAATCTAGCAGTAGGACGACTTTTTCTACGCTGGTTATGTAGTTCTGTAACTCAGGCACTGCTACTAAGGGTCAAACCTTCTGCCGACATGATTGCCTCTATCCCTAGGTTCACTAGGTGCTTAATCCTACTCCCAACTGAATAGACACTGAACTAAACACTAGAATGTACTAGACTTGACTGAACTGTTACTGATCATGTTGATTGATTGAACTGGACTGATTTTACTAAGTTCTGTAACTGAATAAGTACTATTGTTTGTGGTGTTCCTTAGGCTATTTTGTATCTATTGTAATTCTAGGTAAATAGCTAGATTATCGCATATTGAATACCCCAGGACTCGATAGCATTAATAGTAAAATATGGCAAATCTTGAAGGCATTACATTAGTTACTAGACCACCATGTATTCATTTAGACATTTTGTCAAACATTTGAGAGGGATGAACTTTTGCATGAATGGGACCACATCATAACGTGTCATGAATTCACTACTCAATTACATAGGATTTCAATCAAAGACTTGGGGAGCATAATTAATGCAAAAATAAATCATCAAGATATAAACATCATGGCTACAACACTCAACTTGCAAATTCAATGGTTTAACATGAGGATCACATGATTGTACTTGCTAATTCGTTCATTTG
Source organism: Capsicum baccatum var. pendulum (assembly GCA_030864225.1). Lineage (NCBI taxonomy): Eukaryota > Viridiplantae > Streptophyta > Magnoliopsida > Solanales > Solanaceae > Capsicum > Capsicum baccatum. The sequence goes on along the minus strand of CM061552.1, from coordinate 197,202,495 downwards.
AATCCTGTACGAATCTTGATTTGAAAACCATAAAACACTATATACATGAACACAATCCAACTCAAACATGTAAATCATAAAATCAATAAACTTATAGTTTTAAAAAGGGTTCTTGAACTCCAAGGGTGGAAAGAAACCCAAGGATGAACACCTAACATACCTTGGTTTCTGAATTCGTGAGAATTGATGGTAAACTCTTGAGTAGATTTGAATTTGATGAACCTAGGGCAGATCATGAGAGAATTTTGTTAAATAATAAGTGAGTTTTCCCTTTAGAAGGATTGATTTCATGTTTAGACTGAATAATGTAAGGGAAAATGACCTATTTTCCCCCAAAAACCCAGATAAAAGAATGCTGGGCAGGGTCCCCATCACGTTGTGACACTTGCTTGGGTCAAGCGACCCTCGCGATATGACCCCTGCTTGGGTCAAGAAGCCCTCACAGCACGATCCTGAGCCTAAGTCAACTGGCCCTGGCGGCGCGGCCCTATCACGACCCTTTGTTGTTTTGGACATCTAAAATCACCCTTAAACTAGTCTAAAAAATCCAAAACTCGCTTGAGATGACCTATATGTGACCCTGATCACGAATTAACTTGAAAATTGACATACTAAGGTCAAAAAGGTTGAAAATAAGATCCTCCAATTTTAAAGGCTAAAATGATTCTAAGTCTTGACACTTGGCTGAAATTTTCTATGTCTAGGACCTCTTTTTGCATGCTATATAGGACAGACATGACTAGGATTTTGTAGGGTCTTACAATATCTACCCCTTGGGAATATTCATCCTCGAATGTGACTGACTGAAATGAAAGTAACTGAGGAAGTGCACGTACTTACACTGACTTGCATAACTGAAGCATTACTGAATTCTGGAGACATAACACATGATTGAACTATTTCATGAATACATGCATGATATGGGAATGCTATGCAGTTGTAACTAAACATAGAATTGAGTAAATCTAAGGAATACTGATACCTTAGGTTGAGTCTGAGTTTGTGGAGAAGAGGTGAGGATACTTAGTTTGCATATCTACTTATGCTTCCCAAGTAGATCCCTCAACTAACTGATTCTGCCAAAGAACTTTGACCAAAGGAACTTCTATATTCCTTAGTCTGTGAATATAATGATTAAGTATTTCAACTTAGAATTCATCATAAGTGAGACTATTCTGAATATCTACACTCTCTATAGGGACTACAACTGCTGGGTCATTTATGCACTTCTTTAGCAAGGAGATATGAAACACTGGGTGCACTGGTGATAAGTCTGCAAGCAACTCAAGATCGTAAAATACCTTACCAAAATAAGTTAGAATCCTATAAGCACCAACATATCAGGGACTAAGCTTCCCCTTGTTGCCAAATCTCTTCACTCTCTTAATGGGAGAGATTTTCAAATACACAAAGTCGCCAATCTCAAACTCGAGATCTTTTTTCTCACATTTGCATATGATTTCTGTCGGCCCTGAGCTTTCTTAAGCCTCTATATAATCAATTGCATCTCTAAGGCATCAAACACTAATTTAGGCCCTACGACTTCGGCCTCACCTACTTAAAACCAACAAATAGGAGATCTGAAACTCCTCTTATAAAGTGCCTCAAACGGAGCCAGCTGAATACTGGAATGGTAGTTGTTATTATACGCAAACTCAATCAAGGGTAAGTGTTTATCCCAACTGCCATTAAATTCAATAACACACACTCTCAACATATCTTCTAAAATATGAATGGTCTTTTTTGCTTGACCATCTGTCTGAGGGTGAAAGGATGTATGAGGTGAACTTGGGTACCAAGACTTTTTTGTAAGGCTTTCCAAAAATGAAAGGTGAACTACATACCTCTATCTGAAATGATGGACAAAGGGACATAATGTAATCTGACCATCTCTCTAACATAGAGCCTGTCATAGTCCTTGACTGAGTAAGAGGTATGAACTGGCAAGAAATGTGCTGATTTGGTCATCCTATCCACAATGACCCAAATTGAATCATGCCGACGACGAGTAAGAGGCAAACCCATCACAAAGTCTGTGTTTACTTCCTCACACTTCCAAGAGGGGATACTGATTTCTTGCATAGACCCACTAGGCTTTTGATGCTCAGTCTTCACCAATCGACATGTAGAGCACTTAGCCACAAACTCTTCAACGTCTCTCTCAATTCTACTAAACTAATAGGATTCTCGCAAGTTATGGTACATCTTTGTGGACCCTAGATGAATCAAGTAATGAGCACCATGAACTTCTACAAGAATCTACTGCCTTACGCTATCCGCACATAGATCAAATAATCTACCCTGGCAACGCAACACACTTTCTCCCCCTTAGGAGAAAACCTCTACTTTTTTATCTCGGACTATCTCTTTTAGCTTAACTAAACTGGGATCTCTGTCCTACTGTTCTTTTATCTCAAAAACTAAAGATGATTCTGAACCATTCTTCATCCAAACTCTAGCCTCAACTAAATCAACCAAATTGACACATAGTCTGGCTAGTTGATGAACTTCCTGAACTAACTTCTTCTTACCTCCTAAACATGAGCAACACTACCCATGGACAGTCTACTGAGAGCATCTACCACTATATTGTCTTACCTCAGATGATACATAACACTAATGTCATAATATTTCAATAACTCTAACCACTTCCTCTGATGCAAGTTCAAGTATTTTTGAGAAAATACATATTACAGGCTTTTCTAATTGGTGAACACATAAACATGCACCCCATACAAATAGTGCCTCCAAATCTTTAAGGTAAACACAGCAGCTGCTAACTCAAGATCATGGGTGGGATAATTCTTTTCATGGGGATTAAGTTGTTTAGAGGCATAGGCTATGGCCTTAACTCTCTGCATCAAAACAAATCCTGAAACAACTCTGGACGAATCACAATACACAACAAACCTGTATGAACCATCGCACAAAGTTAGAACTGAGGTTGTAGTGAGTCCAGTCTTCAACTCCTGAAAACTCTTCTCATAAGAATTTGACCACTAAAATTTGACTTTCTTCTGAGTCAGTCTAGATATGGGGGATGCAATAGACAAAAAACCTTAAAAAAACCATTAGTAATAGCTATACAAACCCAAGAATGTCCTGATATCTGAAGAAGAGATGTGTCTAGGCTAGTTTCTCACTACTTTGGTCTTTAAAGGATCAAATCCAATGCCATCACTGAAAACTATATGACCATGGAAAGCTATTGATCTTAGCCAAAATTAGGATTTTCTAAATTCGACATAAAACTGATAGGTTCTGAGGGTCTGCAATACAATTCTGAGATGGTCCAAGTGATCATTTTTACTGTACAAGTAGACAAAAATGTCATCAATGAAAACTATGATGAACATATCAAAGTACATCTTGAACATGTGGTTCATCAAGTCCATGAAAGTTTTTCGCCCATTGGTAAGACCAAATGACATTACTAGGAATTCTAAGTGACCATACCGAGTTTTAAAAGCTATTTTTGGAATGTCACATTCTCTGAATCTGAGCTTATGATAGCCTGATCTGAGGTCTATCTTAGAAAAGTACCTGGCACCCTGAAGGTTGTCAAACAAGTCATCGATTCTGGGAAGTGGATACCTATTCTTGACTATGACTTTGTTTAACTTACAATAGTTGATACACATTCTGAGAGAACCATCATTCTTATGTATGAATAGAACTAGTGCTCCCCATGGGGAAACACTAGGTCTGATGAATCATTTATCTAGAAGGTCTTTCAATTGTTCATTTAGTTCTTTGAATTCTGCTGGATCCATTCTGTATGGCAGAATAGAGATGGGCTAAGTATCTTTAAGAAGTCCTAGTCCGAAGTCAGTTTCCCTCTCAGGAAGAACTAGGAAAAGATCTTCGGGAAATATATCTAGAAATTCACATGCTACTAAAACTGAATCAAGGTTAGGTATCTCTGAACTAGAGTCTTTAAATCAAACAAGATGATAGACACACCCCTTAGATATCATTTTCCTCGCCCTTAGGTAAGAAATAGGTTGACCCTTGAGTGCTGAGGTACTACCCTTCCATTATAGGATAGGTTTATTCGGGAACTAAAAATAGACGAAACTATTTTAACATTCAACTGAAGCATAGCATAAATAAAGCCAATTCATGCTGAGAATGATGTCAAAATCTGTCATCTCTAGCTCCTCTAAGTCTGCTGAATTGACTTTCTAAGATACCATAACCGAATAGTTAGTATATACCCATCGAGCTATGATAGACTTACCCACTTGGGTAGAGATTGATAAGGGCTCTATAGGCTTAGACCCTGTAAAGGATGGAGGGTTCATTTGGCTGAACTCCCGAATTATAGCTACAGCAGTATTGGCCACTGGTTGGCCTAAATAGCATCTAGGCGTTCATTCACTAGTTGGCCTGAACAGCATCTAGGCGTTCATTCTAGGCTACCACAGAATGAGCAAGAGTGGTGAAAGAAGCTCTGAATTTTGCGTGAGAGTCATGCTCATCTAGAGGATGTGCCTGAATAGGCGGAGGTGATGGTTGGTTTCCAGTTCTTCTTTTGCTAGTATTTTTGTGAGGCATGTTCTATAAACAGAAGGAAAAATTGGATTAGACAAAGATTTTATCACGAGCTTATGCTCACCCACACGACATGAATACTAAAAGAAGGGAAACTTTTCCTAAAAATGCCTCATAGCCTCTTGTCCATAAGTTTGGCGCACTACACACCCACACACAAGACTCTACTTGATGTGGCTTTTAGACTCCCTAGAAATCAGATATTTATACAATGAAGAAATTAACCAATTCATATACAAGTCCAATAATTTCAGATAAAGCCCCTACATGGGCAATACACACAAAATAGCATCTCAAATTACCAACAACAACAAATCTCGAAAATGGCTTTTGAGACAAAAAGGCAAACCATAATTTTAGTGTAGAAAAACCGTACATATGATTAAAGAAATCCATAGTAGAAAAATCAAGTCTAAACGGTTTAAAAGAATTCTTAGATTGAAGAAATACCCTTTTAGGACTCTTAGTCTAATAATCCCCAAAACCCTATTTGAAATCAGGATTTAAGGAGTCTTAAAAGAGATAGTTTGAATTAAAATAATTAAAATAGTGATTTAGAGATTATCCAAGGTCAATAATGGAAGAAATCATCCAAAAATCTCTTAACTCGTAGCTCAAAGTCTCAAAATGAATGAAAAATTAAGAAAATGGGCTTTAAATATCTGCCAGCTATAACAACTTACGCGGTCAAATGACCATTTAACAGATCATCACTTAAGCTATCCCGTTCCACATGTGCGGCTGCTAAAGTGGTCAACCATCAAATTTTGTGGTAGATGACCATCTACTAGGTTCTCTTAAGCAGTTGGAGCAAGTGCAGATAGATCAACAACTTTACTAAGTTCCAAAGTTGCCGATCAACCTCTCACATCTCATGAAAGTAAATAAAATATGCTACTAGACCAAATTCAATATTCCAAACTCAATATCTACATCAATTTTTTTAAAAGGGGTTGTTGTCACAAAATTGACGCTTGAGACCAATTTTACTAATTCCCGAACCAAGGGTAAAAATAAGATCCAAAATCCATAAAATTAAATCAACTATGCTACCAACCTAGACTCGAGCTCTTCTAATTTACTCTTGAATTTATTAGAATCCATGCAACTATTTACAAACCTTATAACTAGCAAATAGCAAAAACATAAAAGGGCAGAATGACCAAAACACATAAAAAAGGAAAATTTCTCATTTAAGGTCATTACATTATCCACTACTAAAACACTAGTTTTTCCCCAAACTAAAAAAATTAAGTACCTAAAGAAGTAAAAAGCTGGGGTATGTATAAAGCATGTAGGACTCAATCTCGCAAGTAGCCTCTTTAATAGGGTGATGTCTCTACTGGACATTTACTTAATTAAAAATCTTAGACCTTAACTTCCAAGTCTATCAGTCTAGGATAGAAATAGACTTCTCCTCAAAGGATAAATTAGGGCCTAAAACAATGGAATCCTATTGAATCACATTAGCATCATTTGGATAGTACCTCGTCAATATGGAGGTGTGAAATATAGCATGGATAGCTGATAGATATGGAAGCAAAGATAGCCTATACACCATATCACCAAGCTTCTCATGAATCTCAAAAGGTTAGTGGACATCAGACTAAGAATCTCTTTCTTCTTGAACCTTATCACACCTTTCATGAGAGAAACTTTCTATCACAACTCTATTTCTTAAGTCATGATGATACCTACTATAATACCCTGTATGTTTCTAATCCTGTGATTCATACTTGAGTACATGACTTACAATGAATATCCTAGTGATAGGATAGCTTATGATGCATTAAGCATGTTCATATGAGTCACTTAAGGTAATGCAAGCTAAGAGTTTTTGAATCCATCAAGTTTTAGTGTTTAATTTTGTAAGGGTCATATTTGAATGACAATAACTCGATGTTAATGTGGTATTTTGGATTATTTAGACCCAAAAAATTTTAGAGAATCGAATTAGCTTTCCAAATATACCAATTTTGCCTTAATCTAATACCCGACCAAAATGATGCCCATTTTCGTGAGAGACAGTAAGAATAGGCGATTGGTTAGGCGCCGGCTAACCCAAGCATAGGCTATTGGTTAGGCGTCGCCCAACCCAAGCATAGGCGATTGCTTGGGTGACATCTAATCCAATTCCAGGTCTTAAAAACACTCCGTCTTAACTTATTTTAAAGGTATTTAAGTCTTTAAATACTCCTTACACGTCCCTAAACTTAAACCTATGAAATATATAGCCTCTAAACATATTACAACCCTATTTTCATATCAAAACTCATCATCAAAGAGCACTAAAGGAGAAAAAGAACTAGGGTTGCATAATTAAGCTTGAAGATCCGATTTCAAGGAAATTCCTCCGTCAATCATCAAGAATCTTCCTTCTAAGGTATGCGTAGTGTTCATTCATGGATTACTTTCGTCTGTGGAGTTCAAGAATCAATCTTTAAAATACAAAAGCTTGGTTGATTATGGTGATATGATCATACCTATATTAATGCTTGATTGTTTTCCTCTTTTTCATTATAAAGTATGATTTCTATATTGTTGGGTGTTAATGATCATGTTGTCGATATTGGGTGATTCCTTAGATGGAATCTTTATATGTTTTTGTGAATTCATGATATCATATGAGTTGGAAACATGTAAATTTGGTTGTTCATGATGTATAATCTGATGAAATCACCTATACTTAAGATGTGCATGTAAGGTATTTGATAAAATGCCTAAGGAACTAGAAATCATGCAATATAGTTAAATTGTGACTAAGTGAAGGATTCATGATATGCCCTTACATCCCAACGACTTCTATGTTGATGTTAAGATCGTGCAAGTACTTCCATGTGATATGAAATCCTTTTCATGCAATACACTATTGATAAGCATGCATTGTATGAGATCCCTATTTATGAAATTATAAATTATGGACTCTACTCTTATGATCAAGTCAGTCATGTGTGTCAGTTTTCTTCCATCGAGTCCTGGGGGTACTTGTACCCATAAACTATAGTTGTGTGCCTAGATCCATGTCATGTTTCATGATATCCGAACTCAAGCTATGATTTCATAGACTTCAGTCAGTCATGTGACTCAGGAAAACCTCATGATCTTAGTCAGCTATCAGATATCACTAATTTTCCATCAGTCGTTGGAACCTAGTAAACTTAGTATACCTCTACTAAACAATACCACTATTATCAGTCCAGTTAATCAGTATCAGTTTAGCTAATCAGTTCAGTTTAGTTATTCAGTTCAGTGTCCCTCTAGATGGGAGTAGAGGTTAGCACCGAGTGAACTCAAGGATGGAACTCACCCACCAGTTCAGCGTATGATTATTAGTAGCAATCCTTGTCTTCCAAAACTACATAGCCAGCTAGGTTGAGACATCTTAACCCATCAGCTTAGGGTTGATGGGGTGGCTTAACCCATTAGTTTAGGGTTCCCATCGTTCTCATTGACTACCCACTAGATAAGGGTCACTCATAGCTGTCCTTACCAGTGGCACGGTATTGACACCCCTCCAATCGGGGTAAAGATTGGACCCCAGCTTAGCCATAACGATATACACGGGGCATGTTGGTTAAACACTATTTACCACAATTTCAATATTAGTATCAGTAAAAGAACTCAGTTAGTTCTTTAGATTTCAGTATATATAGAACTGTCAGATACAGTCATCCATGATATCAATTTCAGTAACAGTCTCAGTAAAAGAACTCAGAGCATTCTTCAAATTTTAGTATATATAGTACTGTGAGATATAGTCATCCATGTTATCAGTTTCAATATCAGTCATGATAGTTATCAGTAAACCATGTATTAGCTTACTGGTCATGCTATCACGTATTTACAGTCCCAGTTTCTATATATGTGTGTTTACACTCCCATGTTCATATTAGTCAGTCAATGTTGTTCATGCATGAAACCTTTTATGTTCAGCCTACCTTCCTCGTATACTTAGTACTCTAGTTATACTGATGCATTTTCACTATGGTGCTTTCTTTTTATGTTACACCATAGGTTCCGAGGCACGAGCTCCAGCCCAGCAATAGTGGCAATATTCTAGTCATAGAGACACAGTAAGTCCTCATTGATTCGAGGACAATATTATTTGATTCATTTATTTCTTCAGTTTAGTTTTACGGAGTTAGTTGAAGATATGTTCCTTAAACTCCTTATTCAGACAGTTTAGAGGCTTTTGGATTTACTTTTATATTTACGTTCAGATTTAGCTGATTTGGGTATTTTCACCCACATAATTGTATTTAGTTGAACCTTATGGCCTTACAGTTCCATGTATTCTGCATTATTATATCATGATTTGCAGTATACAGGTACAGATATCAGTCATGGGTTAGCTTGTGGTCCCTTGGGTTCATGAGCACCATGTAGCATTCCGATTAAGCAAATTGGGGTGTTACAAACTTGGTATCAGAGCTTAAGGTTCAATAGAGTCCTAGGAAGTCTAAAAGCCACATATAGTTGAGTCTTGTACATGGGTGTGTTTCACGCCACATTTATGTACGGGAGGCTATAAGATATTTTAGGAAAAGTCCCCTTTCTTCATTATTCATGTCATGCTAGTGAGCATAATCACAAGTTAAACTCTCGGTCTAATCCATTCTTCTATTATTCTACACCATGGCCCCAAAGAGAAGAAACCAGCCAGCTCCTCAGCCCGAAGATCCTTTGGGTGAATATGTTTCCCATATGGAGTTTAGAGCCGTATTTACCACACTTGCTCAGTCCATGGCTGTATAGAATGAATGGCCACTAGTCATTCCGACCAATCCAGTGGTCACTCCTAAAGCAGCTAGGGTTTGGGACTTCACTTGGACCTCCATCTTTCCATGGGTCTAAGTCTGATGAGGACCCTAAGGAGTTCATTGACCAAGTTCAGACGGTCATTGACATCATGGGTGTTACTTCTATTGAGAGTGCTAAGTTAGCCGCCTACCAGTTATAGGATGTTGCTCATGATTGGTACAAACAGTGGAAGTCTGAGAGGTTAGATGATACAGGCCCTATCGAGTGAGAGAAATTTGTCACAGCCTTCTTAAGCAGATTCTTTCCCTAAGAGCTGAGGAAAGCCAAAGTTCTTGAGTTCATCAACCTTAGGCAGGGGAATATGACAGTTCAGGAGTATTCTCTCAGATTTATTTAGCTATCCAGGTATGCTCCTCATGTAGTTGCAGACAATAAAGCTAAGATGAGCAAGTTCGTGTCAGGGGCCAATGATAGCATGGTAAATGAGTGTAGGTCTGCGATGCTGATCGATGATATGACCTTAGGAAGACGCATGACCCATCCCAGCAAGTAGAAGAGCAGAAGTTTAAAATTAGGGAGAGGCAGAACAAGAGATCAAGGTCAAGTAATTTAAACATTGCTCACCCCAAGTCAGATGGAGGAAACCGTTCATAGTTTTGCTCTAAGTCAGCCATTCCAGCTCCTTCCTCTGCCAGCGCTCCAGTGCCGAAGTTCAGCAATAGAGACAAAGTGCCAAGCTCTAAATCTCAGGGCAGTGTTAACAGTGCTCTAAGAAATCCCCTTTGTCATACTTGTGGTAAGAACCACAAGGGCATTTGCAGAGCCGGTAGTGATTTCTATTTTGGTTGTGGAAGTCTTGTGGCAAGCCAGACCATAAGATTAGGGATTGTTTTCAGTCAAGTCTTCAGAGTCAGCAAAATCATTCTACAGCTCAGTCCAGTCGTTTGAATCAGTACGGTGTCATTTTCAGTGCAACCAGTGGGCAACGCACAAATAGACTCTATGCTCTTCAGTACCGATAGGATCAGGAAAATTTTCCTAATGTCATTACTAGTACATTATAGTTTTTCCATGTTTATGTTTATGCTTTGCTAGACCCAAGTGCATCTTTGTCTTTTGTTACTCTATACATAGCAACTGATTTTGAAATCAGTCCTAAATTCCTAGCAGAGCCCATCTCAGTCTCTACCCCATTGGGTAAAACCATCATAGCCCGGTGGGTATACAGGAACTACCTGATTATGATATCTCAGAAATCCACATCAGCAAATTTAGTAGAGTTAGAGATGACTAATTTTGATGTCATTCTCGGCATGGATTGGCTTCATTCCTGCTATGCCATAGTCGACTGCACAAATAGGATAGTTCAGTTTTGGTTCCTGAATGAGCCCATCCTAGTGTAGAAGGGTAGCATTTCAGCGTTCAGGGGTCAACTTGTTTCCTACCTTCGAGCAAGAAAAATAATTTCTAAGGGGTATGTGTATCATCTCGTGCATGTTAAAGATTCTAGTTCTGAATCTCCCAGCCTCAAAATAGTCCCTGTTGTTAATGAATACTCAGATGTCTTTCCCAAAGATCTTCCAGGCATTCCTTCTGAAAGGGAAATAGACTTCGGCATAGACCTTCTTTGGGATACTCAACCTATTTCTATTCTGCCATACAGAATTGCACCAGCAGAACTCAAGGAACTGAAAGATCAGTTATAGGATCGCTTAGAAAAGGGATTCATCAGAACCATCATTTCCCCATAGGGTGAACCAGTATTATTCGTGCACAAGAAAGACGGTTCTCTCAAGATGTGTATGGATTATCGTCAACTCAACAAGGTCACGGTCAAGAACAGATACCCTCTTCCCAGGATTAATGATTTATTCGACCAACTTCAGGATGCCAGTTACTTCTCCAAGATAGACCTCAGATCAGGCTATCATCAGCTCAGAGTTAGAGAATGTGACATTTTGAAGACAGCTTTCCGTTCTTGGTATGGTCACTTTAAATTTCTAGTCATGTCATTTTGTCTTACCAATGCCCCAACAGCTTTTATGGATTTAATGAACCGTGTGTTCAAGTAGTACTTGGACATGTTTATCATAGTCTTTATAGATGATATTCTGGTCTATTCTCGCACAAAGCGTGATCATTCAGACCATCTCAGGATTGTTCTTCAGACTCTCAGGGATCACTAGATATTTGCTAACTTTAGCCAGTGCAAATTTTGGCCAAGATCAGTAGCATTCCTTGTCCATATTATTTACAGTGATGGAATTAGAGTAGATCTTCAGAAAACCGAGGCAGTAAGAAACTAGCCCAGACCCGTATCTGTATCAGATATTAGGAGTTTCTTGGGTTTGGCTGGCTATTACAGATGGTTTGTCGAGGAATTTTCTTTAATTGCATCTCCCATGTCCAGATTGAATCAGAAGAATATTAAGTTTAGTGGTCAAATTCATGCGAGAAGAGCTTTCAAGAGTTGAAGACTCGACTCACCTCCGCTCTAGTTCTAGCTATTCCAGATGGTTTAGATGGTTTTTTAGTTTATTATGATGCATCCAGAGTGGGTTTAGGTTGTGTACTCATGCAGCATGGTAAGGTCATAGCCTACGCCTCCAAACAGTTAAAGCCACATGAGAAGAATTATCCTACTCATGATCTTGAGTTAGCAGTGGTAGTTTTTGCTTTGAAGATTTTGAGGCATTATCTCTATGGAGTTCATGTGGATGTCTTCACAGACCATAAAAGCCTCCAGTATGTCTTTTCCCAGAAAGATCTCAATCTTCTCCAGAGAAGGTGGTTAGAACTCTTGAAGTATTACGACATGAGTGTTCTTTATAATTCGGGAAAGGCTAATGTTGTGGCCGATGCTCTAAGTCGACTCTCTATGGGTAGTATTTCTCATGTGGAGTGTAGTAAGAAAAAGATATCTCAGGAGATCCATCATCTTGCCAGGCTAGGAGTTTGCTTATTTGATTCTACAGAGGGTGGTGTATGTGTTCATAGTAGTGTAGAGTCATCTCTAGTTTCTGAGGTGAAAGAGAAACAAGACAAGGATCCTAGCCTTGTCAAGCTTAAAGAGTCAGTTCAGAATTAGAAAGTTGAGGTTTTATCCTAAGGGGGAGATGGTATTGTTCGTTGTTAGGGTCATCTATGTGTTCCAGGTGTAGATGAATTAAGGCAGCGAATTCTTGCAAAAGCGCATGGTGCACGATACTCTATTCATCCAGTGGCCACTAAGATGTACCGCGACATTCGAGAGATCTATTAGTGGAGTAGGATGAAGAGAGATATTGTAGAGTTTGTGGCTAAGTGCTCTACATGTCAGCAAGTTAAGATAGAGCATCAGAAACCTAGTAGTTCCATGCAAGAGTACACCATTCCTACTTGGAAGTGGGAAGAAGTTAACATAGACTTCGTGATGGGTTTGCCTAGAACACGTCATCAGCATGATTCAGTCCCCGGTATGTCGGTCCCTTCAGAATTCTTGGTTGCTTCGGCAAGGTAGCTTATGAGCTTGAGCTTTCTTCATATCTAGTCTCAGTCCATCCAGTCTTCCATGTATCTTTGATAAAGAAGTGCATAGGTGACCCAACAGTTGTTGTCCCTATTCAGAGAATCGACATTCAGAACAGCCTCTCTTATGAACAGATTCCAGTCGAAATCTTAGATTATCAAACTCGTAGATTGAGGAACAAAGAAGTCCCTCTAGTCAAGGTTCTTTGGTGAAATTAGTCTCATGAGGGAGCTACTTGGGCAGCAGAAAAAGATATGCGTACCAAAAATCCTAACCTCTACCCTTCCAATTCTGATCAAGCTCAAGGTAATAGTTCTCCTTAAGCTTATTAAGTTTCATGTTCATGTTTCCGGTATAAACTTGGTACCTATTAATCATTTCATACACAGTCATGCATAATGTATCAGTTGTCCGTGCATTAGATATGCACAAGTTCAGTATATTCAGCGTGTCAGTCATGAGATCAAGTTTCAGTTCTTCATGTTCATTTCAGGTTCTATTGTCTTGTATACCTTCTCAGTAAATTCTCATTCAAGGACGAATGTTCCCAAGGGGGAGATATTGTAATACCCCGCATATTTCTAATCCTGTGATTCTTACTTGAGTACATGACTTACAATGAATATCCTAGTGGTAGGATAGCTTATGATGCATTAAGCATGTTCATATGAGTCACTTAAGGTAATGCAGGCTAAGAGTTTTTTAATCCATCAAGTTTTAGTGTTTGATTTTGCAAGGGTCATCTTTGAATGAGTATAACTCGATGTTATTTTGACTGATCTAGACCCACCAAATTGTACAGAATTGAACTATCTTTCTAACGATACCAATTTTGCCTTAATCCAATGCCCGAGCGAAAAGTTATGCCCATTTTCGTGAGAGACAGTAAGCATAGGCGATTGGTTAGGCACCGCCCAACCCAAGCATAGGCGATTGCTTGGGCGCCCGCCTAAGCCAATTCTAGGTGTAAAAAATACTCCTTCTTGAGTTATTTTAAAGGTAATTAAGTCTTTAAATACTCCTTACACATCCCTAAATTTAACCCTACGAAATATATAGCCTCTAAACATATTACAACCCTATTTTCATCTCAAAGCTCATCATCCAAGAGCACTAAAGGAGAAAAACAACTAGGGTTGCATAATTAATCTTGAAGATCCGATTACGAGGAAATTCCTCCGTCAATTATCAAGAATCTTCCTTCTAAGGTATGCGTAGTGTTCATCCACGGATTTCTTTCGAATGTGGAGGTCAAGAATCAATCTTTAAAATATAAAAGCTTAGTTGATTGTGGTGATATGATTATACCCATGTTGATTCTGGATTGTTTTACTCTTTTCATTATAAAGTATGATTTCTATATTGTTGGGTGTTAATGATCATGTTGTTGATATTGGGCGATTCCCAAGATGGAATCATTATATGTTCTTGTGAATTCATGATATCATATGAGTTGGAAACAAGTAAATTTGGTTGTTCATGATGTATAATTTGATGAATTCACCTATGCTTAAGAAGTGCATGTAAGGTTTGATAAAATGCTTAAGGAACTAGAAATCATGCAATATAGCTAAATTGTGACTAAGTGAAGGATTCATGATATGCCCTTACGTCCCAATGACTTCTATGTTGATAATGTGCCCTGTAAATGTTGTTGGAATACTCATGAACTATTGTTATGAGATTATGCTATGTTTACTTGCAAATCCTACTTATGAACAAGATGTATGATAACCATACAATCCACATGAACTTCCATGCTATTAGTATATGTTGCCAATATGATTATGCAACTAACATGATGTTAAGATCATGCAAGTACTTCCATGTGATATGAAATCCTTTCCATGCAATACATTGTTGATAAGCATGCATAGTATGAGATCCCTACTTATGATATTATAAATTATGGACTCTACTCTTATGATCAAGTCAGTCATGTGTGTTAGTTTCCTTCAATCGAGTCCTAGGGGTACTTGTACTCGAAAACTATAGTTGTGTGCCTAGATCTATGTCATGTTTCACGATATCCAAACTCAAGCTATGATTCCATAGACTTCAGTCAGTCAAGTGATTCAGGAAAATCTCATGATCTTAGCCAGTTGTCAGATATCAGTAACGTTCCGTCAATTATTGGAACCCAGTAAACTTAGTTTAGCTCTGCTAAACAATACCACTAGTATCAGTCCAGTTAATCAGTATTAGATCAGTTCAGTTATTCAGTTCAGCTTAGTTATTCAGTTCAGTGTCCCTCCAGATGGGAGTAGAGGTTAGCATCGAGTGAACCCAAGGATGGGAACTCACCCGCCAGTTTAGGGTGTGATTATTAGTAGCAATCCTTCTGTTCCAAAACTACATAGCCAGCGTAGGTTGAGACATCTTAACCCATCAGCTTAGGGTTGATAAGGTTGCTTAACCCATCAGTTTAGGGTTCCCACCGTTCTCATTGAGTACCCGCCAGAGAAGGGTCACTCACAGCTGTCCTTACCAGTGGCACGGTATTGACACCCCTCTAGTCAGGGCAGAGATTGGACCCCAGCTTAGCCATAATGGCATACACGGGGCATGTCGGTTAAACATTATTTCCCATAGTTTTAGTATCAGTCTCAGTAAAAGAACTCAGATAGTTCTTCAAATTTCAGTATATATAGGACCGTCAGATACAGTCATCCATGTTATCAGTTTCAGTAACAGTCTCAATAAAAGAACTCAGATCTTTCTTCAGATTTCAGTATATATAGGACTATCAGATACAGTCATCCATGTTATCAGTTTCAGTATTAGTCATGACAGTTATCAGTAAACCATGTATTAGCTAACAGGTCATGCTATCACGTATTCACGGTCCCAGTTTCTGTATATGTGTGTTTGCACACCCATGTTCATATTAGTCAGTCAGTGTTGTTCATGCATGAAACTACTGATGTTCAGCCTACCTTTCTCGTATACTCTGTACTCCAGTTATACTAACGCATTTGTGGTATGTTGATTTCTTTTCATGTTACACCATAGGTTTCGAGACACGAGCTCCAGCCCTGCAGTAGTGGAAACATTCCAGTCGCAGAGACACAGTGAGTCCTCATTGATTCGAGGACAATATAATTTGATTCATTTATTTCTTTAGTTCAATTTTACGGAGTTAGTTGAAGATATGTTCCTTAAACTCCTTATTCAGACAGTTTAGAGGCTTTCGGATTTACTTTCAAATTTACTTTCAGATTTAGCTGATTTGGGTATTTTCGCCCACATAATTGTATTCAGTTGAACCTTATGGCCTTACAGTTCCATGTATTCCGCATTTTTATATCATGATTTGCAATATACAGGTAAGATATCAGTCATGGGTTAGCTTGTAGTCTCTCGGGGTCATGAGCACCGTGTAGCATTCTAGTTTAGCAAATAGGGGTATTACACCTACTTTATCCCACCAGTAAGTAAGTCAAACCTTATGCCAGAATGGCAAGTAATAGGATAAACAACAAAAGATTACGAAATACAAAATTTAACATACAAGTAGAAAACTAAATGACATCAAATAACAATAAAAGTACTAAAAGACACGAAAAAGAAGGAAATATGCAAGAAGAGTATCCCATGACCTGGTATGATCAATATAAGAGCCACTAAATGTAAAGAATGAAGTAATAAATATTATCTGATATATAGGTAGTCTGGGAAAAATAAAATATGTCCAAAAATAGCAGAAGGAGAGAGGATTAGCTCCAGCTCTAAAAGCTCACTCTGTCTCGAAATCCCTAAAATAAAGACTGAATGAAATTTCAACGGTGGTAGCTAATACTTAGATATGCATTAGGAAAAATGTATAGCATGGGTACGAAAATCAATAGGTACCGGGTAGGAATCCACTATTGATTGAACTAAACTATAATAAAAGTATAATATACTACGAGAAAGTAAACTAAAGTCATGGATAAGGAATATATTAGAAAAACTACTCTATAATTAAATAAAGTAGTATATATACAAGAATAGACCAATCAACGCAAATATAGTATAACTATAACCAAAGTAGACCCACATAAGTCCAAAAGGTGCAAACATGAAAAAAATAAACCAATCGAATCCCAATAAGACCGATGGATGCAAATAAGTCGGACCACCGACAACGATATTATAAAGTGTGACTGAATGTGAAAATATACCTAGAAACCTCATTAAACTATAGCTACCAAAATTTAACCGAAACTAAGAGTAAAACCATCATAATAAAGTTCCACATATCGATCATGAATGTTGAAATCGAATTGAAACTAGTGAACAAGTACCTAAAATAAATATGACATAAATGAGACCATAATAATGAATATCAAGAGAGCCACCAATTGCCAGACTCGACCAAAAACATAATAATTGGGCAAAGAGTCATAAGGTTCCAAGATAATAATACCATCAAATCAATAAGATTTGTGATAACAACTACCAAGTTTAGGTGCATGATTAAGAAAGCTAAGAGGTCACTTATTTTGGGTTAGTAAAACTAACCGTAGTACATTAAATTGCATAACTTATCCCAAGGTCCAATATTTAATCTATGTTCATGTTGAAACCCTTAAGGGTTGCACCACACTCAAAATAAATCAAAGGAAAAATACACAAAAATAACCAGAAAGTAAGAGAAAGTGCAGGAAGAGTAGAAACACAAGATATTTATATGGAAACTCACGAAAGGAAAAACCATGGCTTGCCATTATAAGAACCAAAGAATCCACTATAATCAATCTCCTAATTACAGTCTAGATTTCATCCTACCTCTAGGCTCTTTTATCTTGTATCAACTCAACTACAAACTCATCTTGGTAACTCTACCAAGGAACCTCTCTACTGATTAACTCTAATCAGCAACTAGCTTAGACAACTCTACCTAAGCACCTCTCTCAAAGAGAAAAAAGACATTACTTCTATAACTGAAGTAATTCTTTTACAAATCAACACTCAAGAACACTCACTTATTCTTTAAGAAAATTACAAAGATAAAAATATGAGCAATACTTGAGCATTCTTGAAATGGAGTTTTTGCTGCCTCTCTTCACTCTTTAGAAATATGAAAAAACTATTTGATGAAGAGGTGTCTCTTTCCTTTTATAGTTAAGTGATGATTAGGGATTGAAAGATCATTGGACCTACTGTCTTTGTTACTTTGTTACACAAGATGACAAAACTGTGTTGACAACGCATTCCAACTATACTGTATCCTGCACATCAAGGGAACTGTTCCCATGCAGTTAGTTTCTCATTGTCAAAACTAAATTTATTAATTCATAACTTAAAGGCCCCTTAAGTTTATGAGAGTTAAACAAAGCACACTACCTAAATGAAAGATCGATGAGGCCCACTACTAGTCCCAAAAATCCATGCTAAGGTGAACACCTATCAAATCCCAGAATAAGGTATTATAATTCCATACCAAGGTTATAAATAAGACTATACTATGCATAATATATCAATCTAATTCAATAAGGGAAATGATGGACCAAATTCTACCCAAAAGTTATCTAATCGATTAAGTAATTCCCATAATTTCACAAATTGTTGACCAATCCATAAATACCCAACCAAATGTAGAATAATACCATAATAATAACATATTTAATCTTAATAAAAGAGTAAAGTAATCCTATCCTACCTTGACACCACCAAAAGCTCAAAAAAATCCACTACACAAGCGTTTTTCCCATTCAAGAAACCTCTGAATGTTGTTATGCTATCAAAATAATAATCTATGCATTGCGATGAGAATAATGATACCTATATTGTGTATATTGGATCTGGGTCAAGTCGAGCTAAAAATCCTATATGGGGCCTACTTGCAGAATCGCATACTTGAAATCATATACGTGTCCCTCTAATCTTAAAGATTATTTACTCTTAAAAGTGGATGACATCTGAGCATAAATGGACCCCTAAATAAGCCACAATGTAAATTAGGGACTTAAAGCTAATCAAATGATCAATAAATATATTAAAAGGAAACTTACAAAATAAATAATAGGAATATGACCAAAACAACTCCTCTAACTCACCTCGATGCCTAAAAGTTGATCTCCATAATTCTCTAAGCTCTCTAGAAATTTTATTGTGTTTAACACTTAGAAAAATAAACTTGGCTAAATAGGAAGTAAAATATATAAAGGTACTAGTAATTGATGCTTTAACGAATAAATAAGTGCTAAACCGATCGAGTGCTATTAAGGTGACCAACCTCACACATTCATCCTCTACTTAAGAAATCAAACACCACTTAAGTAACTTCTGCTAAAGAGGTTAAGAGTCTATTTAGATGCTAGGGTATACTAGTTGGCTACTAAAGAGACCCCCTAGCTTCTTAAGCGAGTACTGCTTAGGAACCAATTAGTCGCTTAAGTGGCTGCACAAGATGATGCCCAATACCAGCAAACTTGGCAATTTGCCAAGTTTTATTTTCATACCCTTGGGATTAGTATGGGATCCCATGAACACAAATTAACAATGCTTCTCTACAAAATTAAAAATTCGTAGTGACATCGCAATTCCATCTGAGGTTATTTTGATCGAATGTGGGTCCTAACCCAAAGGGTCATTTTAACCAGAATCTACCTAATAGCCCAAACTGGGTCTGAATGTCTTAGGACATAAACCAAGGGAATCCTTAGCCTAAAAATGACATTTCAAAGCTAATGGAACTGTAATAATTGGCATCCAGGGCTATTTAACTGAAATTTAGGTTCGATACCTAATTCTTAATAATGAAATCTCTAAAATAAAGAATTGGATCTAAAAACCAAATGAACTGCTCAGTTACTAAATTGTCAATCCTAGGAATCATAACTGACTTAGGGCAGCAATGAAAAAGCTCTAAACATCAAAAAAACATTAAAACGAAGAAGGTCATTACAATACCCATTATAAAAAAATAATTATGTCTGCAGACATAAAGGAATAAGGTGTACCTAAAAACTAGAATAGGTGGGGATACTGGACCCACATCACACTCTCGATATCCTAAGTAGCGTCTTCGACTAAATGGTGCCTACATTAAACCTTAACCACTGGAATCTCCCTAAAGCATAACTGTTTGGAATTTCCAGCTAATATAGAGGATGGTTCCTCCAAAAAGGTCAACCTCTGTCCAACTGAATCAAGTTCCAACAAAGCATGCAAGACTCATCCAAAATATAGCATCGCAACATAGATACATGAAAACTAGGTGAACATCAGAAAAGTTTTTGAGCAAGGCTAACACATAAGCTACTTGCCTAATAGTTTGAAGTATCTCAAATGGCTCGATACACCTAGGGATGAAATTTTATCTCTTTGTGAACCTTTTCATGCCCTTTATTGGTCATACTCGAAGGAAAACCCGATCACCCACTCCAAACTTTAAAGTAAAAACCTACAGCAAGCATAACTCTTCTTGCTTTCTTGGGCTGCTCGTAGCCTATCATAAATCACTTGAACTTATCCAAAGACTCACTAAGTAAGTCAGTACTGTGAGGTGTAACCTCAAATATCTTAAACCAACCACTAAGAGATCGACAATGCCTATCATACAATGCCTCAAATAGTGGCATCTAAATACTTTAATAATAGTTATTATTATAAGCAAACTCTGCTAAGTTTAAATGTTACTCCTACTGACCTCCAAAGACCATAACACATGTGTGGAGGATATCCTCAAAAACATGAATAGTCTACTCCATCTAACCAATGGTCTAAGGGTGAAAAGTAATGCTAAGATCAAACTATGTACCTAACTCCTCCTGAAATATGTACTAGAAGTTAGAAGTGAATACTGAGCCCCTTTCTAAGATAAAAGACACGGGTACTCCATGAAGTCAAATGATCACTTAAACATAAATTTGGGATAATCTCTCAGTGCTAAAGGAAATATGAAAAGTAATGAAATGATTTAATTTGGTCAACCAATCTACTATGAGCTAAATGTTGATAGAACCATGAGAAGCACGAGGTCAGCTACTAACAAAATCCATAATAATACACTCCTACTTCTACTCAGGAATGGGTAATCTCTGAAGCAAGCTACTAGGTCTCTAATACTCAGCTTTAACCTGCTGACAACACAAATCATGAGCAACAAAGTCTATTATATTCTTCTTCATACCAGTTCACCTATAATGTTTCCATAAATATCAATACAACTTACTTGTCCTGGGGTGAATGAATATCTGGAGCAATGAGTCTCTTAAAGAATCGACTAAATCAAGTACAAACTCTCAAAACACAAACAAAAAAATAGAATCTCAAAATCTAAGGTAGCACTATTGGACTCACCTCTCAGCACCTGATCACTAATACTACAAAACCTGTTATCTTCAAACTAATGACTTTAAATCAGCTCAATAAGGTAGACTTAGCCTCAACACTTGCGAAAATCCTCTAGGGATTTTATATATTAAGTCGAACAATCAATTTTTTTAAGTACTGAATTCCAAAGCCAAAAAGCGCTCCAAAACTGGAATAAAGGCAAAGCTAGTCATACTTATTTCCTTTCGACTCAAGAAATCTGCTACCACTTTCACCTTGACCGGATGGTATATAATGGTTATATCATAGTCCTTCAGCAACTCAATCCACCTGCGCTGTCTAAAATTTAGCTCACTCTAAGTCATGATGTAGTGGGACTACAATAATGGGTAAATATCTCATAACAAAAACCATACAAGTAATGTGTCTAAATATTAAGCACCAAAACTACCACTACCAACTTTAAATCATAATTGGGGTAGTTTTCTCATGCACCTTCAATTGCCTTATATTCAATAACTCAACCCCGATGCAATAGAACACTTCCCAAACCAAAACAACTAACATCACAATAAATAGTAAACTCCTCGGCTTCAAATGGAATAATTAAGATGGAAGCAAAAGTAAACAAGACCTTGAGCTTCATAAATCTTAACTCACACTTCTTGGACCATTAAAACAAAACATACATCCTAGTCAATCAGCTCATAGGTGTTGGAATAACAATAAATCCCTTAACAAACCACCTGTAGTAGCCTGCCAATCTAATAAAGCTGTGAACTTTACTCAGAGATGTAGGTCTAACTAAATAATGAATAGCCTTAATCCTCGCCAGATCTACCATAAACCAATTCTTAGAAACCAAATGTCCTAGGACTGACTCTATCCAGAACTCACACTTTGAGAATTCGGCAAAAAAACTATAATCTCAAAGTGATACTTGTGCTCTTCTATACTACTCAAATATACAAGAATATCATAAATGTAGAAAATCATGAAGGAGTCTAAATAAGTCTTAAAAATGTGAATCATTAAGTCTATGAATGTTTCTGGGGCATTAGTTAACCCAAAAGACATTACCAGGAACTCATAATGGCCATGTGAGTCTTGAAGGTTGTCTTAGTGATTTCCTTTGCCTGAATTCTCAAATAATAGTGATCGAATCTAAAGCCAATCTTAGAGAACACTGCCGCACCCTAAGTTGGTCAAATAAATAATTAATTCAATGCATAGGATATTTATTCGTCACTATTAACTTATTTAACTATCTGTAGTTAATATATATATGCACAAAACCATTCTTTTTATATATGAATAGGACAGGAACACCTTAGGGAAATACACTCAACCTAATAAAACCCTTACTTGAAAGATCCCAATATTTAGAATTCTGCTCTTTATGCTTGGCAGAAACCATACGGTAAGGTTCCAAAGAAATAAGTTAGGTGCTCGACTCAAGATAAATAGCAAACTTAATATCACTCTAAGGAGGAAGGCCAAGTAGGATAGTAAGAAAAATAATGGAAATCTCATGAAAATGGGGATGAAATCATGTGAAGGACTCTCTATTTTAATATCACAAATATAAGTAAGATAAAAATTGCAACCCCTCCACTCTAGTATTCTATCTAATATATAATAAATAATCCTCATTTGTGTATGGCTAAAAGAACCCTACCACATAATTGAGGGCATGCTAGGCATAGATGACGTAACAATCTTGGAAGATCAATCAAACCGCAAGATAGGGGGATAACCAATACCAAAATCACATCAAAGTTTACCATGTCTAGCATAATAAGGTTATCTTGATTATAAAATTCAAAAATGATCACAACATATGATCTAAAAACCTGATCCACTACTGAAGAATTACCCATGAGAGTAGGTACACATAATGGCATAGATAAACGCTTCAAGACAACTCTAACTTCAGTACATAATAAGTAAAAACATATAGATAAGTGGATCCCAAATCAAATAAGCAACAACTACCTAATGTCATATTGAAATCATACTCGTAATAACAATATCTAATGTCTCTACCTTTGGCCTACTAGGTAAATATATAAATGACCACATCTGTCTCTAAACTAGGTACCTAACTGACTATCCATCCTACCTGCCTAAGGACCTTCCTTAGCACCTTAGGAACCACCCTTATTACTCTGTGCACCACCTATATTCAGAAGCATCAATGATCTAATTAATTAAATATTTTGTGCTATAGACTAAATTATCCTACGTTGGGGACACTTCTACAGAAATGACCAATGACTCTACAACCATAATATGCCTTGGGCACTCTTCTATATCAAGAAAATTTAACTTCCTCAGAATGGCCGCCGCAACCAAAAGTCTATGACTGAGCATCTCTGGAAGACGAACCACTGCTGTGACTACTATAATTGATATAGCTAGGTTGACCCTCACAAAAAATCTGAGGAGCTACCTAAACAGGTCTATAAAGCTAACCTTGTGCTAATAAGACTAATGTTGGCGGTAACTCTATTGAAATCCTCCACCTCTAAGTTGTGAGCCACTACAGTTCCCAATAAAACTACTTTGGTGATGCAACATCTTATTGTTTCCCCCTTGGGCCTCATAATCTTCTCCTCTATAGTGTAGGCATGATTATTAATCTTAGTAAAAAGACTTCCCTAAATTCACCAAACCCTAAGTATCCCTACAATATAGTAGTCTCAACCCTCTGATAAAACACCAAGTCCTCTCGTACTCCATACAATCCAGCTGGCCTAGAATCTAGATAGCTTCTCCACCACTATCTAGTTTTTGTGTCTAGTTGATAAGTAGTAAAATCCACTCCACGTAACTCAAACAACCTTAAATTATGGAGTCTTTCCTTTCAACTAGTCAATAACTCAAAATCATCCTCGCATGGGGCCCCTACAAACCTAATTGGCGTCAATGTCATATATCGGCCTAACATCTTCTACTTCTCAACTAACATAGCTGGCTTAACCACTCTTGGTGGTAAAGCTATTGGTGCTAGAGGAACCTCTACTTCGGGAATTATACCAATAGGTTGTGCTCCTATGTCAGTACCTCTCTGGTCCGCCAGCTGAGCATCATCAGACGGTGCACCTCCTATATCAGTACCGATCTAGTCCGCCAGTTGAGCACCATCAGACGATGCACCACCTATTAGTCTCAATAACTAGAGCAACTTATCTTTGAGAACTGAATAAGATATAAATGTCAATGAGGCATGGGCTGCTTCTAGCCTACTTGTGGATGAGTGGGATAAACCTTTGGAGCTACCTCTAGCTCGGGAGTAATTGTACAATCTAGTAATGGTTGTCTACTCTGACCCTTTGCTGGGGCTACAACTCTAGCTAGACCTCACCCTTTGGGTCGACTTCAACCATTAACGATGCTATAGCAGTATACTCTTGGTCTCCATCTTCAATAATCATATCTCATATCTTAGTCATCTGTGAAAGAGTGAAATAAATGAAAACTTAGAAAATAATATAGACTCATTGCACAAAATGAGTAAACAAAGTGAGATTTTCCTAACAATACCTTGTAGCCTCTCGAGGATAGGATACAAACACCATTGTATTAATTTATGAAACTCTACTAGACACTTTATCTCATACTAACAACACTAGTGAACCTAGATCTAATACTAATTTGTCACGACCAGATTTATCAAGTCATGATGGCACCTACTTTACACTACTAGTAGGTAAGCCAAACCATAGGCCGGAATATCATGTAAGGGGCTAAATGGTGAAGGATTAAAGAATACAAATTTAATATTCAAGTAAAAAAAAAATAGCATCAAATAATAATGAAAGAGCTATAAGGAAGGGAAAAGAAGGAAATATGCAAGAGGAATATCCCTCGGCTAGATATTATCGGTAGAAGATCCACTAAATCAAAAGTGATAGAGTACTAAATAGTATCAAATATATACATGTAGTCTCAAGAAAATATAATATTATCCAAATATAGAATAAGAATAAAGGATCAGCTCCAAATTTGAAATCTCAACCCACCTATAAATCCCAAAAACCAAGACAGACTGAAGTAACAACGATGATAGCTCATATTCAGATCTGCATCAGAAAAAGATGCAAAGTACTTCATGAGTTCCAAAAACAACAGGTACTCAGTAGGCATCATTCGCCTAATGAGCTAAACTGTAATAAAGGTATAACAAAATACAAGAAACAAAGATAAAGTTATGGATACAGAATATATCCAAAATACCACTCTAAAATGAGATAAAATGGTAAATATACAAGAATAGATCAATCAAAGAAAATATAGTCCAACTACAACCTAACAAGACCTCTATAACTCTAGAAGGTTCAAAAATGAAAAACATCACACAACTAAGACTCCATAATCCCAAGGGATTCAAAAAAGGAGGAACTACTGATAATGAAATCACAATATTTGCCTGAATGTGACAATATACCTAGAAACCTCTTCAAACCATATATTCTAGACTTGAACCAAAACTAAGAATAAAACCATCATAATCAAGTGTCGCATGTAGATTATGAATGTTAGACTTGAACATAAACTAGTAAATAAGTTCCACGAAGTAAATAGGCTAGAAATGAGCCTAATATAATGAATATCATGGGAGTTACCAGTCGTGAACTCGAATTGGAACTTAATAATAAGGCAAAGTGTCATAAGGTTCCAAGATCATGAATTTCCTTCTACTCTATATGACTACTAGGTAATACTGTTAAATTAATAGGAGATGTGATAATTACTACCAAGTTTAGGTGCACGATCTGAAAAGGCAAAAAGTCATTAAATTCAGGTTAATGAAATTAATAAAATTCCTTTAAATTTTCTTAATCACTCTATGGCCTAATGTTTAACCTGCATTCATAACTCAAAGGCTCTTTACTTCTATGAGAGTTAAACTAAGCATACTACCTAAAGGGAAAATAGATGGGGCTCATTTCTAGTCCCAAACCCATGCTAAGGAAATCACCTATCCAAACCTCGACTAAGGCATTATAATTCTATATCAAGTTTCTAAGAAAGCCTAAACTAGCCATAATATACCAATCTAATTCAATATGAGAAAGAAAGAGCTGAATTCTATCCAAAAAGCTTTCTAATCAGCTAACTAATCTCATAATTTACTAAATTGTCCACCAAGTCATAAATACCTACCTAAATCCTGCATAACTATAATAATATCATAGTTAAGCTCAATATATGAGGAAAATAAGCCTAACCTTCCTAGCCATCGCAGAAAGCTCAATAAAGTCCACTATATCGGGGCTTTTACCTTCTGAGAAGCCTTTAAATACTGCCATGCTATAAAAATAATAATCTACCAATAAAGATGAGAATAATGATACCCATATCGTATATAAAGGCTCAGGGTCAAAATTTGAGCTAAATATCCATCATGGGTCTAACTTGTGGAATAACCTGTTTGAAACCATTAACGCATTCGTTTAAGATCATGGATCATTTTCCCTCAAAAGGTGGGTGAAATCTGATCATAAATGGGACCCCAAATAAGCCTTAGTCTAAACTAGGGATTTAAATCTAATTGGAGGATGATTCAAGAAATTAAGAGGAAACTTACAAAATAAATTATGGGAATATAACCACAACGTCTCCTCCAACTCACTTTCGATGCCTAAAGGCCAATCTCCATAATTCGCAAAGCTTTCTAGGGCTATTATGGTGTTTGTGACTTAGAAAAATAAGCTTGGCAAAATAGGAAATAAAACATATCAGATACAGTAGTGTAAATATTAGCAGCTAAGCGATTGGTTTTTTCTAAAGCAGATAGGCATCATATAGTCGAACATCACTAAGGCAGTCAAACGCTGCTTAAGCAACCTCCGCTAAAGCAATAAGGATTCCACTTTAGTAGAAAAGAGGAAACCGATGGGATGTTAAAGCAACCCCCTATCCTCGTAAGCTACTATCCCTTTAGCAACCAATTGGCCGCCTAAGGGGATGCACCAGCTGATGCAAAACACTAGAAAACTTGGTAACTTTCCAAGTTTCTACTCAAAACGTAGAGATTAATTCAGAATATAGTGAATGCAAATGACCTATGCTACCCTAAAAAATTCAAGATTTCATACTCAACAACACCATCTAAATTTTCATCCAAGGTCTTTTTGATATAATATGGGTTCCTTACCTAAATGACCGTTTTAACCAAATTCCACCAATAGCCCAAAATGAGTCTAAAAGTCCTGGGACCTAAACAAAGAGTTTTTATAGTCTAAAAATTGATATTCCATATCTAACTAAACTTTCAAAATTAGCATCCAAGACTGTTTGATTGAAATTTTGTATGATAACCAATTATTCACAATGAAAGCATCAAAACATGGAATTGTCTCTAAAAACCAAACAAACTACCTGCTGAAGGAACTGTCAGTCCCAAAAAGTCATAAATAACTTGGGACAACTATGAAAAATCTCTAAACATAAAAAAATCAAAAAAATGCAAGTAATGACCTAGAGAGTCATTACACTTTCAATAGGACTTGATCTCCAACCAAGTATGATACATCGTGGGATCGACAATCAGCATAACTATTTTGTCTACTCTGGGTTACTAATAGCCTCTATTAAAATCAGTCTCTTTATATCCATGGAATCCCTCAAAAAATCTGTACCCCAAGGCCTCATCTCAAATGAGGCAAACCATCCTACGAAGATGTACAACTTTGCCCATATAAAAGCCTTAAAAGGCACCATTTGAGTGTTAGAATGGTAACTGTTGTTGTTACAGAATTCCATTGAGGGAAAGTAATGGTCCTAATGACCTCTGAAGTCTATGACACATGCTTGGAGCATATCCTCCAATACTTGAATAGCCCTCTCAGACTAACCATCGATCTAAGGATGAAATGTTAGGCTCAAATCAAGTTTAGAATTGAACCCACTCTAAATAGTACTCCAAAAATCTAAGGTAAATAGAGTACCTATATTGGACACAAATAGAATAGGGGCAACATGAATTTAAACAATATCTCTAATCAAGATCTTGTCACAGTACTCTGTGTTACAATGTGTCTTCACTAGAATGAAATCTTCTAATTTGGTCTATCGATCCATAATCACCAAGATAGAGTTAAACTACCCCAAGGTTGAGGTAGGACAATATAAAATCCATGGTTATCTGCTCCCCGTTCCACTTAAGAATAGGCATTCTCTATATTGTACCACCTAGTCGTTGATGCTCACACTCCTATTAGTAATTAAAAGACTTTGCCAAGAACTCCAGATATCATTCTTTATACCACACTAGTAATTATGTCTTTAAGTCATGATACATCTTACCACTCCTGAGTAAATGGAATATCTAAAACAATATGCTTCCTTCAAGATTGATTTAAACCATACACCTATCCTTTGTACATAAACTCGGTCACTAATCCTTAAAACACTATCAGAATCAAGAGATGCCACCTTTTTCTCTCCACTTAACACCTTATCATGAATTACCTCAATCTATTATCATTAAGTTGGTGATCTTGAATCTCCTCCATCAAAGAAGATCTAGCCTCAAGAAGAATAATACATGATCATGTGTCATAATATCAAGCCTAACCAACATGTTAGCTAAGTACTAAACCTCTATGGCTAAAGGTCAATCTTGAGTCAATATATACGCTAAGCTCCCCATACTAGTTGCCTTCCAGCTCAATGTATCCACAACCATATTTGCCTTACCCAAATGATTGAGAATAGAAAGATCATAGTCCTTAAGCAACTCAAGCTAGCTCCATTATTTCATATTAAGATTTTGTTGCGTGAAGAAGTAGTAAAGGCTATGATAATCTAAGAAAACCTCACAATGGACTCTGATCCATACAAGGAATACTGCCATAACTTCAACATAAAGCCAAGCGAGGCCAACTCTAAGCAATGGGTATGGTAATTCTTCTTATGAGGCTTCAAATAATGAGAAACATAAGAAATCACCTTACCTTCTTCATCATCATAATGCCAGTACAATTCCGTAAGCATCATAAAATATGGTAAATCCTATATCATCCTTGGGAAAAGTCAAGACAGAAGTTGAAGTAAACAACTCCTTAAGCTTTTGAAAGCTCACCTCACAAGTATCTAGCCACTGAAATGCAACCTTTTTCTAGGTAAACTTGGTCAAAAGAATCACAATAGAAGATAAACCCTTTACTAAATTATAATAATAACCTACTAAACAAATAAAAATCCAAATCTCGGTAGGAGAAGTAGGTCTAACCCAATCATGAATCATTGCTATATTGGTTGGATCAACAAAAATGTCATCCTTGTTCACCACATGACCCAATAAACAATTAGAATCTAACCAAAACTCACACTTGGAGAACTTTACATATAACTCCTCATCTCAAAATTTCTGAAGTACAGTCCTCAAGTGTCTCATATGGTCAACCATATTCTTGGAGTAAACTAAGATATCATCAATAAATACAATTACAAAGGAGTCGAGATATCATCAAAATACTTGATTCATCAACTCTATAAATGTTGTTGGTGTATTGGTAAACCCAAAAGACATGACCAAAAACTCAATGATCGTATTGAGTCTGAAAAGCCATCTTCGGAATATCCAAAGATGTAATAGTCAATTGATGATACTCAAACCTCAAGTCAATATTGAAAAACATCAAAGTACGCTAAAACTGGTCAAATAGGTCATCAATGCTAGGAAGAGGATACTTTTTCTTAACAAATACCTTTTTCAATTATCGATAGTCCATATAATGTTCATGGATCCATCCTTTTTCTTACAAATAAAATAGGAGAACCACAAGGAGATACACTAGTTCTAATGAAACCTTTACTCAACTTATCTTACAATTGCTCCTTTATGTCCTTTAACTCAACGTAGGCATCCTATGAAGAGGAAAAAAATAGGCTTAATGCCCAGATCAACATCAATATCAAAATAAATATCATATATCGAGTCATACAAGAAAAATTCATAGGAAACACATCCATGAAATTTCAAACAAATCAAACAAAATCAAAAAATAAGGCCGCGAAGCAACACTAGGGTCACAAACATAGGCCAAATAACACAAAAACCTCTCTTCTACCATGCAACGAGAATGTAGAAAAAATATAAATCCCCTCAAACATAAATCAAGAGTATCCTTCTAAGCTAACCTGGGCACGCTCGAAGTAGCTAAGGTAACGATCTTGACATAATAATTGAAAATAGCATGATAGGGAGACAAATAATCCATACCCAAGATAACCTCAAAATCTTAATATATAGGATAATCATGTATACCGAGGTCTCACACCCTTCAAAGGTTACTATACGAGATTGGTACACCCGGTATACCTCTAGAGAATATCCTATGAGGGTAGGTCATGAAGAGGCACTACAAATGACTCATTTACAATATCAAAACTAGAACCAAAATATATAGACATATAGAAAAATATAAACCTATGGTCTAATACCATGAAAGTATATCGATAGAAAATGGGGATGGTACATGTAATAACTACATTAGAGGCCACTTTCTTAGTCTCCCATGTATAGCATAACACTATCTACTCCTTCTCTCAGACTGAGATACCATGCATCCACCACTACAACCTTCCTAGCTCTACCTTGAGAACCTCTAGTGCTACCCTTATCACTCAAAAAACCACCTCTTAATGTAGATATAAGAGTAGGGAAAAGATGAACCTTACTATGCAGGAACAAATACATGTCGAGGATAGTCCCACATCAAATGACCAACCTTGTCACATACATAATACACCCTACTACTTGACTAAAGATCAGGAGGCTTAGAAGATCCAAAATTACCTCCATGGCCTGATGAAATAAAATTAGAGCCTCTATCCATTTGACCTAATACCTGGCTACCTGAAGCTATAAAAATTAAAGGTCTACCTCTTGATCCTTGTAAAGTTGTCTAAACTAACCTACCATCATAGTTTCAGGAACCTCTATAAAAGAAATCCCAACCTCAGGATACATCTCCACTAAAAACACCCTATCGGTGCACCTTCTTGGATCCTCCTTAAGTAGCCTAGCTAAGTGACTTAATAAACTTCGCATGCTCAAAAATACTCCTAAAAGAAGCTCTGAAAAACTACAATTTGAGTTATAGCCAACTAATAATCACATGTCAACCCTTTTACAAACTTTATGATCCTCTCTATGTCGATGGTGATACTTGCAGTGGCATTTTGGGATAGTTCCTAAAAATGTGCCTTATACTCAATAATAGTCATAGAGCCCTAGTCCAGGTTATCAAACTCATCACTCATCTGATCCTTCCAAATACATGGCATAAACCTCTTTAGAAAAGCCTACAAAAATAAAGTTCATGTCATAGCAGGAAAACCAAATGGTCTAAAAGTAGAAAGAAACCTCCACCATTGTCTGGCCATATCAATCAATTGATAAATTTTATATGCCGTGAGACTCAAGGTATTTAAGGTTATGCAACCTCTTATGGAAGTCAATCAGAAACTCATAGGCGTCATCTCTAATAGCACAACTAAATATGGGAGAAACCAACTAAATAAACTCTCGAACCTCAGTTGATCATTAGAAGACATCATGGGAATCAAAGCAATTAGATAAATAGCAAGCCTAGTAGGCAGTAAAACAATATAAAAGGGGTAACATAGAAGATGGTTGTACTAGTGAAGTCAGAATACCAAAGAAGAAGAAGTCCTTGGTGGTTGAACGCATCATAAAGTTTGAGGAATACCCAGTATAATCAAAGAAACACTAACCTAGGGAATACCATCCATATAGCTCAAGAGATGAATCAATAGATCTTGTAGTAAAGAGTTGTCAAATGAACCCTGTGGAACCTAAGTAGGCCTCACACTCATTGTTTGATATTAATTCTTAGAATACTTATCTTACTCTCAAGAGAGGACTCCCCAGAATGTCTTCTAACTAGGGCATCCCTTGAGCCCATCCTCTACCTCTTTGTCAGCCATAACCTCTTCTTCTTCCCTTGACTAGGTCTTCTATATCAGGTGTTGGCTCTGTTTCCTTAATATCTTAAGACCCACTCCTTACTATTTATACAAAAAAGAATGGAATACAAGTTTAGAATATTGGTTATGAGCAATCCGCATGATAAGAAATCAATTTAGAGAAGTTTTCCTAAAGACATCTTATAGATTCTTGAAGATAGATAGTGATATCAATATACTAATCTATGAGACTCTACTAGATATCCTACTCTTACACTTATGAGACTGGAGTACCTATAACTTTGATACTAATTTGTCATGACCATAAAGTTGAGGTCATGATGGGACCTACCTTGGACCATCCTTAGAAGGTAAACCCAATCCCACACAGAAAAGAAAAATTGTTGATGAGATAATAAGCCCAAAATGTGCAAGACTCATATAACAAAGTCAAGACAAAACATGTAAATTTAAAGAACTCAAATGAAATATATAAAATACTCAAGAGATAAATGTCACAAGTGTAAGAGCATCTAATATAACTCATAATACTAAAATTACATAAGTCTTATCCAAAATGAAAATAAAGAAAACTATGATTATAAGAGATATGGAATCTACCCTAAACTCTGGAGTGCACTAGTACCTCGATAATCAACTCTATAAAGCACAAAATAAATTATCGTGTATCGTACTCAATCTAGAATCGATACCAAAGGGGCATAGTAGGGGGTGAGTAATGGTCCACTAACAGTTCTATAAAATTCAACATAAAGAACATCTAAACACAAAATATGTAAGAAAACCAATATACGTCAAAGGTAATTAGAAAAAAACATAAAAGACACATATGCAATGCAATGCATAGATGTGATAGTAGTGGGACTTACGTACACACCTTTAAGGCATATAAGACAGGACCCATGGGGGGTTTTCAACCTATATACTTACTAATATCTTAAATGGACTCTATAGCTAGGATCCATAGATTAATGTTCTATAACATGCCTCATTCGCCTCTTCGGCTATTGTTCACAGATCAAGGATTTTGTAAAGTGTTGTATTTTCTTTCAAAATTTGAGTTTCTCAGTAATGCCAGTATCTCATGAATGTATATGTATAAAATAAGGATGTCATTATCACAACCAATTTATAGAAAGATAATAATCAATTAAATACAAGTGTAGCTGACCTCAGAATCAACTCTATATGTCAATAATTTATGATGTCAGCCTTAACTCGACATCACTAGAAATAAATAATTGTGTAAGACATTAATAAGATCATTTAAAACCCTTGATTAGGTATATAAATCATGATAGATGCATACAATGCTAAAAAATAAGTATGATGTGAAATAAATCCCAACATGAGCAACACACAATATATATGATATCTTTAGTCAACAACAATATACATATAAGCCCCCGCACAGCCACACGATAATAACAATCTCAAAAAATTATTTTCCATAGTTAATTACCCAACTCATAGCATGATAAAATGTACATTAAATACCTAGCCTAGTATGAAAAAACTTAAGTCATAACCTATCTCAAAGTGCCAAAAACCCCGCCTAGAACCTTAGACATGGAGCCCTTCCCTTTGAAATGTCTTGGAACAAGCTAAAACTATCAAATATATAATATATGCATTAAAAAGGCTAATGATACCCATATAAACTATATTTAATATGGTTCCACAATGGGTTCAAAAAATAGGTTAAAAAATGAAAGGGTAAAACTAGAATAGAAACATGTTCCACCAGATTATAGGAGTCTACAGTTGAAAATCCACTTGGAAAAGAGTTAAAATCAATGTTCAAATCAAAGAAAACCCATTTCAAGAGCTTATTAGCAGAAAACCCCAAATTCTTGTTTGAAATCATGATTAAAAGGTATTTTCAAAGATATAATCACTAAAAAACAATGGGAAAATAAAATAGAAGCGTACAAAAGCAAGAATAGTGGAGACAAACATAAAAATCATCTTAACCCAAAGCTCTAAGGTCCAAAAATAGAAGAAAATCTTAAAAATAAATGAGTTATAATATTTTGCAAACGCTACCTAGCGATCCGGCCCAAACCTTCTGATCGCGAGGGTTAGTGTTGACTTGGCTAAATAATTATCCATCATGTTGCTATCTGCCTCCCCCGTTAATGATGCCTAATGAATAGGACACATCCCACTTGTGATGGCCCTTTTATGTTTGTCATAAAAGAGAAAAACTTGATATGACTCGCTTACGATTTGCGATCATAGCCACCATCCTCGTAATCACAATAAAGAAACTTATCCTCACAACCCAATTTCTCAGGTCATGATGGTACCTATGATGAAAACCTAGTGGGTAAGCTAACCCATAGTCTGGAACTGCTAGAAATGAACTATCAAGAGGAATGAAAGGAAATAATGGAGTAAATATGATAAAGGGGATAACATATATAAACAACCTCAAGGCCTAGTGAAGCTAGTACAAGATCTTCTAATACAATAATAGTATATTAAAATACTGAATGAATATACACGTACAACCCATCTCAGAATAATACAAAAAGATCAGTATCATCCATTAGATGGAGAGTAGTAATGCTTCAAATATTAGGGGCTCACCCCAAATCTTCGATCCATAGTTTCTCTGTATAATGCACACACCAACGGCAAAAGTTGTACTATGATTTACATGTTATAGGAGTGTATATGAGTACCAAATATCTAGTACTCAGTAGACAACTGTCAACTAAAATTCAAAGATAATGCAAGTATGAATAGCATGTAAGCAAGAATAAGAACTACAGGAAACTATCTAAGAAGCTAACATAATAAAGCTAGAGAGAAAATAAGGTTAAACTATCCTACTCTTGCAGTGTTCAAGAACTAAAGTACAACAAAATATATCACTAGCCAATATACAAATAATGAGAGAAAGAAGTATATATCGTACTATACAAGTCCAAGGAGTACATGTATAATATGAATAGGAAAGGGTAGAAAGGGATATACGGTAATACCATAGCTAGTTACATATACTCATATAGGTATACATGGCTAACGCAAAGGTAACAACATAAGATAGCCAACCTAACCCCTCTAGGATATCCTAACCAAATAGGGAAGCTAATGCTAGCATGGTCTGGGCCTATAATCAAAATGTCTAACCATGAAAACACTGTCCTTAATGTAATGTATTGTAAAAAGAAGGGATAAGAATCATACCTTCAACCGCAGTAGCAATCCATAATGAGCCTGGCATGAACTAACCATAATAACAATAAAAAATTAACCTAATAGTCTAAAACAACAATACCTAATCTGGGCACCAAAAACCTGAAAGGTTCCATCAACACTCAACAAATAGTAATCATAGCCTATGCTTATGCAACCCCTATAAGGCTGTAAGATATAAGCATCAAACAAACTTAATGAAGATGGGAAATGCATATGAATGCAAAGTAAATCCACAGTATCATAACCGATTTGAGTGTCATAATGTACCAAATGTATACACAATCTCTAGCTTTACATCTTGTAAAGGTAGGACATATAGCAACCTCTCTTCTCCGATAGGATGGCTCACAAACAAATGGGCCCCTAGGGGATTTGGTAATATCCATATACACTAACTTTATCTCATTCTGGAATTTCCAGTAGTTATCATTATCAATCTATCACATCAAGTACTAGAGATATGTAAATAGAATAAGTGCACAGACTCAACCATGACTAAAAAAGTGCAGGTATATCAATACATTGCCTGAGAGAATCTCTAGAACTAAGTTATCACAATCTAGTAGAAAGGGTCAGAGTCTCTCATGACCAAAGTGAATAAATGATGAAGATTTCAGCATTTTATGGATAACTTGACGCCAAAGGAAGCTTCACGAAAGAAGGAAAGCAGCGTTTGGACGCCTATGGACTGAAAGTGACGCATGGAAAACTTGTCCCCGGCAAAAACAGCATTTCCAAAGACTTGGGGATCAACAGTAACTTAGTAAGATTAGGATAAGGATGCAGTATCCTAGTAGGATTAGGATAAGTACGCAGTAGCCTAGTAGGATTAGGATATGGGTGTTATAACAACCCTATGATGCTGAACTTTTCAGGAGGCATTATTACAATAAAAAATAATTCTCTTTCAATTAATTCTTCTTCCCTTCTATTCATCTATTCGACTCTTAAATTTCACGACAAGAGAAACGCTATTTGCAAGAAATTCACGCCACAAGCACTACCAAAGCATACTTCACATTAGATTTTTATTTTGGTATGATGATAATGTCTATTGTGATTTCTGTTGCACTCATGAATAGCTAAACTTCTCTGTTAGGGTTATGGAAGCCTTATGAGATACTATCTATTGCTATGAGTTTGTGAATTCTTGATACTTATGCTGCTTATATCATTCTTCTCTTCATCTTAATGTAAATTCTTGTGGTTGCAAGCATATAGAATACGCCAGTATAGCATTAACTTGTTCGAAAGAAAAGTTACATGTCTGGAAAAGAGAGAATGTTAAGGAAATAGGGCACCAACCCCTGTTTAAAAGTTAGTGCCGTAACTGGATTAACCTCTTAGAGAATTGGTACCATTAGATACACTTTAAGCTCGAAAGAGTTAAAGTGAAATAGTCCTTGATAGTCGAAAGACGCCTGGAATTACCATAGAATACGATCCTCTATAAGCGCATACATGTCTGAATTCTGTATAACTCATAGTCAATAGATACGTATAACTCATAAGGTGGACATAACCCTAACTCTCAATTCTCATTTATTAAAACCTACCAAGTACTCTGTTTTACTCTTCTATTTTCCGTTTTTACTCTACTATTTTGTTTACATCATTTGCACGCACAAAATCCCCCCTTTATTCGCAGAACTTTCATCAAAAGTCTAATAATCGTTGCTTAATTAGTGACCAAGTATTCCATGTGGGATTTGACACCCAACCCAGTTGGGTTCTATATTTGACAACGACCGCTTACACTCTTACGAGAGCTGTAGTTTGAGTGTTATCAAGTGCTAAGATAGTGAATGAACTATGGATACAAAATTAGTATTGGTCTAATTTCAAAAACATCATTTTTAGTTCCAAAAAGCTCATAAATTAGTAAATAAGGTGGTACGATCCCTATTATTGAAGAATTTATTTTATAAGTGGAAACTAAGAATTAACCATTTTCTATAAAATAGTATTAAAATCGTGGTTTTGGTTGGAATCGTACCACTGTATAAGCAAGAACAAACATAATAGTATGCATTTCATCACCAGTATCCAAATAACATAAGGCACCTAAGAATCCATAACTAGAATCATGCCCTTTTCTAAGGATAGATTACTCACTTGGAGTTCAACTGGTATTGTAACCACGACCTCGAGCTCAATAGTATATAATTAATATAACAGTAATGCTATAATCCAGGAAACTATGATAATCCACAAAGTAAAGTAGTACATTTTATACAAAAGGGTCCTTATCATCCACTATGATTAGCATGCTTATAATCTAGGGTAATAGGAACCTATAGCCATAACAAGTAATTTATCTTAATGGTTGATTCACCCTTATATCCCCAAACTCCTAAATTAGGCTAGTAAATATTATTCTACCATAATAATATCCTATCATCCTTACCTAGCATACAATATAAATCATATACTATCTCATGAATAAGAGCAGACCAAAGCCTTTATCGATGTCGAACTGTAAGTCTTGAGTCATCCACAAATAGCCTACCTTTGCTCTATGATCTCAAAATACCACCATGATAGCAAAATAGTAATCTTCACATCATTAAGATTAAAAAAGACCCATATTTCTATATAAATGTCTAGTCATAATTTGAATCAAGAATAAGCCCACAAAGCCCGCAAAAAAGAATCTAAAATTAAATCCATCTCGAGGTCCCTCGAAGGACAAGGAATGTATGCTCAAAAATTGACCACAAATGATGCATAAATTGAGGCCCAAATTAGCCCCTAAGGTCTAATGATTTATTGACCTAATTTCTAAGAATTTACAATTAAATGGAATTAAAATTTATAGGGAAAATAAGAGGAAATGACCAAGGAGTGTTAGGACAACTTACCTTAGCTTCAATGGATGATTCCCCACTCTTCATGTACTCCAAGATCTCAAAAATATTGG
Organism: Capsicum baccatum var. pendulum; assembly: GCA_030864225.1. Classification (NCBI taxonomy): domain Eukaryota; kingdom Viridiplantae; phylum Streptophyta; class Magnoliopsida; order Solanales; family Solanaceae; genus Capsicum; species Capsicum baccatum. The sequence goes on along the minus strand of CM061552.1, from coordinate 197,164,318 downwards.
GAAAATCAGATGATGAAAGGGGATTTAACAATTCCCAATTTCTGCTAAAGCGGTCACTTGTTCGCTAAACAATAAAAGCTCCAAACCAAGAAAAAAAGTGCAAATCCAAAATGAACTGCTCGATGACCTAACTGATAGTTCTATCAAGTTATAAATGACATGTAGCTATTATGGAAAGTCACAGAATGCCAGAAATATATGTAAATTCAAGAAATAACCTAGAGATTCACTATAATATCAAGTAATAAAAGGACTTACATCCGCATAGGTCAAGGGATAGAAAGAGCATGAAAGCTGGAAGAGATAAGGGGAAAGGCCCGCATGCTTTGAGAAAGACTCCTAGGTAACTTCTAAGAAGAAATAACGCTTCCAAGAGATTTTGCCATATGTATCCTTTTTTTCAACCAACTTCCTTACTCCATTTCCCAAATAACCAAAACTCAACCTCAACAACCAAATGTCCTTCAACTAAATTAAGAAAGGTTGATGCACACAAATCCAAACTATAACACATTGATACCAACATAATAAACAAAAACTCATCCAAGCCAAATAAAATCCAAGGCATGAATCATGTGACCGACTCCAATACCTACATATAATCTTTTTGCCCTTTCAAACCTACTATCAACTCTAAAACACACACAAAAAACTCTGTATCCTATCTGTGCAATCCCATAATACTGACCTTGAAGAACTAAAGATGATCCACTAAAAATCCATTATGGAAAGAATGAGAATAAGATCATAAGGCTCTACCTGGACTCACAAATAGAGATGCTCAAAGCTTGTGATATCCTGCCAAGGATAAAACTAGTCCAGATAGCCCTTAAAACTAATAATAAGGAGTCTAAAGTACAAACTCTCAAACTAAACAATTTACTCTTGTGTGTCCCACCAACTTAGGACGAAACCATGCTAATCTCAACTTGAGCATATTACTTTTGCTGAGTAGGCAATCAAGGAATTTAGCAAGAATTAAGAATCACGATCAAGAGTAGAAGAAACCATTATCAAGGGCCTATGGGCTCTTATCTGAGCATCTATCAACCATAATCTACCAGAACTGAAGAATACTGAATAGGTAGCTAAGGAGCAGGCTTAGGGAGCCCACTAATAAATGCCCAACAAAAATGAATCTAGAAAATGGTGCCACAATCAAGATATGAAATCCATACCTATAACCTCAACTTTAAAATATACCACGTCTAACTCTATAAGATTATCTAAGGTGACTTTCAGGGAAAATGTAACTGGGCAATTTCTGTATACATATTTAGCTACAATTGATTCACCTACTACAGTAGAGATTATAAAAGGTTTAATAGGATTTAGAAACTTCCTCCAAAGTTTATTTCTATATAGGAAATTATGAAATAAAGTATAGCTCAAAGATCTATTAATGCCTAAACATGAACATGGAAAACCTATAACGTACTCGTGACTACATAAGGAGAACCCTCCTGATTTGATTTAGTCTGAATGGCATAGAGCCTGTTCTGATGATGTCTACTAGCTGCACTAGAAGAGACATCTTGTTGAGTAGGGCAAACTATTGGAACTGTTGAAATATTTGACTATTTTTGCTGATGGGCATCTTTACTCTTCTAGGAAGCCACTAGACATTCCCTAAGAATGTGGCCTAGTTTCCACACCTAAAGAACCAATTTCTACTGGTCATACACTCACCCTTGTGTTTACTACCCTACTTTTTGCATGTTAGGTTGGTACAATCACTATTCATACTATCCTGAGACTTCGCGCCAGGTGCCCTATCATGATGATCCTTCCTAAACTTGGGTACTGGAGGACTAAAAGAAAATGGGGATAAAGCTAAAGATTTCTGGTAGACCTAAGAATGATTTCCCTTGTCTTAACTTTTTTGGGAGAAATTAAATCTATCTATTCTAGACCTCTTATTCTCCCTTTCCTTCTCCTTAACTTTCCCTTCCTCTATTTGTTAAGCATGAGCCATTAGTTTAGAGATTTCTATATCCTTCACCAATATGGTAGTCCTATATTCTTAACCACATCCTCTAAAACATTAGACACAAACTTGGTCAGGCAAGCCATGGAGTCAATAACTATAGCTGGAGCATACCTAGCAAACTGAGTAAATTTTAGGGAATATTCCTTCACACTCATGCTACCATGCTTCAGATTTATGAACCCCTACACCTTTGCCTACCTCAACTCAAACAGGAAGAACCTGTCTAAAAATTCAATCATAAAGTCATCCCATTCTACCAATTATGTATTTTCACCCCGATCCTCCTTCTACTACCTGTACCATGAGTGAGCTACCTCTTATAGTTGATCGGAAAGAAGGTCATCACTCTCAGTTGGGGTAACACATAACATTTATAGCATTCTAAATACTATCCATGAACTCTTATGGATCCTCCTCTGAGTCAACCTGCACATTGGAAAAGAAATAGAGAAAAATATAATCAATGTTACCTTAGTTCATATGTTCACTTGTTATAAGGACATCTGCGGGACTCATAATCATTATTTCTAAGCATGATCATGGTTCCCTCTCGTGGCATGCGGATGTAATTTATCACTTTTAAAAGTTGGGGTTATCTCAATTAGATAAGACCATTGTACGGTCGTGCAACGTAACCAAATTTATAGTTAATCTTGTGGTATCTCACTATGGAACAGTGCTTTATCGAAAAGGTTGTAACTTCCTACTCCGATGTCGGATTAAGGAAAAAGTTGATGTGTTGGAAAGGTAATTCAAACACCTATCACTTGGCGAGTCTGAGACTCAAGAAATAAAATTGGGAATTAATACTCATTTGAAGTTGATCACTACTTTAGCAATTGATCAGTAAGGGAGGTTTTTTCTTGGTTAAGGGTTAGGGGACGGGGTTCTTGTGTCCTTGGTACATGGCCAAATTCCCTCTTATATTGTTAAAACTTGATGATTTACCCAATATGTACTTGAAGCATGATTCTAGTCTAGGATTGGAGACATAATATATCAGTAGAAATACTAAAGTTGCATGTTTTCGAATCCTTAGACACTTGAAATTTGATCGAGACTCTATAAAAACAAATCATATGTGCTACTCAACTATTTTTGATTTTTTAGATTCAACGGAAATGCTAGATTTTCTAAAAGAGATTGTTTACAATAAATTATCCCCGGGATCACTAAAAGCTTACTTTAATTAATTTCCAAACATCGCCTTTCATTTTACTGATTTTTCTCTCTCTAAAAAATACTCACTTCTCTCTAGAATTTTCAATTAAGGTTTTCCACCGGAATGGCTTCCCAGCCACCGGTGGAACTTGTCCGGCCACCGGACCAGTTCCAAAATGACAAGACCAGTGATGTGCACCAATCCCTTGAACAATTACAAACTAAGTCATCTCTCAGTTCTCAGAAATTTCAAGAGATTAAAGCGATCTGTGGGGGTCCATTTTCTGAGGAAAAGTGGGAGTTGGTTCAAAAAATTATCTCACATAAAGATTGTGAAGTGAGTGAGATGAACTTCAACAAGTCTAACGTTGATATTTTGCATGCCGATTTGCCCAAAGTTGTGGCTACGAAACAACAAAATCAATCTCAAAATTGATATATTTGTGAGGAAGATGGTGGTGTTTTGAATGTTGGGGATGATAGAGCAAGGAATTCCGCCCAGACCACTTCTGTCGCAGGTCTAATTTTCGCCGACAACACTGCCGGGAAAGTACAACAATCAGGCGACATATTTTTTTCCATCGAATCTGGAAAATTACAATCTAATTCGAATCTTGGAGAGGTAAGGAGTGATTTACAAGCAAAAGCCCCAATTTTTTATGATCCAAGCAATTTCGATTTCAGTTTTTGGGTAACTACCCCTAATTTGCGGAAATCAATTGAAAGGGAACAATTAGGGAATATTTCTCAAAATCCTCGCCTTGATACAACTCAACACGTTGCTGGAAGCTTAGAAATGACAAAAACCCCATCAAATTTACCCTCTACTCGTACGAATTTGATTTTTGGGAATCTTGAGGTGGGGGATTTGGTCGATAAGGGTGTTCGGAGCGCCATAAACGAAATTGGTCAAAGATATGATAATACTTCTGGTATGGTGATGGTGAATTTAACAAAAGCCCCAATTGTAGATGCACATAACGAGTTCAATTCAGAAAACAGTGATGCTGAGGCAACAATGACGCCGGAAAGCCAAAATAGAACTCCGATGATCTCAAACGCGAATTTGCAAATTGTAGTGCTGCAACATGATAATGCTAATGACGTTATGCGTAAATCCCCTTCACAGGTAATTTCTCATGAAAAAATTAGTTTGTGAAGATATATTGGCTGTAAATGTGGTCGATCAAGGTATGTCCAGTTTGAAAACTAAGGTTACTACTGATGTTGTTAATGTTATTGACTTTGAGGAAGAAAATTCTGATTCCAGTAGTTCTGATGGTATGAGAAAAAATTCAAGGGAGTTTATTTCGGGTGGGTCAAAAAATTCTATGTCTACAGGTGATCAAAGTGGTGGAAGTGGGAAAAATAAAGTTTTGATTTTATTGGGGTTATAGAGGCATGTGGTCTTCTGGATATTGGTTTTCATGGACAGAAGTATACTTGGTGTAATCAAAGACCTATCACTGATAGAATTTGGAAAAGACTTGATAGAGCTATGGTTAATGATAAGTGGTTAGACGGCATGCCGTTCACTTCTAATACTCATCTATCTTCTGTGGGATCTGATCACGCACCGTTACTTCTAGAAATGAAAGTCAGACAAGAGAACATCACCAGATACTTCAGATTCTTAAATTGTTGGGTTGAAAATAGTTCGTTTCTTCAGACTGTTAGTAACTGCTAGAACAGGGAGTGTGATGGAAAACCTATGTGGATATTCTATATGAAAATGAAGTGACTTTTTTCAACCCTTAGCACGTGGTCTAAAGCTGAATATGGTGATATTTTTGCCATGGTTAAAGAGTATGAAGAAAAAATCAGAAGTGCAGAAGAGGAGCTGATTATCAACAACACTGACGAAAACAGAGCTACATTACACGGTTTGAATGCTACTTATATCAGATACATAAAGCTTGAAGAGTCAATTCTTAAGCAAAAAACTCAACTTCAATGGTTCAAAGAAGGGGATGCAAACTCTAGATACTTTCATGCTCTTATGAGAGGTAGAAGGAGGAGATTATTTATTCATAAAATTTTCAACGATTAAGGTGAATTTCTGGAAGGAGATGAGGTTATAGCCACTGCTGCATGCGAACATTTCCGGGGAAGAGAAACTGATTAATGAAGATGCCCTCAATTTTATACCAAGAATGGTTACTGAAGAACAAAATTTGACTTACAAGCTATTCCTACAATGGAGGAACTCAAGCATGTGGTTTTATCTATGAGTCCTAATTCAGCAGCAGGGCCAGACGGTATGAATGGAAAATTTTTCCAAGCTTGCTGGGATATCATTTGCATTGATCTTCTTGACATAGTCCAATATTTTTGTTGTGGTCATAGCATGCCCAAATATTTTTCTCATGCTTGTTTGGTCCTACTCCCCAAAGTGGATCATCCTAATAAGCGATCTGAATTTAGACCCATAAGTCTTAGCAACTTTACGAATAAGATTATTTCCAAGATTATTTGTATCAGACTTGCTCCCATTCTTCCTCATCTCATTTCAGACAATCAGTCAGGGTTGGGTTTGTAAAAGGGAGAAGTATTACAGAGAACATCATGTTAGCACAAGAGATTATTCACAACATCAAGAAGCCTAATGAGGGGGATAGTGTTGTTATTAAGCTTGATATGGCTAAGGCCTACGATAGAGTTTCCTGGTCCTTCATTTGTCTAGTTCTGAGAAGAATGGGATTCGGTGAAGTGATTATCGACATGACTTGGCAGATTATGGCCAACAACTGGTATTCGGTAATTGTTAATGGTTCGAGATATGGGTTTTTTCATTCTTCTAGAGGAATCAAACAAGGTGATCCGCTTTCCCTGGCTCTATTCATTTTAGGAGCTGAAGTTTTATCTAGAATGATGAATAATCTGCAAAATCATCATCTTTATAATGGTTTTCACATGGAACAGAAGGGACCTCAGATTAACCACCTGAGTTTTGCGGATGACGTGATCATTTTTTCCTCTGTTAAAGATACTACTTTGCAGCTCATCATGGGGGTCTTCAATGATTATGAAATAGTTTCCGATCAGCTTATCAACAAAGGTAAGAGCCACTTTATGATCCCTGACAAGACACCTCAGGATACCATTGATTTGATCAAGGCAATCACTGAATTTTCTCAGAAAGACAGTCCCATCACTTATCTGGGATATCTGCTTTATATTGGTAGTCGGAGAGTCATTTATTTCTCTGAAATGGTGGCTAAAGTTGTGGCAAAAATCAGAGGTTGGAAAGCTAGAATTTTGAGTTTTGGAGGAAGAGCTACATTGATTAAGTTCGTTCTGCAGTCTCTCCCTATTCACATACTCTCTGCTATCTCTCCGACTAAGACTACGCTCAAATAGATAAAAGCTCTCACGGCTGATTTCTTTTGGGGTTGGGATAAAGAGAAGAAAAAATACCATCGAGCATCATGGGAAACTCTTAGTTATCCATATGATGAAGGAGGTATTGGTGTGAGATTACTATCTGATGTGTGCCGCTCCTTGCAATATAACAGAGGTGGATTTTTAGAACCAAGAACACTCTTTGGGGTCATTTTTTAAAGGCAAAGTATTGTCAAAGAGCTAACCCGGTTATCAAAAAATGGGATACAGGTCAGTCCTTGGTCTGGAAGCACATGATGACAAACAAGATTGAAGCTAAGACGCATATCAAATGGATTATTCGCTCAGGAACTTGCTGTTTTTGGTGGGATGATAGGTTAGGATTTGGTCCACTGGCTAATCACAGAATTACAGATACAAGACCCAACAACATTAGGATTTCGGAATTCTTAATTGATGGAAATTTGAATAAAGACATGGTGAGACAAACTGCTCCTCCTCCTTCGCTGATTTCTAAGATCCTCAACACTAACTTTCAGTTTCAACAAGGGATTCCGGATCGACCGGTGTGGAAACCAAATGATAGTGGACATTTTACCTGCTCTTCTGCTTGGGATGTGGTTAGGAAAAAAAAGAACAAAGCTATGTCTGATTCGTTTACGTGGCATAAGCATATACCTTTCAAAATTTCTTTTCTTGTTTGGAGAGCTCTTAGAGGTAAGCTTCCGACTAACGAAAGGATCACTACTTTTGGTTCGGAACCTGTGGATTATTCTCATTGTTACAGACCTGGACCTGATACCATTGATCTCATCTTTATGTCTGGGAACTTTGCTAAACATATCTGGAAAATTTTTTCTGATTCTGTGAGCATTCAGCATAGCTCCATTCCCTTGAAAAACTTTCTGATGAGGTGGTGGTTTTCGGAGTATAAAAATGAGGTCCACAAGCTTAATATGCAGGCTACACCCATAATTATTTGTTGGAACCTATGGAAGAATAGATGTGCTAAGAAGTATGGCGACAAGCGGTCCAAAACTTCTAGAGTTATTTATTCCATTTCCAAGGACATAACTCATCTCCTAATTAGTGCCTTTCCTCAAATCAAATGGCCGCTTAGATAGACTGATTTGATGTCCATGGTTGAAAATTGCAAGCATGAGATCAAGGTTACTAAAGTTTGTTGGACTAAGCCTTCGGCTCCATGGGTTAAGCTTAATACGGATGGAAGTGCTCTAGAAAACCTGTGTAACATTGGTGCAGGTGGGGTTCTTAGAGATCACCGAGGCAATTTCATCTATGCTTTCGCCATTCCTTTGGGGATTGGTACAAATAATCAAGCTGAAGTTCGGGCAGCTATTTGTGGTCTTACTTGGTGCATTCAGAATGGGTACAACAGGATTATTGTTGAAGTAGATTCTGAATTCCTTACCAAATGGCTGGTCCAGAACATCAATCCTCCATGGAGCGTCCAAGAAGACATTGCTGCTCGTCAGAACTTAAGTAACATATTACAGAGTTTTTGTTGCAGACATGTCTACAAGGAAGCTAATTATGTTGCGAATATCTTATCTAAGCATAGCCACAGTTTGGATAACATTCATCAGTTTTTTGATCATCATCACTTACCTGAAGAAGCAAGGGGATATTTCAGAATGGACAAGCTGGGGATGCCTCATTTCAGAAGAAGAAAGTTGAACCGAATAAAGAAACCACCCTAGATGGAGTTATTTTTCGGGTACAAGTTCTTTTTAATAGTGCTTCTTTTCTCATCTTCTTCATCTACGCTATTCTATCTAGTTATAGCTTTTATGAAGTGGCCAATTTTTGTTTTGACTTTCTTCTTACTATGTAAGGGGAGAGTCTCCCTTTTTTATGCGTTCCTAGATTATTTTGTACTGAGAGGAGTCCTCTATTCTAGGTGCTTAGATCTAGGTTTCATTTCTAGTATCGGGGATGAGTTGACTGGCCTTAGTAGGCTAGTTGACTTTGAACCACCATAGGTCGGAGGTAAGGTCTATGCCCTCCTTCGTTTACTTACTTTTAATTTTATTTATGATAAGGCTTGGGGGTGTATGGCTCAACCGCTGACCGCCACGGGAGGTGAGAGTCCCGGGTAAGGTCAGCAAAAAAAAAAAATATTTTCCAAACGAAGTATCAAAATACAAAATAATGACTTTGGGCCCAAAATACATGCACTACTAACCCAAAATGGACGTTCCAGATCTAATAAAGCTTTCCAAATCACCATCCGGTGCCCAAAATACAAAATGTTGATCAATTTAAAACTAGTGGCTTTTAAAGCCTTAAATAGACTCATACTCTCCCAAATTACTTTTGAATGTATAGGTAATCCTACAAGCTCTCCTCACACCTCATAACCAGATGTAGTAACAATGGGAAAGCCAAAAATAGTCAAAATTTATAAAAAGAATTCATATATAAGGTCATTATGTGTACCTTTTCATTGTCGTTACCTTCAATATCATGTCTCTAAGGTTTCACAACAATGGGTTACCTATCAAAAATATGGCCACCTTCCTCGACTGTTTTGACCCTATCCTCCATAATGTGAAATTTGATCAGGAAGACTCCATGATTTACTTGTGTTACTTTATCATCTCCTAGGCTCTTTCGTATTCTTTTGAGAAAATCCTCCTTAATTGAATAAGGAGGATTTTATCCAGAGGCGGCTCAAGAAAATTCATGGTCTATTGTCAAAATCAAATGGAGGCCTTACGTTTTTAAGAAAAGTTAACTGTTTTTATAAAGTCTACTTTAATATTATACAATCGATTTCTTCTAATAATTTTTTTTTAATTAATAATATAGTCAATGCATTAAATTCTTGAGACATAACACTCTGAACTAGATATATCAAACTTCTTCTATTTTTTTTTTGATAAAAAGTTTATTTTTTCAAGAAATAATAATTAATATTCCTTTTAAAATCTGTAATCTATTATTACTTTACAAAAATGAAGCCCCTCAAATTGGGGACTTAGACGACCTCCGTTTTTACGAAATGGTAGAGTCGGCCCTGATTTTATCCCAAAGCATAACAAATTTACCACAGTTCCCTAGTATTCAACCTCATCGTTGATGTCCATTGTGATTTTCACAATAACATATATTGTTTTGATCCTTTGTAGTAAGCTTTAATCCATCATCAGACGGTACATATCCAACAATTTTACTCCACGAGTTATCACACAGAGCAGCAAGGATTGGGGTATTACCAATGTTGCTACTCCCTTTTGCCTCTGCATCTACCATAGCATTTCATGAGGTTGTCCTAGAATATGACTATAAATGACAATTTTTGATAAAATGATGTATGGTATCAATATACTTTGTCTGCTAATAGACGATCTGACTATAAATGACAATTTGACTACCATAAAATACTAAATCTTTTTCTTAGTGTCACCACCAAATCCAAAAGATAAGGATTGACTCTTATCAAGAACCTACCTCCACAAAGAAATAGATAAACTTATAAACTCATCAAACCATTGTTGCGTCCTACTGCACACGTAATTGTACGTGGTCATGCTAGTATAAAGTTGTCCTTTCGAGCCAAATGTTGATCCCACAGGGACTTGGTTTCCTTTTATAGTTCTTTAGGTCATTCATGAGAAGCCCAACATGAAATATATGCATTTACAACACTGCTCCTCACTTAAAAGACATAAAATCGACTTTTGGACGTCCCAGGAGTTGCCTCATGTCGCAAGGCCAAAGGCGAGCTGTTGGGGGTGCTGTGCCCACCCAAAGCAAGGCTGATGCAGTGAATGGTCTCCCTAGAGGGTGAAACACACAACGCATAGCCAGGTTTGGGGGGTGCGGCGCAAGGTACCTCCACAATGATGCGATTTTGCTTTCGTTTTGCTCCTATCTTTTCGTACGTTTGATCCTTATTTTTTCACTTTACATGACTTGTTTGATGGCTTCAATTAGCTTCCAAAACACCTCCAATGGTATACTACAACATCATGTAACAAACATTAGTTCATACAACACAATAGAGCTCATCAAAGAGCACTAGAACAAGCATAGCTCAAGCTAGCACCACTAGTTTTCTCTACTAAACTCTATTTGATCATTTTGATTCTTAACTTCATTCAAAAGCACTTTAAACATGTACTTAAGACATAATTTCCCAATTATATCCTTAATACCTCATTAAGCACACAAAGGAGTCCTCAAAACTAAGCTAAACAACATAGATAATGACAACAATAATCATTGTCAAGATATAAAACCAATATCAAATGTGTAACAACGAAAATAGCATGGGACATAAAGGAATATAGTTTCCAAAATGTAAACCCCAATTCAAGTGAGCGAGCATCTACAATTTCTTAGTACACAAATGTATGAAACATGGCATGAAAACAATAGACTCCATCATCCACACATCAAGTATATGGGTCACCTTATGTAACAACAAAATCATAGGGAAAATGAACAACACCCAATTATCAAAATTAACGTACCCATTAGCTAATAATCTTAAAGATTCACAATAAAATAGAATAAAACGCTTAAATAGTGAAATATAGTAAGTCTAACAATCTCAATTACAAGGAAGTCTAAAATGCTCCAAAATATGATAGAACTAATACAATGCAACATCATGGAAACATCTATAGAATACTATGGGAATTTCAAAGTATGATAAAATTGTTTAGAAATGGAAAAGCAACAATAAGAAAAGTATGCATGGCGGGCTACCAAAATATATACCATGTTGTCCGCTAGTTATTAATATTGATTTCTCATCCTTGGAAATTATGTTCTGCAGGATATATGATGATAGCAACAAGATCTATTCAACTTGTTTTCATACTTATTTGTTCTCTGGCCATCAGCAAAATTGTATCTGCAAAAGTAAATGAATCACCAAAACAAGAAAAAGGCACAGATCATGCATATTGTCGATAAAACAATTGTTCAGAATGCTGTGTCAAAAGGAGCAGATTAATCACAACACATAAAAGTTAAAAAAATTAATGTATGTAGTTGCATAAAGAAGTTGTTGACTTAGCTTGTTTTATCTCCAGTGTGCTTAGATGGATCACCTCCAGCATACCATCTTGATCGAGGATTTGGACATGGAGTTAAAAGTGAGATCATTCTACTCTCAGTTGACATATAATAATGTTGATTCTATTAATATACATTGACATATCAAGATATTTTATACAGTTGACTGCTTTAACTTTTTGACTTCTTATGGGCAATTTATTTAAGTTACTCTTTTGAGTGATCTAATAAAAAAACACATGTATAAAAACTTAAAACTTTTCCTTTCAAAAGAGTAGGAAAACTTATGATCTTTAGTTATTGTTGAGACATGTCTTTTGACAATCTTTTAAATATTTCAAAACATTCACTTGCCTATAGGGAGGAGCATGGTGCAGAAACATCACAGACTGTCTAAACCATTTTAAGACTGAGTTGGGTTCTTCAAAACTTATGATGCCATTTATATTTTTAGGCATTTTAAGCAAGAGCAAAAGTGAAAATCCAGGTTCTCTTTGATTAAGCTACCTAACATCTTATTTCGAATTATTTATATAAAAAATTATTTCTCGAGAATAATATGATAAAGTAAACAGAATAGAAAGTCTAGTTTGATTGGGAAAGTCTTATATGATGATAAGGTTAATTTTTGAAAATCATGCAAATTTTTACAATTGGAACAAAGTCTTTGTTAGGTATTGTGATGGTGGAGCTTTCACCGGAGATATCAAAAGTATTGATCCCGTATGTTCTCTTTGAATTCATGTTTTAAAAATTATGAATGTGTATCCGTGTTTAAGACATTTCTTTATCATTTATGTAATTCGATAAGACAACATTGAACTACACTCACATCTAAATTTTGCTTAGGCTACCAATCTTCATTTTAGAGGTGCAAGGATATTTGATGCAGTAATTGAGGATCTATTAGCAAAGGAATTATCGAATGCAAAGAAGGTATGTAAGTTTGATTTATAGTAACTGAAATAGTATTTTTGTTGTCGATTGTTGGAAAATACTGAGAGAAATTAAACATTAAAGACCATTCTTTCTGGTGGTTCTGCTGATGGATATCCAACAATGCTATATGTGATCACATTCACAATTTATTACCTAAAGCTCAGAGTGAAATGCTTGGTTGATGTTGGTTGTTTTATCCATGTGTAAGATGCATATTTAAGGATTTTGCAATTCCTATATAATAAAATTAAATGATACTAGATGTTAATTAAGAATCCTGAACATAATAAATCTAACTCTGAGATGATCAATTTTCTTGCTCTACTTGTAGGAAAAATCCACTACTAACAAATGTGTTTGAGTCGATCTTCAGAGATGTTGTTACTTTACTTGTCAAATTCTATTTTTTTCATTTACTTTAATTTATGTAGCTAACGAATATCTAAGCAAGTGCTTAGATGAAGATCATATAATAGTTCATTATTAATTGTTAGTATTGTTGTTGACCGTTATATGTATGTTGATTTAAGGTCGTGTATTATAACTAAAACCTATTTTTTGAGTTTCTGGGATCTACCTAAGTGTTACCAAAACCATGCATTTCAAGAATGATACCGGAATTGGTACATTTTATAGCTTCTTAGATTCAATTGTCGTCTTGTGTTTATTTTGTCATTGAGCTAATGGATATATACAAACTACTATACGTTCACCTTGTAGTGTTTCTTCCTAAAAAACATACAACAATATATCAAGACGCCATTTTTTTTACTGTGATGTCAGCATTTGATGGCTATCAGGTACAAAGACATTATATATATTGAAAATTATATTCAGATATATGCATCTAAGCAATGTAGCTTGAAAATGTAACCATTAATAAGAAGCTTCAACAACAAATTTATACGTTACTCCCTTAGTCTTAATTTATGTGGCACCATTTGACTTGACTCAAAATTTAAGGAGGATAGAAGACATTTGAAATTCGTGCTCCAAAACAAACCATAAACATTTGTATGACGATAAATTATTTCATTACGGGTAAAAGTAAGGTTTAAAAATGTAGTTTTTTCAAATTATGAAAAGGTGACATTTTTTTGAAACAAACAAAAAAGAAAGTGTCACGAAAATTGGATGTCAAAATTAAGACTACCTGACATAATTAATATGCTAAAAATATAACTATTTGTCTAAAAGCCTTTAAATCGTATGAGTTATTGGGACAAGCCCTCAACTAACTCCGATGATCTGAAATTAGAATATTACTAAAAAGAAATGTTGATAATTGACCCTCCAATGATGAGGACTCACCAAAACCCACTGCTATATGGTGCGAAATTGTACTAAGCGCGATCTGGATGCTGAACGTCAGAACCTATATTATAAGACAATATAGACCAAAAAAATATGCAATCAGTAATTTAAATGTAATGAGTAGATGATATAGAAAATAGCTGATATAGGTCAAACATGATGCATCTGACATGGTAAAATGATGCAAGACGAAGCAAGTAATAAACATGTAATGTATGATAACTTGATTAATTGAATACAAGGTTATGCAAGTATCTAAATCTTAACTATGAACTATGGATTGTGGGAGCTACCATTAACCAACATACCCTAATTTAAGCAAATCAGGGTCTGACCTGTAACTCCAGTTGGATAGGTATTCAGTACCTTGTCAAGAGTAGGAACACTAATTGAAGTGGATCCACTAAACAGATGTCTAAAAGGGACTAAGGTGTCAAGTCTAGTCTGATGGGTGACCTTTTAGAACCTACGGTGGTGCCGTAGTTCCAGGACATAGGGATTTCTACTAAAGGTCTCATCCTAACTAATGGGTGAGCCTTATCCCTGCATCCGCTTGGAACTAAGTATAACTCCAAGATTAATGACACTAATAACTAAAAATGCTCAACAATAGTAATATTCTGAAAACTAAAAATAAATGCATAGTCTAAAAATATTAAATAACATTTAAGCTAGAGGATATAAAAGTAATATGTGTATACATAGAATCCTAGGTATCAGGTATTCATAAGCCACAATCTCTGAAGAATACAACTAATCATGGCAATGCTACAATCTGAACAAAATAAGAAATTTCATAACATAAGCCCAAATTAAAGAATTTATCACTATAATGAGATTTCATAGTCATGAGTATGATAAGATGCTCAAATTTATGGGAAAATATATATTCATTGTTTAATCAAAGCACAAAATTGAAAACTAAGGGAATCCTCACTATACTTGAAAACCTTAAGCTTGAAGGGTGAATTAGACTTGGGGAATTGAGTTAAATTTAGGACTCCATGGGATAAAAGAAACCCATTTATGAAATTCCACATAATCGAGATTGAAAACCTTGATGGAATCTTGGGATTTGAAGACAAAAGTTCAAGAGCCCTAATTCTTGCTTGAAGGAGAAAAATCACCTATTCTCTCTAAATTTTCTAAGTGTTTAATGAATTTTGAGGAATGGTGGACTTATGGTGTTTTAAAATTATTATTAAACACTTGGGAAGAATAAAAGACATATTTTTTATGTTAAAGAGCAGGAAAAGAACAAATAACCCCTTCAAAATCATCTAGAAAACTTCTGCAAGCAGTCTCGATGACTCACGTAATGAATCGTAGGGTCAGGCTATGAGTCATAGCCAAAGGAATCAAATTTTGATCCCATATATTTTCAATACGAGTCACTCTATGACTTATAGTTTCTCGCGACTACTCGTAGGGTCAGACGATAACTCGTAGTCTGAGTTGTCGTTACTGACAAATTTGACAATACTTTAGTAAATTGGCCATAACATTTTACTCCAATATCCTATTTAGGCAAAACTAGATGTGTTGGAAATATGGTCTTAAGCTTTAAAAATCTTAGTAATTTATAAGTTATGCTCATTTTATGTTGACTATAGTAAGATTCTTCTTAAGAAGTTAATTGGTAAAGGATATTTTGACTTGTCTATAAGCTAGGAGTTTTTTGTGGCCTTAATATATCTCTAAATTACTAATGATGATGTTTGATTTTATATGTACTTAAATCAAGGTTCTAATATTGGCTTGAATTTTTGGGGTGTTACAATGTCTCTCCCTTAGGGTCATTCATCCCCAAATGAAAACTAAACTTAAGTGTTAGGAGAAAGAGTTGTAATTCCCATACTGAATTCCTACGAGCAAAATAATGAATTGATAACTAATTCTATGACTGAAATGTGGACTGAACATACTCATTAATGTATGTTATGACATTAAATTAGCATAGTGGACTGATACAAAAATAGTTAATTAAGGAGAAATTATTACCTCGAGCTGAGACTGAGTTCAAAGAAAAAATACGGGGGTACTAGGTCATCATATCTGCCTCTGTTTCCCAAGTAGTTCCTTGAGTTGACCGATTTCTCTTCCAAACGTTTACCAAAGAGACCTCTTTATTTCTCAACTTACAAACCTGACGATCAAGGATCTTAACTGGGACCTCTTCGTAAGAGACACTATCTTTCACACCCATTCTCTCTAAAGGAACAATCAATGTTTGATCACTAATGCATTTTCTTAACAATAAAACATGTAAGAATGAATGCTCTAATGCTAAATCTGAAGGCAATTCGAACTCATAACCTACATTTCTATAGTGACCCAAAATCTTATAAGGACTAACATAGCGGGGACTAAGCCTTCCCTTCTTACCAAATCTCATTACCCCTTTCATGGGAGAAACATTTAAGTTAGACAAAATCAATAATAGTAAACTCAAGCTCCCTTCTCCTCACATCTATATAGGATTTTTGATGACTCCAAGAAGTTTTTAGCCTTTCCCTAATCAGCTGAACCTTTTCCATAGCCTCATGTACAAAATCTGGCCCTATCAATGTAGGTTCATAAACCTCAAACCAACCAATAACAAATCTACACCCTCTACTATAAAGTGCTTTAAATGGGGCTATCTGAATATTGTAGTAGCTTCTATTATTATAAGTAAACTCAATCAATGGAAAATGATCATCCTAACTAGCCCGAAAAACACACACACTTTCAATATATCCTCTAAGATTTGAATGGTCCTCTCTACCTAACCATCTGTCTATGGGTAAAAAGCGGTATTAAGATTAACTTGGGTACCAAGACACTTCTGAAACGTCTTTCACAAGCAAAAAATAAACTGGGTACCTTTATTGAAAATAATAATCAATGGGACTCCATAAAATTTCACTAGCTCCCTCGACTGGAGTTTAGCATCATCTTCGGCTGAATTTGAAGCGTTAATTGGAAAGAAATGGGACTACTTATTCATTCAGTCCACGATAACCCAAATAGAATCATTCTATCAATGAGAGCGAGGCGACCCTATAATGAAGTCCATATTTACCACTTACCACTTCCAAGTAGAAATATCCTGAAGGATACCACCCGGTCTCTAGTGCTTAACCTTAACTTGCTGGAGATTTGGACACTTAGCTACAAATTTTATGATATCCCTTTTCGTACCATTCAACCAATAGACTTTCTGTAAATTACGGTACATGTTAGTGGCTCTTGGGTTAGTAAAATACATAAAACTATGAGCTTCGGCTAGTATTTACCATCTCAAGTCATCTAAATCAGAAAAATATAGCTTGTCTTGACAATGAAGGACACCATCTCCCCTTGGGAGAAAACCTCAACCATCTGACTCTAGGCTGATTCTTTTAAACTAACAAAAATAAGATCATTATCTTGTTTTTACTTCACCTCAACTATCAATTTAGATTTTAAACCATTTTGAACAAAGATATTACCTTTGATTGAATCAACCAACCGAACGCTCAATCTAGCAAGCTGGTGAACCTCACAAACTAACTTTTCCTTCTCATCCTCAATCAGAGAAACAGTTCCCATACATAATCTACTAAAAACGTTAGTCGCAACATTATATTTATCTAGATGGTACAAGATACTCACATCAAAATACATTAATAACTCTAGTCAGCTTCTCTAACAAAGATTTAGATTCTTATAGCTGAACACATAGTGAAGAGTTTTATGATCACTGAACACATAATCATGATATTTGATTTGTCTAGAGGTATATGCTATAATATTTCTTCAATGTATTAACAAACAACAAGGTCAAACTCTTGAAGCATCACAATAGACCATAAACCCATTAAAACCCCCTGATAGTGTCAAAATTGAAGTAGTGTTGAGTCGAGTCTTCAACTCTTGAACACTTTTTTCAAAGAAATTAAACCATTACAATTTGACTTTCTTTTGAGTCAATTCAGACATGGGAGAAGCAATAGAGGAAAATCCTTCCACAAATTGTCTATAGTAATTGGCTAAATCCAAGAAACTCCTAGAATCTGATTAAGAGACAAGTCTAGGCTAGTTCATCAGTACTTAGATCTTTCGAGGATCAACTTGAATTACTTCACCAAAAATGATATGACTAAGTAATTCTACTTATTTTAACTAGAATTCACATTTGGTGAACTTAGCAAATTAGTTGTGATCTTTGAGGGTTCGGAAGACAGTCCTTAAATAGTTTGCATGTTAATCCTCACTATGAAAATAAATGATGATGTCATCTATGAATACTATAATGAACATATCCAAGAACTGCTTGAGCATCTTTTTTATCAAGTCCATGAACTACTACTAATACAAGTCTGCGAAATATCTACTACAATTGGAAAAAACAATCTGTATAAAATTGAAACAAGGACCTCCCTCGGACCATGAACTAAAACCAAATGAGATTAACATAAGTGAACAAGACGCCTTCTGAAGTAAGAGAGGCTCACCAAAATAATATACTTTTGATGCAATATACGTGAGATAAATTTATAAAACCTTTTGCATACCTTATATGAAAAGACAAGGGCTTACTTTAATGACTTTGAAATATTTCTTTGAAATAATGAACCACTCTTTATTTTACTTCTGAGCAAGATGGTAAACCCTACAAGTCTAGTAGCCACAAGCTATATGGGTCCACCATTAACTCATCGTCCAAGACCCCATATATAAGTTTGATGTAAGTATAGGGGTCCTATATAATATTTTAGTATACCAGTGTCTCAAGGAAAAATATACATTGGCCTCAGCCAATCATATCACCTAAATCAGTAAAACTTAATTTCCATTGATAAGCCCTTACACTGGAAATCCTTCTTTGGGTAACCATCAAACTCTATTTAAGCCTATTTTAACATTTAAATTATGTATCTTTCTAAAAAGTAGTCTAATGTCTGAAAACCTTCTGTAGTCTAGTCTGTTCTGAGTCTTTTATGGAATTAGTCTGATTTGGTATCATCATACCAAGACTTGCAAGTTGGATAAGCAATTAAATATCATGTTATATTCTTTTCATTCAAAACATAATGTTTGGACCACCAAATCATTCAATCAGTACAAGAAAATTTGTATTTTGAAATATATAAAAACTTATGCAAAGATTCTCTCTTTCAATTCTTAAGCATATGGTGGTCAAGTACACTGCAACAAACTAAACAATTCTTTCAATAATCATATTTAACATTTACAAGTAAGAAAACACACTCTCTTCAATTCACAACCAATATCAAGTCCATATCAATAATAAAATATTTATCTTATGCTTCAGAACATGTAATTGATAACCCATAATAGGTGAGATCAAGAGGTATCAAAACAAGAGAGGGGTTTCATCAGGTATCAAAATAAGAGAGGGTTTTTATCATTCATGCTCTCAATTGATGTTTTTAAAATTGAAAATGCATATTTATACGTGGTTATAATTCAATTCTATAAAATGTGTTCAAGACAAATGTTTACTTTCGTCAAAATAAGTTCATAATACATGCTATTCAAAACTATGTCAAAAACCTCTTTGTAAACATGATTATATACGCATAAAATTGATAAAAACCATAAAACTTATGTCTAAGGAGTTTAGCATAGCCCCACCTACTGTAACACCTCGAGAGCACACCCTGGATGCCACATGGTGCTTACAACCCCGAAAGACCACAAGCTAACCCATGATTAATATCTACTACGAGCACTGAATATTAATACTGAAATAAAAGCGGAATTAGGGTAAATTTCCATAAGGTTCAAAATGTAAATACTGATAAATAATAATATCTGGTAAAAATATTTGAAAACTAAACGCTATTTGAACTGGTCTAGTCTGAAAGTCTATAATGCCCCAAATCTGGTACCCGGAGCGTTACACAGTGCTTATAACCTCGAAGGACCACAAGCTAACCTATGACTAATAACTGTAATTGGGAACTAAATAATGCATTATAAATATGTAAGGCCATAAGGTTCAAAACTAAACTAATACTGAATACAATAAAATCTTTGTAATGAGGTATGATAATACCCAAAACTGAGATACACTGTCTGAAACATGCTATAGTTTGAAAGCCTCTAAGCTGTCGGAAAACCATGGAGTTGATGGGACATATCCCCAACTAACTCTGAACTATTAAAATAATAAAGTAGTTAAATAATTATGTTATCCTAGAATGATAAGGACTTATTGTAAGTATGGCTGCTGAACGTCTGATCTACTAAGGATATTCGAGAGATCATGCTTCTAAACCTATGGTATAAAACACCATAGAGCTTATGCGCCAGTACTTTAAATGTACTGGTATGCAAGTGAAGTAGGTTGAATGCAATGGCTCTTATGCATGAACAATACTAACTGAATGAATAACATGAACGTAAGAATACATGCATGAATATGTGTAACTGTGAGACCCCACAAAATTCTATCATAGAATTAACCTTAGGGTGTGTCAAGTGAGGTGTAATTTTGACCCTAAAAGATTGAGAAGTGACTTCCTAATTAAGTATCATATTAACCATAGAGAATTTCCCGAATTTTGACTTTCTATCACATGGAAAATTTGATAAGCTTTCCATCGATATAAGATTTGCCCAAATCTGATACCAGGGTAAGAAGTTATGGCTAATTTAAGTCCTAGTCATAAAACAACGTCATTTTAGTGCTTGGCGCATTGCGGAGAGTGTCTATTTGACAATTTTCAATTTTTAGTGGAACTCCGCAATAGTGGCGTATCTCAGAGGACCCCACTTTCCTAATAGTCAATTTTCAGTGGCTTGGCGCATTTGTGACGTGTCGCGCTAAAGTTATAGGTTTCAACTAGTGGGACAACGCGATAACTCTGCATCACAGTGACTACCAATTTCTCATTTTTCAATTTCCAATGAGACACCGTGAAAGTAGCGCGTCGCGGTGGCCCATGAAATTGAGTTCCCAGTTCAATTTTTCCAACTTCGTACAGAAGTTAAAAAGGCATTTTGGACTTTTTCCAAGCCTCTTAAACCGTACAAACACCAAATCAAGGTCATTTACAAGCATTCTATGAAGTCTCTCGTAAGTTTTCTCACAACAAAAACCCTAAGTATCCAAAACATCTTCCAAGAATCTCAAGAATCCACCATAGATTTTCTAAATTGAGTCAAGATTCAGTGTTCCCCAGTCAAGGGATTCAAGACCCCTCATTCAAGAGTATGAATAGATTTCCAAAAATGAGAGTTCATCCAAAGCTTCTACTTCAAGGTATGTGGGGTTTTGACTAAGGGTAATGCTTTCACTCTTGTGCCCAAAGGCTTTTTTAAACTACAATTCTCTGCAATTTATGAGATTTTACATGAAATTGAATCAGAGTTTTTCACCCATTGTTATTGGTTGCAAGCATTTGATGTTTTCCTTGAATTGAGAGTCTAAGGACATAATTTTTACATGTTTTCTTGAGAAATTATAGCTGGGTCTATACCCCATGATTTTAATCCTTGAGAAGTTAATAGTTGAAATATTTGAAACATTGAAAGTATGTGAGTAAGTTGAGATTTTGAGATAAATTGCTGAAATTTCTAGATTTCTACATGAGTTATGAATCTATATGCTATCTATTATGCTTCTGATGAGTTTTAACTTGGAATTGAACTATGGGTTATTAAGGCCTAATTGAGACTTTAGATTTTATGAACTATTGTGATATAAGCACCTATGATTTAAGTATTCTGAGATTATTGAGAAATATTTTGACCTAACGGTCATTAAATTTTGAAATCCACTCTACTACGTGAGATTATAGATTTGATTATTGGGTTCTTATTGAACCATGAGATTATTCTAAAGTGGAGTTTCATGAGATGAGCGAGATAAACTAAAGGCATTGTATTTAGCACTGAGTGGGTAAGTTACTACAGTTTGTTATCCCAAATCTGTATGCCACCGTAGGTTGGGCCTGAAGTCGAGTTTATGATTGTTATTGGGCCTAAGGCAAAGTTGATATTGGGCCCAAGGAAAAGTTTATTTTGTGATCACTGGACCTAGGTTATACTCCCTAGCAAGAGTATGATTCCTCTCCCCAACGTGAGGTCTCTTCCTTAGGAGGACAAAATGTAGGACTCCATATAGCTCGCATGGTTTATGTCGGTTAAGAGAACCTCCCTTGACATTTTAAACTTTGAGTTCAGTTACCTCTATAAACTAAAGTATTTTCTATTGAGATAAGATATTTTCCTTTAAAACTAAAATACTTTCCCTTGATATTAGTATTTTTCCCTAAAGCTTTCAATGAGATATTTTCCTAACGTGAATGAAATGCCTTCAAGTATGTTTCAAAGTTATATAATTTTGAATTCCAAGTATTTAAGTTCAAAATAGTTATGAGTTCTTGAGCATTAAAGAAGTTTTACTTTCCATAAGACATATGCATGAGTTGAAAGTATTGCTTAAAGTTTCCTTTAACCTTGAGTAATGAGAATAAGAGAAGAGTACAAATTTTAAAGATGAAAGTATAATGACTCACAAGATTGTGTTACACGTTCCATTTTACATGATTCATGAGCTTCGTATTTTATACTTATTCAACCCATGTGAGTAACTACATATTACATGCATGATTTGATTAAAGAGTATTGATGTTGTTTTATATAAATGCATGTACCCCCACATACTCAGTACATTCCCAAGTACTGATCCACATATATGTTTGTGTGCTACATTGTCTTATAATGTAGGTTCAGGTGCTTAGTCCTAGCCTCGTCAGTGACATTTGAGTACCTCTAGTTACATTTCTACAGTGGTGAGTCCTTATGGTTTGAGGACCTATCTTCAGATATTTCTGCATTTGAGAGACTATGTTTTTACTTTTATTTCATTTCAAGTCAGTTGGGGACCTATCCCAATGTCTCTTTAGTTCATGGATTAGTAGAGGCTTTGTCTGATTAGTTGTCAGATTGTAGTTATGTTGAGGTTTACGGTATTGCTTGGTTGTTTGGATCAAGCATTTTCTCCATATTTCCTTTCATATGATATGACTATGCTAGTGTTTGAATTATTTTATGTTAAAATGAGTGTTATTAGTAGAAACAGGCTCAAAGGGTTAGCTTGGGGCTATTTGTAGCGTCAAGCACTGTGTGATGTCCTGGGAGGCGATTTCGGGCCGTTACAAACTTGGTATCAGAGCCTAAGGTTTTAAAAGAGTCCTAGGGAGTCTGACAATCCGCGTTGTGTAGATTCTTAATCATTGGTGTGTAGCACGCCATATATATGAGCTAGAGCCTATAAGACATTTTAGGAAAAAGTTATTTCTTTCTTTCAGTTTCTGTCGTGCCTATAGTTGTCCCTCTCATCTTATAATTCGTGCTCTTCTATTTCAGAAATGCCTCTCCAAAGAGTGAATGCCCGCTGGAATAATTATGAGAAACCCCTACCTATTTATCCTTTAAATGATACTATCTCTCATACCATGTTTTGGGTTGATTTTCAGGCTTTAGCCCAAGCAACCACCGCTAATGTTCGGGCTAATAACTAGGCCACATTTGTTAATCAGTAGGGATGTGATGTAGCGATGTCTAGGATTCATGATTTCATACAGAGGAATCTGCTAGACTTTTATGTGTTCAAGGTAGGTGAGGACCTACAGTTATACCTAGAGAAGGTGAGAAAGATCACGCGGGTGATGCATATTTCTGAGGAAGAAAGTGTTGAGTTGGTATCTTACAGGTTGAATGGCATAACATATGACTGGGTTGTATCGTAGAGGAAGGGTAAAGGTAAAGATGCTGCTCCTATGACTTGGGAGGTGTTCCAAGATACATTTTGGACAATTTTATTTTGCTTGAGATGAGGGAGGCAAATATTGGAGAGTTTATGAACTTAAGGTAGGGATCCATAATTGTTAAGGAGTACTGTTTGAAGTTCAACTAGTTTGCCAAGAATGCTCCTGATTTGATTTCTGACACTCGGGCTAGTATGAGCAAGTTCGTGACCAGTGTTTCTGAGTTGGTACTAAGGGAGTATAGGACTGCGATGTTACATAGAGATATAGATCTGGCTAGGTTGATGATGCATGCACAGTAGATATAGGTAGATAAGATTAGGGAGAGAGATTGAATGAGGGGTAACAATAGGGTTAGATCTTAGAAGCATGAGTTTAGCTAGCCTAGGTTCCATAGAGGTAACCACCCTCAGATCCAGAGGCATTTGTCTATGCCAGTGCCTGTATCAGCTAGTGCTCTGATGCCTAGAAGCTGGCAGGAGCAAGGGAGTAGATCTTTTATGTCTAAGTCATAGAACAGTATCGGTAACAGTCCCCACTATCCTCCTTGTGCTAATTATGGTAGGAGTAATCTCGGGGAGTGTTTTGTAGATCTGAGGAGTTGTTTTGGTTGTGGCAAGTAGGGGCACAGACTTAGAGATTTTCCTCATGCTAGATAGGGGAATAGAGATTCCTAACCTCAGGCACAAGCTACTAGTGCACCAGCTTCTGTACCCCATCCTTCCCCTGCTCAGGGTGCTTCATCTAGCACTACAGGAGGTCAACGCCAGAACAGATTCTATGCCTTACAATCCCATTAGAAGCAATAAAGCTCTCCCGATGTTATTACCGGTTTGGTTCGTGTCTTTTACTTTAATGTCTATGTGTTGTTGGACCCCGGGTCAAGTCTCTCTTATATGACCCCACTTGTATCTATGAATTTCAAAATGGGTCCCGGAAAGAATCCTGAGCCTTTCCTTGTTTCTACACCCGTCGGGGAGTTAGTCATTGCTAATCAAATATACAGAGATTACCCTATTACTATTTTTCATAAAGTAATACTAGCTGATTTGATAGAGTTAGACATGGTGGATTTTGACCTTATTCTGGGTATGGATTGGCTTCATTTTTAGTATGCGTCTATAGACTATCGTACCCGTGTGGTCAAGTTTTAGTGTCCTGATGAATCAGCTTTTGAGTGGTCCAGTGATAACGCTCAATCTACAGCTCTCGTAGGAGTGTAAAGCGGTCGTAGTCAAATATAGAACCCAACTGGGTTGGGTATCGATCCCTCAGGGAATAGCTTGGTCAACAAGTAAGCAACGATTACTAGACTTTTAGTGCAAGTCTCGTAAAAAGGGGGGATTGTAATGTGTAACCAAAATATTAAAGTAAAAACTGAAAATAGCAAAGTAAAAAGAAAGAATGTTTAGTAGGTTGTAAATCAATGAGAATTGAAAAGTTGGGGTTATGTCCACCTTCTGAGTTTACGTCTCTATTAGCTATGAGTTATGCGGAATTCAGACATGCATGTGCTTATAGAGAATTGTATTCGATGGTAAATCCAGGCGTCTTTCGACCTATTCGAGGATTATTTCACTTTAACTCTTTCGAGCTTAAAGCGTATCTAACGGTACAAATTCTACAAGAGGTTAATCCAGTTACGGCACTAACTTTTTAATAGAGGATGGGACCCTACTACCTTGACATTATCTCTTTTCCAGACATATAACTTTTCTTTCGAACAAGTTAATGCTATACTGGCGTATTCTTGCATTTGCAACCACAAAGAATTTAGATTAAGATGAAGAGAATAATGATATAAGCAGCATATGTGTCACAAACTCACAAACTCATAACAATAGATAGTATCTCATACGGCTTCCATAACCCCAACAGAGAGGTTTAGTTACCCATGAGTGTGAAGGAAATTATAATAGACATTGTTATTATACCACAATAAAGATTTCGTGTAGTAGTAGTGTGGTAGGCGTTAGGCGTGAATTCCTAGAAAAGTAACGTTTCTCTTGTTGCAGAAATTAAGAATTGATTAGATGAATAGAAGAAGAATAAAAAGTAGAATTAAAAGTAGTAGTGAATGAATTGTAAGGTAAGATGAGAGTTGTTGTTAAGTAGAATGAATAAAAATCTCTAGCAAAATAGGGTATTTATAATACCCATATCCTATTCCTACTAAGCTAATGAAATACTTAACCAAATCCTACTAAGCTAATGAAATACTTAACCCAATTATACTAGGTTAATGTATCATTATCCTAATCCTAATAAATTACTACTAGTCCCCAAAGTCTTCAGAATTGTTGTTTTAGCCCGGGACAGATTTTCCATGCGCCACTTTTGGTCCTTGGCATCCAAGACTCCCTTTTCTCCTTTCGTGAAGCTTTCTTTGGCGTCAAGTTATCCATAAAATGCTGAATTCTACATCATTTATACCTGAAACTTTGCTAATCATGTTCGTTTGCTCACTTACAGGAAAAAGGACTAAAAGTGCATGAAATATATAATTTGTTCTCAAAACATTGCTAAAATATGGGTAAAATATAGCACTATAGGCGTGTAAATTCGCCTATCATCAACACCCCACACTTGAAGCTTTGTTCGTCCTCGAACAAACTATCATGTCCATCTAAACATCAACTTAGGGTTTCACAGTATCAACACAAAATATTCATCAAGACAAGCACAATAATTATCAACAAAGAGTAGTTTTCTGATCATTAGTAGAAATAATTCAACCTCCAACATAGACTCGTGATGGTAGTTAATTCATATCCAAAAGTTAAGGTACAAAGAGTTATACACAACTACCCAAAACTCATCAACCATGTGTGTCTCACAATATATTACCCATAATCACTAACAAGTATAGCATATTTTTCAAACATGGGTATAGAAATATCCTTGCTCTCGCTCTCACAAAGATTTCATATGTAGCAACTGATGACCATAGGCTTGCCCTTAGTGTAATGCTCCACTAAATGTCAGAATGCTAAGCTTAGGATCAACTAGGTCTTTTACGGGTTGTAATGTAGGATAAGGGACAGCTAGGACTATTTTGGCCAGAAATAGTGACTATGTTCCTAAGCGCTTTAATACATCACATTGTATCATTAACACTTTTCTTTCAAACAACCTTTCTACCTTCTTTTATTCTACCACCCTTTTTCTCCTCTTTTGTTTTTCAATTTTAAGCAACTTTTCAGCTTTCCTTTCTTTTTTCTTTTCATAACATACCTCTTATGATAGCAATTCTTTTTCATAACAAATTCAAGCACCATTACATTCTAAAGCATCATTCTTACCCAACTTCCTCTTATTTTGTCACATGACTTTACACTTTAAAGCACTTAGGAATTTGGATCAAATTATGGTCTTGAAAAAAATGGATTAGGCTTACATATGAGGCTGTCAAAGAACATAGGCTAAAGGCTCAAAAGGGTTTAACTAGGATGATGTCCATGGGTAGGTTAGAATGAGGGTAAAGAATTACAGCTTGCCAAAGAAATGCCTAAATCATCTCCTAAACTTGCACTCTTTATTTTTGCTTTACATACATACCAGACAAGTTCTAGCATCAGCCACAAACATAGAATATACAATATCTCACACACACAAGGCACATGGTCGACTTTATTGGGAGTAGTATAGACTCTTGACCCAACAACTGAAGGAATTATACCACACAATATCACGTAGTGAGTCACAATTAGAGCCTAAACGTCTCAATAGTCATTATTTTAGCACAAAATCTTGTTATAATCTCATGCTGCCTATTAGAATAATTTCATGCGAAGCTAAGTAAAAAAATTTAACTACAAAAAAAATGAAAAACGAAAAAAAAAACTCAAACAAACAAACATAAATAAATGCAAATGCGGATAAAGGAGTATAGCATGCAAATACTCCCACACTTAGACGGGACACTGCCTTTAGTGGAAAATAAATACGAAGAACCTGGTCAGTCGAACTCCTCCTCTATGTCGGGGGTCATACCCCCTTCGTCGGAATCATCATAGGAGTCGTCGTCATCAAAATTCTCCTCCACGTCGGAGTCTGGCATTCGTCGCTCATCATCGGTCGTCACATCGTCATCAAGAGGTTCCTCAAAGTATGTACCTACTCCACACATCTCCCTTGCATGCACATTCATTAGATAGTCATGATCCAGCTGTTGGAGATCTGCAGCAGTTGGAACACGTCCACCACTCATCATTGTGAACTGAGTCATGCCATAAAGATGGCGAAAGAAACTCTCATCCCGAGCATGTCTCTCTGTCGTAGTAAGGTTGACGCCATGTGTAGTTTCAGCATCTTTGACCTTTGTGAGGTCAACCTTCTTTGGATTGTGTAGGAGTCTATGATCAGCCAATTCCTCTTCGATGTCTTCCTTCCTCAAGATTGCAGTTAAAAAGTTGCCGAAACTGAAATGGGACCGCTTGTGTAGCCTGGCTTTCCGCATGGCGGATCGAATAATTGCCCCAAAGTTGATAGGGACATTCATCATCAGCGTGTATACCAAGAACACTCTATCTCTTGTTATCTTGGTGTACTGGGTCCCTGGTATGAGGCAAGATTTGACAATACACAACCATATCCTTGCTTCCCTACTCAAAGGAGCATATGGGAAGGTGTTGTGTCATTCGGTGTCTTTTTGTCTACTCCACCTTGCCATGGATCTAATTCCACAAAGTGTGTGTCGAATTGCTCTATATGGAGGTCTACTGTACAGCTCTATGAATGGTGATGGATCGACTGAAGGCAAGCCAAGAAAGGAGTTGAAGAAATCTGCATTGAGTTGTAAAACTTGGCCCCGAATCTTGACCTCGCTGCCTGTGGTTTTCGGCGACCAGTTGGCATAAAATTTTCTTGTCAAATCGAGATTACATTCTCCCATGTCTCGGAAGATGAAATCAAGATGTAATGCCATGATCTTGGCCAACATGCGCGGCTCCTTCTTCGCTAGGATTTCCTTGTTTATCAAGTCCACATGAACATATTTTCTTTCCTTGTTGTTCCTATACCATTCCTTCGCTTCCTCCCCAAGAACCCATTTTATTCCAAACATGCGGCGTGGTAATTGCATTGGGGATGATTCTCCTTGCTCTTTGCGGCCTCTTTTCTTGCCTTTTTGGAGAGTGGTAGCCTTAGCTTTGCCTTGTCTTGCTTTGGGTGCCATTGTACCTGAGACGTAGAACAATGTTCATGTTAGCATCATCTCAATGGATACTATCTATACACAAGCAATAGGGGTACCACCCCACACTTAGATTGTTGATACAAATTAGTGAAGTAAAAGTGGTCGATTACTTAGACTTCATCGACATACGTTTTAGGTGCTATATTCCAACAATCAAATCAGAGATGTCACCCTTCTTGTAATCTTTGCAATACTTTCATGATGGATATAGCAAGACTACTACATAGGGATTACATGAAGGTATAGCATCTAACAATAATCACAACCTCCTATGTTGGCAGGCCACTATAAGTCTCATTCCGATGAACAAGTCATTCCAACATGTAAGTATTCAAGTGACAAGATTATGCAATGTTAATGACTATGAAAATTCCGTAAGTAGTATAACAATGCATCAAAATCAAATTCAAGTTGGAAACAAGTTAAGATTATCCCAACGTATATGTTCACTCACTTGGTTGTGTATCAACAATTCAAACACATTCTTATCACCAATATTTCTTCAAGATTTAGAAATTCATAATAGGCATGATAATGTAGTACTTACGAAAAATAAATGAAGAACAAAGAAGTACTTACTTGATTAATGCCTTTGGTTGATGTTCTTGTGAAGAATTAGAGCAAAAGGAAAATTTTTGAGATGATTTGGAGAGTATGTGTGGTGCCTAGTTAGGTTTTTCAATATGTTTTGTGTTTCAAGACTAAGTCTCCTATTTATAGAAAAAGGTTGGGTCGGGTTTTGACCCATTTAAAATCGGTTTTGGAGACAAAAAGTGACCATAGGCGGCGCCTTTAGCTTTGCCTATTCTTGGCATAGGCGGCGCCTTTTGCTTTGCCATTGGTGAGCATAGGCGGCGCCTAGTGCAAAGCCTTTAGTGACCATAGGCGGCGCCTTTCACTTTGCATTTGAGATTCAGAGACAAAGGCTTTAGCATAGGCGGCGCCTATGCTATGGCATACTTGAGCATGGGCGGCGCCTATGCTATGGCACACTAGATTCCGAGACCTTAGGCCATAGTATAGATCTTGCCTTGTTCGTGGCCTAGTTTTACCTAGGCCTAGCCTTGTTCGATGCCTATATTTTAATGAGCAATTCTCAATCATAGACTTTTGCATCTTCATTCCTAACTTACCACCTTTACCATGCAATCCGTCCAAATCAAAATTTGAAACCGATCTCCTCATTGTATACCTCTTGAACCTACATTTGCTCAAAACCAATGAAAATGATTAGTACGATGGGTTGCCTCCCACCAAGCACCTTAGTTTTGGTTGTGGCACGACTCTTCTTTTTGGATTTTTATTAATCAAAAGCAAAACACATACTAGAACGAAAAAAATAAAAAATGATAAAATGATGGGTTGCCTCCCATCTAGCGCCTTATTTATTATCGCGGCACGACATAGTTACCTCGAGTACTTACACTTCGTCGAGATAAGTGATGTCCATATAATTTATCGAATCAAGAGGACCGATATAGGGTTTACCTCGTTGGCCATTCACTTTGAAGATAACACCATTGGTGTCTTCCAACTCAACTACTCCAAACGAGTAGACTTGGATAACTTTGTATGGACCAGACCACTTGGACTTTAACTTATCTGGGAATATCATCAATCTGGAGTTGAAGAGAAGCACCATATCATCCTTTTGAAAGTTTCGTCGAACAATCCACTGATCATGATACTTCTTCATCCGCTCCTTATATAGGTCTGATCTCTCATAAGCATGTAGAAAGAACTCATCCATCTAGTTCAGTTCCTCCAATCTCAGATTCATGGCATCATCCCAATTCAGATTCAATTGCTTTAATGCCCACAATGCCTTATGCTCAAGCTCAATGGGTAAGTGACAAGCCTTCCCATAAACTAGTTGATAAGGGGACATGCCAATTGGTGTTTTGAATGCAGTCCTATAGGCCCATAGTGCATCGTCCAGCTTTCGAGACCAATCTGTCCTATTAGCATTTACCGTGTTAGCAAGGATTTTCTTGATCTCTCGGTTGGAATCCTCTACCTGGCCGCTAGTTTATGGGTGATAAGGTGTGGCTACCTTATGTTGCTTGATACCATATTTTGCCAACACGGATTTGAATAGCTTGTTGCAAAAGTGAGATCCTCCATTGCTTATAATAGTACGTGGTACTCCAAAGCGAGAGAAGATATTTCTCTTTACGAATGCTACAACACGCTTTCCCTCATTGTTGGCCAACGCTACAGCTTCAACCCATTTTGAGACATAATCTACAACAACTAGGATGTACTTCATTCCAAACGAATTTGTGAACGGACCCATGAAATCAATACCCCATACGTCAAAGAGCTCTACTTCAAGGATTTTTGACATGGGCATCTCATGGTGTTTCGAAATAGCACCTTGTCTTTGGCATTGGTTGCATCTTCTAACAAAGTCGTAGGCATCTCTGAATATCGAAGGCCAATAATATCTACTTTGCAATACCTTTCTTACTGTCCGATTACCTGCGTGATGTCCACCCACTTGGGAAGTATGGCATGCTTCCAATATATTAGGCACCTCTACATAGGATATACATCGTCGAATAACACCATCCGCACATCGTTGAAACAAATATGGCTCATCCAAAAAGTAGTGTTGTACATCATGCATAAACTTCCTCTTTTGATGGTAAGATAATTTTGCAGGTATCACATTACTCACCACAAAATTTTCAAAGTCGGCATACCATGGTAATCCTTCCATTGTTGCTGATAAGATCTCCTCATCAGGGAATGCATCATCAATCTTGATTTCAGGCTGTGCCACATGCTCGTTCTCGAGTCTAGACAGATGGTCAGCTACTTGGTTCTCACAACCTCTTCTATCTTTAACCTCGAAATCAAATTCTTGCAGCAGCAAAACCCATCGAATTAGTCTTGGTTTTGCATCCTTCTTTGTCATTAGATACCTTAGAGCTGCATGGTCTGTATGAACTATCACTTTAGTACCCAACAAATAAGCTCGGAACTTCTCAAACGCATACACAACCGCTAGGAGCTCTTGTTCTGTGACAGTGTAGTTCTTTTGGGCTTCGTTAAGGACCTTACTCGCATAGTAGATAGGATGAAATATCTTCTCCTTTCTTTGTCCAAGTACATCACCAACGGCTACCCTACTAGCATCACACATGACTTCGAACAGGAGAGACCAATCTGGTGCTACCATGATAGGGGCTTCAATTAGTTTTTCTTTGAGGCATTCGAATGCCTTCACACAATCTTCATTGAAGTCAAACTTTGCATCTTTCTCCAAGAGTTTGCACAATGGACTAGCAATTTTGGAGAAGTCTTTGATAAACCGTCTATAGAAACCTGCGTGACAGAGAAAACTACGAACACCTTTCATAGAGATTGGGGGTGGCAGCTTCTCAATA
Source organism: Capsicum baccatum var. pendulum (assembly GCA_030864225.1). Classification (NCBI taxonomy): domain Eukaryota; kingdom Viridiplantae; phylum Streptophyta; class Magnoliopsida; order Solanales; family Solanaceae; genus Capsicum; species Capsicum baccatum. The sequence goes on along the minus strand of CM061552.1, from coordinate 197,132,167 downwards.
ACTTCAATTTTTGCTCGATCCACCTCAGTTCCTCTGTCGGAGATTTTATGCCCAAGAACGGTACCTTCTTTTACCATAAAGTGGCACTTCTCCCAATTCAGCACTAGGTTGAATTCTACACATCTTTCCAATGCCATGCTTAGGTTTGCCAAGCACGCTTCAAAAGACTCACCAACAACTGAAAAATCATCCATAAATACCTCCAAAGTGTCTTCAACCATATCAGAAAAAATGGAAATCATACATCGCTGAAAGGTGGCTGGTGCATTACATAGCCCGAATGGCATACGTTTGAAGGAAAACGTACCATATGGGCATGTGAACGTTGTCTTCTCTTTGTCTTTGGGAGCAATACAAATCTGATTATAGCCGGAATAACCATCTAAGAAATAAAACCATCCTTTCCCCGCTAATCGATCTAGCATTTGGTCCATAAATGGCATTGGAAAGTGATCTTTGAGTGTCCATGAATTTAGCTTTCGATAGTCCATGCATACCCTCCATCCAGTGACGGGTCTAAGTGGAATAAGCTCATTCTTTTCATTCGCGACCACCGTCATGTCTCCTTTCTTGGGAACACATTGTACTGGGCTTACCCATGTACTATCAGAGATTGGATGCACAACTCCTGCGTCTAACCACTTAATTATTTCTTTCTTCACCACTTCTTGCATAGGTGGGTTTAGACGCCTTTGATGCTCAATGGTGGGTGTGCAATTCTCTTCAAGCTAAATCTTGTGTGTACAAATCCCAGGTGGAATACCAATAATATCCGCAATGGTCCATCCAATGTCTCTTATATACTTCCGTAGAATAGCAATGAGAGCTGCAAGTTGTTGCTCACCCAAATCTGCCGCCACAATGACTGGAAGTGTATTTCCGCTTCCTAAGAATGCGTACTTTAAATGACTTGGCAGCTCCTTCAATTCTAATGTGGGTGGCTCTTCAATAGATCGCTTAGCTGGTGGTGTGGGTCGATTTTTGAGATCAAGGTCCAGCTTGTTGGGAGCATGGCGATATGTCCCTAATCCTGATAGAGCACAAATAGCTTCTTCACAATTTTCAGCATCCTTACTCTCACCATTCATAAGCAAAGTCACCAATGGGTCATCAATCAGCTTCTCCTCTTCAAGTAATTCTTTCTCATCATCAAAGTAAACATCAGCCATCGAGAATACATTCAGCTCTTTGGGTTGCTTCATTGATTTGCAAACATCAAAGCGAACTACTTCGTCATTTATTCGGGATGAAAGCTCATTAGCTCTCAAATCAATAAGCACACTTCCCATAGGAAGGAAAGGGAGCCCCAAGATTATGGGAACTTCTTAATCTGTCTCACAATCCAAAATAAAAAAGTCTGCCGGAAAGATGAATAAAGAAATCTTTACCAATACATCACATAGAATACCGACAGGTCATTTTACCGACTAATCCTCCATTACGAGCCTCATATTGGTTGGAGTAGGATCACCCAACCCTAACTTTTTATAGATAGATAGTGGCATCAAATTGATGCTGGCTCCTAAATCACATAATGCCTTGGCAAAATTTAAAGATCCAACGGTGTAAGGAATAGTGAAAGCACCGGGGTCAGCCTTCTTCTGAACTATTGATCGGGTCGCGATTGCACTGCAGTGATGAACATCATCTTTCAACTCATAACTTGCTGCCCGCTTCTTTGTCAAAAGATCCTTCATAAATTTGCATACCTAGGCATTTGTTCAAGTGCCTCCACCAATGGAACATTAATGGTCAGCTGCTTTAACATAGTAATGAATTTGCTGAACTTCGTGTCATCCGCCACCTTCTTCAATCTTTGAGGGAAAGGTGGTTGTGGGTATGGAATTGTTCTATCCACGGCTTTCTTCTCCTCTTGCTTCCGTTTTTTAGCTTTTTCAGGTTGCAAATAATTGGGGTTGACATCATGGACGTCGTGGCCTTGTTCTGCGGATGCTTCTCTTTTTGCTTTATCATCAATATCCGCTGCTTCGTCAACCACTTGCTTATTTTTTGCTGAATCCATCACCTTACCACTTCGGGTAGTAATAGCCATGCATGACGCATCATTTCTTGGGTTTTGCACAGTATTGCTAGGTAAAGTGCCATCCTTTCTTTGATTGAGTGCTGCTGAAAGTTGGCTCAATTGCTGCTCTATTTGCTTGATTGAAGTGGAATGAGAATCAACTATTTGTTTCATAGAGGGCAAATCATTAACTACCTCCGTTACTCCCGTGCTTGTTTCTTCCACTCCTTTCAATATTTTAGCCAGCATGTCTTCCATACTTCAAGAATTAGATGTGGTGGCGTCACGTCTTCCAGGGGGAACGTACAAACCACTCTTTTCATTCTTGTTCTTCCAACTTCCTTGGTCCTTGTTTCCAGATTTATCATAGTAGTTCCGACCTTGGTTTCCTTGGGTATTCCCTCAGAAACCCCCCTGATTGTTCAAGTAGTTGGCCTCTTCTTTTGAATCAGATTCGTCTCTTCCTTTTGACACAATAGCTTTGACTTTTTTGGTCTTCCCTAATAATAAATGCTTTGTATGAAGATCCATTTGTGTTTTCATGTGCGCCATGTCTTGATCACGTTCTTCTTCTCTTCTTCTTTGGTCTGCAGTCATGCCAATAGATAAAGTGGGGCTTGCTACCACAGAATCCCTGGTATGCCAATCTCTACTTTGCTTCGTCATATGATCTAGCATATTGCTTGCTTGACCAAAGGTGAGGTCCATAAAAGATCCTCTAGACGCATTATCCACCACTGGTTTAGTTATTGAATTCAAGGCTCTATATAATATCTCCATTAGTTGAACATTAGTCATGTGATGGTTTGGGCATCTCGCTAGCTTTGTCTTGAACCTCTCCCATGTTTTATGAAGGGCTTCAGTTGGAAGTTGACGAAAGTTGCTGATTTCATCTCTCAATTGTGCTCTTTTGGATGGCGGAAAGAATCTTTCTAGGAAATTGTCTCTCAATTGCCTCCAATTTGTAATAGAATTAGGAGTCAGCCCATTCAACCATAGAGTTGCCTCCCCAGACAAAGACAATGGAAATAGACATAATCGAATTGCATTCTGACCAACACCAGGATTGTCAAACGACTTGCATGTAGAAATAAAGTTGATGAGATACATATTCGGATCATCGCCTGCTAGTCCACCAAATAATCCCTTGAGTTGCAATAACTGAATCATGGTGCTTGTGATGTTGAACTTGGCTCCGGGCGCTAATGGTGGAGGAATAATGGCTCCTGTGGCTCCGGCTCCATCAAGATCATCATCATCGTCATCAAAAGCTGGTTGCATGGGTTGGCGATCATACCTAAACCGAGCTTAATGACCTCTTCTGTTGGCAGGTGTTGCGATTTCAGCATTATGCCTTGGGTTTAGTAACTCGTCATCACCTAAATCCTCATCATCAGGATTTGTTGCTCGCCCAGGGTTATCAATGTTTTGTTGGTGTACTTGGGCGGCGGCAAGAGCAGCTAATCTCGCCTGCTTCTGTTGAGCAGCCATTCTTTCGATTTTTGTTTGTGCCTCCATTCTGCCAATTCGTTGTGGTTCAGGATTGATAGGTAATAACAGTTGACCAGAACTTCGAGTATGGGGCATGCACTGAATAAAAACCTGCAGAGAACAAAAACAAAAAACTAACAATAAAAGTACGAGAATCTTTGATCAAAGGGTCTAGTAATTATCACAAACTTAATCGACACTCGTGTTCCCCGGCAACGGTGCCAATTTTGGATAACGATCAATCTACAGCTCTCGTAGGAGTGTAAAGCGGTCGTAGTCAAATATAGAACCCAACTGGGTTGGGTATCGATCCCTCAGGGAATAGCTTGGTCAACAAGTAAGCAATGATTACTAGACTTTTAGTGCAAGTCTCATAAAAAGGGGGGATTGTAATGTGTAACCAAATTATTAAAGTAAAAACTGAAAATAGCAAAGTAAAACGAAAGAATGTTTAGTAGGTTGTAAATCAATGAGAGTTGAAAAGTTGGGGTTATGTCCACCTTCTGAGTTTACGTCTCTATTAGCTATGAGCTATGCGGAATTCAGACATGCATGTGCTTATAGAGAATTGTATTCGATGGTAAATCCAGGCATCTTTTGACCTATTCGAGGATTATTTCACTTTAACTCTTTCGAGCTTAAAGCATATCTAACGGTACAAATTCTCCAAGAGGTTAATCCAGTTATGGCACTAACTTTTTAATAGGGGATGGGACCCTACTACCTTGACATTATCTCTTTTCCAGACATATAACTTTTCTTTCGAACAAATTAATGCTATACTGGCGTATTCTTGCGTTTGGAACCAATAAGAATTTAGATTAAGATGAAGATAATAATGATATAAGAAGCATACGTGTCACAAACTCACAAACTCATAGCAATAGATAGTATCTCATACGGCTTCCATAACCCCAACAGAGAGGTTTAGTTACCCATGAGTGCGAAGGAAATCACAATAGACATTGTTATTATACCACAATAAAGATTTCGTGTAGTAGTAGTGTGGTAGGCGTTAGGCGTGAATTCCTAGCAAAGTAACGTTTCTCTTGTTGCGGAAATTAAGAATTGAATAGATGAATAGAAGAAGAATAAAAAGTAGAATTAAAAGTAGTAGTGAATGAATTGTAAGGTAAGATGAGAGTTATTGTTAAGTAGAATGAATAAAAATCTCTAGCAAAATAGGGTATTTATAATACCCATATCCTATTCCTACTAAGCTAATGAAATACTTAATTGTACTAGGTTAATGTATCATTATCCTAATCCTAATAAAATACTGCTAGTCCCCAAAGTCTTCAGAATTGCTGTTTTAGCCCACTTTTGGTCCTTGGCGTCCAAGACTCCCTTTTCTCCTTTCGTGAAGCTTTCTTTGGCGTCAAGTTATCCATAAAATGCTGAATTCTGCATCATTTATACCTGAAACTTTGCTAATCATGTTTGTTAGCTCACTTACAGGAAAAAGGACTACAAGTGCATGAAATATGTAATTTGTTCTCAAAACATTACTAAAATATAGCACTATAGGCGTGTAAATTCGCCTATCGTCATCCAGGAGTTTAGTATATCCCAAGAGTTATTTTATCTCCTATTTCAAATCCAAAAAGCTAATGTCCAAAGGTTGCATCTATCACTTAGTAAGAGTTAAAGACACTAAGTTTGATGTTCCAACTATTAATTCATTCAATATTGCTAATGAGTTTCTAGATGTTTTTCCAGAAGATCTCCCAATGGTACCTCCCAGTCAATAAATAAAATTCGAAATTGACTTTCTTCCCGATACTCGGCCTAATTCTATTCCGCCATACCATATGGCACCTTCTGATCTTAAGGAGTTGAAAGAGAAACTCAAATATATTTTAGACAAAGTTTTCATATGGCCCAGTATTTCTCTTTAGGGTGTGCCTATCTTATTCGTGCAAAATAAAGATGGTTCTTTGCGTATGTGCATTGACTATCGTCAGCTTAACAAGGTCACTGAAAAAAATAAGCATCCTCTTTGGAGAATTCATGACCTATTTGATCAGTTGCAAGGTGCAAGTTATTTCTTCAAGATATACCTTAGATCAAGCTATCATCAACTTAAAGTAAGGGAAGGTGACATTCCAAAGATAGCCTTCCGTACTAGCTATGGTCACTTTGAGTTTCTAGTCATGTCCTTCAGGCTAACCAATGCTCCATCCACCTTTATGGACCTCATGAATCTAGTGTTTAAGCCATATCTTAATATGTTTGTTATTGTCTTCATAGTTGACATCCTTGTATACTCCCGTAATGAGAATGACCATGCGAATCACCTTAGAGTTTTCTTGCAAACTCTTAGAGATCACCAATGTTCACCAAATTTAGTAAGTGTGAATTTTTGGCCAAGGTATGTAGCCTTTCTAGGTTATATTATTTCCGCCAAAGGTATTACAGTTGACCCCCAAAAGACATAAGCTGTAAGAAATTATCCTAGACCTATCTCTAAGTTTCTTGGTTCTAGCGGGATACTACCACCATTTTGTTGAAGGTTTCTCTTCTATTGTATCTCCCATGACCCGATTGACCCAAAAGAAAGTTAAGTTCCAGTGGTTCATTTCCTGTAAGAAGAGTTTTCAGGAGTTGAAGACTCGACTTACTTTAGCCCTATGTTAACTTTGCGTAATGGTACAGATGGTTTTATGGTGTATTGTGTTGCCTCTAGAATTAGTTTGGGTTGTGTGTTGATGCAAAGAGGTAAGGTTATATCCTATGCCTCTAGGCAGTTGAAGCCGTATGGGAAGAATTACCCAACCCATGATCTTGAGTTAGCTGCTGTGGTCGTTGCTTTGAAAATCTGGAGACACTATCTTTATGATGTTTATGTTGATGTGTTCACTGATCATAAGATCCTGCAGTATGTATTTACTCAGTGGGAGTTGAATCTTAAGCAGAGAAAGTGGTGATAATTGTTAAAAAAGTCTATGATATGAGTCTGCTGTATCACCCGAGCAAGGCCAACATAGTGACGGATGCCCTTAGCATATTGTCTATGGGTAGTGTTGCTCGTGTAGAGGAAAGGAAGAAAGTGTTAGCTCATGATGTGCATTGTCTGGTTAAATTAGGTATAAGGTTACTTGATTTCATTGAGGGGAGTACGTTGGTGCAAAGTAGTTCCGAATCCTCTTTAGATTCGGAAGTGAAGAAGAAGCAAGACCAGGATCCTAGTTTGTTTTGACTGAAGGAGTCATTTCAGGACCAAAAGTTAGAGGTTTTCTACCAATGGGGAGATGGCATGTTGAGAGTTCAAGGTAGATTGTGTGTTCCATGTGTTGATTATCTGAGGTAGAGGATTATGGCTGAATTGAATGGTGCACGGTATTCTATTCACCCCGACACCATCAAGATGTACCACGACTTATGGGAAATTTATTGGTGGAATGGCTTTAGAAGGATATAGCTGAGTTTGTAGCAAATCGTGCAACATGCCAATAGATTAAGGTAGAGTATCAAAGACCTGATGGTGTGATGCAAGAGTTTGGTATACCTACTTTAAACTGAGAGGTGGTGAATATGGACTTCAGGACTGGGTTGCCCCTTTTACGTCGTCATCATGATTATATTTGGAATGTTGTGGATAGGCTGACTAAGTTCGCGCATTTCTTGCCCGTGCTCATATCTTATACATCTGAGTATTATGCTAAATTCTATATTTGGAAAATTGTCAGGTGGCATGGAGTTCCCTCGTCCATCATTTCGGATAGGGGAACTCAATTTATTTCTCAGTTTTGAAGGGCATTTCAGCAGGTTCTTGGTACCCAAGTTCTTTTGAGTTCTGCTTTTCATCTGCAGAAAGATGTGCAGGCTGAGAGGACCATTCAGACCCTGAAAGATATGTTGAGGATATGTGCTCTTGATTTCCAAGGTAGTTAGGATGAGCATTTGCCGTTGATAGAGTTTGCCTATAACAATAGTTACCATGCTAGAATCGGGATGGAACCATTTAAGGCCTTGTATGGTAGGAGATGTAGGTCATCCATAGGGTGGTTTGAAGTGGGTGAAGATACCGCAGGCCTGATGCAGTGTTTGAACTATGGAGAAAGTTAAGTTGATTAAGGAGAGGGGTAAATACCACTCAGAGTCACCAAAAGTCATATGCCGATGTGAGGAGAAGAGATCTTGAGTTTGAGGTGGGTGATTTGGTGTACTTGAAGATTTCACCCATTAAAGGGGTGAAGAGGTTTGGTAAAAAGGGAAAGCCTAGTCCCCGTTATGTTGACCCGTATAGAGTCTAGAGCCATTATGTCACAAGAATACATGTGAAAATCATGCCATTTGACTCTCAATTTATGGGAAACATCAAAATATTGCTATCAATAATAATGGGTGAAAAACCCTAACTCAAATTCATGTAAAATATCATAGATTGAAGAAAATCATAGTTTAAATAAGCCTTTGGGCATAAGGATGAAAGGATTAACCTTGTTCGAAACCCCACAGACCTTAGATTATGAAATTGGATGAACAAGATTCCTTTAAACTCTTCTTATTACCCTTGAGAGAGGGTTCTTGCAACCCTTGAACTTGGGGAACTTAAATCTCAACTCAATTTGTAGAATCTATGGTGAGTTCATGGATTTCTTGGAGAAGGGTGTTAGGTATGATGTTCAGGGAAAAACCTTAGCTCTCTTGTGTTTTGGATGACGAATGAAGCCATTTGCTTCTCTTGGAATATATATAGTTGATAAAATAGTGGAAAGACCAACAAACCCTTTTAAAATAAAGCTAAAAATACAGAACGGGATCTGCAACGGTCGGAGCGATGGTCCGTCGCAAGGCCGACGGTTCGTCGGGTCTTCCATCGCACAATTACCAAAAAATGGACACACTACCTCAATGCTACGGTTGGATCAGCGGTATGTCATAGGTCTGACGGTCCGTCGGATCATCTGTTGTATGATGGCCAAGATGAAACCACACTGCCTTAGTGGCGATGGTCTCAGAGATGGTCCACCCCAGCCTTGATGGTCTGTCGCACTTAGGCAATTAAGGGGAGTTTCTGCCTTGGTCACGATGATCTGAGTGACGGTCCATCGTAGAATTGATGGGCCATCGGATCGTTCATTTTACCCGGGTGATTTCGAAAACTCTCAGTAAAATGACCATAACTTCTTACCACAATGCTAGATTTGAACGAAATTGGTATAGTTGGAAAGCTAATTCAATCTCTTCATGAAAAAGAGTCAAATTTAATAAAATTCTACATATTTTAAATACCAATCACTTGGGAAGTCTCTTCTCAATCTTTTAGGGCCGGAATTACACTTCACTTGACATGATCTAAGGCTCGGACAACGAGGGAACTTTGTGGGGTTTTATAATATCTCCCTCTTGGAAACATTCATTCTCGAATGTTTCTAGTTAGACTAGGAACATAGGAAAAACAGAGTACACATAGTTGAAGCAAGTTTCTAAACCACTCAAAATCTCTCTAAACTCTTGAATACCTAAAAAATTGCAAGAACTCATGCAAGAACAAATTTATAGATAAAGTTTAGATTAGAAGGGATGAATTAAGGAAGAATAGTATCTTGGGATCAAATTGAACTCGTGGAAAAGAGGTGCGGGTACTTAGCTCGTATGTCTGCTTCTGCCTCCCAAGTAGCGCTCTCAACTGACTAGTTCTGCCACAACACTTTGATCAAGGGAACCTATTTGTTCCATAGTTTGTGGATCTGAAAATATGGGATCTCAATGGAAACCTCATCAAATGAAAGACTATTTTGAATATCAGCGCTCTCTAAAGGATCTACCACAACAGAATCGCCAATATTCTTTTTAAGCATGGAGACATGTAAAAGAGGATGAACAACTGACAACTCTGTGGGAAACTCAACCTCATAGACTACTTTACCAACACGTCTCAAGACTCTATATGGGCCAACATAACGGGAACTAATCTTTTCCTTTTCACAAAACCTCTTCACCCCTTTAATGGATGAAATCTTCAAGTATACCAATTCACCCACCTCAAACTCAAGATCTCTTCTCCTCACATGGACATAAGACTTTTGATAAGTCTGAGCTATCTTTACCCTCTCTCTAATCAACTTAACTTTCTCCATAGCTTCAAACACTGCATTTGGCCCAATCACGGTAGATTAACCCACTTCAAACTAACTTATGGGTGATCTACATCTTCTACCATACAAGGCCACAAATGGTGCCATTTCGATGCTAGCATGGTAACTGTTGTTGTAGGTGAACTCTATTAGTAGAAAATGCTCAACCCAACTACCTTTGAAATCAAGAGCACATTCCCTCAACATGTCTTCCAAGGTCTGAATGGTCCTATCAGCCTGACCATCTGTCTACGGATGAAAAGCGAAACTCAAAAGAACTTGGGTACCAAGACCTTACTGAAGCACCCTTCAAAATTGAGATGTAAATTGAGTACCCCTATCCAAAATTATAGATGAGGGAACTCCGTGCAGCCTGACTAACTCCCAAATATACAATCTAGCATAATCCTCAGCTATATAAGATGTATGCACGGGAAAGAAGTGCACAGACTTAGTCAGCTTGTCTACAACAACCCAAATAGAATTATGATGATGACACGAAACAGGTAACCCAATCATGAAGTCCATATTCACTATCTCTCGCTTCTAAGTAGGTATACTAAATTCTTGCATCACACCACCAGGTCTTTGGTGGTCTACCTTAACCTATTGGAATATTGCACACTTTGCTGCAAACTCAACTACATCCTTCTTCATACCATTCCACCAATAGATTTCCCATAAGTCACGGTGCATTTTGGTAGTGCTGGGATGAATAGAAACCGTACGCCATGCGCTTCAGCCATAATCCTCAGCCTCAGATCATCAACAGGCGAAACACACAATCTACCCTGCAATCTCAAAATGCCATCTCCCTATTGGGAGAAAACCTGTACCTTTCGGTCCTTAGCTGACTCCTTCAGCCTGACCAAACTAGAATCTCTATCTTATTTCTCCTTCACTTCTGAAACTAAAGAGGATTCGAAACTACTTTGCACCAAAGTACTTCCCTCAACTGAATCAAGCAACCTAACACCCAATCTAGCCAGACAATGCAGATTATGAGGTAACTCTTTCTTACCTTCCTCTACATAAGCAACACTACCCATAGAAAATCTACGAAGGGCATCCGCCACTATATTAGCCTTACTCGGGTGATACAACTCACTCATATCATAGTCTTTTAACAACTCTAACAACCTCTTCTGCCTAAGATTCAAATCCCTCAGAGTAAACACATACTGCCAAACACATACTACACGATCTTATGATCAGTAAACACATCAGCATGAACGCCATAAAGATAGTGTCTCCAGATTTTCAAAGTAAAGACCACGACAGCTAACTCAAGATCATGGGTTGGTAATTCTTGTCGTGCAGCTTTAACTATCTAGAGTCATAGGCTATAACCTTACCTCTTTGCATCAACACACAACCCAAATAAATTCTAGACGCATCATAATAAACTACAAAACCATATGTACCATCAGGCAAAGTCAACACAGAGGCTGAAGTAAGTCGAGTCTTCAACTCCTGAAAACTCTTCTTACAGGAATCTGATTACTGGAACTTAACTTTATTTTAGGTCAACCGGGTCATAAGAGATGCAATAGGAGAGAAACCTTTAACAAAATAGTGGTAGTAACCCACTAAACCAAAGAAACTTCTAATATCAGATGGAGAGATAGGTCTAGGCCAATTTCTTATAGATTTTGTCTTATGGGGATCAACTCTAATACCTTTGGTTTAAAAAATGTGTCCCAAAAAATCTACAGACCTTAGCCAAAATTCACACTTGTAGAATTTGGCGAACAACTGGTGACCTTTAAGAGTTTGCAAGACAATTCTAAGGTGATCTGCATGATTATTCTCACTGCGGAAGTAGATAATAATGTCATCTATGAACACTATGACAAACATATTAAGATATTTCTTGAACACTCGATTCATGAGGTCCACAAAAGCTGCTGGGGCATTGGTTAGCCCAAAAGACATGACTAGGAACTCAAAGTGACCATAGCAGGGTCAAAAGTCTATCATTGTAATATCACATTACCTCACTTTAAGTTGATGATAGTCGAATCTAAGGTCTATCTTGGAGAAATAACTTGCACCTTACAACTGATCAAATAGGTTGTCAATTCTCGGAAGATGATACTTATTTTTGATTGTGACCTTGTTAAGATGATGATAGTCAATTCACATAAGCAAAAAACCATCTTTTTTCTGCACAAATGGAATAGGTGCGCCTTAAGGAGAAATACTGGGCCTTATGGAACCTTTGTCTAAAAGATCTTTGAATTGATCTTTCAACTCCTTAAGCTCAGCAGGTACCATACGGTATTGCAGAATAGAAATGGGACGAGTGTCGGAAAGATAATCAATCCCGAATTCTATCTCTCTATTGTGAGGTACCCCTGGGAGATCTTCCAAAAAACATTTGGAAACTCATTGACAATTTCGACTGACTGAATAGTTAGAGCCTCGGACTTAGTGTCTTTGACTCTATATAGGTCATAGATGCAACCTTTGGATATTATCTTTTTGGCTTTAAGATAGGAGATAAAATAACTCTTGGGAGATACCTAGAATAAGGTCAAAATCTACCATGTCTAAATCTATCAAATCCACAAGTATTTCTCTATGAAGAAATGTAATAGGACAATATCTATATACTTGTTTAGCAACAACTGACTCCCCTACTAGTGTATAAACTAGGAAGGGCTCAGAAATCTTTTTGGGACTCATTTTGAAATTCACAGCTACAAGTGGGGTCACATAAGAGAGACTTGATCCGGTGTCCAACAACACATAGACATCAAAGAAAAAGATACGGAGCATACCAGTAACAACATCGAGAGAGTTCTCCTGAGCCTGAAGGGATTATATGGTATAGAATTTATCCTGGCACTGACCTCCAGCAATGCTAGATGAAGCATCCTAAACAGAGGTGGCATGAGGTACCGGAGATGGTGCACTAGTAGCCTGTGCCTGAGGTTGGGCATCTCTGTTCCCTTGTCTAGTGTAAGGACAATCTCTAAGTCTATGGCCCTACTTACCATAACCAAAACAACCCCTCAAATCTACGAAACACTCACCGGAGTGATCCTTACCACACTTAGCACAAGGAGAATAATGGTGCCTGTTACAAACGTTGTTTTGCGACCTAAACATAAAAGACCTTCCCTCTTACTCCTGCCTGCCTCTAGGCATGGGAGCACTAGATGATGAAGGTGCTGGCATAGATGGACGTCTCTGGAACTTAGGGAAGTTCCCTCCATGGAACCTAGGCTGGCTAAACTCATGTTGCTCAGATCTAGCCCTCTTGTTACCCCTCACTCTATATCTCTCTGATCTCTCTCTCTCTAATCTTATCTGCTTCTATCTTCTGTGCATGCATCAGTAACCTAGCTAGATCTATATCCCTATGTAGCATCGTAGTCCTACACTTCTTCCATATCAACCCAAAAACACCGATCACGAACTTGCTCATACTAGCTCGGGTGTTAGAAATCAAATCGGGAGCATACTTGGCCAACTGGTTGAATGTCAAGTAGTACTCCTTAATAGTCATGGAGCCCTACCTCAAGTTTATAAGCTCCTTAATCTTTCCTTCCCTCATCTTAGACGGAACGAACTTATCCAATAATGCATCTTGGAATAATTTCCAAGTCATAGGAGCCGCATCCTTACCTTTACCCTGCCTCCACGATACAACCCAGTCATAAGCTATGTCCTTCAACCTATAAGATGCCAACTCATTACTTTCTTCCTCAGAAACATGTATCAACTGCGTGATCTTTCTTACCTCCTCAAAGTACAACTGTGGGTACTCATCTGCCTTTGACCAGTAAGACTTTAGTAGATTCATCTGTATTAAATCACGAATCCTATCCACAACTACATCACCTGTGGTGACTGCTTAGGCTAACACATAAAAGGCCGCCCAAAACTCGGCATGAGATAGTCTCATTCAACGGATCAATAGGTGGGGGTTACTCATCATCATTACTATAGGAATTCACTCTTCGAAAAGGTATTTTCTGAAATAGAAGAGCATGAATTATAAGATGAGAGGGACAACTATAGGCTCGATAGATTCTGAAAGAAGAAATAACTTTTTCCTTAAATGTCTCACAACCTCTTTCTCATAGATGTGGCGCGCTGCACACCGATGATCAAGAATCTACTTAACGCAACTTATGAGACTCCCTAGGACTCCTTAAAACCTTAGGCTCTGATACCAAGTTTGTAACGACCCAAAATTGCCACCGAGACATCACACGATGCTTAAGGCTACAAGTAGCCCCAAGCTAACCCTTTGAGCATGTTTCTACTAATAATACTTATTTCAAGATGAAATAATTCAAACATTATCATAGTAATATTATATGAAGGGAGATACAGAGAAAATACTTGGTCAAATGACCATAATATTGGAATTTTCAACACAATCACAATATGACAACCAGTCAGACAAAGCCTATGCTAATCCATAAACTAGAGAGCCATCGGGACAGGTACCCAACTGACTCAAAATAAATTAAAAGTAAAAACATAGACTCTTAAATGCAGAAATGTCTAAAGATAGGTCCTCAAACCATAGGTACTCAACACTATAGGAATGTAGACAGAGGTATTAGAAAGTCACTGAAGAGGATGGGACTGAGCACCTGAACCTACATTTTAAGACAATGTAACATATATAGGTATATATGGATCAACACTTGGGAATATACTGAGTATGTGGGGTTTCATGCATTTATATAAAACAACATCAATACCCTTTAATCAAATTATGTATGCAATAAGTAATGACTCATATGTCTTGATTAAGTATAAAATGTAAAGCTCATGAATCATGTAGAACGGAGCATGTAACACAAATCTCATGAGTCATCATAGTTTAACTTTGAAACATACTTGAAGGTATTTCATTCACTTTAGTAAGATATTTCATTTCAAGCTTTAGGGAAATCATTCTATCTCACTGGAAAGATACTCTAGTTTAGGGAACTAACTTAGCTCATAGCCTTAGAGAAAATACTTATATCAAGGGAAAATACTTTAGTCTTAATAAGAAAATTTACAACTTTACTATCAAGAAAATAACTTGTATCAAGGGAGGTTTTGTTAACCGACATAAACCATTAAAGATACACGGAGTCCAACATTTTGTCCTCCTAAGGAAGAGATACCACATTGGGGAGGAGCATCATACTCTTTCCGGGTAGTATAACCTCAATTTAGTGATCAGATATCTCAGCCTCGGGCCCAATATCTTGGCCTTAGGCCTAAAATGTAAAACCTATGATGGAATGTACTTCTGGGGTAAGAAACCATAGTAACTTACCCAACTCGGTGCTAAATACTACTCCCTTAAGTTTATCTCGCTCATCTCATGGAAAGTCACTTTAAAATAATCTCATGGTTCATCAAGAACCCAATAATCAAATGTGTAATCTCATGTAGTGAAGTGTATATCAAAACTCCATGACCATTAGGTCAAAACATTTCTCAATAATCTCAGAATACTCAAATCATGGGTTCTAATAGCATAAGAGTTCATAAAATTGCAAATATCAAGTAGGGCTCAATAACCCATAACTAAATCTCAAGTTAAAACTCATCAAAAGCATAATAGATAACATATAGAGTCATAACTCATATAGAATCTTGAAATTTCAGAAATTTGTCTCAAAATCTCAACATACTCATATACTTCAATATATCAAATATTTCAACTATTAATTTCACAAGGATTAAAATCATGGGGTATAGACCCATCTGCAATTTCTTAAAAAAATATGTGAAAATTATGCCATTAGACTCCCAATTCATGGAAAACATCAAAATATTGCAATCAATAATAATGGGTGAAAAATCCTAATTCATAGTTAAAATAAGCCTTTGGGCACAAGGATGAAAGGATTACCCTTGTTCAAAACTCCACATACCTTAGATTATGAAATTGGATGAACAAGCTTACTTTAAACACTTCTTCTTACCCTTCAGAGAGGGTTCTTGCAACCCTTGAACTTGGGGAACTTAAATCTCAACTCAATTTGTAGAATCCATGGTGAGTTCTTGGATTTCTTGGAAAAGGGTTTTAAATTTGATCTTAAGGGAGAAACCCTAGCTTTCTTGTGTTTTGGATGATGAATTGAGCCATTTGCTTAACTTGTAATTTATTTGGTTGATAAAAGAGAGAAAAGACTGAAAAGCCCTTTTAAAAATAAGCTAAAAATACTGAACGCGGTTTGAGACAGTCGGAGCAATGTTCCATCGCAAGTCGGATGGTCCGTTGGGTCGTCCGTCATGCAATCACCCAAAAAAAAACACACTACCTTGATGCAATGGTCAGATCGATGGTCTATTGCAGGTCCGACGGTCTGTCAGATCATTCGTTGTACGATGGCCAAGATGAAACCACACTACCTTAGTGGTGACGATCTCATTGATGTTCTATTGTAGCCTTGGCGGTCCGTCATCCTGGTTGTCAGATTTGTGCTAGGAAGGGGAGTTTCTACCTTGGTCACGATGGTCCGAGCAGATCGTCCGTCGTACCTAGGCAGTTTCGACAACTCTCAGTAAAACGGCCATAATTTCTCACCCCAATGCCTGATTTGGACAAAATTGGTATCGTTGAAAAGTTAATTAAATTCTCTTCATCACAAAAAGTCAAATTAAATAAAATTCTTTATGGTTTAAATACCAATCACTTGGGAAGTCTCTTCTCAATCTTTTAGGGTCAGAATTACACATAACTTTGCACGCTCTAAGGCCTAAACTACGAGGGAACTTTGTGGGGTCTTACACTGAGACACTAGGGCGATGCACAGGGCATCAATCGACTAATTCATGCCTAAATACCTAGGGTTCAAAACTGAGACTTGACACCTGAATTGAGTTAAACTCACAATCACAAGGATGTGTTACCTTGAACCAATCTTATTCAAGAAACATAGGATAGTATGACTAAACGAAAAGATGGAAAACAAACCATAGGAATTTGACCGTCTCACTGCTAAAGGAAATTGCTACTTTTACTGACTAACTCATGCTGAAAAATCTTAACCCAAAATGAGAGAAAAAGGTCTAATAATGCATATCATGATTATAAAGGACCTATAACATACCTGAATCTATGCTGGGGGAATTTCCTTGATCATGGAGAGTCTGAAAAGCATAAAACCTATTCTGATGCTAACCACTAATGGTACTGGAAGTGGTGCCTACTGGCATAAATTTTTTCCCTTCTAAGCACTTACTCTACTTTTCCGTAGCCTGTGTCCTTGCTTACCACATCAATAATAGACCTCACTTCCTGCTCTATACACACCTAGGTGATTCTTACCACACTTTTCATAAAGTGGATAGGTAAGACTCCCGTTCTCACTACTCTAGGCCTTCGAGTCTGGCGACCTATTATGACTGTCATTCCTAAACTTGGGTACTGGTGCACTAGATGAAGATGGGGTTGGGACTAAAAAGTTATGAATATACTGAGAATGGATACCACCCTCTGACTTAGGCTGAGCAAAACTGAAACTACCTGTCCTTGCCCTCTTATTCTTCCTTTCCTTCACCTTAATATTTTGTTCTTCTATCTACTGCGCATGGTTCATAAGTCTAGATAAAGTCATGTCACTATTCAACATGGTGGATATGCACTCATTTACTATGCTATTATTTACCCCTGACACAAACTTACTCATCTTAGCCCTACTATCTGCAACCACATAAAGGGAATATCTGGATAATTGAGTATTCTTATGAGAATACTCTTTCATCGTCATGTTTCTTAGCTTGAGGTTAATGAATTCTAACACTTTAGATTCTCTAAGCTCTTGGGGAAAGAACCTCTCTAAGAATGCAGTGATAAATTCATCCCATTTTATAGGCCCTGCATTATCTCTCCTTTCTGACTTCCACTGCTTGAACCAAGTATAAGCCATATACTGCAACTGATATGCAGCTGGCTTAACACTCTCAATAGTAGCCACCCCCATGATATCAGTCACTTTCTAAACCTGATCAAGGAATTCCTAAGGGTTCTCATCTGACTTAGACCCAAGAAAGGATGGAGGGTTCATTCGAGTAAAGTCCCCAATCCTGGCTACAGCTGAATTAGACACTGGGTTTATCAGAATGACAACTGGCCATTCATTATGAGAAGCAACTAACTGAGCAAGAGTAGTGAATACAACCCTCAACTTTGCATGATAAATATGTTTACCCAAAGGTTCTTCGAGCTGAGGGGCTGACTAATTACCATTTCTTCTTTTAGGAGGTATTTTCTGTAGAAGAAAGGGAGAAATAGATTAGATTGAGAGTTTAACTTTGATCCTATGCTCACTAGCACGACATTAATATAGAAAGAAGGGAAAATATTCCTAAAACTTCTCATAGACTCCTGCACATAACTGTGGTGCATAACACACCCATGTACAAGACTCTACTAGATATGGCTTTCAGACTTACTAGGACACTATTGAACATTAGGCTCTGATACCAAGTTTGTAACATCCCGAATCTGGTACGCAAAAAGCTACATGGTGCTCATGACCCCAAAGGACCACAAGCTAACTCATGACTAAAATCTGTAACTAACACTAAATAATACATTATAAATATTTAGAATATAAGTTTTAAGGCCATAAGTTTCAAATTGAAATAATAATGAATACAATACAATGTCTATAATGGGGGTATGACAATACCCAAAACTGAGATAAACTATCTAAAACATGTTGTAGTCCAAAAGCCTCTAAATTATATAAAAATTATGGAGTTGATAGGACATGTCCCCAACTAACTCCAAACTATTGAAATAATAAAGTAATAGAATAATCATGTTATCTTCGAATAATGAGGACTTACTGTAAGTCTGGCTGCTAAACGTCTAATCTACTAAGAATACTCGGGAGCTCGTGCTTCTATACCTATGGTATAAAACACTATAGTTCAAATGTGTCAGTACTTTAAATGTACTGGTATACAAGTGAGCTAGGCTGAATACAATTGCTCTTATGTATGAACAATACTAACTAATTGGATAACATGAACGTGAGAATACATGCATGAATATGTGACCGTAACTGAGATCGTGATAGGACTAAATACTGAGTTCTGACTACTGAGTCTACTGATAATGGGTATTTACTGATACATGATTTTACTATTACTAGAATACAGATTAACTGTATTACTGGTAAGTTGACAATTGAGTTTACTGATATGGATATTTGAATATTTGTTTTTGATAGTTCTGATTATGAAGAACTAATCTGATTGACTGTATCAGATCGACCAGAGTATAAATATTGATAACATGAGTTTTGATAATTGATATAACTAATAACATGAGTGACTGTATCTAACAGTCCTGAATCTGATAAAACTAGCCGAGTTCCATACTGTATCTGACAGTCCTGAAATTTATAAAACTATTTGAGTTCTATCACTGATAAATAGACTGAAAACTGAGACGGTAGGAAGTAATCCTCTAACTGACATTCCCTATACTAAACTGACTGGGGTCCAACCAGTAACCCTAGTTGGAAGGGTGTCAATACCGCACCACTAGTAAAGACAACTGTTGTGGAGTGAGTCCTAATCTAGCAGTTGACCCATGGGATCAGTCCTATACATTTAAATGTACTAATGGGTGATCCCTGAGTATGTCATCCCTATCTAACGGGTGAGTCCCCATCCCTAGGCTCGCTTGGTGATGAATCCTACTCCCATCTAAAAGATATTGAACTGATTAACTGAACTGAAGTGCTTATTTAAATTGAGCTGATACTAATGGTATCATTTAGCCGAGCTAAACTGAGTTTACTGAGTTCTTTTGACTGACAGAATGTATTGAGTTCTGAGGACTGACTGAGAGTACTGAAATTACTGAGATAACTAGGAATATTGCAGTTACTAAAATTACTGAGATTACTGAGTAAGACTGATCTAATGGATACTGGATTTATTGAGATTTCCTGAGTCATGAGACTGACTAAATTCTACTGATCATGGCATGACTGAGATTATCATGAAAACCTAACCTGGCTCTAGGCACACAGCTAAATTGTCAGGGACAAGTACCCCCAGGACTTGATGGAAAGAAACTAACATAGGATAGCTTACTTGAACACATGACAAACAACACATTTCATAATTCATATATTGAAGCACTTCATTAAACATGTGATATGCATAAACTTGTACATAAATGGGGATTTCATAATTTCATGCTAGTTGGGCACTTTTCTTTCATATAGGGACTTAATCAACACGTAGTAGGAATTATATATGTAGACAACATTATACAACAAGTAAACAACATGATTCAACATCTAATTTCATCATTCTAGGGTAATCATAAGTTCACATGAATATACATCTATACAAATCAATTCCATATAACATTGATCACCCAACATGAATTTGAATTCAATTGATCATTCTCAGCATAAACAAAACAAACACAACATGAACTTCATAAAGAAATCCATAAACTTGAACTTAGAAATGAGATTCTTGGGCTTCATGGATGAAAAGAATCCATGAATGAACACTATGCATACCTTGGTTCATAAATAAACGAAGATTTATGGAGGAAATTCTTGAACTTGAATCTTTTATGAAAACCCTAATGTGTTTTGAGAGAATAGTGTATATTTTGGTGTAATAGAGGCTCAAATCTATGTTTTTGAGCTTATATAGGGTAGGTAAATTGACCCTTTTAACCCTAGGACATGTATTTTAATTCTTACAAAAATATCCCAATTTTTATCCTTGGCGCGACATGGCACTATCGCGCCAATTCACTAGAACTGCATAATTGGGAATCTGCATGGTGGCACGACGCAGAGCTATCCCATTGTCACCTTGTTTGAGACCTAGAAGTTTAGTGAGATATGACACTATCGTGGAGCCACACTGGTAATTGACATTTGTCATTTAAGCTAGCTCCAAGACGTACTAAAAATCTTGAAAATACCACATGTATAAAAGTGGATTCATCTATGAAACAAGTCTTTGACATTCTTGGGATGGATTTAAGCTAGTTGAAGTATAGGGTATTACAAAGCCTTTAACTGCTGACTCGATCTGTCTAAATAAGATCACGATCTTGAGAGTTCAAACCCACGATACGAGACATAATAGCACAAAGAAAGAGCATGCAGTCAGTATGTGGAATATATTGGTATGATAGATAAGGTAAGGTTGAATGCAAGGGTTCATATGCATGAATAATAACTGAATGAATATATACAATAACTGAATATAAGAGTACATGAGTAATTGATACTACTAAAATCACTGAGTATGCAATACCGTGCACATACGTGTTACTATAACTGAGCTTTTCTGAAGATAAATACTGAGTTCTGATAACTGAGTAATTGATATCTAAAGTACCTGATAACTGATTTACTGATATTGATTGACTTTGTCTGACAATCCTGATTCTGTAAAAAGAACTAAGTTCTAAACTGAAGATTGAATATTAAACTGTGGGAAGTAATCATCTAACCGACATGCCCCAAATCTGAGCTGATAGGGGTCCAACCTGTGACCCCAGTTAGAAGGATGCTAATACCGTGCCATAGGTACTAATACCGTAAAACTAAGATGCCAAGACTAACTGACCGGGGCAGAGCCAAACCTAATCTAATGAGTGACCCCTGGGAGGTAGTCAATCCTAGTCTGAAGGGTTACTCCTCATCCTGCGCTGGCTATGCTGTCTAGAGTACAAGGACTTCTACAAAAAACTTTTCCACTCTGACGGGGAATCCATCATCCCTGGACACACTTGGTGATAAATCCTACTCTAACTGAAAGACACTGAACTGAGTATACGGAAATGGACTAGACCGATACTAAGTTTTCTGAGTTTTCTTGAGTTCAATAATTGACCGAGTTCTGTAGCTAATTGAATTTTATTTATCATGACATGACTGATACAATTCTGTAACTAATGCTAGCTCTAGGTAAACATATAGATTATTGGGTATTAAATACCCTAGGACTCAATAGAATAAAAAGAAAGACATAACATGATCATAAAGGCATAACAATACTTGCTTGCTAACAATGCACTCATTTAGACATTTTGTCAAACCCTTGATATACATGAACTTGTGCATGAATGGGATCACATAATAACATGTCATACTTTCACTAGTCAATTCACATAAACATTTCATCAAACACTTGTAGGGCATAAGCTTGTACATGTTGGGACCACATATTAACATGTCATGATTCCACTATTTACTTTACATAGGCAATTTAGCAAACACTTAGGGAGCATGGATTATTTACATGATAATGGACTATATATGAACATCATGATACATTAATAAATTTTTAAATTCAAGGGTTTATCAAGAAAATCATATATTCATCACACATGCAATTCAATTTCATGAATGCTTGTAATTTAATCATGGACTAAGACCCCACAATAACATGAACATGAATTCAATTTAATTCAAAGATGAACGTTCATAATCCAACAATTTTGTAATTTGAAAACAGATTTGTGGACTCTATGGGTGAAAGGAACCCATAGATGAACACCTAACATACCCGAATCTTATGGATTCTTGAAGTCCTTAAAGGATTTCTAGAGGATTATTCTTGATTCTTGAAGCAAGTATTTTTCCCTCTTTAAGAGAGAATCCTTTTAATTTGGGAAAAAGTGAAATAATGAATGACATAGAACATTTTTAGGGCTTAAATCCCATATCTGGGCATATAAAAATTATGGAAAAAGACAGTTTTAACCTTGGATGAAACATTTAATTTTCATCAAAATTTTCCAATTTGTGCTCTTGGCGCGACGCGATGCTATTGTGTTGTTTCTCTAAAATTTGAAAACTGGGAAAGTGGTTGGTGGTGTGACACGGTGGTATCGTGTTGCCACCTTGGATGTGACCTGGAAGTTCACCACGATACGGTGGGATCACGTTGGTACACTAGAAATTGACAAATGTGAAAATAATTTGTGGCATGATGCACCGGTATTGCGGTACCTCACTGGAAACTGAAAATTGCCGTTTTCACATACTCCACGATTCGCTACTGGCCTGAATGATAGTACTTAGCGACTGAAACTTAAAATACCCATAACTTCTTACTCGATTTTTAGATTTAGGTGAATTTTATATCTTTTGAAAGCTAACTAAATTTTCTATGCATTGGAAGGCTCTAAACTGAAAAATACTAAGTACTAAGAAAAACTTATATTGGATCACTCATGTATTGAGAGTTAATCTAGTCTCGAAAAATATGGGGTATTACAATATCTCCCCCTTGGGAACATTCGTCCTCGAATGATACTGATTAAGCTGAGAACATGGATATCTGATGCATGGAATACATGACTGAACTAATGACAAGCTAAATTTTCCTACTGAACATACATATCTGATGCATGAGTACATAACTAAAATGATTCATGAATGCTTGACTGAATATTTAATAGTAAGGAATACCAAGTTTAAAACTGTAACAGAATCATGGATCTGAGTAAATCTAACAAAGACTGTCACCTTAAGATGAAAATACTAATGAACCTAAGATCTTTTACTGAACATGTATGAATGGAACATGAGAAAATGACTGATTCTGAAACATGATACATGAACTGAATACCATGAACTGAACTAATTTCGTGAATACATGTCCTGCCATAAAATGGTCATACAGATGAGATTTGAATGTGAGAGTTAAATTATGAGTACCCGTTACATCAAACTGGATCCTATTATGTGAAGAGAAAATAGAAGGTTTAGGAAATAAAAGACCGGGGGTTATAGTGTATCTCTCCCTTTGGAAAATATGTCCCCCGAATAATGCTGACTTGGCTGAGATACTAAGGAAAATTTAGACAATACACAGGCCACCTATGAATTGATTCATGGTTGAATATGTGGAATCTAAAACTGAGGCTTGATACATGAATTGAGCTGAACTTGCAACACTAGGATGCTCTATCTTGGAACAATCATATTCACAAAACTGCGGATAGTACGACTGGGTGGAAAGATGGGGAAACTGTATGAATTGTCTGCCTGACTGCTAAACAGGATTCCTGGATTTACTAACTAACTCATGCTAAACTAGAGCATTTCTTGACACTGTTTTTATTTATTTCTACTGACTTTACGGAGCGAGGAGAACTTGACATGGTCTGAATAAGACATCTAAATTAGAAGTCATAATATGGCTAAACTTTTATGGTATGGGCACTAATAACTCTACCTACTAAGGTGTGATCTGGGCTTAATTCTCCCACTATGTTCAAGACTACTTAAATCTCTGAAATGCATTTAGCCCCTTACACATCATCATAACATTCAAGCCTATCTTTATAACTACAGCTTCATGTAAAACTAGCATGCAATAATCTTTGAATAACATAAAACATTTTCTCTCTCCCATCTAAACAACTGCTCATCACCACCCCAACTAATAAACAGAGTTCACTGAAGGTTAACACATGAGAACCTGAAGCATGAATGGACAATATATAGAACTTGACACTTAACTGGGGCCTAAGGAATAGAATGTCAACCTCATGGATTTATCAAGAGATATATACTGAGGATATACATTACATAAATCTGAATTTAGATAATCATTAAGAGTATAGCATAAGTCAAGGAATCTAGGAATACTGTAAGGCATGATTACATGAGTCATGAGCTGCATGACCTGAGTTTGGAGTTTCTGTATTCATGGAACATGATTCGTAACACTGAGTGAACTAGAACTTCTCATACTAGGAACTATAAGCATACATGATTTTTGATAACATGCACGAATAAGGGGTTTGATCATAGAGGTGACATGTAAGGCATGAGTAGATATCATGATAGCTGAAGTGCAAAACTTTGCACTGAGGTAAGGACGGGTTTGGAATCAACCTCTCTTACTGCTTCTCTACATATATTGACTTTACAACTAAAATATGAAAGTCTGACCTGGTTACTTATTCAACCATCTCCCCCTTAGCTTAAAGTTATCCTTTTATGTATGTTAACCTCTTAATAAACTCTAAATCAAACTGAAACCACTTTGCTCTAGAGTCTGAGATATAACAATACTCGTAAACACTAAACTCACTCTGAAGGACTACTCCTGATAATGTAAGGTCCATTACTAGTAGTTCCTTCTGATACATGATTCTTAGTCTTCTATTGCCCCAACAATCATAATACAGTAACCTCATTACTCACTATCTTAGAATTCTCAACTTCTCTTTATACCACGTCTATCTAGAGATTCAAACTTAAATCAATTGAAACTAAAGTAATACCCCTTCATTTAATGATTGATTCATCAAGAAACTGAAATGGAATGACTCCATTACTGAAATTAATTGAAGAGATTTTTTGAAATACTGTAATCGAGCAAATTCTAAATACTCGCCTAGCTAGAATAGATTTATCTACCGAGGTAAGCACTAGGAAATATTCTATTAAGATTTATAGTCTGACTTAAAGTTGATTGCAATGCAAGGAGTAACAAAAGATAGAGAAGCTCCTAGATCTAATAAGGCATGAATATGAAAATAGAAGATCTATAATGTACCATTGGCCGCATCAGGGGAACTTTCCTGATATTGTTTGGATTAAAGTGCATAAAGCCTATTTGGGCATTGCCAACTGGCGGCACTGGAACTGGCTCCCAGCTGATTCAAGCGACCAGACTGAGCTGAAGGATGACGGTACTATCCTTGTGAACCTGACTGAGGACAATTCCTTACTCTTCGGCCTATCTTGACACACCCAAAACAAATATCACTGCTAGATCTACACACTCTCTTATGTTTCTCACCACATTCTTTGCAAAGCGGATTAGCACGAACACCCTTCCCACTATCTTATGACTAAGAGCCTGGTGCTTCATGTTGACTGTCATTCTTAGACTTAGGCACCGACGCTCTGACTGAAGGCAAAACTGGGGCTGAGATTTTTTGATGAAACTAGAAATGGTTACCACTCTCTGACCTTGGCCTAAAACCACTTGTTTTGACTTTCTTATTCTTTCTGTCTTCTTTCCTGTGATTCTCCCCCTTGCTCTACTGAGTATGAACACTAAGCCTAGATAGGACAACAACTTGTACGTTATTCTGAGTAACTGCTGAATTGGCTAAAGTAGTGAAGGCAGCTCTGAATTTTGCATGGGAACATACTCATTTAGGGAATCTGCCTGAACGGGCAGTGGTGCTGACAGATTTCTAGTTCTGCTTTCTTTAGTATTTTTGGGACGTATGTTCTGTTATTTAAAAGGAGATAACAGATAAGAATGAGAGTTTAACTTGAGCTCATGCTTACTTGCATGGCATGAACACTGAAAGAAGGGAAACTTTTCCAAAACATCTCATAGCCTCCTATCCATAAGTGTGGCGCACCACACACCCATGCATAAGACTCTACTAGATGCAGCTTTCTGACTTCCTAGGACTCTATTAAACCATAGGCTCTCATACCAATTTTGTAATGCCCCGAGAACACACCATGGATGCCACACAATGCTTACGACCCCATAGGACCAAAGGTTAACCGATGACTGATATCTTCTGTGAGTACTGAATAGTAATACTGAAATAAATGTGGAATTAGGCTGAATTTCCATAAGGTTCAAAATCTAAATAGTAATAACTAATAACATCTGGTAAAAACATCTGAAAACTAAACATTGTCTGAACTGGTCTAGTATGAAAGACTCTAACTGAAATGTCTTAAAAACGGAGTTCCTACACTGCAGAAACATAGGGTAGGCGGCGCCTAACCCATGGAAAAACTTAAGGATTGCAGTGCCTAACCCATGGAAAACGTTAAGGTTTGTGGCGCTTATACCATGTCAAACCTTAAGGTTTGCGGTGCCTAAGCTATGGCAAACCTTTTGCATTGAAGGTATGTGATAGTAATGCGATGCCTTGCCATCGCCTATACTCTATTGTGCGATGCCTACTGATTTTTAAGGTCCTTAAACACTGCCAACACCTCCCATATCATTAACACATGATCTACCATCACTACGGGGATCCAAAAGGTCATTTTTGATGCATTAAAAGAGTGTTACAAATACGGGGTGTTACATTATCTCCCCCTTCGGATAATTAGTCCCCGAATGATGGGTAGGGACTTGTTGAAGCTCTAAAAGTATAGAATAAGGAACGTAACCTCTCATTGAACATTTTTCCTCAACAAAATATGAAAAGGCATTAAAGATCTCATGATGTCTCCTAGTGAAAAGTGTAAGCACGAAGCGTGAGATAACAAAGATTGATATAGAGATGACCTTTTACATAATTTCTAAGGATCATGATAACCACAACATATGGTATGAGTTTATTTCGTTTGATTTTACATTGGTACTAATCATGAAATAAGGTTTTTGTGAGACATAGGATTAGAAGCATTCTCTACCTTACAAGGTACAACGAATAGATATAAACTTAGAGACACTACTTGTCTACACCCCAAACAATTAATAGCATACTTTCTACATTCAAACTTACAATTCTCCCATCATGCATCTAACCATGAGAGTTTGAGCTCCAGAACATAAGGCTTTTATGTTGCAGCCTAACTCGAAGAAATGAGATGCTAGCTTAAGCTATGGGACCTTGTACTCTACATCTCATTTAAAAAATTACTTCACCTTATCACTACCATCAAATGTACTCGAGTTTTAAATCAAGGAATACCAACCACATAACACATTGGTTTGCATTTTTATCAATCGCAATATTCAAACCTATCATTAATACACCCACTCCATGGATCCCCCCACTAAGACTGGTAAATTTAATCACTCTCACAAAATTTTTCACCATATATCTCTTTCCTAATATTTCACATAACAAAAGTTCATCTCCTTCTTCCCCCTTCTCCTATAGCCTTAGCTCAAGAAATCCCATAAAAATGTCACTTTCAAGAACATCAACTCCCCTACCTAACATATTACTACTCTTACACAACCACCATCATACTAATATATGGAGGAATATTAAGGGACCTGAGCACAAACATCCAAAATGAAAGTAACAGTGTTAGATTATAACATATACTTATTGCACTACTCAAGGTGGGAGATGAGGAGAAGATATGATATGATAGACATGAAGTGCTTCTTATATAAAGTGTATGGATCATAAGTAGAGAGTTGTTTGGCATAAACACAACACAAGATGAGTGCTTAGGACAGACCATAGTGAGAAACATGAGCTCTTACATTACGAGTCGCATAACATAAGTTCGAAACTCATGAAGTCAACGATTGAGACAAGGATTTCTACTCGAAGCTATCGTTTCCCATTTTCAGAGCTGAAATTGGCATGAGTTCGCACAACTTTATCATTTTTTCTAATCCCGATATAAAATGAATCAGTAACATATGAAAACATAGTTCCTTAGAACCAAGCATGATTTGGGACACAGATTTATGGATCATGATAATCATAACTTATATCTTGAATACATGAAAGACTGGATTTACTGAGACATCATTGCTTATAATTTGGAGGACAGAATATTACATTAGTTACAAAGAGATCTCAGACCTTAGACATAGGCAGGACTTGAATACATAAGACATTAGTAGAATGACATCTTAAACTGAAGCAGGAGGAATATGCTTGAATAGGAATAGGTTTATTATGACTCCTCCCCACAACATGCCACACTGAGAAAATTTGGAACTATCATAATTCACCATCTCCACCATAGATCAAAGTCACAATCCCAGACATGTGGACATATCCCCTCATCAAATCTATAACCACAACTCTAAAAAAAATAGGGGGGCCAGTATAAACATGAGCACAATTCCCCTCAATAATTTTAATAAAAACACATAAATTTGTTTCTAGGCCCCCCTTAAGTGTCACTAATCATAACCTTCTCCAACCCCTAAAGTTATCGACTTATGACTAAAATTATCATGAGACTAGACATCCATGCTTCTTAACACTTACCGCTCTGTATTCAACTTCTTAGGATACTAGCATCACACCTCTAATCACATAAAACTTAACAAAATTGGTAAAAAAATTCCAAGGGCGCATATTGTCTACCCATATTTCCTCAATTCAACTCTAAATAATGCTATACAACAACTCCTGAGATTTCTCCATACTATAAGATGCAAGAATGAAATCTAGGTACGCGTAACACTCATACACATCACAACTTTTCTAATAACATGCTACCTCAAGGTTCTACTTGTTCTTTTATACTTATGGCTTTATCTACTTATTGGTTCAACCATAATTCATCTTTTTTAACTAATCCTCATGGCTATATATATCACAATTTCCCACTCCTTATATTGCAAGTTGGCAACCTAGGAGATTTTACACCTCACATCAAGCCCACTAATTCATTCCCGCAAAACATGCATCATTAACCATAAGCTACAATTCTCATCACCACAATCCACATCTAAAGTTCAAGCCTATTGTCTAAAAACACCAATCATATGTAGCATTCCATATACTATACCAATCAATTGAATATAAATATCAACCTAAGTCTCTTATTTCACTTAACTATGGCCCATAAGTTCATCCTCTCCATGACATTACTTCTACACTTCAAAATGTACTACAAATCTTCTCACACATAGTACTAGTTTACAACGACTAGAGAAAAGACAATTAGGGGGTTAAATTCATATAATAAGGATAGTATATCTTAATCTTATAATATAACCCACTACCATCTATTAACATATTCTACTTCCTCATATCATATTTTCTTACCCATGCATACAATTAGACTACCTTCAAATTCCATTTACACCAATGAGTCTTTACCAATAACTTATTGACTAATCTACCCCGTTCCATTCCAAGCCTATAAATAATTTTTAGAACTGCCATAACCATTTATTTTGAGATCTTTCCCTATTTTGAACAAATGATAATCATAGCCATCCAATTCCTTCACAGACTACCATACAATCTACAAATACCATACAATCTACAAATATTGCTACCATAATAGTCTATCACTATAAAATAGCTGCGGGACCCCATACTCTACATGTCTTTAAGAATATCACTTCATCTTATCACTATATTTCAACAACCACAATCTTAATGCAAGGAGTACTAACCATATAGAGCATCGATTTATATTCTCATCAATCACAACATTCAAGCCTATCTTTACTAAACCCATCTCATTGATCTCCCCACTAACACCAGCAAATTGAATCACTCTTACAAAGATTTTTGCCACATATCTCCATCCTAACTATTTCACATAACAAAAGTTCATCTCCTTCTGCCCCCTTCACCTATAACCTTAGCTAAATGATTCACATCAAAATTTTCATATTTAAGAACATCTGTTTCCCCTACCTAAGTCACTACTACTATTCCATAACAACTATCATACTAATATACAGAGGGTCATTAAGGGAACTGGGCATAAGCATCATGAATTGGAGTAACACTATTCTATTATGACTTATACTTACTGCATTACTCAAGGTGGGATATGAGGTAAAGATAGATATAATAGAAACATAGTTCTTAATATATCAAGTGTCTAGATTATAAGTAGAGAGTCATTTAGTTATAAACACAACGCAACATGAGTTCTTCAGACTGGGCACAGTGAGAAACATAAGTGCATACATACTTAGTCGTATAACATAAGGTCAAAATTCATAAAGTCAAGGATTGATACTTGGAACTATTGTCTCTAATTTTTAGAGATGAGATAGTCAAGAATTTGCATGAACCCTATCACTTTGGCTAATCCCGACGTAAAATGAATCAGTAACATATGGAAAGCAAAGTTTCTTTGAACTAATCATGATATAAGACATGGACATTTATGAATCATGAGCATCATGAAATAAAGCCTAAATACATAAAAGACTGGATTTATTGGGACATCATTCCTTCTAGTTTGGTGGTCGGAACATGACAAAACTTACATAGAGAACTTAGACCCTAGACACAGGCAGTACTTGAATACATGAGACATTGGTACAATTTCCTCTTAAATTGAAGCAGGAGGAGTTTGCTTGAGTAGGAATAGATTTATCATGACTCTTCCTTCAAACTTTCCACTATGAGAAAATTCAAGAACTACCTTAGTTCATCATCTCCCCCTTAGATCAAAGTCACAATCCTAAAATTGCAGATATATCTTTTTATTAAACCTATAACAGAAATTCTCAACACAATAGAGGTATCAGTATACACATGAACACAAACTCCCCTAAATAATTTTAATAGAAAGACACTAAATTCTTTCTAGGATATCCCCTTCAGGGACACTAATCATAACTTCCTCCAACCTCTAGAGTCATCATTGTATGACTAACATTATCATGGTCATGATCATCCATGCTTATAAAAACTTAACACTCTATCTTTAACTTCTTAGAATACTAGCATTACACCTCTAATCACATAACTTACAACATAACAAAATTTTTAAAACTAGACCAAAAGCTCATAACACCTATCTGTATTTCTCCCAATTGAACTCTAAAGAAGACCATATAGTAGATCTCTAGGATTCTTCATACAATGAAATTTAAGAACATGAACTAGGCAAAAAATTGCATTTGTACACATGAGACCTTATCTAACCACATTCTACCTAGGGTTTAACTTATTCTGGTAAAACCTAACACTCTCATCCGCTTAATGACTCAACCACAATTCATTATTTTAAGACTAGACCTCGTGTATATGTATATATATCATAATTATTCACTCATTTTTCAATAAGTTGCAAACCTAGGCTATTCTTATCACCACAATCCACATCTAAAGTTCAAAACCATAGTCTAGCATCAATTATATTGCACCGATAAAGCATGCCACATATTATACTATCTATCAAGTTGTGAAATCAACCCAAATACCTTATTTCACTTAACTACTACCTACAATCACATCCTCTCTATGACATTACTACTAAATGTCACAATCCATTACATACCTTCTCACATATAGTACTAGTTTATAGCTACTAGAGAAAATACAGTCAAGGTGGCAAAATCACATAATAGGGATAGTCTATCTTAATCTTATAATATAATTCACTATGATCTCATCAAAAAATTCTACTTTCTCACATCATATTTACCTACCCATGCATACATCCCTGACTACCTTCAAATTCCATATAAACCAATGAGTCTCTACTAATAACTTATTGACTAATTTATTGTTCCACTATAACAACCGATAAATGATTTCTATAACCACTATAACTATCCATTTTGAGCTCCTTCCCTATTCTGAATAAATAACAATCATAGCCAATTACGTCCTTCACAGACTATCATACAATCTATAAATCTTACTATAACATTAACCAATCACCATAAAAGCAAACCACCCCTTAGTCAAGGGTTATATAACTAAAACTACTTATTTATGTAAAATTCAACCTCACTCTGACTTTTAGACTTGTGGCTTCATATAACTAACTTCAGGATCATCTTACTACTAGTAGGTTATGACACCATAACATATACTACTACTCTGGTGGAAATATTATTCCAATATTCTATCATATATCTCTACCCTTAAGCATGATATCTGTAATAAGAATTTTGAAAGAAATTGAATACACTCTGTACCTCAGGCTCAAATGCATGATTGATATAGATAGGGGTATACAATTGAATCACTACACTTTGAATCACTAATTGTCATCTTTCAAGTCTTAGTGCTATCTATATACTTTATGGATAACTCAATAAGAAAGAATTTCATCATTGAGAATCTAAACTCTTGGACTTGTATCACCTCGACAATGAGGAACCATAAAATTAGAGCAAGGAAGGGAATTGAATAACTTCTACATAGAAGGCGCTATAGTAAAAACTAGATTATGAAGGAATGAGAAACAACTCCTAAATACCTGGTAGCCTTCTGATTATAATTATGGTTCACAACACACCCATAAGTAAGAACCAAATGCCCTGGACACAATGAGCATCCTGAACCTCGAAGGTCCAAGAGATCCCTTAGAATACAATCATAAGAAAAATCCATACATAAATCCAAGAGCAAAAGATATAACACAGTTTATTAGAAACTTATAATCTGAAATGTGTCAACAAGATATGATGATAAAACATTTCAACTACAGTCTATGAAGCCTCTACTAAATACTAACTATCTAGGTTAGGAAAAAGCACTCGACAAAACCTTTTACTGAAAGAGTCAACATATAAATAAATGCCCTTCAAAAGATGGATGGCTTACCAATTCTATCAAATGCCAAGTGTTCTACTAATGTGATGGACCATAGGACTTATTGCATAATCTAAAATATAAGGGGTTAATACACAGAGGTACTGGTAAGTAGAACAATCCAAAATCAAAATATAATTTTATACAACATTGGTGAAGCGTTTCATAAAAACATGTCAGCATAAATAGTTGAAAATACATGGGCATAATTTAATGAGCTTCAAAACATCTTCTTGAGATTATGACTAAACTCTGTATCTCTCTTCTGAGATAGTGTACACCCTACAATCTATAATTCATGGGCTATATGGAATCCACCCTTGACTCGGTGGCCAAGCCCCCAACCTAAGTTTTTTGGGAGGGTTGGAGTCTCTGCATCTCTAGTCCACCACAAGGACATCGTCAGCCTACAATCCCCTATTTTAGGGAAACATAAAAATCGTGTTGGCAAATCATAGTATCAGGTAATGATTTATCTGAACACGTGCCTTCTTTGTGTAACTATTTAAATCTCTTTAAGCCCTATTTTAGACTCCTAAAAATCATGCTTTGTTCTTATAACTTGTTTCTCTCTTATTCTCTTTAGGGAACATCATAATAGGGTATCATCATACCCAAATTTGCAAGTCCTTTATTTTATATCAAAATATCTCTACTACCCTTTTTATTTCAAAGCGTGTTATTGACCATCCAACAGATTTAAAAATCAAGCGAGAGTTCATACTTCAAAAGAATATGAAAATAAACACTTTCTCTTTTCAATACTTTATCTATGATGGTCATCTCTTTTATCAATTACATGTAATTCCCTATTGGGAATATGAACATTAATAAATATAAGAAAACAACCTTTTATTTAGTTATAAAATAGTATAACTTATACATGTCAGTAAACCTTCAAACTCTTGCTTTAATCTATCCGTATAATCAACCAACAACATGTAAAATCAATGGGTTTCATAATAAGTGAGGGAATTACACAAATCATGCTCTAATTTAACTTCTCAAACTTAATATCACATGAACACTTGAAAAAATTTCGAATTTAGGGTACAACAGCACAATTTCTTCAAAACCTTATAATAAAATGAGATTTTCAATGCATATTTATTAACACTTTCGAAATCCATTCTGTATGCATAAGTATATACTCTTTCGATCTTGTTTAAAATAGTAAATCTATGCTCATGAGGTTTAGGATAGTCCCATGTACCTTAAGATTCTTGATTTGTGAAGAAAACTTGAATCTTTGGATCTTTGGGGAAAAGGATTTTGGATTTTCTTCTTGGGGATAAAGAAGGGTTTCCTTGGACAAATCTGAGTAAAAGAGGCAAATAAAGCCCTCTGGAAGACTCAATTTATGTTATAGACAAAATAGGATAAGAGGAAATGACCTAAAAGAATCTTTGGAGTTTAAAATAAAAAGTTGTAAATGAAGACATTGCGGTCTCTAGACCATTGACGTAAGCCCAGAACCATGGGATCCAATCCGGTAGACTAGACCAGGCGCCACTGGTTCTACCTTAGCAGAGTTAACCGGGCACCGGGGGCCTATACTAATGATTCTACTATTTTTATTGTCCAAACATTCCCCTATGTCCATTCAATGCGAATACCATAGGTATAACTCTAAGTTATAAGATAGATAGTTCTTTTAATGAACCTTTAAATGTTTGGAGGCATAAGCTATCATTTTTATATGTTACATCAAAATGAAGCAAAGCCCTACATGGGACATATCGCATTAGACTATAAAACTATCAGTTCCTTCAGGAGAAGTCAAGACCAGAACCAAAGTCAGCTTAGCCATTAACTTCTCAAAACTACCCTCAAAAGCTTTTGACAATAAGAACTTTACCTTCTTCACAGTTAACTTACTCAATGGGGAAACTATAGTCGAAAACTTAGCCCCCTGACGCTGATTAAAAAACTTATCTATCCTTCGAAGAGGGTATTTATTCTTTCATGTTACCTTATTCTATTTTTTGAAATAAATAATTATCCAAAGGAACCATCCTTCTTAGCACGAACAATATCGGTGTACCCCATGGAGACACACTAGGACGAATGAAACCCTTGTCTAAAAGATCCTTTATTTTCTCCTTAATCTTCTTTAACTCAGCCAGAGCCATTCTATACAATGGAATAGAGACAAGACGACTATCCGAAATAAGATCAATCCCAAAATCAATCTCTTTATCGGGATGAACACTGGGAAGATCATTAGGGAAAACATTGGGAAATTCATTCACCTCCTAGATAGAATGTAAAGATGGACCCTCCGAGTTAGAATCTTTAACCCAGACCAGATGATAGAGACACCCTTTGGAGATTAATATCTAGGCTCTAAGATATGATATGAACCTTTCCTTCGGTGCTAGAAGACAACCCTCCCATTCAATAACCAGCTCATTAGGGAATTTAAAGATGACCATAAGGTTCTGACAATCCAAAAAAGCATAGCACGAGTGCAACCAATTTATCCCAAATATGACATCAAAATCAACCATGTCTAATACAAACCGATCGACCAATGTTTCCCAACCACCCCAAAATACCACACAACCTCTATAGACTTATAGCCACCATAGAGTGACCCACCGAGGTAGAAAGAGAAAAGGGTTTCAAAATACCCTCAGGACGAAAACCAAAATGCACGCCACAAATGAGGTCACATAAAAACATATGGATCCCAAATAAAGTAAATAGTACATATTACAAGAAAAGTGTTTCAACATACTAGTAATGACATCAGGCAATGCCTCAAACTCCTAGCAGGTTGTAAGAGCATAGTGTTGGTTCTGACCAATGTCGGAGCTAGATGGAGAAACCTTTTGTACCAGAGCTGAAGAAAAGGAAACCAGAACCTTGTTTTCCCCAGAAGAAACCTTTGCCACTGTAAACTTTCTAAGTATATGCCCTGGGTGGCCAGAGTTGAAGCACTTGTGTCATCCCTCATCATTGAATCCCTGGTACAATCGACCATAAAATATGAAGGAGGATATGATGCAGCTGATTGAGCCCCACTAGCCTGGGATAAGGCATCCTGTACCCTATAATTATTGCCACCACAAAATGCTAGTCACCAAATGTCGTTGGGTAGGGAGCACTAGCTGCTGAGTAAAACCCAAAATTTCCCCACATCTTTTTGGACAACTTTCTACCATCCCTACCACACTGGTGTTGACCTCCAGCCTACTCAGAAAATCTAAACTTCTTGCTATGCTCTCCTTTATATCCATCTACTTCTTCTACTCTTTCTCAACCTACTTAATTTACACAGTTAGCCTAAAGATGTCCATGTCCTTGTTTATCCATGTCCATGTTTAACACAGTAGCCTTACTTTGAAAAATCAAGTCTCGAGACAACTCAGAGGTGAACTTCCTTATTCAAGCCGTTATGCTAGAAACCAACTTTGAAGCATACTGGATAGCTGGCAAAACATCAAATTATACTTCTTGATTGACATCTTGCCTTGCTTCAGGTTAACAATCTCTTTTGCCTTTGCCTCCCTTAATTCTTGAGGAAAGAAGCAATTTAGGAAAGCATAACAAAAATCATCCCACAGGGCTGACTAAGATTTATCACCCCTTTACTAATAAGAGACATCTTTCAATTGATAGGTGGCGAACTCCACAGCCTCTACATTAGTGGCAAGCATCACACAGAAGATCTTTTCTATCTCATCAAGGAAACCTTGAGAATCCTCCTCCACCTTAACACCATGAGTCATGACCAATATAGTAAGCCCAAAGCTCAAGAATTTTCAAGGGATAAAATTTTAGGGCGTTAACTCAACATAGAACCCAAATTGGTTAGACACTTGACACCCTACGATTATATCACATGAATCATAATAAGCTCTTATGACTTGTAGTGAGCCACTCGTACTCAGAGCAGAACTTAGCCACAAACTCTTTAATTTGGTTACGACTTAGGTCCCTAGTACCCATATCCACTCCCTAGGACTCGTACCCACAAGTCGTACCCAAGATAATAACTCGAGAACCATCCAGTGGACACCTTACAAATAGGGTCACATAACCAGTCAAGACGTACTATGAAACATAGGGTGAGTCATAACTAAGGAAGTGAGCATAAAGCTTAAGAAATTTTTGAGTACAAAAACCTGGGGCATTTCATACATCCCCCTTTAGGAATAGTTGTCCTCGAATGATAGGACAAGACATTTATTAACACGAGTTAATATAACTAACAACCATACTTTCCTTTAACAAAGTAAAAAAAAAGGATATATAAAAAAAAATCACATACTTTAAGGATGAATTTTTTGAAATGGGAAATAGGATTGGATGTTGGATCTTATGACATGCCCAATTGAATTGTGTAAGCACCAACTATGCAATAATGAGACTTTACAAAGACATGATCTTGAGCATTTATACTATAGGACATTGATACAATACGCGGACCAATATTTTTGTTGGACATAACAATTGCTAAGAAGCATCCTCCATTTTCTAAATAATAAATCTAATACCCCATAAATATAACCATGTACCCACTATGCTTTCAACTATAAAAACACTCCAATATCTTAAAATTCCAACTTCTCCTGCAAAACATATAACTACAAAGCCTGAGCATAACTATAGATTCCTCTTATGTGAAAGCCAAATTCGACGTTAAATGTTCTAGTGTAATCCATACGACCTATAATTTATACCACTCTAATGGTACTACTCGATCTTATTACCATAACCAAGAAACCTCAGGTCTTAATCACGGATTTGTAGCCTGATATCATAATAGTTGGGTATTTATCAATCACCACACTCCAACCTTTCTTTACTACACCCATTTTATATATCTTCCCACTAAAAGTAGCACCTTCAATCATTATCACAATGTTTTTCACCACAATCAACATCTAAGATTCAAACATTATGACTAACAACCATCATGTACAACTAAAAAAGTTCCCTAGATAATATATATATATGTGTGCGTGTGTGAGTATGTAGAGTCCACCCCACAGGAACATATTAGGATGGATAAAACCCTTGTCTAAAAGATACATTAATTTCTTCTAAATCTCCTTTAACTCAGTTGGAGCGATTCTATATGGAGGGAAAGAGATAAGATGAGTGTTCGGAATAAGATCAATCCCAAAATCAATCTCCCTATAGGGAGGAACACAAGGAAGGTCATCAGAAAACCCCGGGAACTTCATTTACTATGGGAATAAAATATAAGAAAGGACTCTCCGAGTTGGAAATTTTAACTCAGACCAAGTGGTAAAGACACTCCTTGGATTAATTTCTGGGCTCTAACATATGATATGAATAACCCCTTAGGCACTAGATAACCTATTTTCCATTCAATAACTGACTCATTAGAGAATTTAAACTTGACCTTATGGGTTCAAAAATCTAAGGAGGCATAGAATGAGTACAACCAATACATCCCTAATATGACATCAAAATAAACCATGTCTAATTCAAACAGATCCATAAGGTTTCTCTACCATCAACCGATACCACACAACCCCTATAGACTCTCCTTCCAATCATAGAGTCAACCACTAGAGTAGAAATAAAAAAGGGGTTTGAAGTACATTCGAGACAAAAACCAAAATACACAGCCATAAATGGGGTCATATAAGAAAGAGTGGACCTTGGATCAAGCAAATATTACATATCATGGGAAAAGAGTGTTAACATACTAAAAATGACATTAAGATATGACTTTGACTCCTGAAGGATAGTGAGAGCATACAAATGGTACCATATAGTATCGGAGCCAAAAGCAGCACCTCTCGGTGCAGGAGCTAGAGAAGAGGCAACCAGGATCCTATTTGCCCCATTAGAAATCCTTGTGGGATACTCCATCTGTATGTGACCAACCTGACCAAAACTAAAACACTGATTCTTCCCTTTATAGCAATAATCTAAGGTGCAACTGACCATAAAACCAATAGGGAGGATATGGTTGGGTTGGCCAAGATCCACCATCCCAAAAATAATGTTCACCAGAAGACTGGGATAAGGGACAATGACAACCACATGGGAACTCCCCGAATTCCACTGCACAAACCATTTCCCACCATTTCTACCATTATATCTCTAATTGTTCCTTCAGTTTGAGTATTGAAACTTCTTGCTCTTCTAATTTCTTGCATTTGCCTTATCCCCACGCATACTAATAGCACTGAACTGATGTGACAGTAAGGCCATAATCTAGGTCAACATTATGTGTTTACTATTCCTATAGTATTCCATCCGAATAGTAAATGTATATTGTGGCCTATTAGAGATAGACTAATGGAGTATGACTTAAAAGTAATGCAGAAATCACCTAGTCACTATACTGGAGGAGTGAAAGTATGGTCGTTTCCTATATTGCATAGGGATACAGCATCCGAAGACGGTTAGTAGGGTGAACGCTAGTGTGTGACTGAGAGATAAAGATAAAGTAATGTCATCAATCTAAAACTAAGTCAAACTAATGCACATACCCATATGCAAATATATATATATATATTATGTCCGGATAAGGAACAAGTTTTGCATGCACTTTAAAACCTTAACCTAGGTTTGTGTAGAGTGAATATCTTAATTCACCCAGTGGATATATGTGTCCATTGTTACCCCAGAGATGTGCCCCAGTGTGTGTTGGCCGTATGAACCAAATATATCATAGGCAGTAGGGGATTTCCTTATACCTTTCTCCATCTATGATACATATGTACGTGTATATACTTGGGGGTTTTCCCTTGTACCCAAAAAAAATATGGTCATCAAGACCAATCCTCATGTTGACAAACATGATTTTCCAGTGTCAACCTTTTGAACTAACACCATCATAGCTAGCTAACAAAATCCCCTTTAATGCCTAATTAAAACATTTAATCCATAACCAAACCACCAATTCTAGGAGTCAGTTTGTAAGGAATTATTAAGTGGTATTTTCATACTGACTATATCTTGCAAGAAAGGTCATTAAGCCAACACTTAGGCATTCTCCTGTACCCTGCAGACTCTATTATAAAATTTACTTAGGGGAATCCCATGTACCCCATAAGTTTGTATGATAAAATCACTTGGGGTATTCCCGTGTTCCCATCAAAGTTTTCAAAACCATCCTTAACCAATTACCCATTTATGCCATACATTAGTTTCAAGAAACAAACCAAATAAAGTAATCATGTATAAACCAAAACCAATTATGCAAGTGGGTTGAGGTTGATACCAATTTCCATACCAAACCATTTAATTTTTGGATTCATTTGTACCCCCTATTTCAATGATTTACCAATTTTTGGGATTAGATTGTACCTATGTCCATCCACCATTCCCATGCACCCCAAAAAATTTACCAACCATCAATTTTAGCTTAACAATTTCATAAATATCATTAAAGAAAAATTTACACAATTTATATTCAAAACCTTTAACCCATAGTTCAAAACCCAACATCAATATCTCATGAACAATACATGAAATCACATGCTTTTACAATGTATAAATGAGGGAATAGTAACATGCCTGAATTACTAAGATTTATGGAGAGAAATCGACTGCTTGAGTCCCTAGGTAACCACTAACTAAAACCGTAAGTTTCTTTCTTGAGATGATTTTGAGAGAGCTTTGAGAGGTTCTTTGATTTTTTTTTGAGTCCTAATGATACCGTAAATGGGTTATAATACACGGGTTTAAATTTGGATAAGAGGGTAAATATCCACAATGCCCTTTAGCTTTATAGCTGTAAAAATATTGCTTTTGACTATGAGTCAACCATTGATTTGTAACCACTCTTTATGACTCATCACCACGATTAGTAACCAAGACAGTGATTAGTACACCACCCCCTGCTGACCGTACGAATCAACCAACCAACTTGTAATGAGACCCTACTACTTGTAGGGTCTAGCTGTAGTCTAAACCTAAATAGGTTAGACGCTGGACACATTATTCATCCCATGACCCATAACAACTCCTTACTACTTGTAGTGAGACACTCTTACTCAGAGCAAAACTTAGAAACTAACTTTATTATTTGGTAATGACTTGGGTCCCTAGGACCCGTAAACACTCCCTAAACTCGTACCCGCAAGTTGTACCCAGGAAAGTAACTCAAGAGCCATCTACTTGATACCTTAAAAATAGGGGAACATGACCCATCAAGACACCCTATGACTCATAATGTGACTCATAACTAAGGTAGTAAGCCCACAGCTCAAGAAATTTTCAAGGCCCAAAACCCTTGGCGTTTCAACTAAGGTGTCAATCCTAGTTTGATTGGTAACCTTTAAAACCTATGGTGATGTCGTAGTTTTGCTAATTAAGGTCTTCTACTAAAGTTCTCATCCTAACTAATAGGTGACCCTTTATCCCTGCTTATGCTCGGTGCTAAGTACTACTCCTAACTAATGATGCTAATAACTGACAATGATCTATAGTAATATTCTAAGAACTAAAAATAAATACATAATCTGAACTCATTTAATAACATGTAAGATGGAAGATCTAACAGTAATATTTTTATGCATGAAATCTTAGTCCATGGGGTGTTCATAACTCATCTCTAAAAATACTACTAATCATGGCAATACTATAATCTGAACGAAATAAAAAATTTGATAACTCAAGCACAAAATAAAGAATTTATCACTATAATGACATTTCATAGTCATGAGCATGGAAACATGCTAAAATTCATTTGAAAACATATATTCATGGTTTAGTCAAAATAAGAAACTGAAAAATAGGGGAATTCACACTTTACATGGAAACCCTAAGCTTAAAGGGATAATTAAACTTGGGGGATTGAGTTAACTTTGGGACTCAATGGGTGAAAGAAAACCCATTGATGAAATACCACATACCTAAGGTTGAAAACCTTGCTAAAATTGTTGGATTTAAAGCCAAAAGATGAAGAGCCCTAGTTATTGCTTGAAGGAGAAAAATCACCTCTTTTCTCCAAATTTTCTAAATATTGAGTGAAGTTTGAGCATTAGGGTACTTAGGGATGTTTTAGAGTTATTATTCAAACCTTAAGAAACTTAAATGACCCAGTTTTGGTGTTAAAAAGGTGAGAAAAGACCAAATAACCCTTTACAAATCATCCAGAAAACTCTTGCAAATAGTCCCGATGACTGATATAACAAATAACATGAGTGACTGTATCTGAAAGTCCTAAATCTGATGGAACTAGCTGAGCTCGGTACTGTATCTGAGTGACCATATTCTACAGACCTAAAATATGTAGAACTATCTGAGTTGTATCACTGAGACTGAGTCTGAGACTGAAAACTGAGACTATAGGAAGTAATCATCTAACCTACATGCCCCATACTAATCTAACTATGTCCAACCGATAATCCTAGTTGGAAAGGTGTCAGTAACATGCCACTGGTAAAGACAATTACTGTGGAGTTAGTCCTAATCTAGCGGATAACCCCTGGGATCAGTTCTATACATTTAAATGTTCTAACAGGCGATCCCTAAGTATGTCAGTATTATCTAATAGGTTACATATTGTAGCTATACTGGCTACATAGTTCTGGAACTTAGGGATCTCGATCCTATCTAGTGGGTGAGTCCCTATCCCTAGGCTCTCTCAGTGCTGAATCCTACTCCCATCTAAAAGTTACTGATTTTATTAATCAAACTAAAGTGATTATCTGAACTAAGTTGATACTAATGGTATTGTTTAACAAAGCTAAACTGAGTTTACTGAGTTCCATTAACTGAAGAAATGTACTAAGTTCTGAGGACTGACTAAGAGTACTAAAGTTACTGAGATTACTAGGAGTACAACGGTTACTGAGATTACTGAGTAGGATCGATATGATGGATATAGAATTTATGAAGATTTCTTGAGTCATGTGACTTACTAAATTCTACTAATCATGGCTTGACTGGGATTATCGTGAATACCTGACATGGCTCTAGGCACACAGCTAAATTGTTGGGTACAAATACCCTCAATACTCGATGGAATGTAACTGACAAAGCATGGCTTACTTGAACATATGACCAAAAACATCATAAATAATTCATATATTGAAGCACTTTATCAAACATGTAATATGAATAAACTTGTACATAAATGGAGATTCCATAATATCATGCTAATTGGGCATTTTCCCTATATATAGGCACTTAATCAAACACATGGTAGGAATAATATATGTATACAACATTATAAAACAATTAAACATCATGATTCAACATCTAATTTCATCATCCTAGGGTTTATTCATAGGTTCACATGAATATACATCTATATAAATCAATTCCTCATAACATTGATCACCCAACATGGATTTGAATTCAATTGATCATTCTCAGTATAAACAAAACAAATCCAACATGAAAGTCATAGATAAATCCAAAAACTTAAAATTAGAAAAGATATTCTTGGGCTTCATGGACGAATAGAGTCCATGAATGAACACTAT
The DNA here is from genome assembly GCA_030864225.1 of Capsicum baccatum var. pendulum. Taxonomy (NCBI): domain Eukaryota; kingdom Viridiplantae; phylum Streptophyta; class Magnoliopsida; order Solanales; family Solanaceae; genus Capsicum; species Capsicum baccatum. The sequence goes on along the minus strand of CM061552.1, from coordinate 197,088,949 downwards.
GCATACCTTGGTTTGTAATTACATGAAGATTGATGGAGGAAATTCTTGAACTTGAATCTTCCATGAAAAACCCTAATGTGTTCTAGATAGGATTTTGAGAAATAAAGTATATTTTGGTGTAATGGAGTCTCAAATCCATGTTTTTGAGCTTATATAGGGTAGGGAAATTGACTCTTTTAACGCTAGGACATGTATTTTAATTCTTATGAAAATTTCCCAATTTTTATCCTTGGTGCGACGTTCCACTATCGCGCCATGTCACTGGAACTGGACAATTAGGATTCTGCATGGTGGCGCGATGCGGATCTATTGTGTTGCCACCTTGTTTGAGACTTGGAAGTTTGGTGCGATGTGCTACTACTGTGGAGCAACACTGGAAACTAACAATTACCATTTAACCTGGCTCCGTGATGCGCTGATGGATCAGGTGATACACTGTCACTAAAAAGTCTCTAACTCTTTTCTCGGGTGACTGATTTGGGAAAATTTGGTATTGATGGAAATCTTATTGAGTTTCCCACATGACAAAAAGTGTAAATCTTAAAAATAAAACATGTATAAAAGTTGATTCATCATTGAAACAAGTCTTTGATATTCTTAGGACGGATTTAAGTTTGTAGAAATATAGGGTATTACAATATCTCCCCTTTGGGAACATTCGTCCTCGAATGAGACTGATTGAGATGAAAGAAATGATAAAATTGAGTACATACTGAACATGAACAACTGAAACATGACTACCTAACTCATGTTACTGAGATTCATACTGAGCATGCATATCTGATGCATGATTTTATGACTGAGCTAACATATGAATGCATGACTTAGCATAATGATAAGCAGATCAAGCATATCTGATGCGTGAATACATGACTAAACTGACTCATGAACATGCGACTGAACCTGTACGGGTAAAGATACCAAGTTTGAAATGAAAACTGAGCAATGAACTGAATACCACATTTGTAACAGAAATCTGAATATGAAATTGGATAAGCTTAGGAAAAGATACTACCTTGGGTTGAGTCTGAGATTAATTACTAAATATGCATGAGTGGAAACGTAAGAGCGTAACTAGTTCTAGAATATGATACATGACCTGAATATCGTGATCTAAACTGAATACCTTGAATACGTGGCTTACTATTAATATCAGAGTCTGGGGTCCAACCTATAGGTACCCACTACTTCAAACTGGATTCGTTATATGAAGAGAAACTGAATTTAAGACATGAGAGCATTGAGGAATAATGGGGTATCTCCCCCTTGGGACACTACGTCCCTCTAAGAACGCTCATATTATATAGACACTGGGGTGATACAAAAGACATCAACTAACTAATTTATGACTGAATACCTGGGTTTCAAAACTGAGTCATGACATCGGAATTGAGCTAAACTCACAATCACAAGGATATGTTGCCTTGAACTAGTCTTATTCACAAAACATAGGATAGTATGAATAAATGGAAAGTTAGTAAACAAACAACAAAAATTTGATTGTCTGACTGCTAAACGAAATTGCTAGTTTTACTGACTAATTATTATTGAAAAATCATAAGCCAAAATGAGAGAAAGAGGTCTAACAATGCATATCATAAGTATGAAGGACCTATAACGTACCCAAATCTATGCTCAGAGAATTTCCATGATCATGGCGAGTCTAAAGAGCATAAAACCTGTTCTGACGCTGACCACTAATGGTAATGGAAGTGACGCCATGTTGGGGAAAATCTTTTCCCTTTTAAGCCCTTAATTTATATTCCTGCATCCTGTGGCTTGGCTTACCAGATCAATAATAGACCTCATTGCCTTCTCTACATACACCTAGGTGATTCTTACCACACTTTTTGCAAAGTGGATAGGTGACTCTTGTTCTAACTACCTTGGGCCTCAAAGCGTGGAGACCCATCACGACTGTCATTCCTGAACATGGGTACTGGTGCACTAGCCGAAGATTATGCTGGGACTGAAAACTTATGACTATTGATAACGGATACCACCCTCTGACTTAGGCTGAGCAAAGCTGAAACTACCTATCCTTGCCCACTTATTCTGCTTTTTCTTCACCTTAATCATTTGCTCTTCTATCTGCTGAGCATGGCTTATAAGTCTGTCTAAAGTCATGTCACTATTCAACATGGTGGATCTGCAATTATTTACCATGCTATCATTCACCCTTGACACAAACTTACTCATCTTATCACTACTGCCTATAACTACATGAGGGGCATATCTTACTAATTGAGTAAACTTAAGAGAATACTCTTTCACCATCATATTGCCTTGCCTGAGGTTGATGAATTCTAACACTTTATCTTCTCTAAGCTCTAGGGGAAGGAACCACTCTAAGAATGTAGTGACAAATTTATCCCATTTTATAGGCCCTGCATCATCTCCCTTTTCTGACTTCTATTGCTCGAACCATGTATGAGCCACATCCTACAACTGATATATAACTAGCTCAGCACTATCAATAGTAGTAACCCCTATGATATCAGTCACTTTCTGAACCTGATCTAGGAATTCCTGAGGGTCCTTATCTAACTTTGACCTTAGGGATTTCTTCTAGGGATCTCAGTCCTATCTAGTGTGTGAGTCTCCATCCCTAGGCTCGCTCGGTGCTAAATCCTACTCCCATCTGAAAGACAGTAAACTGATTAGCTGAATTGAAGTGATTATCTGAACTGAGGTTATACTAAAGGTATTATTTAGCGAAGCTAAACTGAGTTTATTGAGTTCCATTGACTGACAGAATGTACTAAGTTCTGATAACTGAGTAAGAGTACTGAAGTTACTGAGATTACTAGAAATACTATGGTTACTGAGATACTGAGATTACTAAGTTGCACAGATTTGATGGATACTGAATTTATTAGATTTCTTGAGTCATGAGACTGACTAAATTCTACTAATCATGGGTTGACTGAGATTATCGTGAAAACCTAGATCGCTCTAGGCACACAACTAAATTGTTGGGTACAATTACCCCCAGGACTCGATGGAAAGAAACTGACATAGCATGGCCTACTTGAACACATGACAAACAAAATAATTCATAATTCATATATTGAAGCACTTTATCAAACAAATGATATGCATAAACTTGTACATAAAAAGGGATTTCATAATATCATGCTAGTTGTGCACTTTTACTTCATATAGGAACTTAATCAAACACATGGTAGGAATAATATATGTAGACAACATTATAAAACAATTAAACATCATGATTCAACATCTAATTTCATCAACCTAGGGTTAATCATAGGTTCACATGAATATACATCTATATAAATCAATTCCACATAACATTGATCACCCAACATAGATTTGAATTCAATTGATCATTCTCATCATAAATAAAACAAACTCAACATGAAATTCATAAAGAAATCCATAAACTTGAACTTAGAGAAAAGATTATTGAGGTTCATGGATGAGAGGAGTCCATGAATGAACACTATGCATTCCTTGTTTCCTAATTACATGAAGATTGACAAGAAAATTCTTGAACTTGAATCTTCCATGAAAAACCCTAATGGATTCGTGAGAGGATTTTGGGAGAATAGAGTATATTTTGGTGTAATGGAGTCCCAAATTCATGTTTTTGAGCTTATATAGGGTAGGGAAATTGACCCTTTAACCCTAGGACACGTATTATAATTCTTGTGAAAATTTCTCGATTTTCATCCTTGGCGCGACGCGCCACTATCATGTCAAATCAATGGAACTAGACAAATGGGAATCTGCATGCTGGTGCGACACGGAGCTCTCACATTGCCACCTTGTTTGAGACCTGAAAGTTTGGGGCGACGTGCCACTATTGCGGAGCAACACTGGAAATTAACATTAGTCATTTAAGCTGGCTCCGCGATGCACTAAAAATCATAAAAATACCACATGTTTAAAAGTGGATTCATCTTTGAAACAAGTCTAAGACATTCTTAGGACAGATTTTAGCTAGTTGAAGTATGAGGTATTATAATATCTCTCCCTTGGAAACATTCATCCTCGAATGAGACTGATTGAGATTCGAGAAACGATAACCTAGATTGCATACTGAAAATGAACAACTAAAACATGACTACCTGACTGATATTACAGAGATTCATATTGAGCATGCATGTCTGATGCATGATTTTATGACAGAGCTGACGTATGACTGTATGAATGAGAGTACTGATAAGCTGATGACGCATATCTAATGGGAGAATACGTGATTGAACTGACTCATAAACATGCGACTGAACATGTTTGGGTAAGGATAGAAATGAAAACTAAGAATAGAACTGAATACCACATTTGTAACTAAAATATGAACATGAAGTTGGATAAGCTTTAGACAAGATACTACCTTAGGCTGAGTCTGAGCTTAATTACTAAATATGCATGAGCGAAAAAATAAGAGCGTGACTGGGTATGGAACTTGATACATGAGCTGAATATCATGATCTGAACTGAATACCTTGAATACATGGCTTACCGTTTATATCGGAGTCTGAGGGTCAACCTATAGGTACCCACTTCTCCAAACTGGATTCATTATGCAAAGAGAAACTTAATTTAAGACATGAGAGAGTTGAGGAATAATGGGTTATCTCCCCCTTGGGAAACTACATCCCTCTAAAAATGCTCAACTTACTGAGATACTGGGGTCATACATAGGCCATCAACCAACTAATTCATGACTGAATACCTTGGGTTCGAAACTGAGACATGACATCAAAATTGAGCTGAACTCAGAATCACTAGGATGTGTTACCTTGAACCAATCTTATTCACAAAACTTAGGATAGTATGACTAAATGGAAAGTTGGAAAACAAACCATAGAAATTTGACTGTCTGACTTCTAAACAAAATTGTTAGTTTTACTGACAAACTCAAGTTGAAAAATCTTAAGCAAAAATGAAAGAAAGAGGTTGAACAATACATATCATGAGTATGAAAGACCTATAACGTACCCAAATCTACGTTGGTGGAATTTCCATCTTCATGACAAGTCTAAAGAGCAAAAAACTTGTTCTAATGCTGACCACTAATGGTACTAGAAGTGACGCCCTACTGGTACATATCTTTTCCCTTCTGATCCCTTACTCTACATTCTCATATCCTATGTCCTGGCTTACCAGATCCATAATAGACGTCACTACTTATTCTACATACACCTAGATAATTATTACCATACTCTTTGCAAAGTGGATAGGTAAGACTCCTATTCTTACTACCCTGGGCCTCAGAGCCTGGCCATCCATCACAACTGTCATTCCTGAACTTGGGTACTGGTGCACTAGCTGATATAGGGCTAGGACTAAAAACTTGTGACTATATTGAAAAAGGCTACCCGCTATAACTTAGGCTGAGCAAAGCTAAAACTACCTGTCCTTGCCCTCTTATTCTGCTTTTCCTTTACCTTAATCTTGTGCTCTTCTATCTGGTGAGCATGGGTCATAATTCTGGGTAAAGTCATGTCACTATTAAGCATGGTGGATCTGTACTCATTTACTACGCTATCATTTACCCCTGACACAAACTTACTCATCTTAGCACTTCTGTCTGTAACCACATGAGGGGCATATCTATCTAATTGAGTAAACTTAAGAGAATACTCTTTCACTATCATGTTGCCTTCCCTGAGGTTACTGAATTACAACACTTTAGCTTCTCTAACCTCTAGGGGGAAGAACATCTCTAAGAATGCATTGAAAAATTTATCCCATTTTATAGGCCTTGCATCATCTCTCTTTTATGACTTTCACTACTTGAACCAAGTATGAGCCATATCCTGCAACTGATATGTAGCTAACTCAGCACTCCCAATAGTAGTTACCCCCATAATAGTAGTCACCTTCTAAACCCGATCAAGGAATTCCTGAGGGTCCTCATCTAACTTAGACCCAAGAAAGGATGGAAGGTTCATTCGTGTAAAGTCCCGAATCCTGGCAATAGCTAAATTGGCCACTGGGTTGGCCAGAATGAAAGATGGTCATTTATTCTGAGAAGCAACTGAATGAGCAATAGTAGTGAATACAACCCTTAACTCTGCATGACAAACATGTTCGCCAAAGGGTTCTTCTGGCTGAGGGCTGACTGATTCTCGTTTATTCTTTTAGTAGGCATGTTCTGCAGAAGAAAGGGAGAAATAGATTAGACTGAGAGTTTAACTTTGAGCCTATGCATACTGGCACGACATGAAAACTAAAAAAAGGGAAACTATTCCTAAAACATCTCAAAGCCTCCTGCACATTAGTGTGGTGCACAACATACCCCTATACAAGACTCTACTAAATGAAGATTTCAGACTTCCTAGGACACTGTTGAACCTTAGGCTTTGATACCAAGTTTATAATGCCCCTAATCTGGTACCTGGGACTCTACACGGTGCTCATGACCCTGAAGGACCACAAGCTAACCCATGACTAATATCTATAACTGAGCACCAAATAATACATTACAAATATGGAGAATATAAGTTGTCAGGACCTAAGGTTCAAAACTGAACTAATACTAATTACAATACAATGTCTATAATGGAGTATGACAATACCTAAAACTGATATAAACTGTCTGAAATATGTTGTAGTCCAAAAGCCTTTAAACTGTCTGAAAACTACAGAGTTTATGGAACATGTCCCCAACTAACTCCAAATTATTGAAATAATAAAGTAATAAAATAATCATGTTATCCTCGAATAATGAGGACTTACTGTAAGTCTAGCTATTGAATATCTACTCTACTAAGGATGATCGGGAGCTCATGCATCTAAACCTATGGTATAAAACACCATAGCACAAATGTGTTAGTACTTTGAATATACTGGTATACAAGTGATGTGGGCTGAATGCAATGGTTTATATGCCTAAACAATACTAATTGACTAAACAACATGAATGTGAGAATACATACATAAAGACATAACTGTAACTGAGATCGTGATAGGTCTGAATACTAAGTTTTGAGTACTGAGTCTACTGATAATGGGAATTCTACTGATATCTGAGTTTTCTATTACTGTAATATAGATTAATTGTATTACTGGTAAGTGGAAAAATGAGTTTACTGATATAGATATCTGAATATTTGTTTCTGATAGTTCTGATTATGAAGAACTGATCTGATTGATTGTATATGACCATCCTGAGTCTAAATACTGATAACATGAGTTCTAATAACTGATATAACTAATAATATGAGTGACTGTATTTGACAGTCCTGAATCTAATAGAACTAGCTGAGTTCCATACTGGATCTAGGTGAATATATCTGACGGTCCTAAAATTTGTAGAACTATCTTAGTTCTATCACTGAGACTAAGACTGAGACTGAAAACTAACATTTTAGGAAGTAGTCATCCAACCTATATGCCCCATACTAAGAAAAATGGGGTGCAACTAGTAACCCTAGTTTGTAGGGTGTCAGTATCGTTACACTAGTAAAGAAAACTGGTGTGGAGTCAGTCCTACTCTAACAAGTGACACCTGGGATTTGTCATATACATTTAAATGTGCTAACGGGTGATCCTTGAGTATGTCAGCCCTATCTAACAGGTGACATCTCATACCTACGTTGGCTACGTAGTTCTGAAACTTAGGGATTTCTTCTTGGGATCTCAGTCCTATCAAATGGGTGAGTCCCCATCCCTAGGCTCGCTCGGTGCTGAATCCTACTCCCATCTAAAAGACACTGAACTGATTAATTAAACTGAAGTGATTATCTAAACTGAGCTGATACTAATGGTATTGTTTAGCGGAGCTAAACTGAGTTTAGTAAGTTCTGTTGACTGATGGAATGTACTGAGTTCTGAGGACTGACTGAGAGTACTGAAGCAACTGAGATTACTAGGAATACAGTAGTTATTGAGATTACTAAGATTACTGAGTAGGAAAGATCTGATGGGTACTAAATTTATTGAGATTTCCTGAGTCATAAGACTGACTAAATTCTACTGATCATGGCTTGACTGAGATTATCATGAAAATCTGACATGGCTCTAGGCACACAACTAAATTGTCGGGTACAAGTATCCCCAGGACTCAATGGAAAAAAACTGACATAACATGGCTTACTTGAACACATGACCAATAACACAATTCATGATTCATATATTGAAGCACTTTATCAAACATGTGATATGCATAAAATTGTACATAAATGGGGATTTCATAGTATCATGCTAGTTGGGTACTTTTCCTTCATATAGGCACTTAATCAAACACATGGTAGGAGTAATATATGTAGACAACATTACACAATAATTAAACATCATAATTCAACATTTTATTTTATCATCCTAGGGTTTAATCATAGGTTCAGATGAATATACATCTATACAAATCAATTCCACATAACATTGATCACCCAACATGGATTTGAATTCAATTGATCTATCTAAGCATAAACAAAACAAACCCAATATGAAATTCATAAGGAAATCCATAAACATGAACTAAGAAAAGAGATTCTTGGGCTTCATAGACGAAAGGAGTCCATGAATGGACACTATCCATACCTTGTTTCATAATTACACGAAGATTGATGGAGTAAATTCTTGAACATGAGTCTTCCATTAAACCCTAATGTGTTCTTGAGAGGATTTTGAGAAAATAGAGTATATTTTTGTGTAATGGAGGCTCAAATCTATGTTTTTGAGCTTATATAGAATAGGGAAATTGACCCTTTTAATCCTAGGACACGTATTTTAATTCTTATGAAAATTTTCCAATTTTTATCCTTGGTGCGATGCACCACCATCGCGCCAAGTCACTGGAACTGGACAATTGGGAATCTGCATGGTAGTGCAACGCTGAGCTATCACGTTGCTACCTTGTTTGAGACTTGGAAGTTTTATGCGACACACCACTATCGTGGAGCAACACCAGAAATTGACAATTGCCATTTAAGATGGCTCAGCGATGCACTGATGGCTCAAGTGATACACTGTCTCACTAAAAAGGCCCTTACTTTTTTCTCGGGTGTCGGATTCGGGAAAATTTTGTAACAATGGAAAGCTTATTGAATTTTCCACGTGTAAAAAAGTTAAAATCTTAAAAATACCACATGTATAAAAGTTGATTCATATTTGAAACAAGTCTTTGACATTCTTAGTATGAATTTTAGCTGGTAGAAGTACGGGGTATTATAATATCTCCCCCTTAGGAACATTCATCCTTAAATGAGACTGATTGAGATAGGACAAATGATAAGATGGAGTACATATTGAACATGAACAACTGAACCATGACTACTTGACTGATATTATTGAGATTCATACTGAGCAGCATACCTGATGTATTATTTTATGCCAGAGCTGAGGTATGACTGCCTTACTGAGAGTACTGATAAGCTAATCATACATATCTAATGCATGAATACATGACTAAAATGAATCATGAACAGGTGACTAAATATATAAGGGCAAAGATACCAAGTTTGAAACAAAAAATGAGCATGGAACTGAATACCACATTTGTAACTGAAATTTGAACATGAAACTGGATAAGCTTAAGAAAAGATACTACCTTGGCAGGAGTATGAGCTTAATTACTAAATATGCATGAGCAGAAACATAAGAGCGTACCTGGGTATGGAATGTGATACATGAGATGAATATCATGATCTAAACTAAATACCTTGAATACGTGGCTTACTGTTGATATCAAAGTCTGGGGTCCAACCTATGGGTACCCACTACTTTACACTGGATTCGTTATGCGAAGAGAAACTGAATTTAAGACATGAGAGCATTAAGGAATAATGGGGTATCTCCCCCTTGGCACACTACTTCCCTCTAAGAATGCTCAGCTTATATAGATACTAGGGTGATAAACAAGGCATCAACCAACTGATTCATGACTGAAAACCTGGGGTTCAAAACAGAGACATGACACTAGAATTGAGCTGAACTAACAATCACCACAATGTGTTACCTTGAACTTGTATTATTCATGAAACTTCGATACTATGACTAAATGGAAAGTTAGAAAACAAACCATAAGAATTTTACTATCTGATTGCTCAACGAGTTGCTAGTTTAACTGACTAACTCATGTTGAAAAATTTTAAGTAGAAATGAGAGAAAAAGGTGTAAGAATGCATATCATGAGTATGAAAGACCTATAACATAGCCGAGTCTACGCTGGGGAAATTTCCTTGATCATGGCAAGTCTGAAGAGCATGCAACCTCTTCTGACTTTGACCACTAATGGTACTAGAAGCTGCTGGCGCAAATCTTTTTCCTTCTAAGACCTTACTCTACATTATACAGCCTATGTCCTAGCTTACCATGTCCATAATAGACCTTACTTCCTTCTCTGCATATACCTAGTTTATTCTTACCACACTCGTTGAAAAGTGGATAGGTAAGACTTATGTTCTCACTACCCTAGGCCTCGGACCTGGAGAGCCATCATGACTTCCATTTCTGAACTTGGGTACTGGTGCACTTGCTGAAGATGGAGCTGGGACTGAAAAATTATGACTATACTAAGAACGGCTACCACCCTCTGACCTAGGCTGAGTAAAGCTAAAACAACCTGTCCTTTCCCTCTTATTCTGCTTTTCCTTTACCTTAATATTTTGCTGTTCTATCTGCTGAGGATAGTTCATAAGTCTTGCTAAAGTCATGTCACTATTTATATGGTGGATCTTCACTTATTTACCACGCTATCATTTACCCTTGACACAAACTTAATCATCTTAGCCCTACTGTTTGTAACCACATAAGGGGCAAATCTGTCTAATTGAGTAAATTTAAGAGAATACTCTTTATCCGTCATGTTTCTTTGCCTGAGGTTGATGAATTCTAAAAATTTAGCTTCTCTAAGCTCTAAGGGAAAGAACCTCTCTAAGAATGCTGTGACAAATTATTCCTACTCTATAAGGCCCGCCATAATCTCCCCTTTTTGACTTCCAATGCTTGAACTAAGTAAGAGCGACATCCTGCAACTGATATGCAGCTAGCTCAACAATCTCAGTAGTAGTCACCCCCATGATATCAGTCACCTTCTGAACCTGATCTAGGAATTCTTGAGGGTCTTCATCTGACTTAGACCCAAGAAACGATAGAAGGTTTATTCGGGTAAAGTCCCAAATCTTAGATGTAACTGAATTATCAACAGGGTTGCCCAGAACGCCAGTTGGTCATTCATTCTGAGTAGTAATAGACTGAGCAAGAGTAGTGAATGCATCCCAGAACTCTGTATGGGAAACATGTTCGCCCAAAGGTTCTTCGGGCTGAGGGATTGAGTAATTCCTATTTCTTCTTTTAAGAGGCATGTTCTATAGAAGAAAGGGAGAAATGGATTAGACTTAGAGTTTAACTTTAAGCCTATGCTTACTGGCATCACATGAATACTGAAAGAAGGGAAATTTTTCCTAAAACTTCTCATAACCTCCTGCACATGTGTGGTGAACAACACACCCATGTATAAGACTCCACTAGATGCGGCTTTCAGACTTCCTAGGACACTGTTGAATATTAGGCTCTGATACTAAATTTGTAATGCCCTGAATCTGGTACCTGGAATGCTACACGGTGCTCATTACCCCGAAGGACGATAAGCTAACCCATGATTGATATCTGTAACTAAGCACTAAATAATACATTATAAATATGCAGAATAAAAGTTGTAAGGCCATAAGGTTCAAAACTGAACTAATACTAAATACAATACAATGTTTGTAATAGAGTATGACAATACCCAATACTAAGATAAACTATCTGAAATATGTTGTAGTCCGAAAGCCTCTAAACTGTCTGAAGATTGTAGAGTTGATGGGACATGTCCCCAACTAACTCTGAACTATTGAAATAATAAAGTAATAAAATAATTATGTTATCCTCGAATGATAAGGACTTATTATAAGTCTGACTGTTGAATGTATGATCTACTAAGGATGCTCGGGAGCTCATGCTTCTAAACCTATAGTATAAAACACCATAGTGAAATGCATTAGTACTTTGAAAGTACAGGTATGAAAGTGAGGTAGGATGAATGCAATGGTTCATATGCATGAACAATACTAACTAACTGAATAACATAAATGTAAGAATTTATGCATGAATACACGACTATACCTGAGATCGTGATAGGTCTAAATACTTAGTTCTAACTGCTAAGTCTACTGATAATGGGGATTTATTGATATCTGAGTTTACTATTACTGGAATATAGATTAACTATATTACTGGTAAACAGATAACTGAGTTTACTGATATGGATATCTGATTATTTATTTCTAATAGTTCTGATTATGAAGAACTGATCTGATTTGTTGTATCTGACCATTCTGAGTCTAAATACTGATAACATGAGTTCTGATAACTGATATAAATGATAACATGAGTGATTGTATTTGACAGTCTTGAATTTGATAAAACTGGCTAAGTCCATATAGGATCTGAGTTACTATATTTGATGGTCCTAAAATTTGTAGAACTATCTGAGTTCTATCACTGAGACTGAGACTAAGACTAAAAACTGAGATTGTGGGAAGTAATGATCTAACTGACATACCCGATACTAAGCTAACTAGAGTTTAACCAATATCCCTATCTAGCAGGTGAGTCCCTATCCCTAGGCTTGCTCGGTGCTGAAACCTTCTCCAATCTGAAAGACACTAATTTGATTAACTGAAATAAAGTGATTATCTAAACTTAGCTGATACAAATGGTATTATTTTATGGAGCTAAACTGAGTTTACTAAGTTTTGTTGATTGACAGAATGCACTGAGTTCTAAGAATAGACTGAGAGTTCTGAAGTTACTGAGATTACAGAAATACAGTAGTTATTGCGATTACTGAGATTACTGAGTAGGACAAATCTGATGGATACTGAATTTATTGAGATTTCTTGAGTTATGAGACTGACTAAATTCTACAGATTAAGCCTTGACTGAGATTATCATAAAAACCTAACATGGCTCTAGGCACACAACTAAATTGTCGGGTACAAGTACCCCCAGGAGTCGATGAAAAGAAACTAACATAGCATGGCTTACTTGAACACAATTAATAATTCATATATTGAAGCACTTCATCAAACATGTGATATACATATACTTGTACATAAATGAGGATTTCATAATATCATGCTAGTTGGGCACTTTTCCTTTATATTGGCACTTAATCAAACACATGGTGGGCATAATATACGTATAAAACATTATAAAATAATTAAACATCATGATTCAACATCTAATTTCATCATCCTAGGGTTTAATCATAGGTTCACATAAATATACATCTGTGCAAATCAATTCCACATAACATTGATCAGCCAACATGGATTTGAATTCAATTGATCATTCTTAGCATAAACAAAACAAACCAAACATGAAATTTATAAAGAAATCCATAAACTTGAACTTAGAAAAGAGATTCTTAGGCTTCATGGATGAAAGGAGCCCATGAATGAACACTATTCATACCTTGGTTCTTAAATACACTGAAAACACCCAAACTACAGCTCTCGTAAGAAAGTGTAAGCGGTCGGTGTCAAATATAGAACCCAACTAGGTTGGGTGTCGAATCCCACAGGAAATACTTGGTCACTAAGTGTTGTAATTATTAGTACACTGTTGGTAAGAAATTCCATGGAAAAAGGGGGGAATTGGGTTTGGCGTGAACTACTATTATTAAAGTAACGATGGAATGCTTTGTTTAGTAAGATTTAATCACAGAGAATAATAAGTTAGGGTTATGTCCACCTTGTAAGTTCTACGTATCTATTAACTATGAGTAATGCAGAATTTAGACATGCATGCACTTATAGAGATTCGTATTCCAATGGTAAATCCTAGTGTTTGGCAACCATCAAGGATTATTTCACTTTAACTCTCCCGAGCCTAAAGTGTATAACTAATGGTACGAACTCTCCAAGAAAGTTAATCCGGTTAAGGCATTAACGTGTAAACAGGGGTTGGAAGCCCTATTTTATTTTCACACTCTCTTTTCCAAACATGTACATTTCTCTCGAACAAGTTAATTGTATAATGGCGTGTTCCTTATGTTTGCAACCATAAGAATTTAATTAAAACGAAAAGAGTAATGATATAAGTAGCATACACATCAAGAATTCACAAACTCATAGCAATAGATAGTATATTACGAGGCTTCCATAACCCTAACAGAGAGGTTTAGCTACTCTTGAGTTCAACGGAAATCACAATAGGCTTAATCATCATACCAAAACTAGAAGAAACTTCACGATGGACTGATTTTAACGTCAAAGAAGAGCTTGACGTTTTTCTCTATCCGTTTTGTAGCCTTAGCATTTTTTCTCTGTCTAAACTTACAGAATCTGTAAAATGAATAATGTAAGATAAAACTTGTTGAGAAATTCAGCAATAGGGTTTTTATAATATCCTTGTCTGCTAAGTTACTGTTGCACCCCTAAGTATTTAGAAATACTGATTTTGCCTGGGACAAATTCTATATGTGTCACATTCAGTCCACAAGCTTCCAAAAGCTGCCTTCCCTCTTATGTGAAGTTTTTCTTTGCTGCCCAAAGGTCCACAAAGTGCTGAAATCTTCATCATTAATACCTGAAAACATGATAATCACATAGGTTAGCTCACTTACAGGAAAATGGAATAAAAGTGCAGGAATTATATATTTTATCCTCCAAACTTAGCCTAAAATATGGGTAAATTATGGTTCTTAGGGGTGTAAATATGCCCAACATCATACACGTAGATTGACGGAGGAAATTCTTGAACTTGAATCTTCTATGAAAAATCCTAATGTGTTCTTGAGAAGATTTTGAGAGAATAGAGTATATTTTGGTGTAATGGAGGATCAAATCCATGTTTTTAAGCGTATATAGGGTAGGGAAATTGACCCTTTTAACCCTAGAACACGTATTTTAATTCTTGTAAAAATTTCCCGATTTTTATCCTTGGTGTGCCGCGCCACCATTGCACCAAGTCACTGGAAATAGTCAATTAGAAATCTGCATGGTGACTCATTGTGGAGCTGTCATGTTGCCACCTTGTTTGAGACCTATAAGTTTGGCACGACGTGCCACTATCGTAGAGCAACACTGGAAATTGACAACTTCTATTTAACATGGCTCCACGACACTCTGTAAATCTTGAAAATACCACATGTATAAAAGTAGATTCATCTTTGATACAAATCTTTGACATTCTTTGAACAGATTTAAGCTGGTAGAAATATAGGGTATTATAAAGCCTCTAACTGAACTGTCACAAAATAAAGTTGATGGGATAAGCCCCCAACTAACTCCCACTACTGATAAACTAAAATAAATTAAATCCCTATTAGATGAGGTCTTACTAATAAATTTCCAACTGCTGACTCAATTTTTCTAAATATGGTTGGGATCTTGAGCGTTCGAACCTATGATATGACATATAATAGCACAAAGAAAGAGCATATGGTCAGTACGTGGAATATGCTGGTATACTAGATGAGGTAAGGCTGAATGCAAGGGTTTATATACATGAACAGTAACTGACTGAATGATATTGAGTAACTTAATATAAGAGTATGTGAGTAACTGATACTACTGAAATCACTGAGTATGTAATACTGTGCACATACGTGTATACTCTAACTGATCTTTTATGAAGCTGAATACTGATTTCTGATTACTGATTAACTGATATCTAAAGTTACAAATAACTGATTTACTGATATTGATTAACTGTGTCTGACAGTCCTGATTCTATAAAATGAACTAAGTTCTAAACTGAAGATTGAAACTAAAACTGTAAGAGGTAATCGTCTAACCGACATGCCCCAAATCTGAGCTAATAGGGGTCCAACTTGTGACCCCAGTTGTATGGGAGATAATACCATGCCATGGGTACTAACAATAGAAAACTAATATGCCAAGCATAATTGATAATACCTGGGCGGAGCCAAGCCTAATCTAATGAGTGACCCTTGGGAGGTAGTCAATCCTAGTTTGACGGTTAACTCCTCATCCTGTGTTGGCTATATAGTTCTACAGTACAAGGACTGCTACTAACAACTTTGCCTCTCTAATGGGGAAGATATCATCCCTGGACTCACTTGGTGCTAAATCCTACTCCAACTGAAAGACACTGAACTTAGTATATGAAACTGGACTAGACAAATACTGAGTTTTCTGAGTTTTCCTGAGTTCTGTAGCTGATTGAATATTACTAATTGTGATATGACTGATACAATTCTGTGACTGTCACTGGCTCAAGGTAAACAACTATATTGTTGGATATTAAATACCCCTAGGACTCGATAGCATAAAAAGAAATACATAACATGATCAGAAAGGCATAACAATACTTGCTTGCTAACAATGCACTAATTTACACATATTGTCAAACACTTGATATACATGAACATGTGCATGAATGGGATCATATAGTAATATGTAATGCTTTTACTAGTCAATTCACATAAGCATTTCATCAATCACTTGTAGGGCATAAGCTTGTAAATGATGGGGACCACATAATAACATGTCATGATTCCACTATTTACTTCACATAGGCAAGTTAGCAAACACTTAGGGATCATGGGTTATTTACATCATAATGGCCAACATATGAACATAATGATACATTAATCAATTTGTAAATTCAAGGGTTTATCAAGATAATCACATATTCATAACACATACAATTCAATTTCATGAAGGCTTGTAATTTAATCATTGACTAAGACCCCATAATAACATGAACATGAATTCAATTCAATTTAAACATGAAAGTTTATAATCCAACAATCTTATATTTTGAAAACAGATTCGTGGACTCTATGGGTGAAAGAAACCCATAGATGAACACCTAACATACATGAATCTTATGTATTCTTGAAGTTCTTAAAGGATTTCTTGAGGATTTGTCTTGATTCTTGAAGAAAGGGTTTTTGCCTCTTTGAGAGAGAATGCCTTTTGATTTGGGGAAAAGTTAAATAATGAATAGCTTAAAATATTTTTAGAGATTAAATCTTGTATCTGGGCATATAAAAATTATGGCAAAAGAAAGTTTTAACCTTGGATTAAACATTTAATTTTTGTCAAAATTTTCCAATTTGGGCCCTTGGCGCGACCCGATGCTATCGTGTCGTGTCTTTGACATTTGTAAACTGGGAAATTGGTTGGTAGCACGATACGGTGGTATCGCGTTTCCGCCTTAGATGTGACCTGAAAGTTCACCACGATGTGGTGGGATTGTGTTGGTACAATGGAAATTTATAAATGTGAAAATAATCTATGGTGCGATGCGCCGGTATTGTGGTACCTCACTGGAAACTGGCAATTACCATTTTGACATACTCCTCGATGCACTACTGGACCGAATGGCTGTGCTTAATAACTGAAACTTAAAATAGCCATAACTTCTTACTCGGTTATCGAATTTGAGTGAATTTTCTATCATTGGAAAGCTGAAAAATATTGAGTATTAAGAAAATTTTTTATTGGATCACTCATAGACTGAGAGTTAGTCTATGCTAGGGAAATATGAGGTATTATAATATCTTCCCCTTGGGAACATTCGTCCTAGAATGATACTGATTAAGCTGAGAAACACTGATATACTGAGTTTACACATAGAACATGCATATCTAATGCATGGAATACATGACTGAACTACTAACAAACTGAATTTTCCTAATGAACATACATGTCTGATGCATGAGTACATAGCTAAACTAATTCATGAATGCTTGACTGAATATGTAACAGTAAGGAATACCAAGTTTACAACTGTAACTGAATCATAGATTTGAGTAAATCTAAGGAAGACGGTCACCTTAAGCTGAGAATACTAATGAACTTGAGATCTTTTACTAAACATGTATGAACGGGAACATGAGAGCATGACTAAGTCTGAAACATGATATATGAACTGAATACCATAAACTGAACTAATTTCTTGAATAAATGCCATGGCATGGAATGGTTATACGGGTGAGATTGGAATGAGAGAGTTCACTTATGAGTGCCCGTTACATAAAACTAAATCTTATTATGTGAATAGAAAATGGAAGGTTTAGGATATGAAAGCCCTGGGGTTATAGTGTATCTCTCTCTGGGGATATTATGTCCCCCAAAGAATGCTAACTTGTCTGAGATACTGAGGAAAACTGAGATAATACATAGGGTACCTATGAATTTATTCATGACTGAATATCTGGAGTCTGAAACTGAGGCATAATACATGAATTGAGATAAACTCACAACTACTAGGATCCTTTATCTTGGATCAGTTATATTCATAAAATTTTGGATAGTATGACTGGGTGGAAAGATGGGGAAACCGTATAAATTGTCCACCTGACTGCTAAACTATATTCTTGGCTTTACTAACTAACTCACACAGAATACTTATACTCAATTGGAGCATTTCTTGATACTCTTTCTATATAGTTCTAATGACTTTAGGGACAATATACTGAACTTGACACTTAACTGGGGCCTAAGGAATAGAATATAAACTCATGGATTTATCAAGAGATCTAGACTGAGGATATACATTAAATAAATCTGAATTTAACTGATCATTAGGAGTATAGCATAAGTCATGGACACTAAGCATACTGTAAGGTATGAGTACATGAGTCATGAGTTGCATGGCCTGAGTCTGGAGTTTCTGTATTCATGGAACATAATTCGTTACACTGAGTGAACTGGAATTATTCATACTAAGAACTATAAGCATACATGATTTTTGATAACGTGCACAAATAGGAGATTTGATCATAGATCTGACATGTAAGGCATGAGTAGATGAATTGCAAAACTTTCCACTAAGGTAAGGACGAGTTGGGCATTAACCTCTCCCACTACTTCTCTACACATACTGACATTACTACTAAAATCTGAAAATCTGACTGGGTTACTTTTTCTACCATCTCTCTCTTAGCTTAAAGTCATCATTCTAAGTATGTGAACCTTTTAATAAACTCTAAATCAATCTAAAACTACTTTGGTCTAGAGTCTGAGATACATCAATACTCATAAACATAAACTTACTATGAAGGACTACTCCTGATAATGTAAGGTCCACTGCTAGTACTTCCTTCTGATACATGATTCTTAGATTTCTATTGCCCCAACAATCATAATAT
Source organism: Capsicum baccatum var. pendulum (assembly GCA_030864225.1). Lineage (NCBI taxonomy): Eukaryota > Viridiplantae > Streptophyta > Magnoliopsida > Solanales > Solanaceae > Capsicum > Capsicum baccatum. The sequence continues at coordinate 197,069,865 of CM061552.1, read as the reverse complement.
AGCAACCTCATTACTGACTAACTTAGAATTCTCAACTTCTCTTTGTACTAGTTCAATCTAGAGATTCAAACATAAATCAATTGAAACTAATGTACTACCCCTTCATTCAATGACTGGTTCATCAAGAAACTGAAATGGAACTACTCCATTACTGAAATTAACTAAAGAGATTTTCTAAAATACTATAATGAGCAATTTTTGTATACTTTAATAGATGGAATAGATTTACCTACCAAGGTAAGTACTAGGAAATATTCTGTTAAGATTTCTAGTCTGACTTAAAGTTGACTACAATGCAAGGAGTTACAAAATATAGAGAAGCTCCTGGATCTACTAAGGCATGGATATGTAAATAGAAGATCTGTAATGTACGAGTGACTGCATCAGGAGAAATTTCCTGATCTTGTTTGGAATGAAGTGCATAAAGCCTATTTGGGCGTTGTCCATTAGTGGGACAGGAAGTGGCACCCTACTAATTCGGGCGACTGGACTGAGATGAAGGATGGTGGTACTAACCCTGTGAACCTGACTAAGGAAAATCCCTTACTCTACGGCCTAGCTTGACATACCCGAAACAAGCATCACTACTGACTCTACACACTCTCTTATGGTTCTCACCATATTCGCTGCAAAGAGGATTAGTACGAATACCCTTCCTACTACCTTGTGACTTAGAGCCTTGTGCTCCATGTTGATTGTCATTCTTAGACTTAGGCACTGGCACTCTAAATGAAAGCAGAATTGGGGATGATAATTTCTAATGAAACTGTAAATCATTACCACTCTCTGACCTTGACCAAAAACCACTGGTTTTGACTCTCTTATTCTTTCTATCTTCCTTCCTACGCTTCTCCCCCCTTGCTCTGCTGAGTATGAACCCCAAGCCTAGATAGGAAAAAAACCTTTAGGTTATTCTGAGCAACTACTGAATTTTCTAAAGTAATGAAGGCAGCTCTAAATTCTTTATGGGAGACATGGTCATTCCGGGATTCTGCCTAAATGGGCTGCGGTGCTGACTGATTTCCAGTTCTCCTTTTGTTATTTTTTTGGGAGGCATATTATGTTGATGAAAAGGAGAGAATGGATAAGACCGAGAGTTTAAATTGAGATCATGCCCACTCTCATGACATGAACACTAAAAGAAGGGAAATTTTTCAAAAACATCTCTTAGCCTCCTATTCATAAGTGTGGCGCGCTACACACCCTTGCATAAGACTCTACTAGATGCGTCTTTTAGACTTCCTAGGACTCTATTGAACCTTAGACATTGATACCAAGTTTTTAATGCTCCGAGAGCACACCCTGGATGCCATACAATTCTTACGACGCCATAGGACCAAAAGCTAACCCATGACTAATATCTTCGGTGAGTACTGAATAGTAATACTGAACAAAATGTAGAATTAGGTTGAATTACCATAAGGTTCAAAATATAAATACTGATAAATAATAAAATCTGGTAAAAATATCTGAAAACTAAACAGTGTCTGAACTGGTGTAGTCTGAAAGCCTCTAACTGAATTGTCTAAATATGGAGTTGATGGGACAAGCCTCTAACTAACTCCCATTACTAAACTACAGATAAAATAAAATAAATCATCTCCCTGATAGATTAGGACTCACTACTAACTCTGCAACTGCTAATTGGATCTTTCCAAATGCGGTCGGGATCTTGAGAATCCGAAAGTATGATATGAGATATAATAGCGCAAAGAAAGAGTATGCGGTTAGTACGTGGAATGTACTAGTATGAAAGATGAGGTAAGGCTGAATGCAAGGGTTCATGTGCATGAACAGTAACTGACTGAATGATATAGAGTAACTAAATATAAGAGTACATGAGTAACTAAACTACTGAAATCACTGAGTATACAATACTGCGCACATACGTGTATACTATAACTGAGCTTTTCTGAATCTAAATACTAACTTTTGATAACTGAGTAATTGGTATCTAAAGTTATTGATAATTTATATACTGATACTGATTAACTTTGTCTGACAGTCCTGATTCTGTAAAATGAAGTGAATTCTAAACTAAAGGCTAAAACTAAAACTATGGGAGGTAATCATCTAACCGACATGCCCCAAATCTGAGCTGATAGAGGTACAACCTATGAGCTCAATTGAAAGGGTGCTAATATTGTGCCACAGTTACTAACATTGGAAAAAACTAGATGCCAAGCCTAACTGATGGGTGACACCCAGGCGGAGCTAAGCCTAATCTAACGGGTGACCCCTGGGAGGTAGTCAAGCCTAGTATGATGGGTGGCTCTTTATCCTGCACCAGCTACACAATTCTATAGTACAAGGACTGCTACTAATGACTCTACCTCTAGGACGGGAAAGTTGTTATTCCTGCACTCTCTCGCTACTAAATCCAACTCCCAACTGAAAGACACTGAACTGAATATATAGAACTGGACTGGACTAAAACTGAGTTTTTTGAGTTTTTCTTAGTTCTGTGACTGACTGAGTTCTACTGAGTTATGTAGCTGACTGAATTCTTCTAATCATGAAATGAATGATACAATTCTATAACTGACACTGGCTCTAGGTAAACAGTTAGATTGTCAGGTATTAAATACCTCCAGGACTCGATAGCATAAAAAGAAAGACATAACATGATCATAAAGGAACAATACTTATTTTCTAACAATGCACTCATTTAGACATTTTTTCAAACACTTGATATACATGAACTTGTGCATCAATGGGATCACATAATAACATGTCATGCTTTCACTAGTCAATTCACATAAGCATTTCATCAAACACTTATAGGGCATAAGCTTGTACATGATTGGGACCACATAATAACATGTCATGATTCCACTATTTACTTCACATAGGCATTTTAGCACACACTTAGGGAACATGGATTATTTACATGATAATGGCCAACATATGAATATAATGATAAATTAATCAATTTGTAAATTCAAGGGTTTATCAATATAATCACATATTCATCACACACACTATTAAATTTCATGAAGGCTTGTAATTTAATTATGGACTAAGACCTCACGATAACATGAACATGAATTCAATTCAATTCAAACATGGAAGTTCATAATCCAAAAATCTTGTAATTTGAAAATAGATTCGTGGACTCTATGAGTGAAAGGAACTCATAGATGAACATCTAACATACCTGAATCTTATGTATTCTTGAAGTTCTTAAAGGATTTCTTGAGGATTACTCTTGATTCTTGAAGCTAGGGTTTTTTGCCTTTTTGAGAGAGAATGCCTTTTTATTTAGGGTAAAGTTGAATAATGAATGACTTAAAATATCTTTATGGATTAAATCCCATATCTAGACATATAAAAATTATGGGAAAAGATCGTTTTAACCCTGGACAAAATATTTAATTTTCATCAAAATTTTTCGATTTGGGCCCTTGGCGCGATGCGGCGCTATCACACTGTGTCTCTGGAATTTACCAACTGGGAATGTGGCTAGTGGTGCGATGCAGTGGTATCGCATTGCCACCTTGGATGTGACCTAGAAGTTCCTTGCGATGAGGTGGGATCGCATTGGTACACTGGAAATTGAAAAATGTGAAAATATTTCGCAATGTGCTATTGGCCTGAATGACGGTGTTTAGCAACTGAAACTTAAAATAGCCATTACTTCTTACCCGATAATTGGATATAGGTGAATTTTATATCGTTGGAAAGCTAACTGAATTTCCTACATATTGGCAGGCTCTAAACTGAAAAATACTGAGTATTTAAAAAAATTTATGTTGAATCACTCATGTACTAAGAGTTAATCTAGGCTAGGGAAATACAAGGTATTACACATACCTTAATTGACAAAGAAATCATGACGAAATTGACCCCTTCAAGCTTGAATGTTCAAACCCTAAATTATTTTTCTCCTTTTGTGTTGTAGAAAGATAAACTAGGGATTTGACAGAGTTCAAATGTATTTAGGGACTTTTATTTCATGTAAAAAATGGAGTTCCTACACCGCAAAAACATAGGGTAGGCGGCACCTAACCCATGGAAAACCTTAAGGTTTCCGGTGCCTAACCCATGGCAAACCTTAAGGTTTGTGGTGCTGTAATGCCCCATAAAACAGGTCCCGGAGTGTCACACGGTGCTTGAGGCTACGAGTATCCCCAAGCTAACCCTTTGAGCCATTTTCATTTAGTTCAACACAAATCAACGGGGTTTCCATAAATAACCCTCAAATATTAATAGAGTAATCATCATCCAAGAATAAAAGAATTTCAGAAAGATAACAAAATACAACTTATTAGTCAAAGGCCAACATCTATACTAGTCTGACAAGCCTCTAAGAGAATCAATAAAACCAGCGACCCATTGAGACATGCCTCAACTGACTCATACTCAGTTATCAAATGTAAACGATTCCGTGAAACCAACATCAGGCATCACATCCTCAGAAAATAAAGACTCACCACAACAGAGGATGTAGAACAGCGTGCCGAAAGAATCACTGTCGAACTTGGAGCTGAGCACTTAAACCTACATTCTGAGAAACTTCAGCCCATATTTGAAGATGTGGGTCACTACCATGGAAAGGAACTGAGTATATGGGGGTGTATGCAGTTATATAAACATCATCATCATAAATATTTATAAGAAATATGCAGGATGTATGAAAGACTCACATAACCCGAAGAAAATCATCATAAGCATGGGAGGATAAAATAAGTGCAATAACACATGTGAGTCATCATATAATTTGTCAATCACTTTTAGTTCATCAAGAATATCAATTCTCATAATGTAAATATCATTTAAATCTTTCAAAAGAATAACTTTCACAATTCCACTTTCAAATCACTTCACCATTCACCATAGACTCAAGGAAACACACACACACACACTGGGAGATCCTATAACCAACATAAACCATGTGAGCTACATGGAGTCCAACATACAACCCACATTAGGGAGAACTGTCCTATCCTTTCTATCGGAGTAGGACTATCGATATCAAATCCACACAAACTAGTTATCACTATATAAATTAGCCCCAGGCTCACTCATACGGGGGCACTTTGTTCTAGGGAAGTAAGGTCGCTTTATACCTCCCACTAGGTGCTAAAGATTTCTCCCAAAGTTAGCTCAGATCATTTCAATGACAATCCATAACAAAACAATTTCAACAATATATAAATACACATCGGGAGCCATCATGCTTCCCATTTATCAAAATCAACCATTTTGTGGATTTCTTTCACACTCGAGTTCAAAACAACTCCATTAAGACCAAAAGGTCAAATCATTCAAAATATCTCAAATATTCAACATCAACGTACTTATAACACACACTTTCTCAAAAAACACAATTTTCAATGGAGATTCACGACTCAAATATCAAAATCATGATAAATATCTTTCAAGATTCATGCTTTATATTTCCACACATGTAAATTCATCTTTCAAAATCATAAACATCAAGATTTCATAATAATCATAATAAGATATGGGTTCATGCTTCAAATTCATAAAAATCAAATAAAAATCATGCATTTGTAAAGAACATTACTTTTGGTCACAAGAACGAAAGAGAGTTCTTGTTGAAAAACCCCACATAGCTTGAATGATGAACTTTAGATAGATACTTATTTTTGAGATTTTAATCGTGCCTTTGAATGATGGTTCTTGGAGTTCCCAAACTAGGAACTTGAAATCTTGAATAAATTTGCACAATTAATGGTGAACTTTGGAGGTTCTTGAACTAGGAACTTGGAATCTTGAATAAATTTTTAGAATTAATGGTGAACTTTGGAGGTTCTTGAAGTTGGATGTAGGAGCTTAGGGTTTTATTTTTGAGGGAATTTGATGAAATATAACATATAATGCTTCTAAAAGGCTTTCATTTAGGATTTGGATGGATTTTGGGTTCGGGTAAATGACCAAAACGCCCCTAAAAATCAAATAATTCTTGAATCTGTCCTTTGGTAGACTATTTTGATAGTCTGAAGTAGATCAACCATAACGTTTTACTCCGACATCTAAATTGGATGAAACCAATTTCATTAGAAAGAGGACTCTCATATCTTTCCGTTGATATATAATATCTCACCCAGATCATTGTGTACGAGGAGTAATGATCATCTGAAGTTTACCCAAAAAAATTTGCTTTTGATAGGCTGAAGTAGATGGACCATAACTTTTTACTCCTATAGACAAATTGGATGAAACCATTTTCATTGGAAATATGACTCACAGAGCTTTAATTTAATATATAGTAGATCACCCAGATCATTATGTAAAAGGAGTTATGATCGTTTAAAGTTGGAGCAAAAATACGCCAGGCCTCAGAACTTTTTCCTGCACGTTTTACTGTTCACTACTATTCACGATTCAATCGAAATGTTCATAACTCGGTGCTCAGATGTTCGTTTTGGATGATCCACATATCGTTGGAAATATTATTCGATACTCTAAACAATGGTGGGTTATAATCTAAGAAATTCTACATGAAAATTTATAATTCATTCTAGAAGATAGAACCCAACACGTTTACACACAAAATTTCAACAAAAAATTTCCTGGGGTATTACATCATCCCTCCTTTGGAAACATTCATCCTCGAATGACACTAGAAATGCCAAGATTAGATAGAAAATAGAGAATACAGCTAAAACCATTCTTTAGACTCATCACCACATCGTTTCTCACTCCGAATGCAACATAGAATGCATAAATTCAAGAAACTACAGCTGAACACATAATAATTGACAGCTCAACTGCTGCGACTTTTATAAAAAGTGTATAATTTAGGAAAGAACGGTACCTTCGGCTTGATCAGAGTTCGTAGAAAATAGGTGTGGTTACTTGGATCGCATATCCGCCTCAGCTTCCCAAGTTTCACCCTCAACAGATTGGTTTCGCCACAACACCTTGACCAAGGGAACTTCTTTGTTCCTTAGTCTTTGGACAATGAAATCAAGAATCTCAACAGGAATCTCATCAAAAGAAAGATTTTCTTGAATGTCAGCACTCACAGAGGAATCCACTACCACAACATCGCTAATATGCTTTCTAAGCATGAAGACATTGAATATTGGATGAACAAAGGACAACTCGGAAGGAAACTCAACCTCATAAGCTACCTTACCAACACGGCTAAGAATTTGTTAGGACCAACATATCAGGGACTAAGCTTCCCCTTCTTTTTGAATCTCTTCACTCTCCTCATGGGTGAAATTTTCAGATACACTAGGTCACCAACTTCAAACTCAAGGTCCCTCCTTCTAACATCCGCATATGACTTTTGACGACTCTGCGCAATTTTCAACCTTTACCTAATCAACTTAACTTTTCCAATAGCCTAAAATACCGAATCAGGACTACTCACAGCCGCTTCACCTACCTTGAACCAACCTATGGGTGATCTGCACTTCCTCCCATATAAGGCTTCAAACGGAGCCATGCCAATACTAGAGTGGAAACTGTTATTGTAAGCAAACTCTATCAACGGTAAGTGATCATCCCAACTTCCATTAAAGTCAAGAGCACAAGCTCCCAACATATCCTCTAAGGTCTGGATGGTCTGCTCAGCGTGACCATCGGTCTGCAGATGAAAAGTGGAACATAAAAGCACTTGGGTACCAAGACCCTTCTAAAAAGCTTTCCAAAATTGCAAAGTGAACTGAGTACCCCTATCCGAAATGAAAGACAAGGGAACTCTATGCCGTCTAAGTAGCTCTCGGATATACAATCTAGTGTAATCCTCAGCAGTATATGAAGTATGAACAAGCAAGAAATGAGCATACTTAGTCAACCTATCAACCAAAACCCAAATGGAATCATGATGGCATCGAGAAGGAGGTAAACCAATCACGAAGTCCATATTTATCTCTTTCCACTTCCAGGTGGGAATACTAAACTCTTGCATCATTCCACTAGGTCTTTGGTGTTCAACCTTAACCTATTGGCATGTTTCACACTTAGCTACAAACGCTGCTATACCTTTCTTCATGCCACTCCACCAATAGATTTCTCGCAAGTCTCGGTACATCTTGGTGGCACCAGGATGAATAGAATATCATACCCCGTACGCTTCAGCTATAATCCTCTGTCTCAGATCATCAACATTTGGGACACACAATCTACCCTACAATCTCAACACACCATCTCCCTATTGGGAGAAAACCTCTACTTTTTGGTCCTTGACTGACTCCTTCAGTCTGACCAAACTAGCATCTAAGTATTGTTTTTCCTTCACTTATTAAACCAAAGAGGATTCGGAACTACTCTGAACGCCTATACTACGTTCAATAGAGTCAAACAACCTAACCCCCAATCTAGCCAAACGATGTACATCACGAGACAACTCTTTCTTAACTTCTACCACATGCGAAACACTACCCATGAACACTCTACTTAGGGCATTCGCCACAATATTGGCCTTGCCCGAATGGTACAACACACTCATATCATAGTCCTTTAATAATTTTAACCATTGTCTCTCCCTAAGATTTAATTCTCTCTGGGTAAACACATGCTGCAGAATCTTATGATCAGTGAAAACTTCAACGTGGACACCGTACAAATAGTGTGTCTAGATTTTTAAAGCAAACACAACAACAGCTAGCTCAAGTTCATAGGTGGGGTAATTTTTCTCAAGGGGTTTCAACTGTCTAGAAGCATAAGCTATCACCTTACCCTTATTCATCAATAAACAACCAAACTTAACTCTCAAAGCATCACAATACACCACAAAACCATCAACACCATCAGGCAAAGTCAAAATAGGGGCTGAAGTGGGTCGAGTCTTCAACTCCTAAAAACTCTTCTCAAAAGATTCGGACCACAAGAACTTCACTTTCCTTTGGGTCAACCGAGTCATAGGAGACAATCCATAACAAAATAATTTCAGTAATATATAGAGGAGACAATCCATAACAAAATAATTTCAGTAATATATAAATATACATCGGGAGCCATCATGCATCCCATCTATCAAAATCAACCACGTTGTGGATTTCTTTCACACTCGAGTTCAAAATAACTCCATTAAGACCAAAAAATCAACTCATTCAAAATATCTCAAATATTCAATATCAACGTACTTATAACACAAACTTTCTCAAAAAAACACAATTTTCAATGGAGATTCACGACTCAAGTATCAAAATCATGATAAATATCGTTCAAGATTCATGCTTTATATCTCCATACATGTAAATTCATCTTTAAAAATCATAAACGTCAAGGTTTCATAATAATCATCATAAGATATGGTTTCATGCTTCAAATTCGTAAAAATCAAATAAAAATCATGCCTTTGTAAAGAAAATTACTTTTGGGCACAAGTACGAAAGAGAGTTCTTGTTGAAAAACCCCACATAACTTGAATGATGAACTTTAGATCGATACTCAGTTTTGAGATGTTAATCGTGCCTTTGAATGATGGTTCTTGGAGTTCTTGAAATAGGAACTTGGAATCTTGAATAAATTTGTAAAATTAATGGTGAACTTTGGAGGTTCTTGAACTAGGGACTTCGAATCTTGAATAAATTTTTAGAATTAATGGTGAACTTTGGAGGTTCTTGAAATTGGATGGAGGAGCTTAGGGTTTCTTTTTGAGGGAATTTGATGAAATATAACATATAATGCTTCTAATAGGCTTTAATATAGGATTTGGACAGATTTTGGGTGAAGAAGAATGACTACAACGCCCCTAAAATCAAATAATTCTCGAATTTGTCCTTTGGTGGACTGTTTTGATAGTCTGAAGTTGATCAACCATAACGTTTTACTCTGATATCCAAATTGGATGAAACCATTTTCATTAGAAAGAAGAGTCTCATACATTTCCGTTGATATATAGTATCTCACCCAGATCATTGTGTATGAGGATTTATGATCATTTGAATTTGACCTAAAAATTTGCTTTTGATAGGCTAAAGTAGATCGACCATAACTTTTTGCTCCGATAGACAAATATGATGAAACAAATTTCATTGGAAAGATGACTCACAGAGCTTTCCGTTGATATATAGTAGATAACCCATATCATTATCTACAAGTAGTTATGATCGTTTAAAGTTAGATAAAAAATACGCCAGGCCTCAGTACTTTTTCCTGCATGTTTTACTGTTCACTACTATTCACGGTTCGATCGGAATGTTCATAACTCATCGCTCGGGTGTCCGTTTTGGATGATTCACCTATCGTTGGAAAGACATTCTGCATGAAAAATTAATAATTAATTCTAGAAGATAGAACCCAACAAGTTTACGCACAAAATTTCAACGAAAAATTTTTCGGGGTATTACAGGCACTTATCCCATGTCAAACCTTAAGGTTTGCGGTGCCTAAGCTATGGAAAACCTTTTCCAGTGAAGGTATGAGATGGTAATGCGATTCATAGCCATTGCCTATGATTTATTTTTCGACGCCTACTTAGCTTTAAAGTCCTTAAACACTCCCAGCACCTCCCACAACATCAACACATGATCTACCATCACTACGGGGGTCAAAAAGGTCATTTTTGATGCATTAATAGAGTGTTACGAATACGGGGTATTACATTATCTCCCCCTTCGGATCATTAGTTCCCGAATGATGGGTAGGGACTTGTTGAAGCTCTAAAAGTATAGAATAAGGAACGTAGCCTCTCATTGAACATTTTCCTCAACAAAATATGCAAAGGAATTAAAGTACTCATGATGACTCCCAGTGAAAAGTGTAAGCACAAATCATGAGGTAATAAAGATTGATATAGAGATGACCTTTTATATAATTTCTAAGGATCATGATCATCACAACATATGGTATGAGTTTATTAGGTCTAATTTTACATCGGTACTAATCAAGAAATAAGGTTTTCGTGGGACATAGGATTAGAAGCATTCTCTACCTTACAAGGTACAACGAATAGACATAAACTTAGAGACACTACTTCTCTACGCCCTAAACAATAAATAACACACTTCATACTTTCCAACATACAATTCTCCTATCCCACATCTAACCATAAGAGTTTCAGCTCCACAACATAAAGCTTTTATGTTGCAGCCTAACTAGGAGAAAATAGATGCTAGCTTAAGCTATGGGACCTTGTACTCTACATCTCATTAAAAAAATTACTTCACTTTATCACTACCATCAAATGAACTCGAGTTTTAAATCAAGGAATACCAACCACATAACAAATTGGTTTGAATTTTCATCAATCAAAACATTCAAACCTATCATTACTACACCAACTTCATGGATTCCCCCACTAAGATTAGCAAATTTAATCACTCTCACAAAAATTTTCACCACATATCTCCTTCCTAATATTTCACGTAATGAAAATTCATCTCCTTCTTTCCCCTTCCCCTATAGCCTTAGCTCAAGAAATCACATAAGAAATGTCACCTTTAAGAACATCAACTCCCCTACCTAACATTACTATGGTTCCACAACCACCATCATACTAACATATGGAGGGTCATTAAGGGACCTAAGCACAAACACCTATATGTAAGTAACAATGTTAGATTATAACATATACTTATTGCACTAATCAAGGTGAACATGAGGTGAGGATAGGATATAATAGACACGAAGTGCTTCATATATAAAGTATCTGGATCATAAGTAGAGATTTTTTCGGCATAAACACAACAGAAAATAAGCGCTTAGGACAGACCATAGTGAGAAACATGAGCTCTTACATTACGAGTCATATAGCATAAGTTTGGAACTCATGGAGTCAACGATTAAGACAAGAAATTATACTCAAAGCTATCACTTCCCATTATCAGAGCTAAAATAGTCATGAGTTCGCACAACTTTATCATTTTGGCTAATCCTGATATAAAATGAATCAGTAACATATGAAAACATAGTTCCTTAGAACCAAGCATGATTTGGGACAAAAGTTTATGGATCATGATAATCATAACTTATATCTTGAATACATGAAAGACTGGATTTACTGAGACATCATTGCTTATAGTTTGGAGGATAGAACATTACATTAGTTAAAAAGAGATCTCAGACCTTAGACATAGGAAGGACTTGAATACATAAGACATTAGTAGAATGACATCTTAAACTGAAGCAGGAGGAATATGCTTGAATAGGAATAGGTTTATCATGACACCTCCCCACAACATGCCACATTGAGAAAATTTGGAACTATCAACTCTCAAAAAAATAGGGGGGGGGGGGGCAGTATACACATGAGCACAATTCCCCTCAATAATTTTATTAAAAACACATAAATTTCTTTCTAGTCCCTCCCCCTTAAGGGTCACTAATTATAACCTTCTCCAACCCCTAAAGTCATCGAATTATGACTACATTATCATGGGACTAGACATCCATGATTCTTAAAACTTACAGCTCTGTATTCAACTTCTTAGGATACTAGCATCACACCTCTAATCACATAAAACTTAACAAAATTGGTAAAAAAAATCCAAGGGCACATAGTGTCTACCAATATTTGCTCAATTCAACTCTAAAAAATGCTATACAAAAACTCTCGACACTTCTCCATACTACAAGATTCAAGAATGAAATCTAGGTATGCGTGACACTCATATACATCACAACTTTTCTAACAACATGCTACCTCAGGGTTAAACTTATTATTTATACTTATGGCCTTATACACTTAATGACTTAACCATAATTCATCAGTTTTAACACTAATCCTCATGGCTATATATATATATATCAGAATTTCCCACTCCTTATTTTGCAAGTTTCCAACCTAGGATATTTTACACCTCACATTAATCCCACTAATTCATTCCCAAAAAACATGCATCATTAACCTTAAGCTACTATTCTCATCACCACAATCCACATCTAAAGTTCAAGCCTATTGTCTAATAACACCAATCATATAGAGCATTCCATATACTATACCAATCAATTGAATAGAAATATCAACTTAAGTTGCTTATTTCACTTAACTATGGCCCATAAGTTCATCCTCTCCACGACATTACTTCTACACTTTAAAATCTACTACATACCTTCTCACACGTAGTATTAGTTTACAACGACTAGAGAAAAGACAATTAGGAGGGTAAAGTAACATAATAAGGATAATCGATCTTAATCTTATAATATAACCCACTATCATGTATTAACATATTCTAGTTCTGCATATCATATTCTCTTACCCATGCATACATTTAGACTACCTTCAAATTCCATTTACACCAATGAGTCTCTAACGATAACTTATTGACTAATCTACTCCATTCCATTCACAACCTATAAATAATTTTTAGAACTACCATAACCATCCATTCTGAGATCCTTTCCTATTGTTAATAAATGATAATCATAGCCATCCAATTCCTTCACAGACTACCATAAAATCTACAAATATTGCTACCATAATAGTCTATCACTATAAAATGGCTGTGGGACCCCAAACTCTACATGTCTTTAAGAATATGACTTCATCTTATCACTATAATTCAATAACCACAGTCTTAATTCAAGAAGTACTAACCACATAGCGCATCGATTTGTGTTCTCATCAATCACAACATTCAAACCTATCATTACTACACCTATCTCATTGATCTCCCCACTAAGACCAGGAAATTGAATAAATCTTACAAAGATTGTTGCCACATATTTCCATCCTAACTATTTCACATAACAAAATTTCATCTCCTTTTTCTCCCCTTCACATATAACTTTAGATAAAGAATTCACATCAAAATTTTCACATTTAAGAACATCTACTTCCCCTATGTAAGTCACTACTACTCTTCCATAAAAACTATCATACTAACATACGAAGGCTCATTAAGGAAACCAGGCATAAGCATCATGAATAGAAGTAACACTATTCGATTATGACTGATACTTATTGCACTACTCAAGGTGGGATATGAGGTGAAGATAGATATAATAGACACGTAGTGCTTAGTATATCAAGTGTCTAGATCATAAGTAGAGAGTCATTCAGTTATAAGAACAACACAACATGAGTTCTTAGTCGTATAACATAAGGTCGAAATTCATAAAGTCAATGATTGAGACAAGGATTGATACTTGGAGCTATTGTTTCTCATTTTTAGAGATGAGATGTCAAGAAATTACATGAACCTTATCACTTTGGGTAATCCCAACATAAAATGAATCAGTAACATATGGAAAGCAAAGTTTCTTTGAACTAATCATGATATAAGACATGGACTTTTATGAATCATTAGCATCATGAAATAAAGCCTAAATACCTAAAAGACTGGATTTATTGGGACTTCATTGCTTCAAGTTTGGTGGTCAGAACATGACAGACTTACATAGAGAACTTAGACCCTAAACATAGGCAGTACTTGAATATATGAGAAATTGGTACAATTACCTCTTAAATTGAAGTAGGAGGTGTTTTCTTGAGTAGGAATAGATTTATCATGACTCTTCCCTGAAACTTTCCACAATGAGAAAATTCAAGAACTACCTTAGTTCGTCAACTCCCCCTTAGATCAAAGTCACAATCCTAAACTTGCGGGCATATCCTTTCATTAGATCTATAACAACAATGCTCAACACAATGGGGGTATCAGTATACACATAAACACAAACTCCCCTTAATAATTTTAATATAAAGAAACTAAATTATTTCTAGGACATCCCCTTCCGGTACACTAATCATAACTTCCTCCAACCCCAGAGTCATCGATGTATGACTAACATTATTATGGTAATGGTCATCCATGCTTCGAAAAACTTAACACTCCATCTTTAACTTCTTAGAATACTAGCATTACACCTCTAATCACATAACTTACAACATAACAAAATTTTTAAAACTAGACCAAGAGCTCACAACACCTATCCGTATTTCTCCCAATTGAACTCTAAAGAATACCATATAGTAGATCTCTAGTATTCTTCATACAATCAAATTTAAGAACATGAACTAGGTAAAAAAATTGCATTTATATACATGAAACCCTATCTAACCACATGCTACCTAGGGTTTAACTTATTCTTATAAAACCTAACACTCTCATCCGCTTAATGACTCAACCATAATTTATTATTTTTAGAAAAAACCTCATTTATATATATATATATATATATATAATAATTATTCACTTATTTTTTAATAAGTTCAAAACCTAGGCTATTTCACACCTCACATCAAGCCTTCTAATTTGTTACCACATAATATGCATCATTAGTCTTAAGCTACTATTCTTATCACCACAATCCACATCTAAAGTTCAGACCTATAGTCTAGCATCAATTATATAGAATCTATAAAGCATGCCATATACTATACTATCTATCAAGTTGTGAAATCAACCCAAATACCTCATTTCACTTAACTACTACCTACAATCACAATCTCTCTATGACATTACTACTAAACATCACAATCCAATACATACCTTCTCACACATAGTACTAGTTTACAACTACTAGAGAAAATACAATCAAGGGGGTTAAAATCACATAATATGGATAGTTTATCTTAATCTTATAATATATCTCATTATGATCGCATCAACAAGTTCTACTTACTCATATCATATTTACTTACCCATGCATGCATCTCTTACTACCTTCAAATTCCATATACACCAATGAGTCTCTACTCATAACTTATTGACTAATTTATTATTTCATCATAAGAATTGATAAATGATTTCTATAACCACCATAACTATCCACTTTGATCTCCTTCCCTATTCTTAATAAATAACAATCATAGACAATCACTTTCTTTACAGACTACCATAAAATCTACAAATCTTTCAACAACATTAACGAATCATCATAAAAGAGAAAACCACCCCTCAATCAAGGGTTATACAACTAAAAGTACTTATTTATGTGAAAGTCAATCTCACTCTGACTTCTAGACTTGTGACTTTATATAACTAACTTCAGGATCCTCTTACTACCAGTAGGTTATGACACCTTAAAATATACTATCACTATGATGGAAATATTATTCCAACAATCTATCACATATCTCTACCCTAAAGCATGATATCCGCAACAAGAATTTTGATAGAAATTGAATACACTTTGTACCTCAGGCTCAAATGCATGATTGATATAGATAGGAGTATACAATTGAATCGCTACACTTTGAAGCACTAATTGACGACTCTCAAGTCCTAGTAATATCTACATACTTTATGGATAACTCAACCAGAAAACACTGCATCATTGAGAATCAAAACTCTTGGACTTGTATCACCTCGACAATGAGGTGTGACGCTATAGCACGAACTAAAGTATAAAAGAATGAGAAACAAATCCCAAATGCTTGGTAGCCTCCTAATTAAAAGTGTGGTGCACAACACACCCATAAGTAAGAACCAAATGCCCTGGCCAAAATGTGTATCCCAAACCTCGATGGCCCGAGAGACCCCTTAGCATACTATCATAAGAAAAATCCATATATAAATCAAAGTGCGAAAGATATAACACTGTTCATTAAAAACTTATAATCTAAAATGTGTCAATAAGATATAATGATAAAACACTTCAACTACCGTCTATGAAGCATCTACTAAATACTTACTTCAAGGCTGGGACAAAACCCTTGAGTGGACCTTATACTAAAAGAGTCAACATATAAATAAATGCCTTCTAAAATATGGATGGCTCACCAATTCTGTCAAATGGCAAGTGTTCTACAAATATGATGGACCATATGACTATACCGCATAACCTAAAATATAAGAAGACAATACACAGAGGTACTGGTAAGTTGAACAATCCAAAAAAATATATAATTTTATACAACATAGGTGAAGCATTTTATAAAAACATGTCAGCATAAAATAGTTGAAAATACATGGGCATAATTTAATGAACTTCAAAACATATTCTTGAAATCATGACTCAACTCTGCATCTCTCTGCTGAGCTAGAGTGTACATCCTACAATCTATAATTAATGGGCTATATGGAATCCCCCTTGAATCGGTGGCTAAGCCCCTAACCCGAGTTTGTTGGGAGGATTGGAGTCTCTGCATCTTTACTATGCCACAAGGCCGTCGCTAGCCTACAATCCCCTATTTTAGGGCAACCTAAAACTCATGTTGGCAAATCATGTTTTCAGGATATGAGTTATCTGAACACGTGCCTTCTTCATGTAACCATCTAACTCTCTTTAAGCCCTATTTTAGACTCCTAAAAATCATGCTTTGTTCTTATAATTTATTTCTCTCTTATTCTCTTTAGGGTACATCATAACAGGATATCGTCATACCCAAATTTGCAAGTCTTTTATTTCATATCACAATATCTCTACTACCCTTTTTATTTCAAAGTATGCTATTGACCATCCAGCGGATTTAAAAATCAAGCGAGAGTTCATACTTCAAAAGAATATAAAAATACACACTATCTATCTTCAATACTCTATCTACGATTGTTATCTCTTTGATCAATTATATGCAATTCCCTATTGGAACATGAACATTTATAAATCCAGGAAACACCCTCTCATTTAGTTATAAAATAGTATAATTCATACATGTCAGTAAACCTTCAAACTCTTTCTTTTAGCTATCCATATAATCAAACCACAACATGTAAAATAATGGGTTTCATAATAAGAGAGGAAATATCACAAATCATGCTCTCATTTAACTTCTCAAACTTAATATAACATAAACACATGAAACCATTTTGAATTTAGGGTACAACACCATAATTTCTACAAGACTATCATAAAATGAGATTTTCAATGCATATTCATTTACATTTTTGAAATCCATTTTGTACGTATAATTATATACTCTTTAGATCTTGTTTAAAATAGTAAATCTATGCCCATGAGGTTTAGGATAGTCCCATTTACCTTAAGTTTCTTGATTTGTGAAGAAAACTTGAATCTTTGGATCTCTGGGGAAAAGGATTTTGGATTTTCTTCTTGGGGATGAAGAAGGGTTTCCTTGGAGAAATTTGAGTAAAAAAGGAAAATAAAGCCCTTTGACATACTCAATTCATGTTATAGACAGAATAGCATGAGAGGAAATGACCTAAAAGCACCTTTGGAGTTTAAGATAAAAAGTTATAAATGAAGGAATTGGGTCGCGCGATCTCTTGACCGTCGGGGTAAGCCCAACACTGCGGGCTCTAACCTAGTAGACTAGACCAGGCGTCACTGGTTCTATCCCGGCAGACTTAACTGGGTACTAGGGGCCTATCATAGTGATGCTACTATTTTTACTGTCCAAACATTCCCCTATGCCCGTTCGAAAGCTCCAAAACTCACCCGACATGTACTTTTGACCTCCTTAAACATAAATTAACTTAAAATCAAACATTTTGTTGATGGGAAGGTCGATTTAAAAATTCATAAAGTGTTGGTTTCTAATAGTAAAAAAGTCCTCAACACTTAGAGAAATTTTAAAGTCTTGGGCCCCTTAAACACACAACTGATAGTTGAAACAAGTTAAGACTTTTATGGGGTATTAAAATATCTCCATCTTGGGAATATTTGTCCTCGAATGAGACTAGTTTAGACTGATACTATTGAGGAATATGAGGTCATATACTGAACATGTATGGCTAGAAACATGATTACATACTGAGTCTGAAATATACATGAACTAAAATATAAATCATGGGATTAGAGTTTACACACGTAGGAATGACGGTTTGATTTTCTAGCTAAAAAATATGAGGTATTATAAGAACTAAGCATCGTGATCTGACATGATAGCAATAGGAGACCCATGCAACTTCACAATTTCCTCACTAAACAACTTCGCATGATCCTCAGTCAAGAAACTAATCCTCACTAGCAAGAAGTAAGCAGACTTAGTCATCCTATCCTTGATTACCCAAATTGAATCAAACTGAATCCGAAACCGAGGAAGATCGGTAAGAAAATCCACATTGATCACTTCCCACTTTCATACAGGCAACTCAATTTCTTGATACAATACCCTGGGCCTCAAGAGATCAACTTTCACTTGGTGACACACCAGACACTTAGCCACAAAGATGGTTACATCCCGCTTTATATTGTTCCACCAATACATCTACTTTTAATCATGATACATCTTTATCGAACTAGGATGAATAGAACAGTGTGACACATGTTCCTCATCCAAGATCCTTTACTTTAATCTATTTATGTCGAGAACACACAGTCTTTCTTGGTACAGCAAGGTACCATCACCATTAACCTCAAAGGCAACCACATTCTACGCACGTATATCTCCCTTGATTTTTATCTAGATAGGTCCCAATACTTGATTCTCTTTTACCTCAGCACCAAGAGATGGCCTTTCCACCTCTTGAACTAACACACCACCATTATTTGAGTCCAAGAAACTAATTCCAATGTTATCCAAATGGCAAATATCTTTAACCGATTCATGCTTTCCCTAATCCACTTGAGCTAGACACCCTATGGATAACATGCTAAGAGCATCAACAACGACGTTAGCTTTACCTGGATGGTAGTAGAGACTTGCATCATAATCCTTAAGTAGCTCAAGCTATCTCTTTTGCATAATGTTAATCTCTTTCTAGGTGAACATATACTGGAGGCTCCTATCATCTGAAAAGATATCCACATGAACTTCATTCAGATAGTGATGCCAATTTTTCAATGTGAATACCTTAAGCATAACTCCAAGGTATAAGACGGATAGTTCATTTAATGTACCTTTAACTGTTTGGAGGAATAAGCTATCATTTTTTTCATGTTGCATCAAAATGCAGAAAATCCCTACACGGGACATATCGCATTAGACCATAAAACCATTAGTGCCTTGAGGAAAAAATCAAGACCAGAGCCAAAGTCAGCTTACCCTTTAGCTTCTCAAAACTTCTCAAAAGTACCCTCAAAAGGTTTCAACAACAATAACTTTACCTTCTTCTGAGTTAACTAACTCAACGGGGAAACTATAGTAAAAAACTTAGCCCGCTAAAGCTAATTATACAAGTCATCTATCCTTGGAAGAGGGTATTTATTCTTTACTATTACCTTATTCCTTTTTTGTAAACAATAAACATCCAAAGGAACCATCCTTCTTGCGCACGAAAAATATTTGTACACTCCACGGAGACATACTAGGACAAATGAAACCCTTGTCTAAAAGATTCTTTATTTGCTCCTTAATCTTCTTTAACTCAGCCAGAGCCATTCTATACGGGGGAATAGAGATAAGATGAGTGTCCGGAATAAGATCATTCCTAAAATCAATCTCCTTATTGGGAGGAGCACTGGGAAGATCATTAGGGAAAACCTTGGGAAATTCATTCGCCACCTAGACACAATGTAAAGATGGAACCTCCGAGTTAGAATCTTTAACCCATACTAGATGATAGAGACACCCTTTGGAGATTAATCTCTACGATCTAAGGTATGATATGAACGTTCCCTTGGTTGCTTGAAGACCACCCTTCCATTCAATAACCATCTCATTAGGGTATTTAAAGATGACCTTAAGGTTCTGACAGTCCAAAAAGCATAGCACAAGTGCAACTAATTTATCCCCAATATGACATCAACATTAACCATATCAAATACAAACAGATTGACCAATGTTTCCCGACCATCCACAGATACCACACAACCTTTATAGACTTCTAGACACTATAGAGTGACCCACCGGGGTAAAAATAGAAAAGAGTTCTAAAATACCCTCGAGACCAAAACTAAAATGCATAGCCACAAATGAAGTCACATAAGAAAAAGTGGACCCCAAATAAAGTAAACAGTACACATCACGATAAAAGAGTTTCAACTTACAAGTAATGACATCAGGCAATGCCTCAAACTCCTAGAGGGTTGTAAGAGTATAGTGTTGGTTTTGACCAATGCCGGAGCTATATAGAGAACCTTTTTGTACCATAGATAAAGAAAAGAAAATCAGAACCTTGTTTTCCCCAGAATCAATCTTTGCCACTGGACACTTTCTAAGTATATGCCCTAGGGGACCAGAGTTGAAGTACTTGTCTCGTCCCTCATCATAGAAACCCTGGTACAATCGACCACAAAGTATGCAAGAGGATATGATGGAGCTGATTGAGCACCACTAGCCTGGGATTAGGCATCCTATACCCTATAATTGTTGCCATCATAAAAATGTCTATCACCAAACATCTTTGGGTAGGGAGTACTAGCTACCGAGTAAGACCTAAAATTTCACCACTTCTTTTTGGACAACTTTCCACCATTCCTACCACTTTGTTATTGACCTCTACCCTGCTCAGAAAATCTAAACTTCTTACTATGCTCTCCCTAATCTCCATCTAATTCTTCTACTTTTTCTCAACCTACTTTATGTACCCAATTAGCCAAAAGATTTTCATGCCCTTATTTATCCATGTCTTTGTTTAACAATGTAGTCTTACTTTCCAAAATCAAGTCTCAAGACAACTCTGAAGCAAACTTCCATATTCTAGCCCTTATGCTAGAAACCAACTTTGAAGCTTATTGGATTGCTGGCAAAACGTCAAGTCATACTCCTTGATTGACATCTTGCCTTGCTTCAGGTTAACAAACTCTTCCTTCTTTGCCTCCCTTAACGCTTCAGAAAAGAAGCGGTCTAGGAAAGCATTAGAAAAATCATCCCACAACACTGACCAAAAATTTTCACCCCTTTATTAATAAGCGACATCTTTCAATTGATAGGTGGCAAACTCTACAACCTTTACATTAGTGGAATGCATCACACAGAAGATCTTTTCTATCACATCAAGGAAACCTTGAGAATCCTCCTCCACCTTAACACCACGATTCATGACCAAGATAGTGAGTCCAAAGCTCAAGAATTTTCAAGGGACAAAATTTAGGGTGTTACATCAATATAGAACCCAAATGGGTTAGACACTTGACACCCTACGATTACATACCATGACTCGTAACAAGTTCTTACGAATTGTAGTAAGCCAGTCGTACTCAGAGCAGAACTTAGCCATAAATGCTTTGATTTGGTTATGAACTTGGGTCCCTAGGACCCATATCCACTCCCTACGACTTGTACCTACAAGTCGCACCCAGGATAATAACTCGAGAACCATCCACTAGACACCTTAAAAATATGGTCACATGACCATTCAATACATCGTAAAACACATAGGGTGAGTCATAACCAAGGAAGGGAGCCCAAAGCTCAAGAAATTTTTTAGGGCCAAAACCTGGGGTATTTCATACATCCCCCCTTAGGACCGGTCGTCCTCGAATGATAGGACAAGATATTTATTAACACAATTTAATATAACTAACAACTATAGTTCCCTTTAACAAAGTCAAAAAACAGAATATATAAAAGAAATCATATACTTTAAGCATAAATTTTTGAAATGGGAAATAGAATTGGATATTGGATCTCGTGACACATCCAAGTGAATCGTGTAAGCACCAACCATGAAATAATGAGATATGACAGAGAAATGATCTTAGGCATTTATACTATGGGACATTGATAAAAGACGCGAACCAATATTTTTGTTGGACATAAGAATTGCTTAGAAGCATCATCCACTTTCTAGATAATACATCTAATACCCTTTAAAAATAACCATGCACCCACTATGCTTTCAACTATAAAAACACTCCTATATTTTAAAATTCCAACTTCTCCTGCAAAACATATAACTACAAAGCCTGAGTATAACTATAGATTCCTCTCATCTGAAATCCTAACTCGACGTTAAAAGTTCTAGTATAATCCACATAACCCTATAATTTATACCACTCTAATAGTACTACTCGATTTTATCACCATAACTAAGAAACCTCAGGTCTTAATCAAGGATCTGTAACCTCATAACATAATAGTTGGGTATTTATCAATCACCACACTCCAGCCTTTCTTTACTACACCCACTTTATGGATCTTCCCACCAAAAGTAGCACCTTCAATCACTATCACAATGTTTTTTACAATAATCAAAATCTAAGATTCAAATATGGTGACTAACAACCATCATGTACTACTAATAAAGTTTCCAACATAATATATATATGTGTGCATGTGTGAGGATGTATAGTCCACCCTATGGGGACACATTAGGACAGATAAAACCATTATCTTAAAGATTCATTAGTTTTTTCTAAATCTCTTTTAACTCAATTGGATCCATTCTATAGGGAGGGATAGAGATAGGATGAGTATTAAGAATAAGATCAACCCTAAAATCAATCTCCCTATAGGGAGGAATGCAAGGAAGGTCATAAAAAAACCTTGGGAACTTTATTTACCATGGGAACAAAACGTATGGAAGGACTCTCCGAGTTGGAAATTTTAACTCAATCCAAGTGGTAAAGACACCCCTTGGATTAACTTACGGGCTCTAAGATATGATATGAATCAGCCCTTAGGCACTAGATAAACTATATTCCATTTCATGACCAGCTCATTAAAGAATTTAAACATGACCTTACTGGTTCGACAATCTAAGGAGGTATAGAATGAGTGCAACCAATCCATCCCTAATATGACATCAAAATTAACCATGTCTAATTCAAACAGATCCACTAAGGTTTCTCTACCACCAACCGATACCATACAACCCCTATAGACTCTTCCTGCAATCACAGAGTCAACCACCAGGGTAGAAACAAAAAGGGGTTTGAAGTGCATTCGAGACCAAAACAAAAGTACACAGCCACAAATGGGGTCACATAAGAAAGAGTGGACCATGGATCAAGAAAATAGTACATATCATGGGAAAAGAGTATTAGCATACTAGAATGAAATTAGGAGATAACTTTAACTCCAGAAGGATAGTGAGAGCATAAAGATGGTCCCACCTAGTATCAGAGCTAAAAGCAGCACCTCTCGATGCAGGAGCTAGAGAAATGGCAACCAGGATCCTATTTGCCCCAGTAGAAATCCTTGTGGGACACTCCCATTGTGTGTGACCCAACTAACCAAAGATAAAACACTGATTCCTCTATTTATAGCAATAAACCAAGGTGGAACTGACCATGAAATTAGTAGGGAGGATATGGTTGGGTTGTCCATACTCTACCAGCCCAAAAATGATGTTCACTAGAAGACTGAGGATAAGGGACACTGACAACCAAATGGGAAGTCCCTGAATTCCATTAGTAGACCACTGCCCATCATCTCTACCACTATCTCTCTAATAATTTCTTCAGTCTGAGTATTAAGACGTTTTGCTCTTTCAATTTCTTTCCTTTGCCTTATTCTTTCACATACTAATAGGACCAAACTGATATGACAGCGAGGCCATAATCTGATTCAACATTATGTGTTTACTTTTCTTTTGGTATTCCATTTGAATAGTAAACACATATTATGGCCTATTAGAGTTAGACTAATGGATTTTGACTCAAAAGTAGTGCACAAATAACCTAGTCACTGTGTAGGAGGAGTGGAAGTATGGTCGGTTCCTGCATCACGTAGGGATACATCATTCGAAAATGGTTAGTAGGATGAACGCTAGTATGTGACTGAGGGATAAAAATAAAGTAATGCCATTAATCCAAAACCAAGTCAAACCAATACACCTAACCATATGCAAATATATATATATATATTGTGTCTGGATAAGGAATAAGCTTTGCATGCAGTTTAAAACCTTAACCTTGGTTTGTGTAGAGTCACTATCATAATCCACACACTAGCTATATGGGTCCAATTTTACCCCATGGATGTGCCCCAGTGCGTGTTGGCCGCACAAACCAAAGATGTCATAGGCAGTAGGGGATTTCCTTGTACCCTTCGCCCTCTATGATACATTTGTATGTGTATATACTTGGGGGTTTTTCTTTGTATGCCAAAAGCACATGGTCATCAAGACCAATGCTCATATCGGCAATCATGAGTTTTCCAGTGTCAACCTTTCAAACTCACACCTTCATAGCTAGCTAACAAAACCCCCTTTATTGCCCAATTAAAACATTTAACGCATAACCAAACCACCAATTTCTGGTGTCAGTTATTAAGGCATTATTAAGTGGTATTGTCATACTGATAGTAGCTTGCAAGAAAGGTCATTAAGCCAACACTTAGGGATTCTCGTGTACCCTGTACAATCTATTATAAATTTTACTTAGGGGAATCCTATGTATCCCGCAAGTTTTTTATTATAAAATCATTTAGGGAATACCCATGTGCCCCATAAAGTTTTCAAAACTATCCTTAACAAATTACCCATTTATGCCATGGATTAGTTTCAAGAAACTAACCAAACAAATTAATAATGTATAAACCAAAATCAATTATGCAAGTGGGTTGAGGTTGGTACCAATTTCAATACCAAACCATTTAATTTTTTGATTCATTTGTACCCCTATTTCAATGATTTACCAATTTTAGGGATTAGATTGTACCTATGTCCATCCACCATTCCCATGCACCGCAAAATATTTACCAAATATCAATTTTAGGTAAATAATTTCATAAATATCATAAAAGAAGAATTTACACAATTTATATTCAAAACCCTCAACCCATAGTTTAAAACCCAACATAAAGATCTTATGAACAATACTTTAAATCATATGCTTTTACAATATATAAATGAGGAAAGAGTAACATGCTTGAATTACAAAGATTTATGGAGAAAAATCGATCTCTTAAGTCCCTAGGTAACCACTTCTTTAAAACCCTAAGTTTCTTCGTTGAGATAATTTTGAGAGAGCTTTGAGAGGTTATTTAATTTGTTTCTGAGTCCTAATGATACCGTAAATGGGTTATAATACATATGTTTAAATTTGGATAAGTGGGTAAATATCTAAAATGCCCTTTAACTTTATAGCTTTAAAAGTGTCGCCTTTGACTACGAGTCAACCATTGATTTCTAACCACTCTTTATGAATCATCACCACGAGTCGTAACTAAGGCAGTGATTAGTAGACCACCCCCTGCTGACTTACGACTCAACCAACTAACTTGTAATGAGGCCCTACTACTTGTAGGGTCCTGTTGTAGTCTAAACCTAAATGGGTTAGACACTGGACACAATATGATTTCATCCCATGACCCATAACAACTCCTTACTACTTGTAGTGAGACACTCATACTCAGAGTAAAACTTAGCCACTAACTCTATTATTTGGTTCTGACTTTGGTCCCTAGGACCCGTAAACACTCCCTAGGACTCGTACCCATAAGTCTTACCCAGGAAAGTAACACAAGAACCATCTATTGGACACCCTAAAACTACAGGAACATGACCCATAAAGACACCCTATGAGTCATAATGTGATTTGTAACAAAGGCTGTAAGTCCACAACTCATGAAATTTTCAAGGGCTAAAACCTTGGGTGTTTCAACTAACGTGTCAATCCTGGTTTGATTGGTACCCTTTACAACCTATGGTGATGTCGTATTTTGAGAAATAGGGACTTCTACTAAAGGTGTCATCCTAACTAATAGGTGACTCTTTGTCCCTGCTTTTGCTCGGTGCTAAGTACTACTCCCAACTAATGACACTAATAACTAAAAATGATCAATAACAATATTCTAAGAACTAAAAATAAATACATAATCTGAGAGAATTTAATAACATGTAAGATGGAAGATCTAACAGTAATAAGTTTATACATGAAATCCTAGTCCATCGAGTATTCATAACCCATCTCTAAAAATACTACTAATCATGAAAATACTACAATCTGAACGAAATAAGAAATTTGATAACTCAAGGACAAAATAAAGAACTTATAACTATAATGACATGTCATATTCATGAGCCTGGAAACATAAAAAAATTCATTGGAAAACATATATTCATGGTTTAGTCAAACCAAGAAACTGAAAACTAAAGGAATTCGCACTTCACATGGAAACCCTAAGCTTGAAGGGATAATTAAATTTGTGGGATTGATTTAACTTTGGGACTCAATGGGTGAAAGAAAATCCATTGATAAAATACTACATACCTGAGGTTGGAACCTTGATGAAATCTTTTGATTTAAATCCAAAAGATGAAGAGCCCTAGTTCTTGCTTGAAGGAGAAAAATCACCTCTTCTCTCTAAAATTTCTAAGTGTTGAGTAAAGTTTGAGCATTAGGGGACTTAGGGATGTTTTCGATTTATTACTCATACCTTAAGAAACTTAAATGACGTAGTTTTGGTGTAAAAAAAATTGAGAAAAAACAAATAAACCTTTACAAATCATCCATAAAACTCATGCAAACAGTCTCGATGGTTTACGTAATGATTCGTAGGTTTGGATACGAGTTGTATCTGCAGTCATTGCTGAAGGGCTCAAATGTTGGTCCCCACTATTTACACTATGAGTCACCTTACGAGTCCTAGTGTTTGACAATGACCCATAGTGTCTAATAATGACTCGTAGTCTAAGTCATCGTCACTGGTAGCTTTGATAATGCTTCAATAAGTTGGCCATTTTACTCCAATATCGAACTAAGTAAAAACTAGATACA
Organism: Capsicum baccatum var. pendulum; assembly: GCA_030864225.1. Lineage (NCBI taxonomy): Eukaryota > Viridiplantae > Streptophyta > Magnoliopsida > Solanales > Solanaceae > Capsicum > Capsicum baccatum. The sequence goes on along the minus strand of CM061552.1, from coordinate 197,042,544 downwards.
TTGGAAATATAATTTAATTATATATATTTTGGTGGATCTTGAGATAAAAAATCTTAGTAATCTAGAAGTTATGCTCATTTGAAGTTGACTATAGCATGATTCTTCTCAAGAATTTAATTGTAAGGGATATTTTCACTTTTCAACAAGCTAAGGTTATTTGTGGCCTTTATATATATAAAAATCACTTATCAAACTACCAAAACATGATATTTAATTTTGCATGTAGCTGTAGAATAATTATAATACTGACTTGGATTTTCGGGGTGTTACAAAACCACAATGTACTGGTAGACATCATTGGCCCTCTCAATTTAGGATATTACAGTGTTATCCAAATGTGGAAACCTCTATTACTAGAGTTCTACGAATCCACTTCTTAATGGAACTAGTTGACTTACTATCGCTGGTGAAAGGAAACAGTACATCAGTATTTAGGTACATCTGAGCACGTATTCCCTCTTGGTAAAATTCAAGAAATTGGGGTGTGGCTAAGAGAGTAGTAATAATCAGAGTTCATCCCACTATAGGAACTATGCCACTTGACCAACCTCTAAGAAGTGTAACACCATCAAACACTACAACATGACTCACAAATCACCATTAAAGCATTCAACACCAGATTTTCATTAGAGACCACCCTACTAGAGATTTTATCAACTCTCTTTCTAGGGAAAATTCTAGCAAGGTACTTACACCCTAAGTAATGTTACAACAACGGGTTGGTTCATTTCACCAGATACTAATTAAGAATTCATTCCTTTCTAAATGCAAAATAAAGAAACAAAGAAAACAAAGAGTTACCTGACTAAGCAAAATGATGAGGATTCTGGCTACACATGTCTACTTTGATCTCTATTGTGGAATCTTCAATAGAACGTTCATCCACTGGATCTTTAGTGATATAATCTCCTTTGTCCTCAACTTATGGATATATTTATATATGATATTTGGAGGTTCATCTTCTTACATGAGGTTTTCATCCACAATATAGTTATCATCACCATTATACTTCTTCAGCATAGGCACATAAAATATGTGATGAATTTCCAACAAACTCGGAGGGAATGTCAACCTATAGATAACTAGCCCCATACACTTATGAATCTCAAACATCTAATATATTTTGGATTAAACTTGACTTTGTTTATCAAATCTCATAAAATTCTTCATCGGCAAAACCTTGAGCAATATTTGCTTACCTTTCCTAAAGTACAAATCTCTCACCTTTTAGTTTTTATATTTCTTTTGTCTACTATGAGCCGCTATATGCTTTTCTTTGATAAACATCACTTTTTCCAATGATTCCCTCAAAAGGTAACTACCCCAAAATTTCACCTCAAAGTATCAAATCAACTAATGGGAGATATATGCTTCATTCCATAAAATGCCACAAATGGATCCATATCAATAATCAAGGAGCCTACTACTGGCTTGACTGACCAACCTATCTATATCTGGATAATTTCTCAAAATATAATCAACCTCACCACATTCATAGTATGTTTTCTCTAAGGTATGTCACAACATTAGAGCAGACAATGTAAGATACCTATCAAAATCTATAGAAGTTTAATAGGCCCCTAACAGACCTCCAACCAACGACAACATAGCTAACTGAATAGGACATATAGTGTACCCCAAAGAACCATGACCCCTTAAGGATGAACCACTACAGTTGTCCCTTTAAAGGTCTTCTTCATTACCATCTTTGTTTACTGCTCTTACTTTACACCTTTTACACTGCTAACAAACTCTATCATCTCCTAAAAATATTTATAAGATGATATCATCTGAAGAGCTATAATTTAGAGGCCTATGTTCAATCCTTTAGTAAAATAACATGTCCTTTCCTCCTTAATATGTAAAAACTATAATGAATAGAGAAAGAGAGTGAAACTGATCCTTATGGGCCATATTTGAAGAATTCCCTTGATAAATCCTTGTGAACTCATCCCTCTTTTTGTCCCATAAGATAAGAGGAACATACCTCCCTAAGAATATAGAATAGAACTAATACTATGACAATGGAGGCGACTAACAATCCTAGAGTCATGACCTTGAATAAGAGGTAATGATGACACCTGACCTAACCTTGGTAGGTAATTCCAACACCAATAGAGAATAACTACATAAAAAGGATAAATAAGTAATAAAACAAGACACATAGAATAAAGAACAAGTTAGCAATGACGGATATCTAAAATACAACTCAAAATCACCTAAGCATCTAGTGTCATGCATAATAACTTTATATCCAACATCATATACAAAAGTATATAAAATTTGTCTCAGAATGTAAAATAAAGACATAAAACTAAGTGGAGTTGAGTGCAAGTTTCAGAAAAAGAGCTCACCCTGACTCGAAATGTGCAAGCTACAAAGACGCATAATCTGTGCATTGCACTCAAACTAGGATCTGCATCAAAAGGGTAAAGAAAGTAGGTGTGAGTACACGTCCACCTACACACAAAAAAGTTTTCGACAGCTGCTCAAGATGTACAACTTGTTATAATATAAATGATAAAACTGTGATAATTGTAAAAGAGTAACTATACAATAAATATACATACAAAGAAAGACTAAAAATACATGATATCAATCTTATAAGAGAGATGAAAGTGATGAAATACAATTAAATAATAAGAATACAATGGTCCAATGTCACCTCATGTACACCTTTCGGCATAATCTTTTGGAGAGGACCCGTAGGGAGTTCGCAACCCATATACTATCACAATCTCATCAATCAAACTTACATGCACTTTCCTCGATTAAGACATTTTATAAAGTGTCTCATTTATTTCAAAAATTAGTATGTTTCAATGTTACTCATTCCATAAATATAAATTAATAGATGAATATCTATGCTCATAGCCATCTCAACAACATACAATTAGTCAACTCAATAATGGTACAAATGAGCTCAACTTACCTCAAATCCTAACAGATCATGATACAAGTCATCTCATGGAAACATAATACTAAAGAATTATGTAACACATCAATAATATCAATGAAAACCCCCATACTGTTATCACAATAATGATGTAGAACAAATAATGCAAACAAGACCAATACCAACCCACCTACGAGTATATCAATGATAATAATCAATCAAGTCAATAACAAGATTTACATAAGCCCCCATACAAAAAACATAATAAGATAATAATTTCAAAACATGAATACCACAATAAAATTCTCAAACCATAGAATACTTTACGTTAATGGTTATCTATCCAACCCGGTCTAAAGAAACTTAAGTCATAACTTTAATTGAAAGGCAAAAAAAGAGAAGCCTTCCACTTTTGAATGTATTTAGAACTCTCCCAATCTATCAAACTAGATCCCATAAGAGATTAATAGTCTATTAATACCCAAATTTATATATTTTGGTTCCAAGTAAAAAATTACATCAAAAGCAACCCCAAAAATAATCGCAAAGTTGATATTTTAATAAAGAATCATATTACCCATTTGTTAAGGGTTCTAAATATAAAAACCTATCAAAAATAAGTTGAAATTTACCAAAACACAAAATAGGGACCTTGATGAAACCTATCGGACTCTATGGTACTGGTAATTCATTCCTAATCCAAACATGATTATTAAAGTGAAACCAAAAGTAAAAAAAGTGATATATAGAAACAATCAGCAAATTATATAAAATAGGTACAATATCAACATAATATATAAGTCTCGTTATCGCTAGTATAATCTCTATTGCCAAATTTAATACAATTGATCAAAATATATTAAATTCAAATAAATGCATACGATAAATAAAGAGGGATCTGAGTAAGATTTGTGATCCCATAACTGCTATGTCGATCTCCATAAAGACAACATTTGGTGAACATTACTCACTCAATACCTACACGTAGTGTAGAAAAAGTGGAAAAAATAAAGGGTGAGTATGAAACACTTGTACAGAGCAAGAATTGTTGATAATCAAGCCTAATCCAAAGTGATGGAGAGAACCATTAAACCAACCATCCAAGATTACCCCAAATAAACTTAAAATCAACAAATTCCCAATAGTGGCTCCAGTTGTAGAGATCCTAATAGTATAATAATACGATGTCAATAATAGTCTAAGACTAATAATAATGCAAAGATATAACAAAATCCAAAAGTTTGAGATAACAAACACGTATAAAGAGATGCAAATAATACAATATAATGAAATGATACATATGCAATGCTAAAAAGTTCACCTCATATACATCTTTCAAGCCTAAGATCCAAGAGAGAACCCATGGGAGTTTGCAACTCATATACTATCACAGTCTCATCTATCAACCTTACCGGAACATCCCTCGACTAAGGCATTTCATAAGCTTTATCATTCTCTTTTAAAAATTAGTGTTTCTCAGTGGTACTATTTCCTTGAATAGGATCATCAACTCAACAATGGAATAAATAAGATCAAGTCACTCCAAATTTCAATAAATGATTATACATGCTCCTCGTGGCAATACAAGGATTAAGAAATCAAGTAGGACACAAATAATACATCAACACAAGCCCCTATTCGAACATCATGATAATAATATGTCTTTATGTCAATAATACAGCAAACAAAAATTCGTAGCTAATATAGTCAACATATGTCCCCACTCAGGTATCATAATGATAATAAGAAACTATTAATTCTAAAACAAGACCAACACCTACCCTCACACAGGCATTTAATGATAATAATCTCTCAGAATCAATAATAAGGTCAACACAAACACCACTCGGGTATGACAATAGTAATAATCAATGCAAATATTGTCAACATAAAGAATTCACCTAACCAATATCATGCTTCACATGAGAAGTTTCCTAACTTGCCATATTCACCACAAATAGACTCAAATACTCACAAGGGGAAATATATTTTCCAACAATTATGTTCAAAGGCTCACTTTCATTCATAATGCATAGCAGATAAGCCAAGGTTCCTTTTCTTAATCCTTATTTATAACTATGATCTATTTATACCCTGAATAATTACTAAGCCCTAGTGATTCTGTCAAATAACTAAAATTTATTTATATCCTAAAGTGATTACTAACCACAATCATTCCCTCAAATAACCACAGTCTATTTGTACCCTAAATGATTAGTAAACCTTTCAAATACCTAAAAATATATTTATACTCTAAGTGGTTGCTAAACCCCAAGCATACCATCAAAATCCTCTAAACATGATTCAAACTCTTAGGTAGATACTCACTTTTAATAAATCATGATTAAGAAGTCATTTATCCATAACTTTTGATAAGCATATCAACAACTAAGAGAATAATTACCACCGAAGGATGTGGTTAGTAAATAGGGTTGCTCCTCCCTTAGCCAGAGGTCTCGGGATTGAGCCTTGGGTATGAAAAAATACTTGGTAGGGAGAGATTCCCCCTGAATGGGTCCCTACAAGATGCGAATCCATATTAGTCGGGCTCTAATATGGGTACCAAATACCAAAGGAGAAACAAAAAAAAGAGAGAACAATTAAAATGTCCCTTTTTATTACTTCAACCTATTAGTGAATCCATAAATTTTTGTCAAAATCAATTTATCCATAAGGATCCTATATATGAAATTTAATCAAAAACTGAGTCCAAATCGATAAACCCTAGTTTTATCAACAAATTCACTGGTAAAGAAGGAAAACCAGTTGAAGAAATCATAAAGGAATACCAACCTAAGCTTCATACTTCTACATTAACAGACAGAGTAGAATGCCATGAGAATCACTTAATTTTGAGCTCTAGAACTCCAAATATGTACAAAATACCAAATGAACACAATCCAAAATTCAACTATAGTGTTTAGAAAATCTGTACCGACTAATTTAACATTGTATTATTTCTCACTAAATAGATTGTTCATTCCTCACACTATAGTGAAATACCCCAATTCGTTCTTTTGTAATTGCTAATTAATGATACCAATACGCTTGTTCAATCAGAACTCAATTTCATGCCCATTGACCTATTCAGATATTATTTTTGCTTGTTAAAGAATTATTATATGTTTTGTAATAAAATCTCTCTATTGACTTGTCAGAGTTACCCTAAACTTTTAAATTCAAACCTAGAATTCACACATGATATTTCAAAAGTCTCAAAATAATTTTTTGATCTTTAAAAGTAATAATAAATCTTTTTTTGGACATATTTTACTTAAACAAGCCAAAATACCCAAAATGTTTAAAAACACCCCAAGAACTCATCTGGAACCTCTCACACACAAACCATATATTCTAATATCTTGAGAAAGATATTCCATACTCAATGGTGTAGTGAGAATTTCCAACAGAGGTCATTATAAATTGACATTAACAAAAGTCAATATTAAGCATAAAAGTTCAACTACTAGTTCAAACACTCAAAATCACATTGAAAGTCATGGGACCCAAACAAAACATGCTACGAACCTAGTTTCTATGTTTTGGAGCTAATGGCATTGATAGAATCACTATTTGAAGTTTGAGTAAAAACAATTGACCAAAGTTAACTATATCACTTTAAAGGCTACTCAATCTAGGGGTATGCACAGACCGATTCAACCGATAAAAATATATTGGTTTATTGATTTTGGGTTATTAAGTTAACAATTTTCTAATGGTTTTATAAATTTTTGTATTGGTCTATTAGTTTTGTTTTCTATTTTAGTATTTTAGTTAATGGTTAAATCGATAATCTAATAAGATTTTATTAAAATTATATTTTTATTTGTACTTATATAATAGTGGCTTTAGATTTTATATACATACCTTGTTGTCTTTTGTATTTATAGTTGTTGTCTGAGTTCTTTCAATTTGCGTAGACATTATACATGAAGATAGTATAGAACAAATGAAAATAAGAGAAAGTAAAGAAAAAATAGGGGAGTATTTTCTTATTGGTTAAACCGATAAAGACCAAATTAACTAAAAATTTATAACAAATATCTCATTGGTTTAGTTATCGTTTTACCATTTTTACAAATTCAAAATCAATAAATCAGACAGATAAATCACAAAATTGAATTGACCGGATGTGCACCCCTAACTCAAAGCCAAAATTCACATAAATAACTCATTAATTCTTTGGAAACAGTGCCAATCATTGCTACAACTTATAAATAACATAAAAAACTACAAGAAAGTACAAAATGGTCAAAAATATAGAAAAATCTATAAATCATCATGAATTATATTATACCATTGAAACACGTTCGTCCTCGACCATAAAATTAATGAAGGTACCAAAAATTAAAGAGAAATCAAAAATATTATTGTAACCCTCGTGAAATCACTCTCAGAACGAAGTCACTTCTATAATACCGCTGGTTTCACTATAGTAACAAAAATCTCTTCACCTTTTAACTTTGATGGCCATAACTCTTGTACCTAAAACCAAATTTCTCTGTGAACCCACTTTCTTTATTTTTGAACTGTATTTATACCCAATGGCTAAGTTGATTACAATATAAGCTCTTAATATATTCAGTTTACCTAGACTTATCATCAACACCACAACACCTTAAGTGTACCACAAAACCAATTCCATCACCATACCAACAAAACACTAGAGAACTTATGGAACCACATTGCCGCTCTACACACTAATGAACCGTGCCTCCCTATATATCAAAAGAGTTTTTCACTATTTTTAAGCCTACTTTACAAACTTTCTAACTAAATCACACTTACCCCAGGCGGATACTATAAATATCAAAATAGATAGTATTATTTCCTAAGCTGAAATGATATTAGAACTCGATATTAGTTCCACATAATTTCTTAAATATCACTACTCGATCACCATTTAAATAGTCATATTACTATGCTTAACCCTTGAAAAAACCATGAGTCTTCATAAATTCACCATACCACAAACCATGAATCTCTATTAAATTCACCATACCACATCAGGTACCCTTTATATGTCACAAAAATCGTATACAATCCATCACAATAATTTATAATCTATGTAGTTATCATCACCTATGTAGTGCTAATCAACCTGAAGTCCTAAATAAATCAGTAGAATGGAAATTCCTCTCAATCAAACATACGTAGAAACCCAACATAGCATGAACCATTCAACCCATAATAGAAGTGTAAGACTACCACATATTATTAATTCTCACATAATCAGTATCAAATATTAGGAGATTCATTACTAATCTCTTCATAAATCACTATCAGACTACGTTGTTAGAGCTTTCAGTTTCTAATTGGTACCCATAACACAATTCTAAATACCTCAAAATTTCCTATGTATGATATTTCTAAGTCTTCAAAAACTGACATGCATAATATTTCTTTTCTTTCCAATCAATACTATAACATAATCCATTCTATAATATAGTCTTACCTTGAAAATCTTGTTAACAAACCATTCAAAACATGAAATAGTACCATCATAATCTAAACTAGACCCAAGTAACCACGATTCTTTAAATACATGTCTGAATACTTGAAGACGAACCCATAACCTTCCAAATCAAGAGCAAGTACCCTTATAAGTTGAATTTATTCCAAGTCTACCGGAGGAGTGTTTAAAAACACCATAAGTTTTTCATGCAAACAAACCTAATCACCAAGGTAGCAACAAATTGTAAGGACCAAACACCTAAAAAACTTTTCTTATCTAACTAGAATCCTATAAATGCAATCTTTTTGAGTTATTTATATCACAAGTCTAATCCATAAAAAGGTCATCTTTACCATGTTTTTATTATTCCCACTTATACCGCATGATCAATCTCATCATTAATATAAAAACCTAAACCACAAATAAAATAATTTGACCTTATAAGACAAGAAGCTATAATGCCCTAAGATTACATCCTAGGTGTCACATGGTTCATACGACCTCGAAGGACCACAAGCTAACTCATGACTGATATCTACTATGAGCACTAAATAGTAATACTGAAATAAATGCATAAAATAGGCTGAAATGCCATAAGGTTCAAAATCTAAAATATTGATAAATGTAATATGTGTTAAAAATATCTTAAAACTGAAATACTATATGATCTAGTCTAGTCTAAAAGCCTCTAACTGAACTATCTGAATATTGAGTTGATGGGATAAACTCCCATCTAACTTCGAATACTGATCTACTGATAAACTAAAATATTGAACTAAAGTATGACCTCAATAGATAAGGACTTACTACTAAATCTACAACTGTTGACTGGATCTATCTAAGCACGGTCAGGAACCTGAATGTCCAAATCTATGATATGAGACATCATTACACAAAAAAAAAGTATGTGGTCAATACGTGGAATATACTAGTATGCTAGATGAGGTAAGTCTTAATGTAAGAGTTCATATGCATGAACAGTAACTTGCTGAATGATATAGAGTAACTAAATATAAGAGTACATGAGTAACTAACAGTATGGAAACTGATTTTTGATAATCGAGTAACTGATATCTGAAGTTACTAATAATTGATTCACTGATACTGATGACTATGTGTGACAGTCCTGATTCTATAAAATAAACTGACTTCTAAACTAAAAACTAAAACTAAAACTGTGAGAGGTAATCATCTAACCAACATGCCCTAAATAAGATAAGATAACTGAGTTGGGGTCCAATCTATAACCCCAATTGGAGGGAAGATATTATCTTACCACGGGTACTAACATCTACAGTGGAGTAAGTCCTATCTAATGGGTGACCCCTGAGATCAGTCCTAAGCTAGTGGGTGATCCTAAGTATGTCAGTCCTATCCAATGGGTGACATCTCATAACCTATGTTGGCTGTAACTTAGATAATATTTCTATGAACCCAGTCCTAACTAACGAGTAAGACCCCATCCCTAGGCTCGCTCGGTGCTGAATCCTACTCCTAACTAAAAGACACTGAACTGATTATACTAAACTAGACTGAAATGATACTGAGTTTACTGAGTTTTCTTGAGTTCTGTAATTTATTGATTTCAATAATTGACTGAGTTCAACTAGGTTCTGTAACTTCCTGAGAGTACTAATGATCATGACATTACTAACATTGTTCTGTAGCTGACATTGGCTCTAGGTAAACAGCTAAATATTGGGTATTAAATACCCCCAGGCCTCGATAGCATGAAAAGTAAAGCAAAGAATAATCTTGAATAAAATAACAATGTTCACTTGGTCATAATTCCTTCATAGATATATTCCATCAAACATTTGTAATGCATTAACTTGTACATGAATGGGGAATACATTTTAACAGGCTATAATGGCATTATTTCATTCCCATAAACAATTTATCAAACACATGGGAAGCGTACTTGTTTTACTAAATCATAAACACTTAGGTAAACATGGTTATAACAATCAACTTGTAGATTGAAGGGTTTATCATGAAGATCATGTAAATCAACACACATAATAATTTATTTCATGAAGGCTTGTAATTTAATCATGGACTAAGACCCCATAATAACGTGAACATGAATTCAATTTAATTCAAACATGGAAGTTCATAATTCACCAATCTTGTAATTTGAAAATGGATTCGTGGACTCTATGGGTGAAAGAAAGCCATAGATGAACACCTAACATATCTTAAAATATTCTTTATTGAATGTTCTTGGAGGATTTCTTGAGGATTGACCTTGATTTCTTGAACTAGGATTTTTGCCTATTTGAGAGAGAATGTTTTAAATCTTGAGAAAAGTGAGTGAATAATGATATAATAGGGTATTTAGGGCATAATTTCTTGTTTAAGGCTGATCTTGGTCATGGAAAAAGACCATATTACCCCCAGAATGTTTTTACTTTTCATTACTGAAAACTCAATTTTAGGCCCTAGCGCGATGCACCGCTATCGCACCAAGCCACTACAAAATGACAACTGAGAATGTGGTTGGTGGAAAGATGCGGTTGAATCGGATTTCATTACTAGATGGGACCTGAAAGCTCAGCACGATGCGATACGATCACATGGTCTTATTGGAAATTGACATACATGAAAATAAGTCTTGGTGCGACGCACCGGTATTGTGGTACCTCATTGGAAACTAACAATTGACATTTTGTCTTACTCTGTAATGTGCTACTGGCCTGAATTACGGTGTTTAATGATTGAAACTTAAAATATCCATTACTTCTTACCCGGTTATAGAATTTAGGTAAATTTTATATCATTGGAAAACTGATTTAATTTCCTACGCAATGGTAGGCTCTAAACTAAAAAATAATAAGCATTTCAATTTTTTTTATATTAGATAACTCATAAATTGAGAGTTAATTAAAGGCAGGGAAATATGGGGTATTACAATATCTCCTCCTTGGGAACATTCGTCCTCGAATGAGACTGATTAAGTTAAGAAACACTGGTTGACTCAGTTTACACACTGAACATTCATGTTGAAACATGACTACATAACTGAACTACTGACAAGATGAGTCCTTATACTGTACATGCATATCTGATGCATGGAATACATGACTGAAGCTACTGACAAGTTGAGTTTCATATTGAACCTGCATATCTGATACAAGAGTACATGGCTAAACTGATTCTTCAATGTATTACAGAATATGCAATGGTATTGGTACATGGCTGAGATTTGTTATAAGAGGGTAAACTTATGAGTACCCACTACTCCAAACTGGATTTGTTACATGAAGAGAAACTGAAAGGTTTAGGACATGAAAGCTCAGGGATTATAATATATCTCGCCCTTGGGAATTTACAACCCCCAAAGGATGCTAACTTGGCTGGGATTCTGTGGAACAATAAGATGATACACAGGGCACCTACAAACTAAATTGTAACATAATATCTAGGATCTGAAATTGAGACATGATACATGAACTAGGCTGAACTCATAACTACAAGGATGCTCTATCTTGGAAATATCATATTTATGAAATTGTATATGGTATGACTGGGTGGAAAGATGGGGAAACCATACGAACTATCCTCCTGACTGCTAAACTGGATTCCTGGCTTTACAAACTAACTCATACTAAAAACTTATACTCAATTGGAGCATTTCTTGACACTCTTTCTATAAAGTTCTACTGACTTTAGGGAGCAAGGAAATCTTGGCATGATCGAAATGAGACATCTGAATAAGAAATCACAACATGGCTAAAATTCTATAATTTGAGTACTAATAACTCTACCTACTGAGGTTTGGTGTAGACTGAATTCTCCTACTATGTTCAAGCCTACCTAAATCTCTAAAATGTATTTAGCCCCTTACACATCATCATGACATTCAAGCCTATCTTTAAAACTACAGCCTTGTGTAAAACTAGCATGCAATAATATTTTCTTAATATAAAACATTTTCACTCTCCTATATATGCAATTGCTCATCACCATACCATCTAATAAGAAGAGTTCATTGAAGGTTAAAACATGGGGACCTGAAGCATGAATTGACACTATACTAAATATGACACTTAACTGAGGCCTGAAGAATAGAATATTAACCTCATGGATTTATCATGAGATCTATACTGAGGATATATATGACATAAATCTAAATTTAACTGATCATTAGGATTATAGCATAAGTCATGGAAACTTAGCACAATGTAAGGCATGAGTACATGAGTACATTAGTCATAAGCTGAATAACAAAAGTTTGGAGTTTTTGTATACATGGAACATGATTCGTAACACTGAGTGAACTAGAATTGCTCATACTAAGAACTATAAGCGTACATGATTTTTGATAACGTGCACGAATAGGAGCTATGATCATAGAACTGATATGTATTGAGTAAGTACTGACATTACTACTAAGATCTGAAAGCCAGACTTGGTTACTTGTTCTTACATCCCCCATTAGCTTAAAGCCATCATTCTAAGTCTGTGAACCTCTTAATAAACTATAAATCGAACTAAAACCACTTTACTCTAGAGCATGAGATATAACAATACTCATAAACACTAAACTCATTCTGAGGGATTACTCCTGATAATATAAGGTCCGCTACTAGTACATCATTCTGATACATAATTCTCAGCTTTTTATTGCCCCAACAATAATTATATAGCAACCTCAATAATGACTAACTTAGAATTCTCAACTTCTCTTTCTACTAGGTTACTCTAGAGATTCAAACTTAAATCAATTGAAACTGAGGTATACCCCTTTATTCAATGATTGGTCCATCAGGAAACTAAAATAGAATGACTCTTTTACTAAAATTAATTGAAGGGGTTTTTGGAAATACTGTAATTGAGAAATATTTGTATACTCATCTGGATGGAATAGATTTACCTACTGAGGTAATCACTAGGAAAGGTTCTATTAAGATTTCTAGTCTAATTTAAAGTTGACTGCTATGCAAGGAGTTACAAAAGATAGAGAAGCTCCTGGATCTAATAAGGCATGTATATATAAATAGAATATTTGTAACGTACCAGTGATCGCATCAGGAGAACTTTCCTGATCTTATCTAGAATGAAGTTCATAAATCCTTTCTAGGCATTGCCCACTGGCAGCACTAGAAGTAGCACCCTACTAATTCGGGCGACCGAACTGAGCTGAAGGTCAGTTGTACTGACCCTATTGGCGCAAATATTTTCCCCTCTGATCCATAACTCTAAACTCCCACATCTTGTGTACTAGCGTACCAAATCCAAAACATACATCACTACTAGTTGTATGCACCTAGGTGTTGTCTACTATATTTTTCACAAAACAGATGGGTACGACTACTGCTCACACTATCTTGGGCGTTGGAGCCTGGCGCCTCATCTCAACTGTCATTCTTGAACTATGGTAATGGCACACTAGTTGAGGATAGGGATGGAACTAAAAATTTTGGATGAAACTATGAACGATTATGGCTCTCTGACTTAGGTTGATTAAAATTAAAACTACTTGTTCTAGCTTTCTTGTTCTCTCTCTCTTTCTTCTTAATCTTCTTCTCCTTAATCTATTGAGAATGGAACATAAGCCTAGATATGTGCATCTCTTTAATCAACATCACAATTTTGCACTCCTTAACCATACTATCTGATACCCCAAAAATGAACTTTCTCATTCTGGACCTATTGTCTGCTACTATATAGGGAGCATACCTGGCTAACTGAGTAAACTTAAGGGAATACTCTTTCACACTTATTCTACCCTACCTGAGATTGATGGACTCTAACACCTTGGCTTATCTCTGCTCTAAGGGAAAAAATCTATCTAGAAAAGCAGTATCAAACTCTTCCCACTCTATGGGCCCAGCATTTGTGCCCCTGTCTATCTTCCACTGCTTAAACCACGTATGAGATATATCTTGTAGTTGATAGATATATAACTTAAAAATTTCACTAGAATTCACTCCTATAATATTTGTGACTTTCTGAACCTGATCAAGGAACTCTTGTCCATCTTCTTCTACCATAGATCCTGAGAATAGGGGAGGGTTCATTCGGGTAAAGTCCCAAATCCTGGCTGTAGTTGTATTGGCAATTGAGTTGGCTTGAATAGCAGTTGGTCATTCATTCTATATTGTTACAAAATTAGCTAGAGTAGTGAATGAAGCTCTGAATTCTACATGGGAGTTATATTCGTCCAGGGGATTTGCCTGAACGGGCTGAGGTGTTGACTGATTTCCAGTTCTTCTTCTATTGTTTTTTTTGGGAGGCATGTTCTATAACCGAAAGAAAGAAAAGTATTAGATTGAGAATTTAGCTTGAGCTCATGCTCACTTGCATGACATAAATACTGAGAGAAGGGAACCTTTTTGCAAAATATGTCATAGCCTCCTAGCAATAAGTGTGGCGTGCTACACTCCCATGCACAAGACTCTACTAGATGCGGCTTTTAGACTCCCTAGGACTCTGTTAAACCATAGGCTCTGATACCAAATTTGTAATGCCTTGAGAGTACACCCTAGGTGTCATATGATGCCTACGACCCCAAAGGACCACAAACTAACCCATGACTGATATCTGCTATGAGCACTAAATAGTAATACTAAAATAAATACATAAAATAGGATGAAATGCCATAAGGCTCAAAATTTGAAATACTAATAAATACAAAAATCTATTAAAAACATCTGAAAATTGAAATACTATCTGAACTAATCTAGTCTGAAAGCCTCTAATAGAACTGTCTGAATATGGAGTTGATGGGACAAACCTCTAACTAACTCCGATTACTGATGTACTGATAAACTAGAATACTAAAATAAAGTATGCCCTTAATAGATGAGGGTTCACTGATGTGTAAGCAGACGCAAACACATTTAGGCTTTTAACTAAGAATAATTGCGAAGTCTTAAGGAACTTTGGTCATTTTTGATTATTCTACTTTAATATTGCAGTAAAAGTCATGATGCAAGAGAAATATCAGGCAATGGAAGCAAAAGAGCTAAAAACTATTACAAAAGAACTGGAAGTATGGCTGATGACATTTTTGATAAGTCGTCATCCCTCTAATAAGTTATCAAAAATCACATCAGGTGTTGCAGTGTTAAGAGGATTAAAGTGAAACTGTGATGACATTTATGAAGTGTCATCAGAACTGTGATAAGGCATCAAGTTGCCATCAAGTGTAGGCAGAGAATCAAAATTTGAATAAAGAAGTGATGATATTTTTGATATGTCGTCATGTATCTGATAACTTGTCAAGATTTATCATCAGTTAAAGCTTAAGATACAAAAAATGCTAGAGGGCTTGACGACATTCCCGATAAGTCGTCAGGACCCTGACACGTTGTCATAAATGCCGTCACCTATTCCAAAGGATTTTCTGAACATTGCGATTTTATTTCCTTATTTAGGATTAACTATAAAAAACATTGTTTAAGGTTTTTATTGGGGTTGGCATTTGAGTTTTAAGAGACGTATTTTGATATTTTACTCTATGAGTTTCTTAGCTTATAAAAGCAAATACTTGAGAGACATTATTATCAGTATTTTGGGATTTTTTCCTTTGCGTTCTAATCTACAATTCACTAGTTATTATTCAACTCTGTAAGTTTATCTTTCAAATCATCAATTCAATTATGTGTTTCATTTGTTACATCATGAGTGGCTAAACTCGATTAACCTGAGTTGTGGAATCTAGGGTTAGGTCTTGATAAGGTGCTAAGTATTCAAAATTCAAAAGGTGGTAGGATTTCTTGATAATTATGAAGTTTTAATTATTGTCTGTTGGTTTTAAATAGTAGACACACCTTCTTTGATTTTCTTGAGAAAGAAATCAAATATAGTAGGAAATGAATTATTAACAGGGACTCGAAAATACTTCATTTAAGAATCAACACTATAACAAGGTTGGTTAACTTGAGGTAAAATCTAGGCAGTAAATAGAAATTCCCTAATTCTGAGAGGATTAGGGAATTAAATGCTTAAGTAGGCTAAGAGACATTTAAGCATAACGTTGATAAAGATAGCTTGTTATCCTTCCCACCGTGAGAATCTTGAACCAGTTTTAGCATCTTCTATGTATCCGAAGCCCTAGTGAACATAATTTTGGTTATTACATAAACTCTTAATTTATAAACACTGGAACTAAAGTGACCAAAAATTACTTGTTAATCTCAAAAAACACCATTTTATCTTTTTCGTATCATTTTTTTGAATTTAACTTGTAGCTATAGTTCCAAATTAGTTTAATCACCACTCACATTGTTCCCTATGGATTCGACCCAAACTCCAAAGTTGGGTAAATATATTGATGACGATTTTCTTGCACTAAATTGACGTGTAAGTTGAGCGTTATCAAAAATAGCATCGTTGCCGGGGAACAAATTAGGCGTATTGAGTTGGTTTGGAATTTTAGCCTACTTGCTTCAATTTAAACTTGTAAATATTTATTTTTAGTTTTCTTTTATTTCTTGTTTTAGGTAGATTTTTATTTTTGTTTACTTAGTACTATGGCATCATGGAATGAACATGAGCTTGGTGGTTGGAAATCTTATCTTTATGATCAATGTCCATATTGTGATGGACCTTACTTTTGGCAAGATTGTAGATATACTCCCCGAAGAGAGATATGTGCACCATCTCCATCCTACCAGGAGTATGACTGTTCATTATGTGGTCGTCAAGATGGACATTGAAGTGATTGCCTAAATGCCCTCTCTCCCCAGTATGCTAACCCAAATTCTAGTTCTTCTTATGATTTTGATAGGTCTTATGGTCAAGAACAGGAAGAACAAAGCACCAAAAAGATTGGCATTAAAGCTATACTTCAACTAATATTGGAGTGTGTGGACACAATGAATGATATCATACGTGATATACATCAAGACATAAGGGAAAATAATGAGGAAAAAAGAATGATAGAGGATATAGATATAGAGGTCAAGCATTCAAAGAACTTTTCCACATTATGTTTCGATGATATCTTGTGTATGGAATCATTTAACATAAGGGACGAGTGTGAAGACAAGAAACAAGAATCCTATATCGATGTTATGATTGTTGTTTTGAAACCCTCGGAGATTTTCCAACCAACTGAACTAACCATGAGGGATGATGCCAAGATTAAGGAAATAGTGCTAGAGGAAAAAGAAAAACCCAAGAAAATCTCTTCTAAAGACTCTAGCCCAAATCGGGGTGAGGATGCCCAGAAGGATGCAACTTTGAAATTAAGGAGAAGACCTCATTTGAACCATTTTTCAACATTATGATTGGTGGATGAGATGGAAGTCCACCTACCCAAGCAACTAAGGTATTTTGAGGATGAAAAACATAATTCTTATAGTTTGGAGTTTGGCATTCTAAAAGAGCAAAATGAAACCCCCCACTTAAAGGTCAGTAAAGGCAAAGTTCAATGTGTATTAAGTGGATTATTGATAATCTCATCAACACCCAATGAGACTATCCTGAATTTGATATGAATTTGGGTAAGAGATTTAAGTCATCAAAGTGGAGAGATAAAGAAAGTGTCATTGTATCCGTACATTTGCCCAATGCTCCTCGAAGATGTATTGATCAAAAGTTGGGTCGACATTTCAAATCCTCTAAGTGGAGACATAAATAATTATCAACAAGGTATCTTGATGAAGTCTGAGTAGTCAAGATAACTGAGTCATGCCACGACACTAAATTAGGCATTTCGTGGGAGGCAACATAAGGTATTTTGTTTTATGTATTTGTATTATGTGATTGAAATTAAATCTTCAAATTTATGGTGCCACAGGTATGTTTCTAACTCTCTTGTTTTGGTTTGACGCATTGGGCACAGTGCATGATTTTAAGTTGAGGGTGGAGCTACTTGTGGGTGTTGATGCCCTCTTGGGGTTTTTGTTGACGTGCCTCTTTTCCCCAGAGTCTTATTCCTAATAGAGCTAGCATGTTTAGGCGTATTGTGTTTTATTTTGTGATGTGTTATGGTTAACTGGGAGAAAAATAAGTATCTACGGCAGTTGACATAGTTTTGTTGATTTTTGAACACCTCTCCAAAGGTCTATTTTATAATGGTGTGATATGCATTTATGTGTGACCATTGTGCATCTTATTATGGTATTAGTTCTAGTAACATGATAACTATTGCTAAACAATTGCATGAACTGAATGGGTAGTAGCTTGTGATGTACCTTGATTTCACGTGTGTGTGAGATACTACCTAGTTCCCATTGTATGTTGAAATCCAGAACTTTCTTGGTTAGTCTTACCTTGCTTGAAGGATAGGGGTTAGAAAAGGATCATAGTCCGTGTTGATATTAGCTCACTTTTAGCCTAAATAACCTTCCATGTATGTAGAATATCCCTTTATCCCTGCTTTGATCCTGATTAGCCTATTTCATTTTATGACACCTGTCATTTTTCCATTTTATATCATAATGAACCTGTTTTAGCCCTGGTCCTCCTGGGACACTGTGCACCTTGACTTAGGCAAATGGCCTAAGTTGAGGGTGGCTGTCATGGGGGTGCATGATGTAAAATAAGTAGGAAGAAAAGTAGAGTAAAAGAGAAAAATAAAAAACTGGGTGTGGTGGAAAAAAGCAAGAAAAGAAAAGTTGTGAAAAAAAAAGAGAAGTGATTGTAGAAAAGAACCACACCCATCCTGAATAAGTGTGATCAAGAAAAGAGAAAAATATAAAAAGGCTAATGAGTGAAACCCAAAATATAGTGCAGTGTCAAGGAGTCTTAGTCACTTTAAATATCATCGAGTATCATACCATCCCCCAGCCAATATTACAAGACTAAGAGAAAACCTATAGTGATCCTAGCTGACCTATTTGAAAGTCTTGATAATAAAAATAAGGGAAAGCCTATGGTATTCGGCATATATTGATTAGAACTTCATTCTGAGAGTGAGTGTCAGGTGATTGTCCCCATGGTTACATATGTAATGTCTGATATAAGTGACGTGGGACTTCTTTGTAGTGAGGGCACACTGGTTACATTGCTAGTTTCTAACTTGTTTGGGTAGTTTAATTTGTACATATGCATAGTTATTGTTGCTAAGTTGATGCCATATCTTGATTCCTTTCTGTCACATTGTTGATCTTCATGGATATACACAACCGGGTTTAAAGAGGTTGAAAATGGAGAGAGTAATATGTTTGAACTAAAATTCATAATCAACTGTCATAGGTATCTCATGTTTCTATAGGTTAAGCATCGTAGTGTTGTGTTTTAGTTGCTTGAGGAGAAGCAATTGTTTTATGTTGAGGGTGTTGATGTGTGAGCAGACTCTAACATATTTTAGTCTTTTAACTGAGAATAATTGCGAAGTCTCAAGGAATTTTTTTCATTTTTTATTATTTTACTTTGATATTGCAGTAAAAGTCATGATGCGAGGAAAATTTAAGGAAATAGAAGTAAAAGAGATGAAAACTGATGGAAAAGAATTGGAAGTGCGGCGGACGACATTCCTGATAAGTCATCGGCCATGTGATAAGTTATCAAAAATTACGTCAGGTGTTGCAGTGTTAAAAGGATTAAAGTTAAACTGTGACGACATTTCTGATGTGTCGTTATAACTGTGATAAGGCGTCGAAGTTACCATCAAGTGTAGGCAGAGATTCAAATTTTGAATGAAGAAGTGACGACATTTCTGATATGTCGTAGCATATCTGATAAGTCATCTAGATTTATCATTAGTTAAAGCTGAAGATGGCAAGAATGCTGGAGGGACTGATGACATTCCTCATAAGTCGTTAGGACCCTGACACGCCATCACAAATGTCGTCACCTATTCCGAAGGATTTATTGAACATCGTTATTTTATTTACTTATTTAGGATTAACTATAAAAAGCATTATTTAGGGTTTTTTTGGCGGTTGGCACTTGTGTTTTAAGAGACGTATTTTGATATTTTCTCTCTGGAGTTTCTTGACTTGAAAAAACAAATATTTAGGAGAGATTATTATTAGTATTTTGGGATTTTTTCCTTTGTCATCTTATCTGTGATTCACTAGTTATTATTCATCTCTGTATGTTTATCTTTCAAATAATGAATTCAATTATGTGTTTCATTCGTTTCATCATGAGTGGCTAAAATCCATTAACCTAAGTTATGGGATCTAGGGTTAGGTCTTGATGAGGTGCTAAGTATTCAAGATTCAAAACGTGGTCGGATTTCTTGATAATTCTGAAATTTTAATTAACGTCTGTTGGTTGCAAATAGTAGAAACACCTTCTTTGATTTTCTTGAGAAGGAAATCAAATATATTAGGAAGTGAATTATCAACAGGGACTCGAAAATACTTCGTTTAATAATCAGCATTATAACAAGGTTGGTTAACTTGAGGTAAAATCTGGGCAGTAAATAGAAATTCCCTAAGTCCTCGTGGATTAGAGAATTAAATGCTTAAGTAGGTCTTGAGACATTTAAGCATAACATCGATAAAGATAACTTATAATCCTGCCCAACATAAGAATCTTGAACCACTTTTAGTATCTATAATGTACCGGAAGCCCCAGTGAACATAATTCTAGCTATTTCATAAACTCTTGATTTACAAACGCTGAAACTAAAGTGACCAACAATTAATTGTTAATCTCAAAAACCTTCATTTTATCTTTTTGTATCATTTGTTTGAATTTAACTTGTATATATAGTTCCAAATTAGTTTAATCGCCACTCACACTGTTCCCTATGTAGTCGACTCTGAATCTAAAGTTGGGTAAATATATTGATTACAATCGCCTTGCACTAAATTGACGTGTAAGTTGAGCGTTATCACTCACTACTAAATTTGAGACTGCTGAATTGATCTATCAAAGCACGGTCAGGAACCTAAGTGTCCGAACTGATAATATGAGACATCATAGCACAAAGAAAGAGTATGCAATCAGTACGTGGAATGTACTGGTTTTCTAGATGAGGTAAGGTTGAATGCAAGGGTTCATATGCATGCATAGTAACTGACTGAATGATATAGAGTAACTGAATATAAGAGTACGTGAGTAACTGATACTACTAAAATCACCGAGTATGTAATATTGTGTGCATAATTTTATACTATAACTGAGCTTTTTTGAAGCTAAATATTAAGTTCTGATAGATCAGTAACTGATATCTAATGTTACTGATAACTGATTTACTGTGTCTGAAAGTCCTAATTCTATAAAATAAACTGAGTTCTAAAATAGAGACTGCAACTAAAACTGTTGGAGGTAATTATCTAACCGATATGTCCCAAATAAGATAAGATAACTGAGTTGGGGTCCACTCTGTAATCCTAATTGGAAGGGTGCTAATACCATGTATGGATACTAACATCTGTTGTAGAGTCATTCCTATAAAACGGGTGACTCTTGAGATCATTCCTAAACTAGCGGGTCAACTCTGAGTATGTTAGTCCTATCTAACGAGTAACATCTCATAACCTACACTGGCTATGTAGTTTTACAACATAGGGATTATTTCTAGGTACCTAGTCCTAATAAACAGGTAAGACCCCATCCCTAGGCTCGCTCGATGTTGAATCCTACTCCCAACTGAAAGACACTGAACTGATTATACTAAACAGGACTGGATTGATACTGAGTTTACTGAGTATTTTTGAGTTCTGTAACTGACTGAGTTATGTAACTGCCTGAGAGTACTATTGATCATGACATTACTGACACTATGCTGTAACTAACACTGGCTCTAGGTAAACAACTAAATTATCTGGTATTAAATACCCCCAGGACTCGATATCATAAAAAGTAAAGCAAAGCATAATCTTAAATAACATAACAATGTTCACTTTGTCATAATTCATTCATAGAGACATTTCATCAAACACTTGTAATGCATTAACTTGTACATGATTGGGGAACATATTTTAGCATGCTATAATGGCATTATTTTATTCTCATAGACAATTTATCAAACACATGGGAAGCATACTTGTTTTACTATATCATAAATACTTAAGGTAATCATGGTTATAACAATCAACTTGCAAATTGAAAGGTTTATCATGAATATCATGTAAATCAATACATATAATGATTTATTTCATTAAGAATTGTAATTTAATCATGGAATAAAACCCCAAAATAACATGAACATGAATTAAATTCAATTCAAACATGGAAGTTCATAATTCACCAATCTTGTAATTTAAAAATAGATTCGTAGACTCTATGGGTGAAAGAAACCCATAGATAAACACCTAACATACCTTAGAAAATTCTTTCTTAAAAGTGCTTGGAGGATTGACCTTGATTTCTTGAACTAGGGTTTTTGTCTCTTTGAGAAAGAATGTTTTAAATCTTGAGAAAATGGAGTAAATAATGATATAATAGGTTATTTTGGACACAATTTTGTGTTTAAGGCTGATCTGGGTCATGGAAAAAGACCCTATTACCCTTGGAATATTTTTAATTTTCGTCATGGAAAACCCAATTTTGGGCCCTGGCATGACGTGCTGCTATTGTGCCAAGACACTAGAAAATGACAACTAAGAATGTGGCTGGTGGCATGACGTGGTAAAATTGCGTAGCAATACTGGATTGGAGCTGAAAGCTCGGCAGGACGCGGTACAATCGCGTTGGCTCACTGGAAATTGACAAATGTGAAAATGAGCTTTGGCACAACACACCAGTATCACGGTACCTCACTGAAAACTAATAATTGTCATTTTATCTTACTCGTGATGCGCTACTGACCTGAATTATGGTGTTTAACGACTGAAACTTAAAATAGCCATACCTTCTTGCCTGGTTATCAGATTTAGGCAAATTTTATATCATTGGGAAGCTTATACAATTTCCTAATCAATGAAAGGCTCTAAAATAAAAAATAATGATCAGTTCAATCTTTTTTTATGTTGGACAACTTATGAACTGAGAGTTAATTTAAGCTAGGGAAATACGGGGTATTACATAAGCAATGTATGCACATTTGTAATGATACCTTCAAATAATTCATACAAGTGTAGAAGTTGTAAGATTCCCGTATTAATAACTCATCATCTCAATAATCGAATCACTTCCTTAATCGCAGTGGATATGATGACCCTCAAGTAAACAACCTGGAATATATCCCATAATCTGAATAGACTAATACCTACTATCAATCTGTCTCTATTCATGCATGACTTTTGCGAAGTATCAACGTAAATTTTTGATATTAAAACTAATAAAAATCTGATTGTAGGTAGATTTTACTTAAACAAGGCCAAAAGACTCAAAATATTTAAAAACTCATTCAAAGCACATCTAAAACCTCTCAAACACAAATTAAATATGCTAATAGCTTGAAATTTCATTCCAGACTCAATGGTGTAGTTAGAATTTCCATCGGAGTTGATTATCAATAGATGTTGACCAAGGTCAATAATAAGCATAAAATTATAACTTCTCGTACAAATGCTCAAAATCACATCCAAAGCCTTTGGACTCGAGCCAACCATGCTACCATATATCAAAGTCAGATAAATTAATACCAAATAGTTCGTGGACCATGCCAAATATCTTCACAACTTACAAATGATGTAAGGAAACTACAGAATAAGACAAAATTATCAAAATATATGAAAGCTAAAAATTACTATGAGGGGTGTTACAAAATCAAGCTTCCAATTGTTAAAAAAATTATTTTCTCTTTATCGGGTAAAATTAAAAATTCCAAGTTTAAGATCCAAGTTTGGAAGTGTTGTTGTAAAAATTCAATAAGTAATGATTGAAATTAGGTTTAGAAACTTACTTAAATAATTTTATTGAAAAAGGCTCTTTGAAATTGCTATCTCGAGGTCTTAAGGTCCAAAAATAGTGAAAATGGAGATTTTATATCGAGATCAATGCCTAGCCAGTTAAATGATTGCCTTAGTAGTAGTCACTTGCCACACAAATGCTTTTATTACGCAACCATTTTGCTGCTAAGTGGCTAACCCATCACTTAAGAGATGGTTTCCACATTAATTTTCTTCTGCTAAGGTGGTCCTTTGTCCACTTAGGCAATACCGCTAAGAAGACCAAAGGCCCACTTTAGTGGTCGCATTAGAAAATTTAGGATAGCTAAAAATGCTACTAAAATGACTCCAAAAAAAACCCCGGGATTTGATCGAGAACCCATAAAAAAAAATACTGCTAGGATAATTTCAATATTTTAGTAATCAATTGAACCATCAGATTTATTAAAAGAGGTTGTTATCATAGGTTACCTCCCACCCCTTGAGAAGTCCTTTAAGGTAAAATAAATAGTTTCTATTCTAAAATCTTAAAGCACATAATAAAGTCTTAAAACCCGAACCAACCATGCTACTAACCCAAAATAAATATTTTGGATCTAATGAATCTTATAGGATCATACTCAAATGCTTGGATCACAAAAAAGTTGGGTAAAGTTAAATGTATCACTTTAAAGGCTACTCAAAACTTCAAACTCAAATAAATCACTCTTTTGAAATCATACCAAGAATCTTCATAACTCATAAATGATATAATACAACTATATGGAAAAAGTAAAAGTAATCTAAACATATAGAAATTTAAAAATCACCACGAAGGTTACTATACGTACACTCCACATAGTCCCTCCACTATAATTTAGCATCACCCTATAGCTGAAAAATGACAAACTCAACTCCATACTGCTCAACTACTACCATCTTGTGGTATCTTCGTAATAATCAATGAATAACTCATATGCATCATTATAGTTGATGTGTGAGCCTATGATAACAAATTTAAAGCTTTTAACTCTAAATAATTGCAAAGTCTTGAGCACCTTTAGTCGTTTTTTATTAGTTTACTTTGATTTTTCAGTATAAGTAGAGATAGCTTATCAGCCTAACCACCGTGAGAGTCTTGAGTAAATTTTGGCATCTGTCATGTATCGTAAGCCCTAGTGAACATAATTCTAGTTATTTTATAAGCTCTTAATTGACAAACACTGAAATTAAAGTGACCAAAAAATTATTTGCTAATCTCCAAAACCCCTATTTTATCTTTTTATGTCGTTTGTATGAATTTAACTTGTATCGTTAGTTTCAAACTAGTTTAGTCACCACTCACATTGTTTCCTGTGAGATTTGACCCTAACCTAGTTGGATTTTATATTGACAATGATCGCTTACACCCATTCAAGAGTGTAATTTGAGCGTTATCAAAAATGGCGCCGTTGCCGTGGAATAATTTGGCGTATTGAGTTGGTTTGGAATTTTAGCCTATGATAACGCTCAATCTACAGCTCTCGTGGGAGTGTAAAGCGGTCGTCAGCAAATATAGAACCCAACCTGGGTTGGGTGTCGATCCCACAGGGAATAGCTTGGCCAACAAGTAAGCAAAATTACTAAACTTTTGGTGCCAGTCTCGAAAAAGGAGGGAGTCTTGTCGTGCAAGTAATGTAAACAAAAGCTGAAAAATAATAAAGTAAAGAGAGAGATTGTTACGTTGGTTGTAAAAAATGAGAATTGAAGCATTGGGGTTATGTCCACCTTCTGAGATATACGTCTCTATTGCCTATGAGTGTGTAGAATTGTGACATGCATGTGCTTATAGAGAATTGTTGTCGATGGTAAATCCAAGCATCTCTCGACCTAAACAAGGACTATTTCACTTTAACTCTCTCGAGCTTAAAGCGTGTCTAACGGTATGAATTCTCCAAGAGGTTAGTCCAGTTACGGCACTAGCTTTTTAATAGGAAAGGGTGTCCTACTACCTTGACATTATCTCTTTTCCAGATAAGTAACCTTTCTCTCGAACAAGTTAAATGTTAGACTGGCGTATTCTTGCGTTTGCAACCGCAACGAATGTAGATTAAGATGAAGAGAATAATGATACAAGCAATATACGTGTCACGAACTCACAAACTCACAGCAATAGATAGTAACTCATTCGGCTTCCATAACCCCAACAGAGAAGTTTAGTTACCCATGAATGCGAAGGAGATCACGATTGACATTGTTATTATATCACAATATTGAGTAATGGCGTGTAGATCAAGTGATAGGCGTGTGGCGTGTTTCCTTGGCTTGGTAACGATTCTCTTGTTGTGGAATTTAAGAATAGAAGAACAATAGAATTAATGGAAAGATTAGAAGAGTTGTAGAATTGTTGTGGTGGAAGAAGAGAGGGATGGAAGAAGATTAATTGTTGAATGTATCTCTCCGCTAAGGGAGGACTTCATTAAAAATCTCTAGCATGATAGGGTATTTATAATACCCATATCCTAATCCTACTAGGTAAATGAAATATCTAACCAAATCCTACTAAACTAAGGAAATACTTAACCCATTTGTACTAGGTAAATGTAACATTCTCCTAATCCAAATAAACTAATAAAATACATAACCCAATTGTACTAGGTTAATGCATCATTGTCCAAATCCAGCTATGTGTCTGTAAGTCCCCAAAGTCTTCAGAAATGTTGTTTTAGCCCGGGACAGATTTTCCATGTAGCAGTTTTGGTCCTTAGGCGTGTAGACTTTCTTCCCTTCCTTTGTGAGCTTTCTTTTGCGTCAACTAAGCCATAAAATGCTGAATTCTGCATCATTTATACCTGAAACTGTACTAATCATTTTCGTTAGCTCATTTATAGGAAAAAGGGCTAAAAGTGCATGAAATATATAGTTTGTTCTCAAAACTAGGCTAAAATATGGGCAAAATATATTGATATAGGCGTGTAAATTCGCCTATCATCAACACCCCACACTTGAAGATTTGTTCGTCCTCGAACGAAATATCATGTCCTTCTTCACATCAACTTAGGGTTTTACAGCAACAACACAAAACATTCTTCAAGACAAGCACAACAATTATCAACAAAGAGTATCTTTTCGATTATAAGTAGAAACAATTTAACCTCTAGCATAGACTCGTGATGGTGATCAACTCGCATGCCAACATTAAGTTGCATAGAATCATATACAACTATCCAAAGCTTATTAACCATGTGTGTCTCACAATATAGTACCCATAATCACTTACAAATATAGCATATTTTTCAAACATGGGTATCAAAATGTCCTTGCTCTCACTCTCACAAAGAATTCATATGTAGCAACTGATGACCATAGGCTTGCCCTTAATGTAGTACTCTACTAAATGTCAGAATGTTAAGATTAGGATCAAGTAGGTCTTTTGATGGTTATAATGTAGGCTAAGGGACGGGTAGGACTATTTTGGCCAAGAATAGTGACTAGGTTTCTAAGCACTTTAATACATCACATTGTATCATTGACATTTTTTTCTTTCAACCTTTCTGTTTTCTTTTATTCTACCACCCTTGTTCTCCTCTTTTGTGTTTCAATTTTAAGCATAACTCACTTTTCAGCTTTCTTTTCCTTTTTCTTTTCATAACATACCTCTTATGATAGCACTTTCTTTTTCATAACACATTCAAGCACCATTACAATTTAAAGCATCATACTCACCCAATTTCCTCTTATGTTGTCACATGACTTTTTTAATTTAAAGAACTTAGGAATTTGGATCAAATTACGGTCTTGAAAAAACTGGATTAGGCTTACATACAAGGTTGTCAAGAAAATAGGCTAAAGGCTCAAAAGGGTTTAACTAGGATGATCTCCATGGGTAGGTGAAACTGAAGGTAAACAAATATAGGTTGCCAAAGAAATGCCTAAATCATATCCTAAACTTTCACTCCTTATTTTCGCTTTGCATACATACCAGGCAAGTTCTAGCATCAGCCACATACATAGAAGATACTATTAATCTCACACACACAAGGCACATGGTCGACTTGATTGGAAGTAATATAGACTCTTGACCCAACAAGTGAAGGAATTAAACCACACAATATCACATAATGAGTCACAACTAGAGCCTAAACATCTCAATAGTCATAATTGTAGCTCATACTCTTGTTATAATCTCATGCTTCCTATCAAAATAATTTCATGCGAAGCTAAAAAAAATTTTGAGTACTAAAAAAAACAAAACGAAACAAAAATGAAACAAAAGAAAACAAACATAGATGCGAATAGAGAAGTATAGCATGCAATACCACCACCCCACACTTAGTCGGGACACTGTCCTCAGTGGAAAATAAATATGAGGAACCTGGTTGGTCGGACTTATCCTCTATGTCTAGGGTCATACCCCTTGCATTGGAATCATCATCATAGTCGTCATCCTTAGAAGTTCCTCATAAGTATCCCACTTAATTCCAAGCGTGAGTCAAGGTGTTTGCAGCGGGGAGGGTTCTCCTTGCTCCTTGCGGCCTCTTTTCTTGCCTTTTTGGGAAGTGGTAGCCTTCTCCTTGCCTTGTCTCTCTTTAGGTGCCATTGTACCTGAGACTTGAAATAGTGTTAATGGTAGCACAATCTCAATGGATACAATCTATACATAAGAAGTAGGGGTACCACCCCACACTTAGTTTTGTTAACACAAATCAGTGAAGCGAAAGTGGTCGATTACTCAGATTTCGTCGACAAACATTTTAGGATTGTATTCCGACAAGAAAATCAGCAATGCATCACTTACTTGCAGCCATTGGACTACTTTAATGGTAGATATAGCAATACTACTACATAGGGGTTACCACATGGAATAGTTATTCTTACAACAATCACAACCTCTTATGTCAGTAGGCACTATAAGTCTTATCCCGATGGCCGGGATAGTCTAACATGTAAGTATCCAAACAACAATCTTAAGCACTATTCATAGCCATAGTAATTCCGTAAATATCCCAATTCAAGTCGGAAACAAGTCAAGATTTTCCTACGTATATGTTCACTCACATGATTTTGTATCAACTATCCAAACACATGAACATCACCAACAATCTTATACGATTTAGCAATTCATAATAGACATAGCAACGTAGTACTTACGAGAAATAAATGAAGAATAAGAGAGTACTTACTTGCTTGAAGCTTGTGGAGATGGTTTTGTGAATTGGAAGAGCAAAAGAAGAAAATTTTGAGAGGATTTGGATGTATATGCGGCGCCCTTAGGTCAATTTTTAGTGTGGTTGTGTTGTAAAAATAAGTCCCCTTTATATAGGAAGAGAATGGGTCGGGTTTTGACCCATTTACAATCGGTTTTGGAGACAAAAATACCACATATGCGGCGCATAATGCTCGGCATATCAATGACATATGCGGCGCATTGTCTATAGCATAATGGGACATATGCGCCGCATAGTCTATGGCATTTGTAGACATATGCGCCTCATAGTCTATGGCATATGAGATACTGAGACCAAATGCCATAGCATAGGCGGCGCATAGTCAAAAGCATACCTAGGAATAGGCGGCGCATAGTGTATAGCACACTAGATTCCGAGACCTTAGGCTATAGGATAGGTTGTGCATCATTCGTGGCCTAGTTTTACCAAGGCCTAGCCTTCCTCGAAACCTATTTTGATGTGAGAAATGCTCAATACATAGCCTTGTGCATCACCATTCCTAACTTACCAACTTTACTATACAATGCATCCAAATCATCAATTGAAATCAATCTCCTCGTTGAATACCTCTTGCTCCTATTTTTGCTTAAAACCAAATGAAAACGATTAGTACGATGGGTTGCCTCCCACCAAGCGCCTTAGTTTTGGTCGTGGCACGACTCTTATTTTTGGATTTTCATTTATCAAAACAAAACAAGTACTAGAATGAAAGGAAAAAGGATAAACGATAAAACGATAAAACGATGGGTTGCCTCCCATCTAGCGCCTTATTTATTGTCGTGGCTCGACGTAGTTACCTCGAGTACTCAGACTTCGTCGAGGTAAGTGATGGATCGTTTTCTGAAAGGATTTAGACGACAATGAGGCTTACCTGTGGGCATGCGATCTTCTTCAAGATGGCTCTTACATTTTCCCGGAGAATCTCCAATTATATCATCAATAGTCCAACCCATAGCTCTCTTGTATCTCTTCAGAGCAGAGATGAGAGCTTCTATGTGCTGTTCACTTAAATCATCTGTACTCTTCGGAAGTATATTTCTACTTTCCAAGAACACATACCTTAGATAATCGGGAAGCTCTTGCGATTCTAGCATTGGTGGCTCGTCAAAGGGAGTCTTCACTTTTGGTTGATTCTTGAGATCACAATCTGGTTGCTTAGGAGTATAAGGCTCTATTTCTGTTAGAGCACTCATAAGTTCTTCATAACCTTCATTATCTTCAGGCTCAACTTTCAGTGGCACAACAGACAATGGCTCAACAGTAGGCTGTTTCTCTATAGATAATGCTTTCGTATCCTCATGATGAACATCAGCTACAGATAACTCATTCATATCGCTGGGCTGCTTCATTGTTTTGCATATATCAAACCGTACCACTTCGTCATGCATGACCCATCATTCCTTGGGTTTTGCACAGTATCGCTAGGTAAAGTGCCAGCCTTTCTTTAGTTGAGTGCTGCTGAAAGTTGACTGAATTGTTGCTCTAGTTGTCTAATTGAAGTGGAATGTGAATCTACTAATTGTTTCATGGCGGACAAATCATTAATTACCTTCGTAACTCCCGCGCTCGTTGCTTCCACTCCTTTCAATAATTTAGCCATCATGTCTTCCATACTTCCAGAATTAGATATGGTGGTATCACGTCTGCCAGGGGGAACGTACAAACCACTCTTTTCATTCTTGTTCTTCCAACTACCTTGGTCTTTGTTTCTAGATTTATCATAATAGTTCCGACCTTGGTTTCCTTGGGTATTCCCTTAGAAATCCCCCTGATTGTTCAAGTAGTTGGCCTCCTCTTCCAAATCAGATTCGTCTCTTCCTTTTGATGCAATCGCTTTCACTTTTTCAGTCTTCCCTAATAGATGCTTTGTAAGAAGATCCATTTGGGTTTTCATGTGCGCCATATCTTGATCACGTTCTTCTTCTCTTCTTCGTTGGTCTGCAGTCATGCCAATAGATAAAGTGGGGCTTCCTACCTCAGAATCCCTGGTATGCCAAGCTCTACTTTGTTTCATCATACGATCTAGCATATTGCTTGCTTGACCAAAGGTGAGGTCCATGAAAGAACCTCCAGCTGCGTTGTCTACCACTGGTTTAGTTATTGAATTCAAGGCTCTATACAAGATCTCCATGAGGTGAACATTAGTCATGTGATGGTTTGGGCATCTCGCTAGCTTTGTCTTGAACCTTTCCCATGTTTCATGAAGAGCTTCAGAGGGAAGTTGACGAAAGTTGCTGATTTTATCTCTCAATTGAGCCCTTTTGGATGGCGGAAAGAATCTTTCTAGGAAAGCGTCTCTCAATTGCCTCTAATTTGTAATTGAATTAGGAGTCAGCCCATTCAACCATAGTGTTTCCTCCCCAGACAGAGACAATGGAAATAGACGTAATCGAATATCATTCTGACCAACACTAGGATTGTCAAAGGACTTTCATGTAGAAATAAAGTTGATGAGATGCATATTCGGATCATCGCCTGCTAGTCCACCAAATAATCCCTTGAGTTGCAATAACTGAATCATGGTGCTTGTGATGTTGAACTTGGCTCCGAGCGCTAATGGTGGTGGAATTATTGCTCCAGTGGCTCCGGCACAATCAAGATCATCATCATCATCGTTGAAAGCTGGCTGCATGGGTTGGCGATCATACCTATACCGTGCTTGTCAACCTCTTCTGTTGGGAGGTGTTATAGTTTCAGCAACATGCCTTGGGTTTATCAACTCGTCGTCACCTAAATCCTCATCGTCAGGATTTGTGGCTCGCCCAGGATTATCAATGTTTTGTTGTTGGACTTGAGAAGTGGCAATAGCAGCTAATCTTGCTTGCTCGTGTTGAGCAGCCATCCTGTCGATTTCATCTTGTGCTTCCATTCTTCTAATTCGTTGTGGTTCAGGATTGATTAGTAATAACGGTTGACCAGAACTTCTAGTATGGGGCATGCACTAAAGTAAAAACCTGCAAGAAACAAAAACAAAAAGTAAAAGTAAAAGTACGAGAATCTTTGACCAAAGGGTCTAGTAATTATCACGAACTTGATTCACACTCGTATTCCCCGGCAACGGCACCAATTTTGATAACGCTCAATCTACAGCTCTCGTGGGAGTGTAAAGCGGTCGTTAGCAAATATAGAACCCAACCTGGGTTGGGTGTCGATCCCACAGGTAATAGCTTGGCCAACAAGTAAGCAAAATTACTAAACTTTTGGTGCAAGTCTCGAAAAATGGGGGAGTCTTGTCGTGCAAGTAATGTAAACAAAAGCTGAAAAAAATAATAAAGTAAAGAGAGAGATTGTTATGTTGGTTGTAAACAATGAGAATTGAAGCATTGGGGTTATGCCCACCTTCTGAGGTATACGTCTCTATTGCCTATGAGTGTGTAGAATTGTGACATGCATGTGCTTATAGAGAATTGTAGTTGATGGTAAATCCAAGCGTCTCTCGACCTAAACAAGGACTATTTCACTTTAACTCTCTCGAGCTTAAAGCGTGTCTAACGGTACGAATTCTCCAAGAGGTTAGTCTAGTTACGGCACTAGCTTTTTAATAGGAAAGGGTGTCCTACTACCTTGACATTATCTCTTTTCCAGACAAGTAACCTTTCTCTCGAACAAGTTAAATGTTAGACTGGCGTATTCTTGCATTTGCAACCGCAAAGAATGTAGATTAAGATGAAGAGAATAATGATATAAGCAACATACGTGTCTCGAACTGACAAACTCACAGCAATAGATAGTAACTCATTCGGCTTCCATAACCCCAACAGAGAAGTTTAGTTACCCATGAATGCGAAGGAGATCACGATTGACATTGTTATTATATCACAATATTGAGTAATGGCATGTAGATCAAGTGATAGGCGTGTGGCATTTTTCCTTGGCTTGGTAACGATTCTCTTGTTGTGGAATTTAAGAATAGAAGAAGAATAGAATTAATGGAAAGATTAGAAGAGTTGTAGAATTGTTGTGGTGGAAGAAGAGAGGGATGGAAGAAGATTAATTGTTGAATGTATATCTCCGCTAAGGGAGGACTTCATTAAAAATCTCTAGTATGATAGGGTATTTATAATATCCATATCCTAATCCTACTAGGTAAATGAAATGTCTAACCAAATCCTACTAAACTAAGGAAATACTTAACCCATTTGTACTAGGTTAATGTAACATTCTCCTAATCCAAATAAACTAATGAAATACATAACCCAATTGTACTAGGTTAATGCATCATTGTCCAAATCCAGCTATGTGTCTGTAAGTCCCCAAAGTCTTCAGAAATGTTGTTTTAGCCTGGGACAGATTTTCCATGCAGCAGTTTTGGTCCTTAGGCGTGTAGACTTTCTTCCCTTCCTTTGTGAGCTTTCTTTTGCGTCAAGTAAGCCATAAAATGCTGAATTCTGCATCATTTATACCTGAAACTTTTGTAATCATGTTCGTTAGCTCATTTATAGGAAAAAGGACTAAAAGTGCATGAAATATATAGTTTGTTCTCAAAACTAGGCTATAATATGGGCAAAATATATTGATATAGGCGTGTAAATTCGCCTATCATCAGCCTACTGGCTTGAATTCAAACTTATAAATATTTGTTTTTAGTTTTATTTTATTTCTTGTGTTAGGTAGATTTTTTTTTAGTTTACCTATTACTATGGAATCATGGAATGAACATGAGCTTGGTGGTTGGAAATCTTATCTTGATGATCCATGTCCATATTGTGATGGACCTTACTTTTGTCAAGATTGTAGATATGCTCCCCGGAGAGAGATGTGTGCACCATCTCCATCGTATTGGGAGTATGATTGTTCGTTATGTGGTATTCAAGATGGATATTAGAGTGATTGCCCAAATTCTCCCTATACACGGTATGCAAACCCAAATTCTAGTTTTTCTTATGATTTTGATAGGTCTTATGGTCAAGAACAAGAAGAATGAAGCACCAAAAAGAGTGGCATTGAAACTTTGGTTGAACTAATGTTGGAGTGTATGGACACAACAAATGATATCATACATGATATACATCAAGACATAAGGGTCAATAATGAGCAAAGAAGAATGATAGAGGATATGGATATAGAGGTCAAGCATTCAAAGCAATTTTCCACATTATATTTAGATGATATCTTGTCTGTGGAATCATTTGACATAATAGACGAGTGTGAAGATTAGGAGATAGAATCTGATATTGATGATGAGCTTGATGTTGAGCAACACTTGGTGATTTTCTTACCAACCAAACCATTTATGAATGGGGATGCCAAAGACGAGGAGATGGTACTTGAGTCAAAAGAAGAAATCAAACACAATTATTGCGAAGACTCTAGTCCATTTTGGGTTAAGAATACTAATAGGGATGCTACTATAAAATTGAGAGTTAGTCCTCATTCGAACCACTTTTCAACATTATGCTTGGTGGATTTGATGAAAGTCAAATCACCCAAGCAAATGATAAATTTTGAAAATGAGGAGGAAGATTCTTACATTTTGGAGTTTGTCCTTCCAAAAGGGTATACTACAACCCCAATCTTGAAAGCCAAGAAGCTTAAAGATCGATGTATATTTATTGTCTGTTTAAGATTGTCACCGTTGCCAAATGAGCCCACACAAAAGTTCAATGCAAATCAGGTAAGCAGTTCAGGTATTTAAAGTGGCGTGATAGAATATTCCTCATTATGCCCTTATATTTTCCCAAGACACCCCAAAGATGTATTGATCAAAAGTTGGGTCGACGTTTCAAATCCTCCAAGTGGAGACATAAATAATTATCAACAAGTTATCTTAATGACGTCTGAGTAGTCAAGATAACCAAGTCATGCCGCGACTCTAAATTAGGTGCTTCTTGGGAGGCAACCCAAGGTATTTTGTTATTTGTATTCATATTATGTAATTGACATAAAACCTTTGCACCTATGGTACCACAGGTATATTTCTGACTCTCTTGTTTTGGTTTGATGCATTGGGGACTTTGCATGATTTTAAGTTGAGGGTAGGGCTACTTGTGGGTGTTGATGTCCTACTGAGATTTTTGTTGCCGTGCCTCTTTTACTCGGAGTCTTGTTCCTAGTAGAGGCGGCATGTTTAGGTATATTGTGCTTGTTTTGGGATGTGTTGTAGTTGACTAGGAGAAATACAAGTAACTAAGGCAGTTAACTTATTTTTATGATTTTTGAGCACCTCTCCATTGGTCTGATATATTACTATGTGAATTGCATATATATTTGTGACCATGGTGTATCTTTTTGTGGCATTAGTCTGGAAGATGAATAACCTCTGTTAAACAAGTGCATGAATTGGATAACTAGTGATATGCGAGATACTTATGTGCCTTGTGTGTGTAAGGTCTTACTTAGTTCCCGTTGTGTGTTGAATCTAGAACTTGCCCTATTAGTCTTGCCATAGTCATAGGATAGGAGTTAGGAAAGGATCATAGGCCAGTTTTTATTTTACCCCACTTTAGCCAAAATGATCTTCCTTATGTGGATAATATCTTTTGATCCCTGTTCTGAGCCTAATTAGCCTATTTCTTTCTACTAAACCTCTCACCTTCCCATTTACATGACAATGAACCTGTTTTGGCTTTGGTCCTCCATGGACACTGTGCACCTTGACTTAGGCAGACAACCTATGTTGAGGGTGGCTATCATAAGGGTGCGTGATACAAAATCAGTATGAAGAGAAGAAGAATAAAAGAAAAGAATAAAAAGGTTGGTGCGGTGAAAAAGGAATAAGAAATGAGAATGTTGTGTAAAAGATGATAAAAAGATAATGTGATAGTTGAAAAGACCGCATCCATCTTGAGCATGTGTGATCAATAAAAGAGAGGAAGAAAAAAAGGTTAGGAGTTAAAACCCCAAGAGTTTAGTGTAGTGTCAATGAGGCATATTCACTCTGAAATATCTATGAATATCATACTATCCCCTAGCCTATATTACAAGCTTAAGAAAAATCCTATAGTGATCCTAACTGACCTGTCTGATGACTTGGGTACTGACTATAAGGGCAAGCCTATGGTATTTGATGAACAATGTTGGAACTTCGTTCTGATAGTGAGTTTTATGTTTATCCCTGTGTTTATATATGTAAATTATGACATGGGTGAAAAAGGGATTTCTTTGTTGTGAGGGCACACTAGGTATGTTACTGTGACACACCGGGAAATTTTTCGTTGAAACTTTGTGCTTAAACATGTTGGGTTCTATCTTCTAGAATAAATTATAAATTTTCCATACGTAATGTCTTAGATTATGACCCACCATTGAGTAGAGTATCAAATAATATTTCCAATGATATGTGGATCATCCAAAATGGACACCCGAGCGACGAGTTCTAAACATTCCGATCGAACAGTAAATAGTAGTGAACAGTAAAACGTGCAGGAAAAATACTGAGGCCTGGCATATTTTTGCTCCAAATTTAAATGATCATAACTCCTTTTACATAATGATCTGGGTGATCTACTATATATCAACAGAAAGATCTATGAGTCCTTTTTCCAATGAAATTTGTTTCATCCAATTTGTCTATGGGAGCAAAATGTTATGGTCGATCTACTTCAACCTATCAAAAGCGAATTTTTGAGTCAACTTCAAACGATCATAACTAATCGTACACAATGATCTGGGTGAGATACTATATATCAACGGAAATATATGAGAGTCCTTTTTCTAATTAAATTGGTTTCATTTAATTTGGATATCAGAGTAAAATGTTATGGTTGATCTACTTCAGACTATCAAAATAGTCCATCAAAGGGCAGATTCGAGAATTATTTGATTTTTAACGGCATTTTGGTCATTCCCCCTCACCCAAAATCTATCCAAACCCTATATTAAAGCCTATTAGAAGCATTATATGTTATATTTCAACAAATTTCCTCAAAAAGAAAACCCTAAGCTCTTACATCCAACTTCAACAACCTCCAAAGTTCACCATTAATTTTGCAAATTTATTCAAGATTCCAGGTTCCTAGTTCAAGAACTCCAAGAACCATCATTCAAAGGCACGATTAACATCTCAAAAATGAGTATCGATCCAAAGTTCATCATTCAAGGTATGTGGGGTCTTTCAATAAGAACTCTCTTTCGTTCTTATGCCCAAAAGTATTTTTCTTTACAAAGGCATGATTTTTATTTGATTTTTACGAATGTGAAGAATGAACCCATATCTTATGATGATTATTATGAAATTTTGATGTTTATGATTTTGAAAGATGAATTTACATGTGTGGAGATATAAATCATGAATCTTGAATGATATTTATCATGATTTTGATATTTGAGTCGTGAATCTCCATTGGAAATTGTATGTTTTTGAGAAAGTATGTGTTATAAGCACGTTGATGTTAAATATTTGAGATATTTTGAATGATTTGACCTTTTGGTCTTAATGGATTTGTTTTGAACTCGCGTGTGAAAGAAATCCACAACGTGGTTGATTTTGATACATGGGAAGCATGATGGCTCCCGATGTATATTTATATATTACTAAAATTGTTTTGTTGTGGATTGTCTTTGAAATGATCTGAGCTATGTCTGGGAGAATACTTTAGCACCGAGTGAGAGGTATAAAGCGACCTTACTTCCCTAGAACTATGTTCCCTCGTAGGAGTGAGCCTGAGGCTTATTTATATAATGATCACTGGTTTATGTGGATTTGATATCGATAGTCCTACTCCGATGGCAAGGATAGGACGGCTTCCCCAACGTGGTTGTACGTTGGACTCCATGTAGCTCACATGGCTTATGTCGGTTATAGGATCTCCCAGTGTGTGTGTTTCCTTATGTCTATGGTGAATGGTGAAGTGATTTGAAAGTGGAATCGTGAAAGTCATTCTTTCGAAAGATTTAAATGATATTTACATTATGAGAATTGATATTATTGATGAACTGAAAATGATTGACAAATTATATAATGACTCACATGTGTTATTGTACTTATTTCATCCTCTCATGATTATAATGATTTTCTTCGGGCTATGTGAGTCTTTCATACATCCTACATATTTCTTATAAATATTTATGATGATGATGTTTATACAACTGTATACACCCCCATATACTCGGTTTCTTTCCATGGTACTGATCCACATCTTCGGATGTGGGCTGCATTTTCTCGGAATGTAGGTTTAGGTGCTCAGTTCCAGGTTCAACAGTAATTGTTCGGGCAAAATGTTCTATAACCTCTGTTGTGGTGAGTCCTTATGTTCCAAGGATGTGATGTCTAATATTGGTTTCACGGAATTGTTTACATTTCATAACTGAGTATGAGTCAGTTGGGGCATTTCTTAATGGCTCGCTGGTTTTTTGATTTTCTTGACCGGACAGTCGAGAGACCGGAGAGATATTATATTGATTGGTAGAGGCTTTTCAGACTAGTATAGATGTTGGGAGTTGTCTAATAAGTTGTATTTTGTTATCTTTCTAAAATTCTTTTATTCATGGACGATGATTACTCTGTTGATATTTGAGGGTTATTTATGGAAACCCCATTGATTTGTATTGAACTGAATGAAATTGGCTCAAAGGGTAAGCTTGGGGCTAATCCTATCCTCAAGCACCATGTGACATTCCGAGACCCATTTTCCGAGGCATTACAGTTAGTAATCACTACCTTATCTGGATAGTACAATTTGGGTATGTTATGGGTTGTTATTGCTAAAATTCTTGTCATATCTTGATCCTCGTGAGTTGCATAGATGTTTTCAGTAATAGACACAGTTGCTCTTAATTTGATTGACCTTGGAGATGTGCATGTATTCTGAACTGATATGAGTAGTTAGCTGCCAACTTGAACTTTTTATACTCTTGGTTATATTCTGATTGCTTGCGGACAAGCAATTGTTTAAGTTGAGGGTGCTGATGTGTGAACCTATGCTAACACATTTAAAGCTTTTAACTCTAAATAATTGCAAAGTCTTGAGTAACTTTTGTCATTTTTTATTAGTTTACTTTGATTTTGCAGTATAAGTAGAGATAGCTTGTCAGCCTAACCACCATGAGAGTCTTGAGTAAATTTTAGCATCTGTCATGTACCGTAAGATCTAGTGAACATAATTCTTGTTATTTCATAAACTCTTGATTGACAAACCCTAAAATTAAAGTGACCAATAAATTATTTGCTAATCTTCGAAACCCCCATTTTATCTTTTTATATCATTTGTTTGAATTTAACTTGTAGCTTTAGTTTCAAACTAGTTTAATCGCAGTAACAAAAGAGAAGATAATGTTGAGGTTTGTCATAAATGTGGATGTCCTGAGCATTTCATTAAAGATTGTCAGATGAACAAAGTGGATTATCAGGACTACCTAAAGATTACTAGTGACAAAGGAAAGAACAGGGACCAGGTCCCTGATAATTAAAGAAGGAAGAAAAAAACTGATTATCCTATAAAACAAGCTCTAGAAGGATGGGGAGACTCTTTGAGTGAATCAGGTAAAGATGAAAGGACTGGAGACATTTCTATGCTAGCAGTGGAAAAAACTCCATTTATCTATGAATCCTTATTTGGATTCATGGAAAACGTAGAGTTTAAAAAATAAAAGGAGGTAACTCTTTCTGATATTAAGGGAAATCTAGATAATTATACTTCTAGAAAGATAAAAATCCTTCCTGGTGTCTTGATTGACTCAGTAAGTGAACTAACTATTGATAAGAATGCCTTGGAAGAGAAAGTGGAGAATTAAGAGTATGAGCTAATTGCTTGAGCTTTACAAAATTCTTAAACTGAAGAGTGTTTAACTAAAATAAAATATAAAAAAACTGATCTTAATGAGTAGTCTAAAAAAGGTAAATGAGGTAGATGAAAATGGGAAGAAAGAAGCTTCAAGATATCGAATTTATCTTGAGGAGAGGCTGAGGGGTTCTTAAAAACACCTTAGGTATTTAATTCATAAGAATGAAGAGTTATAGTGGGACCTCGTCCTCTTGAAAGAAGAGTTGCGCAAGTCACTTAAATGGACTACGTCCTCACTAATCATTTCTGACTTGTTTAGTAGGGGTTTCAATAATGGTATAGGTCTGGCATATCAAGGAAAATCTTAACTTGCTAAGTCTAAAGAAAAGGCTATCGTGTTCATAGAAGCAAATCAGACAAGCTCTCGTTCACTCACTATCGAAGAGATGGAAATTTGAAAGAAATATTTCAGCACCAACCTAAGGTAAAATTAAGTAATATTGAATACATTAAGTAGAAGAATACACATACTATGATCTTTGAGTCTCTAAAAAGAGTAAAGAGGAAGTTGTCACTGCCTAGATGGGCTAAGAAGAATTTTATCACACTATTACCATACTATTGGGAACTCCAACATAAGTGGGTTCCCAAATCTAACTTGTTATCACGATTCTAGGCATGGGAAAGGGATTGCAGTCAAGAATAGCTCATTGATTGAAAGGGTTCAAAGCTCAATGATGTAAGGTCTGACTGTGTTCTCTCTTTTAATATACTTCAGGTGAAGGTGTCTTATTGTGAAAAGTTAATCTCAAGTACCTAGTCCTTGGTTTATGAAAGATGATATTCAAAAAGTGGGTGTCTGAAGCTTGTCTTCAAAAGGATGCCCTATAATGAACTTCAAACTTGATTAATGAAAATGCTTTATAGAATGAACTAAAAAGAAATTCTGTGGACTTATGAAAGAGGTGCATATAGTTCCTAATTAGTCAAGAAGATTATTAATCCTTGGTGGTGCTGAAAATGATGAGCAAAAAGATGCATATAAGTCATGATTCTCAAGGACCTGATCCCTAGGAAATTCATCTCGGAAGGAGAAGATTTAGCATCTTGAATAAAGTCATGTCTGGACTCGGTCCCTAGACCTTCTTTGGGAACAAGTTCTGAAATAAAAAGAGTATGCAGAGATTAAAGCATAATACTGACTTAACCTAATATATGAATCAATGTCACTCAAAAAAATTGCTATGATAAGGAGACAAGTATCCTTGAAAAATTAGGTGCATATTAGTCTAAATCTGTATCATACCCTTGCAGGTATACACCCATGGGAACAACTTTGGAAGTGGACAAATGTGAATTGCACAAATTTGAATATTCACTTAAAAGGGAGAGGGACCTAGTCTTATCTCTTCGGTTAGTATCACTACAGTATGCTTTAATAATCATAAAATATTGTCTAGAAAATCATGTGTTTTTCTTCTCTAAATAAAAGTTGTCAATTCTCTTGTAAAATGAAGAGTCTCTCTTATTTGGATCAGACATGTTATTTCAAAAGGAACATCTTTTGATGACAGCAGTCACCTCTTTAAATTTCTAAATTAGACTATTTC
This sequence comes from Capsicum baccatum var. pendulum, assembly GCA_030864225.1. Lineage (NCBI taxonomy): Eukaryota > Viridiplantae > Streptophyta > Magnoliopsida > Solanales > Solanaceae > Capsicum > Capsicum baccatum. The sequence continues at coordinate 197,001,047 of CM061552.1, read as the reverse complement.
TCATTCTTAGCCTTAACTCATCACTCATTACCAAACTGGACTCTCTCACTCTCTTTCACTCACAAAACCAAAAGACTATCAATACTACTTCATTAAACCCTGCTAAAAATCCTAAAGTTCATAAAACTCAAGAAAATATAATTGAATATGCCCTCATCGAATACCTTGATCCTTCAGCAACAAAATCCATAGAAAAATTTACCTTAGGTCCTCTAAGTTAAAGTATGGTAACCTTACTGGAATGAGGTAGAAACACATAGTTATAAAGAAAAAGGAAAATTCTAAAGAACCTAGTCCCAAGAAGAGAAAAGTTACGATTATGAAAAAAAAGACAAGTAATGAGACCAAAGGAAGAGATGAAGAATGTGGCTAGTTAAAGAAGGAATAAAATACTAATAACTTGTAAGGTTCTGTTAGGAAGAACCTTTGATCTCAAGAACTGTAAGAAGCCTCGTATGATGAAAGTTAGTAGAGTATGTCATGCATAAAGGATGACTACATCTTTTTGAGGAAACAACACTAGTGGTTTTTGAAAATGAGGTTGAAGGGAAGATTATCAATCTGGATGAAGAATCATAGGGAAATATCTTGGAAGTAACAATACTAGGCGTAAGGATAGTTATGAAATAGCAGCCCTCAACTGAGCTCATGATCAAGGCATCAAAGATAGAAGGAACATCAATAGTTGTCGTGAAAAGAATGTTCTTAAAAATTACTATCAACTAGTATTTTAGTTTATCTAAAAGGTCCTGCTACCGGGGTTAGAAAAGAGAACAATTACCTCCAGTGTTGACTTGTTCTTGATAAAATGTCTGAAATCTGTAGTTGTCTTCTTAGGTACCAGTGTCACAACCCTAATCAGGGCACAGACATAATAAGTATCCCAAGTTTAACCAGGACCGGGGACCGCCCGCTTAACCCAACCCAACCACTTTCCACAACCTTAGATAAGCTAAATTTTGAGCATATAAGAAAATTGTGTAAATGCTCTCATGAAGACTCTAGGATAGGGTCAAAACCGTGACCGACCCAACCAAGTCTACCCGCACCAAACCAACCATCCATACCATACCAAACCAAAGAGAATATAAAAACATAATATGATAATCAAACCCAAAATGTAATATGATGGAACAGTGAGAACTCATGTCTAATGATGCCAGCCTCCCAACTTATTTAATGCCAAGGCCGACACCAATACTGATCCTGCCAATACCAACTCCCAGAAGTACCACAAAGCCTCTATTCAAAAGAATACAAATATTTGATTAGGACACGCCCCCAACCATGGCCAAAACCTTTATCTAAACAAAAGAAAAATGTCTAAGAATGTCCAAATCATGAAATAGAGCCTTCTAAGAAGATGGAAGCTCACCACTTCAATCCAAATGTTTTCCCTAACTCAATCACTATGTAGGAGGAGTTGAACGGCTGGTTCCTACATAGTGTAGGATATACACTAGTAGACGGGTTAGCGAATGACCGCTTGTATGTATCACAAGATAAGGATAAAGTAATGCTATTTAAACAATCAAGTACAACCATCCATGATGCATAGAACCAGACATATATATAAGTGCCGGGAGAGGGAATTCGTGTTTAGAATGCATTTAAAACCTTTACCCTGGGACGTGTAATCTTGATATTTAACCACACCCATGGGTTGTATGGGTTCAGCTCCCCCTGCTGAAAGAGTCCCAGTGTATGTAGCCACACGACCAGGAAATATCCCATGGGATGAATAGTAAATCTCTCAAATATAAAACCTGACACTAATACGTGGTCATCAAGCACCCCTCTTATTATTAAATACGAGTTTCAAATTTTTGTTCCCCTAGAACCTCCACTTTCCACATCTTAGTTTCACATATCTCTATTAATTCCCTAATTAAAAACCATGTCAAAACAATACAATTACCATTTATTACCAAGGCTAATTATTAGTGGTATCGTCATACTAGCCATACTTGCAAGATTAATCCATAGCCAAACCATTTAGGTTAAGGGGACTCTCAGGTGAGATATTAACCTCTTGGGAGACTATCATGTTCTCCATAAGTATAATCAATTATCCTTTAACCTTTGTAAGAAATTTAAAACATTTATAGTTTCATACATAAGCTGAAAACAAGTAATAGTTCCATCTAAAGAAGTCAATGCAATGATCATATCTTTATAAGTATTTTTAATAAACACCTTGGGGGCATAATATAACCAATACCAATTCTAAAGACCATTAAACTCTTACCATTCAATTCAATTTCCCAAAACTACCATTAATATATACAAAAGTATAATTAAACCATATGAAACCATAACCAAGCCATTATAAACAAAACCATCTATTAATAGTTGAAAACCATAAACCATGCAACATTCACACCATGAAAACATCCATAAAATCCATGCATTTTTATAAGCAAGAAATAAGGAAGCAACACATGCCTTAAATCGCGAAAGATGATAGAAGAAAATCACCAAAGAAAGCCCCAAAGTAATCCCTAAGTTGATACCCTAGCTCTATTGCCCCAAAAGCTCTTGAGAGAATTATGATGTGTTTTGAGATCTTTTTCTAAGTGTTAATGAACATAATAATAAGGTAAATAACCTCCTAAGTATATTAGAAGTCGTGGGTCATAATTAGTGTAAGTAGGGAAATATCCAGAATACTGCCACTTCAGTCCCTTAGAAACACATCACAGGGATACGATTGACCCTCTTACTAGGTATACCCTACCTTATGATTGGTTTTCACTAGTCATACCCAGGTGTTAACCTTTGGATTAGATACTTTTCAGTTTATGACTCATCAAACCAAGTCGTAACCTCGGCATTCGATCTATACCCATGATCCATATCCCTAACAAAATAAATTACCAGGAGGATCAAACACTGCCCACTATATGAGTCACCAATACACTTGTATCAATACTTACAAATCACACCCCTAAGTCGTAACCATTCCTATACCATTCCTTTGCTTCCTCCTCTAAAACCCATTTAATTCCGAACATACGGCGTGGTAATTACATCGAGGATGATTCTCCTTGATCTTTGTGGCCTCTTTTCTTGCCTTTTTGTGAAGTGGTAGCCTTATCTTTGCTTTGTCTTGCTTTGGGTGCCATTGTACCTGAGACTAAAACAATGTTCATATTAGCATCATCTCAATGGATACAATCTATACACAAGCAGTAGGGGCACCACCCCACACTTAGTTTGTTGGTACAGATTAGTGAAGTGAAAGTGGTCGATTACTCAGACTTCATCGTCATACATTTTAGGTGCTATATTCCAACAATAAAATCAGTGCATTCATACTTCTTGTAATCTTGGTAATACTTGCATATATGAGTTATCAAAACTACTACATAGAGATTGAATCAAGGTATAGTATCAAATAATCACAACCTCCTATGTCGGTGGGCAACTATAATTCTTATTTCGATGAACAAGTCATTCCAACATATAAGTATTCAAGTGACAAGATTATGCAATTTTTGTGACCATATCAATTCCGCAAAAGTATGACAATGCACCAAAATCAAATTCAAGTTGGGAACAAGTTAAGATCATCCTTACGTATGCGTTCACGCACTTGGTTGTACCACAACAATTCAATCACATTCAGATCATCAATACTACTTTAAGATTTAACAATTCATAATAAGCGTAGTAGTGTAGTACTTACGGAATATAAATGAAGAACAAAGTAGTACTTACTTGATTGATGCCTTTGGATGATGTTCTTGTGAATTAAGAGAGCAAAAGGAAAATTTTTGAGAGGATTTGGAGACTATGGGCCGCGCTTATGCCAGGTTTCCAATGTGATTTTGGTTCAAGACTAAGTCTCTTATTTATAGGATAAGGTTGGGTCGGATTTTGACCCATTTAAAATCGGATTTGGAGACAAAAAGTGACCATAGGCGACGCCTTTTGCTTTGCCTATGCTTGGTATAGGTGGCGCCTTTTGCGAAGCATTGTCTAGCATAGGCGGCGCCTATGCCATAGCATTCCTAGGCATAGGTGGCGCCTTTCACTTAGCATATGAGATTCAGAGACAAAAGGCATTGGCATAGGCGGCACCTATGCTATGGCATACTTGGGCATGGGCGGCGCCTATGCGATGGCACACTAGATTCCGAGAGCTTAGGCCATAGTATAGGCCTTTCCTTGTTCGTGGCCTAGTTTTACATAGGCCTAGCCTTGTTCGTTGCTTATATTTTCATAAGCAACGCCCAATCCATAGCCTTTTGCTTCTTCATTCCTAACTTACCACCTTCAACATGCAATACTTCCAAATCAAAATTTGAAACCGACCTCCTCGTTTTACACCTCTTTGCACCTACATTTACTCAAAAACAACAAAGACGATTAGAACGATGGGTTTCCTCCCATCAAGTGCCTTAGTTTTGGTCGTGGCACGACTCTTCTTTTTTGATCTTTATTTATCAAAAGCAAATAATTAGTAGAACGAAAGAAAGAAAAAAAATGAAAAATGATGGGTTGCCTCCCACCAAGCGCTTGATTTATTGTCGCGGCACGACATAGCTATCTCGATTACTTAGACTTCATCGAGATAGATGGTGGATCATTTTTTGAATGGATTCAGACGACAATGAGGCTTACTTGTAGGCATGCAATCTTCTTCGGGATGACCCTTGTGCATGCCTATCCCGGGGGAAATACCAATTATATCATCAATAGTCCAACCCATGGCTCTGTTGTATCTCTTCAGAGAAGAGATGAGAGCCTCTACGTGCTATTCACTTAAATCATCCGCCATACTTACCGGAAGTATATTTCCTCTTTCCAAGAAAACATACCGTAGATAATCGGGGAGCTCTTTCAATTCTAGCATTAGTGGCTCTTCAATGGAAGTCTTCGCTGTTGGTGACGGTTGATTCTTAAGATCAAGGTCCGGCTATTTAGGAGTATGAGAATAGGACCCTATTTCTATTATAGCACATGTAGTTTCTTCGTAATCTTTATCATACTTATGCTCAAAATTCAGTGGCGCAGCAGATAATGGCTCAACAGTAAGCTGTTTCACTACAGATAATGCTTTCTTATCCTCATAATGAACATCAGCTTCAGAGATCACATTCATATCGCTGGGCTGCTTCATTGCTTTGCATATATCAAAGCGGACCACTTCGTCATTCAACCGAAATAAAAGCTCATTAGCTCTCATGTCAATAAGCACACTTCCTATTGCAAGGAAAGGACGTCCCAAGATTATGGGAACTTCAGAGTCCACCTCACAATCTAGAATAACAAAGTCTTCAGGAAAGATGAATGAAGAAACCTTCACCAACACATCATTCAAGATACCTACAGGTCATTTTACCGACCTATCAGCCATCACGAGCCTCATATTGGTCGGTGTGGGATCGCCTAACCCCAACTTCTTGTAGACGGATAGTGGCATAAAATTGATGCTAGCACCCAGATCGCACAATGCCTTGGCAACATTTAAAGATCCAACAGTGCAAGGAATAGTGAAGGCACCAGGGTCGGCCTTCTTCTGAACTAGTGATCGGGTAGCGATTGCGCTGCAGTGATGAACAGTATCCTTCAACTCATAGCTTGCTGCTCGCTTCTTTGTCAAAAGATCCTTCATAAATTTCTCATACCTAGGCATCTGTTCTAGTGCCTCTACGAACGGAACATTAATGGTCAGCTGATTTAACATATTCATGAATTTGCTGAACTTTGTATCATCCGCCAGTTTCTTCAATCTTTGAGGAAAAGGTGGTGGTGGGTATGGAATTGTTTTCTCCACGGCTTTCTTCTCCTCTTGCTTCCGAATTTTGGTAGTTTCAGGCTGCAAACCGCTAGGGTTGACGTCATGGACGTCATGGCCAGCTTCTGCGGATTCTTCACCCTTTGCGTTATCAACTATGTCCGCTACTTCGTCAACCACTTGCTTGCCTTTTGATGAAGATTCCAGAACCATAACACTTTGGGTAGTAATGGCCATGCATGACCCATCATTCCTTGGATTTTGCACTGGGTCGCTAGGTAAAGTGCCAACCTTTCATTGATTGAGTGCTGCTGAAAGTTGGCTCAATTGCTGCTCTATTTGTTTGATTGAAGTGGAATGTGAATCAACTAATTGCTTCATTGAAGACAAATCATTTATGACCACTTTTACTCCTGCGCTAGTTGCTTCCACTCCTTTCAATAGTTTAGCCATCATGTCTTCTATATTTCCAGAACTAGATGTGGTGGTGTCACATCTTCCTGGGGGAACGTATAAACCACTCTTTTTATTCTTGTTCTTCCAACTACTTTGGTCCTTGTTTCCAGATTTATCATAATAGTTCCGACCTTGGTTTCCTTGGGTATTACCTCGAAAACCCCCTGATTGTTCAAGTAGTTGGCCTCTTCTTCCGAATTAGATTTGTCTCTTCCTTTTAACGCAACAACTTTGACTTTTTCGGTCTTCCCTGATAATAGATGCTTTATAAGAAGATCCACTTGTGTTTTCATGTGCGCCATATCTTGATCACGTTCTTCTTCTCTTCTTCTTTGTTCAGCAGTCATGCCTATAAATATAGTAGGGCTTGCTACCTCAGAATCCCTGGTATGCCAAGCTCTACTTTGCTTCAACATCCGATCTAGCATATTGCTTGCCTGCCCAAAGATGAGGTCCATAAATGATCCTCCAGCCGCATTATCCCCCACTGGTTTAGTTATTGAATTCAAAGATCTATATTGTATCTCCATTAGGTGGACATTGGTCATGTGATGGTTTGGGCACCTCATAAGCTTCGTCTTGAACCTCTCCCATGTTTCATGAAGAGCTTCAGTTGGAAGCTGTCGAAAGTTGTTGATTTCATCTCTCAATTGTGCTCTTTTGGATGGTGGAAAGAATCTTTCTAGGAAAGCGTCTTTCAATTGCCTCCAATTTGTAATAGAATCAGGAGTCAGCCCATTCAACCATAGAGTTGCCTCCCCAGACAGAGATAATGGAAATAGGTGTAATCGAATTGCATTCTGACCAACGCCAGGATTGTCAAACGACTTGCATGTAGAAATAAAGTTGATGAGATGCATATTCGGATCATCGCCTGCTAGTCCACCAAATAATCCCTTGAGTTGCAATAACTGAATAATGGTGCTTGTGATGTTGAACTTGGCTCTGGGTGCAAATGGTGGAGGAATAATGGCTCCGGCTCCATCAAGATCATCATCATCATCGTTGAAAGCTGGTTGCATAGCTCGACGTTCAGGTCTAAGCCTAGATTGACGATCTCTTCTATTAGCAGGTGTTGCGATCTCAGCAGCATGCCTAGGGTTTAGTAAATCGTCATCACCTAGGTCCTCGTCGTCAGGATTTATTGCTCGCCCAGGGTTATCAATATTCTGTTGATGCACTTGAGCTGCGGCTAGAGCAGCTAGTCTTGCTTGTTCCTGTTGAGCACCCATCCTTTCAATTTCGTATTGTTCCTCCATTCTACCAATACGTTGTGGTTCAGGATTGATAGGTAATAACGGTTGACAAGAACTTCGAGTATGGGGCATGCACTGAATAAAAACCTGCAGAGAACAAAAACAAAAACTAAAAGTAAAAGTACGAGAATCTTTGACCAAAGGGTCTAGTAATTATCACAAACTTAATTGACACTCGTAGTCCCCGGCAACGGCGCCAATTTTTGATAACGCTCAAACTACAGCTCTCGTAAGAGTGTAAAGCGGTCGTTGTCAAATATATAACTCAACTGGGTTGGGTATCGATCCCGCAGAGAATAGTCGGTCAACAAGTAAGTAATGATTACTAGACTTTTGGTGCAAATCTCGTAAAAAGGGGGGATTTTATCGTGCAAAATAATGTAAACAAAGTAATAAAGTAAAAACGGAAAATAGCAAAGTAAAAAGAAAGAATGTTTGGTAAGATGTAAAACAATGAGAATTGAGAAGTTGGGGTTATGTCCACCTTATGAGTTGTACGTCTCTATTGGCTATGAGTTTTGCAGAATTCAGACAAGCATGTGCTTATAGAGAATTGTATTCGATGGTAAATCCAAGCGTCTTTCGACCTAAACAAGGACTATTTCACTTTAACTCTTTCAAGATTAAAGCGTATCTAACGGTACAAATTTTCCAAGAGGTTAATCCAGTTATGGCACTAACTTTTTAATAGGGGATAGGACCCTATTACCTTGACATTATCTCTTTTCCAAACATATAACTTTTCTTTCGAACAAGTTAATGCTATACTGGCGTATTCTATGCGTTTGCAACCACAAAGAATTTAGATTAAGATAAAGAGAATAATGATATAAGAAGCATACGTGTCACGGATTCACAAACTCATAGCAATAGATAGTATCTCATATGGCTTCCATAACCCCAACAGAGAAGTTTAGTAACCCATGAGTGTGAAGTAAATCACAATCGACATTGTTATTATACCACAATAAAGATTTTGTGTAGTAAAGTGTGGTAGGCGTTTAGGCGTGACTTCTTTGCAAAGTAACGTTTCTCTTGTTGCGGAAATTAAGAATTGAATAGACGAATAGAAGAAGAATAAAAATTTATTGAAGAGAATTGTTTAGAGTTGTATATGAAAGAAGAATAGTAGTATAATGGTTAATTGAACAATGAATTAAACCTAGAATGAATGAAAATATCTAGCACAATAGGGTATTTATAATACCCATATCCTATTCCTACTAAGCTAGTGCATTACTTAACCCAATCCTATTAGGTTAATGTATCATTATCCTAATCCTAATAAGTTACTTCTAGTCCCCAAAGTCTTCAGAATTGCTGTTTTTGCCCGGGACAGATTTTCCATGCGCCACTTTTGGTCCTTGGCGTCCAATATTTCCCTTCCTTCTTTCGTGAATCTTCCTTTGGCATCAAGTTATCCATAAAATGCTGAAATTTGCATCATTTATACCTGAAAAATTGCTAATCACGTTTGTTACCTCACTTACAGGAAAAAGGACTAAAAGTGCATGAATTATATAATTTGTCCTCAAAACTTAGCTAAAATATGGGTAAAATCTAGTACTTTAGGCGTGTAAATTCGCCTATCATCACTTATGAACGAAGCCATAATGTATTAAGCAAGAGCTTTCATTCAAAACATAGTTTAGACCACAAAAACATGTAACTGATGTAAAGGATTTCATATTTCGAAACTTAAAGTTCAATTCATGCAGAAATTTCATCAAACACCTGGTGGTCAAATGTATTTAGCAAGTTCATGTATTAAAAATTGAAACACATTCATTCATATATGTATATAAACTGTCAAATCGCTTTGGAGATGGTCAATACACCAAAACAATGATGTTAAAACATCTTATACATAAATATATATACATAATTTAAAACCCCATTCTAAAACATGATTTTTTTATGACCATGAGAATTTAGGAAAAACCCCGCATACCTCTATTTCCAAGGATAATAGCTGTTTCTTGAAGCTTGAGGATTGGTGATTCCGAATATGTAATTATCTTCGAAAACCTACAGTCGAATCTTGAACAGTTTAGGTTTTTATTTTGAAACCCTAAGGAGAATTCTTGAGCAATTTTTGAAAAGTATGTGTATTATGGTGTTTGAGGGATTAAATCCCGTGTTGGTGGTATATATAGGGGTGGAGGATGAACAAAATACCCCTAAGGAACAATTAAGGTCAAATCTGTCCCTCAGTTGACAGTTTGATAGGCTGGAGTAAATAGATTATAACTTTTTACTCATATATTAAAATTTGATGAAACCAACTTCATTTTAAAGAGGACTCAAATATATTTCGTTTGATATGTTATAGCTCACACGGTTCATTATATACAGGGATTTATGATTGTTTGAAGTTGACTCTGAAATGCTGAAAACTGGGCAATAGGCTATGCGTTTTGGTACTGTTTTGAAATCCAAACGCAGCCTTATGAGTTCCGAAAAGTTCCGAAACTTATCCGAGATGCACTATGAGATTTCCCGATCGTAACGCAACTTAAAAATCAAAATAAGGATGTCGGAATGGTTGAAAAGTTGTATCCCGAAGATTGCCAGCTAAAATGACTAAGTCTCATTTTACACTTGGAAAATTTTAAGTCATGAAGTTTAAGAGCTCAATATTAAAGACTAATATATGCACGCCTTTTACGGGGCGTTACATTATCTCCCCCTTAGGATCATTCGTCCTTGAATGATGGGTAGGAACTTGTTGAAGCCTTAAAGCTATGGAATAACGCAGACATGACATGTCCTTTAATAAAGAATACATTGATTTGAAACATGACCATATGGTTGGAACTACTGATATTTTGAATTCTTATATCGGACACACATATCTGATGCATGGAATACACGACTGAATCTATTCATAAGCTGAATTCTCATAATGAACATGCATATCTGATGCATGGATCTGTCCTTGAGTTGTTCTCACGAACGCAGGACTAAATACACTGATAAGATGAACTTTTTCTATTGAACATGCATTTTTAATGCACGCATATCTAACTGGACTAACGTATGAATATATGACTGATTACGCAATGATAACTGGTGCAAGGCTTGTAATAAGAATCTATACATGCAACTGAATGAGGTATCTCTCTCTTGGGACACTATGTCCCTCTATGAATGCTCAATTCATTAAGATACTCAGAAAAAAAAATTGAGGCGATGCACTAGGCACCTACAAATTGAATCATAATTGAACATCTCGAATCTGAATCTAATGCATGACACATGAACTGAGCTATACTCGTAACTACTGGTATACTCTATCTTGGAATAGTAGCATGTCTGAGATTTCGGGTAGCATGAATAAATGAAAAGATGAGAAAACAAGTCATGCGAATCTGCCTGTTAAACTGACTTACTGACTATACAGATTGAATTATGCTGGACTTTCATACTTAACTGGAGTATCTCTTTAACACTTTCTCTAATGAATTTCTAACAGTAATAGGGAGCCACGAATCTTGGTATGGATTACACAAGACATCCAACTGAGGAAATCACAACATTAACTCTACTCTGCAGTCTGAAATATAGACATATAACTCCTAAATTATGATAGAATTTTCAGACCTTTGGCAATACGACTTCTTACTTTCAGGATTAGCGCACTTCCCGAATATCCCTTAACTATACTATTCCCTATAAATATGATATTCATTCAATTCAGCTTAAATTTCTCATATGAGCATTGACAAATTTTTCTACTAATGTCTAAAATAGCTTAATCCTTACCCCGCGATCAAGCCTAACTCTAAGTCACAAAAATACAACATGCTACACCACGCTATAATTCTAAACCATATGATGCCACCTTCTATACCTCTTTTAAAGATAACATTCTAAGCAAAACATGCCTTAACACTTTAATGACTATTCTGAACTCTTAATATAAAGTCGCTAATGCATATTGCAACCTTTCACTACAATCCCAAAACGTCATTCAAGACTAATTTATAACCACATGTTAACTTCAAGGCAAACACCCATAAATACATACTTCACATAGTTTCTAAACTATTATCAATATAACTCCCATGCACTATCCTAAAAACATACACACACAAACTTTTCCACTAAACATCACATGTATCAAAGATTGGCCCCAAATCTCACTTCATACTTATGGCCTTATCTAAACAAACGTACTATGATCTTCCATCAACAAGAACATTTACTTCATCACCACTATCATTGCATAGGGAGGACACTAAAAGGTTAAAACATAAGACCCTGAAGCATGAGAAGATTTTTATATGGGACTGAACGCATTATAAAGAGTGAGTACATGCGTCATGAGTTGCATGACCTCAACTAGAGTTCCTAACATAAGGAATGTAATTCTGACTACTTGAATTAACTAGAACTCATTATCTTGGAACTGGAAGAGTACGCGACTCTCTATCATATACAGGAATTACAAACTATGATCATGAAACTGAAACGTAAAGCTTGAGTAGGCGTTGGGATCACTGAAAAATACTAAGATAAGAATGGGTTGAGTCTCACCCTCACTTTATAACATTCTAAATCAGACTGCATCACTACTAGAATCTGAGAGCCTTACTTGGTCATTCGTTCTGTCATCTCCCCCTTAGCTTCAAGTCATCATCTAGAGTTTGGGAGATCCTTTACCATATTCTAACTGAACTACACTTACTACACTCTAGGGTCTGAAAAAAAATAACAATACATGCATATCATAGAACTTAGCCCGAATGACTACCTTTCGGGATACACTCTATCTTTCTCTAGCCACCAATAGTCATAGTATAATGCTTTCACACTTACTCTATCGGTTTAACCTTCAAAAGTCATGCTTAGATGCTAACACTTAACATGGATATCACCAAGCCTTTGATGAACCATATCTCTTTCCATAGAGCATACCACTATTGCGACTCCAAATTTATATACCTCTACTATGATAATCAAGATCACCGCAAAAGGCCCAACACTATCAATCAAAACACCTTAACATGGCTATTTAGATCACCATGTACCATCTAACTTGTCTTTCTCCACTTAACAATTCAATGGTACCACTAGCCACGCACAACAAGTAATAGCCTTAGAAAAATGCAACAACCTCATGTCACCTTAGGCATACTTCTACATCATACATGCAATATCATACACCACTACGAATCAAATAAACGTACTCTATTGCATGCACCGTTTAAGTCTATTAGATCTCTTCTATACAACTAGTATTCATTAACCAAGAAATCTTCACATCCACCTTCATGGACATCAACTGTTCAAACTTAATATCTAGTGCTATGCATGATTTAAAACCCAACCTTATACAAAATTTTCACTTAGAAACTATGAAATAAACATCACGAAACACTAGTGCACTAGAACTTCATAACCATAATAATCGATCATGACCTAACGGTTTTCCTTATCATAATCCATTATCATGTACTATTTCAGCACATCAAGCCTACTAATTTAATCCCACAAAACGTGCATCATCAAACTCGTTCCACTATTTACCACCACACCATTTAAATTCAAGCCTATAGTTTAGTATCAATCATTTACCACCAATGAAGAATGCAACATAATATAAATATACTAATCCATCAAATTGGGATATTCTACCCAAATATCTCAAAAATCTACTACATACCTTCTCACAAGTAGCACTAGTTTAGAACTACCAATGAAAAGAGGGTCAAGGGGGTTAAAGCCTCATAATAGACACAGTCAACTTTATCATTATATTATAACCCCGTACAATCGTATCTACTTATACTTCTTTCTCACATCACAATTACTTAACCAAGCGTACATTTACACTACCTTCAAAATCCACAACAACCATGAGAGTATACTTATAACCTACTGGCTAATCTGGCCATTTTCATACTTTAAGCATGGATAATTCACCTCGCCTAATAGCTCCTTCTCTGTCTTTTACTAATAAACTAACACACAAGGACGAATCGCTTCATTACCAACTCTATCTCATGCAAAAATATTTAGCTATACATATATTCAACCAACACAAGAACCACACGTTGAATGACAAATTGCTAGTGAATCGAAATAGGCCTCACACGGCTTCACTAGACTTTGATTTTTTTGTAGTTTGAACAAGAAAATAAGAAGAATGACAAGGCAACTATGCTAGTGAATCGAAAGATCCCCACACGACTTCACTAGACTTTTTAGTTTCACCAACACGATGATAAAATATTTTCAAGAGATAGAAACTTGTCACACAACATTCCATAATCTGAGAATAAATATCTTACTTTGTATAGATGAAAAAAAATCTGAGTCAAATATTTCCCCTACAGATTATCATACAATCCACACACGCTACTTGCTACCAATAGGTCATGACACCGACACTTTAACTTATACTACTATTTGGGTGGAAATACAATTCCAACACTTCTACTACACATCTTTTCCCTTAAGCATGACATCTGCAACATAAATTTCTAAAAAGGGCCGAATATACTCAATACAGAAGGATGAAAAGCACGATTTCGTCAAGATCAAGGTTCACACTACAACCCATACACTCTGAAGCAATAATGGACTCTTATCATGTCCTTGCACAATTTTATGATCTTATATGACGCGATCCGAAGGGACAATACCATTTAGACTCTAAACTTCTTGATAACGCTCAAACTACAGCTCTCGTAAGAGTGTAAAGCAGTCGTTGTCAAATATATAACCCAACTGGGTTGGGTATCGATCCCACAGAGAATAGTCGGTCAACAAGTAAGTAATGATTACTAGACTTTTGGTGCAAGTCTCGTAAAAAGGGGGGATTTTATCGTGCGAAATAATGTAAACAAAGTAATAAAGTAAAAATGGAAAATAGTAAAGTAAAAAGAAAGAATGTTTGGTAAGATGTAAAACAATGAGAATTGAGAAGTTGGGGTTATGTCCACCTTATGAGTTGTACGTCTCTATTGGCTATGAGTTGTGCGGAATTCAGACATGCATGTGCTTATAGAGAATTGTATTCGATGGTAAATCCAAGCGTCTTTCAACCTAAACAAGGACTATTTCACTTTAACTCTTTCGAGCTTAAAGCATATCTAACGGTACAAATTCTCCAAGAGGTTAATCCAGTGATGACACTAACTTTTTAATAGGGGATGGGACCCTATTACCTTGACATTATCTCTTTTCCAGACATATAACTTTTCTTTCGAACAAGTTAATGCTATAGTGGCTTATTCTATGCGTTTGCAACCACAAAGAATTTAGATTAAGATGAAAAGAATAATGATATAAGCAGCATACGTGTCACGGATTCACAAAATCATAGCAATATATAGTATCTCATATGGCTTCCATAACCCCAACAGAGAAGTTTAGTAACCCATGAGTGCTAAGGAAATCACAATTGACATTGTTATTATACCACAATAAAGATCTCGTGTAGTAAAGTGTGGTAGGCGTTTAGGCGTGACTTCTTTGCAAAGTAACGTTTCTCTTGTTGCGGAAATTAAGAATTGAATAGATGAATAGAAGAAGAATAAAAATTTATTGAAGAGAATTGTTTAGAGTTGTAGATGAAAGAAGAAAAGTAGTATAATGGTTAATTGAACAATGAATTAAAACTAGAATGAATGAAAATCTCCAGCACAATAGGGTATTTATAATACCCATATCCTATTTCTACTAAGCTAATGCATTACTTAACGCAATCCTACTAGATTAATGTATCATTATCTTAATCCTAATAAGTTACTGCTAGTCCCCAAAGTCTTCAGAATTGCTGTTTTTGCCCGGGACAGATTTTCCATGCACCACTTTTGGTCCTTGGCGTTCAAGATTTCCCTTCCTTCTTTCGTGAAGCTTCCTTTGGCATCAAGTTATCCATAAAATGCTGAAATTTGCATCATTTATACCTGAAAACTTGCTAATCACGTTTGTTAGCTCACTTACAGGAAAAAGGACTAAAAGTGCATGAATTATATAATTTGTCCTCAAAACTTAGCTAAAATATGGGTAAAATATAGTACTTTAGGCATGTAAATTCGCCTATCATCACTTCTGCACTTGATTCACCCTAGAAATGTGATGGCTCTGAGAGCATCAGAGTAAGGAAAGAATTTGGGATGATTTTACTTTCGTATGGACGTCAATGAAGGAAGAATATTCTGACTCTGTTTCACGAACTAGAACATGAAGAAAGAGAGACATTCCTAAACGTCTTGTAGCCTCCTGCTTATAAGTGTGGTGCGCTACACACCCATAAACAGAACTCTACTCGACGCGATTTCGCAGACACCCTGGGAACATGAACCGTGCTTTGATACCAAGTTTGTCACGACCCAAGCCTAGGCCCTAGCCGTGACGAGCATCCCCGAACCATGAAGGCCCAGAACACCCATTCTCTATCTGGTTATCATGCACAACGTTCATAATCATAATAAAATGCGGAATTTAAAACTGAGTACGAAATACATGGTCAAGTTCTTCAACATTTCTGAATAATACTATCTGACATCAGTCTGCGAAATCTCTACTAAGAACACAAATATCTGTCTAAGAAGAAACTGGGACAAGGCCCCCAGTAAACCAAAAACATAATAAATAAGATAATGTCTGACATAATTAGGCCTGCCGAGCAATAGAAGGCTCACCACTGCGAGATCAAGTCTGCAAATCCAAAAATATCTACTGAGTAGCTGGACCCCTAGACTGTGCCTCAGGACCTGGAAGAGGAGGGGGTCAGCACAAAAGTACTGGCACGCGAAGCAATCCAAAAATAGTATAATGGAACATACATATACATATATATATATATATATTAAGTGAAAGCAATTTTTCATCAAGACATCATGTATAAAACTATTTCCGAAAAATACATGGGCACTTTCTGAAAGCATGTAACCTGCCTGTTCATTTCAAATCAAGATCTGTGTTTTACTTCTGAGTTAGGTGGTATTCCCCTACAAGTCTGATATTCCACGGGCTGTATGGAATCCGCCATTGACTCGGCGGGGAAGCCGCCAACCCAAGTGTGCCGCAAGGGTTAGAGTGTCTGAGTCTGATACGCCACAGGACATTTAAGTCAGTGCATAATAGTATACCCGGGTCGGCAAACCACGGTTTTAGGAAATGAGTCGCTTGAACTGAAGCCCTATTCGGGGAACCACCTAACATCTCTGTATGCCCATTTTTAACCTTTTCTGTACATGTAACATTTTGAATGTCTAAAATCATGAAAGTCTAAAATGCCTGTTGGTCTGAGTCTGATATAGCGTTAGTCTGAATTGGTATCGTCATACCAAGACATTGCAACTCATGATTTTTCTGAGCCATAATGTATTAAGCAAGAGCTTTCATTCAAAACATAGTTTAGACCACCAAAACATGTAACTGATGTAAAGGATTTCATATTCCGAAAATTAAAGTTCAATTCATGCAGAAATTTCATCAAACACCTGGTGGTCAAATGTCTTTCGCAAGTTCATGTATTCAAAATTGAAACACATTCATTCATATATGTATATAAACTGTCAAATCGCTTTGGAGATGGTCAAAACACCAAAAAAATGATGTTAAAACATCTTATACATAAATATATATATATATAATTTAAAACTCTATTCCAAAACATGATTTTTTTATGCCCATGAGAATTTAGGAAAACCCCCGCGTACCTCTATTTCCAAGGATAATAGATGTTTCTTGAAGCTTGCGGATTGGTGATTCCGAATATGTAATTATCTTCGAAAACCTACGGTCGAATCTTGAACTATTTGGGTTTTTATTTTGAAACCCTAAGGAGAATTCTTGAGCAATTTTGTAAAAGTATGTGTATTATGGTGTTTGAGGGATTAAATCCCGTGTTGGTGGTATATATAGGGGTGGAGGATGACCAAAATACCCCTAAGGAACAATTAAGGTCAAATCTGTCCCTCAGTTGATAGTTTGATAGGCTGGAGTAAATCGATTATAACTTCTTACTCATATATTCAAATTGGATGAAACCAACTTCATTTTAAATAG
Organism: Capsicum baccatum var. pendulum; assembly: GCA_030864225.1. Lineage (NCBI taxonomy): Eukaryota > Viridiplantae > Streptophyta > Magnoliopsida > Solanales > Solanaceae > Capsicum > Capsicum baccatum. The sequence continues at coordinate 196,983,563 of CM061552.1, read as the reverse complement.
GACTCAAATAGATTTATTTTTATATATTATAGCTCACACGTTTCATTATATACAGGGATTTATGATAGTTTGAAGTTGACTCTGAAATGCAGAAAACTGGGCAATGGGCTATGCGTTTTGGTACTGTTTTGAAATCCAAACGCAGCCTTATGAGTTCCGAAAAGTTCCAAAACTTATCCGAGATGAACTATGAGCTTTCCCGATCGTAACGAAACTTAAAAATCAAAAAAATGATGTCGGAAAGGTTGAAAAGTTGTATCCCAAAGATTGCCAGCTAAAATGACTAAGTCTCATTTTACACTTGGAAAATTTTAAGTCATTAAGTCTAAGAGCTCAATATTAAAGACTAATCTATGCACGCCTTTTATGGGGCGTTACAGTTAAGGAAAGGAAAAAATGATTGACTCTGGTGTACAGGTTACAAGATCTTATTCCACTTGTGGGTTTGAAATAAAACTGGTAGAAAATTCAATGAAAGAGAGTAAGTATTCTACTAATAAAACAAGAAGACTCGAAAAATCTAAATTAGAAAAGAAATAGAATGTCAAAATTTTAGAAGTTAAAGAAGATGAGGATATTGATTCTGACATTGTTATTGCAACTAAGAAGAGAAAATGTGAAGTACATGATTATGAGAGTATAGCTCCTCAATTCAAAATTCTGGCAGTCATGCTATAAGCAAAAAAACCATGTAGCTGTTAAAACAAAGAAAGTTTTAAAGGGACATGGTTCCACGAGGATAAAATTGATGAAAAAGAAGAACCAAGTAGTTAATCAAAGAGAAGAAAAAAAGAAGAAGAAAGGAATGTTGTCCTTAGAGAAGCAAGAAATACAGTCTTGGAAACCCAAAAACTGTTGTTTAGGAGAGTGTTTAATCTAAAGATTGATGAGAAACCTGGCATGGCAAAATCAATGGAATTTATGAAACACCAAGGTTGGCTACACCTTCTTAAAAAATCAGCTCCTATGGTATGTGAAAATGAAGTCAGGGAATTTTATTACACCATAAATTTATCAGAAGATGTGGTAAGTCTAACAAGTTTAGTGTAAGGGAAGGAAATATACTGAGATGAAGAGACGTTAGGCAGAATCTTTGATCTACTTATTGTAGGTATGAGAAATATGGAAAATCAATAACTTAAAACAAAGGTACGAGGGACCTCTACAGATACAGTAAAAAAGAAGTTTTAATTAGTGAGCTTCAGCTAGTATTCGAGTTCATTAATAAGGTTTTATTGCCTAGATCTTAGAAAAGAACCATATCATTAGTTGTTGACCTATTTTAGATTGAATGCTTGAGCAAGTTTGAGATAATTCTTCCTGCTCTAATGATAGAGTATACGCATTAAGTTCTTCATGAAAAGGATGGGAAACATGCAATTCCATATAGATGTCTCTTGAACAAAGTGTTTGAACATTCTGGTGTGGTTGGATCTAAGGGAACACAAAGAACAATCAAACAGATGTTCAGTCTGGTAACTATAGTGGAGAATTAATGTGTTGAAGGAAAGGTTGGAATAGTCTCTCAAGTGTCTAAGTTTCTGGATTGTCAAGAAAATCTTGGAATAGAAATGGAAGAATTGAAAATCAAGTTGGGTTCTAGAGATGCTGAGATGATACAGTTGAAGATAAAAAATCAGCAACTATCTTCTGAGGGACCAGGTGCTTCTGAAGTACTTCTGCCAGAAAATCCAGAGCTCAAAATGAAAGTGGTAGACTGATTGGTGAAATTGAAGGACTTTTTGCTGAAGTGAAGGTCCTCACCAAACAGTTGTTGGATTCCCATGCTGCTGAAAGTGCTAGAATGGAAATGTTAATTAAATCCTACTCCCTTAAATCTCCATCTACCTGAGTCCTGTTGTGTTTGTCTCTTGAGTCAGTTTTCAGTTCCTACTCCTATAGTGGCCTTTGCAAATAGTTGTTTTATATTTTTTTGGTATATTATACTGGTACTGATATTACTGAATAATGAATGAATTTTTGATTGTGTGCTTCATCTGTTTCCTTTATTTTATAGTTGTTTTTCATTTTAGTATTACCCTAATGGCCATGAGTTAACTAACCAGTAATTACTATTACTCTTGTTTTACTGTTTTTACTTTTCAATGATGCCAAAAGGGTGAATACTAACTTTATGTGTCAAGGACAAGGTGACTAGGTACCAAGTTTTACATATGTATGAAGATTTGAAGGCATAGCGACATGGGGAAGTATGTAAATGTACTAAATAAATAATGGTGGATGATTTCAGGGGGAAGAAATTGAAGCTTGATAGCTATTGGAAACAAAGGACCATGTCTCTATGTTAGATGATAGTGGAAACACGGTGTACATGATAGGGTGGGCATTCATCTTCAGTAGTGGTAATCATACAGGTTAAATGTGATGGATTAGCATGAGCATTGATGCTCAAAACTCTGTGGTTAGTTTTTCATGATCCAAAAAGGGGGAAAATCATTATATTATGTTTTGATGAGGATCATTGGACTACAAGGAACCAAGTCCCTAGATTTTTAAGGCTACAGTACAGCTAGAATACAGCTGCACAATTTTGTCCTCTTGTGTAAAAAATTATGTCGGGGCTTCTTGTACTATTAAGGACAGTTGGTTCAATGGCATTTAAATCCTAATCATCACTTATCTATGAATAGAAAAGGATGCTCATTCATCAAGCAGTTTTTCCATATTAAAAGTCGGAGAGCTGAAGTGTAAAAGAGGGAAAAAAACTCAATTTCTATAAATGAATTATTCAGTCTATAAGAGTAATAATCTTTTATTGTTGCTTTGAGAGTACTTAGGTAGAGTTGCCTGAGTCTAAAACTGGTTAGAGTTAACCATTATTGAGAGAGTCTTGGTAGAGTGGTCAAGTTGAGATTGTAGTAGAGTTACTACAAGATGGAGGAGCCTAGAATTAGGTTCTGTGAAGTCTGTAATCAAGAGTTTGATTATAGTGGAATTTTGGGTGCTTGTGAAGGCAAACTGTGTTTTTTCCTCCATTGAGCATGGGGTTTTCCAGGTTAAATCTTGTGTTATTTAATTTTACTACACTTCTTTGTGCTCTTCATTGATTTAATGCTTTAATACCGGTGATTGACTCTGAGGGACCTGTTCCCTCACTGCATGGTGAATCCCTAAGGGTTCCAACAAGTTAATTACAATATCCACTACTAAATGGAATTTTATCCGCAAAAGTCAATGGATAGAAGGAGCACAAAATCTCAAAACAATAAGGTACTCGTCCCACTTGCTCTAAGCAAGACTTCCCAGATAACCCTAAAAGAGAAACAACATTTCCAAGGGATCATTATACAAGAATTCCCTTTTAACCAACTCATTTTGCAAATAATCAAAACTCAACCCCAACAAGCGACTGACCTCCAATTGAATCGATACTGACAAATAAACATAATGACATCTCATTAATACAAGCATACCCAAGAAAAAATGAACCAAACCAAAGACAATCCAAGGCATGGATCATGTAACTAACTCTAATATCAAAATTTAACCTACTTTTGCCTTTCTAAACCTGCTATCTACTCCAAACCATGCAAAATGTCATTTGAGCCCTATCCGCACAATTCGTTCACACATACCTCGAAGAACTGAAGTTGATCTACTAAAAATTCAAAACAACAAGATTACAAATAAGTCCATCAAGTTCTATTTCGACACATAAATAAAGATGGTCAAAGCTTGCGACCTCTTGCCAAGGCTATAATTAGTCTGAATGACCATCAAAACTCATAGCTAGGAGTTTGAAGCACAACTAAAATAATCCATTCTATAATATCCCACTCATTGAGGATGAAACAATGTCAAGGTAAACTTGAGAACTCTACTTTAGCTGAGCAGATAATCCAAAAATCATGATGAAAATTAAGAACCAATAGTAAAAGAAGGAACCACCATCATATGACAATGAGCTATCATCCAAATATCAATCAACCACAATCCATCTGAACAGAAGAAGATTGAATAGGTATCTAAGGAGTAGGCTTAGAAAAATATAGCTTCAATTAAGATACTCTATCCATAGCTATAACAAAGCAGTGAAGCTGAAGAAATCAATCCTAACTATCAAAACTAGTCATGTAAATGAGTAAGCATCCATACTCCAAAATCTTTAATAACCTTCTTGCAACCATTCCAAAGCATCAAAATTTAAAACTGAAGCTAGAATGTCTAAAATAAGGCTAAATACTCAAATCAACCTTACTAGAATAAATAAGGTGTATACCCAAATAGTCCCTGTAAAAACTAAAACTGGAATGTTGTCAAAGAACATAATCACAATTGGGGATCATCACCAACTGAAGACACAAACAGTGAGCTCCATATATGCTGATGGCATAGAGAATCAAGGCATAACCAAGAACTCACTAAGGCTTCAAACAGTACAAGTGATGATCAAAACTCAAGAAACTCGGTGAAATACAACTCTATCCTGAATTTGGTCATTCTCATTCTTAATCTATGACAAAAATACCCAATAGGCGCATATCACAAAAGAGAACTGCTCCATGAAGTAACACTAGTATGCACAAATACCAAAAACCAAAATCTTAAATACCACCCATGTATAATAACCTAAAACTAATTAAATCATAAATCACAACAGAATGGAATATCACACAATTCTTAACACCAACACCAAGGTCTACACCATTAATAGAAAACCAACCAAGCAACTCAAGAGAGTAAATTTCCAATTAGCCAACATAAGAAGTGGATATAGAAAAAAGATCACCCATCTACACCAACTTTAACTCAGTTGGACCAATAATTATACCATTAAAAGAATGGTGTATCCAACTCCAGAGCCAAATCATGACCAAAGCTTTCACTAGGGAAAAATGCAACAAACCAAAAAGGCAAGCCTTTGAGATAGTCAGGCGATAAACTAGACAAATTGAAGAATAGATCCCAATCTAGTAAATCTCAAAAATGAGTTGTAGAAATGGATGGCCAGTTCTAAAATCTAAGTAAACCAGAAGGCAATTCCTAGAAGCCAAAACACAAGAACGAGCAATATAATAAAATTGTCATCTCTAGAACCATAACAAAACCAAGGAAGACAAACCTACCTTAACTTTAATAGTCCACTCAAAAACCAATCTAACATCACCAAAAGAATAGGAAAACACCCAAACTCACCACGCTAAAAGAAAGAAAACCATCCAGTCAAGCTTTCCACATAGGCCAACGAATAAGAATTATAAGGAACGAAATTCTAACTAGATAATTCTAGTCTAGTGATCTATAAAGCAAGAAATGATAATGTGCAAATAAAAATAACAAAAAAGAACAAAAGAAACATCAATTTAAGGTATAGGAGACTCCTAAATGAAAATCAACAACAAGTACCACTATAAGACTATAGGCGGCACAATATGCCATGGTAAATGGGACTATAACCTAAATGATACACCCTGTCAAACCTTAAATCCTATTAGGGCGGACTGACACCCATAACCGAGGAGGCCCGGGAGAACCAGCTCATAAACTTGTACTTCCTATGCATACCTCTATGACAACCCAAAATTCAGACAACATCATGTCGCATATAAAAGGAAATAATCATATGTAAAAGCTCGAGCACACATATATATATACAATACTTGGCCGTTGGAGCCATCAGGTCTATTAGCAAAACACCACCTTGACTGTACATTAGGTCTACAAAGCCTCTAGACAATACACAGAGTTTAACTAAGGTCAGGACACACCTCGCCATATAGGTAACTTTAATACAATACCAAAAGTGACTTGATATGACACGGAAAGCCCCAAAGCAAACTAGAGTTCACCAAAAGTAGCTGGATATCCTGGCTCCTACTTGTGAGGTGTATGAGCTGAGGTACCTGTGCCTGCAGCATAAAATGTAGGTCCCCGTGGGGGACGTCAGTACAAAATATGTACTGAGTATGTAAAGCTATAGATAATCACATATGACATAGGAGTGGATGACACTTACTAGAACTTGTGACAACCTATACATTGTATTTATTCAATCACTTTACCTTCGTTCTTATCATCTTTGTAATGATTACTGTACTATACTATGACCATTAGGCTGCCTCCAGTACATATCAACTGGGATCGACCCATGATACGCTTATGCCCTTAGGATACCACCCATAAACACATAAATAGGGATCGACCCATGATAGGCTTATGCCCCTGGGATACCACCCGATAAAAAAGAACTTTCATCACTTAGTTAAATTAATCTTTGAGATTATTATTTCGGTCGCCACCATAATTTTGATACTTTGAAATAATGATACATCAATAAGAGACATATAAATAGAACATCAATGTAATAACGATGAAGTAAGAACTCATTGGCACATCAATGAAGTGTTTTGGAGTCATTAATGCCATAACAATCAAGTAGGAACTTATTGGTATATTAACGAAACGTTTTGGAGTCATTAATAGCACATGGATCTTGTTTGAGTAACCGGATACCTTCAGACATTCATTAGTACAATAAATATGTAAGATTTGGAAAACAATTAAGTATTGGAATGTCTTGACATCTTTTAGGGTGGAAACAAGTTCATTGGTAATATAGGACATCGTATAAAACCATTATGGATAACATGTTATTGAATAACTTTAGAAACTTTCTTAATAGAACAATTGTTTACTTTCATGCCAAAGATATGGTATAGAGTATGATTTACATACCTAACTGTCAACCTTCAATACTAGTCCCAAATAGACTTCCCGTCTTTTTGGATTACTTATCTACAATGAACATATATAGCAATCTAGTATTAGCAACTAAACGTCACAATTCAATTATTTGAATTCACCAAACTAGTGGTTAAGTAGTAGGACTTAATTACACCATAAAGGGTGTCAGTTTAACCCTCTTAGACTCCAATTACATTCACGTTCCATGCATGTTCATACAACATCCTCCAATATCAAGTTTGCATTCATATATTCTTCCAACCAATCCATTAAACCAAATTGAGCCATAGACATAAATAATCATCAATTCAATAGTATATCACCATATCCACCTTCCATAACTAAATTAACCTATCCACCTTCCAAAATTCAATACAACCAAACCATGCAAAATAGTCCACAACCCTGTTTCCATCACCTTTTAGTAACAACAAATACATATAGTCCTCTATCACACATATACATATGGAAAAGAAAAAAGGCAAACAATATTCATACATTAGAATTAACCTCTTGATTATGAAATCCTGTTGCACAAATAATAGTTGTCATTCGAACCTCTCGAGATAAAAAACGCAGTTATCGGATTACTTTGGAATTTCTACGGTTGAATCAAAAGTATTTTAAATGTCAAATTTGGCTAGGATTTGTTCTTTCTCAATGATTGATGATGAAAGTGTGTTTTTGAACTCATATACATGTATATATACACATATTCCCATCCATATTATAATAGGAAATGACCAAAATGCCTTTAAAATTTAAATAATGTCAAATCTGTCCTTTGGTGGACTGTTTTCATAAGCTAAAGTAGATTGACCAAAACTTATAACTCCGATATCAAATTTGGGTTGAAATTGGTATCTTGGAAGGATAATTCAAAGGGATTTCATTTCATATAAAGTAGGCCACCCAGTTCATCTTGCACAAGGAGTTATGGTCATTTGAAGTTGACCCTAAAAATTTGTTTTGATAGGATGAAGTAAAACGAGTATAACTCCTTACACAGACGTTGGATTTGGATGAAACTAATTGTATTGTAAAGAAGACTCAAAGATATTTCTTTTCATAGGTCGCAACTCTCACATTTCATTATATTAAGGGAGTTATGATCGTTCAAAGTTAACCTAAAAATTCAGCTGGCCTCAGTAATCTGTGTGCAGGAAATTTTCCTGCACATTTACTATTCCCAAATATCTCGGCCACCATTTTATAGTTTCGAACGTGTTCGATTATATTCGAAACCTATCTATTTTGGAAATCTTTATATCGTTGGAAATCTTATTCAATAAACTTTGCATGGAACCATCGACAGGCAAATTCTCGTATAAATAAAATAATATAAAAAATTAATTCCATATAAATAAGACCAATACATGTACTTGAATACGCCAATACTCGTACTTGAATATGGGGTGTTACATCTTTCCCCCCTTTAGGACGATCTTCCTCGAATGTTAGCGTAGTTATTCAACCGAAACAAGTTCAAGTCCATCAATATTATTCACATCATCACATAAATACTATGCATAAAAAAAAAATTACTTGTTAATGTTCTAAATCCTTTTCTTGAACTTCCGCTTCATCGTTGAACAAATAAGGGTACTTAGATTTCATTACTTCCTTAGCTTCCCATGTAATCTCTTCCCTTTCACAGATGCTATCTCTTTATTTCTCATCTTCTTAACTTGGCGATCTGGAATAGAAATAGGCACTTCCTCATAGGTAAGATCTACTGCAACTTGCACATCCTCAGTAGAAGTGATATGTGATTGATCTCCGATACACTTTCAAAACATTGACACATGAAATACCGGATGTACTGATGAGAGATCTTAGGGTAGCTCTAATTCATATGCAACTTGTCCAAACCTTCGAGTAATCTTATACGGGCCTATATAATGTGTAGTCAACTTTCCTTTCTTTCCAAATCTCATTACCCCTTTCATTTGTGATACCCTAAAAAATACCCAATCACCTATAGAAAACTTTAGCCCTCTCCTGCTACTATCCGTATATGATTTGTGTCGACTTTGGGATATTTTTAGTAGTTGCTGAAGTACTTTAACCTTCTATATGGCTTGATAAATAAGATCCGTTCTGAACAAAAGAGTTTCGCCCACTTCGAACCATCCTATTGGTGATCTACACTTCCTTCTATATAAAGCTTTATATAGTGCTATTTTGATACTTGAATGATAGCTATTATTGTAGGTAAACTCAATAAGAGGTAAATAATCATCCCAATTTTCCTTAAAATCTATTACACAAGCTCGTAGCATATCTTTAAGTGTTTAGATGGTACGTTCTACTTGTCTATCTATTTGAGAGTGGAAAGTTGTATTTAACTTCATTTGTGTTCCCAAACACCTCTGAAAAGACTTTCAAAAGTTTGCGGTAAATTGGGTTCCCTGATCTAATATAATAGAATTGGCACTCCATGTAATCGGACTATCTCTTTAATTTAAAGCTTCGGATACTTTTCAACTGTGTAACTGGTCCTAACTAGTAGAAAATGTGCGGATTTGGTAAGTCTATCAACAATCACCCATATAGAATCAAACTTCTGGGATGTATGAGGCAAACCAATAACAAAATCCATGTTGATCATGTCCCACTTCCAGCTTGGAAGATCAATGCATTGCATATAACCTCCGGGTTTTTGGTGCTCAACTTTAACTCTTTGACAATTTGGACATTCAGCTACAAATTCTGCAATTCTCTTCTTCATGTCATTCCACCAATACATATCTTTCAAATCTTGATACATTTTGGTTGATCCTAGATGAATGGAATACCTTGAACAATGTACCTTTGTCATAATCTTCTTTCTTAGCCCATCTACATCTGGCACACACAATTGATTTTGGCACTGAAGCACTCCTTCTCGTGTAAGCTCAAATGCCTTGGTTGCACCACTCTGAATGTTCTCCTTAAGCTGTGATAAAATAGGATTTGCATATTACTTCTCTTACACTTCAGCTACTAATAAAGATTCTACAGTATTATGTACGGTAAGCTCTTTATCTGGAGTTTCAAGAAGGCGAACTCCCAAACTAGCTAACTGGTGAAGATCCTTAATCATCCCTTGCTTTTCTATAGGCGCCATCATAGCCTTACGACTTAACACATCAGCTATAATATTTGCTTTCCCTGGATGGTACAAGATATCAACATCGTAGTCCTTTAAAAGTTCCAGCCATCTCCGCTGCCTTAAATTTAGATCCTTCTGATTAAAAATATATTGCAAGATCTTATGGTCAGTATATATATCAACATGAACCCCATATAAGTAGTAGCACCATATCTTTAAAGCAAAAGTAACTGATTTCAGCTCAAGATTGTGTGTAGGATAATTTTTTTTATATGGTCGTAATTGTCTAGAAGCATATGCTATTACCTTACCATGCTACATCAATACATATCCTAAACCAATTCTGGAAGCATCACAATACACTGTATACCCTTTGGTGCCTTCTGAAAGTACCAATACGGGTGTAGAAATCAACTTGTTCTTTAAATTTTTAAAACACTTCTGACAGGCATCATTTTATTGGAATTTGGATGCTTTATGGGTTAGCTAGGTTAAGGGTGCTGAAATGGAAGAAAAGCCTTTAATAAACCTTCTATAATAACCAGCCAATCAAAGAAAACTATGAATCTCCATAGGCATTGTGGGCCTTGGCCAATTCTTCACAACTTCTATCTTTTGAGCATCAACCTTTATACCTTCACTAGATAAAATATGACCCAAAAATGCCACCGACTTTAACCAAAACACACATTTAGAGAACTTTACATAAATCTTACAATCACGAAGAGTCTGCAATGACTATTGTAAGTGATTGGCATGGTCCTCTTCTGATCTAGAATAAACTAGAATATCATCTATAAAAACTATCACAAATACATCTAAGAATGGCTTAAACACCCTATTCATCAAACCTATAAAAGTTGTGGGTGCATTTTTTAGCCCAAATGACATAACTAGAAACTCATAATGACCATACTGTCTTCGGAAAGTTGTCTTGTGTATATCCTTCTCTTTGACCCTAACTTGGTGGTAACCTGACCTCAAATCAATCTTAGAAAAGCACTTGATGCACTATAACTGATCAAATAAATCATCAATTCTTGGGAGAGGATATTTATTCTTAATAGTCACCTTATTCAATTGCCGATAATCGATACACATCCTCAACGAGCCATCTGTTTTGCGCAAAAATAAGACTGGTGCTCCCCAGGGGGACATACTTGGCCTTAAATCCCTTCTATAGAAAATCTTTCAATTGATCTTTCAATTCTTATAATTCTTATGGGGCCATTATGTATGGAGGAATGGAGATTGGTTGGGTTCCTGGTATTACATTAATACCAAACTCTACTTCTCGTTCGGGAGGCAAACCTAGAAGATCTTCAGGAAATACATCAAAAAATTCATTTACCTCCGGAAAAACGTGAAGAGTTGGTGGCTCCGCTTCTGTATCCCTTACTCTAACTAAATGATATATGTATCCCTTGGAAATTATTCTTCTTGCCTTAAAATAAGAAATAAATCTACATCTTGGTGCACCAATTTCATCTTTCCATTAAAGGACTGATTCATTTGGAAAATAGAAATATACCTTTTTCGTGCAGCAATCAATTGTGGCATAACAAGACTCCAACCAGTCCATACCCATTAGAACATCAAAATCTACCATTTCTAACCCCATAAGATCAGCCATCGTATCATGACCAAAAATAGTTACTATGCAGTTTCGGTAAACCCTTCTAGCTATAATAGATTCCCCAATTGGTGTGGACACTTCAAATGGCTTAACTAACAGTTCGGGAATTCTTTCAAACTTTCCAGCAACCAATGGATTAACATAAGATAAAGTAGAATCGGGATCAATTAAGACATATACATCGAATGAAAAGATAGACAACGTACCCGTAACCACATCTGGGGAATCCTCTAAATTCTGTCAATCCGCTAAAGCATACATACAATTTTGAGCCCTGCTAGAACTCGTGGCTCCTTTATCACCTCTAACATGACCCATTTCTTGTGCACCCCTTCATAAATAAGGCATTGATGATGATGATGTAAAAAATAACCCCGTAGGTTATGCCATACCCCTTATTCCCCTTCATGGGCATTCTCTCATCATATGCCCTGACATACCATACCAACAGCAAACATTGGTCCATAGCCGACATGTTCCCAAATGATACGTTCCACATTTATTGCATGGCTCTCGATGAGGTCTCGATTGGCTCATATTCCCTTACCCTTGATACCCCACTGTTCGCAAACTCTGACTCTCACTTCTGTGCCCAAATTAATTTCCTCTGGACCCTTGGAACTGTGGTGGGGCACTAGCTGCAGGATAAGAAGGTAATGGCCTAGGTGGTCTAGCAGAAAACTGTGGTCCAAACCTTCCTTGGGATGCCATAAAATGCCCTATAGATTTGGACCTCTTGGAATATTCTCTTTCTAATTCCTGTGTTCTTCTCCTTTGCCTCTAATCTTCCATTTTCTATGCAAAAGCTTGGATCCATGCTATGTCCTTATCTTGGTTCAAAGCAGCAATAGTAAAATCTTTAACCAAATATAGATTCAGCCTATCCACATATTGATTAACTCTGTCATCCATAGTAGCTACAACATTAGGAGCATATCTCGACGAGGAATTAAATCGGAGACTGTACTCCCTTACGCTCATATTTCCCTAACAAAGATTTAGAAACTGATCTGCATGGTCCTGACGAATCTCGAATGGAAGATAATGATTAAGAAATACCTCTTTGAACTATTTCTAAGTAGCTAGGGGTGCATCAATACCCCTAGATCATTTCCAATCCTCATACCAATATATAGCCTCCCCTTTGAATCTATACGCCGCTAACTCCACTGTCTCTCTACCCGTTACATAAAAAACATCTAAGGCCCTTTAAATTTGATCAACAAAGTCCTATGGGTCCTCGTTAAGATCTGATCCAATAAATGTGGGAGGATCCATCTTAAGAAAATCCTGTGTTTGAAGGCTAGCCGCCCTATCTGTACCACTAGGACCTATGGTAGGAATGGCTTACCCTTAATCTTGCCCAGTAACTATACAAGTCAAAAGCTTCACTGTATTTCTAATATCTTGATCAACAGCATTAATAGGTGGCTTTGGGGATATAGTTATCCTCCCCCTTATTTCTTCAAGAGTGGAAGAAGTTTCTGATGTATGCTCAGCTAGAGCCTCACTTTGATTAGCTGGTATAGTGGGTGACTTACTAGTCCCCTCTTCGACAGCCACATCTACTTGTTTACGAGTATTCTTGCTTCTGGTAACCAGCATCATTACTATAATAAGAGAAACAAATGGATACAGTGGTCAACTATGACTTTATATACAATATAGGCTTTATCGCACGATCTAAGACATGAAGAAAAGAAACAATTCCTAAATGTCCATAGCCTTCTGTTTATGGATGCGGTGCATAACACACCGATAAATAAGACTCTACGTAGACACAGCTTTGTAGACTCACTAGGACGAACTTCTCTGATACCACTTTTGTCACGCCTCAAATCCTATTGGGGGTGGCTGGCACCCATAACCGAGGAGGCCCGGGAGAACTAGCTCATAACCTTATACTTCCCATGAATAACCCTATGACAACCCAAAATTCGAATAACATCATGTTGCATATAAAAGTATATAATCACCTGTATAAGCTCGAGCACACATATATATACAATACTTGGCCGTTTGAGCCATCACATCTATTAACAAAACACAACCTTGACTGTACATTAAGTCTACAAAGCCTCTAGACAATACACAGAGTATATCACCATATCCACCTTCCATAACTAAATTAACCTATCCACCTTCCAAAAGTCAATACAACCAAACCATGCAAAATAGTCCACAACCCTGTTTCCATCACCTTTCAATAACAACAAATACATATAATCCTCTATCACACATATACATATGGAAAAGAACAAAGGAAAACAATATTCATACCTTAGAATTCACCTCTTGATTATGCAATCCTGTTTGCACAAATATTAGGTGTCGTTCAAAGCTCTTGAGATGACAAAAACAGTTATCAGATTACTTAGGAATTTCTACGGTTGAATCAAAAGTAATTTAAAGTTCAAATTTGGATAGGGTTTGTTCTTTCTCAATGATTCGTGATGAAATAAGGGTTTGAAATCATATACATGTATATATACACATATTCCCATCCATAATATAATAGGAAATGACCAAAATGCCTTTAAAATTTAAATAATGTCAAATCTGTCCTTTGGTGGATGGTTTTGATAAGCTAAAGTAGATCCACCATAACTTTTTACTCCGATATGAGATTTGGATTGAAATTGGTATAGTTGGAAGGATAATTAAAAGGGCTTTCATTTCATATAAAGTAGGCCACACAGTTAGTCCTGTACAATGAGTTATGGTCATTTGAATTTGACCCTAAAAATCAGTTTTGATAGGATGAAGTAAAACGAGTATAACTCCTTACTCAGACATTGGATTTAGATGAAACCAATTGTATTGGAAAGAAGACTCAAAGATATTTATTTTCATTGGTCTCAGCTTTCCCAGTTCATTATATTAAGGGAGTTATGATCATTAGAATTTGACCCAAAAATTTGGCTTGCCTCAGTAATTTGTGTGCAGGAAATTTTCCTGCACATTTACTATTCCAAAATATCCTGACCACCGTTTTATAGTTTCGAACGTGCTCGATTATAACCGAAACCTATCCATTTTTGGAAGTCTTTATATAATTGGAAAGCTTATTCAATAACCATCGCATGGAACCATCGACGGGAAAATTCCGATATAAATAAAATAAAATAAAATAAAAATTAATTCCATATAAATAAGACCAATACACGTACTTGAATACAGGGTGTTACACACCCCTAGGAAAATATCAATGCTGATCCTCTCAATCAACTTCAAAAATAAATTATCTACAAAGGTAGTCTCATAATCATGAACTATACACAGAGGCATGCAACAACAAAAACAAACCTACAAAGGCACATAATCATTGATGGGTATGAAAACCCTAATTCAAATTAAATAGAAGGTTAAGGTAGGAAATAAAAGACACACCTATAATGATAGAAACCCAAAATCCCAAGCCTGATGTGTTTGAGAAAGTGCAAATTTGATTGGGTCTAAACTTTGACTACGCAACTGAATTACCAATTGAGGAACTAAGCACACTACTTCTAACTAAAGGTGCCACAAAACCATGAGACAACATGATGAGATGAATGACTACTAATCCTACGTCATGGACACTATATAGACAAATGACCAGTCTCTCTGAAGTTATAAAAAACCCTTGAAGCCCTAACCTAGTGAGAAACATGAGATGACCCCAAATGGTCGACCAACTAATATCGAGGATACTCCTTATTGAAATGACCATCCTCTCCATAATAAATATATAGATATATATATATTAGGAGCTCTAGGCCGACGAAAAATACAGTCTAACACAGTTTGAATACCCAACTCATATTTGGGTCACTTTCTGGACTAATGGCCAATATCTCTATAACTAAAACAAGTTCATGATATAATTTGAGGTATTGCACCCACTAATCCAAAATCTCCACAATGGACAAACGATTCATACCAAATACTCCGTAAGGTCTAAAGAGAAAATTGTCTATTGTGACTACTATGACTGATCTGAGAGCTACTTGTACACTAAGATATTACTTATGGCAAATTGTTAGCCTATAATTTAAGTTGATCTATGTCGAAAGGATCCCTACTCCTAGATGAAATACCAATAAAACTGTAGTGATGACATAGCCTCTTACTACCACCTTTTTATGTCTCAATACATGCTCTCTTCATTGCCTACATATGATCAATTGCTTGAGAGAAAGAAGACCCAGCTGCTATCAAATGCTTTGATGCAAAATAAAGTAGCAATGCTAATCCACTAATAAATCCATGCACATATCTTTCTTGGAAGGATATACTATCAGAGTATGCCTAGCCCACTCAAGAAACCCACTCTCATACTCTAAAATTGATAAGGAACCCTGTTGAACATTAATAAATCCAACATTGGTTGGAGAAATACTCGATGCACTAGATATCATCTCTATTTGTGAGGTATCTGTGAAAAGGTTTGGAATCCCTAATGCCAAATATTAAAAGGCTAAAGTGGTAATAAACTCTACTGAAGCCTGGGATGACCCTAAAGCCTATGGCTAATGCTGAAGATCTTCGATATTAATGTTTGACTAAGTCGATATTGAGGTGAACCTTTGGTGACATACATTGTGGTCCCCTCAACATCTATCTCTAACCTCATATCAATCATCAAGGAAATAAGGGAGTCAAAAAGCACCAGAGGTTTATAGAAATACAAATACATGACAAGGAGTCAAGCATAAAATTTTCTAAGAATGCCCTGTAGCCTCCCAAAGATAAGGTACATGCATTTCCATACGAGACTCTATTAGACACTTAGCTCTTATACCAACACATTGGTAAACCTTATTCTGATACAAATTTTTCACAACCCAATAGCTCAGGTCATGCTGTACCAATTATAACCCACTGTTAGGTAACTAGAACCGCTAGTATCAGAATATCAATGGTAATGAAAGGAAATAATGAAATAAATATAATGAAGTGATAATATATATAAAACAACACCAAGACCTTTACATCTATGAATACAACATAGAGATCAGTCTATTCCATAAAAAGAAGAGTAGTAAAGCTCTAACTACCAGAAACTCACACCAAATCTCTGATCCAAGCTTTCCACACGAAGAACACACCAATGGAAAGAACTCATACTATGATCTATAGGCTACATAAGTATAGTACGAGTACAAAAAACATGGAAATTAGTAGGAAACTAGTGTATGACCTCTAATGATAATGCAAGCATAAATTAACATAAGAAGCAAGAATGCATACCACAGACAAATATCCAGAAAGCTAATCACGATAACGTTAGTAAGGCAATAAGGACAAACAATACTACTGGTAGTATTCAAGACCTTATGTACTATCTTATATATTACACGACCCCAACTAGGACTTGGCCGTGTCAGCTATCTCACGTCCAACAAGGACTGAAGACTACCCCCAATACCTAAACCATTGACCACCTTACACCTAATGTCAGATAAATTTTGAACATATAAAAAGATAAGAGAATATCAATTAAAAGACACTATGATAATTCTATAACTAAAACCAACCACCAATAACCAAACAACCAACAAATATCGCCCATGTCCATAGTAGTCTAATGAAACCTCTAATCAAACCAAAGAATATCCAATCAGCACATGCCCTCGACTATAGCCAAAACTAAGACCAAAAAGAATATAAAGTCATATAGAAATCCATAGCATGAAATAGGGTCTTCTGAAGTATAGAATCTTACAACTTCAGTTGGACTTAGAAGTTATCCCCAAATTAACTAGTCACTGAGTAGGAGGTATAGAAGTATGGTTGTTTCCTGCATCGCGTAGGGATACACAATCCGTAGATGATTAGCATGGTGAATTCTATCATGTAACTCAGGGATAAAGATAAGGTAATGCCATCAATTCAAAAACAAGTCAAACCCGCACATAACCATATGCAAATACATGTATATATGTATAACATGCTGGTATTGGGAACAATTTTATCATGAATTTTAAAACCTTAACATGGATTGTGTAGTGTAACCTTTATAATCTACCCACTTGGACGTGCCCCAGTACATGTTTGCTGCACGAATTGGAGATACCTTAGGTGGCCGGGGATTACCTTGTACGCATAATCACATGGTCATCAAGATCAATCCTCATGTCGGCAAATATGAGTTTCTAGTGTCAACCTTTTAGACTCACACCTCCATGACTAGCGATCATAACCCTTATTATTTCCCAATTAAAATATTTAGCACATAACTAAACCACCAATTCAAGGAGTCAATTATTAAGGCGTTATTATAAGATGTTGTCATACTGACTATAGCTTGCAAGCAATGTCATTAGGCCTAGACTTAGGGGATTTCCATGCACCCCATTGACTTTATTATAAAATCACTTGGGGGATTTCGTGTAACCCATAAGGTTTTCAAAATCATCTTTAGCTAGTTAACCATTTATGCCATGCATTAGTTTCAAGAAACAAACCAAACCAATTAATAATTCATAAACCAAAATTAATTATGCAAGTGAGTTGAGGTTCTTACCAATTTCCATACCAAACTATATAATTTGGGGATTTCTTTGTACCCTAATTTCCATCCACCATTCCCATTCACCCCAATGAATTTACGAACCATTAATTTATGCATAATAGTTTAATAGATATCATAGAAAAGTATTTAAATAATTTATATTAAAACCCCCAACCCTTAGTTCAAATCCCAACCTTAATATCTTATGAACAATACTTTAAATCACAAGCTTTTAAAAAATTGATAATGAGGGAAGAGTAGCATGCCTTAAACACCAAGAAGTATGAAGAGAAATCACCCTTGAAAGCCCTAATGTATTAACTTGATGAAATCATAGCTTGACTTTATTGAGAAAATAGATAGAACCTTTTAGAGTGTTTTAAAAGTTATTCTGAGATGTCTTTTAGTGCTAATGAAACCCTAAAGGGGTTATAAAACATTCATTTTAATATGGGTAAGACGGGAAATATACATAATGCACTTAACTTAAAAGCTGGAAAAGGGTCACCTATGATTATGAGTCAACCATTAACTAGTAACCACTCCTTAAGATGCATAACATTGAGTTGTAACCAAGATAGTGACTAGGATCCCCTTAAACCTTCGACCTTACAACTCATCCAACCCACTTGTAATAAAACCCTACAACTCATAGGGTCCATTCGTAGCCAACACAAAACCCAAAATGGGTTAAACATTGGATATTCTACAATTTCATCCCATGACTCATAACATATCCTTATGACCCGTAGTAAGCCACTTGTACTCAATGTAAATCTTTTCTACTGGCTTTCTGATTTGGTTACAACTTAGGTCCCTAGGACTTACAGCCACACCCTATGACTCATACCCTTAAGTCATAACGAGGAAATTAACTCAAAATTTATATATTGGATACCTTATGACTAGGGTCAAATAACCTGTGAAGACACTCTATAACTCGTAGGATGAGTTGAAACAAGGTAGTGAGCCCAAAGCTTAAGAAATTTTCAAGGACAAAAAACCTGGGGCATTTAAATATATCACTACCCAATATATAAACAAATAGAAGAAAAAGGATATATAATAGTATTCAAGGCCAAAGACTACATATACAATAAGAATGATTAAGAAAAGGGAGGAATAAATGGTAATACCATGTATAATTATACAATATAGGTATATAATACTAACTTAGAGGTAACAATCAAAGGTAGTCAACCTAGCCTCTCCATGGGATCCTAATGAAGTAGAAAGCTAATGCTATCTTGATCACGGCCTAGAGTTAAAAAGTTTAACCAGAAATATTGTATCCATGATGTAATTTACTAAAATAAAGTACAGGGCTCAAAACCATACCAATAACCTTGGATACGAATCTATAATCAACCCGATACAGACTAACCATAATATAAATAATATAGTAATTGGCTAGTGCATAAAGACAATGCCTAATCGCGGCCCATAAGCCTCGGAGGTTCAATCAACACTCAACAAGCATTAATCATAGCCTATACCTATGGTACCCCCATAAAGCTTTTAGATATTATCACCTAACATATACTGGTAATAGGTAATGCATATAAATAAATAAACTCAAAGTAAATCAATAGTACCATATCTGATACAAGTGTCATAATAGACAAAGAGTATACATCTTCTCCAGTTTAACAATTAGGAAGGAAAGGACCTACGATGACCTTTCTTTTCTTACTTGATGGTTCACAAATGAAGGGTTCCTTAGGGATTATGGAATATGAATATACACTTACCAGGTCCTTATCCCATATTTTTGATCATTGTCATCATCAATCTACTCTGTCCAATATCAAAGAGATGTATATATAATAACTTTATGAACTAGACTCATGAATAAAAGAGTATAAGTCTGTAAATCGATTGTTTGAGATTGTCTGTTCTACTAAATGAGTATTATTGGATAGAAAGGGTCAAAATCTCTCCCGATCATTGTAGCTAATATTAGTAAGAGAGAAGATAAACCATACAGCAAAATCAATCTCAATATAATCTCAAAAACCTTCTCAATTATCAATTAAGGTGGTATGATTCCTGTTATAAAAGAATCCATCTAGAAAGGGAAAAATAGGATTAAATCCCTTTTTAGAAATAATAGTAAAGTCATAGTTTTTATAGGAACTGTACCACTAAGTTAGTCTGAATTTACCAAAATATATATATGACATCACTAGTTATACAAACAAAACAATCATAAGAATCTAAGAAGATATATATTAAAAACACGTCCAAGGATAGAATACTCGCCTTGAGTCTAACAAGTATCGTAACCACAGCCTTGGGAGAAATGGTATGTAACATGCATAATGATAAAACTATAATTCAGAACTATGATCCAATCCACCAAATTAACTGGTAAACCTCATTCTAAAGGATCATTAATATTGAACTATGATTAATATGGTAATAGAATAGGGTGATAAGATTCTATAACTACAACAAGTTTTCATCTTAAAGGTTGGTTCAACCATCTATCATCAAACACCTAAAATAGTATAAGTCATGATATTCTAGTCAGAAATATGTCCTACTATACCCACCTATCATGAAATATATATTATACACCATCTCATGAAGAAGAGTAGACCAAAGCCTACCTCAATGCCGAACCACAATCCTTGAATCATCCATACATTGTGTGTCTTTATCTATGATCTCAAATGCTGCCACATTATAAAAATAATAATCTACATATCAATAAGAGTAAAATGAAACCCATGTTTCTAATAAATGGTTGAGTTAAAATTCCAGTCAAGAAGTAGCCCACAGAGCCCGCAAATGGAATCCAACATTGAATCCATCAAGAGGTCCCTGAAAAGCCACAAAATGTGTGCCTACAAGTTGAGTGCAAATAGTGCATAATTTGGGGCCCAATTAGGCCCCTATGGTCTAAGGATTTTAATACCTAATTTCTAAGAATTTACAATGAAAAAGGATGGAATTTAACAAGAAAAATATTAGGAAATGACAAAAGAGTGTTAGGATAGCATACCATAGCTTCAATGGCTGATTTCCCACATGTCCCATGGCCCAAGCTCTAAAAGATGGTGGAAAATGGTTGAGAAAATAAGGAGAAAAATGTGTGAAAATGGGGAATCTAATAGTTTCCAGGTATTGCTAAAGCAATCAATTATCCACTTAACTATCTTAAGTTTTCTCAAGAGGTCCTACAATGGAATGCAAGAATCTCTAAAGTAGTCTCTTGGCTGATAAAGCGATATCCACCTAAACGAACCTTGATATCAAAAGCAAATATTATAATATTGCCAAGGCCGCTAAATTGGCTCAGGGTCGCTAAAGTGACTGCCGTTTAACCGACTCTTTGAATGCTTAAGCATTCAAAATAGATATCAAGCACCAGATTTTTTAAAGTCCACATTGAACCTCCACTGGGTGCTTGAGAATAGCTTGGAACCCCATGCTAATAAACAAACTATGCTATCACACTAAGTTCGGTATTACAGACTCAATAGAACCATCAAAACCTTTATCTGAGATTGTTTTGACAAAATATAGATCCCATACCAACACTTTTATTTTTCATATAACCCTCTCAATAGACAAAAACAAGTTTGGAAGCTTTGTGACCACAACCAACGTTACCCCTTAGCCTAAAATCAATGTTTTAGAGCTGATGGCACTATTTGAATTCCTATTTGAGGTTGTTTGCTAGGAGTTTTAGTATGAGACCAATTCCTTAAAATCAAAATCTCTAAAATAAGAAAATAAGCCTAAAACTCAAGAAAATATCCGATAATCAAATTGATAGTTTTGGTAAGTAACAAATGACTTATCACCACTGTAGGAGGGCTTGAAGTTCTAGAAATGAACACAAATCGAGGAAATGACTTGGAGGGTTATTATTTTTTTTATTATGAGACACATAGAATTTTTCCTGGGTGATATGCTCTTCTTATATAAAATAAATATAATCGTAAGGGGACCTACTAAAGGTGATCTATGTCAAATGTATGTAATATATTTCCCAATCCTCAAATATAAGTATTTTTTATAAATGTATATCATTATCTGCTATATTATATGCATTTTTTAGGACATATACATCATATCTTGCCTTGATCTTGGGGAATTATAGCATGAAAAATAATTCTAAATGTAAATGATACCATAATGGGTACACCACAATCTTCAGGCTCACTATGAATGGTCTAGTTACAAGTCTGTGTACAAAATTACAATGCATATATGTGTCAAGTAAAACTTTTGAATACGACCCCTTTCATAATGGTACTAATTTATCATATAATGTATTATAGTCCTACACAAGTAAAATATGATAAACATTATTTAGCCATTCAAGAAGTGCATTCCTGATATCACTTAAATTACACCTTACAAAGAAATAAACTATGGTCGTTGATCAAATACATAACCCAATTAGGTTGAGATTGATTCAACAGGGAATATGTCTTGAGACTTGGTTAATACGATTATTAAAACTAGTAGTAAGTTGATTTTAAAGGAGTGTTTTATTGTAACAAGTAAAAACTTGCAATATTAAATAAAACAATAATTTGTTGAGCATGATATTTGTAATCAATAAATGAGAATGTACTAGAATTGTGTTCCCCAAGATTTCATAACTCAATATGCCTAGTGTTCTAGTGATCTATACCGGAGCTTTAGTGGCAAAACTAGCAAGTTATGTTCACCTAAAATTATTTCAACCCTAATTAGATGAGTATCACTTTAGTCTCTTTCGATCTTTGAGTATTTACGGATTAGCCTTTGTCCTTAGAGTCAAATAAAATTTACCTATAAAGGCTCAAGTTATTAGATGAGGGTTAAACTTCTAAAATCTCTTCTCCTATTCTCTACCTCTACTATGAATAAAAGTGAAGAATTACAGAGAGTTTCGATATTTCTGCAATGACACTTTAAGTCATTTTCTTGATTATAACAAATTTATTTTATTTCAAGTCATCCCACAGTGGCTACAAGTTATTTATGACTTGTTGGAACTGCCGGTTTGATTATTGAGCAGTTAGTTTAACTTTTAGGCTCATTTTCCTATTTTGGAGCTATCATTATTAAGGAATTGGTTTCAAACAAAAAATTGTAGTAAACAACCTTGGATGAAAATTACGACACCACTATTATCTACAAAATATTGATTTATGCAAGGGGGCCCTAGGTTAAATTCTCAAGGCTTTTAGACTCATTTTGGGCGAGTGGATTTATTCTATGAAAATGGAACTATATGAGTAGGCTCCATATTTAGTCAAAAAAATCTGAGCTAAATGTTTTGATGGTTATATTGATGTCATGACCCAAATTATAATGTCATGTTGGCACCAACTATAAACCACTGCTGTGCTATAAAAATATACCACTTTTGACTCTTAAAACGATGAAAATATAGAAGTTTCTAAGGTTATTTTGTTAGCTATGATGTGTTTTATGTATGTTTTGCAGAAAACTAAGTTTTGGACACTAAGTTCTTGAAAAAGATGAAAAATGAAGTTTTTGGCTGCTTACTTGACCAATTTTTGGTATTTATGATACTTTTTGATGTACGTGACCAACAAATATGATGAAAGTTGAAGATTTGAAGTTTGGTTGAAAGTATTGGAAGGCCTGGCACTTACCTATGTATACATGTGGACCAAATGTAGCATATATTATCAGTAGGAGATTAAGGTAATTCCCAAAATTAAAGATTCAGAGAGTGAAAGGGATGAAAAAAACCTCCGGTACTTACCGATGTCTATATACAGAGAACATATAGCACATGTGGACCACATGTTGGTAGGGTAAATGTCAAAAGTCCAAAATCCGAAGAGCAGAAGGTAAAGGAAATTTGTTTTGCACTTGTAGGTATCTATATGTGCCAAGGGTCAGGCCACATATGGCACATGCGCCCAAGGCTAGTCTGCTGATGTTAGGCGTATTTACACGCCTAAAGTGCCTTAATTTACCCATATTTTAGCTAAGTTTTGAGTACAAAATATATAATTCATGCACTTTTAGTCCTTTTTCCTGTAAGTAAGCTAACCAACGTGATTAGCAAGTTTTCAGGTACAAATGATGAAGATTTCAGCATTTTATGGATAACTTGACGCCAAAGGAAGCTTCACGAAAGAAGGAGAGCAGACAGCTATGGACTGAAAGTGACGCATGGAAAACTTGTCCCGGGCAAAAACAGCATTTCCAAAGACTTGGGGACCAGCAGTAACTTAGTAGGATTAGGAAAAGAATTCAGTAACCTAGTAGGATTTGGATAAGTATGCAGTAGCTTAGTAGGAATAGGATATGGGTGTTATAAAAACCCTATTTTGCTGAACTTTTCAGCATTCATTCTCTTTCAATTAATTCTTATTTCTGACAATTTTCTTTCATCTATTCGACTTTTAATTTTCATAACAAGAGAAACGCTATTTTGCAAGGAATTCACGCCACAAGCCCTACCAAAATATACTTCACGTGATATTTTTATCTTGGTATGCTGATAATGTCTATTGTGATTTCCGTCGAACTCATTAATAGCTAAACTTCTCTGTTAGGGTTATGGAAGCCTTATGAGATACTATCTACTGCTATGAGTTTGTGAATTCGTGACACGTATACTGCTTATATCATTCTTCTCTTCATCTTAATTGAATTCTTGTGGTTGCAAACAGCTTGAATACACCAGTATAGCATTAACTTGTTCGAAAGAAAAGTTACATGTCTGGAAAAGAGATAATGACAAGGAAATAGGGCTACCAACCCCTGTTTAAAAGTTAGTGCCGTAACTGGATTAACCTCTTAGAGAATTGATACCATTAGATACGCTTTAGGCTCGAAAGAGTTAAAGTGGGATAATCTGTGATGGTCGAAAGACGCTAGGATTTACCATAGAATACGAATCTCTATAAGCGCATGCATGTCGGAATTCCGCATAACTCATAGCCAATAGATACGTAGAACTCATAAGCTGGACATAACCCTAACTTAAAATTCTCATTGATTAAAACCTACTAAACATTCTGATTTTCTTTGTTACTTTGATACTTTTAATTCACACTACAATTAAATCCCCCATTTTTCATAGAATTTTCGATCAACAGTCTACTAATCGTTTCTTACTTAGTGACCAAGTATTCCCTGTGGGATTCGACACCCAACCCAGTTGGGTTCTATATTTGACAACGACCGCTTACACTCTTACGAGAGCTGTAGTTGGAGCGTTATCAGATTTTGGCGCTGTTGCCGGGGAATACGGTTGTCAACTAAGTTTGTGATAGTTACTACACCCTTTGGTCAAAGATTCTTGTATTTTACTTTTAGTTGTTGTTTTTTTTTATTCTTGTTCTGTTGACAGAATGGAGGCGCAACGAGAAATTGATAGAAGGGCTGCTCAACAGGAGCAGGCTAGACTAGCTGCGTTGTCCGCTGCCCAAGTACATCAACAGAATATTGATAACCCTGGGCGAGCAACAAATCCTAACGATGCGGACCTAGGGGATGACAAGTTAGTAAACCCTAGGCATGATGCTGAGGTGGCGACACCAGCGAATAAAAGAGATCATCAAGCCAGATTTTGGCCTGAACGCCGAGCTATGAAGATTCCTTTTGATGATAATGATGACGATCTGGATGGAGCTGGTGCCACAGGAGCTATTATTCCTCCGCCCTTGGCACCCGGAGCCAAGTTCAACATCACTAGCACCATGATTCAGTTATTGCAGCTCAAGGGACTATTTGGTGGACTTGTAGGTGATGATCCAAACATGCATCTGGTCAATTCTATCTCCACATGCAAGTCATTCGACAATCCAGGCGTTGGACAGAATGCTATTCGGCTGAGCTTATTTCCATTGTCTCTATCTGGGGAGGCAACTCTATGGTGAACGGGCTGACTCCTGATTCTATTACAAATTGGAGGCAATTGAAAGACGCTTTCCTAGAAAGATTCTTTCCGCTATCCAAGAGAGCATAGTTGAGAGATGAGATCAGCAATTTTCGACAGCTTCCAACTGAAGCTCTCCACGAAACATGGGAGAGGTTCAAGACGAAGCTTATGCAGTGCCCAAACCATCATATGACCAATGTCCACTTGATGGAGATATTATACAGATCTTTGAATTCGGTGACTAAGCCAGTGGTTGATAATGTTGCGGGTGGTTCATTCATGGACCTTACTTTTAATGAGGCAAGTGTTATGCTAGATCATATGACAAAGCAAAGTAGGGCTTGGCATACCAGGGATTCTGAGGTAGCAAGCTCTACCATATCTATTGGCATGACTGCAGAACAAAGGCGAAGAGAAGAGGAACGTGATCAAGATATGGCACACATGAAAACGCAGATGGATCTTCTTACCAAGCATCTATTATCAGGGAAGACCAAAAAATTCAAGGCTGTTGTGTCGCAAGGAAGAGATGAATCTCATTCTGAGGAAGAAGCTAACTACTTGAATAATCAGGAGGGTTTCCGAGGCAATGCCCAAGAAAACCAAGGTCGGAACTACTATGATAAATAGGGAAAAAAGGACCGTGATCTAGGTAGTTGGAAGAACAAGACTGACAGGAGTGGTTTGTATGTTCCTCCTGGAAGACGTGACGCCGCTGCATCTGGTTTTAGAAATATTTCCATGGAAGATATGATGGCTAAGTTGTTGAAAGGAGTGGAGGAAACCAGCACGGGAGTAACTGAGGTAATAAATGATTTGTCCTCAATGAAGCAATTTGTTGACTCGCATTCTACTGCAATAAAACAGATGGAGCAACAATTTAGTAAAGTATCAGCGACAATCAACCAAAGAAAGGCTGGCACTTTACCTAGTGACACTGTACAAAATCCAAGGAATGATGGATCATGTAGGGCTATTACTACCAGGAGTGGTAAGGTGTTAGACAATCCGTCTAAAGGTAAGCAGGTGGTTGATGATATAGAGGAGATTGTTATTGACGCAAATTGTGATGATTCTGTAGATGCTAAAAATAAAAAAAATGCGTTCATGAGAAAACTATTCCTCTTCCACCCCCACCTTTTCCTCAGAGATTGAAGAAAAAGTCTGATGACACACCTGAAAAGGCTGATAATCGGAAGCAAGATAAAAAGAAAGTGGTGGATAAAATGATTCCCCTTCCACCACCACTTTTTCCACAGAGACTGAAGAAGAAGGCAGATGATACAAGGTTCAGTAAATTCATGACGATGTTGAAGCAGCTGACTATTAATGTTCCTTTGGTGGAGGCGCTGGAACAGATGCCTGGGTACGCTAAATTTATGAAGGACCTTTTAACAAAGAAGCGGGCAGTAAGCTATGAGCCGGCAAATAATATTCATTATTGCAGTGCAATTGCCACAAGGTCCTTAGTACAGAAGAAGGCAGACCCTGGTGCTTTCACTATTCCTTGCACGGTTGGATCTATGAATTTTTGTAAGGCATTGTGCGATTTGGGAGCAAGCATCAATTTGATGCCACTATCCGTCTACAGAATGTTGGGGTTGGGCGACCCTACACCAACCAATATGTGGCTCGTGATAGCAGATAGGTCGGTAAACTGACCTGTTGGTATCTTAAATGATGTGTTGGTGAAGGTTTCCACCTTCATCTTTCCTGCAGACTTTGTTATTTTGGATTGCGAGGTAGATTCTGAAGTTCCCATAATTTTGGGACACCCTTTCCTCGCAATTGGAAGTGTGCTTATTGACATGAGAGCTAATGAGCTTTTATTTCGGTTGAATGACGAAGTGGTTCGTTTTGATGTATGCAAAGCAATGAAGCAACCCGAAGATATTGATGTGTTCTCTGTAGCTGAAGTTAATTATAAGGATGACAACGAATTATCGGTAGAAAAGCAGCTTACTGATGAGTCACTATCTGATGAGCTGCTGAATTTTGAGCGTGAGGAGGCTCAAGAACATGAAGAAAGTATGTGTGTTATAACAGAAATAGAGTCCTATTCTCATACTCCTAAGCAGTCGGACCTTGATCTTAAGAATCAACCGTCACCAACAACAAAGACTTCTATTAAAGAGCCCCCAGTGCTAGAATCAAAAAAGCTCCCCAATTATCTAAGGTATGCATTTTTGGGAAGTGGAGATACACTTTCTGTGAGTGTGGCGGATGATTTAAGTGAACAGCACGTAGAGGCTCTCATCTCTGCTCTAAAGAGATACAAGAGAGCTATGGGTTGGACTATTGATGATATAATTGGTATCCCGCCTGGGATATGTATGCACAAGGGTCATCTCGAAGAAGATTGCATTCCTATAAGTAAGCCTCATTATCGTCTTAATCCATTCAGAAAACGATCCACCATCTACCTCGATGAAGTCTAAGTAATCGAGATAGCTATGTCGTACCAGGACAATAAATCAAGCGCTTGATGGGAGGCAACCCATCGTTTTTAATTGTTTTTGTTTTCCTAGTATATTTTTGAGCCACAACCAAAACTAAGGCGCTTGATGGGAGGCAACCCATCGTTCTAATCGTTATTGTTGTTTTTAAATAAGTGTAGGTACAAGAGGTGTAAAGGAGGAGATTGGTTTCAAATTTTGATTTGGAAGAGGTTCATGTTGAAGGTGGTAAGTTAGGAATGAAGAAGAAAAGGCTATGGGTTAGGCATTTCCTATGAAAATCTAGGCAACGAAAAAGGCAAGGCCTATGTAAATCTAGGCAACGAACAAGGCATGGCCTAGGCTATGGCCTAAGCCCTCAGAATCTAGAATGCCATAGAATAGGCGCCGCCTATGCCCAACAATGCCATAGCATAGGCGCCGCCTATGCCAAAGCCTTTGGTCTTGGATTCTACAATGCCATAGCATAGGCGCCCCCTATGCCAAAGCCTATGTCCAACTAGGCTTTGCAAAAGGCGCCGCCTATGCCAAGCATAGGCAAAGCATTAGGCGGCCTGTGCTCACTTTTTGGTCTCCTAACCCTATTCCAAACGGGTCAAAACCTGACCCAAGCTTGTCCTATAAATAGAACCTTAGTATTAGAACAAAAATGCATTGAAAACCATACCTAAGCGCCGCCTACCTCTCTAAATTCTCTCAAAAATTTTCCTTTTGCTCTTTTAACTTTGCAAGAACAACTTCCGAGGCCATCATCCAAGTAAGTACTTCCTTGCTCTTCTTTTATATTCCGTAAGTATTACAGTTCTACGCCTATAATAAAATTATAAATCTTGAAGTAGTGTTGGTGATTTGAATATGGTTGATTTGTTGTGATACAACTAAGTGAGTGAAAGGATACGTAAGGATGGTCATGACTTGTTTCCAACTTGAATTTGATTTTGATACACTGTCATACTTTTACGGAATTGACATGGTCAAGAAAATTGCATAATCTTGTAACTTGAAAGCTTTCATGTTCGAATGACTTGTTCATTGAGATGAAAAATCATGGTTAACTACAAACATGAGATGTTGATTATTTCTATGCCATAACTTGATACAATCTCCATGAAGTAGTCTTGTTCAAAAGGGTATATTAATCCAAACATGAAAGTATTGTCAAGATCACTTGATATAGAATCGAAAAGGATAGTTAAGATGACTAGAAAAGTATGACCGCACTGATTATATTGTTGGAACATACCACCTAAACGTATATCGATAAAGTCTGAGTAATCAACAATGTTCACTCAATTAGCTTGTGCCAACAAATTAAGTGTGGGGTGGGGCCACTACTGTTTGCTTGTCAATTGTATTTACCAAGATGAAGCTAGCATGACTATCATTTTAATCTCAGGTACAAATGGCACCAAAAGCACGACAAGGAAAGGATAAGCGACCACCTCACAAAAAGGCCAGAAAAGGGGACGAAAAGAGCAAGGTGAATCCTCCTCGCTGCAAATACCTCGCCACATGTTCGGAATCAAATGGGTCCTAGAGAAGGAAGGAAAGGAGTGGTATAGGAACAATAAAGAGAAAAAATATGTTCATGTGGAGTTGATACACAAGGAAAGCCTAGCAAAGAAAGAACCCCGCATGTTGGCCAAGATAATGGCGTTACATCTTGATTTCATTTTCCAAGATATGGGAGAATGAAATCTTGATCTAACACTAGAATTCTATGCCAACTGGTCACCAAAAACTACAGGGAGTGAAGTAAAGATTCAGGGCCAAGTCCTATAACTAAATGCGGAGTTCTTCAACTCTTTTCGGGGTTTGCCATCTGTTTATCCATAACCACTCAAAGAGCTATATAACAGACCTCCGTACAGGGCAATCAGACACACACTGTGTGGAACAAGATCAATGGCACAATAGAGCAGACACAAGGACACCGGCCGGCACAATACCTTCCCTTACGCTTCCTTGAACAGGGAAGCTCGAATATGGTTATGAATAGTCAACTCTTTCCTGATTCTAGGTACTCAGTATACAAAGATTACATGAGACAGAGTGTGTTTGGTGTACGCATTGATGACGAACGTCTTCATCAACATCGGGGCGATAATTCGATCTTCAATACATAAGGCCAGGATACACAAGAGGTTCCACTTCAGCTTTGGCAATCTGTTGACTGCAATATTAAGGAAAGAGGACATCGAAGAGGAGCCAGCAGATCATAAGATGCCACACAACCCAAAGAGGGTTGACCTTACAAAGGTTAAAGATGCTGAATCTATGCATGGAGTCAACCTTACCACTGCAAAAAGATATGTTCGCGATGAAAGCTTCTTCCGCCATTTATATGGCATGACGAGGTTTACTATGATGAGCGGGGGTCGTGTTCCAACTACTGCAGATCTCCAACAGTTGGATTATGACTACCTAATGAATGAGCATGCGAGGGCTATGTGTGGAGTAGGTGTATATTTTGAGGAACCTCTTGTTAACGATATGCCAACCGATGATGACCGCTGAATGCCAGACTCCGACGTGGAGGAGAACTCTGATGACGACGACTCTGATGATGATTCCGATGCAAGGGGTATGACCCCATACATAGAGGATGAGTCCGACTAACCAGGTTCTTCTTATTTATTTTCCACTGAGGGCAGTGTGTCCCGTCTAAGTGTGGGGTGCTGGTATTTGTATGCTATACTTCTTTATCTGCATTTGCTTATATATGTTTGTTTGTTTTATTTTTTAGTAGTTAAATTTTATAATTTTTTTTTAACTTTGCATGAAATTGTTCTGACAGGAAGCAGGGTATTATGACAAGAGTCTGTGATAAAATCATTACTATTGAGAAACTTAGGCTCTAAATGTGACTCGCTATGTGATAAGTGTGTGGTTTAATTCCTTCAGCTGGTGGGTCAAGATTCTATACTACTCCCAATAAAGTCGACCATGTACCTTGTGTGTGTGAGGCAATAGTATATTCTGTGTTTGTGGCTGATGCTAGAACTTGTCTGGTATGTATGTAAAGCGAAATAAAGAGTGTGAGTTTAGGAGATGATTTAGGTATTTCTTTGGCAACCTGTGATTGTTTACCTTCGTTTTATCTACCCATGGACATCATCCTAGATAACCCCCTTTGAGCCTTTAGCCTATTTTCTTTGACAGCCTCATATGTAAGCCTAATCCATTTTTTCAAGACCATAATTTGATCCAAATTCCTAAGTGCTTTAAATTGTAAAGTCATGTGACAAAATAAGAGGAAATTGGGTGAGTATGATGCCTTATAGTGTATTGGTACTTGAATTTGTTATGAAAAAGAGTGGCTATCATAGAGGTGTGTTATAAAAAAAAGAGAAGAAAAGAAAAAGAAATGGAAAAACAAAAAGATAAATTGTATTTATGATGAAATAAAAAGATAGTTATGTTTGAATGGTAAAATAGGTAAAAAGGGGTGATAGATGAAAGAAAGGTAGAAGGGTTGATTAAAAGAAAGTGTTAATGGCATAATGTGATGTATTAAAGTGCTTAGGAACATAGTCACTATTTCTGGCCAAAATAGTCCTACCCGTCCCTTAGCCTACATTACAACCTATAAAAGACCTATTTGATCCTAAGCTTAGCATTCTGATATTAGTAGAGCATTACACTAAGGGCAAGCCTATGGTCATCAGTTGCAACATATGAATTCTTTGTGAGCGTGAGAGCAAGGTAAATCCTATACCCATGTTTTGAAAAAATGAAATACTTGTGAGTAATTATGGGTGATATATTGTGAGACACACATGGTTGATGAGTTTTGGGTAGTTGTGTATGATTCTTTGTGCTTTAACTTATGGATACGAATTAACCATCATCACGAGTCTATGTTGGAGGTTGAATTGTTTCTAGTAGTGATCAATAAAACTACTCTTTGTTAATAACTATCGTGCCTGTCTTGATGAATATTTTGTGTTGTTACTGTGAAACCAAAAGGAGATTTTTATATGGACATGATATTTTGTTCGAGGACGAACAAAGCTTTAAGTGTGGGGTGTTGATGTTAGGCATATTTACACGCCTAAAGCGCCTTAATTTACCCATATTTTAGCTATGTTCTGAGGACAAAATATATAATTCATGCACTTTTAGTCCTTTTTCCTGTAAGTGAGCTAACCAACGTGATTAGCAAGTTTTCAGGTACAAATGAGGAAGATTTCAGCATTTTATGGATAACTTTACACCAAAGGAAGCTTCACAAAAGAAGGAGAGCAGCGTTTAGACGTCTATGGACTGAAAGTGACGCATGGAAAACTTGTCCCGGGCAAAAACAGCATTTCCAAAGACTTGGGGACCAGCAGTAACTTAGTAGGATTAGGAAAAGAATTCAGTAACCTAGTAGGATTAGGATAAGTATGCAGTAGCTTAGTAGGAATAGGATATGGGTGTTATAAAAACCCTATTTTGCTGAACTTTTCAGCATTCATTCTCTTTCAATTAATTCTTATTTCTGACAATTTTCTTTCATCTATTCGACTTTTAATTTTCATAACAAGAGAAACGCTATTTTGCAAGGAATTCACGCCACAATCCCTACCAAAACATACATCACGTGATATTTTTATCTTGGTATGCTGATAATGTCTATTGTGATTTTCGTCACACTCATGAATAGCTAAACTTCTTTGTTAGGGTTATGGAAGCCTTATGAGATACTATCTACTACTATGAGTTTGTGAATTCGTGACACGTATACTGCTTATATCATTCTTCTCTTCATCTTAATTGAATTCTTGTGGTTGCAAACATCTTGAATACACCAGTATAGCATTAACTTGTTCGAAAGAAAAGTTACATGTCTGGAAAAGAGATAATGACAAGGAAATAGGGCTACCAACCCCTGTTTAAAAGTTAGTGCCGTAACTGGATTAACCTCTTAGAGAATTGATACCATTAGATACGCTTTAGGCTCGAAAGAGTTAAAGTGAGATAATTTGTGATGGCCGAAAGACGCTCGGATTTACCATAGAATACGAATCTCTATAAGCGCATGCATGTCGGAATTCCGCATAACTCATAGCCAATAGATACGTAGAACTCATAAGCTGGACATAACCCTAACTTAAAATTCTCATTGATTAAAACGTACTAAACATTCTGATTTTCTTTGTTACTTTGATTCTTTTAATTCACGCTACAATTAAATCCCCCATTTTTCATAGAATTTTCGATCAACAGTCTACTAATCGTTTCTTACTTAGTGACCAAGTATTCCCTGTGGGATTCGACACCCAACCCAGTTGGGTTCTATTTTTGACAACGACCGCTTACACTCTTACGAGAGCTGTAGTTGGAGCGTTATCATCTGCATGTAGAAACAGTTAAGTGTCCACCAACCCTTTTTTTTTTCTCTTTCATTCGGGCTTTGATTTTAGGGATTTCCCATGTACTATAAATACCCTTTATGTATTTTTTAGTAGAAGTTACACGCTATTTATAATTAGATACATATTTTCATTTCAAGATTAAATTTCAGAGTTGGAATTCTCTTATATTGACTTCAGTTGCTTAATTTAGTTAATATTTTAGGTTTTTAGTCGTGATTATTGTGATTTTATCTTATGCTTTCAATCATGAATGTTATTGATTTTTTCATAAAAATGAGAAACTAAAACCAATTAGCTAGAGTTGTAGAAACCCTAGCGGATTGAGAAAGTAGGGGAAGTGCTATAGGTGTTCTAATTTGATACCCATGGATGCATTGTATTATCTTATTATTGGTACTCACTCCAAAAGAGGATTAGTGACTAGGAAAGGATAACTAAAATAGTAATTTAAAGTGTAACTATTGATCCACGCTACTAGGTATTACCTATGTAAGATCATTAGCTTTTATCTAATAACTAAAGAGTCAAAAGGTAATAGTTAACTGGGATATATGATAAGGGTTAGTATGGCGATGTCATGAGACTTAAAAGGTAAAGGGTGAAATTTGTTAGCTAGTCCAAAAGACGGTTAATGGTACATAACATACAAGATTGGCATGCGAGATATCAGGGTATTTCCTGAAAACATAATCCTATGGAGTTAAGAATCCAGGGGGAACACAATCCTTGTATTCACCGAGGAATCATTACATCCAAAGTTGATAATAACTACAAGTTTGGTATTTCTACTCAAATCCCCCTATTTACTTTACCAGTTTTGCCCATTGGTTACAATAGCTCAGAACAACGATTCCACGTATTTACATGGGATTCAACCCCAACCTTTACTAGGTTACTATATTTGACAAAGACCTCATAATATTTAGATTGAAGGTGTAGCTTGGGAATCATTAAAATTTGTCCCCATTGTTCTGAATACATTGTTGAGTTGTGAATCAAAGTTGTTGTAGTTTTTGGATGTAATCTTTTGTTTTTTTGTTTCTTATTGCGTATATGATGATTTATACATAGAACACAGAGTAGAGGAAATCCCTTACTCCAAGTAAATTCAAATCCAGGGAGGATCTTTCAATCACCTAGTAGGATGACAGAACCAAAAAGAGATGACATTCCTGAAGGTGTTAAAAATGTGTGCTTCTCTCTCTTCTTAAAGGAGTTCAAGAAATTGTTGTATAACAGACAGGGGTGCTGTTAGCATAGGCTTCTAATCAAATGAGTGAAGAAAAATCCTAGCTCATAGCTCAGGAGACATCATTAGCTGAGCAGAGTAAGGAACATACCATCAAGCAATACTTAGTGGAAATTAGAATAGAGGTAGAGGTGGTTGTGGTCAGATAATCCTAGCCTATCAGCATTTGCATCCATATTAGGATGCTGAAAATGATTTTGGGTACGTTGAGAAAATAGAGACTGGGGCCATTATTCATCCCATTTTACCCCTAGGCATTAAGTTTGAAATAATGAGAGCAATGATCCAACTGTTAAATATGAGTTTTGTATTTGCGGGTTAGCCTGCAGATGATGCAACTATATACCTTGCAAATTTCATTAGGATCTTCCAATGAAGGGGTAAATTAGGTGGTGATTAGACTAAGGTTGTTCACCTTCTCACTTATAAAAGAAACAAATTTATGGTAAAGGGAATTTCCAAGAGGATCTATCACTACATGGAATGAGTTACGCAGGTAATTTTTGAATAAGTTCTTTCCTCCAAACCAGGATGTTGCATCTTAAGGACAAGATTTATAATTTTAGGCAGTTATAGTTAGAATCCATGTACGAGGCATGGTTTAGGTTTAGAAAAAAGCTGAGTATATTACCCAACAATCAAATTCCAGGGATAAGATTATTAGAGATATTCTATAGAGCCATGACCATCAGTTTTAGAGGCATGGAAGAGACTATCTCTGGAGGTGATTTTATGAGACTACCCCATGAGTCAGCTTCAGAGATTCTAGATCAGATCCTGCTCACTAATTGAGGGTGTCAAACTTAGAAGAATGAGAGGTGATCTAGATCATATGCTATTGGTGCCTCCTGCGACTAAAAAGTAGTTAATGATTCAATAGCACAATGAATTATGCTACTAAGAACTGATCTTGGGTTACTATAAAAACAGTTTGTAGGAGAAATTTTTGAGAAAGTAAATGCAGTAGGAGCATAGGTTTCAACTTCCAAATCTTATAAGTCAAAATTAGACAAGGAATCAGACTATCTGGATCGTTAGTTGGTGGGTTTCTGAGCCTAGGGGCAAGGGAACCAAGGCCAGATCTACTATGATAGATGCAAAGACCATATTAGGGAGTGAGATGGTGACTAAAGGAAGAAGGATGACTATAGAGAGAATGGAGATAGGTACATTCTGCCTCAAATATGAGATGCAAAATTAAGAATAAAAGAGATATTAACTAAGCTGGTAAAGGGTCAAGAAAATCAGGAGAAAAACCTTAAGGAGATTAAGGATGACATTTCAGGGTTGACCCAGAAGATTAAATCTTATGCTACTGCTATTTAATAGTTCGAACAACAATTTTCACAGATGTCAGCAACAATAAACCAAAGGCATCCAGGTACCCTTCCAACAAATGCTATGCTAAATATGAAAAATGATGATCATGTTCTTGATATTATGACAAATAGTGGTATAAATACTATGGATCCCCTATTACCTACTATGTAAGCCTGATAAGGCTCAATTTACAAGTCAGTTTAAGTACAAGGATGTTATTGTCAATATATTTTCCTAACTAAGAGTCGGGGTAGAATCCACGAGGGACAATATGAGTGTTGATTGAGTAAATATGAAATAAAAGTTGCTTGCTAAGTTCAAACCTATGGTACAAAATGGTTCGGGTGTTTTCAATCTTATCAAATTTGAAAGTAATTCTTGGGCTTCTAGAGAACAAACTTGAGACTAAGAATAATTAGAGTATTATTAGTTAAAATGGATCTTGGGACTATGATTTCCTAGGGGCAAATTCTATATGGGATCATGAAGTTTTGATGCAAATTCGAATCATTGATGATGTGGTAGACTAGGTTTAAGTTCTCTGAGTCTAATTTTTCAACAAAACCTAAAAAATAAAACTCATTTACCCTTTTCTAATACCCAACAAATGTGTCAATTAAAGCCACCCAACACCTCAATTGGGTATCCCTATTTCTAGGATGATACCCATGGTATGATTATCCTCCTAATCACCCTTATGTCTAAGATAGTGAAAAATTTGCAAGACATACCCATAAATTGTCTACTATTTCTCTGGTTCCTACATCCATCTTTCAAGGATGATAAGGGTTCTTAAAGTTCACCCAAGATTTCAAGAGATTGGGATTTTCATTCATTAAACCCATTTGGGCATTCGAGGCTTTCAGCCATAAATCCCAACAAATTTAATCAAGTAATAATAGAGCCCACATCAACAAACTAAAATTTACACAAATATATCACAAACCCAGACAATTGCATCCTATTCTAGCATATTCCCAAGAGATAGATCAAGCAAATCATAATGATAATTAACACAAATAAATCAATATTTCCATCAAAGTTATCCATAAGAAAATAAATAGAGGGAAATCCACAATTTAGAATCCAATGAATCAACAATGGGTGATGCTAAATATACACTTAAATGTCACTCTAGTATCTTCTTAGCTCAATATTAGTACATGTTTTGATCCAAGCTCAAAGAAATACAAAAACCCTAAACTAAGGATGGGAGGTAGGGTTGTAGAATGATAGATATCTCCCCTTGAATAAGGGTTTTTGAGCATTTAAATGAGAATTTGGGGTTGTCTATGTACAGTTACAACTTTACCCTTGGCAGAAAATCCAACTATCCCGCGATCCTATATGGATCGGCCTCAATTGCAGCTCCATGATCAGCGAATTCTTTAAGCTATCATAGCCTGCTAACTTCTTTACTTACTATGATAGCAAAGGTCACTCCGCGATTGTGGTACCTGAGGCCCAGACTGCACAGGTTGTATAGTTTTTGAACTTTTTTTCCCGCTTTGATTCTTTTTTATCTCATTTATCTTTTTTTAATCTCATCAAATGTGTACCTGCAGAATATGGGAATTAGTGAATTTACATCATAAAGTAGTCTCATTCA
Source organism: Capsicum baccatum var. pendulum (assembly GCA_030864225.1). Lineage (NCBI taxonomy): Eukaryota > Viridiplantae > Streptophyta > Magnoliopsida > Solanales > Solanaceae > Capsicum > Capsicum baccatum. The sequence goes on along the minus strand of CM061552.1, from coordinate 196,945,768 downwards.
TACCTTTATAGCATAGTAGTGTGCTCTAATTTAGACTTTAATAAGTGGTGAATTCACCTCTAATCAACACCCCCAACATAAACCTTTGCTTGCCCTAAAGAAACACCACTTCTTACTTTATGAGACAATCCAATTATGAGCACATTTGCTCCATCAAATGATCACATTGACTTTGAACTTAATTTGCACCAACAATTTGCACTCGTGAATGGGTGAATAAATTTCCACCACTTTCCTTGACATGAAACACAACTTTGAAGGTGTAAGTAACATCAAAGAACAATAATTTATCAATCACCCACTCTCTAAAGGTGACTCTCTATCAATAGCACTCTACTACACTCCTTTAGCCTCTTTGTTTGGAACATGACTATGTCACCCACCTTGAATTGTTTGCATGTATCCTCACAAGAAGGAAATCCCACTTGCCAATTTATCTATTTTGCAACAAGGGATATAACCCACTCCCACAAAGAATATCTCTAGGCGATGAGTATCATACTATATAGTTGCCGTTCTTTTCACCGCCACTAATATGAACATGCTTGGTTGGAGATCACGAAGGGATTTGTAATCTTGTAATGTAGGTTGGCAGAGAATGGGTATGGATTCATCTAGGAATGGAGTGAATACACCCTCCTTGAATATCTACATCACTATCATATTATTCAATAAATCTTTTGACCATAGGCCACTATATTTATTTTCCAAATTAACACATGTCTATTTTTGCCATCGTTCTTCACCCATCTCTTTGAAGAAATATTTATTTTATTTATTTCAGTTGTAATCCATGCATTTTCTTCTTTTTCTGATTCCTTTCCTTTTTTACTATCGCTTTTTCTTTCTTTGGTTAGAACTTAGGCATCTACTTACTTTCCATGACCTAATATTACCTCTTCTAATCACTACTACCCCAAATTTAGGATTTTGGCATTACGTTACATTTTTAAGTTCAAAGAAGGTCGGTTTCAAAAGAGGGATAACATTTGAATGGGATAAGGTTTGTAATGTGTTTGCCAAAGAAAGGTTAGAGGATCAAATTGGGTGACTAGGGATATAATTTATGCATGGGTAGGCTACTTAGGATAAAGTGGGCTCCTGTGTTCACAAAGATGGACTATAGTCATTTCACCAACCATGAAATGATCACTATTAAGTTAAAAGACTAATCGGGTAAGTTCTAGATTATACAAACGAACATGGGAGTCAACCAATTATGCTCACGGCACCCATGACAAGAAAACTTCACAAGGAGGTTCAATTGTGCATTCCACTAGGGACAAAAAGGAATATTAACCAACTTTCACAAGCTAAACACTTCATAGTCACAAGAAGAGGTAAAGCCTTTTCACAAACTTGTTCACGTCCATGCCCCTTGATTTTAATTTTTTTTTTAAGGTAGGGGGGTTCGTTTTTCATTTACACCACACAAGATTTGCTATTGCTAGTTTCAATATTGAGCCTCTATCTCACATCTCGACTTTTTCTAAGGCAAACCATATGGTTACTCAGACTTCACCATTGGTACAAGGACTATCCCAAACTCTCAAATGCCATAGGTACTTAAATTTCCCTTACATTTGTATCTCCAATGATATGGCTACTCTGACTTTCCCCATATTCATGACTCAAAACCCATTCACGACACTTTTCCCTTTTGAATGATGCCACTCAATCTATCATAGGGAAAGGATTGTCTAACCCTATTATTAAAAGAAATAAAAAGTAAAAATAAAAACAATTGACTGTACAAAATTCCAATGCTCCGCATCAACTAGGTTCAAGTATTCCAGGCCAATATATACACACAACGGTACGGCCGCAACCCTCAACTATAAGAATTAAAGTGACCTCACTACATAACATAAAAGCACAAGAATATTAAAGGGATCCATTAAACAACATTGATAACTATGCTGAAAGCTGGACATAGAGGAACGATTGCGACCTGATTGGTACGATTGCGGTACTACAATTGCGGTAACTAAGGCCACCTGCTCCTTTATTTTGCCCTAATTTTCCGCATGGCTACTAAACTTCAAGACTAGGTTTTTCTTTGTTTTTGTATTTTAGCTTGCCCTAACCACCTGCAAAGCATTAAAATTTCATGACATATTTAAAAAAAAATAAAATAAACATAAAAATGATGGGTTGCCTTCCAGCAAGCTCTTATTTTAATGATGCATCACAACACCATTTTAATCCTCATTTATGTCTCCACTTAGAAGATTTGAATCTTTTTTTGAACTTTTGATCAGTTAAAATCTAAGGCTCTTGGGAAAAAAGTAATTGCATGATGGTTCATGCTCGGTCACGCCACTTTGAAGACTTAAACTATTAGCCCAATTTTGCATCAAACGTCTATGTGGGCTCTATAACTACCCGAGACTACCCCCTTGTCATTAGATAGTGCTTACGGTCCGGAGGAACAATGAGCTAACCCATAAGCTAGTACCTGCTGTGAGCACTAAATAATATAATCATGGATGCGGAAGAATAACTAAAATGCGATAAGGTTTTAGCAATGAAAAAACTACTAAATTATGAATCTGGCATAATAATAAAATATAAATAATCTAAATAGCTAACTGTAGTGTCTGAAAAACCTCTAAAACTTAATAGTGGGAGTTGATGGGATAGGCCCCAACTAACTCGACTAAATATTGAGATTATGACATGAAGTAGCATAATCTATCCTAAGATGATGAGGCCTCACCATTGCTACTATACTGTTGAATATCTGAGGGACTAAGTATGATTCGACAACTGAGCATCAGCAACTATGCTATGATACATCATAGCGCAAAAGAAAGGTATGGGATCAGTACTTTGAATGTACTAGTATGCTAAATGAGGTAGCTAGTATGCATGGCTTCATGAACAGAAATAATAATTAAGTAGATATGCATGTAACGCATGGAGTACTGAGTAGAGATCATGGAATATGTAGATACTCAAAAGGCATGAAAATTTGTAAATATTGAGGATGCATGACCAAACATATAACATGAACTAAGTAACATCTTTAAACTATAATAACTGAAATATGTATGCTTTGGGAAACCAACACTGAGACTATATAATTGAACTAAGGCTGTAACTGAGACTATATCTGAGACCGTGGGAGGTATCATCTAACCGACATTCCCCAATTTGAGCTAATCGGGGTCCAACTAGTAACCCCAATTGGAAGGATGTTAATACCATGCCACGGGTACTAACAATGGTTTTGTGGATCCACTAAACTGATATAATGTCCAAAGTACTAATATTGTCAAGCGTGAATTAACAGGTGACCCCTGTGAGATAGTTATGCCTAATCTGGCGTGTGAATACTCATATCCTACGCTGGACATGTAGTTCTAGAGTATAGGGATTACTACTAATGAATCTGCCTATCTGATTGGGAAGTCTCCATCCCTGCACTTTCTCGGTGCTAAATCCTACTCCCAACTGAAAGACACTGAGATACTAGACTGTTCTGAGTTGAATGACTGATATCTGACTATTCTGATAATGCTCATAATATAATCTGAAGACTATTATGTAATGTACTAAGACTAGACTAAACAAGTAACTATGGTTTTTGGGTATTCAATACCCACAAGACTTAACAAATCATTACAAAAAAGACACTAAAGCTAATAGGCCAAAACATGAAGACTCTTATTAAAACATGAAGGCTCATGGTTTAAAACAATCATAGGAATGTCATGAAATTTGTAGGAATGGCATGAATTCTTCATAATAGCATTAAATCCTGGTTTAATTTAATAATTAATAATATTAAAATCTGAAGGATTGTATAATAAAAATAATTTCATGGTAACATGGTATAAAATCAATAGTACATGGAGATTCATAGATGAAATCATAATTTAAAACATAATAACTTAAAAGATTATAACTTGGTGATTAAAATAGGTTACTTGGGCTCCATGGATTAAAGGTATCCATGGGTGAACATCTAAATATATGGGATGATGAATTTGGAACGATTGATGGAGAGTTCTTGAGATTTGACTTTGATTCTTGAAGGTTAGGGTTTTTCTACTTGAGAGAATGTTCTTGATTTTGGGGAAAAATTTATTAGAATAATTCCCAATTAGGTTATTAGGGACTTAATTTCATGTTTAGGGATGACTGGGACAAGGGAAAAGTATTTAAAAGCCCTTGGAATTAAAACTCAAAACTGACTGAAAATCCTAATTTTTTTGGGCTGGCATGACGCGGCACTACCGCGCCGTGTCTTTGAACTCGGACAACTGTGAAATTATTTTATGGGGTGACGCGGAGAAATTGCGGTCCTTCACTGATTGGGACCTAAAAGTTCACAGTGGCGTGGTGGTATCATACTTCGACACTAGAAATGGACAAATGTCAAGTTAACCTATGGTGCGACGCACCAGGATCACGGACCTTTACTGGACTTTACCAAATGGAAGATTGGCCTGCTCCGCGCTGTACTAAAGGTTAAAATGACGGGGTTTTGTGACTGAAACTTAAAATCACCATAACTTCTTATCCGATATCAGATTTGGGTGAATTTTATATCGTTGGAAAGCTAATTGAATTTCCTACGCAATGGCAGGTTCTAAAGTAAACAATAATGAGTGTTTTGAAAATTTTATACATAAATACATATGTATTGGGACTTAAGACATGCTAAGAAAATATGGGTTATTACAATATCTCCCTCTTGGGATGATTCGTCCTCGAATGAGACTGGTTAAGCTAAGGAAAAACCGATAGACTGAACTTACACAATAAATAGGAATGTCTGATGCATGAAATGAATGAATAAACAGATTCATGAATGAACTACTCACATAAACATGATGTGCGACTGAAACTGAGCATGATAGAGAAAAGAAAATCTTAAGAAGATTCGTATCTTATACTGAATATGGATTTGCAGATAAACGATGAGGGTACTAAGTCCGCATATCTGGTTTTGTTTCCCAAGTGGCTCCCTCAACGGACTGATTTCTCCAAAGAACGTTGACTAGTGGAACTTCTTTGTTTCTTAGTCTGCGAACTTAAAGATTAAGAATTTTGACTAGAAATTCCTCAAAGGAAAGACTGCTCTAAATATCTACACTTTCTAAGGGAACAACTACAGCTGGATCACCAATAAAATTTTTCAACAATGAGACATGGAACACTGGGTGTGCTGAGGCTAAATCTAAAGGCAAATCAACCTCGTAAGATACCTTTCTAAAATAATTAAGAATTCTAAAGGGACCGACATATCAGGGACTGAGTTTCCCTTTTTTGCTAAATCATTTCACTCCTTTCATGGGAGATATTTTCAAGTACACAAAGTCACCAAACTTAAATTAGAGATCCTTTCTTCTCATGTCTGCCTATGAGTTTTGTTGGCTCTAGGCAGCCCTAAGCCTTTTTCTTATCAACTAAAACTTCACTAACGCATCAAACACTAAGTCAGGCCCTACTACTGCAGCCTCACCTACTTTGAAACCAAAAATTAGTGATCTACACTTCTACCATAGATAGCCTCAAATGGAGCCATACGAATACTAGAATGATAGTTGTTATTGTATGTAAATTCAATCAAAGGCTTGTGGTCATCCCAACTACCTTTAAAATGAACAATGCATGCTCTTAGCATATTCTCAAGAGTCTGAATGGTCCTTTCTGCTTGACCGTGTGTTTCAGGGTGGAAAGTTGTACTGAGATGGACATGGGTACCGAGACCCTTTTTGAATGCTTTCTAGAAATAAGAGGTAAAGTGGGTAACTCTGTCTGAGATAATAGATAAGGAAACACCAAAAAAACTAACTAACTATTTACAATAGAGTTTGGCATAATCCTAAGATGAAAAAGAGGTGTAGACTGGCATGGAATGAGCTACTTTCGTCATCTTATCTATAATAACCCAAATAGAATAATGTTGAAGATGGGTACGAGTCAAACCTATCATAAATTCCATGTTCACTTCATCCAATTTCCAAATAGGAATATTAAACTCCTCTATGGATCCACTAGGCTTCTGGTGCTCAATTTTAACTTGCTGTCATATAGAGCACTTAGCCATAAATTCTGCAATTTCTCTCTTTATCCAACTCCACCAATAGATCTCCCGCAATTCACAGTACATCTTAGTGGTCCCTGGATGAATAGAGTAACACGTACCATGTGCTTCTAAATGAATTTGTTGCCTTAATTTATCTACACTAGGCACACACAATCTACCCTGACAACGTAAAACACTATCTCCTCCTTGGGAGAAAACCTCCACCTTCTGATCTCTAACAAATTTTTTCAACTTAACTAGACTGGTATCTTACTTTTTCTTCACCTAAAAAACTAGAGATAATTTGACATTTCTCTGCACCCATATGCTACCCTCTGCTGAGTCGACTAAGTGAATACCTAGTCGGGCAAGATGATGAACTTCTTGAGCTAACCTTTACGTACCATTCTCAACATGAATAACACTACCTATAGACAATCTACTGAGAGTATCAGCCACTACATTGGCCTTACCTAGATGATATATAACACTTAAGTTATAATTCATTAATAACTCTAATCACCTTCTCTGATGCAGATTCAAATCTTTCAAAGAGAACACATACTGAAGGATTTTATGATCTGTCAACACATCTACATACACCCCATACAAGTAATGGCTCTAAATATTTAAGGCAAACGCTACAGTTGCTAACTCTAGATCATGAGTTGGATAATTCTTCTCATAAGACATAAGTTTTCTAGAGGCATAGGCTATGAACTTACCTCTCTTCATGAGGACATAACCCAAACCTACTCTGGATGTATCAGAGTACAAAATGAAACTCCTGATATCTTATGTAGAGATGGGTCAAGGATAGGTTCTCACAGCTTTTGTCTTTTGAGAATCGACTCTAATGCCATCACCAGAAATAATATGTCCAAATAAAGCTACTGATCTTAGCTAGAATTTACACTTACTAAATTTAGCGAACAACTGATGAGCTCAAAGAGTCTGAAGCTCTATTCTAAGGTTGTCTGCTAACACATTTTCACTATGGGATTAAACAAGAATATCATCAATGAAGTCTATGACATACATGTCCAAGTAATGCTTGAACACTCAGTTCATCAAGTCCATAAAGGCTGCTGGGGAATTGGTAAGACCAAAGGACATGACTAGAAATTCAAAGTGGCCATATCAAGTTCAGAAAGCTATTTTCAGAATGTCGAATTCCCTGACCCTAAGCTGGTGATAACCTAATCTAGGGTCTGTCTTGGAAAAGTAGCTAGCACCCTAAATTTGGTCAAGTAAGTCATCGATTCTAGGAAGTGGATCTTTATTCTTGACTATGACCCATTTTAACTGATGGTAGTCAATACATATTTTGAGAGAACCATCTTTATTACGCACGAATAGAACAGGTGCACCCCACGAGGAGATGTTGGTCCTAATAAATCCCTTATCTGAGAGATACTTTAACTGTTCTTTCAATTCTTTGAGTTTAATAAGAGCCATTTAGTATGGCAGAATAGATATAGGCTGAGTATCTAGGAAAAGCCCTATTCTGATGTCGATTTCTCTTTTGGGAGGAACTTTAGGAAGATCTTCAAGAAATACATTTGAGAATTCATTTACTACTGGGACTAACTCAAGATTAGGAGTTTCTGAGCTAGAGTTTTTGACTCGAACAAGATGGTAAATACACCCCTTCGATATCATCTTTCTGGCTCTAAGGTATGAGATCAACTGACCCCTAAGAGCAATAGTACTACCCCTCTATTCAAGGAATGGTCCATTTGGGAACTAAAAATGAACTATTCTATTTCTACAATGAACTAAGTCATTGCATGAGTGGAGCCAATCCATGTCAAGAATGACGTCAAAATTTATCATCTCTAACTCCACGAGATCAAGTAAGGCAAATTTCTGAGATTTTATGATCGGACAGTTCCTATTTACCTGTCTAGCTACAATGGAAACACTGTAAAGGGCTCTACTATATTTTTGGTATTGACTTTTGAGTTGATGACTATATATGGGTTACAAATAAAAGAGAAACTCCAGGGTCTAGTAAATCATAAACATATAAATGAAATACCTACTAGGTACCAGTAATTACGTTAGGAGAATTTTCCTAATCTGGCTGGACTGAAAAGGGTATAATCTATTTGGATGCTGACCACTAGTAGCACTAGAAACGACACCATGCTGAGTCGGGCGGTCGAATGGAACTGGCGACTGATGGAACTGGCCCTGTTGGCGCACATACCTACCCTTCTGAGCTACTACCAGAAACTCCTGAATCCCATGGCATGGCTTACCATACGCGAATCACATATCACTACCCGCTCTATACTCACCCTAATAGTGTCTATCATATTTCTAACATGAAGGATTCGTACGAGAACTTCTAACACGGACCTGGGACTTAGATCCTAGTTTCCTATCCCTATTGTTATTTGTAAATTTGGGTACTGGAGCACTGGCTGAAGAGGGTGCTGGGGATGAATATCTTTGATGAAATTGAGGACGGTTACCACCTTCTAACTTTGGCTGATTAAAATTAAAACTACCTATCCTAGCTCTCTTGTTTCGTTTCTCCCTCTTCTTAATATTTTTATTCTTTATCTTTTGATCATGGACCATTAGCCTAGACAAATCCATCTCACTAATCAGCATTGCAGTCCTACACTCCTTGACTAAACTATCAATACACAAGATATAAACTAACGCATCTTGGACCTACTGTCAGCTACCATATAAAGAGCATATCTAGCTAACTGAGTGAACTTGAGAGAATACTCCCTCACACTCATGCTGCCTTGCCTCAAATTAATGAACTATAGCATTTTGTCCTCTCTCAACTCCAATGGAATGAATTTGTCTAAGAAAGTTGTGGCAAACTCTTCCCATACTATAGGCCCTGCATTTACACCCTTATCAATCTTTCACTGCTTAAACTAAGTATGGGCTATATTCTAGAATTGATATGTAGCCAACTCGGAACTCTGACTAGATGTCACCATCATAGCATTGTTACCTTCTGAAAAATATCTAAGAATTCCTATGGATCCTCATCAAACTTGGATCCCATGAAAGAAGGAGGATTTACCTGGGTAAAATACCAAATTTTGGTTGCAGTAGTATTAACTACTGGTTTTGCTAAAATAGTAGTTGGCCATTCATTCTGTGCTGCTATAGAGTTTTCTAGTGTAGTGAACGTAGCTCTGAATTCTGTGTGAGAGACATGCTCGTCAAGAGGATCTGCCTGGATGGGCTGAGGGGCTGGCTGAGTTCCTGGTCTTCTTTCATTATTTTTAGAAAGTATGTTCTGTAAACGAAAGGAGGAAACAAACTAGACTAAGATTTTAACTTGAGCTCATGCTCAATCGCATGACATGAATACTTGAAAGAAGGGAAAAATTTTCCTAAACTCCTTGCAGCCTCTCGTTCATAAGTATGGTGCGCTACACACCCATGCACAAGACTCTACTTGACATGACTTTCAGACTTCCTAGGATACTTTAAAACCTTAGGCGTTGATACAAAGTTTGTAATGACCCAAGACTAACCCCTAGTAATTGCACGGTGCTTACGACTTGAGGAACCACAAAATAACCCATGAGCTGGAACATGATGTGAATACTGAATAATATAATCATGGATATGGAAGAATAATTGAAATACATAAAGTTTTAATAATGAAAAAACTACTAAATTATGAATCTGCCATAATACTGAAATATGAATAATCTAAATATCTAACTGTAGTGTCTGAAAAGCCTCTAAAAATTAATACTGTGAGCTGATGGTATAGGCCCTAACTAACTCTACTAACTACTGATATAAAGACATGAAGTAATATAATTTATCCTCAGATGATGAGGAATCACTACTGCTACTATATTGCTGATGATCTTAGGGACTAAGTATGATATGAGAACTAAGCATCAACACCTATGATATGATACATCATAGCACAAAAGAAAGGTATGCGATCAGTACTTTTAATATACTGGTATGCTAAATGAGGTAGGCTCGTATGCATGGCTTCATGAACAAAACTAATAATTAACTGGGCATGCATGTAAATCTTTGAGTACTAAGTAGAGAACATGGAATCTGTAGATACTGAAAATGCATGAACTTCTATAAATAATAAGGATGCATGACCAAGCATATAACATGAACTGAGTATCATCTGTAAACTAAAATAGTAAAACAACTAAAATCTGTACACTTCGGTCAAACAACACTGAGACTATATCTAAGACAATGAGAGGTAGCATCTAATCGACATTCCCTAATTTAAGATAATCAGGGTCCATCCTATAACCCTAGTTGGAAGGGTGTTAATATCGTGCCATGGGTACCAATAAATGCTGTGTGGATCCACTAAACTAATATTATGTCCAAAAGACTAAGGGTGTCAAGGCTGAACTGACGGGTGACCCCTGCGAGATAGTCAAGCCTAATCTGATGGGTGACTACTCATAACCTATGATAGCTACATAGTTCTAGAGATAGGGAATTCTACTAACGACTTTGCCTATCTGATGGGGAATGCGCCATCCTTGCACTCGCTCGGTGCTAAATCCTACTCCAAACTGAAAGACACTGAGATACTAGACTATTCTAAGTTGAATGATTAATCTCTGGCTATTCTGATAATGCTCATAATATAATCTGAATACTTTTCTTTAATGTACTGAGACTAGACTAAATAAACATATATGTTTTTTTGGTATTCAATACCCCTTGGACTCAAAACAAAAATACGAAAAAGACACTAAAGCTTGAAGGCCAAAATATAAAAGTTCTTATTAAATAAATTGTAGTTTATGGTTTAAAACAATCATAGGAATGTCATGAAATTTGTAGGTATAGCATGAATTCATCATAATAACATTAAATCATGGTTTAATTCAATAAATAATAATATTAAAACATGGAGGATTGGATAATAACACTAATTTCATGGTAACATGATATAAAATCAATAGTACATGTAGATTCACGGATGAAATCATAATTTAAAACATAATAACTTGAAATATTATAACTTGGTGATTAAAATAGGTTACTTAGGCTCCATGGATGAACATCTAACATACCTGGGATGATGAATTTGGAAAATTGATGGAGAGTTCTTTAGATTTGACATTGAATCATGAAGTTTAGGGTTTTTCTTCTTTAGAGAGTGTTCATGATTTTGGGAAAAAATTGATTATAATAATGACTAATTAAGTTATTATGGACATAAATTCGTGTTTGGGGATGACTGGGACAACGGAAAAGTACTTAAAAGCCCTTTGAAATAAAACTCAGAACAGACTAAAAATCTTAATTTTCTTGGCTGGTATGATGCGCCACTATCATTTTGTATCACTGTAATTAGACAACTGGGAAATGTGTCTGTGGTACGACACAGGGAAATCTCGGTCCTTTACTGATTGGGACCTGGAAGTTCAAAACGATGTGGTGGTATCACGTTTTGACACTAAAAATGGACAAATATAAAGTTAAAATATGGCGCGACGCACTAGGTTCACAAACTTTACTGGACTTTTCCACAGGGGATATTGGCTTGCTCCGCAATGTGCTAAAGGTTAAAATGATGGGGTTTTCATACTAAAATTTAAAATCTCCATAACTTCTTACCCGGTTATTAGATATGGCAGAATTTTTTATCGTTATAAAGCTAATTGTTTTCCTAAATAATGGAAGGCTCTAAACTAAAAAATAATGAGTTTTTCAAAAAAATGTATATACAAATAATCAAGTATTGGGACTTAATTCATGCTAAGGAAATACAGGGTATTACAGGCCGTTGTGCATCTATGAAAGCATTAGAGGGCCACTACTTGGATATCGGTCTTTAAGATTCTTGTCCTTCAAAATTGGGGTTTTATAATGCCCATTTGGTAGGTCAAACTCCAAAATATATTAAATTGATCCTTCTCTCTAATATTCATCACTTGCTTGGGTGGATTGACTTTAATCAAATCCACCAAGCATAATATTGAAAAGTGGATTGAACAGGGCCTTTCCCTTAATTTTGGAGTTGCATTCTGTTGGTCCTCTCTCATGTTTGGTTTATTTGGTTGGGAAATCACCAAGGATTCTTTAGTGTTAAGAGAATTTAGATACATAGGGATGGTCATAGTATTTGCATGATTAACCTCCATGCCCATGTCTTCTATCTTCTTGATTTTCTCATTACATGCAACCGTGGATTGATGTATCAGATGTATATTACCCCTATTGATTACACCCAATCCAAGATAAGTTAAAGCGTTTCTTTAACACCACTACTTTTGGTGCTTCATTATTTCTTTTATTTATCATAAGACCTATTAAAAGCATAAGATGAACTAGCAATTGGGTTAGCATAATGGAGGAGGGGGAATTTGGATGAACACTCCAATATCCATCTTGACCATCACATAGAGAAAAATCATATGCCCTATAAGATCAAGATGGTGCACACATTCTCTCTGGGGAGTATATCTATAATCTTGCCAAAAATAAGGTCCATTATAATAAGGACATGAATTATCACAAAGGATGTCTAACCACTAAACTCACATTCATTCCATGATACCATAGTGACAAACAGATAAAAATAAAAACATACCTAAGACAAGAAACAAAAGAAAATCACAAAAAATATTTACAAGTTTGAATGAAAGCAAATAGGTTAAAATTTTAAACTAACTCAATACGCCAAATTATTGTCCAACAACAATGCCATTTTTTATAACACTCAACTTACACGTCAATTTAAGTGCAAGCCAATCATTATTAATATATTTACCAAACTAAGTATCGGAGTTGAACCACAAGGAACAATGAGACTGACGATTGAGTAAATTTGAAAAAAAGTTGCTTGCTAAGTTCAAACCTATGGTACAAAATGGTTTGGGGGTTTACAATCTTGTCAAATGTGAAAATAATTCTTGGGCATTTAAAGGATAAACTTGAGACTAAGAATAATTAAAGTATAATAAATTTAAATGGATCTTGGGAATATGATTTCCTAGGGGCAAATTATGCTTGGGATTATAAAGTTAGATACAAATTAGAATCATTGATGATGTGGTGGGCTAGGTTTATATAACATCCTGGGTTTTGTCCTTATAAATTTTTCCTTAAAAACCTTTCTTCGAACCCAATATGACTCATGGATAAAATCCATATGTTGGGGTACTAATGGTATAGTCCTACCATAAGTTGACCAGTATTAGTTGGTGGGATGGTTTTAATCACTGAAATGGTCACGACTACAAGGTATGATTCATAAATCTTAGATATGAGTCATATTGGTGACTCATATGGTGGGCAATGTTTGATCCTCTTTGTAGTTCATTCTTCTAGGGATACGGATCATGAGTACGGATCATATGCTGAGGTTACCACTTGGTAGGATAATTCGTATACTGGATAGTGTCTGATCAAAGGTTAAAGCCAGGGTATGACTTGTGGTAACCAATCATAAGAAAGCGTACGACTCGTAAGAAGGTCAGTTGTATCCCTATAATGGGTTTTTAAGGGACTTAAGTGGGGGTATTCTAGACATTTCCATACTTACCCTAGCTATAAGCCATGACTTCTAATACACTAAAGAGGTTATTAACCCTATAATTCTATTCATTAACACATATAAAACTATTCTTAAGCATTTAAAAATTCTCTCTGGAGCTTTTGGGGCAAGAAAGCTAGGGTTTTAATTTGGGGATTGCTTTAGGGATTGCTTTGGTGATTTTCTTCCTTTATCTTTCTCGGTTTAAGGCATGTGTATCTTTCCTACTTCTTATTTATAAAAAAAACATGAATTTTATGGATGTTTTCACGATTTCAATGTTGCATAGTTTATGGTTTCCAACTTAAAATTGGGGATTTTGTTTATAATGGCTTAGTTATGGTTCATTATGATTTAATTATGCTTTTATATGTTGTAATGGTGGTTTTGGGAAATTGGGTTGCATGCTAATGGTTTAATGGTCTTTGGAATTGGTTTTACTTATATTATACCCCCAAGGTGTTTGATAAAATGCTTATAAAGATATTTTCATTACATTAACTTCTTTAAATAGAACTCTTGCTTGTTTTCAACTTATGCATGACACTACAAATGGTTTAAAAAGGTTAAAATCTTATTATTTTTGCTTGTGGAGTACATGGAAGTCTTCCAAGAGGTTAATATGGCAAACAAATAGGGCACTTGAGAGTCCCCTTAACCCAAATGGTTTGGCTATAGAGAAATCTTTCGAGTATGGTTGGTATAATGATACCACTTATAAATGCCCTTGGTTAATAAATGATAATTGTATTGGTTTGGACATGGTTTTAATTTGGGTATTAATGGAGGGATATGTAACTATGTCGTGGAAGATGGAGGTTCCAGGGGGATCAAAACTAGAAACTCATATTTGTCAATATGAGGGGTCTTTGATGGCCACATGCGTGTGTCATATTTTATATTAGAGAGATATACTGTCTTCCCATGGGATATTTCCTGGTCATATGGCTACACGTACTGGGACTCTTTGAACAAGGGGAGTTGAATCCATATGGCCCATGGGTATGGTTAAAGGATAAGGTTACATTGCTTTGGTAATAGGTTCTAAATGCATGCTAAACACAAATTCCCTATCTTGACACTTATATATATATGTATGGTTTTATGCATAATGGATTATTTTACTTGGTTGTTTAAATGGAATTACTTTATACTTATCCTAAGATATATGCTAGAGGTCACTCGCTAACCCGTGTACGGTGATTGTATACCCATGCTATATAATTCGACCCCTCCTACATAGTGATTGACTCGAGGATAATATTTTGAGTGTGAGCTCTATTTTTCTGGCAGGCTCCATTTCATAATATAGACATTCTTAGGTATTTTGTTTACATTATAGATATTGGTTTTGTCCATTATTGGGGTATGTCCTAACTGGATATTTGTATTGTTTGGATAGAGGCTTTATGGTACTTTTGGGGGTTTGTATGGGTGGGATCGGTATTGGTGTCGGCTTTGTCATTGGAATAAGTGGGGAGGCTGGCATCATGAGATATAATTTCTCACTATTCCATCATATTGTGTTTTAGGATTACTTATTATATTATATTATTTTCTTTGGTTTGGTATGGTATGGATGGTATGGTTTTGTATGGTTAGATTCGGTTGGGTCGGTCATGGTCATGATCCTATCCTGGATTCTTGATGAGAACAATAATGTTATCTTGTTATATGTTCAAAATTCAGGTCATCTAAGGTTGTGAAAGGTGGTTGGGTTAGGTTAAGGGGGCGGTCCTCAATCCTAGTTAGACTTGGGATGCCCATTATGCATAGGCGCTGGTTTTAGCCGTGAAAAGTTGGTATCAAAGATTTAGGTTCATGGTCAACTAAGAAGTCCATAAAGATGTGATGAGTAAAGTCTCTTTTAGTGGTGTGTAGTGCACCACACTCATAAGAAAGAGTCTACAATACTTTTGGGAATGTTTCACTTTCTTGATATTCTAAGTTCTAGAATCTTTTCTATTCCTTAGTTATTTATCTAGCAGATCATGCCTCCTAGATCTGAAACACATAGAAGGATTTGGGGATAATGCTGAAGAGGTACCTCTTACATATGGAGTATATCTTTGATCTCATGGTCCTATTCCTAATTGTGCTGGAGTTTCTTTTATTCATCCTACTACTCCTCCGATCCCTCAAGGTAATGTAACATATATGGAGTTTCTTCTATCTCTCCTTGTTATTACTCAGATGGTCGCTGCTCAATCCCTATATTGTGTGGCTATTTCTTTGTCTTCTGAGTCCACGAGGTTTAGTCAGCTTATGAAGATAGGTCCACCTACTTTTATGGGAGTGAAAGTAAAGAAATACCTACAAAGCTTCTTAGATTAACTAGAAAGGATATTTCAAGTTATTTAGGCTTATAATATGGAGGGAGTTAGCTTTATATCTTATCAGCTCAAAGATGTTGCTTATCAATGTTACGAGGAGTGGGACAAAGATAAGGGTGATATAGAAGAGAAAGGGTTATAAAAGGCCTTCTCTAATACCTTCATAGTTTATTTCTTTCCATAAGAATTGAGGAAAGCTAAGATGGAGGAGTTTGTGACCTCAAATTAGGGAGGATGTATGTAAAAAAATATGCCTTAAAGTTTCATCAGTTGTCAATGTATGCTACTAATTTGGTGGC